>OZ025302.1:94999579-96356579 GCA_964019185.1 Maratus speculifer
ATAATATTAGTTTGCCCGAATTGCGGAATAGCTAGCGGTAGTTTAACTAACGGTGACTTAACAGCTTCACCAAATAACCCTTGTAAATAAATACTACCCGCTCCCTTTAATTTCTCTTCCGGTACTAAATCTTTATGAACAACACTAATCTCACATCCAGAATCAACCAATCCCTTTGCTTTTTGCCCATTAACACTAACTTCAATTTTCTCAAGTTTATTTAATTTCTCACCAATAACATTAGTTTTCTGCTCGGCCTCTGCCGATATTCTAGCCACAATAGCCCCATTAGGTAACTCTTGATTTTCTTTCACCATAATCTTATGAACACCTGCTTTCTGGTCTCGCCCTTTATTGCCATTATTAGTTCCCTCATTACCCACTTTATTACAAAAACGTTGGTAATGACCTCTCAAACCACACTTAAAACATTTAGGCCCTGAAGCATCATTCGTCTTCTTAAACTCTGTTTTCCTATCCGGAAAAGAATTACACTCATTACTACCATTTTGCCTCCAACTACCACTAAATTTATTATCCTCCCTCGGTCTCATTTTTTCATTGTTTACGTACTTATCTTTACCTTTAAAGCTTTTATGCGTAACCACATAAGACTTATGTTTAGCATCAAAATAATTATCACACTCTTTAGCAATTTTAGGAGCTTCTAACCATTTACCCTGGTGAGTTAAACTAATATATGCTGCAGTATCCTCATCTAGCGTACTCATTAGCTTATCAGTAACTATTAACTGGTTGACCTTTTCATAAGTGTCCGCACCTCTAATTTTACAATAATTTTCCCACGTAGCTATTAAACGCGATTCAAATAATACATGGGTTTCGTTCGGATTTCTCCTAGCTTTCCGGAAATTTTCTAAACATGCCCTCGGGGTTGGCTCATGTTCCCTTAGGACTAACTCCTTTAATTCCTCATAATTCTCCATTTGTTCCTTAGTGGTGTAAATTAACAAATTATCCGCCTTATCTCCTAACATATTTAGTAGAATTTCGGCCTGCTGGTTTTCCGGTACATCTTTAGTTTGGAATGCCCTTTCTAAACTGTTGAAAAATAAATTCCATCCCTCAGTCCCTTCTGGTACTTTGATAGATAGAGTTTTAACACTTTTGATCAATTTTTCGATGTTACTTTCATTACTAGATTCCCTAGATCCATTAGAGTTATTTGCTGAACCTGGAACTTTGAGCCTTTCCATTTCTAATTCATGTCCCATCCTCAATTTCTCCATTTCTAACTTTTCCTGTTTTTCTAACTTTTCGAGTTCTAACTTTTCGCGTTCTAATTTTTCCTGTTTTTCTAACTTTTCGCGTTCTAATTTTTCCTGTTTTTCTAACTTTTCGCGTTCTATTTTTTCCTGTTTTTCTAACTTTTCGCGTTCTAATTTTTCCTGTTCTAATCGTTCTGCAACAATAGTGTCTGATAATTCCTTAATAACCCCCTCGTCATACTCATCACTGTCCATTATCTTTTTCTTAAGCTGAATTCTGGTATCATCTTCCGTGAATTCAACACCCAATTCTTCAGCTATCACCTGAAGATCAACCTTTTTTAGTTTTAATAAGAAAGCCATACCTTCACCGATTGCTATTACCACCCCACAAGAATAGTTAAACCTACCAAATTAATATTTCCGAAATTTCTAACTTAGTACAGATATTTCTCCACTTATTAAACTAATTAATACCATTTCAGATAATCCATGCATTTCATTTCTAATTAACCTACTGAATACTCTAATTTTCCTCAACCATTGATATCACACAATATACTTCCAATAAAACAAAAGGTAAAAGAGTAATTCGATTTGATTACTATGCAATATAGGTCTCAATGTATACACTTAGATAACAACATACAATTTACATAATCATACTGATAAGTTTATATTGAATAGAAGTATTGATGTCAATCAAGAAATCCACATAAAGAAAAATTGTACAACATGCATATATAAATTTCTACAATTATCCTCATAAAATATTTCCGAACTCAATACTGGTTCTTACACTTAAAACAAATATACTGAAAATCTTTACTTTTATTTTTACTCACTATGGCTCTCTTTTGAGCCCTTTTTTTTTTCACTATGGCTCTCTTTTGGGCCTTTTTTTTTCACTATGGCTCTCTTTTGAGCCTTTTTTTTTCTATGGCTCTCTTTTGAGCCTTTTTTTTTTTTCTCACTAGTATTGGCCAATTAAAATTTTCATTTGCTTAGAATTTTCACAATGTAACTCTTAAAATTTAAACAGTATTGCTTCATTTAACAATTACTTTAACAATAATTTAGATTTAATGCATTAATTTAGTTCACTAATATCATTATAAATAGCATATCATTATCATCTCAAATTATTATGACCTTTCTTTAAAACAATAGCAATTTGGTTACTAATTCTTTACACCTATCTGAACACAATTATTTCATTGCACATAAATTACCTAGACAATTTACTTAAATTACTATTAATTATACAACAATACAATTTGGTTCGAGATGTCAGAAGAAATGAATGATCAAAACACCTTACCTTATACTTTCTTTGCTGGATTACTTTTCTAATCACAGGTAGATCCACGATGTAGCGGTAATATGGCACAACAGTTCAGTTTAGTTCTTTCTAATAAAGATACGCACAACACTTTAGTCCACACTAGACGATATGGCACAATACTTTATCACACACTCGACAATCCGGCACGATACTTTAGCACATACTCGACGATACGGCACAACACTTTACACACATTCGACGCTACGGCACGACACTTTACACACATTCGACGATACGGCACGACACTTTAGCATACAATCGACGATCCGGCACGATGCTTTAGCACATACTCGACGATATGGCACGACCACACAAGAATTCCACTGGATACTCTGGCATTAACAGACTGCAACACGGCTCGCTGGTCACTGGTTTCAGGCGATTCTATCCCACCGCTGCCACCAATTTGTCGGACGCTCCTCTCAGTCCGCAAAACTTCGAAGAATGTCCTAGGTAGTTTTAGCTGCCACCACCGATATTAATGGGTGATATCGGTCACCTGCTGTGAGGATTGGGTAAACTAACACTGACGCTGTTAATGAACTGAACTAACAGTTTATTTAAGATATAGATATGTACACAAGAAACAATATTTACAACTATTTACAATTACAACTCGGATATAGATGATCCGGTTCAACATTAAATTAACTACAATAAACGTTGGTTGTGTACCGTTCAACTTACACTTTCTTCCTCACACTCAACGCACATTCGATACGCTTTATCAGAGATTACTGCAGAATCTCAATACACAAGGGTACTAGGCCTCACTTCTCGGCCTATAACACTATCCACTGGGACGCCTTGTCCCACGCTCAAAATATACACTATCCAACAGGACCACAAATCCTGAGCGACCTATCGGTCTCAACGCCAAGCGAGAACTGACTCCAACCTCTCCGTCCAGAGTTGACCTTGTCAGCGATCTTCCTTCCCCCAGCAGGGCCTCTTAGAGTTCCTCCATTGGTTCAATTCCGCACTCCAACCTTGAGTCATGACATCTCCTGTTTACACATCACTCCAATAGCTAGATGACAGCTGAGGCACGCCCCGCGGCCATCACTTTCATTCATCAACGAGTGCGTCATCTGCACACCTGTGTCAACATCTGTCATTCGTTATTATAGAAAAGAAAGAAGGGTATTTCGAGCTTCACGGATACACAACCCACAATACATAAAATATTCAGATAAGGAAATGTCATTCCTTTCTAATTCAGGGCAGATGTCTTCTAGGAACCTGACAAATAATAAAAATAATAATCATATAATATATAAATTAATTATGTATAATTTAAATTATAAATAATCAAATTATAAATAATATAAAAAACTAGTCGTTGGGGGCCACCGTAATACTTACCCATCATGGATATGTATATGAAAATAAAACACGTGAAAACTATTTATACAATGCATTCATAAACAAAATTTAAATATTGTTAATATACATAGTAATGCTTTATTAAAGAACTGCTGATTACCGATTTCGACAAATTATATAAAACGCCAAACTACTCAAGTAGTACCGAACTGCGTAAAAGAAACATCCTTATAACTCCAAAAATAATAACTCTATTAACTAACAATTAACTGCGTCGGATTAAGCGTCTCATTTTCAATTAAAATATACCTCTGAATTGAATTTTTAATGAAATACAGGGTCATGAAAAATTTAAGAATGTGGAAAACACGATTACAAATATCTCGGCAACTAATAATCCGATCGACTTCGTTCTATATGCAAAATGTGTGTTATTTTATTGCCTTTTATGACCATTCCTTAGAACAAAAAAATTCGAAAATTTTTATATACCTTTCATCAGAACGAATTTTTCGAGAGTCCGAAAAAAATAGTTCCGGATAATCGAGGTTCCTGATATTAAATAGGGTTCGTCCCATTCTTACATACTAACTACATACAAAATTTCAAGTCTCTATCTCAATTCGTTCGGGAGATAAAGCGTTTACAGACAGACAGACAGACAGACAGACGGACGGCAAATTTTTTTTTCTAAAAATATGTTTTTCGGAATCTCCACTATCTAAAACGTATTAATCCGTCAAAAAATTTTTTTCGATTTTCAAAACGATTGCAAGACTTACCCTATACTACGTATGATGGGTAAGTAATAATGTAAGAGATAGATTCAGAGCTCGTAGACAATCGCCCTCTCCCCCTAACCTCAACCACAAAAGAACAAGGGAGACTGAATTAAAAAAAAAATCATTTAAGTACCTAGTGTTTATTATCTTATTTTTCGTATCCTACAATTTTTTTTTTTTCATTAAGGCAATAACAGGTTTTGAGATAACTTTTAAAGCCCCCTTCCCCCCTCCCACACACACCTTCGCCCATCTCAGTCCCGAGAGAGCAAGGACGCTCAAATTTCATAAAACTGTCTCAATCTAGTGTTTATATTCTAAGATTAACCATGTGTACTATTATCAGACTTTTTTAAATATGTGATTTGTAAAAAGGGACACTTTTTTTCGGTGCGCTTTTTTTCCGGGGACGATTTTTTCCGGGGACGTTTTTTCCCGGGGATGCTTTTTTCCGGGGACGCTTTTTTCCGGGGCGCTTTTTTCCGTGCGCTTTTTTCCGTGCGCTTTTTTCCGGTGCGCTTTTTTCCGCCTACCATAAAAAAATCACGGAAAAAAGCGCACGGAAAAAAGCGTCTCTTTTTTCAAATCACATATTTACATAAGTCTGATAATTGTGCACATGATTAATCTTAGAATATAAACACTAGATTGAGACGGTTTTATGAAATTTAAGTTTTTGCTCTATCGAGACTCAGATGGGCGGCAGAGGGGGGTGCCTTAAAAGTTCTCTCAAAACCTGTCATTGCTTTAATGAAAAAAAATTGTAAGGTACGAAGAATTAGACAATAAACACTAGGTACTTAAATGATTTTTTTTAATTAATTATCTAAAATAATGTACAAAAACTGATCTTTTACATGAAAAATTAATTTTTTTTTTTTTTTTTTTTTTTTTTTTTTGCATTTACGAAGCACTTAAATAATACAAATTATATATATATGCATATATGCATAATTAATAATTTGAAAAGAAATTAGATAAAATTTTAGAATTAAGTTAATTCTATGCAAAATTCAGGGCCCCCTGTGTTCTCAATTTTCGGCCCCTTCAAAACTTTCTAAGGGAAGCATGTACTTCTCGTGTCTATTCGGTAATCAGTAAATCGGAACTCCCTAGGAGACCCCAATTAGCGCTGGCCGTGCCCTAACTGTCGCATTGTTTGTCCGATAATTGAGTCGGTCTAGCTGCTAGTATCAGATAGACCTGTTGTAGTCCGCAGGCTCTTTGGCCTGAAGGCATGGATATGGCAATCCGTGGTCAAAGAAGGGTTCTTTCTGAATTTCTTAGGAAAACAGGAAGTGCCTGGCTGTTTGTAAAAAGAATGATGAATGAAGTGACAGATTTAGATTAGTACTCTACTCACCTCAGTACAAAACAAGAAGAGATAATATTTGTCTTGTTATATGTTCTATGCAGGGATTCTTTTAGTAATGGTTCTTATGCAGGGATTCTTTTACCAATGGTTCTATGTCTTGGATAAAAATGTTCTCACAACAATTCTGGGAAACATTTTTCCAGTTAACTTGTGAATAATAATTAAAAAAATGTGTGCAAGTTCAGATTTGTAATATTATGTAATCTCTATAGTTGTTTGATACGGTGCGGGCCCCATCTTGTTCCCAGTGCCCTTGCCGCTGGGCAGTTTCCCACTGTGCCCCCCCCCTCTAAACGGCCCTGTGGCCATTTAAAACTAAAAAACTAAAAAATAAAAATGAGGTACAAAAAATGAGGTACGTTTTTTATGTGTTTGAACTTTATAAAAAAAGGGTCGGAGCATTTTTTCTTTCGTTCATATCTTAAAAAATGGCTGAGGTGTGGCAATTTGAATTTCTAGTGTGCACGGCCGGTAACAGGTTTTACGGGCTCCTGGGCAGACTAAACATACGCCCCCCCCCCCCCTACAATTAAACATATGGAAATTTGCCGCTTATTTGAATCACTGTACTATTGAATAAGTCCTTTTTTTAATTAAGAAAACAACGTTTGACATTTGTTTAATCAGCACCGTCTTCTTTAATCGAATCAAATTCTGCTTTACAAACAGTGTTAATATAAAAGGTAAACTTTTTACAAGATTGACAATCCTAATACTTTTTATACATTTGTAAACGAAAATTTCGGCTAATTTTAGTGGAATTAAGAAATATGTCCCTATTAACATAATGCATCTTTGATTTTGATTATAATCAATTGCTAGTTGGCGAGCAATCTCTCTTATGTCCTTAAAATTGTTTTTAATCACAAATTTTGGCTGCAATCATAGTTAAATAATTTTTTCGGTTATTAATGTCAAAGCTCATATTTAAAATGAAAATGTTGCTAAAATGTATAAAAATTTCAATATTTTTAGGATGATTAGTACTAATGTTAAAAAATATTCAGGGTACAAAATTAAGTTATATATTTATAATTTTAAAAATTCTTGTGCGAGTGGATTCCAATTTCATATCCAAAGCTAAAATTTGCTCAAGACTCAAAATTTAAAGTAAAACCATGTTTTAGCTTGGAATATTTACGATTCTTTCTCGAAATCTAGAAATATTTCCCTCAAACTAATAAAATTTTAAGGAAACATTTTCCAATTACATTACTATTTTTATTTTCCTCGATAAAAATGTATGCGTGGAAGATTCTTTTCTTTTTTCCTATAACTAATTTGCAAAGACGTGCAATGCTTAACAACATATAAATAGTAGGTGTCTCGCCTAGCTTTAGTCAGGATCAAAATATTAGCTTTAAAAACCCCTGAAATAAAACCGTTCATTAATTTGAACAGCTTTATATTTTTAAACGGAAATCTAGTATAAAAAGCTTGCAGAAGCATTCTTCTGTTTTTCTTTTTTATCCGACTACCAATAAATACATTTAAATTATTTTAAAAGATATTTATTATTGTCTAAACGATTTAAAAATTTTATGAAATACAAATGTGGTGATTTCAAACTCCGTGTTTAATTTTCATGCAAAAAGGCTGATATTTAGTGGTAAAAGTGCTGCACATCAAGAGCAATACTGACATGCGTAATTTACGGTTTAAGCAAATAATTAGAAAAAGCCCCTACCGCCTCAGAATATAGCCGTAAGGTATATTTGAAAGTTAATTACTAATTTAAAAAAAAAGGAAATCAAGATTAGAAATAAACGCATTTTCATCTAGCCGTTTTTGATCAGTTTTTAATTCAATTTTCAGTAAGCGCCTTTTTACTCAGAATTATGTTACTGTGACTTCTTTTCTTCTCTAACCTCCTCTCCCTTTATGATTCCTTTTTTGTTAGACTTGGTCCCATGAAAAACTTGTCAATATAAAAGTTGTAGAAAATATTAAGAAGATTTATAATAAATTTAATTGCATTTAATATCTTGTAAACCGACGAAGATATGATTTTTTTGTTTTATTTTAATCCTTTTAAGGACGTCTTTTGCAGTCTGGAAACGGTTAATCTGAAGGTTCAAACTGACAAACGGTAGCAGTAAATTTTTACTGCAATTTTGATCGCATAATATGCATGGCGAAAAGTTTTCGATTATTTTTAAATCACTTTGTTCAAAAATCGCAGTTTGAATTAATTATTTGACTAGTTTGGGAGCAGAAAAGCCTTGCCCCTGAAAGGGTTAAAACATTATTTTTTGTGCAATTTGAGCCCATTTTTAACGATGTCAAAAATCTGTCATAGATAAATTTTTAGAACTTTTCTGAGAAGTAATAATAACGATAAGTGATTTTATGTACATCACAATTGTGAAATTATGGGTTTTTTTCTGTTTTCACAAACCCCTTCTTTATTTCCAACCTCCTTGGTCTGATTTTGGCCATTAACGAACATGACCGATATTTTCTTCTCCTTGATTTTATGTATGAGGTTGCAAGAGATTTATGCAAAATTATAGAAATTACGTGGATATATACAGGAGTGCAAAAATCTAGGCGCCAGCGGCTCTCATCGCTAAAAGAAAAAAGGCTTTTCTCATTGAAACTTCAATAGCACTTATGTTGAAAAATGACATGCAATCGAAGATATAATAATTAGGATGAGCGAACCAAATCCTCTACTAGGCCACTCAAATTACATTTTGTCGTACACTTTACAAAAAAACTATTCAATCTTTTAACTTCAAATTAAACACAAAAATAAATTATGATCTGTAGATTTGCACAATATATATATATATATTTTTTTTTACTGTAAAACATTAAAAAATGTATTATTTCAATTATTTTATTTTACATGCATTTCCAATACGGACGCATTTTAGCAAATAAATAAAAAATGAAACGCGTATATTTTCAGAAAAATATATAAATCATGGAGTAAGTAATTATAGATAGAATCATGATTAATTTGATAAATAAAATATGTTTTCATTATTCTGCAAAATCGTTCGCACACATGACACTTAAACATTTAAAAAAAGTTGTATTATGGATTTTTTTTTAAAGTGGCAACAAAAGAATTGTAAACAAATAAAATTAATTGTTAAATTTGTTATATAAATGAAAAATTAAAAGAATTGAAGCGTGAAGTTGTTGCCTCGATTCAAGCTCTTTATAAATGTACTAAAGCAAAGCTGGCCGATTCAGAAACGAAAAATTGACTTTAACCATTTCTTACTTTATCATTTGGATCTAAAGTAATGTTACGATCTTATTTCTGGACCGAAAAAGGTTTAGTGAACGGGACTTTAGACTTTGTTGCGCGCAATAAAGAAAATCACAAGCCACCAGACCAGATATTGCGAATAATTAAGGATAAATTTGAATACTACAATAATTTAACTTATAAGAATTGGTGCGTACCAATTCCCCCAATAATTAAATTCTGGAAAAATGGAAGCATAAATTGCCCAAGGAAATAATTTCTTCTGCAGTTAGCTTTTGCTGTTACAATTCATAAATCCCAAGGTTTAACATTAGATGAAGCAGTTGTAGATATTGAGGATATATAGACACCAGTTGGCGTAAAAACGTACGTAACGTTGTCGAGAGTGAAAATCCTTCAAAATTAAGCATTCAATAGAAATTTTCCTTACGAAAAATTCTACAATATCAAAAATTCTGATACGCTAACATGTATAAAAACGAAGAAATTAGAAAAAAAAGTTTTTACAGTTAAAAATTCATAGTATCAACGAGAGCAGATTTCAAATGTTTTTCCAGAAAATAGGATTTTGACGAAGTAACTTTCTTCAAGCTCTCTTGAAATATATTATTCTTAAATAGCTATCAAAGATCATTTGATGTTAATTACAAAGATTGGAAACATGCATATTTCAAAAAACTTTAAAAAACAATAGTGGTTACTGAAAATTGTAAAAACATCTTTAAAAGAGCTTTTAGTTGAAAATTTAAAAATATTTTGTAAAAGTTTGCTTCGAAAATATTTTATTATGCCAGTCTTACATCATAAATAAAAAATTAAAATGCGCCAAAAAATAAAATAACGTTTTGTTTAATAAAGATGCAAAAATAATATTAAAAAATATTTTTACTTTCAAATATCTGTTCTATAAAATAATGCTTCGCGAATCCAAACAAAGCATGGCTTTTGCTAGTAATAATAATAATAATAATAATAGTAATAATAATAATAATAATAATAATAATAATAATAATAATAATAATAATAATAATAAAATTGTAATAACAATAATAACTTTTTTCTGCGTTTCTAATCAGAGTTTTTTAAGTGTAATATTTTCAAAAAGCATAATTATGTAAAAACGCAGAAGTTTAAATTATTTTGAAACCCATTCCCATCAATTCGATATACAAGAAAAAAAAATCTTTGAAAAATCTATTTAAGCCTAATTAACCAGATAAAAAGTTCTTTAGACTGCTAATGTACAAAACTTCTTTGTATTGTAGGACTTTTAGAAGAGGCGTCTACAAGCATTCTCACGTTGAACTCTTTTTAAAAGGGGTATTCAAATGCTGAAATTTAATTTCCTGCGTTGAGGAGCATTGCATGAGGGAATGGGTGCAGAAGAATTAGAGGGACCATTTTTGTTGAGCTTTTTTTGTCAATCTCAGGGACTGATCATTGTTCGTTTTTACCTGTCTCTCCAACATAGATCCATAAAAGGACTAGCCCTGTGAAAAGAAAAAAAAAATCTTACTAAGTCGTGTATAAGTCGACCGACTCCTATTTTTAACTCCCAAATTTTGTGTAAAATTCTTCGACATTTACACTAGTATATACGGTATAAATAAATAAATAAATATGAACAGATAAATATTTATATAAAGTTTTAAATTGGGGGGGGGGAGCTTTGGATTCTATTACTCATGATGGGCATGGATCTGCAAAAAGTTTTCAGAAATTTCAACATAGGGGAAAATATAATAGGTATAGTATTCTTTACGAAATCTACCTATAAAAAATCCTGAAGAGATATCTGGAAACGAATTTGCCTGAATGATTAATTGTAAATATCGTTTAAAATTGAAGAAATCTTCTTAAAGATGAATGTATGTTTACGCGTGTGTGATTTGTCTTTTCGTATTTAGATTTTAAATTCTGGGTGAAAAACTTTAAATATTTCAAAAATAAATAAATAAATAATACAAAAATGTGAGTTTCAAAAACTTATTTTTTTTTAATAGATTGTGATTTTCAGAGAGAAAATTGAACGTAGATATGATGCTTTGGTACCTTTATTAGCTCACAGGCTATCATAGCCTGAGAGCTTATGTGCCCGCCCGTTCTGTATGTATGTGCGTATGTGCGTAACGCGATAACTCATGATAAAAATATCCGATCCTCTTAAAATTTTGTATGTAGGTATATCCTGACAAGGCGCTTCCCTGATTAGTTTTTGAAGTTCATTCGATATGTATAAGAGGGGGAACGGGGGGCTCATGTCCCCCGTTAGTTGATATAAATGGGATTTTGATGCAGAATTAAGTTTTCAAAATTTAGATTAGGATCATTCTGATGAGGCGATTCCGTGACTGTTATTAGGTGTTCATTGAATAAGTATAAATAGGGGGAACAGGGGTTCTAATCCCCCCCCCACCCGTTAGTTGATATAAATGGGATTTTCATGCAGAATTAAGTTTTCGTTCAAAATTTAGATTAGGATCATTCTGATGAGGCGATTCCGTGACTGTTATTAGGTGTTCATTGAATAAGTATAAATAGGGGGAACAGGGGTTCTAATGCCCCCCCCCCCGTTAGTTGATATAAATGGGATTTTCATGCAGAATTAAGTTTTCGTTCAAAATTTAGATTAGGATCATTCTGATGAGGCGATTCCGTGACTGTTATTAGGTGTTCATTAAATAAGTATAAATAGGGGGAACAGGGGTTCTAATGCCCCCCCCCCCGTTAGTTGATATAAATGGGATTTTCATGCAGAATTAAGTTTTCGTTCAAAATTTAGATTAGGATCATTCTGATGAGGCGATTCCGTGGCTGTTATTAGGTGTTCATTGAATAAGTATAAATAGGGGGAACAGGGGTTCTAATGCCCCCCCCCGTTAGTTGATATAAATGGGATTTTCATGCAGAATTAAGTTTTCGTTCAAAATTTAGATTAGGATCATTCTGATGAGGCGATTCCGTGACTGCTATTAGGTGTTCATTGAATAAGTATAAATAGGGGCAACAGGGGTTCTAATGCCTCCCCCCCTCTTAATTTATATAAATAGGTTTTTCAAGCAGAATTTTCAGATTTCGTTCAAATCTCTGAATAGTTTTGGAAGTTTAATGGTTAAGTATAAAAGAAGGGGATAACTCCTTTTAAATTATATAAATGCTAAATGGGTTTTTATTAAGAATTATCTAATTTGCTCTGAATTTTGGATATAGATTTTTTATATGATAAAGCATGTCTTTGATAGTATAGGAGGTTCAATGATTAAGTATAAAAAAAGAGGAAAGGGGAGAGCTGTTTCCCCTTCTTAATTTATTTTTCGAACGGAATTAACCCTTGAAAATATAAGGCTTTAATGTACAATTAGTATTTGTAGCCTGTGAGCTCAATGCCATCAGTTTTACTGGGCAGTATTCTTTATTTTTTTTATGTTTTTATTTCAATGTTTATGATGTCAATTTTTAAACATCGCAGAAAAAAAATCGACAAACGGAATCGACGACGGAAATTAGTGCAATAGTTAATCAGATAAAACTGTCGTATAAATCGTAAAAATGCAGCAGAGCAACGCCACCTGTTGAGCGATTTGAACCAAAAACTAATCAACATCAATCTATATCAGGGACTATCAGGATAATAAATTTTCATTAAATTCCGTGTATTTGTTCCTGAGATGCAGTTGTTGCAAAAATCATGAAAATGCATCATAGCAGCTCCACCTATTGAGCGATTTACACCAAAACTAATCAGCGTCAATATATATGAATGACTACCTGAAATAAACTTTTATTAAATTCCGTGCATTAAGGGTGGATTCGAAAAAATATGTTCCCACTCTCAACAGCTCGAAATTTTCTGATATATTTTCAGACTCATTTTTAAAAGTAGAAACATGAAATTTGCTAAGATGATTTTTGAAGATGCCGTGTGATTTAATTTCCCCCTCAATTCATTAGAATTGGATTTATAAACAATTATTTTCTCACTCTGATCTTTTTATTAGCATCCGATGCTATTTCTTTCAGACAAGCTAAAAATGTCGTGTCATAAGCCCTGAATTTTCTAGTCAACCGATTTTGATAATTATTTTTTTAAATGAAAGCTATTTATTTGTAGTTGTGCCCATTTCAATTATTTTTTAATTTATTTCCATTTTTATATTTTATTTTTAATTTTAAAAGCTTTTTCATGACATTTCTTCAAAATGGTGGCAACACAGTTTAGCTTTTCTCTCGATAATAAAAAATTATTTTCTAAAATGATTGCGTATAATTATGCACTGATTGAGTTAAAAATATATATATTTACTAAGAAATAATATTAATAATGTAAATAAAATGACAGAAAATAATTTATGATAAAAATTAATGTCTAAATCAAAATAAGAGAAATTTCAAATGAGGAAAATGATGTCATTCAGCAACCAGATAAAAGGGAATTACAATATTATTATGGAGGCCTTTCTCATAAACAGTAACTTTTAAAGAACATTTGAAGAGAAAATGACGTCACTATTTAAAACATTGAATTTTTACTCCTAGCGATATTAGGTACTACTCTGTTATCCCGTCGACCAATTTCGCCAAATTATACAAATCGCCACATTAATAGCCAAACTATACATATTGACATAATTTTTTATTTTAAATAACGAAAAAATAAATAATTAGTAGAATATTAATAAAAATATTAATAAAAATCACTTAATGACATTTTAAACACATGAATCGTATTTAATGTCATTGAATGTGACATTTACGATCATTCATTATTGGCATTTAATCTTATAGTTTGGCGATAATTTTTTGGTCGATGGGATAACCTAGTAGTACCCGATATTATTATTTTGTCTTTTTTTTTAAATAAAGCTATTTTTCTGTGAGTGCATATAAAATAAAATTTCTGGATTTCGCCGGCACTCACAATTTTAACTGTAGATGTGCGAATATATGAATGCAAAATTGTAACTGGCAAATTTGACATTTACTTTGTAAATATATTTATTATATATTGATTCAATAATGTAATTACTTTTGCTTTTTTTTAAACCAAATCGATCGGGTCTTTTAAACATTTCATTCGTCGAATTCGACGGGATTCCATTCGTTTTATTGTTAAATTGCATTTCCTTTTACTCAGAGTCTATAAAAAAGCGTTTAAACTAAAGAAAAAATTCGTTTTTGATGAATCTAGTCAATGAAGAAGTAGCACGTCAATTTGTATCTCTTTATTATTCCGCAATTCCAATGTCTCAGAGAGAAATTGCTATTCAATTGGGTATTTCACGCCGCTCTGTTTGCTATTATATTGATAAACACAAGAAAAATGAAGTTAGTTCATTGCAATCTATACGGTGTCACCCTTCTAAAAAACTTCTATCGATTTTTTTTTTTTTTTCTAATCGGAGGCGAAACTGAATTCTGCAATGGTAGAATCTACAGTCATCTTGTATTTTTATTTTATTTTATTTTATTTTATTTTATTTTTTTTTGTTTTTTGTTTTAGATCTTCCGCTTCAAAAACTTCGGTTCAAAACGTCATCTTTGACAGCCTTTCTTTTTTTTTTTTTTTTTTTTTTTTTTTGCAATATTTTCTCCATTTATCAAAAACTCAATAAGCACGGCACATTGTGTACTTTCTTAATAATAGAATTTGCCAGTTTGATGCACTTGAGAGCAAAAAGGAATTTAAAAATAAATCGGAATATAAGAAATTTGGTTTGGAATACACCCTTAATTCTTGAGGCAGAACGATAGCAAAAATTGCGAAAAATACAGCATAGCAGCGCCACTTCTTAAAACATTTACACTAAAATATAAACAAACATCAGTTCATATGAAGGACTAACTGAATCGGAAGTTTGATGGAAATATGCGTATTAGTTATCAAGATATAGCTGTTGAGTAAATCGTAAAAAATGCAACATAGCAGCGCAACTTAATTGATCAATTTTACACCAAAAACTAATTACCACCAGTGTATTTCAGGGTCTAACTGAATATAAAGTTTTGTGAAATTCTGTTTATAAATTCTTGAGATAGAGTGTCCACAAAATTTATGTCACAGAGAGACATTTCGTAAACACGTGTTTTTTTTTTTTTTATCTTTGACCCCCTAAAACGTGTAAATCCGACGAAGACCGAAATTCAAAATTTTTATGAATCCATCCTTTTTTTCAGGTAAAGGTAGAATAAATAAAAAATATGAATATTGCATAGATCCTGATAAGAGATTAGGTTTTCGTTTAAAAGTATAAATTCTGTCAAAATTCGGTAACATGTATCTACAAATTTGATGTTTATTAACCCCTTGAAGGGCAGTGGCTCATTTTCCATCACTTAATTCACTTAACCACCCTAAATTACATAAATCGGTTTTTATGTAGAATTATCCAAAGTGTGTCAAATTTTGGGTATAGGTTCTTTCTGATAAGGCTTATATGTAATATATAATGCCTGAAGAGATTTGGGAATTTAATGGTTTAGCATAGAGGGAGAACGGGGGAATAATCTTTCTTAAATTAAATTAATAGGTTTTTACGCAGAATTATCCGATTTGTTCGGAATTTTGGACATAAGTTAATTATGATAAGAAGTATCTCTGACTAGTTATGTGATTTTTTTTGCTTATTAATAAAGGGGGGGGGCAATTATTTCGCCTCAAATTAGATAAATCGTTTTTTATGCAGAATTACCCGATGTATTTCTTTTAAATGTAGGTACTTTCTAAAAAGGTGAATATCTGAATAGTTCTAAGAGTTTAATGGCTAAGTATAGAAGGTGAATCGAATACAACCCCCATCCCCTTAAATTAAATAAATGGCTTTTTACGCAGAATTATCGGATTTGCTTCAAATTTTGGATTATAGATTCATTATGATAAGGTGTATCCCTGATATATGGGATTATTTTGCTAATTAAAAAGGGACGAGTGATTATAACCTCCCCTTAAATTAGTTAAATTGTTTTTATGCACACTTATCAGATGTATTTCATATTTTGGATATAGGTTCTTTCTCATAAAAAGAATCCCGGAATAGGTTTTAGGGTTTAAAAATCACCCCAGGAAATGAATATTATATGTTCTTTTTGTTGCCAAAATATTTTCCAAAATATACTCTTAATTTAATATTTTATGTGTTAAAAACTGACAATCTGTGAGTAACATTTAAAGATAAATTGTCAATCACATAAGGAACTGAGACTTTCAATAAACGTTTAAAATGGATTGCATATCCTCTATCGTCTGTTAAATGTTGAATTTTGATACTTATCATTATTTTCATTAGTATTTATGTGTTTATATATTTTGATTCTTTTTAATGTGTCAATTAAATAGCTCTCGTTAGAACTTTTTTTCTTTTGTTAAGCGCAAAATAATTTGTTAAAAATGTTTTTTTTTTTTTTTTTTTTTTTTTTTTTTTTTTTTTTTTTAACAATGTTAATTTAAAGCGAAAACCAAAAGCTAAATTTCGAAAATTTTAAGTTTTCAAAATGTAACGAATATTGTTAAATGTTAAATGTTTTGTTTCATTTGCTCTTTATTTATTTATTTTTTTTTTTTTAGAATTTTTTTTTTTTTTTTCAAATAAATGAGAATTTATTTTATATAATGCGTCGATTAAATTTAATTTTTTAACATCAATAAAACAATAAGAGCTGCTGATTTAAAACATCAATAACAAAAAAAAAAAAAAAAATAGTATAAATGTTGCTATAAATTGCTGAATATAGTTTCATTTACAACTATATAAAAAAGGAGGGGGATTTCAGATTATAAAATGAATTACATACTATATATATGTATCTTTTTATAACTCAAGAGGTCAGAAACAGCTAAAACCTTTCACATGAATTTTCACTTCACATAAATCATTTAAAATTTTAATAATTTAAAAAAATTCAATAGTGAAGATACATACCCTATTGATATATTTTATCATAATAGGAAAGCTCTACTATAGTTCAGAACTATTATATAGAATATATTGAACTATTATATAGAAAAGTTCAGAATTATTATATAGAACATTCAGTTATCATATCATTTTGTTAATGGTTGAAAGCGTTATTGTTGTATATGCAAATTTACAAAACAAGGAAAATCCAAAAGTAAATAGTATAATATAGAAATCTTAACAAACATATGCAAATGCAAATAACAATACTACTAATAATAATTCGCTCCAAAAATTGCTAAATTTACCTTTCTTTAGGTTTGAGATATTTTGAACCTTCTACGTACAATCGTAGAAGAAAAAGGTAACCACCCCCTATCAACTGTGCAATAAATTATTTTAGTAGAAAGTTGCTGTTAGCAAAAGATTATAAACAATGTCTACTTTTAAATGATGTATATAAAATCGCTTAGGGGGCCATTTTCATATAAAAATAAATCCAAATTTTGTCCTTTAATTCAATACCAACAAATAATTTTGCCACCATAAATAGATTTTGCACCCTTAAATTAGCCTAAATTCAAATTTTCATAAATTTCTTATTGTACAATTAGTTTCCAAGAAATTAATTATTTTAAAACAAGCACATTTTAGAGGCTGCATCTAAATTGAAGTTATGTACTCAATTATTGGATTGCTATAGAATGATCATGTCTCTTCTATTAATGTATGTTATTTTTTACCAATAAGACCATTTTAGTCGCTTAATATCTTTCGGCTATAGCCACGACATATGTTTCGTTAAAATGGGTAATACAAGTATATATATATATATATATATATATATATATATATTAGGCATAATTTAAACCAAAAATTTGAAATATCGTGTTAAAATTGGGTATTGCCGTTGAAAAAAAAAAGTTTCGGTTTGTTTTAATATGTACATGTCACCTCCCCCCACCTAGCTCATTTTATATGTATCATTTAATAGTACACTTTATTTCCAATCCTTTGGTTCCAACAACTTTCTTCTACAATAGTTTGTTGAGGCGCTAGTAAGGTGATTTTTTTTTTTTTTTTTTTTTTTTTTTGGGGGGGGGGGGGTTATTCCCATGACTGTATGCTATTCTTTTCACTCAAAACATGAAATTTTTAGCTTATGAAGTTTTTCACTGTATACACGTCCTTTTTTAACTTGTTTTTGTATTTCATATTTTTTAATTAATTTAATTGTAAAGTATTTCTTTATGTGAAATTATATTCAATCTAAAGTTAACAAAATACTATTTCTATAAAACTCAGTTACAGATATTATTAAAATTAAATTTTATTCTACATCTAAAAAATAAAAAATAAATAAAAATAAAGATCTTTTATTATAATAAAGTTATTAAGGTTTTAATGCTTGTATTCCAATATGAAAAAAAGCAGAATTGATTGCACTTTTACTCAAACATAGAATATTTTCTCCAAACCTAAACCTGACGTCATTTTCACCATATCAAAATTTAAATATACACCTTTCATATCTGTATTCACTTTTTAAAGAAAATCAATAATTTAATTTGATCATTTTGATTCAAAACTTGAAGTCTCGATAGCTATTAACTGAAACAGATACTAAACTATCCATATATTTTTTAAAAGTATAAATGAAATTTTATAAAAGAAACAAACATTCACTGGGTTTTATAACAGACAATATTCTTGACACAACGTAGTTTAATTATTTTTTTTTCACTTTTAATAAAAAAATGGCAACATAAAAATTCAGTAATCTGTTTTTTTTTTTTTTTCCTTTGCTTTTAATAAGCATGGAGTACTTCTGTTGCCACGTTTAGAAAAACGGTATTATAAACTACAAAAAAATTAATGTTTCAAAAATAAATTAAGAAACAGTATTCAAATAAATTGCATTTAAAAGTGCATTTTTTCCCCTTTACGATGGTGTAAAAATTAAAAAAGTGCGCAGTTAAGAAATACAAAAATTTGCAGTAGAAAAAATTGCAAAACCGGAAATGCATTTCAAACTTGAAAGTGTTACCATTCTTAAAATGACGTATGCGTTACGCACAGATGCTTTTGGTCTTTATAATAGAGATATTGAAACCACATTTTTAATATTAAATAAGTTGGAAAAAAGCGTATATTTTTATTCTTGTCATTTCGAGTATTTAAAACTTAGAAGTAAATTTTTTATTTGATTTAATAAACATTAATTAAAATTCTGTTATTTGGTACTGTGTATTAGGTATAGAATTTAATATAGAGAGTAATATGCAAAAAAAAAAAAAAAAAAAAAAAAAAAAAAAAACTAATCAAACTTAAAAGCGTATATCGAATTTTAAAACGTACACTCCAGCAATTATTATGCAAAGACAGTACCGTAACCGATTTCTTTTATGTGTCCCTGTAAATTAATAAAAAATGTTAAGAATGTTCTATTTTAACGTGATCGTAAAGAAATTCAAGAATTTATGCCAGTTTCAAATGATTTGGAATAGCGTAATGTCATTAAAATACTCTTCAATTCTTTTGAGTGTCCCTAAAATTGAAACATTAACAGTACATACTTCATATGCAATAACAAACATGTTTTAATAAACCTGAATAAGTTTTATCAATTGTATAAAAATCCGAGTGTATTTACGGGAGTCAGTGCATGGATAAACGGACAAACAAATAAAATGCAAAAGCACTTTTTAACTTTGTTGGAAAATGCTAAAAATCTACAAAAGTACTAAAAATCTTGCATGTATATAAGAGGGCGTGAGGTTCAAATTTTGCCTTTTCCAGAAAGTAAAATTTTTTCGATTTAAATAAATATCATAAAAACTTTTAGTTTTCATTGTAAACACCAAGATTTTATAATGCCAAAACACACGTTGAAAGTTTCTTTCTTCCTTTTTTTCATTTTTTTTTTTTTCTAAAATTATAGTTTTTTTTTTTCTTTTACGCAGATTTATTAATAAAATAGGTTCATACAGAAAATTAATTTTTAAAAATGTCGATAAAGTGCGTTTTGAAGTTTACGTTCTCATATATATTATATAATTTTAGAGTTACATTTTAAGTGTCGTCTACAAATTTCTAGATAAATAAACCGTATGATTATTAGCGGAAACAATAAAAACTATACGCAGAAAGGATATATATTCAGGATTTACTGCTCTCGATGAACCTAAAAAATATTCTAGCACTTCATGTATGTCCCCTCTACTGTGATATCAAAATGACGTAAGGGGGCAGATTTACTGGGGGTAGATATCAGGCTCTCGTAGAAAATAAAATGCTGCAGCACTGGATATCTGCCCCCATCTAATGCAGAGGTCAAAATGGCGGATGGGGGCAGATATACTGGGGGTAGATATCAGGCTCTCGTAGAAAGTGAAATGCTTCAGTACTGGATATCTACCCCCATCTAATGCAGAGGTCAAAATGGCGGACGGGGGCAGATATACTGGGGGTAGATATCAGGCTCTAGTAGAAAGTGAAATTCTGCAGCACTGGATATCTACCCCCTTCTAATGCAGAGCTCAAAATGGCGGACGGGGGCAGATTTCATGGGGGAAGATATCAGGCCCTCGTAGAAAGTGAAATGCTGCACCGCTGGATATCTACCCCCTTCTAATGTAGAGGTCAAAATGGCGGACGGGGGCAGATTTCACGGGGGAAGATTTCATACATCCCGTTGTTGGTGTTATTTATGACGGTTGATTATGGCTCAGTTCAGATTACAATACTCTTCCCTTCAACTGAATTTTGTATCGTATCCATTTGCGGTTTCTTCATAATAGAGACGAGGGGAAATAACAAAAGAATCGGGAGATCCACCCTACTTGACGGAAAGATTTTTCTTTTGCAAGACAACCGTTGCTTTCCTGCAAAACTCATTAAGTTCAAAAACACCGCCTCGCCACAACAAATGAGCCGACACCGAACTTCAAGAAGTGGTCAAATGTGTTTGGACCTTATCTGTATGAGTGATATAGTCCTAAGGTGAGTGCCTTCCGTGGGAGTTTTTCTAAGGGTATGTAACCCGTATTTACGCAAGGTTGGAAGAAAACAGCAAAAACTTCGAATAGATTGGCCGTCGAGTGTAAAAGGGGTGGAACCCAGCACCTTCTGTCTACAAGCTATGAGAGCATAATCTCTCAGTCACTGGTGAGGTTTTCTCATAAGTAGAAACTACCATTTTTAAAAAATATTACACATATTATGTATATTTTGCAATTTATTTTGATATCTGATTGTATAACTAATGAAATTATATATAAATTTATTCTACTTTCATTATTTAAACAAGAAAGAAAAAAAATCATGCATTAAGCATGGATTACGGAGAACTTTCCAACACATTCAGAATAATGTAACAAAATTGGACTATTTTAAAAAAAATAAAATATTATTTCTCTTATCACCATATGGAAATGTATAACTATGTCAAAGCCCAATTTCAGCTGTTCTCATCTACAATCTGAAAATTATCCGAATTTTTTAGCAGCCCTGTATATGATATAGAGATTTGTGTCTATTAACAACATGCATTTCTAAATTTAATTCATGTAAGTGTTATACATATTTCCGTTGAAATTCCCATTCAGCAGTTTCTTTTAATAAGGTGAATGGTATGCGAATATTTTAGCACAGCCCTGTTTATGAGTAATTTAATTTATATATAAAGATCATAATACTAGTATGTAATAGTATCTATTAGTAGTAATACTAATAATCAGTATACAAAAAAACTAGCCATAGTCATACACATACACAAAAAATTTGGGTCAATTCGATGCATAACTTCATATACTTTTGGTCAGTACAATATTGAAAATGGCACAAAAATCGCGATTGCAGCGCCCCCTTTCAAAACTGGAGGAGAATCTGCTTGCCAAAGCCAAAAACACTCACAAAAAATTTGGTTCAATTCTATGCATAACTTCATACACTTTTTGATGGTATAATGGCGACATACAGACACACAGACACACACACAGACACACGGACAGACAGACATTTTGTAAAAACATGTTTTTTGGAATCTTTGACCCCTAAAACGTGTAAATCCGTCGAAAACCGGAAGTCGAAAAAAATTTCGATTACAATACTTTCTTCTATTGAAGATAGAAGAAAGTAATAATTACATTTAAAAGCACATACTGAATTTTAAAACGTACTCTTCAGCAATTATTACACAAAATTTTTTTTTTGTGTGTGTTTCTCAAAATTAATTAAAAATGCTGTGAATGATCCATTTTATCATGACAGTTGTGTAGTTCAGTAATTGTTCAGTAATTGTAGTTCAGTTGTTGTTCAGTAATTCATATCAGTTTCGATGCTTTTCAAAATAGCATAATGTCGTTAAAATACTCTCCAAACGATTTTTCCGCATACACCATCATGTAATCGAATTCTTTTGAGTGTCCCTGTAACTGAACCATTAATCGTACATACATCATATTCAATACCAAACAAGCTTTGGTGACCCAAAATAAGATTTAACTATTACTCGAAAATCCGAGTAAAATTACAGTTGTTAAGAGTGTGGGCAGACGGAAAGACGGACAGAAAAGCGAATGCATAAACACGTTTAAAATTTGTTGGAAAATGCTAAAAAGAAGGAATAATTTTGAAACAGTTGGTTTACCCTCCCTAGTGTCCCTTATATATAATTTTATGTAAAATTACCATGGAATAAGCAATTTTCATTGGCAAAAATTTTCAAAATTAGTTCAGTACGGTAGATTTAATATATATGATGTAAATCCTTTGAAATTCTCTAACATGTAATAATTTTGATCATGCTGTGAAAAAAAGTTCTTTGTAACAGTGGCATAAAAGTTTAATAAAGAAATAAATATGTTGTAATACAGTCAATTAAAAGTATACCCACTGTTACATCTACTGTAAATCGTTGTATAAAAATGTCACTAGTACCAATCGATTAGTAATATATTATTAATAGTACATATCGGATATATTTTTTAAATATTTAGAAATGTCTATTAAAAATGAATTATAATTTATGTATTTTTAATAGAAATCTGTTTCTAAAAGCTTCAAGACAATAAGAACGCTATAAGAATCCAAAATTACTGATCATTCAGCTATGTTTTAGTAATATATTATTAATAGTACATATCGGATATATTTTTTAAATATTTAGAAATGTCTATTAAAAATGAATTATAATTTATGTATTTTTAATAGAAATCTGTTTCTAAAAGCTTCAAGACAATAAGAACGCTATAAGAATCCAAAATTATTGATCATTCGTATTTTTTGAAAATGCTTAAAAATTATCAACCTTATTATGTGCTTAAAAATATTTAAATAAAAATAAAATTAACATTAGAATATCTAATCAAATTTCAGAGTCGTTTGACTCGATAATTTCTATTGAATATTCAAAGTTAAAATATTTATAAATTTCGAATATTGGATCAAAATCAGCTGTTTTAGACGGCAAAAGAAGCGAAATGTAATTGTATCCCTTATTAGCCGACTTAATCGAGAGTCGATTGGAACCTGTCGCATTTTTATATAACGATTTGTGGTAAAGATAGTTGTGGAGATAGGGGGAAAGTTTACTTCTCTTCGCTACTGTACATTTGCTTCGAAAAGCATTAGTACATATGCTTGTTACTATTTTCTTGAAAAAAAAAAAGAGGCATATTTGTAAACAATTTGTTAGATAAAGGTACTTAAAAAATACGTCTAAATAACAACAAAATAATTTATATGGAATAAATAGTGCCGTTGTTCCCTTATTTGACAAATGTCCAAGTTTGCTTCCATGTTTCCAAAAGATACTTTTTTTTAACCATACGCTAAGTGGTAACGAAACAGGAATTACGGATAAATTTGCGGCCCACAACCCATTAAGTATTTAAATAAATTTAGAAAGTACTAAGTAATACAAGTGGAAAATTGCACATGAAGCGTGCGTGATGAGCGAATGAGGTGCGTTCGTGCGTTAACGACGTTTTAAAAATTTTCAGATCTTGCTGTTATAATATACGGTACTTCGGATACAGTATAGTAGTCGAAATCTTTATTGTGTTCCTGTAAATATACATGAAGTAACTTTTACTACACTTCAGCAAAATATATCGTATTCATAAAATGAGAAATAGTTTAATATAATTAAAATACGCCCCAAACAATGTTTCCCTGTATCGCATTATGTAATGGATGCAACGCACTTTTGTGCGTTGCTGTAAATTAATAACAGATATTCTTTGCACCACAGATTGTATAGAATGTATATTTTAGTATATATTTCATAGATACATAATAATTCTACTATGTTCGAAAGAATGTAATACCATTAAAATGCATTTGAAACTTTTTCCGCACTGACCGTAATGTAACGGAATTACTTTTGATTGCCCCTGTAACTGATCTATAACGGAATATTTTTTATTGTCCCTGTAATTGATCTATGCATGACAGAGAGACGGACGGACTAAACGACATCTATAGGTGCTACATATTTACATAGTTACGAACACATCTTAAAAGACTCTCCCTTATCAAAAATTCTGCATACGACATTATTTCAGAGCGAGAAAAATCTGAGTTAATTCTGAGTTTTTAAC
This sequence comes from Maratus speculifer, assembly GCA_964019185.1. NCBI lineage: Eukaryota > Metazoa > Arthropoda > Arachnida > Araneae > Salticidae > Maratus > Maratus speculifer. The sequence goes on from OZ025302.1 coordinate 95,024,356, forward strand.
ACCGCGAAGAAATTATCTACAAAACCATCTGTAGTCTAATTTTCGAACACTATTTTAAATTATCTGAATTCGGAATTTATCTGTTTTTCCCTACTTCCTGTTGCCTTATAAGCATACCGTTTGTTAACAATAGAACTGCCGGGTATTTTGCTAAAGTTTCATAAAAAGGGTTAATCACCAGAATTTTAATTTTAAAATATTTAACTTATTTAATTAGCCTATTTTTCTGCTGCACACATTTGACATTTCTTATGAAGAAAATACCGGTTCGAATCGATTATTATAAATCAAGCAGGGGTCATTTTGACCCCTAATGACGGTTCTTGTGTTAAATCAATTTGTAATTAATGATATTTTCAAGTTCATGGATAAAATGGATTTATTCAAAAATAATACTGCAAATTCGTGAAACACTTTTGCAGAACTGAATGACTGAATTAACACTACTAACTAATATTGTTATCGATTGTGTTGTGAATGGTTTGCGAATGTGGTGTTCCGGGAATAATTTTGTACAATAAAAGGTTAAAAATTATATGCTTTTTCTAGAAATGCAATTATTGACATTTACTGGTAAGAATTTGTCAACTTACTGAATAATTTTCTACAATTTGTTTTTCTATAAAGCAAATTGTCTTTCATTTCCTCTTTATAATTGTGTAATTTTAATGGCAGCAAGTATAGAGTGTTATGAAACTGTTTAACATGCGTTGCTTTATAGTATTTGAAATTGTGTGGTATTTAGAATGTGTTGTTAATTCGGTAACAAAAAGTTTTGTGTAGCACAACACTATTGTAAGAACACATTTTCATCAATACTATTTAAAACACTATTTCAACACAATTTTTAGAACACATTTTCAGATAGCAGCATTTTTGCAGCGTACTAAGATCACATTTCTAATTAGCAGTACTTTTGAAACATGTTAAGAACACAATCACACAACAAAAATGCTTTGTATAAGAAGAATTCTATTTCGCAACACATTAGTGTGTTGTAAATTTGGTTTAAAAAAAGTTTTTAAATGTGTTTATTTTTGTATTTGAGAATTTTCAGTGAAGCCTGTATTAAGCCATTTAATATTCATTACATATCCTTTATCAAAATAAAGTAAAAAATCAAAGTATATCACATGTAAACGTATGGAAAATGCATTATTAGTCTTTCAATGTCTAGTTAACATTTACTAGGTTATCTTAATATGAATGTTTGATCGATCAAGTCTTGTTTCGGAAGTAACTACGTTTCAAAATTCAATTATCATACTGGATGGCATTTACAGATATTAGACGGATATTATAATTTTATTACGATGTCTTATACAATCGCAATTAGCCGAAAGTACCTTAACATATCGACCTATTCAATGCGGTATCTTCCTAATTAAATTTTCTTTGTAAATGGTGATAGAGAGTAAAACATCTAGAAATTACAGAATATATCATGTTGATACACTGACTAAAATAAATTGAATCGCTCAAATATAGGCATTCATAGCAGGAAATCTTAATTAACTTCATTACTGCTTGAACAGGGTATTTATTAATCAACAGAATTACATTTAATAAGAGATTTCAGCTGTCAGAAAGACTTCTTACTATTAAATGTCATGAACGACAATATATATGTAAAATTTGGCATCAAATCGCAGAGATGAACGGACAGTCGGATTCTGTTAGTAAAGCATTATCATTCAACACATGATGAAGGTCACTTAAATGGACACATTGATCACAGATCAAGTCATTATTTCGAGCAGTATGGCCTGAGTATGTCGGCTTAAAGAAGATGTAAAATTGAGGTCTCTCAAAAATGACAACGTATGGAAATTGAAGGGTTTATTAAACGTATATACCAAAAGCTACTCCATATATTTATGACCGATTAATTATAAATCCTCCACTGGTAAAATGTTGAATGACGAAAGTAGCTCCGAAACTCAGCATCTTGGAAAAAAATGGCGAATCAAAAATGTTCGAATTAATTTCTGCATTTGGCGTGAGGTGTTTGGCAGTGTAGGTGGTAGATGAATTCTTGCTTCTAACCTCGCGTCAGTGCTTTTTAATCACAGAATATTACAGCCTTAATGCCGAGTGCCAATGAACAGCGTCAGCAGGTGGAGACAAAGGCGGAACCAATTACATTATTGACTAGTAAATAGAGCGTCACGCCAGAACTATATTCAAGCCGCGAAGCTTCTCTAATTGAAAAGGAAGTGCATAAACCGAAGTATTGGAAAAGGATTATGGGATCGCAGATGATATTTAATAAAATATCAAAAATAAAACTTCCGAAAGAATATTTTTAATTCTAAAAAAGAGAAATGAAATAATATAATTGATTCATAGTTCTAAATAAAAGATTGACATTTTAATAATACAATTGACTTCTTTTTAGGAAAATAAATGGCAGATTAAGACGAATTAAGGAACAGGAGAATTTAGATGCTAGTTAAAATTTAGAATATTACTAATATATAAGTAATTTTTTAAAAGAATTTGGAACAAAATCAAAACAGAAAAATGGCATAAAATTTTTATTATTATTATATGCATATATATGTATATATATACAACTCTCGTAGAAAGACATCACATTTCAATGTATAAACCTCCCTGTGCAACCGCCTCCATTGAGCGACCATCTCCTTGAAAGACCATTTTTCATGGAACGAAATTATTTCCGATTTCCTTATAACTAATTTTACCTCCATTCAGAGGCCATCGCAATTTAATTCCCTTTAAGAGCGATCAATTTCTTTGAAAAAATGTAAACAAATTTCATTTTTCCCTTTCTCTTGAAGAAGGTTTTATTAGAAAATTAAATAATAAATTTATAAGTTATAACTAAGATATTAATTTATTTTAATCAGTTATTTTTTTAATTCAAATTAAATTATTTAAATAAAATCCAAAATTCCAATTTTTTTTTTTTTTTTTTTTTTTTTTTTTTTTTTTTTGGATAATCCAAAGTTAAAAAAAATAGAGGAGATATAAACAAAATTTTTAATCTCCAAAACGAAAAAAAATTGTTTCAAATTCTGAATTACAAACAATATCACAAATAAATAAATCACAGTAGTTTTTTTTTAAATAAACAGAAAATTGAATTCCGAAAATTATTATGAATGCATGATGAACGAAACCATAGTAATATAAACCTTTAAATTGGCAAAAAATACTAAAATTCTTTTAATTAAATCCATCTTAATTTGAAAATTTCAAATTCCAGCACCTGGGCTCGGATTCATAACCTTCAGTTTACAGGCAAGACGCTTTATCTCCAAACTATGATGTCTACACGCAAAACGTTCAAGTAAGGGTTCTGTTTTAAAATTTGAAGCTCAAAAATGAATGGAATATTTGAAAAGAAAAATTAATTTCATTAAAAGAACAGGTTTTTTCAAAATTGTATGTGACACGAGGTATTCAGCTATAAGTACACAAAATTTGAACTCTCTGGCATGTACAGTTTTTGTGTACGGAGTCTGTGAAGGACGAGTAAATATTGAGGACAGAGACGAATAAGGTTTTCGTAAGATGGATAGAAACCCTAAAAACCAAACTGTAGAGCTATGGAAGATAATTTTGTTTTTTTTTGTTTTAAAAATTGTAAGACAATCTAATAGAATAAATTTAAGCAATGTAATACAAATGTAATACAATCTAATAGGTAAAATGTGTCCACATAGTTAAATGATGTTGCAGTGAATAGATGGTACTAGTTTCGAGTAATGCATATTTTAGAAATCGTATTAGTTAACTTGTTTAAAAAACTGGATATATATATATACAGGGTGATTCATAAAAGATGGGCAGAACTTTAAGGGGTTATAGTACACTTAAAGACAAATAATATTAAATAGGAGACTAAGGGTCACAGACGTATTCCCAAGGAGATAGGGGGCATTAAAGTTTAGGGTCCGAAATTTCAAATGATTATAAAAAATGGAAAAATTGGTCGATTCGTTTGCGGTTTTAGCAAAAAATTTTCTTTATGCCAGTATTTTCTTGAAATAAAATTTTAAAGTTCAATTTCAAAAAATGCCGATAGGGGGCGCTTTAGACTTTGGAGTAACAAACAACTATTTTTAACGTTATTTTTTGTATTTCTTCAAATGATTTCGAAAGCTTAGACTTAAACTTAAATTTTGATCTAAAAATCTGAGTCCTAACGAGTAGTTAAGTAGCGTAAACTGAAATTTGAAATTTGAAACCCTTCTCCCCCCAGAACAAAAATCAGTTATTCCCAATCTTTGTGTCTTAGATTAGGCTCTAACTACTGCCGCGTTTTGCTAAAATTATTCTTTATGTCAGTATTTTCTTGAAAATAAATTTTAAAGGAAAGTTTCAAAAAATTCCGATAGAGGGCGCTTTAGACTTTGGAGTAACGAACAACTATTTTATACCGTTATTTTTTGTGTCTCATTAAATACTTTCTAAAGCTTAGACTTAAACTTAAATTTTCAGCTCAAAATCTGAATCGCTGAGCGTGGTTCAGTAGCGAGGGGAGGGGGTTCAAATTTCAACTTCTGAACATAGTTCAGTTTGCACTACTTAACCATGCCCAACGATTCTGTGCTGTGATACGAGGCAAAATTACAACTTTCGTCAAGGACTGCATAGTCGGAATTCACTCATAAAGGCACTGGCACAGTTGGAAACGTCGCTCATGCAAACGTTAAAGCTCCATTCCTGACGCTAGTCACCGGGTGAAGAAGGAGACAGAAAGTATGCAAATGTCAAATGGGGAAGAAGAAGAACACGTATGCAAAATTTCGACACGATTCAGGCATAAAAACCACTGAACGGTGAGTCAAGTGTAAGTCGCTGTAGTAATGAACCGGAAGATGGTGCCCTTCACGAATAAGGAAAAGGCTGAGATGCATTTAATTTACGGAGCGGCAGATGGAAATGGTGCAGAGGCACAACGAATGTACGGAGAGCGATTTCCCAACAGGCGGTTGCCTAACCGCAAAACTTTCGAGCGCTTGCACAGACAGTTGTGTGAGACGGGATCATTTCTCGCTTCCCGGTCGAATGCAGGTCGTGCAAAAAAGGACGAATCAGTAGTTGTTGCAGAAGCCATTCTGGATGTAGTAGCGGCGCAGCCAAGTACAAGTACACAAACAGTGGCTAGGCAGGTGGATACCTCACAGTCCATGACTTGGAGGGTACTGAAGGATGAACATTTGCTCCCGTTTCATGTGCAACGAGTCCAGAAACTGTCTCCAGGGGATTATCCAAATCGTATTGAATTCGCCCGCTGGTTTCTGCAACAGAACGCGCTAAATCCACATTTTGGACGAACTGTGCTTTTCACCGATGAATGTACCTTCACACGTGAAGGTACATTTAACACACACAATGCACATGTATGGGCGGATGTCAATCCACATGCTACGTATCCACATGCTCATCAGAGACGCTTTTCCATCAATGTTTGGGCAGGAATCCTCGGAGACCACCTAATCGGACCGTACCTTCTTCCTGAACGCCTACACGGTAAAACATACCTCACATTTCGCCAGACTTTCCGCCGCTGTAGGGGAAGTGCTCGAAAAGCCTGATGTTTTCGCGAATGTTCGCCGTTCCATTCTTCGCCGTTGTTCTGCGTGCATAACCTCTGGTGGTCACAATTTTGAACATTTATTGTAATTACATGTTAATAAATATGCTTTGGTAACATAATCCTAATTTGTGTCTTTTTACCTCGTATCACAGCACACAATGTGTGGACATGGTAAACTGAACTGTGCTCAGGAGTAGAAATTTCAAACCCCTCTCCCCAGACACTTAACCACGTCTAACGATTCAGATTTTGGGCTGAAAATTTAAGTCTAAGCTTTAGAAAGCATTTAATGAGACACAAAAAATAACGGTATAAAATAGTTGTTCGTTACTCCAAAGTCTAAAGCGCCCTCTATCGGAATTTTTTGAAACTTTTCTTTAAAATTTATTTTCAAGAAAATACTGACATAAAGAATAATTTTAGCAAAACGCGGCAGTAGTTAGAGCCTAATCTACGACACAAAGATCGGGAATAACTGATTTTTGTTCTGGGGGGAGAAGAGTTTCAAATTTCAAATTTCAGTTTACGCTACTTAACTACTCGTTAGGACTCAGATTTTTAGATCAAAATTTAAGTTTAAGTCTAAGCTTTCGAAATCATTTAAAGAAATACAAAAAAATAACGTTAAAAAATAGTTATTTGTTACTCCAAAGTCTAAAGCGCCCCCTATCGGCATTTTTTGAAATTGAACTTTAAAATTTTATTTCAAGAAAATACTGGCATAAAGAAAATTTTTTGCAAAAACCGCAAACGAATCGACCAATTTTTCCATTTTTTATAATCATTTGAAATTTCGGACCCTAAACTTTAATGCCCCCTATCTCCTTGGGAATACGTCTGGGACCCTTAGTCTCCTATTTAATATTATTTGTCTTTAAGTGTACTATAACCCCTTAAAGTTCTGCCCATCTTTTATGAATCACCCTGTATACATATATATATATTTCTTAACAATCCCCGCATTTTCAGCCAAAGTGGTAGGTAATAGTGGTACGCAAAGTTTTTTACATATGCTCAAACGGATAAGTCACATGGCGAAAGATCGGGCGATCTTGGAGGCCATGAAAACAGTGTCTTGTCATCTCGGCCACACTGACCAATCCATCGTTTTGGGAGCTATCTATACCAGTGGACAATGTTTTGTTGAGTTGGTGGTTTGCATTTGCATGCCTTTTGGACTGCTCTCTGAGCGGATATAAGCGATTCACACTTTCAAAAATTATAGTACAGAAAACGATTTCGACTGTCCAATTGCCATTTTGAAAATGACGTTCGCGCAGCACTTACGGCAACCACATGTGCATGACACACACGCAGCGCAAATCTGTAGTTAATACCCTCTCATTTAAATTGTCATGGACACATATACGTTTTCTAATTCACTCGTAGTAACATATCAAAACCCGATGATTAATTTGTAATAACTCTGTATTTTCGTAGATTTAGAAACTTTGTATTAGTATTAATAAAATTTATTATTATTAATTACTAATTATTTTTTATTATTATCATTTTTACAGTACATATGATATTAGTTTTTTTACACGGATCCTTCAAATGCTGGCACATCAACTTCTAGCCTATTTTCAAAAAAAAAAGTAATAAATATAAAATCAAAAACATGAAATACTGTTCAATGCGTAAAAAAATAATAATAATACATATGAATGTGAAAAATAATACTAAATAAGTCTTGATTACGTCCACTAATAACTAAAATGCAATACTAATAATATATATTCTACATAAAAATATAAGAATTTATATTATAAAAAACATTTTGCTTCGAAGACATTGTATAATAACAAAAACATTTAAAATATATTAAAACATTTTTTTTACATGTTTCAACTCAAAATTAAGAGAGTCATCCTCAGAATGTAAATAGAAAAATAAAAATTACAAATACAATGAACGCGAATATCGGAATAAAAAGTTATTGAAAATAAATAAATTAAATGTATCACACGTTTTTAATTTGATATTGTCCTTGGTCTAGTTGAATAATTACCGTGTAAATTGTCTAACCATTCAATCCATGTATTTGGGATGCGAAATGACAGTGTATCGTTACAAATATGTGAACTATTTAAATAAATTTCAATTGATTCTCTTATGAATAATTTTAAATAAAAATTAGATCTGTATATTAATTTACTCTCATTAAAAAGTATGTTGATGTTCTCTTTTTGATTTAACCTGGATAGAGCGGTTTTCTTCCTGTTAAGTTTTATATCTCTTATGTGTTCTTTACGTCTGATTTTAAGTTTACGTTGGGTCATGCCTATATAAAAGTTTTTTATTCCTCCTTTTTTAATAAATGGAATCATATAAAAAATCCTATAACTCATTAAAAAAAACTTTTATATATTTACATTATATTTTGACTAGCCGCCCTTGGCGACCAGTTTGGTCTCCCTTGAATGTATACTAAGCATTAAAGCACATTGCTTTTATTAATAATTTATTTTAATTGCTCATTTTTTTCCAAATTAGAAGATTCTACTAGAGAAATAGACACAGATGATTCATTAATACCATATGCGCACCTCATTGGCATGATTGCAACAAAATGGTAATTATACAGGGTGTCTCGCTACCAGACCGACAAAATTTGAGGGATGATAGTAGACATAAAGACAAACATTATTAAATAGGAAACCACGGGGCGCAAAAGTCTTCTGTAGGAGCTAGGGGCCATTAAAGTTTAAAGTCCAAAAATTCAAACGCTGATAAAAATTAGAAAAAAGGATCGATTTGTTTGCGTTTTTCTCTAAAATCATTCTTTATATTACGATTTTTAATTTTTTTAATTTTAAACGTTAAGTTCGAAAATTGCCGATAGAGGGCGCTTTAGACTTTAGAGTAACGAACAAATATTTTTTGCCGTTCTTTTGTGCATGGGGTTGAAATTATTCTAAAGTTTCGACTTTAACTTAAATTTTAAGCCCAAAATCGGAAACATGGGGAGCGGTTAACTAACGAAAATTAACTGTGAACCGAGGAGTAGATTTTAAACGATCATAAACATTGGACAAACTAATCGATTTTGTTGCGGTTTGCGTGTAGGTCATTCCCTTGGTAATTATTTTATTCAAAATGACGTACAGCTGTGGTGTCCTCATTTTTTGATAGAGGGCGCTTCCGACACATCTCCGACATTTCAATGGCATTACTCTTGGGTGTTTTCTACCAGACTACCATACTTCCAGGAAGTGTTAGGGATGCGAAAGCGACACGGAATCACATAGGAATATAACGTTGAAAATATCTTTTTTGCGAGTTATGATTAAAGGAAGCAGAGAAAAAAACAACAGAAGCAAGCAGAGAAACAGCAACACGTTAATATGACATAAAACAGTTTATTTAAAGGTTTTACTAGAAAATATGTTCAAAATTACGACCAGAAGTAATTCGACATGCTTGACAGCGGCGTCGCATGTAATTCCTAACGTTTTGAAAGATTCCTGGAATCTTTGATAGATTTCCGGAAGCTACAAAAATACGAGCTGCTAAGTCTTTAATTGATGGTACGGGATTCTCATTCACCCAACTTTTCATGTGACTCCAGCAGAAGAAGCTCATACTTGATAAGTCCGGTGATCTGGCAGCCAATAAACCGAGATACCACGACCTATCAACCGCTGCCCATATGTTACGTTGAGGTATCGGTGAACATTATTGGAAAAATGTGAAAGAGCCCGATCGTGCTGGAACTACATAGAGCTGCGCAACGAAAGAGAAACTTTTACGCGTATTACCGTTCAGCGTCATCTACCGCGAGAAAACCACAGCGCCGTCTGCTATCGCTGTCAAGTAGTTTGCCGGACATTTTCTGGTCGTAATTTCGAACACTTTTTGCCGTAAAACCTTTAAATAATCTTTGTTCTGTCACTTTAACATGTTGCTGTTTCTCTGCTTGTTTCTGTTGTTTTTTCTCTGCTTTTTTTTAAACGTAACATGCAAAAAAAAAAAAAAAAAAAAAACAATTTTCAACGTTACATTCCTGTGTGATTCCGAGTCGTCTTTGCATTCCTTTCACTTCCTGGAAGTATAATGGTCTGGTAGTAAAACACCCATGAGTAATACCATTGAAATGTTGGACATGTGTCGCAAGCGCCCTCTATCAAAAAATGAGGACATGAAAGCTGTACATCATTTTGAATAAAATAATTACCAAGGGAATGATCTACACGCAAACCGCAACAAAATCGATTAGTTTGTCCAATGTTTATGAGCGTTTAAAATCTCTCCCTCGGTTCACAGTTAAATTTTCGCTAGTTAACCGATCCCCATGTTTCCGATTTTGGGCTTAAAATTTAAGTTAAAGTCGAAACTTTAGAATAATTTCAACCCCATGCACAAAAGAATGGAAAAAAGTATGTGTTCGTTACTCTAAAGTCTAAAGCGCCCACTATCGACAATTTTTGAACTTAACCTTTAAAATTAAAAAAATTAAAAATCGTCATATAAAGAATGATTTTAGAGAAAACCGCAAACAAATCGATTCTTTTTTCTTATTTTTATCAGCGTTTGAATTTTTGACCTTAAACTTTAATGGTCCCTAGCTCCTACAGAAGACGTTTGCGCCCCATGGTTTCCTATTTAATAATGTTTGTCTTTATGTCTATTATCACCCCTCAAAGTTTGTCGGTCTGGTAGCGAAACACCCTGTATGTGCCGCACATGGTAACCCTGCTTTTGTTATTTATTAATAAACTGTTTGTTTGCTTTGATTTTTTAAAAGATATAATTTGTTTTATTCTATTATTATTAACTAAACATTTTTTAAATTATTATTTCCCTTTTAAAATAGTAGAAATTAGTTTAAAATATGTATGTAACTGGTATTTGGAAACGGAATTTTCGCCAAATTGGCTTAAAAAAAATAAAGCACCAATGCGGTGCATATATGACATCTTTGCTGATAAATCAAGAACTCAGCGTTTTTATGCTAGGTCGGCGCAATTAATAAATCGTATTTAAAACACACTACCTGGCCATTGATTATCGTTCACTTGCAATTTTATACATTTTGTTAAATTTTTCTAGAAAAATACATGAGGAATCATCTCGAAACTCTTAGTGTATAAATATAATATTATAAGTCATACATATCCGCGAAGATTTTTTCCCGAAACCCCATAGGGGACCGTCAACAAATTAAAAAATAATCAATATCCTGTCAAAACTAATGTAGCAAAAGCGCTCAAACTCTAGATTATGATTGAGTGCCTTATTGTAATACACTGTGTTCATTTTTATGCAAATAGCATGCATACTCGCAGAGTAATTAAGGTTTTTATAAAAATGGTCCCAAATTTTTCCAAGTTTTTTCCTTATAATTTTCTTAATATAAAATAATATTATTTTCTGAAAATATGCCAAACAACATTGCACACAATACCCTGTATTTAGAATTAAAAAATAATAAAAACTATATGAAAAACGAGTAGGTTTTAAAAATAATTTTTCACTGCGCATGCGTCAACGATATTAAAATTTCATTTATATATTATGTTACCTAAATGTATAGAGCAACTTTTGTGAAAGTCGCGAAGTCATAACTTGAAAATTATCAAAATAATCGTCAATTGAATAAGTTGAGAATCCGTTATTCTCAAAATGAATCAAAAATAAGAGGGATTGTATCCATATATTCATTGATTTGTGTCAATATAGAATACACAATACGGGACGTACTACTACATTTGGATAAAATCCCTCATTTTTTTGCTTCATTTTGGAAACAACGGATTTTGTCCTTTTTCTATAGACGATTACTTTCAGAATTTTCAAGCTATGATTTTGAGACATTCACAAAAGTTGTTGTATATATTTAGCTAACATAATATGCAAGTGAAATTTTGATATCGTTGACGCATGCGTAGTGAAAAATTATTTAGTAAACCTACTCATTTTTCATACAATTTTAATTATTTTTTATATCTGATTACAGGGTAATGTGTCCAATGTTGTTTGTCATATTTTCAGAAAAAAATATTATTTTATATTAAGAACTCTGAAATTATAAGGAAAAAACTTGGAAAAATTTGGGACCATTTTTATAAAAACCTTAATTACTCTGCGAGTATGCATGCTATTTGCATAAGAATAAACACTGTATATTACAATAAGGCACTCAATCATAATCTAGAGTTTGAGCCCTTTTGCTACATTAGTTTTGACAGGGTTATTCAAAAGATATTCATTCTTTTTTAATTTGTTGACGGTCCCCTATGGAGTTTCGGGAAAAAATCTTCACGGAGATGTATGACTTATACTATTATATTTATACACTAAGAGTTTCGAGATGATTCCTCATGTATTTTTCTAGATATTTAACAAAATGTCTAAAATCGCAAGTGAACGATAATCAATGGCCAGGTAGTGTATAATAATATTGTCCTTTCACTCATTTCATTTATAATACATAATTTTAATTTGAAACTGAAAAGTTTAAAATTTATGCGTTTCATTTATTTTTTTTTTCAATTAAAAAGAAAAGAAAAAAAAAGAAAAATAATGATATTTTGAAGCTCCATAATTGCAGCGAAGGAACAAAACATAAATAAATCCAATTTACCACAGCATAAATCTTACCAAAGGAGTTTTGCATAGTATCCCATAAGTTGTGTTTCATTTGGATGTTATCATTAGAAAATTAACGAATAATCGTGATTTTTGTGCCACATGCATTAACATAATATACATTTTGATTACTGTCTGAAACGGAAAATTATATTTTACATAAAAATTGATTTTTTTTTTCTAACGTGTAATTATTCATGTTTTACCAAGTCGAACAGCTATCCAGGATAAATTAATGATTAAAAAAGCACTAAATTTATATGTGAATGTTCTGTTTAAAGAAGAGAAACTAAACGATAGTTAATTTAAAATTATTTTTAAGAAACATTTCATTCAATGTCTTTAACCTTTTACAACACAATGAGACATATGTGGTACATAGCTAAAACAAAATCATAGTTTTCATTAATTGTGATGAATTCGACCAATCTGATCTGTGTTTCTGAACAGGAACGATGCAAAGAATATAATAAAACTTATTTTTTTTTTATATATTAGAAGGCTGCACAAGACAAAAAATTGGAGTTTATTCTTTTGAAAGAAAGGAAATTTCTGCCGAGATATTAAGGTAAGAATTACTTTCATTATTTCTACCGACAACTAGTCGTTGGGGGGAGGGGGTGCCGTAATATTTACCCGTTATAGATATGCATAGTATAATATGTGAAAATAAAACATGTGGAAACTATTTATAAAATGCATTGTAATTCCAAAACAAAATTTAAACGTATATTTAGATATTTTTAATATAAATAGCTCTATTCATGAATTGCTGATGAACCGAATTTTGACAAATTACGTAAAACGACAAACTACTCAAGTAGCATCGAATTGCATAAAAGAAACATGCTTATAACTCCTAAAATAATAATCATAATCATTAACAGTTTACTGCATCGGATTAAGCGTCTCATTTTTAATTAAAATATATCTTTGAATTGAAATTTGAATGAAATACAGGGTCTTGAAAAATCGAAAAATTTGGAAAACAGGATCACAAATACCTCAGCAACTAATAATCCGATAGACTTCGCTCTGTATGCAAAATATTTGTGTTATTTTATTGCATTTTACGTACATTCGTTAAAATAAAAATTTTTGGAAATTTTTATGTACCTTTCATTAGAAAGAATTTTTCGAGAGTTCAAAAAAAAAAAAAATAGCTTCGGATAATCGATGTTATTGATATTAAAAAAGCTTCGTCCAATTCTTACATTACATAAAAAATTTCAAGTCTCTATCTCAATTTGTTCGGGACATAGAGCGTTAACAGACACACAGACAGACAGACGAACAACATTTTTTTTCTAAGAATATCTAGAGTCTAAAAAAGGAGTCTTCAGTATCTAAAATATGTAAATCCGTCTTTTTTTTTTTTTTTTGATTTTTAAAACGATTTTATAACTTGCCCTATACTACGTATGATGGATAAGTAAAATAATAATATAAATAAAATTTCAAAATGTTAAGCAGATAAAATCAATTAGCTTAAGCTTATTTAATTGCAAAATATAGCAATAAAGTATTTAAAAACCCTACTTGTGTATATGTGACACACACCATAAAACATCGAATTTTAGCTGAAAATTTGAAATTTAATTTTTCTAAATATTTTTCCCATTATAAGGAGAATATATGGATTTATAGATCTGAAATAATTGGCTGTACACATATTGTAATTTTATTCAAATTAAAATATCTGCCACTATTGAAATAATAATAACAAAATAAAACGAAAACGGGATAAACACTATTTATTTCCTGTAGATGTGATCCTAAAGAAAAGGTAAGCTATTTTCATTATCAATCTTTCTATATTGATAATAAAAACCCATAAAAAGAGAGAAAGAGAAATGATGTATGAAAATAAAAAATAGTTATAAAAATATAATAAATAAAAATTGAATTAAAGAATTGTAGGTTTATAGAAAGGTTCTTTACAATTTTACCTTTTATTACTAACGCAAGTGAATACACATATGTATGAAAAATATTAGAATTTTAGTCGCATATATTGAAATCTTATGAATAATTTATCAGAAGTCTGTATTTGTTCTATTGATTGAACGTTGCATGTCAACCGTCGAAGTTTCGCTCTTATACTCCCCTTCCCCCTCCTTGCTTTATCTAATGCTCTACCAGTATCCATGAGCTTCGTATGCTAATGATGATCTGACGAAAGTAGGCTCATTAATTTGAATACCTTTTTAGTATAAGAGAAAGTAAGGATAGGAGAAAAAAGCTTTTGAGGAAAAAAGGTCAACGTTTATCGCATTCAGAGCCGTCCTTATACACTGTAAAAAAATCTGTGAAGGTACTAAACATTTTCTAGGAAACTGGGATTCCAAGAACTTTTCATGTAACGATAACAGGAAAAATTCATGTAATCGATTCTGAAACTTGAATTTTTGCTGTTACCGTTACAGGAAAAGTTCTTGGAGTCCCAGATTCCTAGAAAAGGTTTAGTACCTTTGCAGATTTTTTTTTTACAGTGTAGAGGATGGCTTAAAGCGAGGCCCGGTCTAAGGATTTTGCTAGCCTCTTTCCTTTCTGTCTCATAACATAATTTTACCTATACTATAAATAAAAAAGAATGGTTTTCACCTGCATACTATAACAAGGGGAGCCAGGGTTCGATCTCCTAACTATTATAAAGGAGTAGCGTTTGTTTGTGAGTTTGTAGGGAAAAACTTCTGGAACTACTGAACTAATTTCAAAAGTAATTGTGGCAAATTGATGTTGAAAGTAGGCCTTCAAACATAGGCTATATTTTATGTCAACACAACTATCTTTTCTTCACTAAAATCATGAATTTATATTAAAGATTTTCTATTATATCTTCTTATTATTATTAAAGAAAAAATATTTTGTATCCAGGTGCGAGGCCTCTTTACGCGCGAGGCCCTGTGCGGCCGCACAGGCGGCAGTGATATGATTCGTGCAACCAAGGGTGCCAATATAGAAGTTTATTATACAAAAACGATTTCAACATAAATATTTTATTATCTTAATATTTTACTAGTTTCCCAGATGAATCTGTTCATAGGTATTTTTAGTAAAAGCTTGGGGAGACCCTGTATTATTCTATCCATTTAAGATGGATAAATATTGAGTTGATTTCCATTTTTAATTTTATGTGAATTATTCTGTAAATTAAAATAAGTTATTAAAATATTTCTGGGGTATTTAAAACTCGCGCTGCACACTGTAAAAAAAAGTCTGCAAAGTTACTAAACTTTTTCTAGGAAACTGGGATTCCTAGAAGTTTTGCTGTAAGGGTAACAGCAAAAATTCAAGTTTCAGAGTCGGTTACATGAAATTTTTATGTTACCATAACATGAAAAGTTTTTGGAATCCCAGTTTCCTAGAAAAAGTTTAGTAACTTTGCAGACTTTTTTTTTTTACAGTGCAGTTTAAAATAAATTATTGAAATTTATGCATTAAATTCAAAATTCAGTAATGCAGTAAAGTGCCGCAGATTTATCTTTTCTTGTAACTTTTATTTATTTAATTATGTATTTGCAAATTTCATTCTCTATTGTGTAGAAAAAAAAAACAGTCCCTTCCGAATAAATTGCAGTACACTGTAAAAAAAAAAATCTGTAAAGGTACTATACTTTATCTAGGAAACTGGGATTCCAAGAACTTTTCCTGTAACGGTAACAACAAAAACACAAGTTTTAGAATCGGTTACATGGATTTTTCCTGTTATGTTTACATGAAAATTTCTTGGAATCCCAGTTTCCTACAAAATGTTTAGTACCTTTACAGATTTTTTTTTTACAGTGTACCAGACAGAAAAAGAAAATGATAATTTCTTGGAGATATTCCCAACACGAGTTGCGCATTTCAGAGCTAGAAACTTTTATCTTTAAAAGTAATGGAGATGGAACTCTATATATTATTTCAAAGTAAATGGCGAGTGTTTTCTTTGTCTTTATTTGAATATTTTATGCAGAATACTCCATTGTATTTCTCATATATCTCGCTTTCCTCAATGAAATAAAAAAAAAAGAATTTTAAAATGCTGGCTGTTATTAGGTGCGTTCGTAATTATGTAAATATGTAGCACTTATAGTCGTCGTTCAGTCTGTCCGTCAGTTTGCATATAGCAAAGCAAAATCTACCCAACTGAATCTTTTGAAATTTCAAATATATAATTATTCCATAATTTTGTCGAGTCATTTCAAATTTTATGAAAATCGGATGTAGAGTTCAATTACAGGGACAATCAAAAGTATTCTGTTACAATAGGTTCAAAATAATAAAATCAAGTGCTTTGTGATGTTACACTATTTCAAACATAATAAAATCCATATGCATTTATAAAGTATATATGAAATATACATTCTGCACAATCTACATTGCAAATATTTTTTTTTTTAATTTCCAGGGCCACACAAATATATTCTATTACATAATGGTATAGAAGGAAATACTGTTTGGGGTGCTTTTTAATTATATTAAACTATTTCATATTTTATGAAATTGTACGTTGCTGAAGTTTACCACAAGTTACTTCCTGTATAATAGAAAGAATATTGTATTTACAGTGGCACACAAAAGATTTAGGATGCCATACTGTATAAGTACTGTATACAATTACACCAAGTTTGAATATTTTTTAAATCTCCATTATAGTACAAAGCACCTCATTTCCCATAAGGCATTGTGACGTCACTGCGACTTCGTTGTGAAGTCACACTGTGACTTTGTGACCATCGATCACCGATGTGACGTCACGTGACGTCGATGTGAAGTCGTTATGGCCGTTTTAGAGCTCGTTTGTGCGGTCACATTGTGACCACTTTGTGATGTCACGGTGTGACAAATTTGTGGAAAATGTGTTATTTGTGACTACTTTGACATTAACATCGCGATGAAACTGTGACAAAAGCGAAGTTGTGACAAAAGTGTTTTTTAAAATAAATGACATGTTTTGAAGGATTTTTGTAATGTTCTAGAGATTTTTAAGAAAGTCACATCTCAGTCACAATGTGACGTCACTGAGTGGTGGAATTTCCGTCACAGATGTGATGTGACTACAGTGACTCACAGTGACGTTATTGTGACGTCATTGTGACCATGTATGCTATGAGGGTTGTTACCTTTAACGTGAAATTCCCGGCCTGACTTAAATTATATCCATCTGTCAAAACTCTATTCACAGATTGCATACATTCGGCATATTTCAAACGGAACTTGTCTTTAAATGTCTTATTTATGCAAATTTAAAGCAGAAACTTATTAAATAGATTTAGCAGTGCTCGAAAATAGAATAAGAGAAATAAAAAAATTGGAGAACGAGATATTTTATTTAACGTTTACATTAGTTTTAGGTAATCTACTTTTTATTCATATATTTTTTTCAATTTTGGCTTATATACATGTTTTTTTTGGAAGATTTTTCATTGAAAAGTCTTATGGTCGGCTTATCCAAGGAACTATACGGCAGATAAAATATTAAAGAGTTCATTAAATGCCGCATTATAACATAAAATTAATTATTGAAATTTATTCAGTTAATTAAAAATTTCGTCAAACCATAAGTAGTCACATATTTATCAATATATTGTTTTTATTATCTAATTATATTTTGGCCAGTTTCATTCTCTAATATATAGAAAAAAAATAGGCACTTTCAAATAAATTGCAGAACCAGACAGAAAAAGAAAAAGATAATTTCTTGGAAATATTCGCAACACGAATTGCGCATTTCAGAGCTAGAAAACTTTTATCTTTATAAAAGTAATGAAGATGGAATTCTATATATTATTTCAAAGTAAATGGTAAGTGCTTTCTTTGTCTTTATTTGAATATTTTACGCAGAATACTCCATTGTGCTTCTCACATGTCTCGCTTTTATTTATGAAGTATAAAAAGCATTTTAAAATGTTGTCTGTTACTAGGTTCGTTCGCAGTAAATGTGTAGCACCTATAACCGTCGTTCAGTCCGTCCGTCTGTCCACATACAGCAATGTAAAATCTACCCAACCGAATCGTTTGAAATTTAAAATATATAATTATTCCATAATTTTGACGAGTTACTTCAAATTTATGAAAATTGGAAGTTGAATTACAGGGACAATAAAAAGTAATCCGTCACATTACTTTTAAAGGAAAAAAAAATAAAGTGCTTTATGATATTACACTCTTTCAAACATAATAAAATTCATATGCATTTATGAAGTATTTACTGAAATAGAGATTCAGTACAATCTGTGGTGCAAAGAAATTTTTTTTTCATTTCCAGGGCCACATAAAGTATTCTATTACATAATGTTATAGGAGTAAAAGTTGTTTGGTTTGCTTTTTAATTATATTAAACTATTTCGCATTTCACTGAATTAATATACGTTGCTGAGGTTTACTACAACTTATTTTCTGTTTATTAGAAAGCATATCGAATTTACAGGTGCACTCAAAAGATTTCGGATCCCATACTGTATAAGAAGTTCTATATACAATTATACAATTACATTAAGTCTGAATATTTTTTAAACCTTCATTACAGTACGAAAGCATCTCATTTGTTACCTTTGACGTGCAATTTTCGACCTGTTTTAAATTATGGCCATCTGTCAAAACTCTATCCACAGATTGCATACATTTGTCATATTTTAAACGAAACTTGTCTTTAAATGGCTTACTTATTCAAGTTTAAAGCGGACACTTATTAAATAGATTTAGCAGTGCTTGAAAACGTTATAAGAGAAATTAAAAAAAAATGGAGAACGCGTTTTTTTATTTAACGTTTACATTCGTTTTAAATAATCTAGTTTTTTAACACTCCATCAGGCGCGCTGTATCTGAGAGATACATGCGTAAGAAATTCGTCGTTTTCGAAAATAAAACGGAGTTTCACGACCTTGACCTTCACAGTATCTTTTCTTCCGGTCATTTCCGTCCCTGGAATGCAGTGGTTTCAAACTTTTGTCGATAGAAATTTCCGGTTTCGCGCTTTGTTAAGGATTTGTATCTATTAGATACATGCGCCCGATAGCATTTGTAGTTAGTTTTCCCACTGATACTAGGTTAGAATACGTGAATAGCTCAGTCTCTCCTGTTTAACTTTCGGCTTCGAAATGATAAGTACTAAACGGTTTTTGGATTTGAATAACCCTAAAGACATATAAATTGCCCATAAAATTTTATTTAACGATGACAATGAAGATTCTGAACAGTTTGAAGAAAGTGATGATGAAACTCATTTAAAACTCTTTTTTAAACAATATATGATGCTGAAATACAGAATGTATCTGTCAGATACAACGCGTCCGATGGTGCAACTTTTGAGGCGCGCTCGACGGAGTGTTAAATATTTTTTTTTCAATTTCGCCTTATATACTTGGGGGTTTTTTTGGGGGGGGGAGGGGGAGTTTTTTCACGGAAAAGGCTTATGTTCGGCTTATACACGGAAATATACAGTAGATAAAATAATCCCGAGTTCATTAATGCCCGCATTATAGTATAAAGTAAATTAATGAAATTTATGCAGTGAATTAAAAATTTCGTCAAAACGTAAGCAGTCACATACTGATCAAGATTTTTTTTTTATCTAATTATATATTTGCCAGTTTCATTCTCTGTTATATAGAAATAAAAATAGTCTTTTTTGAATAAATTTCAGAACCAGACAGAAAAAGAAAATGATAATTTCTTGGAAATATTCCCAACACGAATTGTGCATTTCAGAGCTAGAAACTTTTATCCTTAAAAGTAATGGAGTTGGAACTCTATATATTGTTTCAAAGTAAATGGTAAGTGTTTTCTTTGTCTTTATTTGAATATTTTATGCAGAATACTCTATTGTACTTCTCACATATCTCGCTTTCTTAATGAAGTACAAAAAGCATTTTAAAATGGTGGATGTTTTTTATATTATAGGAAGCAAAACTTAATAAAAGATTTTTCCAATCATAAAATATCTTATATAAAGAGAAAAATTGTACTGTAATACTGATAGACACTAAATTTTTACATAATCAGTTTGACGTTACTAAATTATTTTCCTTTGGCTTGTGTCATAAGATTGCTTCAGCTTTACCTTTAAGTATTCATTGGTAATTTGGTTATGATAAATTTTGTAGGAAAATATTAAAAATAAATAATAATACCCAGTTGAACTGATGGTATTGAGCTCACAGGCTATTCCCACTAATTGTATATTACAGTATATAATTGTATATAAAGCCATTTGAAAAACAAATAAAATTAAGGGAGGACTAACTCCTCAATTCTATCCTATTTACTTAATCATTAAACCTGAAACTATTCAGGGATTTGCCTCATCAGAAAGAACCTATATCCAAAATTTAAAGCAAGTCGGATATACTGCATAAAAACCCATTTTTCTAATTTAAGGGGTGAGTAATTAACCTTTCTCTCCATTATTCTTAACAAAAGTACCCCAAAACTAATAAGGGAATCGTTTTATCAGTTCAAAACTATATCCAAAAATTGAACTATTCATGGAGTCATCGCATCAGAATGATCTAATATTTAAAATTTTATGAAATTTACTAATTCATCATGAAAAACACATTTATCTAAATTAAAGTTGGTGTTTAGCCCCTTGTCTCCTTTTATGCTTATTCAATGAACTCGCAAAACTAATCAGTGAAGCGTCTTATCAGAATAAATCTATATTCAAAATTTGAAGCAAATCGGATGTTTTTTATCACGAGTTATCGTGTTACATGCGTACATACGTACATACATTCAGAAAGAGTGAGCACATAAGCTCTCAGGTTGTGATAGCCTGTGAGCTAAAAACTAAAGAAAATTAAAATGGGTTATCTAAAGATGACAAGCACGTATAAGTAAGTGTAAGTTAATTATTTTAAACACATTTAGTTCGTGCTGGAAAGGATCAAAATACGATCTAAAGAAGAAGCATGAATGTAATTTCTTTCGTTATCTTACATCACATTGCATTGTATCATTAATGTTAATTTAATATATTTATATCTTTCAGATCATGTTGTATGACTTTTCTGACTTAAGAAAACACACACCTTTTCTAGCGCTAGATCTATTTCAGGGTCCTTAACTGAGGTAATGCACAATTTGACCACATATATGAAAAATGTAAATTCAAAACTTCAGAGAACTTTACGAAAAAAAATAACTAAAAACAATAGGGATAAGCGTAAATTACTTTTTCCATTACCTTATACCATATGCATTTGACTGAAATACTGAAGCTTCATTTGCTTCTCTACAGTGTTGAATATGCAGTTAATAAACATTGGCATTTAGATAAAAAAAAGTAGTTTCATTATTATTATTTTTATTTTATTTATTTATTTATTTTTTGCGTAAACGGTATCTTTTTGCATTCTTTAATTTATGTATTGTTGATTTATTGCCTTCATATGTTTCAGATCTTACGTTATGACTTTTTGACTTAAGAAAACAGACACCTTTTTAGAACTAAAGGAAAAACACTAAGGCAAGTTCATAAACTGAAGCAATGTAGCAGAATGGTCAGATAAATGAACGCTGCAATTTCAAGATTGGAGAGAACTTCAAGTAACATACTAAAAAGGGACTAATTTTATATTCTGTCAGGTTTCATACAAACATTAGAACAGA
This sequence comes from Maratus speculifer, assembly GCA_964019185.1. Classification (NCBI taxonomy): domain Eukaryota; kingdom Metazoa; phylum Arthropoda; class Arachnida; order Araneae; family Salticidae; genus Maratus; species Maratus speculifer. The sequence goes on from OZ025302.1 coordinate 95,046,116, forward strand.
ATGCATAAAGATAATAAGAGTTTAGTGATTATAATTAAACCAACAAGCATTTTATTTTTGACATAAAAGCAAAAAAAAAATCTTTGTATACAACATTCTTTTAAGATTATAAATAGTTTCCAATAAGACAAGTAGACAGTCATTATGAATAATTTTCGTCCATTTTTATATCAATCGCGTATTATATATTTATCTTTGAGGTTTCCATTGATTGTTTTAGAAAAAGTTCACCTCTAATTGCATTTCAGTGTCATGTATTCTACATGATTCTGCCAGACGCATGATCATTTGATTAGCTGAAACTTACACATTTCAAATAATTTCTAGATAAAATATTTGGAAAGCACATTCTAAGAAAGTCTTTTTGAAGAATATAGAAAAAATATATTGTTTAATCCATTTATGTAAAAAAATTTAAATTAAACAAAAACAAACTTAAAAAATTATTATTAATCTTACAAGCACCAATAAAAAGTTTCTTCTTGCATCAGGTAGAAAAAAATAGAAAAAAAGTCACTAGAGACATTTGAAACGTGCTGCATTTTAAAGAACATTTCATATTCAAATGAAACAAAAATATTCTTATGTAAATGTGAAGTGTGTACATTCCCTTCGTTAAAATTTCGCATGAATACATGCATATATGATTTGCATTTCGCCCACGCGTAAAAGACATTTTTTTTTCAACTGAATTAAAAATATATTATAAAAAGATATGTGATACGTCATGACACCCAACGAATATTAAAAAATATAAAGAATAAATCATTCAAGTATGAAAAAAAACCTCGTGATATCTTTATTAATTTCTAAAAAACCTACGGACATTCGCAAATGAAAAAGTATTCGGACATCCATGTATTTTCAACTATTCCCTAATAACCACAATTCCAATATATAAAAAAACTTTCAGAATTCTCTCTAAATACCCCCTTATGTTGTTCCTTAAAAAATAAAATGATTATAAAATTACTTAAAATTTTTCTCACAAGAAATTGTTAAAAACTATCACAAAACAACTAAATTAGATGTAACAAGACATCAATCTAAAGTTTGTTCAACAGCATTCACCTTCGAAGGCGCCAACTTATATGGGGCCATGGGGCTCGAGCCAACCCAATAATTTTGAATCATAACATATCCAATTTTCACTGTTCTAGCATAGCCTACTATAATACTACCAGCCGAGCCATTTCGCGAAAAACCGCCGAAAAAGTGAAGCTGGCAACAGCTTCAAACCCTGAACCATTTCATTGAACCACGTGTAAATCCACGTGACGCAAACCTTGCCCAAATTAGCATTGAATAAGCTGCTTTCTGTTCTGTGCACATGTTTGCACACGTGTCATTGTTTTGATTCAGGGTTTACATGATTGGTCTGATTAACTTGGGCAAAGTATCAGCGTCCTCTGGCGGGAGACTTCATACATTAATCTCAAATAAACAGGCCTTTACTTAGATCTAGTGGGCCATGGTTCTAGTTATTTATTTCATTATTTTATCATTCATTTTCGATATTCATAAATCCCAAATGACTGAAATGTTTTGCTAACTGTTTAATTTTCTGCTAATTTATAGTCCTGCTCATGTTACCTTGACTTTACAATGAATATTGGTGACTTAACAAGGTAAAATGTATGAGAATATAATTTAATAAAATTGAAACGTTATTCAAAAACAATTGCTTGACTTGAAATTCTCATCTTTCATCTTCTGTCATCTTTCCCTTCAAAGAGAAACAAGTTGGAAATTGCACGTGAAGCGTAGCAAATGAGGTGCGTTCGTACGATAACGAAGTTTTAAAATATTCAGATCTTGCTGATATAGTAGAGCGTACTTTGGATACAGTATAGTGGTCGAAATCTTTGTGTTCCTGTAAATATGCAGGGAGTAATTTTTATTATAATTCAGTAACGTATATCTTATTCATAAAATGTGAAGTAGTTTAATATAATTAATACACTTCCCAAACAATGTTTCCCCGTATAACATTATTTAGTGGAATACATTTGTGTGGCCCTGTAATTTAATAATAAATATTCTTTGCATTACAGATTGTACAAAATGTATTTTTAGTACATATTTCATAGATTCATGTCGATTCTGTTATGTTCAAATGAGTGTAACACCATTGAAATGTATTTGGAACTTTTTTCCCCATTGATCGTAATGTAACGGAATATTTTGATTGTCCCTGTAATTGATCTATCCATCCGATTTTCATAACAATTGAAATGACTCGACAAAAATATGTAATAAATATACGTTTTAAATTTCAAACGATTAAAATGCATTTGAAACTTTTTTCCCCATTGACCGTAATGTAACGGAATCTTTTTGATTGTCCCTGTAATTGATCTATCCATCCGATTTTCATAAAATTTGAAATGATTCGACAAAATTATGTTATAAATATACGTTTTAAATTTCAAACGATTAAAATGCGTTTGAAAGTATTTTCCCCATTGACCGTAATGTAACGGAATCCTTTTGATTGTCCCTGTAATTGATCTATTCATCCGATTTTCATAAAATTTGAAATGACTCGACAGAATTATGTTATAAATATACGTTTTAAATTTCAAACGATTCGAATGGGTAGTTTTTGCGTTGTTATATGCGGACGGACAGACAGACAGACAGACAGACGGACGGACTGAGCGACAACAATAGGTGCTACGTATTTACATAATTACGAACGCACCTAAAAACTGGTTACACCCTTTTAGAAACATATTTATGTGCCCGCCTAATATTTTTCAAAAGTTGGCGCCACTGTTCACCTTCATCATCTTTCCAAAGACACAGATGAGCATTTTACGTACTTTTATATTATTCTTTTGTACATTTTTTTACATAATATTCTACATATCGTACGAATGTGTAAGTTTGAGTAATATGATTTACAACAGTATAAATATTCATAAAAATAATCCCTTAGATTTAACGATAATATACGTGTATATATAATTAGTATGTGTGTTATTATATGAATTTTATGCACGCTTCATATTGGATCCTTGGTAATAACAGCTATGTTTCCTTATCCAGCCCCACCGCCGAACAGTAGTGACAGCATGTACAATGCTGCTCTCAGAAAATTTACAATAGGGCAATTTACAGTGATAAACAATTCCTACACTGTAAAAAAAAAATCTGTAAAGGTACTAAACATTTTCTAGGAAACTGGGATTCCAAGAACTTTTCATGTAACGATAACAGGAAAAACCCATGTAACCGATTCTAAAACTTGATTTTTTGTTGTTACCGTTACAGGAAAAGTTCTTGGAATCCCAGTTTCCTAGATAAAGTATAGTACCTTTACAGATTTTTTTTTACAGTGTATGGCTCCCGGCACATGCTTGTTTTGGTTCAGTCAACTGAATTCGGCGAATACTTTTGGATTTCTCCTTTCTTAGGTTTATTCACAATTGAAGGAAGAAGATGAACAATGGATCAGGAGATAAGGAGCTCAATCCTACTTGAGGGAAATATTACTATTTTGCAGGACTTTAGTCCCTTTCCCGTAAATGGCATTAGAGAAGTAAAATACCATGTCACAACAATAAAAAAGCCGACAGTTTGTACTTCCTTGTGCTTGCACCTTAATTTGTTTTTAAAATTCTTAACCTTTAAATTAAAGAATGGGCACTAATTTCGTTAAAGATATACACATGGGAACTATGCAGACAGAATTTGAGAACCGCGACACGCTCTTGGAGAATCAATGAAAGGTAAGTGGTTTTTGGCCTGATCTACTGAAAAGGGGAGGGGGCTAAAACGTTTTAAATTTCAAACGATTAAAATGCATTTGAAACTTTTTTCCCCATTGACGTAATGTAACGGAATCCTTTTGATTGTCCCTGTAATTGATCTAGCCATCCGATTTTCATAAAATTTGAAATGACTCGACAAAATTATGTAATAATTATATATTTTAAATTTCAAACGATTCGGTTGGATAGCTTTTGCGTTGTTATATGCGGACGGACAGACAGACGGACGGACTGAGCGACAACAATAGGTGCTACGTATTTACATAATTACGAACGCACCTAAAAATAACCAGTTACAAATTGTGGGTCTATTTCTGTCCAGCAGGCATGAAGAATGATTGACTAAGCGATGTGGTTTTTTAAAGCGTCTCATAAGTCTAACTTTTTACTTGGTGTTGCAATTTAGCAACATGTGTACATTTAATTTTTTTCTGAGTCCCTATGAAACATAATGCATAAAATTTTTAATTTAAACAACATAATATATCTTCTATTTAAAACATATATTTTTTTTAAATTCTATATTGAAATTGTGTTTTATTTATTTTATGCTTAATGTTGATAAAAAATTTAAAGTTGCTCTTTGATTTGCATCGACTGCGCGCAACATTTCTCAAAAATTAATAAAGTAATTTGCATAAAACTTGGTAAATTTCTTCATATTACGTTAAAAACTAACTTAAACTTCAAATGTTGTATTATAATTGCATTGAGCATTTAAATTTGCAATTTTTCAATAAAAATGAATTTTTTTCTAAATTTTATAATTTAAATTTAAATTGCAAATAAATAAACACATAAAATACTTTAAAGTGATGTATAATATTAAGATACATTCGTTTATCAGTTTTACATCATTATCAATATTTTGGGGACTTCTTTAACCAATAGTTTTGCTACAGTATTGCGCGCAGTGGATGCAAGTCAAAATACAATTTTATTTTTTTTAATAAAATTATAAGCTAAAAAAAAATAAATAAAATTTCAATGTAGAATTTTTTTTAAAATATATCTTAAATAGAAGCGATATTATGTTGTCATTATTAAAATTTGTATTTATTTATGTTTTACAGGGATTGAGAAAAAAAATTAAATGTGATATGTTGCCAAAACACCACTACCAAATAAAAAGTAAGGGCGCCAATGAATTGCACCAAGTTAGAGCTCGAATCTATACAAAAAAGCTGTTCGGGAAAATATGAAAAAATCGCTGTATTTGAAAGCCTTATGCTATTGAGGAATTCATATATTTTTAATCTGCCACTGAATGGAGATAAATGTAGGAGGACTCTAGGATAGATGGTCATAATTCTTAAAGACTGAAATAAAAATTTCCATTTTTTTTAAAGCCTATTTATATTAAAATGTTTGTGTAGTTCGTTACACTGTTCGAAAAAATAGAAGATAAATATATATTTAATGTTCTAAAATGTATATTAAAAATAATCAGTCAGTGATTCCATTCATAATCATTCAGTGATAATAAAACAATAAATTTACACTTTTCTAAATATATTGAACAAATCTCTAAAAATAATTTAAATTTAATATTGTATATTTGTACTTTATATCTCTAAAAATCTTAAAATATATACGCTCTCGGTAGATTATTGAAAAAAAAGATTTTTTTTATCTGAAATCAATTATAATTAACCAACATCATTTGTAGATTCAAACGTTCAAAACAACTGGCAAATATCCTTTCATCCACACAAATAATAGAATACTATTATTTGGTAAGTTTTCCCAATCCTTTTATCGACTAAACGTAAAGAGAAATGCTTAACATCTCCAGAGCTTTATTAGGGATGTTACAGTTATAAATTAGAGTAAAGTATTTGTACGCATGCTCACGAGATTAACAATGAAGAAACATCCACGAAATGATGTTTCTGGTGAAATCTTTAAATTTAATGGTTTGTATTTAATGAAGAACTTAAATCATGTCTAATTTAACATGAATGTGACATTTGTACTTTTTTGAAATAAATATGCAATGTTTTCACACCAGTTTTTTTTGTCCCATTATTATTTATTTTTATTTTTTAATAAATAAAGTACATGACACAAAACAGGGCAAGTAAGTAAGATTAAACTTGGATTAAATTTTAATATTTTTTGAATTACATGTACAATACACGTATTGATGAGGAAAAATCGATGAGTATTGGAGATTACATTTTATCAAATATCAATTCTGGTGATAATAAACTAATGAGACATATAATAAAGAATTTCGAAATAATGAAATTTATGACTTAATTTTTTTACAGGGTAGTTATAATAATAATTGTATAGTTCGATGCATTTTTCGAGAAAAAAAATTAAAAGATATATATTTAATATCCTGAAAGGTATATTGAAAAATGCAAAAATCTCATAATCATTCGGTGATAATAAAAATATAAATTTACACATTTATACGCTTATTTAGCAAATATCTTAAACTTATCTAAATATTATTATCTATATTTACCGCATATCTCTCTGAATATCTTGAGTTTTAAACACATTCAATAGATTATCCGAAAAATATTTATTTTATCTGAAATCAATTATAATTAACAAACATCATCTGTAGATTCAAAGCAAGATTAAACTTGGATTAAATTTGAATATTTTTGAATGACATATTGATGTTGAAAAATTGATGAGTATCGGAGATTACATTTTATAAAATAACTAACTATTCTGGTGATAATAAAGTAATGAGACATACAATAAAGAATTTCGAAATAATGAAATTTATGACTTAATTTTTTTGCAGGGTAGGTATAATAATAATTGTATAGTTCGATGCATTTTTCGAGAAAAAAAGTACAAGATATATATTTAATATCCTAAAAGATATAATGAAAAATGCAAAAATCTCATAATCATCCGATAATAATAAAACAATAAATTTACACATTTATACCTTTATTTAACAAATCTATGAATATAATTTAAATAATCTTCTCTATATTCATATCTCTCTGAATATCTCGAGTTTTAAATACATTCAACAGATTACCTGAAAAATATTTATTTTATCTGAAATTAATTATAATTAACAAACATCATCTGTAGATTCAAACGTTCGACGCAACTGGAAAATTTCCTTTCAACCACACAAATAGTAGAATACTACTATTTGGTGAGTTTTCCCAATCCTTTTATCGACCAAACGTATAGATAAATGCTTAACGTCTCCAGAGTTTTATTAGAGATGTTACAGTAATAAATTAGAGTACAGTACTCGTACGCATGCTCACGAGAATAACAATGAAGAAACATTCATGAAACGATGTTTCTGGGCAGTATCTTTAAATTTAATGGTTTGTATTTAATGAAGCACGTAAATCATGTTTAATTTAACATAAATGCGACATTTGTACTTTTTGAGATAAATATGCAATCTGAATGTTTGAACAGCAGTTTTTTTTTTTTTTTTTTTTTTTTTTTGTCTCATTATAATTTATCTTCATTCTTTTAAATAAATAAAGCAGATGGCACAAAACAGGGCAAGTAGGAAGGATTAAACTTGGATTAAATTTGAATATTTTTTGAATGACATATGCCGACATTGATGTGGAAAAATTGATGAAGTATACTCATCAATTTTTGGAGATTATATTTTTATTATTTTAGGAGTTTATATTTTATCAATTAACTATTCTGGTTATAACAGAGTATTGTGAAAAATAATAAAGAATATTAAAGTAATGAAATTTATGACTATACATAATGTGTATATTGAAAAATACCATAAAGTATAGAATGTAAGTCCTTCCAGTTACTACCTTTCACTCTTTATATATGTGCAGTTTTTCGTTTTAAAATGTGTCATTTATAAGCCCCCCCCCTTTCAAATTATGCTCACCATTTATCTATCTTTTTCAAAAAAAAGTTCTAATTACAAGCCTGTTTTAAAATAATTAGAATTTCCTGCCTCCTAAATGGGGGGGGGAGTATTTTTGGTATTTTATGGTATTTATTGTTATTATTTAATGCAATAAAAATGGATTATTTTTAATAATGCCCATTTTCCCTTATCTGAATAGGGGCGATGAATACTTGTAAGATGTTTTGTCAATCAATCATTAAACGGTGTTTAAAACGGTTTACAACTAGTTACACTTCAGAAGAAGTTTGAGTGAAGTCGATATAGCATGTGGTCTAAATTCCAGGAAGAGGAATTCTGGTTTTTAACGGTAGCGTCACTTCTAACATCCCCCCTGGCTTTTTTCAGATTATTTTACAATTTCGCCTGATACCTTGTCGGTGTGTTTGTCGCTTTTTATTTCTCCTTTGTCTATTTTAATTAATATAAGAATTTTTATAAAGTAGTACAATTAAATAAGAGTATGATTAAACTTTGATGGCTTAAATTTAGATGATGTTCTGACTTCTGCGTAACAAGAACCAGGAATTTATCATTTAAAACACACGCGTAGAAGTTATCAAGACAATTTATTTTCCTATAATATGGGATCAAGGTATCGAGTCTCAACACCATGTGTAAATATGATGTGTTCACAGTCGCTGTTTTTACAGACGTACTTTAAAATGCTATACGATTGTTAGAATGAAAAAAGTAGTTTAACAAAGATTATGAATCACGTTTATGTTTTAAACTAAATTTCGTGTGTCCAGGTACTGAAAATTTTGCAAAGGTCTACAGGAAGTCATGCATGACAAAAACATAAGCATGTAAATAACAGAAAGACTTAAAATGGTGACGAGAAATGATAGTTGATTTACTTTGCTCTGGTCAACCTAAAAAATCTAACAGTGAACTCAAACACCGATAAAGTCAAGAAAGTGGTATAAAAAATCAGAAAATATGGCAGGTAAAAGCCAGCAGTGCTAATGCACCAAATGCGGAAGCGCAGATATGGACCCCGATAGGGTTTTTCTTTCGGAGGGGGGGGGGACTAGATAGCTTAGCGGATGGCAATAATATCGTTCTCTGGCCACCCCCTTTCGAACGACACCTGTCCCGATTTGTGCGCCTCTCAGCCCCAAAGGAGCCAGAAGCGGAATGTCGCGCGGACAATCACACACACAGACAAGAGTTTGCAGGATTTAAATAGAATGAACAACATAGTTAGTCTAATATGTTCCGAAATTCGGGGCAAGATGACGAGCCCCTCATACTTGACTGAAAAAATAAGCCATAATTTCATTAAATATGTTTTTTTTTTTTTTTTTTTGTTTTTACTAAAAATATTTTATGATAGAAAATGCGCAGGTAAAAATAGACATTTAAAACTAAAATAATTTGACTGCATTTTTTCTGTATCCTTCCTACTTTAAAACTTGAATAAAACCGTACAGTGCAACATTTAGAAAATGCAGATAATGCAGTATATGTTTCTCAAAAAAGCATGGTCACAATAATAATGAAAATATATAAAAGAAAAGAAAACATTAATTAAAAATATATATAATATTTGCTAAATATTCTATTTTCTAAAAATTCTAACTTTAAAAATACATATAATATTTGCTAAATAACGCTTTTACAAAGTAAGAGATTAACCAAAAATAACGTACGGGGTGAGCATAAAAGAAAACGTCCCAGAAATTTGTATCTCTAGCGACTTAACCCCAAAGGAAATTTCAGATTCAGAAGTTTGAAGCTATACGCTCGAGATCGTCATGATTTAAAACAATAAAGCAATATTTCGTAATTTTCTAATGACAACATCATTTTTTTTCACTGAGCGTATTAATGAGAGCCTTGAAAAGCCGCAAATGTTGTTTAAACGATACACCTATGACTGAAATTGCGGGTATTATAGTGTGGCACTCAGCCCTAATCAATTCAATTCCTACGTAACATAATATTCAGCACTCTCAAGAAATGATTTTTTTTCAAAGACGTATACACAATCAGAACTGAAAAATACATATTAAAACAAAACTTACAACATTAATTATGTCTTTTGGCTACTTCGTTCCTCGCATATCGAAAACGCTTTATTTCGGTACGATAGTGAAGTGAACTAGACACAAGTTAAAAAGCCTCCAATTCAAGGTCAAGTCCTACTTTCGTATCTCATGGTTTATTCAGTGTTTATTCGGTATTTCACATCGTACGAAAACAATCACACATTCCAAGTGATATTTAAAATCGTTACACTGACACTAAATATTTGTTTAAAAAAATGGAAAAGAAAAATGACAATTTAAAGACCAGGTGAAACTACGGACTTTGCATAATTCACAGGACAGTAGAAGCACCAATCGCAAAACATCATATACCAATCACTGCGTATAGAAAATTTAAGCAAAATGTGTGGGCATATTTTTCTTTAAACACTTGTTCATATGTGCCAACAAGATAAACACAATAAAAAAATGAGGTGAACTGATAAAGACGTTTATCTGAAAGGGAAAAAATGCAGCTAAAGCAGGGCGAGTTTATCGCCTAAATTGACAAGGTCAATGTCCCTTAAAGTATATGCGGTTTGGTGAAGAAATTTTAAGAAATTGTTTGTATATGTGATCGACCGCAATTCGGACGAACGTTTGTTCCCGATGAAGCTGTTGCGCAAATGCATAATAGGATTACTGCAGATCCAATTGCATACTGCAAAAAGTGTTGCACGCAATTCGGATGAATTGAAAATGAAATTCTGCAAGTGACGCTACTCACTGTTCTGAGAATGTTTCCCTATCGATTCCATAGCATCCAGATTTTGAAACTTGGAGACTAGTAACAGCGTTTGCACATTGCAAAATGTTTTCTTATGAGATATGATGGAGATAACAGCTGGTCATTGTGAATGTTACTGACGGATAAGAATATTTCTTTTTAACTGGGAACGTAAACTCCACGAACTGCGTTCAGTGGGATGATGAAGGTCGTCCCGATGTGACCCGCATTTACATGATGCTAAACTGTTTGTGTATTGCGGCATCGCAAAAACACTCGTTGTTGTCAGTACTTTTTAGAGGAGATTTCTACATCAGGCATGAAAACGTGCTCCATCACAAATTCTCGGTATGAAACAATGTTGAAGAATTAGGTAATTCCAGAATTGAAGCAGCGAAATTTCGTTAATTATATTGTATGGATGTAAGGTTGTATTATTCCAAATGTTGCCATATGTGTACGACAAGTACTGTATCAACACTTTAATAATAGAATCATCTCACGTAACTTTGCAGCTTCGTGGCTACTACCCCGACTTTACTCTATAGGACTTCTCGTACTGAGGCTATCTGAAGTCAAAGCTCTGTACATAAATTCCATGAAATTTGTCAGAATTGAAAGGTGCCATAAAATTTGAAGTTGTGCAGATTTCGTCTGTGATGTTACATTCGGCCATTGTTGTTAACAATTTCATGCATGGAATATGTTGCAGTCCGCAAAGGTGGTTTTGTTGGAAAATGGTAATTCAAATAAATATTTTTTTTCTCTCTATACTCTGTTGTATTGTCATTAATCCTTTACAGGGGTCTATTTTGCGAGTGTTTTACGCCGGCAATATTCATCGTACGTGTATTACTCCAACGCCATTTATGGTTTTTTAATGTGTTGATGAATTCGGGAATGAAAACAAAGTGTTGTCATTTGAAATTTTCCATATTTTTTACTGTAACCGTAACCGCGAGAGCTCCATTGTTTTAAATATTCACGATCGCGAGCACATACCTTTAAATGAGTATAACTAAAATTTCTTTTTGATTGGTTGAGTGATTAGGCCACTAGGGGTTTATATATTACGGACATTTTTTTAATGAGTATCCTGTGTATGTTTTCCGTATGTCTGTTAAATTTTTTATTACTAAATCATGTTATTGCCATAATTTATAATTATCTAGTAATAATCTGAATAATTTTGAGTATACTCATGCTTTTGAATAATTATTTAATATCTCGTAACATCAAATTACATTAGTAATACCAATTTTCTGAAACTCAATTGTTGCATTCGCCATTAGAATTTTGTGATTGCTTATTGATTAACACTCGGAGACAAATATTGATTGTTATAAAGAACTTAATTAAAGTTGTTGCGAAAGGAACATAACATTCTTATTTATTAATATTTATATATTTCTAAGAATTATGGATTTAGATGAAAGTGCACTAAATATTCGTTTTTATTTGCTCATTTAAGTAATTAAATATTATTAAATACTATTATAAAACTTACATTTAAAATATTGTTTAAACTACTAATAAAATACAGTCGTAGATGCACTGTAATGCCTGCAGAATATTAGAGCTCTAAAAAATGTAATATTTACGACTAATAGTTCTATCTTATATACTAAGACGCATAATAATTTGTATATGCATTTTTGTATTGATATATTTTAAATGTGCGCAGTGGAATACCTCTACTACAAGATTTTAAAGCATTCATGGATTCATTTTCTCATTCTGTGAGATATATGTCCTTCTGAAACGTTTATAAAACATTTAAGACATGAATTATAACCTCCTCAGTCCTTAGACTTTAAAAGCAATTTTTAAAGTTTGAACAAAAACTCTAATCATTTTTCAGTGCATGAACTTATTATAATGATATCCTCAATTGTTAATTTTTACTCTATGATAAAAAAAACCGATTATGTAATATTCTGGAGGCATAATACACATAGTGAATGAAGTGACAGGCATAGTGACGGACATAAAAATGAAGTGCATAACATTCACAGTTTATTCACAGGAGCATTCAAAAGTTTTCTCTTACATTATGGTCTTTGGGGGAAAATAATTTGCAGTGATATGATGAACGATATTTTAATATCATTACAATATTTTAAACATAAAGAAATTTGTGTACATTATTGCGTGCACAAGCAAATAGTTGCTATAGAATATGTTATGGGAAGCACTTACACTACGCATACACGGGAACTCAAAATTATTTCCTTTATATAATGCTTTATAAAAAAAAATCACTTGCAACAGATATGAACGATGTTGCTCTGTTACAAACATAATGTATAAGATATGAATTTCTGAGATGCATTGAAACATGTTTTATGTAGAATATGGGGCGAAAAACAGTCATGATTCATTTACAGGGTTCCACAAAAGTGTATATGTATAACGGGGTCTGCGTTGGAAAATTCCTCACAGTGTATTTAAATTATGTTGCAATATTTCTAACTTAATGAAATTTATATCCATTGCTTTGATGTACAGTGAAGGCTTGCAGTAGACTATGATGTGGATTGCATTAATGATTCTTTTACCAGGAAACAGAAAATTTCAGATACAATACTGTGTTCAAAGTATTGTATGTTAGAAGATGATTGCTGAAAATGCTTTTTCAGTCGTGGCATGCTCTCAAAAAAGTAGCAACAAAATAACTCAAGTTGAGCCGAAATTCACTCATCTCGCGATTTGAAAGGCAGCTTTTAAAAAAGAGTTGAAAAAACTCGAGTAGCGAGTTGTTTGTAAGCAATTCAAATCAAGATGAGTAGTTTAAATGAAGCAATTTAATTCAAGACAAGTAAAACGTTTAAAAAACAACTCATTCACGATCCAATAAATTACAGCTCTTTCCTGAGAAGCCAAATCCACTCTTTAGTTTTAAGAGTGTGCATTTTTAAGTTTAAGTAACTTGTTGTACATTAAATGATGTGCACTAATTCTACAAAATTTAATTGTAGAATTCTGCAAACATTTAGCTGGAAAAACATCTTCCAGCATTTTGCAATTATTCTTAGTAATATTGGTGAATTCTTTTCTATAGCTACTTATATGTTTTATATATTGCCATGCAAAAAAATTCCCAACTGAAAACAAAGATAAAGTGTTGAAAGATATTTTGCAATTTCTCTTATGCATGGTTGTAGCATATAAATGAACCATATACAGGGCCATGTAAAAAAAGTGGAGACGAGATCATACATGGATAATAAATTCTAGAGCGGTAGTTTCGGTCGTTTTAAGCATATTTTTGATTGAATTAAATTTAAGCATAATATGTGGAGTGTATAAATATCTGTATGCATATATAGAGATGTACAACAGAACTAAATTACGATTATGTTTATTAATAGAAAATATTGAAAAGGAATGTCTAATTGTGTTACATGTTTTCTTGCTAAATTAAATTTTAGCAGACTGTAATGAATATGCACAAATTTATAGATCATATACAAAGCTGTACATAGGAACTTCTACTTTTTAGGATGCGAGCAGTAACTCTTGAAACATGGTTTTAAAATGTTCATGCGTTTTCTAAAATAACTTAATCTAAAATAAGTTAGGTATCTTCCTTATCTTATTAAAAAAATTCTTCAAAATTATAACTTGAAAAATATCTTTTAGCATTTTACATTTGTTCTGTAATGCTTGCGAATTCTATTGTGTAGCCCTCCATAGAACATATACGTGACTATACAAATAATGTGCAACTGAGAAAAAAATGGCTTTATTAAAAGGGGACTTTTTAGATGCGTCCGTAATTATGTAAATACGTAGCATCTGCAGTCATCGTTCAGTCCGTCTGTCCGCATACAAAAGAGAAAAACCACCCAACCAGATCTTTTGAAATTTAAAATGTATAATTGTTGCATAATTTTGTCCACTCATTTCAAATGTTATGAAAATCGAATGCATAGTTTAATTACAAGGATAATCAAAAGTATTTCGTTAGATTACGACCAATGGGAAAAAAAAAATTCAAATGTATTTTAATGGTTTTACACTCTTTCGAACTTAATAAAATTGATATGCATCTACGAAGTACATACTAATATATATGTTCTGTACAGTGAGTGGTACAAAGATTATTTTTTATTAATTTACAGGGCCACAGAAAAATATTTTATTACATATTATCATAGAGAGAAAGAGAAATATTTTTGGGGCCATGTTTTAATTATAATAAACTATTTCATATTTTATGAAACTGGCTTACGTTGCTGAGGTTTACTGCATATTACTTTCTATATAATAGAAAGCAGATTGTATTCATGGAGACACACAAAAGCTTCCGGATACGCTACTGTATCCGAAGTATTGTATACTCGTACACCAAGATCTGACTTTTTAAAACTTCATTGTAGTACGAACGCATCTCATTTGCTACGTTTGACATGCAATTTCGAACTTGTTCTTAAGGCATGAAGAAAATGTTGGAAAATGTTTTATAATCTGTGCCTGACACAAGATTTTTTTTCTCTTTAAATTCATCTTGAGAGTTTTTTTTAACATTGCCAGAATGCTTTAACAAAATGCGGTGTTTTAACAAGATAAAGAAGATACCTAAGTTATTTTAGATTGAGTGCATGATCACCTAAGACTTCGCATGTTTGACTTTATACACATTTTTAAAATTTAATTCGTGAAACATTATGATTTATTGAGCTTTTTTAGTGTCTATTTAATGAGATTTTATAATTTTCATTTTAAATTCACTTAGTGATTAGAAAAAAGTTTACCATTTAAAATAGTATTGTTTATTTATTTAAGCTTAAATTAATAAAGCTTTAAATGAAGAAGCATATTCTACAACGAAGAGTAATTTGTAAACGAACGTTTTACTGATATATTTTTAAAAGTGCTCTATGAAATACTCCTTCTGCAGGCATTTAAAAAATTCGTGGCTTCTAATCGGCATTTGATCAGATGTACGTTCTTTTGAAAAGAGTGTAAAACCTTTGAAACATGCGATATAATCTCTTCAGTCATGAGGCCTCAAAAGGCATTTTCAAACGACTGAGCAATAGTTCTTATCCTGTGAATAAATCCCCTATTACCATATTTACTCGTGTATAATGCGCACTTTTTTCCCAAAAAAATTAAGGCAAATTTCCTGGGTGCGCGTTATACACGGAATATTTTTTTTACTGCTGGGTGTAATCACACGATATACATATAAATCAAGAAATATATTCAAAGAAGACATTAAAACTCGGAAAATCTTGCTTAATAAATGTATTGCTGCATCTTTATTTCACTCCTTACATTATTTTTTACAAAAATACTAGTAACAATATTTGAACGCTATTAGCAATTCTCACTCTTCCCCTCTGTCATTCACTCCTTACCGGAAATTTAAAAATGTAAATTTGGCATTGTTTCTTGCCTAATATAATGTTTTTTTTTTTCGACTTTCTTAACTTATATTCATTTGGCCACTACTTTATTTGCATATCAAATTTATGGTGGGCGTTATATATGAGATTTAAAAAAAATCGTCAATTTTTCTTGTAAAGTAATGTGTGCAAGTTATACACCTGTAAATACGGTATATGCTTTGAGCATATACTAGTTTCAAGTGAATTTTAATGGTGTTACGCTCTTTCAAACATAATAAAATTGATATGCATCGATGAAGTATATACTAATATATATGTTCTGTACAATGTGCGGTGCAAAGATTATTTGTTATTAATTTACAGGGCCACAAAAGAATATTCTATTACATAATTTCATAGAGGGAAATATTGTTTGGTACGCGTTTTAATTATAATAAACTCTTTCACATTTTATTTCTAACAAATTAATTTAATTTCTAACTGAACAAAAACCGGTTCTTTGATATTCTGCAGTCGTAACAGCCATTGATTATATACGAGTAATAGTAAAATATAATACTGTATACAAAATATGATTTAGTAATTTATTAGAAGATTGTTCATTATAAATTAAGACAGACTTGAATACACTTTTTAAAAATAAATAAAATTTATATACAAAAAATTAAAACACTAAAAAACATATAGGAAATAAAAAAAGTAAACGTTTCGACAAGATACACGCAAGCCCTCGTCAATACAAACAATAATTCATTGCATAAAAAAAACTGGAACAAATGAAGACAATTACAGTTAGTTATTATTTAAAAAAAAAAAGATAATATTCATCCCGGAGAGCTCGAGCCTCATTTTGAGTTGGCGATCGTAAAACAGGTGAACCAACCTTCCAGGAGTAATCTGATGTAATAACCTCTACAATACTATTATTCAATCTTTCAATAGTTTTTTAATCGGACATTAAATGTATGTGTATTGCAAATATTAATTTATTCTGTGAAAATTTCAAAATTATTAATTAAAGTTAAATAAACACATTTTCTTCGCGTATCTGTTTCCTAACTCGTGAATAACAAAAACGTATTTTACTTCTAAACATAATTAATGTTAAAAATAATCCATTCTTTAAATGTCAGTTTTTAACAGTCAATACGTTATATGAAAAAGCAGTATTATTCATTGGGTTTATTTCATAAACTGAAATCTGTGACGCACTCAATTTTGTGACGCCCTCAATTTTGCGTGTTACATAATTCATCAAAAATATATAATTACAATGGGAATCTTCGGGAATATTAGATTTTCTAACTTTATGATATTGATGCTGCTTTTAAACGGTATTGAAAACGAGTGTTTCAACAATTGTATGTGGATGAATTCCTTTTCACAATTCCATTTCTGCAAATCATTATTGTATTCTGTATGTATTTTATAAACATATTGGGCGATAGTATTTTGTAGTATAAAATTTTCTGCATTATAAGTAGTACTACGGTATAAAATCGTACATATCATACAGAAGTGGCCTAATGAAATCTACATTATGCAATGGATTAACATTCATTGAATTTTTATTGAAATAACATAGTTATGTTTTGTAAGCGATTGTCTTTTGAAATATTGGAGATATATAGATTTTATTTAACATTCGTGTAAAATGCATAGTTTATATGCACTAATTGAATTATATAATATTCTATGCAAAGTTGTTTTAGTAATTTATTCTTTAAGAATTTCTAAAAAATAACTAATTAAACACATTTTAAATGTGTTTGATTTATGCAAGATTTTATTTTGAATAGAGGCTCTTTGCTTATCTGTTTCTTAAAACAGATAAGCATTTCAATAACAAAAATTATTGCACTGGTAAAAACAATAACTGATAAGAATATTCTATACTTTAAATGTCAATTTTTAACAATAAATACGTTTCTTGAAAAAGCACTATTATTCATTGGGTTTATTTAATAAACTGAAATATGTGACGCAGTCAATTTTGCGTGTTACATAATACATCAAAATATATAATTACAATGGGATATCTTTGTTAACAATAGGATCGCTAGCTTTATGATATTGATGCTGCTTTGAATCAGCACTGAATACGAGTATTTCAGCAATTGCCTGTGGATGAATAGAATTTCACAACTGTATCTCTGCAAATCATTAGTGTATTCTGTATGTATTTTTTAAATGTATTGTGTGATAGTATTTGGTTACGCAAAGTTTTCTAAATGTAGGTAAAAAATCTCTAACATAAAACCTTCCATATTATACACGAAACAGCATAATGCAATCTACATTATGCATTGGATTAACATTTATTGATTTTCATTGAAATAATACATTTATGTTATGTAAGCTATTGTCTTTTGAGATATTGAAAATATATGGATTTCATTGTAACATTTAGATAAAATGCATATTTAATTTATTGATCTACAGATTTTCATTTTATACAATACTTTTGAGATTAATAATACATTTATACAATTATTGTCAAAAGTGTCAGTTTTAAACGTTAACAACATTTGAAAAGAAATATTTAAAAAATAATATTATTCATTTAGTTTATTCCATAAACTGAAATCATTTACACATTCAATTTCAGTCTTATATAATCCATCAAAAATATGTAATGGAAATCTTCGTGAAGAACAGAATTTCTAGTTAATGATTTTGTTGCAGATTTCAAACGCATTGAACAAGAGTATTTCTAAAGATGTCTGCGGATAAATTGCATTTCACAATTATATCTCTGCAAATGATCAATATATTTTGAATCTAATTCTGATGTATATTATTTAATATGAATTTCTCTACGCTAAACTTTCTACATTGTGGGTAAAATATCTTTTTAATATAAAATACTATATGGCATACATGGAGCTTTATAATAAAATCTATACACTGTAAAAAAAATCTGTAAATGTACTAAACATTTTCTAGGAAACTGGGATTCCAAGAACTTTTCATGTAACGATAGCAGGAAAAATCCATGTAACCGATTCTGAAACTTGAGTTTTTGTTGTTACCGTTACAGGAAAAGTTCTTGGAATCCCAGTTTCCTAGATGAAGTATAGTACTTTTACAGATTTTTTTTACAGTGTATTTTACATATAATTAACATTTATAGGATTTCTATTGAATTAATATACTTATGATTTTTAAGCGATTGAACTTTGAGATATCGGGAATATATAGATTTTACCGTGACATTTCACAAATTGTATATTTCAACTATTTCTATGTACGGGTTTTCATTTTATGCGATTTAATAATTGTCTCGAATAATGTTTTTTCATTAATATAATAAATTGGCCCATATGTAATTTGTATTCTCAATTACATTTTTGGTAGCATCATAAATAATTTATTAAAAATTTCTGATACAAATTTATTAAATCTATTTTATATTTGTTCAATTTATAAAAAAAAAAAACTGAAAATTAAATTTACTTGTTTTATTTATTTATTAAAACGTGAATATCAAAATCGTTTGAAACTGATATACATTTTTGAGGCATACAACTAGATACTTGCAGTTTCTTTGTAGTTTGATGCTGCAGTTAAACATACTTACTGTTAAAAAAGTACAATCTATTAAGTGTCAATTTTAAGCATTAGCAACATTTGTAAAGCAACATTGAAAAAGTAGTATTATTAATTTAGTTTATTTAATCAACTGAAATTCTTTAGACACTCAATTTTATATTGCATAATCCACCAAAAACATCTTCGTTAATAAAGGAAATTCTAGCTTTATGATTTCGATCCATATTTCAGACTTATCAAACAAGAGTATTTCAACAATTATAATCGGATGAATTGCATTTCATAATTTTGTCTCTGCAAATAATTAATATATTCTGAATGTAATTTTAAAGCAATATGCATTTCGTAAGGCAAAATTTTCTACATTATACGTAAAATATTTATTTAATATAATACTACATATCATGCATGAAGCTTTATAATGAAATTTAAATTATTCATTGAACTAGCATATATTGAAATAACATAATTAAGTTTTGTAACCAATTGTGTTTAAAATTATTGAAATATAGAATTTTGTTATGAAATTTTAGTAAACTATGTATTTCATCTGTTTCTTCATAGGGCATGAATATTAATGTAGTAAGTTACCCTATAAGTTAATTGATTTTTTGACCGATATTTAAATTAATGTATTTTGATAATGTGGTTCGCATTTTATATCGGATTCACTTTAAATTAAACATGTTAGACGCGTTTGTTGCATCATCAAGCCTTTTTTAATTCGAGTATTTTTAATTCGAAATGTGTCGACGGCATAAACAAGTAGTACCCGCATTTTTTAAATAAAGCATTACTATATATATTAAATATACTTAAATATACGTTTAAATTTTATTTTGAAATTGCAGTGCATTTTACAAATAGTTTACACGTGTTTTGTTTTCATATGTATATTTTCATATGAATATGTATATGCATATTCATGATGGGTAAGTATCACGGTGACCCCAACGACTAATTAATTTTTGTGTTCGTAAACAAAATTTTGTTTACTTTTAAAGTTATTTTCCAATGATGCATAATTATTATTCAATTTCATGCTTAGAAAAACCCAGATGACATAACGTTTTTAGGGATATATTATCATTGGCCAGTTTCTGTGTGTTTATATCACTAGTTATTAAATATTGTTTAATATAACTTTATTATGAGTTACAATAACAAGCTCACGAAAATGATGCTATAGTTATATATCTTCTCAAGATGATTTTTCAAAACACAAACGTTTGAAAAAATTTCAAAATAAATATGTAGAAACTGGTTATAGTTAAAGAACTATTATTCTTTACAAACCAAACATTACGTAAGTAACTAACTTAGTTTACAATTAATTATACTTTTGTATTTATGATTAATTAATGCTATAAAAATATTAAAATTATAATTATCTCTAGTTTATTTAGGGAAGAATATCTTTTCATTTATAAAGGTCACAGATATGCATCTGCTTTATTATGTAACGAATAAAAAGTTGTGAACATAGAAAAAAAACTAAGGAATCTAATTTTATTTGAAACCAAACCAGGGCTCGAAAAATCTACATGCCCGACATAAGTGTTACCAAACGGACAACTTTTTAAAATTCAGATTGGCACCACTTCTTTGGATTGGTAAAATTACGTTTCGTTTAATGACATATTAATCAAGAGGAATTTTATCCTTTAATAAAAGTGGTGCCAATCAAATTTTTAAAAAGTCGCCGTCTAACAACACTGATGTCGGGCATGTAGATTTTTCGAGCCCTGAACCAAACAAACAAATAAATGTGGTTTTCTTTACATAATATATTCAATAGTAAATAATGGTGATTAAAAACCGCATTTCACAATTTTTTTATGAAATTATTTGAATGAAATTTTACTTTTTTATAATTTCATCACGTGAAAAAAAAAGAAAAAATCTATTTTATTTTTTAAACAAACTATTCTATTCAATTTAGAAAAGAAAACAAATTCCGTAAACCTTAATATTAAAAAAATATATATTTGTTTATATTTATGTGATACACATTATGTCAGATTAAATAAAACTCAAAGAAACAGTATTTTTTTCTGTGAATTTAAATATGTTTCTTTAATGATTTTTATTTAAATACAGAGAACAAAATGTTTTAATTTCCTGTTAAAATTCATCTGTTAATTATTAAAATAACTGAGTGTGTTTTATGTAATCTTATCTCAAAAATAACAGGTTTTTTTTCAAATATAACTTACGTTTTATCATAAAAAGGTAAATTTTATCCTTTAGACTTTAATTGCCATAATCGTTATAAAACTTTAAACAAAGGCTTATTATTGTGCCCGGCACATAAAAGTGTTCAAATTTTGTAAAACCATCTACATGTATATTCCACTAACGTATGTGGCACAAAAATCACGGTTATTTGTTAATTGTTTAATGGCAACGTCCAAAATTGGATTTATTCATGTTTTCCTCCTTCGCTGAAATTATGGAGTTTCAAAATATCATTATTTTTTCTGTCCTTTAAAAATAAAATAAAAGTCATGAATTTTAAACTTTTCAGTTTCAAATTAAAGTTATGTATTGTGAATGAAGTGAGTGGAATGATTATATTATTATACTTAAAATAATTAATAAAATATGTAAAAATGCCACGTGTACAATACTTGGTGATTTATTATCTGCGCCAGACTAGGATAAAAATATTGAGCACAGATGTCTTATGTGCACTACATTGGCGCATTATTTTTCTGACGCCAACTTCGTTTTCAAATACCAGTTATATACATATTTTTTTAAAAAATTCTATTATTTGAAAAAAGAAATAATAATAAATAAAAAAAGTTTAGTTAATAATTATAGAGTAAAACAATTTATATCATTTTAAAAAAGAAAATAAAAGTAAGAAAACTGTTTATTAATAAATAAATAACAATAGCCTTGATAACATGTGAGGCACATATATTTTGCATTTTGTTGGCCAATGTGGTGCGCATATGACACCTGTGTCTATTTCTCTAGCAGAATCTTCTAATTTGTCAAAAATTGAGCAATTAAAATAAATTATGAATAAAAGCAATATGATATGCTTATTAAACATTCAAGGGCGACCAAACTGGTCACCAAGGACGGTTAGTATACTATAAAATATTAAATAATAATTCTTTTTCAACAGTATTAAAATAAAATGTAAAAATACTGTAATTAAACAGTTTTTCAAATTAATGCTAAAACAAACATCATTTTTTTTTATCAAATTCTGCATTTAACATTAAATTTTTGTGACAAATTACTTAAATCAATTGAACATTAAATTCATTTCATGTTCATATACCGATCAAAAACATAATACAAAACCTACAATAGAACTATTTTCAGACTGAAAATTGGAAGCGTCTACATTTTTATTTTAAGAGAATCTAAGTTATTAGAGTGTTTTAAGTATAGTATAATTTGAATATTATTTTTTCCTTTAAACTAGTTAACAACTCATCAATCAAGTTAACTTATTTTTTAAATTGTTTAAAAAAAATAATTGCCCTAATTAACTAAAGATACGTATTAACAGGAGACGAATTAACGAGAGTCCACTGTGTACATTTACTTATGTTCTGTATTAAAACACAATTTTATTAGTAATTATGAAACTACAACGACAGTATTTACTTAGGCGCAACACCAGTCACAGAAAAAGACCCGCATAATAATTAAAATCTATTGAAGTGTTCTTTTCAAATATATCGCTCAAATTTTAATATTTTTTACAATTTTTTTCTGCATAGGATCGCTGAGGACGATCCACAACTGGCCTAGTTTTTACTTTTTCAATTTTGTTTCAGATTAAAAAAAAAAAAAAAAATACTTTATCTTTCAAAACCGGTTTAAACTGGTTCTAAATAAATTAAAAAAATCTGAAACCAAAATTGAAAAAGTAAAAACTAGGCCAGTTGTGGATCGTCCTCAGCTATCCTATGCAGAAAAAAAATTGTAAAAAATATTAAAATTTGAGCGAGATATTTGAAAAGAACACTCCTATAGACTTAGCATTAAAATCCGGGTCTTTTTCTGTGAATAGTGTTGCCCCTTAAAACCTCAATTGAAACACATACACAGGTACATTAAATGCTAAACTTACAACGAGCAAAGAAAAAGGAACAAATTTTGATCATTATACTTGCGTTCAATTTATTTAATAATGACTCGATTACACAACAACTCATGAACTTTATAATTAAATTACAGTTTGGAATAGAATACATTAAATTATCTTTATCTCAATGAGTAGAACAAATGTTCAATTAGTTCAAAAATTTAATTACCTGAGATGCAGCAATTCCCAAAGCATCCATTGCTTAAGTTCTTTTCTTTTGCCTTTTGTTTTAAAATTACTATTTCTTAATTTTACGATAGTTTTCTAAATAGATTTAAAACTTATAACCTAGAATACATGAAATACATGTACTTTAATGATAATGAGATGAAAATATAATAATCATAACTCTTATAAATTAAAAGCATATTTTTGTTAACAAAATACAATGAACTACTGTTACTATGGACTTCAAAGGAAGCTACTTCTTTTCCGTCTTAAGGGGGAACAGGGCACATTTTAAAATAATTTTTAATTATTGAGTTAAAATCTTAAATTTTTTGTGACGGTCAACCATATTATTTGTAAGCAAAATTACATGATAAAACTTTTCATGCATATTAATTTTTTTTAAGTCAGGTAAATTAAAATAGTTATAACTCAAAATATTATCTATGGAATTTTATTTGCTTTTCATTTAAATAAACAAAAAAATATAAGCTTCAATTTAGATTCAGAATTTTTTTAAATATTAATTTAAATAAAATTTAAAAATATTAATGAAAAAATGGAGAAAAAATAAAAACTGTGGATTTTTACCTTTACTTACATTCAATTTGTTTAAGTAATACTATGATTAAACAACAACTGATGAACTTTGTAATTAAGTTATAGTTTGGAGTAGAACACATTAAACTATTTTTATCTCAATGTGAAGAACAAATGCTTAAATAGTTCAAAAATTTAATTATCTGAAATGCAGCTATTCCCAGAGCATCCATTGCTTAAGTACTTTCCTTTTGCCTTTAATTTTAAACTTACTATTTGTTAATCTTACGATTGTCTTCTAAATCGATTTTAAAACATATAACTTAGAATAAATGAAAAGCATGTACTTCAATAATAATGAGATAAGAATATAATAATTATTATTTGTAAAAATTAAAAACATACTTCTGTATTTCTTATTTAGCAATATACAATGAACTACTGTTAATTATGGTTTGAAAGGAGGCCCCTACTTTTCCACCTTTTAAGGGGGTCTAGGAGCATTTAAAAAATATATTTATTGGGCAAAAAGTTTAAAATTTTTTGTGATGGTTAACCCTATTATTTGGAAACGAAATCACGTGATAAAACTTTTCATATATATATTTAAAAAATAAAATTTTAAATTTGTTAAAAAGTGGGGTAATTTAAAACCTTTATAACTCGAAATAATATTTGAGGAACTTTTATTGTTTTTTTTAATTTAAATAAACAGAAATATAATAGCTTTGATTTTAATTCTGTATTAGTAAAAATATTAATTTAAATAAAAAATAAAAATATGTAAAGTAAAAACTAAGAAAAAAATACGCAACTTCTTTCAAATACTCATATTTTCAGATATAAATATTTTTTTTTCAAGTTTGCTGAATAAAAATTAAAGTACAACAAGTGAAAAGACATGTTCCAAGTTTGAACCAGTTATCTTTAACGCTTTTTGATTTAAAACATTTAAAATATGAGAAATGTTGAAAAAAACCGTCATGAAAAAAAAATGCATTTTCACAAGAAGTCGTTACCATGACAGCTATGGCTTGAAAGCTACATGTTGAAGACAAACGCAAACAAAAAAATTAATATTTCCTATGCCAATTAAGATAGAAACATGATTCAAACGTCCTTTTAAGCAGAAAAATCAAAGAAAGTTTTAATAAAATAAAAGGTTTTTAGAAAATTTGAAGATTTTTTTTTCTGGGACCCAATAACATTTTAAGATTAAGTGGTGTGAAAATATGAGTTTTGGTGAATGCAATTAACTCGGTTTGTCTCAGAAATTAAATGCGTTGCCAGTTTAATGCTAAAATAAATAAGATTACCGTAATATAATAATTTTAGCTTAAAGTGACAAAGCGACAATATTTTAATACAAAAGATTAAGTTATGAGAAGATAAAAAAAGTACAAAAAAATTGCAATACGTACCTATTTTAACTTTTATTCGAGAAATAAAAGTTCTTCTCACACTTTGTGTTACTTTCTTTTAAGTGATATTTTTCAGTTTTGAACCACATAAATAAATTTCTTTGGACCTATCACACTTTTATTGGTGTAATAGGCATTTTGAACTTACTACATTTTTCGTGGTAGCAAAATTTCTTAGTCTTGTTTATTGCCACAGGCAATTTCTTGAACTTAAGTAATCGAATATACATAAAAATTGCTTTTGAAAAAATAATATACAAAAGTATTTTCAATTATGTATTGATTATGATCAGTTTGTAAGCAATATTATCTGATGAAAAATACTCTATAAGTAACGTCTTCAACAAATATTGCAAAATGAAATCTTATGGAAAACTAAATTATCTCTATTATCTCGCGATGTATCTTAAGTAGACGCATTAACGATGGTTCGCTGTAAATCCATATTTTCTGTGTTAAATTACATGTTATTAATAATAATTGAATTATGATAGAAGTAATTTCCTTTAAATATCAATTGAAATCTTTACATACATAGTTGAGTAGTCTGGTTTTAGAGTACAAAGAGAAGCTAAAACATTTTTCCCTCTTTTATGTTCACTTTACCTAAGTAATGAAAGGATTACAAACGAACAGATAAACTTTACAATTAAGTTACAGTTGGGAATGGAATATATTAAACTATTTGTCTCAATGATAAGAACAGTTCCTCAATTAGTTTTAAAATTTAATTATCTGAGATGCAACAGTTCCCAAGGCATGCATTTTTTAAATTGTTTTACTTTAAGTTGCTTTACTGTTTAATCATAAACTTTCTGTAAATTGTTTTCTAAATATATTTCAAATTTGCAAGCTAGGATGAATGAAATTTAATAAATTTAATGGAATTATTTTTTATTGTTATTAATATTATTTTGTGGTAGACAAAATTCTTAGTCTCCTTTATTATCACTGGTAATTTCTTCATCTTAAGTAAACAAAGACACATAAAGTGGCTTTTAAAAAATATATACAAAAGCATTGTCGATTTTATAAAGATTCAATTATGAGCAGTTTGTGGAAACAACATTTTATATAAAACAGAAGTACTCTATTGGCAATGTTTTCAACAAATATTGCAAAATGAAAATCTTGTGGATGAAAATGAAAATGTTGTGTGGAAAAATAAATTGTCTTCATTATCTGGCGATATATCTTAAGTAGACACATTGACGTTAGGGCTCTATATATCCATATTTTCTGTGTTAATTCACTTGTTATTAACAATTATTGAATTATGATATAAGTATTTTTCTTTAAATCGCAATTGAAAGCTTTGCATACATAATTAAGTAGTCTGCTTTTAGAATACCAAGAGAAGCTATAACTTTTTATCATTATTTATGTTCAGTTCATCAAAGCAATGACAAGATTAGAAAAGTACAGATAAATTTCACAATTAAGTTACAGTTCGTAATGGAATATATTAAATTATTTATATTGATGAGAAGAACTGTCGATCAATTAGTTTAAAAGTTTAATTATCTGAAATGCACTAATTCCCAAGGCATACATTGCTTAAGTTGTTTTAATTTTCTCTTTAATTTTAAACTTTCTATAAATTATTTTCTAAATTTATTTCAAATTTAAAAGCTAGTCTGAATGAAATTAAATAACTTTAAAGAAATCTCCCACTTTGCGTATTTTTTAAGTGATATTTGATATTTTCTAGTTTTGAATCGCAGAAATAAATTCCTTCTGTCCTGTCACATTTCGATTGGTTTAATAAGCATTTTGAACCTTTTACATTTTTTTTGTGGTAGACAAATTTCTGAGCCTTCTTTAGTATCACTTCTTATTCAGTTTCTTGATCTTAAAGAATCGAATATGCATAGGAATGCTGCTTTTGGAAGTATAATATACAAAAGAATTTTTCATTACGTATAGGTTAGATTATGATCAGTTTGTGGAAACAGTATTATCCGATGAGAAGTGCTTGATAAGGAAAATCTTCAACAAGTATTGCAAAATGTAAATCTTGTAGAAAAATAAATTCTCGTAATTAACTCGCGATACATCTTAAGTAGACACATTAACCATAATGCACTTTATATCCCTTTTTTGCGTTAAATTACATGTTATTAATAATTTTTGAATTATGATATAAGTATTTTTCTATAAATCTCAATAGAAAGCCTTACATACATAGTTAAGTAGTCTTATTATAGATTAGAAATCGAAGCTAAAACCTTATACCCCTATTTATGCTCAGTTAAACTAAATAATGACAAGATTAAAAAAGAATAGATAAACTTCACAACTAAGTTACAGCTGGGGATGGAATATATTAAATTGTTCATCTTAATAAGAAGAACAGAAGCTCAATTGTTTTAAAAATTTAATTGTTTGAGATGCTAAAATTCCCAAGACATGCATTGTGTAAGTTGTTTTATTTTTCTCTTAAACTTTCTGTAAATTGTTTTCTATGTCTATTTGCAAGCTAGTGTGAATGAAATTTAATAACTTTAATGGAAATGTGAAGTGAATTTAATACTTAGTACTCTCGGAAATTTAGAATTCATGTGTGGCAACAGAGCTAATTATTCTTAAGCTGTATAAATTGCAGTACCTTTTTTAGCATAGAAGATTAATTTTAAAAAATGCAATGTAACGCCATTACTAGTCACGATTATGAAAGGATTTTTCTTATGTTTAGAAAGTATTTAAAAAGTAAAATTTACAATACGTATTGCTTCCAACCGCATTTAAAATTCCTTAATTTTTATTCGATATTCTTTTAAAAATGTTTCTAGATTTTTTTGCGAATTTTTATATAGAAATACGAGATTACAAACCAATTTCTTAATTTGATCACAATTAGATTCATTTTATTGTATTTGAACTAATTCCGTTCTCCCTGTCGGATTCATTGGATTCATTTGTTATGCGGAGGGTTAAAAGCCTTGTCAATCAATCGGGTTCTGTTCAGGATGTGGAAGGATTGCTCCGTCTTTTATATTGCAGGGACAATTTTTTGGAAAATATTTACGTTTTTCGGTGCAAGGTGGAGAATTTTCATTTCTCATGCCAAATATACTTATTGTTCCTTTCAGAATGAAAAACAGTTTTACCTACATATTCGCAGCAGTTTTTGAGGGGAATTAAATACATGTATTGGATATACAATGCATTTTTTAAATTATGCATGAAGCATTTTCAAAAATCTTTTGGAAACGTATCTTTAAATTATTTTCTCTTGACTTTTGTATTTTTAAAATACTGATAACTCATTTCTTTAGATATCGAACAGGTATGTTTAAAATGCAGAAAACCAGCATCAATATATTGCCTACTAATCTAATTTGGAATTCGTTTCTTATTCATCTTCATCATCCTTTCTTATTTTGAAAGAAATTACTAAAAGATCCTGTGATAGCTATGATATACTACTTCTGTCTTGATCAATGTCAAAAATAAGAATAATTAATCTGCAGTGCCATATTTATACTTGATAAAGAACAAAATTACAGGCCGGGAAAATGACTTTCGTTCTCAGTGACAATCAAATATTACAATGGAAAATTATTTGTAAAATACGGAATTTATTATCTTCTTCATATATTTGTTTTATAAAGTACAAATATTAATTAGAAATTTGAAAAAATAAAGATATTTATGCAGTATAGCAGAAAGCTATTACTTTGCAAACATCACAGTGCAATATGCCAGGAAAATGATAATCTAAAAATTTAAGTATTTTAATTGCTTTATTTAACCTATTCGAAATGTAGTATATCTCGGAAATACTTCTAACTATATTTTTAAATTCGAAGGTATAAAAGGAAATTGCATATAATAGGAACAATATTGTAACATTTAATAGGAATCTTATAGTGCGAACTGCATTTTCCGTAATTTTTACATTAATCATATTTATTTATTAATAAGTTAGTTATATATAGGTGTGTGTGCGTGTATATTTAAATATATGAACAATACAGTTAAATTCACCTTACGATATAAATATTTCTGTATTCCTTAAGACTTATAAAATATTACATATCATACAATGAATTTGCAAATAATGGAAATTAATGTAATCGAACTATGCGAAACTATTTCACTGTTTTTTTAATAAAATGTTAGACGAATATGCATTATGCACACACAGAAATGAAACTTGGATAATAAAGAAATGCATGATAAAATTCTAAATTAAATATCTCTGATAATACTCCTTTTGGTTAAGAAATACTTATCATTTATTAATCTATTACATTCCAGTTTTATTTGCACATAAATAAATCTTTTTAAACTTTAAAATCCTTTTCATGAAAATTTCAACAAAAATACCCGCATTTGTATATTTAGTTTGAGTTTTTTGCTTTAAATATTTAGAGGAATTTAAATAACGAGAAATTTAAAGATTAAAATAAATAAAAATTACGTTTTCTTTATGCTCAATTTATTTTAATAAGGATGGTGTTGCGTAAAATGAAAATCATTTATAAAGAAATTCGTGTTTTAAATTGGAACAAGAAAAATATTATATTTGAGCTTGCATTTGTTAAAAAAATAATTTATATCGATAAAAAAATTAAAACCACACGCATTTATAAAAATATTTTCTTTGTTTAAAAGATTGTTAAATTTGCGGCATACTCGATCTATTTTTTTTTTTTTTTATCTTTGATTAAATGTTGCATATTTAAATGAACATAATATAAAATAAAATTTAATTTAAATTTACAATAACGCTTATAGATGTAATGAAAGTATTAGATTAAAACGTCTGAAAAGTTATTTAGATATACAAGGCTATCCAAAACATATAAATGACTTAATTCAAAAAATTTTTCAATTCATTCTATTTTTTTCAATCGGATGAAATTTTAACTACACAGCTTCTATTCATATGTAAAAAAAATACAATATACAAAAATTAATAAACAAATACTTGCTTATTAATTTAATGAATATATTGTATCACGGGAATAATATTTGTTGAAAAATAGCATTTTTTTGAAAAAATTGAATTGAGTTTGGAGAAAATCAAAATCTATATTACAGAGTTTACTTTTTCAACTTCCAATTGCCCCAGATATGACTTTATACTTTTACTTACCCATCATACACAGTCTAGGGTAAACCTTACCCAGTCATTTTGAAAATCATTTTTTTTTTCTTTTACGGATTTCCATGTTTCAGACACTGGAGAGTCCGAAAAATATGCTTATAGAATAAAAAAATGCCGTCCGTCTGTCTGTGTGTCTGTCAGTCTGTCTGTTAGTCTCTCGTTCAATCTGTGTGTATTTAAATGCTCTATCTCCTAAAAAATGCGACAGATTCTTGAATTTTAGGTGTGTACTTATGTAATAATGGGAAGGAGCCTGTTGAATATCAGTAATCTCGAATATCCGGAACTATTTTTTCGGATTCTTGAAATATTCGTTCTGATGAAAGGAATACAAAAAACATTTCGGATTTTTTTTTATTTTAAGGAGTGAATGTAAAATAACAATGCAGCAATATGACGATAAAAACATAAATTTTGCATAAAGAATGAAGTTGATCGGAGAGAATTAGTTACCGAAATATTTTTAATCCTATTTTTCACACTCTTTTATTTTTTAAGACCTTGTATTTTATTCAAATTTAAATTCAAATATACAGGGTGCCCGAGAAAGATCCGTACAACTTCAAAAAATTATTGAAAAAGAAACAATAGGGTTACAGCGCAACTAATTAGTACACTAGATAGAATAACTCAAAAAGTTTCTTTCCTATGACTTAAATTATTACCTTAGGAAATTTCTACATGAGACCCTTTCGTAGCACGAACAATATCAATACGATATTCCAATTCCATCCACGACCGTTTCAGCATGCTAACATCAACAGTAGCTACAGCTGTTTGGATGTTTTGCTTTAATTCTTCGAGACTGTTAACTTGCGTTCGGTATACAGTATCTTTAACATAACCCCAAAAGAAAGAATCCAATGGTGTTAGATCAGGAGTTCCACACTACCCGTTGTCATAAATTTGTGATACCACTCACGAATGCTTGACCGAGATGGTGGCGATTCCCCATACGTCATTCGATAATTCCGTTGTGTTTGCGTATCGGATTTTCTTTCGATAAACCACGCAACACATTGAGCTTCTTCACGCGATCCGCCATTGAAATAACTAAAATGATTTAAGTTTCCTTTGCATGACATGTAGCGCCATCTATGGTCAGAAACATACTGCAGAAAAGAACTTTTGAGTTATTCTATCTAATGTCCTAATTAGTTTCGCTGTTACCCTACTGTTTCTTTTTCAATAAATTTTTGAAGTTGTACGGATCTTTCTCGGATACCCTGTATATTTTATTTTGAAATGATGCACTTAATCTGATTCGGTAAACTATTAGTTACTAGGAATATTATTTTTGGAACTAAAAGGATGTTTCTTTTGCACACTTAAGTACTAATTGAATAGTTTGGTGTTTGATATAATTTGTCAAAATTGAACCATCAGTATTTCATTAATCGAGCTGTACTATGTGTTAAAATATTTAAATATTCGTTTAAATAATATTTTTGAATTACGATATATTTTACAAATAGTTTGCACATGTTTTAATTCCATATTTTACATTACTAGTTTTAAAATGCTTCTATTTATTTATTTTGAAGAAATGCTTATTTAAAAGTAAAAAAGTTTAAGTTTTGGATTTTTTGCTATTTTATATTTTATATTGATTACATTTTTTGTTATTTTATATTGATCAGGGCGATTTTCGTATAACTTCTTTGGTCTAGAAACACCCATGAAAGCACTTTGCCCTACATGGCAAATTTTTCCTCGTTTTTAACGCAGCGCATTCAACTTTCTTCCTGAATGTTTTGTTTTTTACGCTATTTTGATTAGAATAATTTCAATTTTCTCCGGGAAATGGGAGAACTATCTTCCTCCTTTACATTTAAAAAATCAATTTGCTGCCTATTTGTTTCTTTTTAGAATAAATTCTTTGAAATATAATATATAATTAGTGTTAATTCTTTTGGCAACAATCACAGCGATGATTATTAGTGACTAATTTACGTTCACATAACCCAACTCATTCAGAGAGAATCTATCTATCGTTTCATCTATGCATGAATAGTAATGCCATTTTATTTTTCGATAAAGAGTGCATTCTGCGAATTTACTTTTTGATAAAGAATGTCTTTTTAGACACAGCAGAAAACGTTTTGTTTACATTTTGTGTTAAATTACGTTTTGTTCTTAGAATCATTCATACATACAAAGTGTCTCCTTTATGTTTTTCAAAGAGTTTTAAAGTGTTCATTACCTTCACTGCAAATTTGTGTAACACTTTTAGAACAGTAACTGAACATACTTATTAATGCTTCTAAGTAAATCGTTTTCGATTGTCTTGTGAATTTGATGTGAAGGTGCTGTGCCTGTGCAAAACATGTTCAAAATTACATAATTTTCCAGAAATGCAATTATTGATATTTATAGGCAAAATTAGTCAACTCACTCAATCAACACTTGATTTTTTTTCTATAAAGCAAATTGTCTTTTGCTTCCTTTTTAAAATTGTGTAATTTTGAAGGTTCCATGTTGAAAGTAATTTGAAAGTGTTTTATGAGTGTTGTTTCATAGTGCTGTAAATTGTGCGGTGTTTAGCTGGGTTCTTAATTTGGTGACAAAGTAATGTGCAGACAAACACAATTCTAAGAAGATATTTTGATCAACACTATTTACAACATTATTTCAATACAATTAAGAACACTGTTTTTAGAACACATTTCTAGATAGCAATACTTTTGCAACATATTAACCCTTTTTAATTCCGAATTTTTTTTTCGTTTTGAGAACGTAATTACTTTTATCTTAATAACATTAATCGTAGCTTTCCAAATACACTTAGTGAGGTTTAAAAAGTATCTCATTGTCCGAAGTTTTACGAATGTACATTTTTTGTTTACGATTCATTTGCTATTTATATGATAATAGGCTAAGGAAGAGTTTTCTAAGTCGTTTAGATAATAACATATTATAATCGGATTTGAGGGTATTGTAACTTTCTAATGATTTTTGCGTTTAATTATATATGTTTGGTTCAGAAAAATAACTCATAAATTGCATTTTTAACAAAATCAAACTGATTGGTAAAGTTATCATACGAATTAAATATTTCCAACTGAGCGAAAAATTGCCCAGACCGGGAATCGAACCCAGATACTTTGCTTACAAGGCCATTGTTCTACCGTTTAAGCTAACTGGGTATGACAACTGGTGAGCATTTTTCGCTCAGACAACCTTATTGGACATAACATTAGGTCTGTCATTTAGACTGCAGGTAAAGGAATTCCATAGAACGATGGGTACGTAGAAAAATTGCATATATAACACAATCAAACTGATCGGTAAAGTCATCATACGAATTAAATATTTCCAATTGAGCGAAAATTGTTATGTCCAACAAGGTTTTCTGAGCGAAAAATGTTCACCGGCTGTCGTGCCAGTTAGCTTAAATGGTAAAGCATTGGCCTTTTAAGTCAAGTATCCTGGTTCGATTCCCCGCCTGGGCAATTTTTCGTTCAGTTGGAAATACAGTCGAACCTCTATATAACGAAACTCCATACATCGAATTTCTCCATATAACGAATTTTTAGTAAGAACGGTCCCCTTTTCTTTCATGATTACATTAAAAACAGATTCTATATTGCGAAATATCTATCTCCATTTAACGAATTTTTTCATAAATTGATCTTAATTTATTCAGTTTTAAAAAAGCTTCGAAATCATATGGAATCAATTTTCCATCACTTATTTTTGATTTATCGTTCAGTGGAGAGGTTTTTTTTCATAAATATTACTTCTCTCCTTATTCTTTAAATCTAACAAGTTCATCCAACCTCCCACACACCTTTCAATATCCTTCTCAAAACAAAGTCAATTGAATTGTTACACATATAAGAGAGGAATCAATGAGAGCACATAAGAGAGACCTTCAAATGGAGGAAAATATCAACTACAATTTTTCATTCCTTGCTAAAATTTGAGAATTTTTTTTTGAGAGCGTAACAATTGTAATTTAAAAATCAAAACAACAAAAAATTACAGATTTCTTCCTCTGAAATTTATGTAAGTCTTCCTTATTTGATTTTCATTAAGCTTTCAAATAAATGTCTTTTCTCTTTTTTGAAACTGCTTAAATAAGTAAGAAATAAAATGTTAGGTTAATATATACTTTTAAACATTTGAAATTCTTAATTAAAAAGATCAAAAATAATATTTGTTCAAAATTTACACATTAAATACTATTTTTAACATCATACTCTATACATCGAATTTCCCATTATAACGAATTTTTTACTGGAACGATGGATTTCGTTATATAGAGGCTCGACTGTATTTAATTCGTAAGTAACTGATATATTAAATTTAAAGAGTGAAATATATGCTTAAAATAAAGGAATCGTCAATGGTGCAAAGAGAATTAAATAATATTTTATTATTACAATTATTACCAAGGTAAAAACCTAATTGAATTCGTAATAAGAAAGGCATAGCTGTATACTATCATTTCTCTATGTAGAAAGTAACTGAGTAAGTGTTAAGGCAAAGTAATACTCGATAAAAAAACATGTACTATTAACAGTACACTAGACCCGAAAGGGTTAAGAACATTATTTCTATGTAGTAACAATTTTGCAACACATTAAGAACACAATCACAGCTTTAAAATGTTTTGTATATAAATATATCTAATTTACAACACATTTACTTGTTTGTAATTTGGTGAGAAAAAGTTTTCTAAAATGTGTTTATTCAAATTTGCAGTGTTCGTAGTAAGTTGAAGTTATTACCAGAGTATCAGATTAAAAAAAGACTAATTAAAAATTTCAGGATGAGAGTCTTAGTATTTTTAATCTTTTAACATCGATTTTTCGAAGCAATTTTTTTTACCGAATCGATTGCGGAAAATACTTGAAGTAGGGGGGGGGGGGGGAGAATAGCAAAATTTATAATAACAATTTACTGCTCAAAATAACCTGTGCACATTATGTAGAAAGCTACGGGTACTCACGTTTGATACGCACGGCACAGAAAGAAACACTTTTAAGACTCCCAGTTGATGTTCCCGGTTTCTGTGAAGGTGTTAAAAGAATTTGATTGCGAATTGATGCGAAATATAATAGTTGGAAAAATGTATTTCGATTTGCATTTGCAATTCCAATTTCCATTACTTTTAGACATTAAAAATATTTACAAATTTCATATATTAAAATAATTTATGGTAAAATTCCTTTTGGCTAGAGGTAAAGCGATTAGTGACGAACGAGTGAAGCGACCTATGATTGCGTAGCGGTTCCAATGTGAATTACGATGCAATTCACGAGAATTTAATACAGGAAGGGGGTGAGATTCCCTTTATATTAAAATAATTAAATGACAATTATAATGAATTAAAATAGAAATTGAACGAAGATCTTCCAAATGAAAATTCCAGTATCAAGTATAAATCAGTGTAATCACGAATAAAAGTGCATCAAATGATCGAGCCATCACCGAGAAAAAAAAAAAAAAAAAAAAAAAAAAAAAAAGCTATATACCTTTATTTAAACTGGGGAACAAACGTCATATATTTTTCCATTATCAATATTAATATATATTCTCCCATTAGGGATATAATTTTATGAGATTGCTTCAATTGGTTAATTATTACAGCGAATAAAAAGTGAAAAAGCAGGTACATCATGTCATGAGATGCATATACCGGGTGTCCCAAAAATGACTGATGGATTTTAAAATTCAATAACTTGCAAACGGTGACAGCTATTTAAAAAATTTTTGCAAGAGGGTTATGTATAATGTCAGGAATTTTTTTACCGTAATTTTTTATTTTAGTTCGCATCTCAAACAATAGATGGCGCTGACGGCGATTAAAGGCCATGTCGACGCTTCCCTCAGCACTGATCATCTGGCCTTCAATCGCCATCAGCGCCACCTATTGAATTTTAAATTCCATCAGTTATTTTTGGGACACCCGGTATTTGTATCTATATCTATCTGCATTTACCGCCAGCTATCGCGATTCTGCTGACACGGCTTCAGCTCTGGTTGAATTGTGTATTTTTTTTTTTTTTTTTTTTTTGCAACTTTAATAAACGCGACCAGAAGTGGTATTATGCTCTACAGTCTTGGTTCTCTTGTCTGAGGCAATTAAACCGACGAAACACATTTTACAAAGAATTAATAAAATTAACTCTTTTCTCCAACATTCAGATTACTATCATCAATAAAATAGAATTAAACTGGTTTTAATCAATTGAAGTGAAAAAACGTCTTTAAAACATCATAAAATAAATTAAACCGGGCAAGGCCTTTCGAAAGAACTCAGTCTTTCTTCGTCAGGCGCAAAAAGACGTGCGTCTGCTATGAATATATTGGCACGACTCTATGGGCCGTGTCGAGAAAAAAAACTAACATACCAAGAAGAAAACTAAACGAACACTCTCGGTATGTCATTAATGAAGAGATTTCTAAATCTTCTGTTGCTAAGCACTCTTGGGATTCTGGCCATAGTTTCAATAAATTAGCTTTAATGTCATCAGTACCTCTGAGTTAGATTTTCTTGTAAATTTAGCTATTTATCTTAATCGTGAAATTATTAGCTAAAACCTTGGGTGGAAAATTACAATAATTAAAATCAACGTTTAACACACAATAAATAAACACACACCACATACGTATACGTTTCACGAGCACCAGGGCTCGCTTCCTCAGTGTACAAAAGAACTTTTGTACGCAATTCAGTTTGGTACTTATAAAGCAGGAAAATATCCAAAAATTAGGTTTCCTTTTAATAAATATTTTAGCTTTTAAAACAACGTTTAAATAAAGGATTACTTTATTTCTTGAAAAAATTATATTTTATAGTTAAATATTTTTGTGGAAATGTAAAGTGTATTATTAAAATGTTTTATCTAAGTGTTCTTTTCTCAGAATTCTAAAGAACTGATGTTTTTCTTTACTAT
Organism: Maratus speculifer; assembly: GCA_964019185.1. Lineage (NCBI taxonomy): Eukaryota > Metazoa > Arthropoda > Arachnida > Araneae > Salticidae > Maratus > Maratus speculifer. The sequence goes on from OZ025302.1 coordinate 95,083,708, forward strand.
TTAAGTTAAATTTAATCAATAAATTTCAGAACAATTGTTAAGATTTTAAATTAGATTCTAGCTTTAATTTGGTTATATTAAATAATTTTGATTCCAAATGTAAAACATGTGTGTGTTTATGTATTTTAAAAATTAATTTACTGAAGTGAAGCAATTTATAATACATTAATTAATAACATTATTATTTTCTTTTGTCTCTTTGTCTTTGCTTATTTATATTCATTGCAATAACTAATGATTCTCTTTTTTATAACTATAATTATTTGGAAATTTAAAAGCACAAAATAAATAACTATTAAATTATCATACAATTATAATTGGTAATATGAGAAAATGAGTTTTATTTATTAAGTATAAATTAAATATATAATAATATTCTTTTTAAAGTAAATGATGATTTTTATTCATATTTTTAATGTTGAATAGTATTTATGAGTTTTGCTTGCCTTGTCATGAGTCTGGTCTGAGTGCTGTAAATCGCGTAAATATACAACAATCGTCGTGTAATTAATATATGTCATAGAGATTTACTATGACATGTTCGTTATTTAAATTGAAGCATACAGCAATTACACCCCCCCCTTTTTTTTGAGGGCGGGATGTACAAATGAGTACCATGATATTTTGATTTATGGGTTTGTATAACTTTTTATTAATGTTACGGTGTTTCAAATATAAGTAGTTTAGTATGATGTCTGATATAGACTGCAATATGATTTTTATGGAATATAGAGTAGGTAACATTTATATTTCTTGCATAGATTGGCCCAAAATAATTCCATTGCATAACGACTTTTCGGGATAATCGTGTGTTGTGCATTTGATTTTTTTTAAGATTCTATGCTTAAAAAGAACCAATATAAGATGACTCCTGTATCTCTCTGTCTGTCAGAATCATTTTACACGTAAACCATAGAACGTGGAATTTTTCAAATAGGGGGGGAATAATAAAGACTATTGGTTTACAAATTTACAGATTATTAAACAATCACAAATATATTTCAGAAAAATGTATAGGGCCAATTAAGTTGCTTGAAATAAATGTTTTCTTTGTATATAGTGTGGGGTGTCGTTTGAAAGCTTCAGTAACGCTACAAATATTCTTGTTCTGGACCTCCGATCTTAAAATTAAATGCAATCACGTCGAGGTACTAAGAGAAAACTAAAAACACTCAAGCAAACAAAAAACACGGATCACTATCGCAACCTCTAATTATCGACTTCAAATTCCAACTAGTATATATTTTTTTCTTAAATTAATTTGTTTTTAAACCTTTCAATTGAAAATTAATTATTTGGGGAGAAGATATTTTTGCAAATTTTTGAGCAACGAAAATGGAAGATTATTAGATGTTAAAATTAAATATTTCATAAAAATATTAACTTTGATGAGGCCAAAATCATAGTTCCATGCAATAACCCAGTTCAAGGTAAAATAAGAGAATCTATCGAAATAATTGCACGAGAAAATAAACCATGTAATAATAATTTATCCTACAATATACCAAAAATATGGCATAATATCATAAAATCTTAAAATTTTATTTCGTTGCAATATTTTAATTTTTACTCACGTGTGAGTGGCAACATTTTTAAAATTTTTATTCATTTAAATTTTAATTTATTAGAAATATTATTATCTCTCGATCAAGATGCAAACTTAGTCTTTCCGTTATCGCATTTTCCTGAAGACGCCCGCAGAAGACGGTGCGAAACGTTGATAGTTTTACTTTATTTTAATTGTACAAATGTATATTAAAATTCCTGTTTTGTGCACCACTGAGCAATGTGTTGTATTTTAATAAATACATTCTTATTATTTAAATATTTCATTTTAATTCTTTGTAAAATTAATGAAAATCTCAAATATTAATAAAGGCATATGAATAAAATAAATATAAATTAGCTCATGTTATTTTCCGGGCTATCATCCATCTACATGTAAAGACTTTTAATCCATCTGTTTTGGTGTAGATTTCAATGAAACATTCAGACGCATATTCGATTTTATAATATAAAGAAGATTTCACTTTTGAAAATATTGCAAATTTGAAGTATTAATGAATATATTTCAATATAAATAAAATTAGTGTATGTTTTCCCCCCAAACTGTACTATCTACATGCAAAGATACAATGACATTAATTCATATGTTTTAATGTTTACTTTATGAAAACATTCATACACATATTCGCATATATAATCTAATAAGGATAAGGATGAATTCACTATGAAAATAATTAAAATTTCAAATAATAAGAAGACTATTTGAATAACATAAGTCAAAATTTGCTTATGCTCTTTTCTTGACTATATTATAACTAAATGGAAATATACAAAAACATCAATTAATCTGTCTATATTTTGTCTCCTTTCAATTATTCAGACGTATATTCGCTTTTATAATATTATGAGGATAAAGATATTTACATCTGATAAACATTTTCAAAATATCATTCCGCTAGAAAAGGATAAATATTTTTGTTTATTCGTGTATAGAGTTTACATTACACTTATAATTTTCCATACTTTAATAACTTATTCTGTTTATCAAACTTAATTTGTAAATAAATAAATATTAGTATTCAGTAACATAAAACATTTCTATGAAAGTATTTAGAAGAACCCTGGAATTTCTTATTAATATTAAGACAATATTGGATTTTTTTAGCAGTTTTATTAATAAAATCATATTTAAGATTACACGAAGTTTCTAGCTGTTAATATAACTTTATTAAGATTTTACACCTTTATATAAAGTAAAATGTTTTGCGACAAAATTGTATTCTATTTAAGAATAATTAAATTTAATAATAAAATCAGCAGTTCTTTAAATATATGCGCATGAATAACTCTTGAAATAACTTATGTGCTGCACAAATAATATAGTTTGAATATTAAGATATTTTTGTTTTTAATGTGGAAATAGATTAAGAAATGTAATGAAATTTGTTCATTTAAAGACTAAATAATGTAACTAGTCAGATGTGGTAATCCCAAAATTTCTTCTATCTCACACATATTAATACTTGAAAAATCGCAATTACAATGCCAAAATTAAATGGGAATTTATGCCCATTGTGGAAATTCTAATGATATGAAATTCCGTACTTTAGTTTTTTGAAACTGACTGTTGGTAAAACCATATCCTGCAACATGCAGTATAGGAACGCCGATTGTTCGGTAATTTACACCGAATCCTAATGTGCAACAACTTGTATAAAAAACGAACTGAATCTGAAACTTCATGAAAATCGTTGCACTAGTTCTTGAGATAGAGGTATTGAAGAAATCGTAAAAATGCAGCATAGCAGAGTCATGTGTTGAGAGATTTACACCAAAATGTAGAAAATATCAACTCATCTCAATGACAAACTGACCTGAAATTTGAAAAAAAATCCGTGTATTAGTTCTTGAGATTGAGCTATAGCGGAAATCGTAAAAAATGCAGCACAGCAGCACCATCTATTAAGTGATTTACACCAAAATGTAGAAAATGTCATTTCACGTCAAAGACTAACTGAATCTGAAGCTTATAGAAAATCTGTGCATTAGTGTTGTAAACTAAACTAATGGAAAAAATGTGATAAATGCTGCTGACAACTGGCACCTGTTAAGCGATTTGCACCTTTGAAACGATTTGCACCTTTCGCAAGAAACTAATCGACATGAGTTTATATCAGAAACTAATCGAAAGTAATTTTTTACTACATTCCGTGGATTAATTCTCGAGATAGAACGTCCATAAATTTTGTGTTGCATACAGTGAGACAGAGTCGCAGACTCAAATGCAGACATCTTGTAAGGACATGTTTTTTGAATTTCCTAATGCCTAAAACATGTATCCATCGAATGTCAGAAATCCTTCTATCTTTACAGTAAAATAGTATTGGATTCTTGAAAAAATTCGACTTCCGGTTTTCGATGGATTTGCATGTTTTAGAAGATCCCGAACACGATTTGATATTTTTTAGAAAATATCTGTCTGTAAGTCTGTCTGTCTCTCTATCATTCTGTGAGTCTGTAAGTGACAGAAATTTGTGGGCGCTCTAATCCAATAACTAATAAACGGAATTTCACAAAACTTTAGATTATGAATAACATTGATTAAAATGAAGCTGATTAATTTTTGATATATATTGCGAAACCGTTGGCGGCGTTATGCTGCATTATTCAAAATTTCCTCAATAGCTTTACTTAAAGAAGTAATGCAGGGATTTTTATAAAAATTTATGTTTAGTTAGATTTTGGTATAATTTGGCGCTGAGAATATTTTAATGCAAATCGCTCTAAAGCTGGCTCTGCTACAATGCATTATTTGTGATTATCGGAATAATTCTATCTGAAGAACTAATGAACGAATTTTCATCAAGCTTCAGATTCAGTTGAATTTTGTTTAGTTTTTGGTGTAAATCACTCTACAGGTTGTGCAGCTTTGCTCTATTTTTTACTATTTAGAAATATCTGTACCTCCAGAATTAATGTAAGGATTTTTATCAACTTTAGATTCACTTATTACCAGAAAAAAAACTGATCCTGATTCGTTTTTGGTGTACATCATGTAACAGGTGGCATTGTGATGCAAAATGTTTAAGATATCCCTACCCGTAAAGCATGGCGACGTCACTGCAACGTCGTTGTGAAGTCACATTGTGACTTTGTGACCATCGATTGTCGATGTGAAGTCACAGTGACTAAAATGTGAAGTCGTTATGGCCGTTTTAGAGCTCTTTTGTGACGTTTCACAAGGTGGTCACAATGTGACAAATTTGTGAAAAATGTGTCATTTGTGACTAATTTGACTTTAACATTGTGACGAAACTGTGACGAAAGCAACGATATTTAAATTGTTAGAAACATGTTTTTTTAAAGTAAATAACATGTTTTGAAGGATATTTATAAATTTCTAAAGATTTTTAAGAAAGTCACATCTCAGTCACAATGTGACGTCACTGAGTGGTGGCATTTTGGTCACAGATGTGATGTGACCAAAGTGACTCACAGTGACGTCACTGTGACCATGCATGCTATTAGGGTAATAGCCCTATCTCAGAAAAAGTAATTTTTTGATTTTAATTCAGATTCAGTTAGAAGTTGAGATACGCTGTTGCTCACTAGATTAAGGTATGAATCACTTAACTGGTGGTGCTGCTATGCTGCAATTTTCAGGAATTTTTAAAATGTATGAGATAAAAGAAAATTTTGGGATAGCCACACCTAACTAGTATATGTTGTAATATCAATAATTTAACAAATGACTGCCTAAAAAAGTAGCAATAAGATATTGTAATTGTTAAGGTTCTCGGGAAGAGGTATTTTCCTTCTCGTTTTCTTTTTTTCATTGACATCGACAACCGTCGATTACATTCTTTTCGGATTTCATAAAGTCATCAAAATTGCAAATTCAACGTATTTATGTTTCGGCTTTTTACTATTACTGCTATATAAAAAATTACTACATTAAGAGTATAATTCCAGGAAATATTAATAAAAATATGGAGACGTAATTTAAAATTAAAAGGTATTGTCATCGAAAAAAATGGAGTTTGAGTTCATTTTAATATGTATACGGCCGTCCAAGCAAATTTTGTATACATCATTTAAAAGTAAACATTATTTTCAATCGTTCGGTACCAGGAATTTTACCAGGAACGGTACCAGGAACGTACCAGGAACTCATCTGTTGATGAGTTAATAGGGGAGGTTTACTTAATTTTTGACGACGAATGCACAGGGGTCTGAAAGATGTAGTTGTCACTCAACTTTTGGAATGCTCAGGATTCCTGACTTTTTTAAGTTATAATAGTCCAAGAACCGACCGCACTAAATCCTACGTCGTCAATCATAAGAAAAAATCCTTTGTTTTATGGAAGGCTAGTAATAGGGAAATCTAATCAATCATATCTGCTGGAAGCGAAGGATACATAAGCCAAAAATTTATACCGTTAGTGCACTGTTAAAACTAATGGCGACACATTGCACCTTTTAGGGGTGAAAGGGGTTGTCTCTCTGGTGACACCCCTAAAGGAGCCAGAATGACACCTTTAATTAGGGTGAAAATATGGCACCCTTAATCCAGAGTGTCCAATAATAAAAAATTAAAAAATATACAAACCGACTTTTCGCCGTGGAAGGATTCGAACTCACAACGTCTGATTACGAGCTCAGCGTTCTAACCACTCGGCCATCGAGCTCACCTTCATTTACTCATTGCCATAGATTTTACTTGCCGTTACAGAAAACAGAAAGACACACGTCACAGCGCATGCGCATGGTTCCAGTCACCCGATGAGGTGCCACATTGCTGCCAATACGAAGTGTATGGCACCTTATTTAGCTCCAATCACCCAGTAAGAGACCTGTCGGCACTGCAACCACATACCCAAGCCACTATGGCAACCTAGGGTTCCAAATGCCCCGGGTTCCAATGGACCCTAGGGCCTTTTCACCTCCGGGTCCCAAATGGAACCGGTTTGTCACCTTCACTTTTAACAGTGTGGTTCACTCGTGCGTTTAACATTGTGTTTGCCTTACAATAAAAAGTATAAAAACATGGAAAATTAGGTGCAAGAAAACATAATGCTAAGTCTATGAGTCAATCACTTATGGTATCAATTTTTAGTTTACGTACTACTTCGCTTCCGGCAGACATGGATCATTAGATTCCCCTATTACTACTCTTCCATAAAATAAAGGATTTTTTTTTTTGTGCTCGATAACTTAGGGTTTTGTGCGGTCGGCTATAAGTGCCTAATTTTTTTAATTCCATGAACCACTGAAAAGAACTTTTAATAACCTAAATGCATTTAAACGATGCACTAAAGAAAATAAACATGTGCAACAGTATACTTTGTACAAAATAGTTGAAGACTATTTACATATGAATAGGTGCGGTGTTGTTTTTCCGATTTGTTCGAAAAATATTCGCGGATTTTTTATTTGAATAAATATATTGTCCGACGGAAAATATTTATGAATGCTTTAAAATATTATACTGTAAATTTTTTTTTTTTTTTTTTTTTTTTTTTTTTTAAGTATACAAATAACTTTAATACCGAATTATTTGCAAAACATAATTGTAAAAACATTAATTTAAAAATTCTGTAAATAACACAGACCTGCGAAAAAATACTTTTTGAAAATTGTTTTAATTTTGATAACTAATTTTTATGTTTTTTTCATTGCTGATTACAAAAATGAAATCCATTTTTTTCTATCACGTAAGGATTTTTCACAAAATGGTTGCATAATTTTTTAAAAAAGAGCTAAAATAACGAAATTTCAACATTTCGTTTTAATTTCATATATTTATAAATCAATATACATTACATTTATATCTGAATTAAAGTAATAGTTAATTATACATACAAGGTTGCAAGTCATCAGAGTATTATTTTTTCTTTTCATCAAAAGTTTTTTTGCCATTTTTCCTCTTGTGAATTTTGCAAGGATTGTCTCTTTGTAGCATCCAGCAGTAATCAGCTATCATGCTGACATTCCACTTGCCTTGATATCGCCTCTCCATTTCCTTTATATCCTGATGAAATCTTTCACCTTGTTCCTCACTAACTGCACCTAAGTTTTCTGGAAAATAGTCAAGATGTGAATCGAGAAAATGAATTTTTAAGCTCATATTACACCCTAAAATCTTGAAATTTGTTACCATCTCTTCTACAATAGACTTGTAGTTTGGGTCCTTTTTGTTGCCAAGAAAACTAGTAACAACTAGTTTGAAAGATTTCCAGGCTTTTCTTTCATTTAATTTCATTTTATTCTCAAAATTTTCATCTTTCATCAATTTCCTGATGTCTGGACCTACAAACACACCTTCCTTCAGTTTTGCTTCGGATAAACCTGGGAACTGCTCACAAAGGTATTTGAAACATTCACCTTCTTTTGGTAAAGCCTTGACAAATTGTTTCATAAGACCTAATTTTATATGAAGCGGTGGAAGTAACACTTTTTTTGGATCCACAAGATTTTTACTTTGAATATTTTTGACTCCAGGATCTAATGTCTTCCTGATTGGCCATTCTTTCTTAATGTAATGTTGCTTTCTGTCTCGACTGTCCCATTCACAAAGAAAACAGGGAAATTTTGTGTACCCTCTCTATTGACCAAGCAACATAGAAATCACCTTCAAATCACCGCAAACTGCCCACTTGTGACCTGAATACGATATTTTATTTAAGATAAAATCAAGATTTTCATAGCACTCTTTTAAGTGAACAGAATGTCCAACAGGTACAGAAGCATATTCATTTCCATTATGCAATAGTACTGCTTTCAGACTTCTTTTTGATGAATCGATAAAAAGTCTCCATTCGTCAGGTTCATATTGGACTTTGAAACATGCTATGAGGTCTGGAATATTGTTACAATAAATAAGTTCCTCTTCTTTAGAAAAGAACGGAATAAAATCTTTTTCTCGGTTTCTAAACCAATAAAATGATGTACCAGGAGCTAGCAAATTTTTTTCTTTTAGTCTGGAACCTAAAACTTCTGCCGAATCCTTAGACAGATTTAAGTCTCTGACTAAATCATTTAATTCAGACTGCGTGAAAAGTTTAGGTTCATCGCTAATAGAGTCATATACTTCATCAACATCATCATCACTTTCACATTCAGGCACAGTATCTGAATCAATATTTTCCACAGTTTCTGGAGGGGAAGGAACCGGAATACCAGGTCCATGAGAAACAGGACGTATAGCAGATGGAATGTCAGGATAAAATACTTCCTTTTTGTTCTTTAAATTGAATCCTTTCACATTACAAAGACAAAAATAGCAATCATCACTATGATTTTTAGGTTCTCTCCAAACCATTGGTATACCAAATCGAAATGATTGTTTCTTGCCTTGAAACCATTGTCTTAATTCTTTTACGCAAATACTACAAACTTTGTGTGGAGCCCACGGCTTATCTTGATCACCCAATTTCATGCCAAAATAAGCGAAATACACTTTTTTAACAAAATCAGAAATGCTTCTCTGTTGTTTTTTCACTGTATAATTACCGCAAATATAACAGAAACAATTCGGTGAATTAACGCATCCTCTGGAAGTGGAAGCCATGTTCTCTAATGCAGCAATAACTAGAAGTTAAAATTACAACTATTACTATTAACTCACAGCTCGGAATAAAAACACATGTGTACAGCACAGAGTAAACAAAGACACTGAATCAGGAGTAGAGATAAGGACAGTGAAAAAGGATGTGAAGAAGAGGGGGCGTACAGACACCTGCAAGCAGAAAAGATCCGATTTCATCTTGTTTCCTCTGTCTTGAATATTGTGTTTAATAGGCGGTTTACCGGTTAAAAAAAAATATTCTGCATTGAAATAGTTTTTCTTTCTTTTTTATTAGTTAAATACACAAATTTACTACTTAAAGTCCATAAATTTATTTGACAAACTCATATAAATAATAGTTTTTTGTTCGAAATTTGCTAAATTCATGAAATAATAAATTGCGATTTGTGAAGAAACTGTACGTTATGGAATTTTTTCAATATTTTTCTAGTAATCAGCATCCAAATAACTATAAAAAATACCACTTACTATGCCGACAATTTTTTCATCGCAGGCTTGTGTAATGTAAACAATGAGCAGATTTTATTTATTTTACTGTACATATAACTACCTAAATCTTTTTAGGTTTTTTCTTTTTCCTCAAACTGGAACGCAGATAACTTTCAAACATCGCAGAAAAAAACGAAACTACAAAACGGATTGAGAAACAAACATATTTGAAAGGGTTATATTTAAGATTTTTAACGTATTGAACAAGTAAAAACTGTATGTAAGTACATTTTTTTTTTTTTTTTTTTTTTTTTTTAGTTTTTGCATATAGTTATTCAACAGTAGAATTAAAGAATGCTGAAATTAAGATTGTACAAAGAAACAAGAATTGAAATTTTAGATTTTTTTTTAAATATTTAATATTTATATTTCTTTAAAAGCATTGCACTGTCACAAAGACAATATGATTCCATTTTTTTTTCATTTTTCGTATTTGATGTGTTGCGCCCATGCGCTAAGCGAAAAACTGAAAAACAATTTTTTTTTAATGACTCTTTATTCTTTCCTGTTATCAAATATGCGGAGTTGGACATGCGGAACAAAGCATTTTCAAGCTTTTCAACGATGTTCATCATATTTTTTAGTTAATATTTCGGTTAATTAATAAAAATTTTAAATCGAAACCTTAGCCAATTGACCAATTTTCAGGACTTCTGTATGTGCGATATATTTCCCTAAACATCGCACACGCAGCAAGACACACATACAAACATATGTACATAAAAACAGGTAGATACACGATAAATATCTTTCTCTTACATGTTATAACGGTAAAAATACGTTAATTAAGTTCTTTCGTTTCTTGGACATTCAAAAATTTTTTTATGAAATAGATAATTCTAAATGGATATTAAATTTATGCTCCATTAGCATTTAAACAAATATGATTTCTTACAAATTACACTTTTCAAAAAGCATTCAACGGAAATAATAATAAAAAATGTTTTAAAATAACTTATTTTTCACAAATTATACATTTTATAAAGATTTATCTAAAACAACTTCGTTTGTAAGCTAATCAATATACATGTGTTCCTATTAGTGAAAAAAAAATTAATAAACCTTTCTGAACTGGAAATAAAAATTATCATTTGTTCTGTAATTGTGTCATTATTTAAGTAAATTCAATTAAAAAACAATAAAATTATCAATTTATTTTGTTATCTAAAAGCATTAGGAAAACAGAATACACAAATCTCAATTTTCGGATTTGAACAATGTATTTGTTTTTCGTACAAATAAGTTTTATATTAATATAAAGGTATAATTTATTATAGAAAATACATGTTTTTTTTTAGAATTATGAGATATTTTCTTGTTTTGTTTATAGTTCCTCTCATACAAAAACTACTTTAAATTCTAAAAAAAATGATAATGTTAAAACCACTAGTACATTTTTATTATCCAATTAACCAGTCATGTTGGGTAAGGTCTGTATATCAGTTTTCTTATAATACATGTATTCTGATCGATATTTAATGTAGAATGTGAAATTATCTGATCATGTTTAGTAGGTTTTTATCCTCTCTATCAAGTCAACGTCGGAAATAATACGTAAAATATAGCAAAAGAGGAGCGTTCATACAGCAAATTTTTTTAACCCTTCACGGCACAATGTGCCATATTTGGTACATACTGGAAAACACTATAATTATCATAAGTGCCATGAATTTCGCCAATACACTGTACTTGATCAGTAACAGTAAGATTGGGATAACACTCATATTTTGTACATGGCTGCATTTCATAAAAAAATTAGAATTTGTTCTTCGAAAAAAAATATCAGTCAAATTTTCAAGGAATAATTTACTTTTAACAGTTTTATTAAATACTTAAAAATATAATTATAAATAATGTTGGATAGTATTAATTATATAAAATTAATTAATTCAAGCCCATTTAATTCAATATTTTAAAACCCCTTTTGTGTATATAGTGTACGCGCTATAATGTATCCAATTTTAGATGAAAGTTTGGAATTTATTTATTTTTTATTATTTTTCCCATTGTTATACAGACAGTGTTGAATTCAGGGGATGGGCCGGGGGGGGCCTCCCCCGCCGGAAAGTTTGAAACTTTGGGTTTTCAATGGTCAAAAAGTGCAATTTGCCCCCCCCCCCGAACTCCATAATGTCCCCCTCGGAGCCTCAGAAGTCCCTCCCGGAGAAAAATGTCTGAATTCAACACTGTATACAGATATATGGATTTCAAATATTTTTTTCATAAATATAGAAAAAAATCGTACAGTGAAGGATTGCGATCTTGATGCAATAGCTGTTGTACTCTTAAGCAAAAATGCATTAATACATAATTATCAGGATTATGTATATTAAATTCAATAATACGGAAATAATATGATACCATCTTAAATAAGACCTCACCTTAAATTTAGACTCATTACCTGTAATGGTATATCATCCATTCTTAACTTGCAATAGGATTTAATACAACGAAGAAACTATTATTTACCTTATTAAATTTTGATTCGATATTCGCAAAATTTTTAATGACTAAGCAAATTCTGTAACAGTTATAGGGTAACATCCCCAGTAATTGGCAGGCATCAGTGATTGGCACATCCTAAAAAATTGTCCTAAAATAAGATTTATATCCAGTCTTTTAAAAATGCAAGACCATATATCAGTTATATGCTCATTTACTTTGCAGATTATAACTTTGATTTATGCTACTAAATGACAATAGTGCCTGGGAAAGAGAAACAATTATGGCTTGTATCAAGTTAGCCATTTTTGTTGCAAATGCTTCTTCTCTGGCTTAAAAAAGGCATGCATTTCAATTTATTATTAACTGATTTATAGTATATTTTAAATTTTAACTGACAACAGTTTTGTTTAGTTGAAAAGGGTTACTTTAATTGTGTAAAAGTCTAATTGCCAATTACTGATGATTACAGCAACTTTTTATAAATATATTTTTATAAAAATACTTTTTCAAATATTTTTGCTTTTAGTGGGCAAAATAGATATACAGATATGCACTCTTTGATTTAAAAATATTTGCAAGTAAATATTTTATTTCTTTGTAATGAAAATAGAAGTAAGTTTAAAGACAAATCCTTAATGTGCTAATTAATGGGGATGTTACCCTATATATTAAATTTCAAACCATTGGATTAGGTAGTTTTTGCACTGTGCTTGTGGACAGACAGGCTTGCAAACGGAATGACCTGTTTCAATTTATAGATACTACACATTTATAAAATTAGGAACAAACCCAATAATTGATAAAAATACGAGACAACTTTTTATTTATAATTATTTACGTTATTTGATCGTTCTCAAATACAAAGTTTTCAGTATGCTTTGATAAATATTAAATTTATATTTTACTGTCGATTTTAAGAGGAAATAGTTCAAAAAATTAAAGCACTATTTTCTTACCTTCGTGTTTCCTTTCACAATTGAATTGTACAATAAACTTTGGCAGTTGCAATGGTAAAAATATTAGACGGAAAATTGTCTTTTTTTTTTTTTTTTTGAAAACAGTTGCTGTTTTCGGTAGAGAACTGGAAAATCTAAAGTATATCTGAATCTTTTCATTGGTTGAATTCCGCTTCTTTTTTATTTTATTCGTTTTCTGATTGGTCCATGTTTAATGTTCAAAAGTGGAATACTTCTGTTTTTTACTTTATTCGTATTCTGATTGGTCCATGTTTAAGGACCAAAAATAAAATATTTCAGTTGACACGGTGACAAAAACAACAAAAAAAAAAAAAAAAAAAAAAAAACCAGTAATAAAAATTTTAAAAGAAAATAATAATTTGAAAACTTGTGTGAAAATTGGGATAAAGATTTCAAATAAATTTTATATAAAAGTACATTTTTTCCATACATAAAGGTGTAAAAATTTTAAATGTGCTATGTTTAGAAGTTTAAAATTTTGCATTTTCGAAAATTATAAAAACTGATACTTCATTTAAAATTTGTTTATGATGGGCCCAGGAATATTAACGTTTAATCCATGTCCTACGTAATATGAGACATTCAGAAGTCAGTCTGATAAACTCCATCAAATAAAAATGCACATTTTAAATGGTTAAAGTTGTCTATCTATAAACTACAGTTTTATTTTTATCATTGGTCTAGGAATATTAATGTTTAAAGCATGGCGTACGTAATATATGACTCGTTATGATCATCACTAAAACGATGTTTATTATTATTATTAATTTAAATACAGAATTTATTTATAAATTTTTAAAATTTTAGTCATTGAAAATGTCATTTTTATCGACATCGTTATAATTTGTAAAATTACAATTTTTATTTATTTATTCATTCATTTATTTAATTTATTATGGAGTAAGTGATAAGAATACTTATCACTGCATGTATTCCCATCTAATTGTGACCAGTGGTTATTTTTTTTATTGGTTTGAAAATTACGGATTTCGTTTATTATAAAACATTCAGCTTCCAAATTCTTCTGAATAATGCAATCTCTGTGGACGTAAAATGCATTCGTGTATTTAAATTTTCTCCTGGAGAAAATAACATTTACAACTCCGTTTTTCGCAGAATTTTTCTAAAAAGCAGTTTATGTTTTTATTTGTTTTCAAAATATTTCTGAAATGTATGCTTAATTTAATTTTTATGTGTTAAAAACTACAGAATAGCGAAAAAAATTTTAACACGTAAAATTAATCACGTATTTAAAAATATTTTGCCAACTAAGGTGATTGTGACATCTTTTAGAATTAGAAAAGGGAAATCCGAGTCCTAGTGACCAGCAGCCTTTTCAATTTATTACGATTACTAGCCACGTTTTAGCAGCGAATTTAAATAAGTTTACGAACAGTGATAGATCGCATTGTACATATTGATAGAGATGATATACACTGTTAAAAATATTTCGTTTATGGGCTTTATTGGTGAGACATCCTTGACCACCCTCATGTGACATCCCTGCTGTGATTGTATTTGTTTGTTTTGCATGTGCTTCGTTTTTTCCATATCGCCTGATTCTTTCTATTAACACATATGTTGTTTACTCCCAGTTTAAATATATAAACAATTATTTATTGCTGCACATGTAAAATGTCATCCATTTTGGATAATCATTACCATTAAGACACGGGACATTGATTCATATATATTGGGACACGTAAATTCTACAAAAAGTAAATAAATTCTCTATATAAATCAGTAGAATGTGCTTTTCATTCTCGATCTGGGTTCAAAACTAAAAATTGTTGGCATTGAATCCTTTTTCGTAGTCTTTTATTTGTAAATTTCTGATAGAGGAAGCAATCTTCTTCAAAATGTCTTGAACAAATCACAGAATGTTTACTTGGGGTAAAGCTTTCACTTTTAATTTCGCTGACCACAATTTTAAAATATCATTATTTTTTAATGGAAGACCTCGAAAAGAAATATTATTTTTTTTGCAGAATTTATCACTCGACTTGTTTCTGCATCCGTACACTGCAAAAAATTTCGGAATGTTTATTTATATTTTAACACTCATAAAAAATAAAAATCGCATTCATACATTTGATTAGAAATCCCCATGGTAAAATTCCACGAACACGTGATTTACTGCAATCTCGAATCCAGATTCCCAATAAAGCCCATTGACAGGTTATCGTCTTCAAAATTTGATCAGAAATTTTCCGTTTTATTAAAAAAAAGGAATCTCTCCGTATATTTGTTTCCATTTCAAGATTACAGATTTTCAAATGAGGAATTCTTGCTGTAAAAAGTGTATCATCCAATAAGCTTGCTGGATTTTTGATCGCTACTTATGCTCTTCGTGCGCCTCAAAATACTGATTCAAAAAGCGGAGATTACAAAAACGTATTTTTCCTCAAAAAAAAAAAAAAAAAAAAAAAAAAAAAAAAAAAAAAGGAACTATTCCGGTAATTCTGCTACAAATCCTTTTCTGTAAATTGACGGAATTTGTTTTACAGTGTAATCAGAAATTTCTCATATTTTGAAGATCATTAAGCTCATTTGAAACAAGTATTTATCTCGTTTTGTAATGCTAGATGAAACCTTGAGGAGTAATTTTGCTAGAAAAGAAATAGAGTATCAGGTTGTTCGAATCCCCGCGTCAAGAATTTTTTCCGAATAATGCAAATAATCGTTATTATTCAGTAGATAATTCTTAACTCTAATGCGAAACAGGCAACATATTTTTATCGGTATGTGTTCATGGTATGCTAAATTCAATTCCCATTTTAATAAAATTGCAAACATTTTTATTAATTTAAGCTTAAACGTGTCACGTTAATTTGGTCTGAAGTATCTCAGAAGATTTTGAATAGTTTAAACTTCGTTGTTAGGTGCGTTCGTATTTATGTAAATATGTAGCTCCTGTAGTTATCTTTCAGTCCATCCGTTCTTCTGCCCGTCTGTTCGACCGCATGTAACAGAGCAAAAACAACCCAACCGAATCGTTTGAAAATTTCAATGTATAGTTGTTGAATAATTTTGTGTAGCCATTTCTAATTTTATGAAAATCGGATCTATAGTTTAATTACAGGGACAATAAAAAATATTACATTACGGCCAATGGAAAAATATATTTTCAGGTGCATTTTAAGGATGTTACACTCTTCCGAACATAAAAAAATTACATGCATTTATGAAATATGTACTACAATATACATTCTGTACAATTTGTTGTGCAAAGACTATTTGTAATTCATTTACATTCATCATTACATTCATCATTACATTCATCATTTACATTCATTTACATTCATCCACACAAAAGTATTTCATTTTATAATGGTATAGTTTGAAACATTGTCTGGGGCGCGTTATAATGATATTAAACTATTTCACATTTCAGGAAACTGATATACATTGCAGTGTTTAATACTAATTACTCCCTAAATAATAGAAAATACATAGTATTTACAGGGACGCACAAAATATTGCGGATACTGTACTATATGCGAAGTTCTGTATATTATTACACTAAGATCTGAATATTTTTAAAAATTCGTTAAAGTGCGAACGCATCTGATTTGCTACGTTTGACGTGCAATTTCCAACTTATTAACTCTAGCCTTGTATTAGCACTTCTTACTTTTTTTATGTTAATTTTTTCTCTTGCAAGACATAGAATGGCCGATTTCAGTACCGGTCGATGAAGGTCTTGCGTGTTACGGTGGTAGCTTAAAAGGAATTTTATGATGACAGATCATATGACTTCTTCACTATTAATTGTTCTAGAAATTATTCCTGGAATGTAAGGGTAACAAGAATCAGCTTTCTCGTCTATACATTCGGCCGAAGATCTTATATCGTGACTTCAGTCTTAAAACTTCAGAAACAAACTACTGTTTTCCTCGCCGAAATCCCCAATAAATGTTTTACGTTTGTACCGGCTGATCTTCAAATAAAGATAAAACATATAAATACAGAATGCAATTAATTTGAGTGTATTTATTTTGAAAAATCTGGGAAAATACCTGTTATTAATTAAAATATCATTGTACAACACAACTTCTATAATTTAATGATATCAGAATCTGTTCAATTTGCATTTTTATTTTAAAAATTCAAAAATGCAATAACAAAAAGCAATAAGTAAAATAATAAAAAAATAAAGATTGTTTGAATACAGAAAACATTTTCATTTATATTCTTAAATTATACAAAACTGCACTCAAACATTGTGTGACCACCGAAGTGAAACGAAGAAAATGGGCTATTCAAATCAATAATAATATCCTGTCTAATTCGAAAGAACCTAAAATACGTTTTCATGTAATTCTTGAGAAATCTAAAAAGGTTAAAACAATATTTGTATTTTAAACTAGAATAGATTTCTATCTATGTTCTGTTAAAGGACAGTATATCAGGCCTCCTTAACACGGATATCTCAGATTCATTGCTTATCGTTTTAAATAAAAACTCGTATTTTTTTTTTAATAATTCAAATGCACGCCAATTAACATGTAAATGACATCAACTTCCAAAGGCTTTCAGTTGTAATGCTTTTCACAAAGCTATATTAAAACAAGTTGGAAATTGCACCTGAAGCGTAGCAAATGAGGTGCGTTCGTACAATAATGAAGTTTTAAAAATATCATTCTCATAAAATTGTAAATAGTTAATTACAATTAAATTGCGCAACAAACAATTTTCTCTCTATACTCATTATGTAATGGAATACTTTTGTGTGGTTTTTGTAAATCAATAACAAAAGTTCTTTGCACAACAGATGATTTAAAATTAATCTTTAAAAAAACCCGAAATAAAATTAAAATTTTATTTTTCACTTTAATTATTTGGGAAAAATAATTAAATTCTATAAATAATATATCAAGCTTAACTATTTTAAATCACCCCTCTTAAAAAAAATTATCATTTTAAAAATTTTAATAAACTTTATGAGAAATTTTAGGATCTGATTTTGTTTGCAATTTATGTGGTTAATCATCGCAAAAAATTAAAAATCAAAAATCAAAATCCAAATTTAATAAATATATATTTACACGTTTCTGGAACCTCTTACAGTAACAATGTTTGTTGAATTCCACGCATTTCAATTTGTGTCTAATCCTTTAAAACCTGGCGAAACATTTTCACAGTTATAGCTCTTTCAATTTTACAGATATCTAGATGAATTTTTGGGTTTAACTAAGGAATGGATAAGGAAATTTTTTCTAATTGGAACTTTTATCGTACGAGTGCCGTATAATAATTTAATTTTCGTAATTTTTCAAATAGCCCCCCCCCCCAACCTGATTTAATTACGACTTCATATTTTACATCTTTTGTATAAATTTTGCTTTTGGAACTATGAGTCTAGGTGAAATACTTAAGGAAATAATGTTACATGGGGCAATTACCGTATTTACCCGTGTATAAGGCGCACTTTTTTTTCAAAAAATTAGGGAAAACTCTTAGGTGCGCCTTATACACGAAATAATTTTTTACTGTCGGATGCAATCGAACTACATACATATGAAATAAGAAATTATTCAAAGGAGATAATTAAAATTGGAAAATGTTAATTAATTGAAGTATTACTGCATATTTATTTCACTCCTTGCAGTTTTGTATACAACAGAGCTAGTCACATTATCTAAACGATAAATTCTCTTTACCGTCACTCATTCCTATTTCCCGTCATTCTCATTCAACCCGAAGTTTAAAAATGCATTTTCGTCTAGTTTTCTGGTCTGGTGTAATGCTTGTTTCCACTTTTTTTTTTTTTTTTTTTTTTTTTTTTACTGAAATTCATTTAGTCATTCTTCTTTAGCGTATCAAATTTATGGTGCGCGTTATACACGACATTTTAAGAAACCGCCATTTTTACTTTTAAAGTAGGGGTGCGCCTTATTCACGAGTAAATACGGTAAGTCACGCTTCTACAATGTCACCCTGTCAATTCAACTCCCAAAAGCTAATGTTCACTTGAATTAATGTCCAAACTTTTGTAAATATGTTGTTAGGTGGAACATTGCAGATAAACATTTTCAAAATCACATTTTAATGTTTTTATAAAAAAAAGTATATGTCATCTTTTTTTTTCATGGATTATGTTGCTGCAATTCGATTAAAAAACTGAAACGATGGACCTACAAAGTAGAAGAAAAATGTTTTGATTCATTCCCTGTCTTGCATGACTTCGTTTAATGAAACGAAATAAAAGTCAACAAAGAAATTGCAAATGTCATCAAAGAGCACCTTGAAGTCCCGGCGTCTGTTCTCGGGTAATTTTTAATTTTTTTCAGTAAATTATAAGTAAATATTAGGCATGATTTATTTTCAAATAGAAATTCGTTTTTATTTCAAGTACCCGTGATGTTTTTAAATTTTGTCATGTGTTAAAAAGTGAAATGTTTCGTTAGTGAACTATTCGTTTGCTATTAATTGTTTTAGTAGCTATTTTCTAAACATTGACAATAGTTACTTTCGGATAAGACATTGTTTTGAAGAGGAACATTTGAAAGACCCAAAACTCTCAACAGCTACAGAAAATTAGCTAATTAGGCTATCTTGCGATTCTTCTTAAAAGACAATTTTCAAGAGAAAATCCTAAATTTTCTTCTGGACGAATGCACGAGCAGAGTAACCAGAAATATCTAAACTAGTTGTGAAATTCTTGATAGCGTTCAACATGACAGATTTGCGTGAACGAGCTTTTATTACTTTATTGTTTGAAAAAACAAATAGAGAAATAAGCTGAGTGAATAAAGTGACTTAAGGTGAAAATTAACCACTTTTAACCTTGATATAGATGCCCTCATCAATAAACTTCAGTGCCGTAAATTGCACTGATTGTAAAGTTGAGTTTTTATAATAATTAAACATATTTTTCTTTATCTTTGTAATAAAGTTGGAGGCGGCTACACAAAAAATTACCTCATCGTGTTGACGGTTCGAAATTTCAAGATTAATTAAAACTCGATTTGCAAATTAAAATGTCATTGATGTGCCAAGTCATATCTTGGAGGAAAACACCTACAAATCTTCTTTTAGAGGTTGATTTGTAAGTTTACGTTGTGTTTTTCTGCTCCCAGTGTTCCGCAATTTTATACATCCGGGTTTGCAGTAAAACAGAATGATAAACCTATCAGTCAACCAATGAATTGAATCTGCAGGTGTTTCCATTAAAGAGCGACTTGGCAGACCAGTTGCAATTTAACATGCTGATCGAATTACTTCTAATCTTGAAATTTCAGCCATTAACTTAATGAAGTGATGGTTTGTGCAGCCGCCTTCCGCTCTACAATAAGTTTGTTGTTTTATGTATTATCAATTCTTATTTTTACTAATAGTATATTCTTAGCACGAAAATTCGCCTTTTCGTAGGATAGAATAATCAATACTCTTCGAGGTCATACAACAGTTCCAATTCTGATATTAGGTAGTCCCTCCTATAAGGTGGGTCACGAAATTTTTTTAATACTGAAAAGTGGGTCGCGAACCAATAGACTTTAGGAACCGCTGGTATAGCTTTTTAAAAAATATATCTAACAAAATGTAAATTTCTAAGAAAGTTGAAGGAAAAGTTTTTTGTTGTATATTTCTATTGATTTACTTTCTTCAATTTTTACAAGAAGAAATTATAGGAATAAAGAAAAATTTGGCTTCTGGTTTTAGACATATTTATACGTTTTAAAAGGTTTTAAACACGATTTCAAGGCTCTTAGATAAATGTTTGTCTGTATGAGACACATTTATGATATTTGTGCGCTCTATATAAAGATTTGATGCGTAGATTTTCATCAAACTTCAAATTCAGTTAGACATTGAGATATTTTTTTCTAATTAGAATTTGATGTAAATTGCCCAATACTCTATTATACTACATTTTTAAGGATTTGCACGATTTTATAAATAGTTCTCTTTCTCTAACGAAATAACACACGGAATTTCATCAAACTTCATATTCTGTCAGACCTTGTCTAAAGTTGGTACTGATTAGCTTTTCATGTAAATAACCAAACAGGTGGCGCTAGTATACTGCATTTTTTTTACTGCTGCGAAGTCAATATCTCAAAAACTAATACAGGGAATTTAATCAAACTTTATTTTCTTTCACATAAATAGATGATTGATTATTAATTTTGTTTAATATCATGTAAGCCTATAATTTCGAATATATTTTCAAAATATTTTATAATAACATATGTGTTATTATTTTGTAATGTATTTATATGAGATTTGTCATTTTGGGGATTAAATACTATCATTTAGCAATGTAATACATTTTTTTGTTTATGAGTAAAATATTTTCACACTTCTTAATTTTATTCATGTTTCATTTTAATATTTTATTTATTTATTGAACGCTTTCGGGTCCAAATTTTTTATTTTTTTTAAATATTATTATTACATTAATAACATTAACAATAGCTATCCAAGTATATGTATTAGAGTTTAACGAGTATTTCATTGTCTGAAAATAACGAATGTTGTTGTTTTGAGTACTATTCAATTCATATTCATATGACAATAGGCTAAGTAAGAGCATTTGGAGATGTTTAGAAAATATTATATTACAGCAATATTTAACTGGTATTACAATTTTCTAATAGTTTTTGCGCGTTATTACAAATATTTATTTCAGGAAGGTAACCTTTATTTAATATTTAAAGAGTGAAATATACATTTTTAAAAAAATTTCGCAAACGGTGCAAACTGAATTGAACAAATATTTATTATTAATAACATTACTAAATGCCTACACATTAATAAAGTCATACAGTAAATACATGCACACATAATAACATTACTTCAGGTAAACAGCAACAAAATTATTTGTTAAAACAAAGTAATACTCAATAAAAAGACAAGTACTATTAATGGTTAACCAAACCCAAAATAGTTAAACTTAAGAAAAGACTCATTGTTCAAGTACATCTTAGTAAATAAAAAAAAAACCAACATATTTATTTTCGCTATATTCTCTTTTAAATTATTTGTTTAAAACGCTTATTGCAGATAGTGCATTCTAATTATACATGTAAGAAAGGTACCCTGGGGTAATAACGCCACGTTAAGGTTCTACCAATTTTCACGGCTTAGTTTTAGATTGCATTTTTCAAACAAATATAGGATCTGATACAGCAACTCATTGACTATCTATATAAAATAAAATATTTTAACAGATATGTATTCATAAAATGTAATGGCGTTTTTTCTTGACCCATGCTATTTGGCGTTATTACCCACCTATATGGGTAATAACGCCATGCAAACAAAACTATGAAATAAGATGGAATAATTGCATGTAGATAGTCCAATTCTAAAAGTAAAAACTCTACAAACTTAGAAATTGAAAAATTGCATTCTAAGCTATTGAAAATGTTCAATTTTTTGTGAAAGTGTAAGAAAAATAAAGGTGTAGTGTGGGAGGGGGGGATGAGGCAAAAGAATATCAGACCGTGAGCTTCTTTTTGCCTAAAAAGGACCGTTTAAATAGAAATATGAGAAACATTGCATAGTTTTAACTGTGTTTATTTGAATCAGTATTTAGGATGTAGCTTGGCCACTGTAGGGAATCGACCGGGGTATTAATGTCAAGGATTGGCGTTATTACCCCGGTATAGTTATAGCGCAGTACATTTTAAATTACAAATTATCTCGAGAAGATATCCAAAATCTTCAACAACATTTTAAAAGTACATGAAATGCACTAAAAATTTATGTAATTAACAAAGTATTTCCGGATAAAAACATAGTCTTCACATCACAAAACGTATCTCGCAAATTTTAGATCAAGCGTTAATTTTAGTTGTTTGTAAAAACAATAAGACCTAAAAATGAAACAAATTAACTTGAAGCTGTTTTTTGCGATTTATATGACTCAAAACCCTTCTGCGTAGAGCACATGGGTGTCATTTACTTGATTATTTCATAATTATGCAAAATATAAGCACTTGGCGTTATTACCCCGCCTGGCGTTATTACCCCAGGATACCTTACTATCTAATAAAATCTTCACTCTTTAAGCATATATAAATGTAAAGCATAGTTTCAAATTTTCATCTCTAAATTATTAAATTGATACCGAGCTTCAAAATTATGCTAATTAAACATCCATTTCTCAAACGCAAAGAATAGTTGCCAGTTATCTTTCAGACAAACTAAATCCCTCCCATATTCTCTTCCAGGCTTTGGATGTGCAAATATGACAAATTACACTAATGCATTTTCATGAATAATATTATCGCTGCTAGAGGAAAGATTTTTTAAAAGCGCTGTTTGGTAGCATTTTAAAGCAAACGATTGATTATTTTTATGAGCATTTAATAACTGTGGAGCTTAATAGAAAAAATACGTAAGAAAAAGTTAATTTCCAAGAAAATTGAAGTCAAAGGTTTTTTTTGTATAAGCGTGCTCTATAAAGATTTACAGTGCAGATTTTCATCAAACTTCAGGTACAGTTAGACGTTGAGATAAATAGTTTTTAATTAGAATTTGAAATAAATTGACCAATACTCTACTGCTATGCTTTATCTTTCAGGATTTATTCAATTTTTTATATAGTTCTACTTCTCTGCTACTAATACATGGATTTTCATCAAACTTCATATTTTGTTAGATCTTGACATAAGTTCGAGTTTCGTGTGAATCATCAAAGGGGGGGGGGTAGTACAGTGCATTTTTTACGATTGCTGTGATATTCTCAAAAAGTATGATGCAAGGAATATAATCAGTCTTCATTTTCTTTTACCTTTTCGCATAAATTGATCCTTATTAGTCTTGTTATGTGTAATGTTAGCGTTTAACTTCGAAACATTTTAGAAGACATATCAATATATGCATTACATTTTTATAACGTATTTATATTAAATTTGTCGGGGCTTAATGATTATTATTTCCTTACATAATACCTTCTTTTTATGAGTAAAATATTTTTGCACTTCTTAATTTCTTTTATGTTTCATTTTTCGTTTTCATTTTCATTTCTTTACTTAAATAAAAAAAGTATCATTGTTCAAATTCCAATACAGTAGAAAAAAAAATACTGATTATTTTCATATTTTATATTTCATTTTAATATTTCATTTTTTATTTAAATATAACAAAAACATCTTTATTCAAATACATCTTAGTAAATACGTAAAAACGAAAAGAAATATTATTTTCACTATACTTTCTTACTTTTAAATCATTCATTTAAAAGGCTTTTTGCTGAAAATACAACGTAATTAACAAAATATAAATCTAAGTACTATCTAACAAATTATCCACTTATTAAGCATATGTATATATGAAGCATAGTTTCAAACTTTCACTTCTAAATTGTTAGGCTGACGCGGAACTTTGAAATTATGTTAATTAAACATCGATTTTCCCAAAAGCGAGGAATATTTTCCAGACAAATGCCAGAAATCTTTTAGACAAATTAAATCCTTCCCACATTTTCTTCTAAGGTTTGGATGTGATAATATGACAAATTACTCTAATGCATTTTCATTAATAATGCTACTATAGCTAGAGGAAAGGTTTTTTAAGGCGCTATTTTGTAGTATTTTAAAGTAAACAAGATTGATTATTTTTAAGAGCAATTAAAAATTGTGGATCCTAATAGAAAATAATTGTAACAAAAAGTAAATTTTCAAGAAAATTGCAGGAAAGGTTTTTGTTGTATATTTCATTGATTTACTCTGTCTTTACAATAAGAAAATATTGAATCGTGAAAAACTTCGACTTCTGGTTTTAGACTGATTTATATATTTTAGAAGGTTCTATGCACAAATTCACTTTTTTAAAATAATGTCTGTCGGCATGTGTAAAACTATTTTGGCGCTCTATATAAAGAACTAATGAATTAGATTTTCATCAAATTTTGTGTCTAATTAAAATTTGAATTGAAATGTCCATTATTCTGCTATGCTAATTTTTCATGCTTTACGTGTTTTTAGACAGTACTCTCTCTTTTAAGACTTCATACATGAAATTTCATCACACTTCATATTCGTTAGAAATATATATAAGTTGGTACTAATTAGGTTTTTGTATCATCTAACAGGTGGCGCTAGTATACTTTATTTCGTCACCTGAGAATAATAAGGTACTATCTGTGTTTTTGTAAAAAATAACTTATCGATATAGAAATGCTCTATTTGTATCTATGAAAGCGTTTCCGGATTAAAATAATGTCATAACAAAATTCTTATACTATATGTAAATTATAATATACTATATGTAAATTATAGATAATATCATTCTGATGCAAATATGTCTTTGTAGATAGAAATAAAGCCTCTTTATATCGATGCCATTTTTTTTTTCAAAAACATAGATAGAACCTTATTATTCTCAGGTAACGATTTGTTAGGGTTGTTTGGGATATAAATATTACAAAAACTATAATGCAAGGAATTTAATCAAACTACCTTTTTGGTTACACTTTCACAAAAATAGATCCTTATTAGGCTTGTTTAGTATCATGTTAGCCTATAACTTGGAACACATTTTAGAAAATATTTCATAGTAATATATGTAATATAATTTTATAATGTATTTATAATAAATGTGTTACTTGGGGATAAAAGGTTATTATTTCAGTATGTAATACTTTATTGTTTATGAATAAAATATTTTTGACTTGTTAATTTTTTTCACGTTTCATTTTAATATTTTATTTCTTTAATTTAAGTATAAGAAAAGCATTTTTCAAATACATTTTAATACATTAAAATATGTACTAATTAACATTATTTTACTTTTTAATCTTTTATTTAAAAAGCTTATTGCAGATAATACAACCTAATTAACAAAATATAAATGTAGGTACTATTAACGAAATCTCCACTCTTAAAGCATATGAAAATTTTAAGCATAATTTCAAACTTTCAGTTATAAATTCTTAGATTGATGCCGAGCTTGGAAATTATGCTAATTAAACATTCATTCTTCCAAATGCAAGAAATATTTGCCAGACAAATGCCTGTAATCTTTTAAACTAAATCCCTCCCACATTCTCTTCTAAGCTTTGGATGTGCAAATATGACAAATTACTCTAATGCATTTTCATGAATATAATTAACACAGCTAGAGGAAAGATTTTTTAAAGCGCTCTTTGTAGTATTTTAAAGTAAACAAGATTGATTACTTTTATAAGCATTTGATTGGAGAGTTTAACGAAAAATACAGTATCTAGCAAAAAATTGAAAGTCAATAAAATTCTTGTATATTTTATTGATTTATTGATTTATTCTATTTTTACAAAAAAAAAGCATTAGATTCCAGTTTTCGACCAATTTGCACCTTTTAGATGTGTTTAACCTCTTCAGTCTTCATATATGCTATAGAATACACTTAATAGAAATAATATTAAAAGAAGAGAAATTGGTAAGAACTGGGAGTTAAAATGCCATTTGTAGAGTCAATTAATAACAAATATTATTAAATGTATATTTATTTTATGTCTCCAAATGATTTTGGGGTGAAATAATGTAGAATAAAATTTTAATGAATCCTAAAAAGTGTCTAAATATGTGCTTTTTGAGTCGCTATGTATCATGAAATTTTCTATACAAAAAAAAATGTATTTTTTTTTTCCTGTTAAAACTTTCTTTATTAGCTGTTGTTAATATAAACCCATAACTGAAAAAAGGTAGATAAATAAACCCTGAGATCTGAAGAGATTAAAAATGATTAACATTTTTAGACTATATTTGCTTGCATGTAACATTTTGACACTCTATATAAGAAAATTATGCACAAAATATAATAAAACTTTAGATTCAGTTGATCCTTGATATAAATTGGAAATGATTAGTTTTTGGTGTAAATAGCCAAACAGGTAGTTCTGTCACGTTGCTTTTTTCGCGATTTCCGGAATTTCTTTATCTCAAGAACTTTTGCACATGTTGTCATGACACTTCAGATTCATTTTTACGTTTTAATACTATTTTATTCATTATAACTAAACTGATTCTGAACACAGCAATCATTCAGTAATACACAGATATAAATTGGTGTGAATTAGTTTTTGGTGCAAATCGCTCAACAGGAAACAGTACTATTATGCATTTTTCATGATTTCCGCAATAGCTCTCAAAGACTTATGCACGAATTTTATCAAATTTCTGGCTCATGTATATCTTCATATCTATACTTCATATGGATTGGTACTGATTATGTTTTGGTGCAAATCATCCTGCAGGTCGTGCTGCAATGCTGCATTTTTCTCAATTTTTCCAATACATATATCTTAAAAACTAATGCACAGACATTTTATCAAACTTCAGGTTTAGTTACATACGTTGAGATAAATTGTTTATTATTCAAATTTGGTGTAAATCGCTTAATACGTGACTCTACAAAGCCGCATTTTTAGGGATTTATACGATTTTAATGATAGTCCTATCTCAAAATCTAATGCACGTAATTTAATCAAATTTCGTATTCTGTTAGACGTTGCTGCTAATTAAATGGTCTAGTAAATCATATAACAAGCCTATTATACTATATTTTTTTTATTCTTTTCTTGATAGCAGTATATCCAAAACTTATACAGAGAATTTACTCAAATTTCATATTATATTAAATCTATAATAAGCTTGCATAGTATTATGATAATCTATAACTTAGAGTACATTTTAGAAAATATTTTATCAGCTGCTAATAATGTTACAATATTTTTTATATTAAATTTCGTATTTGAAGTTTAGCATTTGGTTATGCAATAGCATCTTGTTTACGAGTTACAGACATATTTTTGCATCATTTAATTTTTTCAAGTTTCATTATTTAAATTTAAATATAAGAAAAATATTATTGTGGAATACATTTTATGTAAAATAAGAAAAACAACATGCCAATTATCATTGTACTTTCTTTTAAATTATTTATCTACAAGAATTACGGTAGAAATCGCTGTCTAATTAATAAAATGTAAAATTAAATAGTATAAGAAAATCTTCACTCTTTAAGCATATGTAAATTATACGCATAGTTTCAAACTTTCAATTCAAAACTATTAGATTACTGCCGAGCTTGGAAATTATGCTAATTTGACATCCATTTTTCTAAAAACAAGGAATGTGTGCTCAGACAAACGCCAGTAATCTAACAGACAAACTTAATTAGTTCCACATTCTCTTTCAAGCATTGGATGCGAAAATATGATAAATTACTCCAAATTTTCAAGTATTTTCATGAATAATATTACCACAAGTACAAGAAAGATTTTTTTATGACGCTCTTTAGAAATATTTTAAAGTTAACTAGATCAATAATTCTTATGATAATGGGAGAGCTTATTTGAAAATGTATCTAACAAAAATTAACTTTTCAAAAATTTGGAAAAAATATGTCTTTTTTAACATATTTCATCGATTTGCAACTCTATATTATCTTTGAAAAGCGAGAGTATTGGATTCGTAAAAAAAAGCTTCATACGTTTTTGAAGTTCTTAAACAAGATTTCACTGTTTTTAGAAAAAAGTCAGTCTGCCTGTATGTTATACAGGTTTTTTTTGCCTTATATTAAGATCCAAATTAGAATTTCATCAAGTTTTAGATTCATGTAGATGTTGTCATAAATTGTTTTTTATTAGACTTTGAAATAAATCGCTCGATAGGTATTTCGTATTGATATATTTTTAAGAATTTACACCATTTTTAGTGATAGTCCTCAGTCAAGAAATAAAGCATGGAATTTCATGAAACTTCATATTCTGTGGAACCTTGGAACAAATTGATGCTAATTAAATTTTCGTGTAAATTTTATAATACTATGCAACAAATTGAAAAAAAAATCACCGGGCTCACAGTCTGTAATTATGATTTAACACCTTAAAACTGTGTAAAATATTGAAATAAAGTTGTTTTATCACGTCAAGTTTAGTAGAGAAACACATTTATTGATTTTACTTAAAATTGTATGAAGTAGGGACATAAATTGTTATTCTACATTAAAATAACATTTTTTAGAACGATTGGCTTTCCTTTTATAGTCAATAGTGGAAGTATCAGACTATATAGCCAAATCAAATGTTGTTCTATGTTTTTTTATCTATTAATACCTCTCCGCTTTTAGAAGGGCCTGGTTTATCTTCTACTTCAATAGAACTCGATAAACTTGATAAACTACAAAATCTTTTCGGTACTGGAATGTCTGGAGAATCTGGTAATGGCATTGATACTGATGACACAGTAGCATACTTCACCAAATGTTTTGATTTTTTGGAAAACTTTCACAGTTGATAAACAGAAGTAACAGTCATCTACGTAATTTTTGGGTTCACGCCACTGCATTGGTATACCAAAAGGCATCTGCTTAATATTACCCTTGTACCAACTGGACAATTAATAAAAAATCATGCGTCAAAAATAGATTATGAAGTTCTTTCCAACACCTTCAGGGTAATGTAACAAATATTTATACTTATCCAATGAACACCTAATACAGGTGAAGGAGGCGAATCATCAGAATGACGCTATATCTAAATTTTGAACGAAAACTGATAATTTTACATGAAAAATCTATTTATGTAAATCAAGGGGAGGGGCATTAGCCCTCCGCTCCCCTCTCTTTGTACTTATCCAATGAACACCTAATACTAATCACGGAGGTGCCTCATCAGAATGATCGTATATCTAAATTTTGAACGAAAACTGATAATTCTGCATTAAAAAAACATTTATATATATTAAGGGGAGGGACATTATCCCCCTTCCCCTGTTATATATATCGAATGAACTCCAAAAACTAACCAGGGAAGCGCCTTATCAGAATATGCATGTATTCACATTTTCAAGTGAATCGGATATTTTTATCATGAGTTATCGCGTTACACACGCACGTAAGCATATACATACATACAGAATAAACGGGCACATAAGCAAAAAGAATGTTATCAGTCATAGCACTTAGCTAAATTTTTTATTAATTAATAGCATAATTAAGAATAATAGATAATAATTTACCGGAGAATAAATAAGACTTTTCATTGTGAATTATTTGATAACTAATCGAGATGGTGTTACGATAATTTAGCTCACGTTTTCCCAAAATGGAAGAAGTGGAAATGAAATTAATATGAATAATTTTTCATGAGAGTTTATCGATCTTAGCATCAGTTCAACATCTATTCTCACACGTATTCTGTTAAACTGGTGACTCTGCACATATATCAGATCACTGCGAAATATTGCAGTGTTCGTAAAGTAATTACTACGGAACAGTAATAAAAAAATTATTAATGGGCGAAAAATATTTTTCGGAACTAGGCTATAATTTGTAGAATGGTAAAAATAATAATATGAATCGCAACACATAATAGGATTGATTAATAATGATAATAAATTCCAGTTTCTTATTTTAAATTGCTGTTGCATAAATCATATATTTAATTCCGAAATATTTCAGAAATTGCAAATGGAAATATATTAATTATTTATTAATCCCATATTTACGCAGGGAAATCAGAGATTTGAAGAAAAACACAGAATATTCTGAACGATTAGGACGACGGCCGCGATTGGGTTTGAACCCAGCACTTGTTGAATACCAGTTTGGAGAGCAGAACACTCAAAAAGTTATATTTCGTGATTTTGTATTATATATATTACTAATACAGAACTTTAAATAAGTTCAAAACGTTTAATGTTTTATTTTTTAAATAATTTTCATGTGTTTTCTAACTATGAAATTAAACTGTCTGTATTTTTGTAATTGTTTTTAAAATATTATTCTCGTAAAATATGAATTATATCGAAATTTTTTCATTAGAAAAATTCATTGAATTTTTATTTACTACTTAAATTAGTTAAACAATAAAAATTGATTTAAAAAAATAACAGGTATTATGTATCGCTCTAAAATAAATTAAAATATATCGCTTGCAAATTTTTAACGACTATATTTTAGTCTTGTGTATTTTTAACGATGTTAATTTACAGAGTTTTGTGTATTGTTAATTATGTCAATTTACAAAGTCTTGTGTATTTTTAGCGATGTTAATACACAGAGTCTTGTGTATTTTTAACGATGTTAATTTACAGACACTATTGTAAATTTACCGAATAACTTCTCTATTATTTAACAGAATCTCGGTTTCTTCAGTCTCTGTAATTTTACATAAGAAGACGTCGATAATGGATTATCCGTAAAGTCTTTCTAATTTCACAGAAAAAAATTCCAACAGTGAAGGCTTAACACTTTTGCATCAGTCGTGGTAATAAAAGTAGTACGTAGGGGGGAACTGGGGCACATTGATACAACCCCTCTACAGGTCACAGGGTCATTACATGAAGTTTCAAAACAGCTCCAAAAGGTGATACTAGTGTACACAACTACATACGGAATGTCTTGGCAGGATTCAGTAGTTTGATGAAACAGGACGGGTGATTTATTGTTTTTGTAGGTCAAAAGTAAATTTGAGCTGTACAATGGCAATGGTATTATACAACTGTTCCAGTATTTTGAAACGAAAATAATACTCTCCCCGGCAAGCAAAACAACTCTTTATCAGCTCCTCATTTTTTATTGTTAGGTGAATTATGAAGAGTTGTATTTGAGATCATTTTATTCAAAATGGCTGTATGGGACACATTGATGCACTCTATGTCGGGACACATTGATACAACCTAAATCCTTTTTTAGTTCAATTTTTCATTACCTATTATTATTATTTTTTTACCATACATTCATTAATCCAACCAATTTTCACCAAAAATTTCTAATATTAATTTTTATTGAAGAGAAATAGCTCTAATTTTTTATATTAGAACATTTTATAGTATTTTTGCAAACAGAAAACGTACGAAATTACCCCAAAGCTAATACTAGTAAAACTAATAAAAGAAAAGGATGGCAACCTGGCAAATCTCAAATTTATATCGATCAGAGAAAAAAACATGTTCGACATGAGAAATATTAGGTAAAAGAAACAAACTGCAGAATGGAAAAGGATAATTATATTATAATCATAATTTTTACTATAAGTATCCTTTATTTTCTCTTTATAAACCTATATATAAACAGAAAACCTGGTAATTTTTTCATCTTTCCTAAGAAAGAAGATAATGCTGGGGTTGAAGTGCTAGATATGACAAAGTTGTCACAGCCAACAATCAGACAAGGAACAGCCAGAACATCAGGTCATTATAAATTTAATTTTGATTGCTTTAATATTGCTTAAAAATAAATTGTGGGTGATTTGAATTTCTATAAAAAATATAAAATGGTTTGCAAACTCATTTTATATGAAAAATATGCATTGGTGTCATTTTGTCGCCATTTTTTTCAAACGTATCAAACAGTCCCATGAAGTGTATCAATCTGCCTCGGGGATGGGGCACATTGATACAAATGTCTTTTTTTATTTTATTTTTTAAATTACATGCAAAAAATATATGTAAAACAATGATTGTACATTTTTATAACATACTACACAAGTTTTTCTGTCACCACATGGAAAAAAAACTTGAATTTTCTACTTTCCTAACACCAAAAAATTCTTAGAAAAAAATTGTAAAAATGTGCCCCAGTTCCTCCTACACATCTTTGCATGTATTATTATTTTCTTTTATCAGTTATTATTTTTAATATATTCATGTAATAATGATAGTATATGCCTTTACATTTCTTATTATCACCTCATTTATATTTCAAAATTTAAGGTTTAACTTAAAAAAACCTTAAAGTGCTTTTTCAAACGCTTTTCTACATAAAATTAAAATTTTTCGAAGAGCTTAAATTGCACCAAATCATGGAGTCAATACTATAACTCGCATTATTCACAGTATGCATAAGAAAACATAGCATAATTTCTTTAAATGTAAAAATGTCAATTTAATGCATTAATTTTTGTTGATATCCAAATATTGCTACACTCTTTAAAAAAAAAATGTGAAATTACAGAGAATCAATGGGCAACATATTACCTTAAGTCTTATGTAAAATTACAGAGATTAGAAAAATACTTATGCCGTTTGCTTGGTTTTTACAATTTTTTAGTGATGATTTTTTATTGTTATTCTGTCGTAATACTTCTCTTAACTGGTTCAAAATATTTTACGTGATTTCTTTGTTTGCCTATATAAGTTTTAGTTTAAGTACGAGAGAAATAAATCTCATATTTTTAGAGAACTCTACAACCTGCTCTTTATGCAAAGCATAAATGTCCACAGGATATCGTTTCTTCAGACCAGTGAGAGGGGGGAGGGGGGCATGTGCCCGGGGTCTTCCAGTTGGCAATTTTACCCATGCCTTAGGATAAGATTTTTTACTGCTTTCTATGATATTTGTAAAATGAAAAGAAATTTAAACCATACACACGAGTGCAAACAGGAAATTAATGAATAACAATTAAAATCAACATGCGATTTTTAAAACAACTAAATCAAAAACTTCACCCAATTTAACATAAATTTAATTTAATGACAGATGCAAATCCACATTATTATAATAAAACACTTAAAAACTTGAAAAATCAATCTTAAAAAAAGGGGAGTAGTTTTTCATTCATGCTCATTGACTCTCATATGAAAGAAATGTGTTTGTTTTGTGCGACCCTCCCCCATTCAGGTCGGCACGTGCTTTCGGGAGAAATCACAAATTCTTGAACTGCTGAACACGATACAAACAATTTCAAAATTGGACGTCAAGCGTAACAAATGAGGTGCGTTCGTACTATAACAAAGTTTTAAAAATATCCAGATCCGGTGTAATAGTATACAGTATATCGAATGCAATATAGCAGCAGAAATTTTTTATATCCCTCTGTAAGTACTATGTGCTTTCTATTATACAGGAAGTAACTTGTAGTAAATCTCAGTAGTTGATATCAATTTCATAAAATGTGAAATAGTTTAATTGGATTGAAATGCGCCCAAACAGTGTTTCCTCCTATACGATCAAGCAATGAAATACTTTTGTGTGGTCCAGTAAATTAATAACAAATATTCTTTGCACCACAGATTGTGTAGAATGTATTTTTTAGCATATACTTCATAGATGTATATGAATTCTATTATGTTCCAAGGAATATAACATCTTTTAAATTAATATAGGGGAGAGGGGTGCACGTTTGAATTAAGGGCACTTTTGAACACCCTAAATAACTTCCTTCAAATAAATTATTTAAAAAAATGCACATGGCAATACATTACTGGTGCTTGAAGGGAATAATTATACAAAGCTGTACTATTTTGTATGAACAGTATTGTCTAAACAAGGTATGTATTTTTCTCCCTCTTGAATCTAAACATAAGAAAATAAAGTTGTAAGATTTTTCTTTACAAACTTCTATCCCTAAAATTTTAATTTATTGTTCAATGCTTAAACAAATATGTTAGCTTTAGTTTATAGGCTTTATTTTATTCAAATTCTTCAACCAAATTGAGTAAACCGTTGTAATGTTGAACTACATATGATGGGGCACCATTGAACAAAAAAGTTGGGACACCATTGAACAGCGAAAAAACACCAAATAAACTGGTGATAAATAATAATTGAAATAATTTAAAGACAACATTTGAAACTATGAAATAAAGAGTTGTTAATGTATCTAAATATTATTATTTCTGACTTTTTTATGTGAAACGAGGTTAATTAATAATGTCAAAGAACATGGACTTATATTGCTAAAAATTCCCCTTACTCTACACATATAGGTTGCATTTTTGCCGATCCCACCGAAGCTAGCATAGGGGAGAAAAATACGGGCTTCTGATTGGTTGAATAATTTTTCTTGTCTTCATTTTTGAGTTTACGTTTATTTAATCATCAATTTCTGTTTGAAAAGCCTTTGAAAGCTACATTTTCCTTCTGTTTTTACATATTTATTAATAGATAAAGAAGTAGATAATTCGGAATTTATAATTAAATAAGTTAATCAGCATGTTTAACAATTGTTCTGTTTTACATTTAGAAAATAATAAAAATAGAATTGCCATTTCTTCTTTCTATTTTTTTTTAACATGATATGCATATATATACACAATCAGAACAAGTTATTTAGAAATAAAAATATTTTCATTTTACGACGTCAAACTCAATTGTTCTATATTACTTAAAAAAAAATTCCAATTTCTTCTTCTTATTATTATTTTAATGATATACCCACATACTCTCCTAATATGTACATTAGCATTCTGGGTGATCTATTTGCAAACAACTTTTCGACCAATCAGAAGCCCGTATTTTTCTCCCCTATGCTAGCTTCGGTGGGATCGGCAAAAATGCATATAGTTTCCAACCTCTGTACGTATCAGCGATGGGAAGTTTAAAATCTAAATTGAATCAAATCTAAATTCATTTATTGGATAATTGCAAATCCTGGATACAAAATAATGATTCATGATATATCAGGTTTCCAAACATTATTTCTGGTTTCCGTAACGGATAAAACGGAATTTTATATCAGGTCTCTTAAAAAAAATAGCGAATGAAAAATTTTAATTTTCCAGAAGCATAAGACATCACATTGGTGTATTTCAAGGATATTGTAAAAAAAGTTTTCACAACCAAAGACGACTGGGGGGACACTTTGTGTTTTATCAACAATGAGTTTTGACACCAACTTTGATGGATTTAAATTTGGTTAAATAACAAAAAAAAAATCGTAATTTCAACAAAATGTAGTTTTTTAATTTTATTCATATTACTTTATATTTCTGTAACATATGTAACTTTTTATTAAAACTCTCAATATTTTCATATTTCATTCATTTGTTCAAAGGTGTCCCTTGCTTGTTCAAATTTATCCCTGCATGGGACAAGTTTGATTAAAAATCTTTCAACTTTTTAAATCTTCACAACTTATTTAATTTCTCTGGAAAATGTTTAATTTATGGTTCATATGATGAAGAAGTGCGTTGCTTTTATTATGTAATATTTAAAACTCAATAAATATAGCTCAAGTAAGAAATATATTGATTTTCTGAAAAAATGTTCATAGGTGCCCCCTTCTCCCCTATATATTAATACTTGGAAATTTTTCCAGAAAGGAAAATTGCCTTAAATACAACGTTTCAAATAAAAATCAAATTTCAAATTTTTAAAAACATTTGATTTTCATTTGAAAAATTATTAAAATGAGCTTGAAACTATTTTTTCGATTGACCGTAATGTAACGAAATGTTTTTAATTGTCTCTATAATTAAACTATACATCCGATTTTCATAAAATTTGAAATGACATGATAAAATTATGCAATAAATATATATTTTAAATTTCAAAAGATTCGGTTGGCTAGTTTTTTCTGTGTTATATGCAGACTAACAGACGGACTGAACGATTACTATAGGTGCTATCTTTTTAATATAATTATGAACGTACCTATAGAATGTTGATTGATAAATACTTAAATTATAAAACCTTATATTTTAGGCAAAATTTAAATGTTATGGGAACTACTAAATTAAAACATATTAAATGAACTGTGATTACAAATGAATGGTGTAATTCACTAATCAAACATTGTTTCATTCATAACATAATTTCTAATTTTAATGTATTAACCAAGTTATATTTAAATCAATTTAATTACAACCTTTTTCTCATCGTTTTCAGAGATTAAGTATTTCTGCTGAAAAGGTGTTTAAAGTATTTTTATTAAACTGAGATTTACAAAGAAATTTTTTTGAAAATAATTAAAAGCTTTTTTATGCATTATAAAAATAAAATTTTATTCTAAAATTCTGAGACCATCACTGCAGATGGAAATTTATTTTAACCATTTCGAGATTGGGGTACTATTAATAGTACATGCCTTTTAATTGAGTTTTATTTTATTTTAACAAATACTTTTGTTACTGTTTACATTTAGCAATGTTAGTACGTGTCTATAAATTTAATATATGATTTCATTTATGTTTAGGCATATAGTAATAATAAATATTTGCCTAATTCTCTTTGCATTGTTTGCGGTTCTTTTATTTTAAACATACATTTCACTGCTGAAATTTAAAATAAAGATTACTTTCCTGAAAAAAATAAATGTTATAAAGCGCAAAAAGAATTAGAAAGCTGCAATATCAGTTAAATTTTGTTGTAATATAATATTTCCTAAACAGCTCCAAAAACTCTTCCTTGGCCTCTTATCATTTGAATATGACTTGAATAGTATGTAAAACAACAACATTCTTTATATTCCAGACCATGAAATATTCGTTAAAATCTTACTTATTTGAATAGCTTGTGTTAATGTTATTAACATAAAAGTAATTTTTTCTAAAAATTAAAAAAAAAAATCGAAAGAGTTATGTAAAATGTATAAAATTTCACCACCAATCGAGGGATTAAAAGCATGGAAATGCGACTGATTTGTCACGTGCACAGATGGCTCATAACCTCTTTGTTCCATGGTCCCCATATATGTATCTCCATTCTTTATTAACACGTTGAGTGCCACATCAGTCGCGATGACTGACACTGAACTTTCCATTTAGGCCGTAGTAGACACCAGTGACTGACAGTCTAAAAAAATGATATAAAAGTAAAAAATATATACTGTTGTAAGCAAATACTGAAAGCTTATTTAAAGTTTATTTAATTTTTATTTATTGCAGGATTATACTTTCTTAATAATTACTTAAAGTAATATCTTTTTTTAGTTTTTTACGGTATTTTACTCTATCAGTCACCAGTAACTGACACTGAACTTTATATTTAGGCAGCATCAGTCATCAGTGACTGACAGTCTAAAAGATGATATAAAAGTAATATATATATATATATATATATATATATATATATATATGTATATATATATATATATATATATATATATATATATATATATATGTATATATATATACAGGGTGAGTCATAAATATCGAAACAATAGGCTATCTCCTTAAATATTGCCCTTAGACCCATACTTCCAATTGCAAAAATTCATAAAAAAAGATGAAATTTTTGATAAGTTGCAAAATCATGGGGGGTACATTTGAAAAAATGCGAAAATTAAATTTTTTACGGCCCCCGTAGGATAAAAATTCCATTTAGGAAAACTTTCCTTATCCAGTCCTGGAGAAGACACAAAAAGTTGCATCTTCATATCTTTAAAACTCGCGAAGTTATAGTCGTTTAAAAAATTCATCAGGTTTTAAGGGATTAGACACAAATTGAAATGTGCGCAAAAGCAAAAACAATGTTACTTTAACGTTTCTAGGAAATGTGTAAAAATCTATCTTTTGAGTTAGAGTTTTGATTTTTTTTCATTTTTTGTGATGGTAAGCTATAATATTTGCTAAGAAAAACACATCCTAAAATTTCTCATACAATTTGAAAATTTTTCACATGATTAGTACTGGTTTAAATAAAACAATTAAAAATCGTTAAAACCCAAAGTTTTTTTTTATCAATTTTGAATTTCTTTCCATTTAATTAAAGATGAAAATCTGATTATAGTTTTGTTTTAGGGTTTTTGTTTTTCAATATTAATTTTAAAAACTAATTTAAATATTTATTGAAAAAATAATATAACTTAAAAAAAATCCTATTTTCATAAGTAAATATTTTTTTTCAAATTTGCCAAAACAAAACTAATCTAAAATAATAAAAAATAACACGTTTAAAATTTTTTTTCACAATTTTTAACTTTTAATAATTTAATGACAAGAAATAGTGGGGAAAAATTCATTACGCAGGAAAATGAAGCGTACTGTTTAAATGATCGTCAGTTATTTAAAAGAATGCATTTTCTAAGATGCAAATTAAATCTTTTTTTTTTTTTTTTTTTTTTTTTTTTTTTTTTTTTTTTTTTAGCCTCTAATGCTATTTCTTTCAGACAAGCTAAAAAATGTGTCATCAGCCCTAAATTTTCTACTCAACCGATTTTGATAATTATTTTTTAAAATCAAAGCTATTCATTTGTAGCTGTGCCCATTTTAGCTATTTTTTTATTTATTTCCATTTTTATATTTTATTTTTAATTTTAAATGCTTTTTACGATATTTCTTCAAAATGGTGGCAACCCAATTTAGCTTTTCCCTCGATAACAAAAATTTATTTTCCAAAATGATTGCGTATAATTATGCACTAATTGAGGTAAAAAAAGATAGTTACAGAGAAATAATATTAATACTGTAAATAAAATAACAGAAAAAAATTTATGATAAAAATTAATGTCTATAGCAAAATAAGAAAAATTTCAAATGAGGAAAATGATGTCATTCAGCAACCAGATAAATGAGAATTACAATAATATTACGGATGCCTTTTTCATTTTACTAATAACAGTAACTTTTAAAAAACATTTGAAGAGAAAATGACGTCACTATTTAAAACATCGCATTTTTACTCATAACGATATTACATTTCAATATTTCTTTTCACTATGGACACTGAGATTGAGATTTTTCTTTCAGATGTCTTCAGTTTGTGAAAATAATGTCACAGTAAAAATGAAATTAGTTTTTATTTATTTTTTTTAAATAAAACTATTTTCCTGTGAGTGCATATAAAATAAAATTTCTTGATTTCGCCGGCACTCAGATTACAATTTTAACTGAAGATGTGCGAATATTCGCATGCAAAATTTTAACGGGCAAACTTGACATTAAGTTTGGAAATATATTTATTATATGTTGATTCAATAATGTAATTACTTTTGCTTTTTTAAAAAACCAAATCGATCGGGTTTTTCAAACATTTCATTCGTCGAATTCGACGAGATTCCACTCGTTTTATTGATAAAAGGCATTTCCTTTTTCTCAGAGTCTATAAAAAAGCGTTTAAGCTAACGAAAAAATCCGTTTTTGATGAATATAGTCAATGAAGAAGTAGCACATCAAATTGTATCGCTTTATTATTCCACAATTCCAATGTCTCTGAGAGAAATTGCTAATCAATTAGGTATTTTACGCCGTTCTGTTTGCTATTATATTAATAAAACACAAGAAAAATGAAGGTAGTTCATTGCATTCTAAAGGGGGTCGCCCTTCAAAAAAACCTCTATCGATTTTTTTTCCTAATCGGAGGCGAAACTGAATTCTGAAATGGCAGAATCTACATTCAACTTGTTTTATTTTGTTCTCACAACTTCAGGCTTTTTATCGTCCTGGAGAGGCTGTTAATCGCTTTTATTTTACCCCCTCCCCCCAAAAAAACCTTTAAAATTTATTTGTTTTAAGGAGCAGTATATTTAAAGGTAAAAAACTTAAATACGATAAACCAGTGGAAAAAATCTGCCTCTAACGGAATTCTGTCTTAAACGGGTAATATGTTGACCCATGCAAAATAAATACAATAATACCAGAGAAAAAAAATAAACTTCTTTCACACCTGCGAGGAAGATTAATTGATGTCTATAACGTATTTTTTCTTTCCTATGTGATTCCGTCTTATAAAGGTTTTAGTGTATAACATTCTTCAAAGTCTCCAACGCATGGGATATGGAGTAACGGTATTAAAATATAAATGAAACATTTACATATAGATTAATTGATAAAATAAATATATCGCAGCTTTCGACGCTTCTTAAATAATAAAAAGTATAAATATAAAAAACAAGAAGCTATAATAAGTATTTTTCGTCAGAACTCCTCCATACAAAACATGATTTAACCCCAGTGAAGTAAAAAACTATGTAGAAATTCTCGCCTGAGCCGAGCTATGATTTAAACTTTTTTCCAGGCCAATCCGTGTTATGATTTTAACATTTTTCCAGGCCGGGCCAAACTTTTTTACCTATAGGTCGGTTTGGGACCGGACCTGGATATTTCGATTCATGCAGACCCGCAATGTAGAGTACCAACATATTTTGAAAACAAGTTTAGATTTAATTCAATGCGCTGCTTTGTTATGTCCAAATAAGGGGCACTGTGTTAAACCGACATATAATAATGCACAATTGGTGGACGATCCCCCATCTGCTCTCAAAATGCGATCAAAATTCTTAGTTTACAGGCATGGTTAAGTGGTGTAAG
Organism: Maratus speculifer; assembly: GCA_964019185.1. Lineage (NCBI taxonomy): Eukaryota > Metazoa > Arthropoda > Arachnida > Araneae > Salticidae > Maratus > Maratus speculifer. Next base: position 95,124,621 of record OZ025302.1, read on the forward strand.
TCACGAATTTTGGAGAATTTTGGATTTTAATATCTCTGTCAGGTTTTTAGATATGGAGATGAAATTTTTTTTGTTCAATTTAGAAATGCATAAGGAATAATTTCCTAATTGGGAATTTTGCTCTACGGGGGCCATATAAAAATTTAATTTTCGTATTTTTTCAAATAGACCCCCCATGGAGTTGCAACTTATCTTATAAGAAAATTCAACTTTTTTTTATGAATTTTTGCAATTGGAAGTATGGGTCTATGGGCAATATTTAAGGAGATAGCCTATTGTTTCGATATTTATGACTAACCCTGTATATATATATATATATATATATATATATTGTTGTAAGTAATTATTGAAAATATATTTAAAATTTATTTAATTGTTATTTATCGCGGGATTATGCTTCCTTAATAACTATGCAACTTAGAATTAGGCATATTTAAAATCCTCACATATATGTTTGTGATTCGAATGTGTAAATGATTATTTAAAAATATATTAATGAATAAAAAATTACAGAAAATAAATCTATAATATTAAAAATGCTACATAAGACAGTCTGAATTTTATAAAGAATATGAAAATATTCTTTATTGTTATATATGTTTTCCAATGAAGCTAAATTTAGACTAGAAGTCTGGTATTCATATCCCATTCCCTTCAAAACTTTTAATCTTTCTTATAGCCCTTATAGCATACATAAATGTTTAAAACGCATTTAGATATGCATTAACTTTATTACTATTCTACTCTAAAATTAAAAATTATCTATTATAATCAACACAAAATCAAAACAGGTTTAAAGAAAATGTTTTACTAAAATTACTTAACAAATGTTGGGGCTCTGAAAATATGCTGAGGGGATGGGGGTCACGAGACTATTGCCCAGTGACTGCATGCTTGAAATACGATATGATTAGAGTATGAATTTTAATATTCTCCGCATTTTATAAAATGCACATATCATATGATCGTTTAATAATAAATAATTTTGAAAACAAATGACACCCTCAAAATCTTCTGTTTAAAATGTTACATTACATTGCTTAATATATAATAACATTACAAAAATTATATATTAAAGATTTTTATCATTCATGTTTCATTTACTAATGTACTGATTTTTTACTCATTAAGTGCTAAAATTTAAAAGAAATCTCCTTATTGTATAGGTTTACATAGGATTCAGGATATTGGGAAATTGTGCATTTATTTTTTTAAAAATTTCTGAATTCGAAGATATGATATTTCAATTCCATACATCTTTAAAAATGTTGTACTTTTGTCTTTTACTCTTAGTCTGTATTATTTACATTATTTCCGAAAATCGTTTACGTATTATTGATTTCTTTGTCTTTATTATTAATGATTTTAGTAATATGATGTAAACCAGCAATTATAAAATTCGCTATAATGTATCATCATTAGCTTTGCAAGCTATATAATTTCTCGTCATATATGAAATCGCATGATCGACAGTAAATGCCGATAATATAACTGCGCAGAAGACATAGCTCGGGATATTTTTGAAAATTCGAGCAGGATATCTATAATGACGTCACGTGATGACATCATACAGAAAAACCCTATTCTTCTCTCTCATCACCCTTTGACATATCCACTGCAGACGGATTTTTTTCTTTCTTTCTTTTTTTTTTTTAAAGAAATAAAAGAAATCCAGTAATCTATCTCATCTATACTTAACTTAAGAGTGGGAACTTAATCACATATCAAAATAATAGATCACAAAATATTTTCCCAACAAAATTCCAACGCCTCCTTCTATCCTACGGATTGGCCGGAGGCACTGATGACGTCAGATGCTCGCGCAGGCTTCTTAGATCCGCCTCTTCAGCTTCGCACACCTGTGCGCAGAGATGCTTCCATTTCGTGCCGTAGCCTGATAACGAACAGTCCGGGAAACCAAATTCAAGGCGCTAGTTTTTTTTCTGTTTTTCGTAGCCGGATAGGCACTTTGAACAGAACTGCTATGGGTGTTCTACTCAACCTGCTTTTGTTTGTGTGCCTAGGGGCGGCGAAAGGAGCCCACCTCATAGATTTCTCCAGCGTGATGCACAGAAACTTGGGGAACGTTAAAAGAGAAGGTGAGTAAGTAAATAAAAAAAAGGAAAACAAAAGAAGAAAAAAAAAAAACCCTTTTCAACCCTTAGTCATTTTACACATACCTTTAAAACATTGTCAAGAGTTTTTTTTTTTTAATCATGCTGTTTAAAACAATCAAGATTAAGTGTTTCGAAGTCTTTTATCACTAATGTCATCAATTCATCAACGAAATATTATACATTTATTTTTTTCTTCATTTACTTTTATCTGCTTATTATTATAAGTATTATTATTGATTGATAAATTTAAATTCATAGCTGGATATTTCTAACATGCTTAAATGGATGAGCATGATAATCATGCTTCTTTATACAGTCGTAAAAATTTGGGGGACGTAAAAAGAGAAGATGAGTACGTAAATAAAAAAAAGATAAAAAAAGCCTTTTCAAACCTCAATCATGGTACACATGCCACTATAGTACCGTCAAGTATTTTTTAATCAAGCAGTTAAAAATAATTACGATTGCGTTTTTTCGTTAAAATCATTAAGTCAGTCGCAAAATAGATCACACTTATTTTTTTTATTTTTTCCCCTTCCTTTGTTTTTATCTTCCATTTTATGCACTGATAAATTTTAATCTCATATCGAATATTTTCAATATGTTTAAATGTATGAGCATGGAAGTCGTAGTTTTTTATATAGCCGCAAAAATTTAAGGAGCATAAAAAGAAAATGTGAGTAAGCAAACAAAAAAAGGAAAAACAAAAGAAGAAAAATCCCTTTTGATTCCTCAATCATTTTACCTCATTGTGCCTCAATAAAAATTTAAATACTTTTTAATCACACTGTTTAAAACAATTATGATTACGTGTTTTGAAATTTGATGTCGCAAAATATATTAAATTTCTTTTATTTTTCTACTTTATTACCTTTTTTATGCAATGATAAATTTTATTTAATATTAAATATTTTAAATATATTTAATTATGTTTAAATATATGAGCATGTTATCCGCGTTTTTCCATATCATCACTGAAATTTGAGAAAAGTAAAGAAAAAAAAGAAGAAGACGAATAAGTAAATAAAAAATAGAATCCCTTTTCAATTCACAATCATTTTATACATACCACCATGATATTGTCAAGAATTTTTTTTAATCACGCTGTTTAAAACAATTAAGATTAAATGTTTCGAAATCTTTTATCACTAATGTCATGAATTCACTCGCAAAATATTATACATTTATTTTTTCTTCATTTGCTTTTATCTTTATTATTATTATTATTATTCATTGATAAGTTTAAATTCATATTTCGATATTTTTAATATGTTTAAATGGATCAGCATGATAATCATGGTTCTTTTTATTGTCTCAAAAATTTGAGGAACGTAAATAGAGAAGATGAGCAAGTAAATAAAAAAAAGAAAAACAATGAAGAAAAAAAACCTTTTTCGCAATCATTTTATATATACCACTATAACATTGTCAAGATTTTTTTAATCACGCTGTTTAAAACAATTAAAATTAAGTGTTTCGAAATCTTTTATCATTACTGTCATCAGTTTACTCGTAAAATATTATAAATTTTTTTCTTCATTTCCTTTTATCTTTATTATTATTAATAATATTCATTGATGAATTTAAATTCATATTTGAATATTTTTAATATGTTTAAATGGATGAGCATGATAATCATGGTTCTTTATATAGTCGCAAAAATTTGGGGAACGTAAAAAGAGACGATGAGTAAGTAAATAAATAAAAAAAGAAAACAATAGAAGAAAAAAAAACCTTTTAAAACCTGTCATTTTACACATACCTTTATGACATTGTCAAGAATTTTTTAATCATGTTTTTTTAAAACAATTAAGTGTTTCGAAAAATTTTATCACTAATGTCATCAATACACTCGCAAAATATTATACATACATATATATATATTTGTTTTACATTTCCTTTTATCTTTATATTATTATTAATTGATAAACTTAAACTCATATTTCGATATTTTTAATATGTTTAAATGGATGAGACGTGGGACGAATGGATATGACGTGATTCTTTATAAAATTTTCAAAAGTTTGGGGAAAGTAAAAAGAGAAGATGAGTAAGTAAATAAAAAAGAAAAAAAAGAATGAAAAAAAAACCTTTTCAACCTTTTGTCATTTTACACATACCTTTATAACACTGTCAAGAATTTATAAATCATGCTGTTAAAAACAATTACGATTGCGTGTTTTTAAATTTATTTTCGATAAAATCATTACCACAAAAGAGATAGCATTTATTTCCTTTGTCCTTTTTTTCTTTTTATACATTGATACAATTTTAATTAGATATTGAATTTTTTAATGTGTTTAAATGTATGAGTATGCTAATCGTTGTTCTTTATGTACTCGCATAAATTTTTGAAACATAAAAAGAGAATATGAGAAAGTAAAAAAAAAAAAAAAATAAATAAATAATACCCTTTTCACAATTCAATCATTTTACACATATCTCAATAACAATGTCAAGAATTGTAAAATTGTGATTTTTTTGTTTTCTCTGCAAATTATTTTAAATGTTGATAAAAGAGGGATTTTCTTTCATGGCATATTTTTTTTTTTTTTTTTTTTTTTGTTACGTATATGCTTATAAGCGTTGAAAGTATCATCATAACTTAATTTCTTAAAACTGGATTTTATTTGTAGAATTATGTTAATTTAAATAAGGCTTCAGCTGCAGTGAAACCTGCAGCCTAGTAAACGGATGCGTCCGGTAGCGGCAGTGGGAAGGTTAATCAAACTGTTTAAAAAATTTTTGATTACGGGTTTCAAAATCTATTATAACTAATGTCATTGGATCTCAAAACAGATTACATTTATTTTTCCCCGTTCTTTATTTTCTTCTTTTTCATGCATTGATAAATTTAATTTCACATTGAATGTTTTTTAAGTATTTTTAAGTGTATGAGCATGATAGTCATGGTTCTTTATATAGTCACAAAAATTTGGGGAACGTAAAAAAAGAAAGTAAGTAACTAAAAAAAAAAAGAAAGAAAGAAAAATATTTTTTCAACCCTAAATCATTTTACACATTCTTCTATAACATTGTCAAGATTTTTTTTAAACCACGCTGTTAAAACAATAATTACAAAAGCGTGTTTTCAAATCTGTTTTCGATAAAATCATTAATCCAGATGCAAAATAGATTACATTTTTTTCTTTGTCCTTTCTTTCTTTTATCTTCTTTTTTATGCATGGATAAATTTTAATTTCATATCGAATATTTTTTAACTAGCTGACCCGCCCGGCGTTGCCCGGGTCCGCATTAACAATATTAAACAAACTTGAAATTTGTATGATTTTATCATTAACTCGAAACATGCAGAAATGCATTGTCTGAAATACGTGGCCACTGACTGTGTGAAAAATCGGTTTAAAAAACATCTAATGTTAAGCTCTAAAAATACTCAAAATGAGCGATGAGAAACGCGGGAGGGAATATGTACCCAACGACTGCGTGATTTTTGTGTTAAAGTGTTGATATTTATCAAAAATCACTGTTAAGTCATGTAACTAATTATTTTTTTTTCACATAGAAATCCCAAGTGAAATATTTTGAATTTCAAACTAATTATATCTCTCTTAAATCCGACGATACCATGAATGAAATCGATACTCGCTGGTAGCTAAAATGTTGGTATGTAGTATTATAATTTCAGAGCCATTTAACAAAAGTAAGTGTTATTTTTAATCAAATCATGCGTAATGTTCACTCTATGGATAAATTCGTACCCGTAAACTTTTGTACCGCAACCATAACCTGCCTGTAACCTAACTTTGACTTAACAGTACCTTACCGTAAATTAAATATAACATAAATGCACTGTAAAACATTTGTGTAACGTTACTCCATAAAACTGGTGGCAGCCTTGCTGCCTCCAGTTTTTTGGAGTATTTTAACCGATATAATCGGTGTAACATTGCATTGTTACACCAGTAATGCATGTTTTTATTACACCATTATGTAAGTAAAAAATTACTCAATGAAGTGTAAATCGTAGCTGCCACCAATTTTATGGAGTAACCTTACAACAAATGTTTTACAGTGTGTAACCTAGCCTTCACTTTATTGTAACATATCCTTATTCTAAACATAACATAAATGCAATTTAATTTTAATCTAACTTTAACTTAACCGTGACCTAACTGTAACCTAATGGGAAGTTAAATATAATCAAAGACTTACCGTAATGTAATTGCAACCTAAATGTTACCAAACCATATATTGGTTTCATGTCCATGGAAATTATTTTGTCTTGTTCGGATCTGGTTATGATTCATTAGAACATTTTTGTCGGGTTCTGATTTCGTTCGGTTCAGATTTTAGGTTTTTTTTTTATATATATTGAGTTTTAATGTTCGGGTCGTATTCATGTCCATGGAAATTATTTTGCCTTGCTCGGATACAGTTATGGTTCTTTGGAATATTTTTGTCGGGAACAGATTTGTTTCAATTCAGATTTCGGCTTTTTCTTCAAATTGAATTTTTGGGTTCGGTTTTTCTTGCGTGTTCACGGAAATTATGCTGCCTTGTTCGAATAAGAACATGCTTCACTGGAATATTTTTTTCAAATTCAGATTTTGTTCAATTCACATTTCGTGATTTTTTTCAAAGAAATTTTTTAGGTTCAGATTCGGTACATGCGAATGGAAATTTTTTGTCTTATTCAGATCCGGTTATGATTCTTTGGAATATTTTTTATCAGGTTCTGATTTGGTTCGATTCAAATTTCAGGTATTTTTTCAAATAGAATTTTTAGGTTCGGATCTCGTTCATATCCACGGAAATTATTTTGTCATACTCGAATCCAGTTATGATTCTTTCGAATATTTTGGTCGAATTTAGATGTGGTTTGGGTAAAATTTCAGTTTTTTTCAAATCGAATTTTTTAGGTTCGAGTTGGGTTTATGTCCATAGGAATTATTTCGTCTTGCTTGGATTGGGTTATAGTTCTTTGGAATATTTTTGTCAGGTCCAGATTTGGTTCAATTCAGATTTCGGGTTTTTTCTTCAAATATAACTGTTGGGTTCGGGTCTTCTTGCGTGTTCACGGAAATAATTCTGTCTTGTTCGAATAAGGACACGCTTCACTGGAATATTTTTGCCAAGTTCAGATTTCGTTCAGTTCGCGATATTTTCAGAGAATTTTTTTGGGTACGGATTGTGTTCATGTCCATGGAAATATTTTGTCTTGTTTGGATCCGGTTGCGTTTCTTTGAAATAGTTTTGTCAGATTCAGATTTGGCTCGATTCAAATTTCAGGTATTTTTTTAATGGGAGTTTTAGGTTCGTATCGGGTTCATGTCCACGGAAATTATTTTGTGTTACTCGAATCCGGTTATAGTTCCTTCGAATACTTTGGTCAGATTTAGATGTGGTTTGGGTCAAAGTTCAGGATTTTTTAAAAGGAGTTTTTTAGGTTTGAGTCTCGTTTACGACCTTGGAAAGTACTTTGTCTTGCTGGGATCGGGTTATAGTTCTCTGGAATATTTTTATCGGTTTCAGATTTCGTTCGAGTCATATTTCGGGTTTTTTTTCAAGAAAATATTTGGGTTCGGGTCAGGTTTCATACCCACGAAACTTATTTTTCCTTGTTTGAATCGGGTTATGCTCCACTTAAACATTTTTGCGGGATTCAGATTTGGTTCGGGTGAGTTATCAAATCCACAGTTTTTTCCAAACAGAATTTTTAGGTCAGGGTCGGATTTATACTCACGGAAATTTTGTGTATCATGGATCGGAGTGTGGTCTGTTTTTTTTCTGGTTGGGATCGGGTTATGTTTAAATTAGTCTAATCATTAAGGTTATAATAAGTTTTGCTACTATTCTTTTTATGGCTATTTCTGATAGATAATTTACTTTGCTATTTGATAATTTACTATGGTGAATGAATCGTTTGCGGACACAAACAATTGTACGCCAAACAGATATTTTATTTTTGTTTTAAAAACAAATTAAAGCCATATTACAATTTTAAATTGAATAGAACACATTTAAATTTAATCAATGATTAAAAAAATAAACTCATAGAAAAGTGTTGTGTAATGTTTTTTACAGCAACACAGCTTATGACTCATACATTCTAATGTTCGAAATGCCAAAAATATGCGTAAAACCATATAGTAAAAAGAAATTAATATGGCAGTATAAAGTCTTGGGGTGACGCAAAAAATGTAACTCTAAAATCCGCTACATTAAGTCCAAATAAGCACCAACAAAACCATGTCCTTTGAAACTCCGATCAATTCAAACTGGTTTAACCCTTTCCGGCACACTGTGACCGGTCTGGGATACCTAACTTTAATTCCAAACTTGCAAATGGCACCAGTAATATTTTACTAAAATTTTGCTTTTACAATAAAAGCTTAAATACGGATTTCAAAATATGTAAAAAATTCGATTGTGAATTCCGGTGTCAGTCGATAATTTCTCATTTTATTGCAGAATTTGCCCGTACCGGAAAGGGTAAAACCAGTATTTCTTTGTCTTTGCTTTTTACCTTTTAAACTGTTATTGAATAGATGACTAAAATTTCGTTTAAAAAAATAACGTTTTGTGCCATTATTGCCTGTAATATACGATCAGAATGCATGAAAGATACAATTAGATCAATCATAGGCAAGAATTATTTGATTATTTTTATTATATGACTTTGAAATATCAATATGGAAGCATCATTTAAGACTTTGCTTGAAAAATCAACATTCTTTCGTTAATGCCTTAAAATCGTCTGCTCTCTGAAATCTAGATTTTAGATTCATATTATTATTTAAGTGTTCATACATGATTTTAAAAGAATCTTTTCATCACTATAATTTATAAATTGACATGGAATTATTAATATGTTGTTAAATCATAAACATTTTTCATCTACGTTATAAAGTATTAAAAATTTCTGAAAAAAGAGAGAAAACTTTTAGTAATACAATTTTTTACTTCAAATCGTATGTTTTCAATATTTTAATTATTTTGTTTTGACATTTAATTATTTTAAATTTTCCAATTTCAATTATTTTAAAAGCAAATATTTATTTTAATAAATAATATAATAGAAAAAACCATTTAAAAAAAAATAATATTTCTTCATAAAATATGCTTCAGCTGTAATTTATTTCTTCCAATCCATCTTATTAATACAAAATTCCTTCCTCGTGCTTTATTTTGAGACATTAAAATTTCAGCGATAAATGGTTTCATATTGCAAACCTTTTTTTCCGTTTACTTCGCCACCACCTATTTTTTTCCTCCATGGCGTACAGCAGCTGTAATAAAAAAAAATCCTCATTTAAACTGACAGTTTGCCAGTCTATGAATTTTAAAGGTCAGTCCCAGTTTTTTAAATTATTTCTGCGAAAATTTTATGCAACCAGCCAACCATAAGAGAATAAAAAGGAAAAAAGCTAAAAAAAAGCGATTTTTATGAGAGTGAGGTTTGGAATTTAATTAATCACTCAGTTAATAAATAGAAATTTGAAATTCTGAGCATCAGGTGCATCAGGAGAGGTATTGGGCTACTCTCAGAAAAATTTTGAGCTTCGTACGTACCGTAGTTTTCGCTAACTATCGCAGACACACACACACACACACAGACAGAGCGATTTGTTATTTTATTAATATAGATATGTTGTACGTATGTATTAACATGATAGTCGTCGTTCACTATATAGTCGCAAATATTTTGGAAGCATAAAAAGAGAATGTGAGTAAATAAACAAACAAAAAAAAAAAAAAAAAAAAAAAAAAAAAAAAAAAAAAAGAAAAAAAAAAGAAAAAAAAGAAAAACAAACGAAAAAAATCCCGTTTTGAATCCTCAATCATTTTACACGTACATCAATAAAGATTTCAATAGATTTTTAATACAATTAAGATTGCGTGTTTTGAAATTTGTTATGACAAATATTATTAATTGAGTCGCAAAATATATTAATTTTACCCCTTTTCATGCAATAATAAATTTAATTTCATTCTGAATATTTTTAATATGTTTAAATGTTATCCGTGTTTCTCCATAGAATCACATAAATTTGAGAAACGTATAAAGACTAAGCAAATAAAAAATAAAAACCTTTTACTAAATCATATTACACATAACTTTATAACATTGTCAATATTTTTTTCAATCACTTTGTTTAACAGTTTAACGCCAATGTTCCCAAATGGGAACATTGCATTATTTGTATTACAAAACATATATTTTCCAACATAATAACGATGTCTTTATTTTCTTATAAATATACGTTTCATTTCAACTTTTGAGAAAAAAAAATATTTTTAAGCATTTCTCACAAGTATAAGGAAAATGCAAATTCATTAATTTGCATAGAAATATATTATTTGTTTTTTATCGTTTTCTCTATATTACTTACATTTTACCCCTAGGAATCTAAATGTTTTTTGGAATTCGAGAAAATACTCAAGAATAATATATAGTAGCATATAGCGGAAAATAATTTGTTATATTTCCATAGATTGCCAATCAATAATCATGTTCCAAAATGCGAACGCTGAAATAAAAATAGCCAAAAAACTGCAGAAATATATTTTTTGTTACATTTTAAATTTGCATGCATAAATTAAAATATTTGAGGCTGTAATATAGGAAAAGGAAATTATAATTACATTGCGATATTAATTCGGCGTGTAAACGGTTAAAACAGTTAAGATTACATGTTTCAAAATCTGTTATCACTAATGCCATTAATTCACTCGCAAAACAGATTGCTTTCATTTTTTTTTTCATTTCTTTTTGTATTTTTTATGCTTTGATAAATTTTAACTTCCTATTGAATATTTTTTAGCAGGTTTGAATGTATGAGCATGACAGCCGTGGCACTTCATGTTGTCACAAAAATTTGGGAGGCATAAAAAGAGAAGGTGCATAAATAAACAAAACAGAAAAACAAAAGAAGATAAAATACCCTTTTTAATCTTAACCCTTTCCGGCACACTAATCTTTAAAGTTGGATTTTAAAGGAAAAAAAAAATTGGCAATCTATTCAGGCCTAGAGGAGTACACAGGTACTGTTTTGTAAAGATTGCACTAACCATTTTAATTATACAGCTGTTGCCGAAGTGGTAACCTCCCATAAGTAAAGCATTGATAAGCGCAGTGAGAAGAGCATTGCTGTGAAGCGCGTATTACAGTAAAACATTTTACCTATTATTTAAAAACAGTAGAGCTTGATCTCTGTGGTTCTGCCATCTAGAACTCATAAGAAAGATTTAAAGTAGCCATTAGAGTAGTTTTTAAAATATTCACGGAGTTTTTGTGTCTCTAAACCGGGGGCACTTTAGGTGTTGCCGACCCGGCAACACTGCACGTTAAGGGGTTAAATCATTTCACACATATCCCATTAACAATGTTAAGAATTTTTTATTCACGCTGTTTAAAACATTTTTGATTACATGTTTCGAAATCTGTTATGACTAATGTCATTATATTTGTTTGCTTTTCATTTCTCTTCCTTTCTTTTTATCTTTACTTTTCCATGTATTGATTAATTCAATTTCATATTAAATAATTTTCAACCCTTTATGCACCGACGGTACTTTAAAGTATCATTGAAGGAAACTTTATATGAAACTTATTTATTCTGTCTATTAATAAAAGTTTTTTATTCTTTCCACACAAAAAACTCTTCTCGATCCAATTTAGATAGAATATGAAACAGTCGAAGCTAAATACTTTCAAAAAGTGGTAGTTTTATTGTTCATTTTTATAGGTATTTCTTTTCTTTCTTTAAATAATATTATATGAAACATATTCAACTGCAAAGGCGTTTCCATTTATAGAGAGAATCATGATACGTTTAAACTCATTGCTTTTTTTAAGAATTGTGATATTTTCAGAAGTATAATTTTGGTTAATAATTCCAATTATTTTTGCAAATATTTCAGAAAATATTATAATTACCGATATATTTAATCAGTTTTAATAAAAAATATATATCTAAATTCCACTTAGTATTATGTAAAAATTCGAGTATACCTTCAGATATTAAAGAAGATAATTATTGAGGTGGAACAATTTCTTGATAAATAATTCGGTAGATAGAAAGTTAATGTGTTAAAATGTATGAACATGATAGTCGTGTTTCTTCATAAAATTAGAGGAAATGTAAAACATAAAAAGAGTAAGTAAATAAAAAGGAAAAAGAAAAGAAGAAAGAAAATCTTTTCAACCACTAATCATTTTACTAAAACCGCTATAACACTCTCAATAATTTTTTTAATCACGCTATTTAAAACAAATAATATTGCGTGCTTTGAAATATGTTTTCGATAAATAGATTACATTTATTTCCTTATTTCTTCCTTTCTTTAAATCTTCTTTTTTTATGCATTGATAAATTTAGAGTCATACTGAATATTTTTCATCATATTTAAATATATATTAGTGTGATGATCGTAGTTCTTCATATAATTATAGTAATTTGGAAAACGTAAAAACAGAATGTGCGAAAAAAAACCTTTTTAACCCTCATTTATTTTACAACACCTCTGCAACACTGTCAATAATTTTTTAATCACGCTATTTAAAACAAATAAGATTGCGTGCTTTGAAATCTGTTTTCGATAATTAGATTAAATTTATTTCCTTATTTCTTCCTTTCTTTAAATCTTTTTTTTTTATGCATTGATAAATTTAGAGCCATACTGAATATTTTTTATTATATTTAAATAAATATTAGTGTGATGATCGTAGTTCTTCATATAATTATAGTAATTTGGAAAACGTAAAAACAGAAGGTGAGAAAAAAAAAACTTTTTAACCCTCATTTATTTTACAACACCTCTGCAACACTGTCAATAACTTTTTAATCACGATATTTAAAACAAATAAAATTGCGTGCTTTGAAATATGTTTTCAATAAATAGATTACATTTATTTCCTTATTTCTTAATTCGGTAGATAGAAAGTTAATGTGTTAAAATGTATGAACATGATAGTCGTGTTTCTTCATAAAATTAGAGGAAATGTGAAACATAAAAAGAGTAAGTAAATAAAAAGGAAAAAGAAAAGAAGAAAGAAAATCTTTTCAACCACTAATCATTTTACTAAAACCGCTATAACACTGTCAATAATTTTTTTAATCACGCTATTTAAAACAAATAATATTGCGTGCTTTGAAATATGTTTTCGATAAATAGATTACATTTATCGAAAAAATATCGAATACTGACTATTTTTTATTATATTTAAATATATATTAGTGTGATGATCGTAGTTCTTCATATAATTATAGTAATTTCGAAAACGTAAAAACAGAAGGTGAGAGAAAAAAAATAACCCTCAGTTATTTTACAATACCTTTGCGAAACTGTCAATATTTTTTTAAAAAAATCACGGTGCTTAAAACAATTAAAATAACGTGTTTGTTATCACCAAGGTCATTACTTCAGCTGGAAAATAAATAAAATTTCTTTAACTAATAATAACACATTGCTCAGTGGTGCACAAAACAGGAATTTTAATATACATTTGTACAATTAAAATAAAATAAAACTTTCAACGTTTCGCGCCGTCTTCTGCGGGCGCAATGTGTTATTATTAGTTAAATTTTATGGTGCAACTGTCCTATGTATATTTATAAAATTTCTTTTTTTTTCTTTCTTCTTTTTAAACATTTTTTATACGTTGATAAATTTAATTTCATATTGAACATTTCTTGGAATGTTTAAATGTATGAGCATGCTACAAGAGTTTCTTCATATAATTAACTAAATTTGGCAAGTGTAAAAAGAAAAGGTGAATAAATAAATAAAAAAGATAAATTCAATTTCAGTCATCATTATATTTCCACATACCTTAAAAACATTATTTCTTTTAAACCAAGATGATTAAAATAATTAAGAATACGTGTTTTGAAATCTGTTATTATTAATGTCGTTGATTTCACCGCAAAATAGACAGCATTTTTTTTCCCTTTTTATGTATTTTCTTTTCTTATTTTTAATGATACATCGATCCATTTTATGTCATAATAAATGTTTCTTAATACTTCCAAATGCATGAGTATTCTATCCATATTTCCTTCTATAAGCACATAAATTCCGGAAACGTAAAAATGAATGTTAAGATAAAAAAAAAAGAAAGAAAGAAAAAAGAAAGAAAAACCCTGCTGATATACTTAGTTATTTTACAGATATATTTTCTTATTGCTTGATTACACTTCCAGCATTTTTTATCACGATCTTTAAAACAACTGCGTGTTTTGTCAAAAATCTCAAAATATGTTAAATCACTCTTCTTTCTTATAGATGTTTTTTAAAAAAATTCTTTTAATAATGTACTGATAAATTAATTTTCATATTTTAAATGCATGAGCATGCTACCCATGTTTCCCCATACAATCCCAAATTAAAAAAAAAGATTGTAAATATTTATTTTGTTTACTTATACACTAAAACCTTATTACCGCAAGAATGTTAAGTCTGTAACTAAAATACAACATTGCACATAACTTATTCTACATGCTGCATATTTTATAAACTACAGTTTAATACAGCACTTTCCATAGAAAAATGAAAAATGTTAAAAAGATATTGTAGTAAGTAATTAACAGAAAAAACAAAAGAAGAAAAAGAAAACTTTTACACATTTATTATTTAAAGAGAACTCTCTTGAATTGCTCTTATTCTGCACTTTCCGGCGCGAAGTAATCCTGTTTGTAAAATAATGAAATAATGGAGTGACTTCAAAATTTATAAACCAAATTAATGGAAGATTTTAATTAATAATTAAAATAATTAGATCTTGACTCCAGTTCGTTTAAAATTAGGCGTCATTTTTTGTAGATATCACCAAATAAAGGATTAAATTTTGTCAAAATTGGTTTACTTCTTTTCATAAAATGCAAGAAAAACAAAAGAAAAATAAGTAAACTATGAGCAATAATAAGTTAATAAAATATAATAATTGCTAATAATTGCAATATAGTTTTAAAACCTAAAACACACACGTTCATATCAAGTCGAACTAAAAAGTTTAAAATGTTTTTTTTTTTTTTTTTTTTTTTTTTTTTTTCTGTTGTATAGTTACAGTTTCCATATGTGTTTCAGTGATTGTCATATGTCTAAGGTGTTAGGTGACTGTTAATTTTTTAAAGTGCATTTGATCCGTTTACCCGGCGCTTTATATTTTGATCTTTTTAAGCGACGACTTTTCAGCTCACAGGCTATCATAGCCTGAGAGCTTATGTGCCCGTCCGTTCTGTATGCACGTGCGTACGTTCGTACGTGCGTAACGCGATAACTCCTGATAAAAATATCGGATCCACTTGAAATTTTGTATATTGGTATACCCTGATAAGGCGCTTCCCAGATTATTTTTTGGAGTTCATTGAAGAAGTATCAACAGGGGGAACGGGGGCTCATGCCCCTCCCCTTAATTGATATAAATGAGATTTTCATGCAGAATTAACAGTTTTCGTTCAAAATTTAGATATAGGATCATTCTGATGAAACGATACCATGGCTGTTATTAGGTGTTCATTGAATTTGTATAAACAGGGGGAACGGGGGGGGGGGCTCATGCCTTCTCCTTAATTGATATAAAAGGGATTTTCATGCAGAATTAACAGTTTTCGTTCAAAATTTAGATATAGGATCATTCTGATGAGGCGATACCGTGGCTGTTATTAGGTGTTCATTGAATAAGTATAAACAGGGGGAACGGGGGTTCTAATGCCCCTCCCTTTAACTTGTATAAATGGATTTTTCCAGCAGAATTGTCAGATTTCGTTCAAATCTCTGAATAGTTTTGGAAGTTTAATGGTTAAGTATAAAAGAGGGGAATAACTCCTCTTAAATTATATAAATGCTAAATGGGTTTTTATTAAGAATTATACGATTTGCTCTGAATTTTGGATATAGATTTTTTATATGATAAAGCATGTCCTTGATAGTTTAGGAAGTTCAATGATTAAGTATAAAAAAGGAGAAAGGGGAGAGCTGTTTCCCCTTCTTAATTTTTTTTCCAACGGAATTAACGAAAATACAAGGCTGTAATGTACAATTAGTATGCGTAGCCTGTGAGCTCAATGCCATCAGTTTAACTGGTCAATAGTCTTTTTATTAAATTGTTGTATTGTCATCGGTTCTCAATAAGTGTGCAAAGTTTCAATTTAATCTGATGTTTTATAGTGGGTGAAAATAACATACAAATATTCTGTAACATGCATACATACAGGTGAAGCTTATAAAAGCCTGTTAAAAA
The DNA here is from genome assembly GCA_964019185.1 of Maratus speculifer. Lineage (NCBI taxonomy): Eukaryota > Metazoa > Arthropoda > Arachnida > Araneae > Salticidae > Maratus > Maratus speculifer. The sequence continues at coordinate 95,140,947 of OZ025302.1, forward strand.
ATAAACAAACTTGCTCAATGATACACATAAATAAGAACTTTAAAGGAACTTGTGCAAATAAAAATTTATGATAACACATACATTAACGTTATGAGTCGCTTCTGCTGTTGTCCTCAGGATAAATGTGATGTTGAATTATTTTAAAGCCTAGTGACGAAAATTTCCTACAGAGCTTTGATCAATTACAGTCGGCTTTCATTAATTCGAATTCGTTGGGTCATAAGAAATGTTCGAATTATCCAGAGTTCGGATCATGGAAAGTATGAGAGAAAAACATATAGAAAGGAGTACTATTACAAAGAAATCATACTATAGTATTTTTTCAAATTTATTTTGGCTGTTATGATTAGAATATGACATAATATTGAATTAAGAAAGATATAAATATATAAACAAATTAAGAGAATAGGAACAAGCACAATGGAAGAAGGGATAGAAGTGTCATTGATGGATAAAAGTAGAACAAAGAAGGCGGATTTTAATTGCATGGGATTATATGTATACAATTTCAGAACAATTGTGACAAAAATGAAAGAAATAAAGCTATTTTAAGCATCTACAGTCAGGAGAAATAAAAAAGTAAAGAAAAAAAAAAAAAAAAAAAAAATCGGAATTCTTGTTAGTTCCAGTTAAACGTCGTCAATAGAAAATGAGTTCGAATAAATGGAAATTTTTAATGTTATTCTGCCATTGAAAGTTTTGCAACTTCATGTTTATTTCGAATTATGCGAAGCTTCGATTTACTCGATTTCGAATTAACGAGAGCCGACTGTATGTGAAAAAAAATCATCTTAATATCCTTACACCTGAACAGTTCTGCGAAAAACATTTTATTAAATTATGAATATTATACACTGTAAAAAAAAAAAAATCTGTAAAGGTACTAAACATGTTCTAGGAAACTGGGATTCCAAGAACTTTTCATGTAACAACAACAGGAAAAATCCATGTAACCGATTCTAAAACTTGAGTTTTTGTTGTTACCGTTACAAGAAAAATTCTTGGAATCCCAGTTTCCTAGATAAAGTGTAGTACCTTTACAAAATTTTTTTTACAGTGTACATTTCAATGCCGATTAATGAAACCCGTACCAAAGTATAAAAAGGCATATCATACTTTGCGACATGTTGATGCCCGTGCAAACTAATTCTCATTTTTGCATATCAGCCCACGTATTTTTGTTATCAGGAATTTCGGAAAAATAATTTACTCCTTATTTGATCAAAGTTTTTTACCATTAATTTTTACAAAGATTATTTTTAAAATATATGGGTGACTATAAATTAAAATAAATAATTAATAAAAATAAGAATATATAAAAAGAAAGCGAACAAGACCATAACACGAAATGCAATGTTCAACCTTGATCCAATCATAAATTATATAGTATAATCTTTATCGCTGTTTAATTAAAGATGGCAAGAAACAAAATTAAAACAGATTTTAATCGTTTAAAAATAAACAAATTATTTAAATTTCCGAGTACTTTCGGTCAACAATTCCACAGGGATCGTCAGGGAATATATATATATATATATATATATATGTATATTTAATTGGCGTTCCATTGATTCAAAGACATCACTTTGCTTCCATATGGGAGAGTCTACAATTTTTGGGATAGCTGGAAGTAACAGTTCTTCGTACAAAGTTTATGTACATGCAAATAGAGCGACATATTTAAAACAAAGTATCAGTTATGTAGAAAATGACGTATTACAAATGAATGAGATGGCAGTAAAATATTTTTTCTACTCTAGTTTGTCTTAAGTCCCACTACTTCCATCTATCCTAAATATTAAGACACTCCCAATCCAAACAAAATGACATATTTCAATCAATTGAATGCCAATTAATGAAAATATTTCAGGGCGGTGGTTGCAATTGCAACATGTAACTTCTTTTATCAAAATAATCATAAACCATAGCAATATAAAAATTATTTAAAAAAATTGCGGACACGCATTCATTAAAAATAATAATTCAAAAACAAATTGAGATACAGCATTCAAACGTATTGCATTTGAAAGAACATTTTCCCCCTATAATACGGTGTAAAAATTGAAAATGTGCGATGTTTAGAAGTTTAAAAATTTGCAGTAACAAAAATTGTAAACTGAAATTTCATTTAAAATTTTAAAGGTTGCCATTCGCAAAAGAACATATGTGTTACCACATGCATGTTTGTCCTTTATCATATAGATAAAGAAAATATAACTTTTTTTTCTGTCGTGTAAAGTAACAAATATGAATAGCATAATGTAAGTTGTTTGTATAAATAAAGCAACAAGATAACAATGAATAGACAAATACAAGAAATATATATAGTTACTAGAAGCCCATGGCGACCAGTTTGGTCTCCCTTAAATATATGCTTACCATTGTATCATATCTTACTTTTATTCATAATTTAATTTATTTCAAGGAGATTCTTCTCGAAAAATCGAGAACTGGATATTTTTAAGCTAGTCGGATACTAAACATTGTTCCCGTGGCATTTTTTCCTATTTCATTAATTTCATTTAATATATGATCCTTTCACTCATTTCATTTATAATACATAACTTTAAACTGAAGCATTAAATGCATACATTTTACTTATTACCTTTTAAATAAAAAGAACATCAATACAAAAATAATGATATTTTGAAGCTTCATAATTGCAGCGAAAGAGCAAAACATAAATAAACTGATTTAAATCAGCCTTAATCCTGCCAAAGAATTTTTACACAATAACCAATGAGGTACGTTTGTTTAGGCTTTGCCATTGAACAATAACAAATAATCGGATTTCTCTACCACATACGTTATCGTAATATATATATAGATATTAGAATGCATACCATGAAATTAGTGTATTTTAAGAGAGCTCTGTGAGATACTCTAAGACGTCAACTAATTTCATTTGATGCTAATCTTATTTGCAAATCGATATAATCTATCCTTTTGATCCACTCGATCATATACAGACAAGAGGTAAATGCCAGAATAACCTAACGAACGTGGATATTGTAGAGTTCTATGAAATTGGTGCCGAATATAATACATGCTCCACTAACTAATCATATCATATAATAGCTCTCATCTAACTATATTCAAGAACATGTTTGAAACGTAACTCTATTTAGAGATTGAGTCAAGTATAGAAATCTGATGAGGCATAAGTATGTATTAAATTTTATCTAAAAAGCATTAGGTTGACAAATATTTCGACCTATTTAATGTTATAATACAACTAACCGCCCTTGGCGACCAATTTGGTCTTTCTTTTAAATGCATACTAAGCATTAAATAATATTGCTTTTATTCATAATTTATTTTAATTGCTCATTTTTTTGTTAAATTAGAAGATTCTGCAAGAAAAATAGACGCAGATGTCCTATACGCACCACATTGGCGCAATTGCAACAAAAAGACAAATATATGCTTCACATGATAACCTGCAATTGTTATTTATTCTTTAATAAACTGTTTATTTATTTTATTTTCTTTTTTAAAATGATTTAAATTGTTTTTATAAAATGATTAACTGAACTTTTATGTATTTATTGTTATTTCCTTTTTAAAATAATAGAAAAGAGTTAAAAAAATATATATATGTAAACGATAATATATACATGAAAACGAAGTTTTTGACAAATTGGCACCAGAAAAAAATCGCATCAATGTTGTGCGTGTAAGACATCTGTACCGATAAGTCAAGCACTTGATATTTTTATGCTAATTTGGCATCGCCAAATGTTATGCCCGTGGCCCTTTTTTTGTATTTCATTAATTTTATTTAAAATATATTTAATAATATAATCCTTTCACTCATTTCGTTTATAACTTTAATTTGAAACTGAAACGTTTAAAATTCATGATTTATATTAATTTTTTAAGCCAATAGAATAAAAAAAAAAAAAAAAATAACGATATTTTGAAACACCATAATTGCAGCGAAAGAACTTTGGGGTTGCCATTAAGCAATTAACATATAACCGTGATTTTTGTGTCACATATATTAGTGTAATATGTATATAGTTAATTTGTAGATAATAAATAAAAGAAATTTGTATTTGCATTTTTGAAATATTTTTAGCTATGGTTAAAAAGAAAACTGTTTGGAAAATGAGACAAAATATGCAATACAAGCAATTTCATGTAAAGCAATCTCAAACATAACAGCTTTTGAGAAAAATTATATATTTTTTAGCTCACAGGCTATCATAGCCTGAGAGCTTTTGTGCCCGCCCGTTCTGTATGTATGTTCGTTCGTGCGTAACGCGATAACTCATGATAAAAATATCCGATCCACTTGAAATTTTGTATATAGGTATATCCTGACAAGGCGCTTCTCTGATTAGTTTTTGGAGTTCATTCGACATGTATAAGAGGGAGAACGGGGGCTCATGCCCCTCCCCTTAATTGATATAAGTGGGTTTTTCATGCACAATTAAGTTTTCGTTCAAAATTTAGATATAGGATCATTCTGGTGAGGCGATTCCATGACTGTTATTAGGTGTTCATTGAGTAAGTATAAACAGGGGGAACAGGGGCTCGAATGTCCAACCCCTTAATTTATATAAATGGGTTTTTCAAGCAGAATTGTCAGATTTCGTTCAAATCTCTGAATAGTTTTAGAAGTTTAATGGTTAAGTATAAAAGAGGTGGATAACTCCTCTTAAATTATATAAATGCTAAATGGGTTTTTATTAAGAGTTATCCGATTTGCTCTGAATTTTGGATATAGATTTTTTATATGATAAAGCATGTCCTTGAGAGTTTAGGAGGTTCAATGATTAAGTATAAAAAAGGGAAAAGGGGAGAGCTGTTTCCCCTTCTTAATTTTTTTTCGAACGGAATTAACCCTTGAAAATATAAGGCTGTAATGTACAAATAGTATGCGTAGCCTGTGAGCTTAATGCCATCAGTTTAACTGGGCAATATTCTTTTTATTTAAGTATATATATTTATGAATTTATGTACAACATGCAATATGCGACATGTAACAACGTAAACTAAATAAAACGAATCTAAAATACACATTTTAGTAATTTGAAAAACAAATCCACTTTCTGTTGTTTTTTTTAATTCTATGAAATGAGATATATTAATGTAGAATTTAAATAAAATACAGCTTAATTTTTTTTCTCCATCACCATAATTTAATATCAGTATGTATAAAGATAATCGTAGCTGTTATTTGCAAGTGTTAAAACCCTTTGGCACGAGCATTTTTTACGAAATTTTTACTCTTTCATCACCAGTTTTTTTTTTCTGCCGAATTTAATCGGGGAGAGGGGAAATGCGCGGAATAAGTAAGGCAAAATTCGCAATGAAAACTTACTGGTAACAATATTCAAGGATTCTGAGAACCTTATGCGGCATGTATACCAGTTACACCTCCCCAAGAGGTTTCGAAATATCTCCGGTTTCTCGAAGAAGAAGATTACGTGAATTTTTAATTTCTGTTTTCGAAATATTTGCGATTGAATTATAATTAAATAACGAGTGTCGAAGTAACTGTAAATAGTTTTATATTCATCCTTTACTAAGGGATTTGAAGGCTGAATCAGCTACTGTTGGCACATTTATAGCTGTTTTCTGGATTGATTAAATAACATCAATAAACAGCATTTTAAAAACAGGTTATATATAAAAAAATAATAATAAAACAGTGTAGTTGCAACGCGAAATTTTTTAACAATGCCGAAAGGACGTTATTGTAAATATTTTTTAAATGTTATGTTTTAAATCCTGCGTAATTCGTATTTAAATTTTATTCAATTCTTTAAATTTCACGTAAAATACTTTTGGTGTTAGAAAGATATTGTTATTAGTTACGTCGTCTTAGAATTAACACCGACAGTTAAAAAGATATCTCAAAATATGAAATAAACTTTTTAAAAATATTGAGTTTTTTTAAATCACTTACTTAGGTCTTTTATTACTATGAGATTAATTTTTATTACAGTATCCTAAATGTGTTAGGAATGTGCTTCAAAATATGCGGTAGGCGCTAAATGTTTAATTATTCATCATTCTAGGTGAGTTCGTAATTATGTAAATACGTAGCACTTATAGTTGTCGTTCAGTCCGTCCGTCTGTCCGCATATAACAACGCAAAAACTACTGAACCGAATCGTTTGAAATTTAAAATATATAATTATTACATAATTTTATCGAGTCATTTCAAAGTTTATGAAAGTAAGATGCATAGATCAATTACAGGGACAATCAAAAGTATTATATTACATTACGGTCAATTGGGAAAAAAAACAATTCAAAAAACCACTAATTATAAATTGATTTAACAAACAGCATGCGTATAAAGCAACAGGAAGTAGGGAAGAACAGGTAAATTTCGTATTCAGAAAATTTAAAATAGTATTCAAAAATTAGACTATAAATGGTTTTGTGGATAATTTCGTCACTGTGTTAAAAACTGGATCAGAATTAACTCAGATTTTTCTCGCTCTGAAATAATGTCGTATGCAGAATTTTTGATAAGGGAGAGTATTTTAAGATGCGTTCGTAATTATGTAAATACGTAGCACCTATAGTTGTCGTTCAGTCCGTCCGTCTGTCTGTCATGCATAGATCAATTACAGGGACAATCAAAAGTATTATATTACATTACGGTCAATTGGTAAAAAAGTTTCAAATGCATTTTAATCGTTTAAAATTTAAAATACATAACTATAACATAATTTTGTCGAGTTATTTCAAATGTTATGAAAATCGGATGTATAGATCAATTACAGGGAGAATCAAAAGTATTCCTTTACCTTTTGGTCAATGAGGATAAATGATTCAAATGTATTTTAATGGTGTTACACTCATTCGAACATTATTAAATTGATATGCATCTATAAAGTACATATTATAATATACATTTTGCATAATTTGTGGTGCAAAGAACATTTGTTATCGATTTACCAGGCCATACAAATGTATTCGATTACATAATAGTATAGGGAAAACATTGTTTTGTGCGCATTTTAATTGTAATTAACTATTTGCAATTTTATGAAATTGATATATGAGTGTGATATTTTTAAAACTTCGTTATCGTACGACCGCACCTCATTTGCTACGCTTCATTTGCCATTTCCCACTTGTTTCTATATAGAAGAAAAGAAATTGTCCGTCGTAATTTCAATGTATTATTATTTTTTCTCTACCTGCAGAATATTTTACACAAGAAAAGAAAATTGTCGCAACTCGTTAATATTGCCTGTAGATGTTGTTTTTCCTTTACATTATTCTGTTGGTAAGAAAACGAATGTCGTAGAGAGAATTTTTGCAAATTCTTGTCGCATTTATTTTGAAAAACCTGTCACGAGTTAATTTTAAGTTTCGCACTTCTAATAAAGCCTCAATTTTCATTAAGGGTGTTCTTAAATCAAAAAGGGCAACTTTGTGACATAAGTTTTAGTTTTTTTTTTGTTCGGAAATGCATGAAAATAGCAGGTGTTGTTATTCAGAAACTATCGAATCGCACTCAATTTTCTCATTTTTAAAATACGCAATAGATATTTTAGAACAAGCATCAAAGTTGACGTTTTTGACTGCATTTTCCGACGAAACCAGAAAAAATGGTCGAAAAGCGTGAGAAAATAGCGTGATCACGTGATCAAAATAGCAATTCGGTAGATAATTTGATTATCCTAATATTGAAAACGGAGTTCGATCCGAAACGGTTTCCATAGTCAGGCCTTCTAATATTATATCTTTCCATTAAAAAATAAATTTGTAAGTGTGTCAAAACGTTTTGCGCTTGTTGAGCAGAACGATTAAGAACAGCCTTAAAGATAACAGTGATTTTATTTTCTTTCATGTAAATATATATAAGTATTTTAGTTTAAGATATTTTGAGAGTATTTTCCTTTTATATAGTTATATTATCTGATACTGATACTTTTTTTTTGTACTTTTTAGTTTTAATTTATGATATTTTTCTTTTAATAATAATTAAATTTCGAATGTATTCTGTTACTGTCCTAGCGGTATTATATTATATTTAAACTACACACATTCAATGCATAATATATTTTTCAAAACATATGAGAGACCCATTTATTTGACCAATACTTGACCAATACTATTTACTTGTACCAGTTTATAATGAAAATAGAAAAATATGCCTTTGATTTTTAATAGGTAAAAGAGGTTTTTATAAATATAGAAAACTCTGACAACTCTTATAAATATAGAAAACTGACGTTCACCCGAATAAAATATCTTCTATTTTCTTGCCCCTCATTTTAACAGGTAATTTATTTTAGTTTAAAACCACCAAACTAATTTGCGTAAAACCCAATTGCAGAAAAGTTAGGAAAGTTAGTCAATGCTGAATTTGATTGGAAATTTGGAGGTTATGGTCAGCTATCTGCATACTGGCTTCGTTGAATACGTCATTTTACGTATCAAATTTGGAATAATTCGTAGAATAATGTGAAACAAATAATTGGCTAAATTTGAAAATCAGCTTATATAAAATATTTTATAAAAATGAAACAAAGTCAGTGCCTCGCGGATTTTTTTAACAATTCTGAAACTTGTTTTAAAAAAGAATTCAATTGTTTTAAATAACCTTTTAAACGTTATGTTTTAAATGTGGCGTAATTTGCAAAAAAAAAAATTCAATTAATTATTATTTATTTGTTTAATTTAAATTAACTTTCATTTATTATTAAATTTTATTTATTTCTTTGCATTTTACGTAAAAATGCTTTTGCTGTTAGAAAGGGATTGTTATCAGTTTCGCTGACTTAAAATTAACATCATCAGTTAGAAAGCTATGTTAAAAAAATGCAACAATTCTTGGAATAAAGTCAAATTAATAAATGGTGTCTGGCATTTTGAGCAAAACAATTTTCCATTTGCAATCCATATTAATTGAAAATGTTAGTTTTCCAGATTTGCTTTTGACAAGAAAGCAACTTCCTCCTTTTTATATTGGGAGTTATCTTATTTATTTATCTTATATGGCTCATCAAGCAAATTTAAAAAATGCATCTTCAATAAAACTGAAAATATTTTAATCATCCCTAGCATATAAATCCTCTTGTAAGCCCTACATAAAACATTTATTTAAAATTCAAAACACTTTTTCTCTAGCTATTACTTGTAGAATGAGATAATCCCAAAACTTTCTTCTATCTCATACATGTGAATACTTCAAAATTCACTATCATACTGCAATAGTTAAACGGCAATCTATGGCCATCATGTGGATTCTAATTATGTGAAATTCCGCGCATTAGTTATTGAGCTATGACTATCGCTAAAATTACGTAAATCATGCAATATTCAACATAGTCCCACCGCTTGTTAGGGGATTTAAACCAAAATGTAACCTGCGACAACTTATGTCAACATCTAACAGAATCTGAAGTTAAATGAAAATCCGTGTATTATAATCTTGAGATAGAATTATTACGGAATTCGTAAAAAAAATTGTAGCATAACTATGCCACCTGTTACATGAATTACAACAAAATGTATCAAATGTCCATCATGTCATGGGCTAACTGAATTAGAATAAGTTTCATGGGAATCCGTGTATTAGTTATTGCGATAGAGCTTTTTAGTAAATCGAAAAAAATGAGGCGTAGTAGCGTTACCTGTTCAGTGATTTACACCAAAAAGCAATGAACATTAAACCGAAAACTTATCAGCATAAATTTTTATCAGGTATTACCTAAATATAAATTTTTATCAAATTCCGGCCATTAGTTCTTGAGATAGAGCACCCACAAAATTTATGTCACATGCAGACAGAGTGACAGACTCAAAGACATTTTATAAAAACTTGTTGTTTGAAATTCCTGACCTCTAAAACGTGTACACCCTTCAAAAACTGAAATTCAAAGAATTTCCTGAATCCAATAGTTGTTTCTTGTAAAGATAGAAGAATGTAAAAATATATTCGATTTATTTTCAAGATACATTAAGAGTGTATAGTGCAAAATAAAATGTAATCTTAGAAATAATGACCCACCAATGGATGAGAGGTTGTGCTCGAAGGTGGTAATCAAGAGGTGCTAGGTTTAAACACAATTGAGCCCGTTGACCTAATCGTTTGAAATTTTCCATGGATTCTTTCAAACTTTGGGTAATCTCGCGTAAATACCGGTTGGATTTCCTTGGAAAGGTCCCCCCTCCACAGAGGGTAATTCCCTTAGGGTCTATATACCTCGTGTAGATAATCGACCGTCGTAAATAACAAAATATAACTTAGAAATAAAAACTAATCAAATGGAAAACATGAAAACTTATTTTAAAAGCTAGTACTAATTTAAAAAAAAAATAAAAAGCTTTAATTCTTTCAGTAAGGAAATTCAGAAAATACATACGTTTATATTAAAAAAATATTTTAATCATTGCTGTTCTTGAAATCTATTTTATTTTAATGCAAATGTCTTTAGAGTTTCAAATATATTAATTCTTTAATATTACCTTTTATGAAAATGCTCTCTTCATGCAATAAATATAAAAAAATGTTAGGTAAAAATAAAAATAATATTTTATTTTCACATGATAGAAGTCACAAGTTCTTTCTTAATAAAACAAATGTTTGTGAACTATTACAATTTTCTGATATTGTCTGACAAATCATTAATAGTGTAAAAACATCATGAATATTTCATGTTATCTTTTTTATAAAAATATTGTACGAACATTGTATCCAATAAAATATCACAATAACGCAACAACGTTGCAATCCGAATAGTAAAAATTAAAAAAAAGCTTCACAAATGAAATGGAAGATATTTTATTCTTATTTTTTTATTTACTTGTAATGTTTATTTATTTGAAGCGTAGCTTCTATGGAAACTGATTTTATTCGCTGCACTGGTTTTATTTCAACAATGCAATAATGCAATAATTTTAAAAAGTTATTCTTTGGTTGTTATAAAAGCATCGTTTAGATAAAACCTACACTTTCTTCTACAAATTTTTATCTAAGAGCCGTGATAAAAAAACTTTTTTAATAAGTGGTAAAAAAGGCAGGTTTTTCTTTAACCCGGTAGTACAAGCGCCGGGTCTTTTTGACCCGGAGTGCGTATGATTTTTGCAATTGTAACCACTTATCTTTTAAATATAGTCTTCATCTTATTTTATCGCAAAATTTGTAAGGATTGTCTCCACCTAAATAAAATGACGGTTATAATTTGTTTTTATTCGTGACATTTCTACCCTGGGTAAGCTGGTGTTCTCCTTGGTTAAACGTAAAGTTAATTGATATTAAGTTCCATATCATTTTAGTTTCTATATTATCTCCATACTAAATATTCGATATTTTATGCATAAAACATTCATTTAAAATTCAAGATAATCTTTCTCTAGATTTCATTGATATTATAAAATAAAAATATATTTGATTTATTTGCAAACAACATTAACAATTCATAGTGCAAAAAAGTATGTAATTTTACATTATAAAGAAAATATAATCAAATAGAAAATACAAAAAAATATTTTAATATCTAGTATTAATCTTTACATAAAAATTAAATGTATTTATTATTTAACTGAGGAAGCCAGAAAAAACGTACTTTTACATTAAAAAGATATTTTAATCACGGTTGCTCTTAAAATCCAATTCCTTTAATTCCACATTCCTTTGATAGTTCAAATATATTAGTTTTTTTAATGTTACCTTTTAGGAAAATATCTTGTTTATACTTTAAATGTAAAACAAAAAAGAAATTAAAAACTTAAAAAAAATACTTTAAATAAAAAGTAACAAAATAGTAATTTAACAAATAACAACGACTGTTTGGAAAATGGTATTTTCAAAGACAAACATTTTAAAGACTTTTGAATAAGTTCTATATTTAAATTAATACTAGTAATAAACATAACTTTTGGGATGATCATAACGATTCATATCTTATGCACGCCATGCATTAAACATTAATATTCCTAGACCAATGGTGAAAAAAACAGTAGATTAAAGATAGACAACATTAAGTGTTTACAATGTACATTTTTACTTTCTTCTATCTCCAATAGAAGAAAGTATTGTAATCGAAATTTTTTTCGACTTCCGGTTTTCGACCGATTTACACGTTTTAGGGGTCAGAGATTCCAAAAAACATGTTTTTACAAAATGTCTGTTTGTCCGTGTGTCTGTGTGTCTGTATCTCACCATTCTACCATCAACAAGTGTATGAAGTTATGCATAGAATTGAACCAAATTTTTTGTGAATGTGTATGACTGTGGCTAGTTGGTCTTCCCTGAATTTGAAAATAATCCGCCGGAAGGGGGCGCTGCAGTCGCGATTTTTGTGCCATTTTCAATAATTTACCGACCAAAAGTACATGAAGTTATGCATCGAATTGAACGAATTTTTTGTGCAAGCATATGGCTATGGCTAGTTGGATTGCCCTGAATCTGAAAAACATCCGCCGGAAGGGGGCGCTGCAATAGCGAATTTTATAGCCTTTTCAATATTGCACCACATAAAAGTGTATGAAGTTAGTTCTAGAACTGAACTAAAATCTTTGTATATGAGTATTTTTTGGTAAGGCAAGTAGGTCCTCCCAGAATTTGAAAAAAAAAAATCTGGGAATCATTCTGTTGTCCATCGGCTCGTGCATAGACGGAAATTCGTTTTTACTCCGATTAATTGATTGAAGCAAAAATTTAACATGAAAATCAAAGTTGGTATGGTAATGAATTAAAATTAATAAAGCATTAAAATGAGATAACAATTTTTTTTAAATATTAAAATATACGTATGAGGTAGAAGAAAGTTTTGGGATTGGCACATCCAACTAGTTATTGGATGGAGTTAATCAGACTGACTTCTGAACGCTTCCTATAACGGACGACACGGATTAAACATTCACATTCCTGGACCCATCACAAACAAATTTTAAATGAAATTTCAGTTTTACAATTTTCGGAACTGCAAATTTTAAAACTTCTAATTATCGCCCATTTTAATTTTTTTCACCGTTGCGTAGAGAAAAAAATGCACTTTTTAATGAAACATCCTAGAGACATCTGTTCTTGTAAACAATCAAAACTTATTTGGGTTCAAAAATCTTCTAAATATTCTTGAATTTTCTTTTAAAAAATTTTATTGCATACGTAGAATAATAGCATGAAGAAATATTGAATTCAAATTATTTACATAATATGTACAAAATGTATAATATGTACAAAATATAAATGCTTTTACCTTGATAATTTTTGATCATCATACTAAAAACTGGAAAGATGATCCTTTATGCATTTCTGCGTGCCTTTTCATAAAAATAACATAATTCTTCAATAAAACTCAAGACACGCACGACAAACAAAAAATATAAACATTCTCTCTAAAAAAAATTCTTTTAAAAAAGCATTTATATTTTGTACATATTATACATTTTGTACATATTATGTAAATAATTTGAATTCAATATTTCTTCATGCTATTATTCTACGTATGCAATAAAATTTTTTAAAAGAAAATTCAAGAATATTTAGAAGATTTTTGAACCCAAATAAGTTTTGATTGTTTACAAGAACAGATGTCTCTAGGATGTTGTACCAGAGCTTATGCAACAGCAGTTTTCTTACGTTGTGAAGATAAAGACGCAGTCTTTGTACAACTTTTAGGAGCTAAGTCTCGTCTTGCACCAAAGAAAAATGTAACCATACCACGTTTAGAGCTTCTTGCTTGTATTTTAGGAATAAGGTTGACTATGTTAGGAATTGATAAATTAATACATCAGTTTATTCACAGAAAATCGTTTGCATATTTAAGATCGTTAGAATCAATGGGTTTAAGTTTAGAAAGCAATTCGGCGTGGCTCTATCCCATGATAGAATCTAGCTTATCGGAAGATGTATTAAAAGCATGGCAGCGATATAATATTTCAATCACATCAAACACTGTTAGTAATAATAATGCATTGTCAACAAAAGCAAATATAGTAAGTTTGATGGAATTTCTGAAACAAGAAGTTGCAAACGAGGAAAGATTCAAATTAGCCAAATCGAGTTTTATAGAGCTGGGCTCTAAAGACAAACCTAAAGAAAAGTTAAGAAAAGCAGAAAGTAAAATACCTACTGCAGCAGGGCTATTTAGCGCAAAAGAACGCCTTTGTTTATTTTGCAGTAAATCTCATGAAAGCAAGGACTGTGTTAGGGCTAGATCTCTTTCCTTTAATGAACGGAAGGCCAAAATTAAGAATAAAAATTGCTGTTTAAAATGTCTTCGTTTTGGTCACCACGCTAAAGTTTGCAAAGTTTTTATTCGTTGCCACGTTTGTTCTAAACCCCATACCGAGTTATTATGCCCTGAAATTTCAATGTGTAAAGAACCAGAAAATACAGTTAAGACCCCAGAAGTTATTCAAAGCACCATAGCAAGTAAGCAGTGTTCTGCTGAAGTAGCCCTTATGACTTTAGAAATAGTTATTAAAGGTCGAATAACAAAGAAAGTACGAGCGTTACTTGATTGTGGGTCGCAAAAGAGCTATATTTTAAAAGGTACAGCTGAAGAGTTAGGTTTACATCCCATTTCTTCTGAAGCTATTGTACACACTTTGTTTGGTGGTACGCAAACAGAAGCTAAATCTCACAATAAATTCCAAGTTGAGTTAAGTTCTTCTGATAGACAGAAACAAACGAAAGAAGTCTTAGAACTTTTGGATCAAGATATAATTTGTAACTATATTCCTCGGATACCAAAAGAATCAGTAATTAAAGAGCTTAAACAAAATAAACTATGGATCACAGATTTAGGAGCAGGAAGTCCAAAAATTGAAATTTTGATTGGAAGCGATTACTACGGACAACTTCTTACAGGTCGAGTAAAACAGTTAAAGAGCGGTCTTACAGCAATAGAGACAAAGTTTGGATGGACACTTTGTGGTCGTTTAGAAAGTACATCACAGTCTTGCCTAAATTATGGAAATATGTTTATCACGAACCTAGCTTTAAAAGATATAAAGATTCCAGAATTATGGAAGTTAGAGACAATTTATGTTAGGAATTGATAAATTAATACATCAGTTTATTCACAGAAAATCGTTTGCAAATTTGCAATTGTGATATTTATTTTATTTATAAGAAGCGACTCGTTGCTATGGCAGCGAAGCTGTTTTTTCGTCTGCTTTGCTTTTATATTTTTTATCTTACGAGATGAGTTAAAAGTTTAGATAAAAAAGTTGGCATCAATTTTTGATGGAATGAAAAAGCAAAGCAGACGAAAAAACAGCTTCGCTGCCATAGCAACGAGTCGCTTCTTATAAATAAAATAAATATCACAATTGCAAATTTGCAAACGATTTTCTGTGAATAAACTGATGTATTAATTTATCAATTCCTTTTGCAAACGATTTTCTGTGAATAAACTGATGTATTAATTTATCAATTCCTAACATAATCTATTCCAAGTTCGTACGTGTCCTGGAATCTTAAGGCTAGAAAATTCTTCAATAAAAGTATTTTCTAGAATTTCATTCCTTTAAGAAGTTGAAGATGTACTCGTTTGAACTGGATTTTTTTTAGGTGCGTTCGTAATTATGTAAATACGTAGCATCTATAATCGTCATTGAGTCCATCATTATATAACAGAGGAAAACTATCCAACTGAAACAGTTGAAATTTTAAAATGTATCATTGTTGCATAATTTTGTCGAGTCATTTAAAATTTTGTGAAAATCAAATGCATAGTTTATTTACAGGGACAAACAAAAATATTCCGCAACATTACGGCCGATGGGAAAAAAATAGTTTCTAGTGTGTTGTAATAGTGTTACACTTTTTTGAACATAACCAATTGCGAATTTTAATTTGCGAATTGGGATTTAAAAAATCCCAGATTTTCATCCGTTAAGTCGATGAGATGATTGTCTGTGCTGCCGGATCCCGGTAAATTTCAGAAATAATTAAGTAGTTAGAAAGCTCCTTTCTATAGAAACGGAAGAAAGTTCTCGATGTCAGTTCTTTGTAAACTTCATCAATTACATGAATCAAATGTGTGTGATATTTTTTCCTGTCAGTGTTAAGACATTGAAGTTCATTTGTATCCAATAAATCACATTGTTTGTTTGTATGATGTGCACGTACACTGCATTTTTAGGTGCGTTCGTAATTATGTAAATACGTAGCACATATTGTTGTCACTCAGTCCGTCCGTCTGTCAGTCTGTCTGTCTATCCGCATATAACAACGCAAAAACTACCCAACCGAATCGTTTGAAATTTAAAATACATAATTATAACATAATTTTGTCGAGTCATTTCAAATTTTATGAAAATCGAGTGCATAGATCAATTACAGGAACAATCAAAAGGATTCCGTTACATTACGGTCAATGAAGAAAAAGTTTCAAATGCATTTTAATCGTTTGAAATTTAAAACATATAATTATTACGTAATTTTGTCGAGTCATTTCAAATTTTATGAAAGTCGGATGCATAGATCATTTACAGGGATAATCAAAAGTATTCCTTTACATTACGATCAATGGGGAAAAAGTTTCAAATGCATTTTAATGGTGTTACATTCATTCGAACATAATAGTATTGGCATGAATCTATGAAATATATACTAAAATATGCATTCTGTACAATCGGTGATGCAAAGAATTTTTATTATTAAATTAAAGGGCCACACAAAAGTATTCCACTATACAATGCTATACGGGGAAACATTGTTTGGGCCGTGTTTTAATTATATTCAACTAATTTACATTTTATGAAAACGATATACGTTGCTGAGGTGTAATAAAAATTACTTCCTGCATATTTACAGAAACACAAAGATTTAGGCTACTATACTGTATCCGAAGTACGCTCTACAATATCAGCACGATCTGAATATTTTTAAAACTTCGTTATCGTACGAACGCACCTCATTTGCTACGTTCACGTGCAATTTCGAACTTGTATATTTACTATCAAATATACATTTATTCACTGCACATTCGAGGTTTAATTTTCTTTTTACACACACTACATTATGAATGAATCAAATAATAGTCAACAAAACATTTTCTCACCCGCAGTTTCATGAAAAATAATAATATTTTCCACTTGTTTTGAGCAGTGTATTTATTCAATTTAAATTATTTCTAACTGAGTGAAACGGTATACAAGTTGGAAGCTGACACCGATAAATTTTACTTAAGTTATCAACTGTCTGCTTATTGGGCTACTATATAAGAGAAAAATTGTGGACACAATTCAATGTGACTCAATTTAATGTGATATGCTTTGTTGAGGCGTTGTTTTAGATAACAGACCAGATTGAATTGTCAAAATGTTATCTAAGTGAATTGTGTTGTGCAGTTATCAATTGAATGGCACAATAGCCAGAGCCTCGGTAATTTAAGCTAGAGATCTGAGGTTCGAATCTAGAGCTAGATATTTTTTCACTAAGATGTAGAAAATTTTATAGGATCTATGTATATGATTATATCGATGTCAGTATTAAAGCGTTGCAAATCTCAATATTATTCTGCTAAAAAAAGAAAAAATTCCTATTAAAATACAAAACCATTCTAACATCCCAAAAGTCAATTTCCGTTTTAGGTGCGTTCGTAATTGTGTATATACGTAGCACCTATTGTTTTCGTTCAGTCCGTCCGTCTGTCTGTCCGTCTGTCTGTCCGTCCGTTCGTATATAACAACGCAAAAACTACCCAACCGTATCGTTTGAAATTTAAAATATATTATTATTACATAATTTTGTCGAGTCATTTCAAATTTTAAGAAAATCGGATGCATAGATCAAATACAAGGACACTCAAAATTATCCCGTTACATTACGGTTAATGGGGAAAAATGTGTCAAATGCATTTTAATGGTTTTACACTCATTCGAACGTAATAAAATTGATATGCATCTATAAAGTAGGTATTATAATATACATTTTGCATAATCCGTGGTACAAACACTATTTGTTACTGATTTACAAGGCCACACAAAAGTATTCCATTGCATAATGGTATAGGGAGAACATTGTTTGATGCGCATTTTAATTGTAATTATTTACAGTTTTATGAGATTGATATATGAGAGTGATATTTTTAAAACTTCGTTATCGTACGAATGCATCTCATTTGCTACGCTTCACGTGCAATTTCCAACTTGTTAAATTATAGTCGCACTTAATGTGATACATATATCTTTTATTTCATTTTTTATTCATCTGAAATAAAGTCATGTCGTTTCTATGGAAACATTTCACAGAATTGATTAAATATCTTATTGAAGAAGTCATCAAGATTATTTTTTCTTTTATTCTTTATAATACATCCTCTGATAGTTTTATTTTTCATGCTTGTTATTTTCGACTAACATATAATTTCTTTTATATAACTTTAATTCAAAATTATATAAATCAAATTGATGAAAACGATACAGCTACAAATTCACGTGAAAATGCATAAGTCAATATCAGAAACACACACACAAAAAAAGAAAAAAAATCTTTTCATTTCATTTAAAACACGACTCAGAAAATATCTCATTTTAAATAACGTACATTTAATCATTGAGATTCAAAATTAACTATATTTACCTGCAATTGGCATCGGTCAAATTATATAAATAATTCCAAAGGGTTACGGTTAAAACATAATTAAAACAGATCAAAATAAATTAAATGGATACAGCCCTTAATTTATTTTTGAGTTGACTGAAATTCAATGATATCGTTTCCATGGTGACGTTTTGTACGTCTAAATTGAAATTTTATTGAAAAGTGAATGATTTTCTCGTAAACATTGTTTAAATTTATAGTTTTCTTAAATATATTTTCTGAAAAATGCAGTATTACTGCTTTTTGCGTTTGTTATTTCGTTAGTTTATACTTTTATTGGCATATTTTTTCGTAAAATTTCCCAATTCAACATAATGAAAGAAAAAAAAACTGTTAAAGCGTTATGTCTGTTCAAATATAACAATAATTATTCACTATATCAATTTCTTGCAGTTAAAATACAGAAAATCTGATAATTGTGAATATAGACCTTTATTTGTATTTATTATTTATTGAGTGCAAATCAGATTATGAAGTTTTCAGAAACACATTTCACTATATGCATTGGAAATTTTACTCTTAAAAATATTGTATGGTTCCTTATAAAGGTTGTTTAAACATATGTTTTTTTCACCAATATTTTCCTAGCAAATAACGTTATTTTTTATACTTTACTTGTTAGTTTCTATTAAATATATTTCTCATTTGGATATTTGGATATTTTTGCTTAAAAGTGCACAAATCAACGAATTAATATATAATGACAGCAAAAGAAATGTTAACGCTCTTTGAAAAATGTGAAGATTGTGACAGATGGTCCTTACTGATACATTCATTATATTCCAAGAGCCGACTACACGAAATCCTAAGTCATCGAACACAAGAAAAAACATTTATATTATGGAAGAATAGTCATAGGGGAATCTAATTATCCGTGTCTGCCGGAAGTGAAGTGGTGCATAAGCAAAAAATTAATACCACTAGTGACTCACTCGTAGGTTTATCAGTGTGTTTGCAGTACAATGAAAAGTATGAAAACACGAAAAACTGGATGCAGGAAGACATAATGCTAAGTCAACGAGTCAACCACTGGCGGTATTCATTTTTGGCTTATGCATCACGTCACTTCCGGCAGACATGAAGCATTAGATTCCCCCATGACTACTCTTCCATAATATAAATGATTTTTTTCTTGTGTTCGATGACTTAGGGTTTTGTGTGGTCGGCTCTTGGACTATTAGTAATATACAATTTTAATTAATTTTCCAATTAAGTTTTCAGCTGTGAATAATTTCAGCAAGTGATAAATGACATATTATATTCATTAGTAATTTTTTTTCTATAGGTATTATAGTTGGCTTTAAGAGAATGTCACATAAAAAAAAAAAAAAAAAAAAAAAAAAAAAAAAAAAATTATCAGATCTGGCTGAAATCTATCTCAATCTAATAAATATATACTGGACAATTGCACTATAAAAATTAACTACTAAGAATGTATTTATTAAAAATACAACACATTGCTCAATGGTGCACAAAACAAGAATTTTAATATGAACTTGTACAATTAAAATAAAATTAAAATATCAACGTTTCGCGCCGTCTTCAGGAAAATATGATAATGAAAGGACTAAGTTTGCTTCCTGATCTAGAGATAATATTTCTAATAAATTAAAATCGAAATGAATTAAAAGTTTAAAAATGTTGCCACTTACACGTGAGTAAAAATTAAAATATTACAACGTGATAAAATTTAAGATTTTATGATGTTATGCCATATTTTTAGCATATTGTAGGATAAATTATCATTACAAGGTTTATTTTCTTGTGCAATGATTTCGACAGATTCTCTTATTTTACCTTCAACTGGGTTATTGCAAGGAACTATTATTTTGGCCTCATCAAAGTTAACACGGCAACCCTTGTTCGCCAAGAAGAAGCGGAAAAGAGCAGTATTCTGTTTATATTGTTTAATATCTCTGCGATGCTCTTTAATTCTAATTAAAAGTTTGCGTGTTGTCATGCCGATGTAGACTTTTTTAACATTATTTGATAAAGTGAAGGGGATTGCATAAATAACAGATTTTTGATCTATTGGAATTTTGTCGATCTTATCTGTAACGATCTCAATGAGATATGGAGGTGGAAAGGCGACAAATTTTATGTTATATTTTTGTGCTATCTTTTTTTTTTTTTTTTCAAATATGTCAGGGATATAATGAAATTTTCTGTAAACCACAAGCTTATCCTGCTGTTGGCCAGATGTGGGAGGAGTATTGTACTGTTGAACTATTTTATTTACAAATTAATTAATTCAAATCTAATTTAATTTAATCTTTTAATTAGAATTAAAGAGCATTGCAAAGATATTAAACAATATAAACAGATTACTGCTCTTTCTCGCTTCTACTTGGCGAACAAGGGTTGCCGTGTTAACTTTAGTGAGGCCAAAATAATAGTTCCGTGAAATAACCTAGTTGAAGGTAAAATAAGAGAATCTGTCGAAATCATTGCACGAGAAAATAAACCTTGTAATGATAATTTGTCCTATAATATACCAAAAATATGGCATAACATCATAAAATCTTAAATTTTATCTCCTTGCAATATTTTAATTTTTACTCGCGTGTAAGTGGCAACATTTTTAAACTTTTAATTCATTTTGATTTTAATTTATTAGAAATATTATCTCTCGATAAGGAAGCAAACTTAGTCCTTTCATTATCATATTTTCCTGAAGACGGCGCCAAACGTTGATATTTTTATTTTATTTTATTATACAAGTTCATATTAAAACTCTTCTTTTGTGCACCATTGAGCAATGCGTTGTATTTTTAATAAATACTTTTTTAGTAGTATCTCAATCTATTTGAACAGATTTTTCGTTTTGGTGTATTGCTATGTGGTAAATCAGCCTTGCCCTTTTTAAAACATTAATAGCTTAATAAATAAAGTAAAACACTTTGTAAAATCACCATAAAATGAAAAATAAAGTAGGGAGCGTTTCGAGTTGCAACAATAACAGCTCGTCATCAGCTAAACATACGCGGTTTAGCTGATTTTGTTGATTTAGCTGAGGACGAGCTGTTATTGTTGTAGCTTGAAACGCGTCCTACTTTTATTTTTCATTTTATGGTGATTTTAAAGTGTTTTACTTTATTTATTAATTATTGCCTGTGTTTACGGTGTTTTTTTTTTCATATCGATAGCTTGCCCTTATGCTTGTACGTCTAAAGCTTTACGATTCATAGGAATATTTTCTTCTAATAAAGTCAAAACTGAGACTGTTTAAAAATTGTAAGCTCTTTACGACGATTATGTGCATCAGCAACGCTTATTTTTGTAGAGAAAACACCTAAAAAATCCAAACCACTTATAGAACTAAAAAAAATAAAGAAATTGCTCTAAATCATGTTTACCACTTAACTAATAACTGTTTTTGAAAAAAACACTTTCAAATAATGTCTAATTTTTTTATGTTTTTTACATAATTTTTAATCTTTTATCACCGATTTTTCAAAACAGAAATTTTTGCCTAATTTAATCAAAAAAATTTTCCTATTAATTAATCCAAAATTTATAATAAAATTTACTGGTGAGAATAATAAATTATGATTTAAGTATGGAAGGTTGTACTTGGTGTGGCAAATCACGATTGGAAAAAGCACGTTGCCTGTACAACGTACAGGCAAGACAGGGAAATGGACTTATCTTTTATTATCTTTCATTAACTGAAACACAAAAATTGCTATATCTATAGAGCGTAATTTTTTTTCCAAGCACCTTCGTCGTTCCAAGCTCAAGCTCGCACTCTGATTGGTTGTTGCTCTTGGCATTGTTTTCATGTAACTTGGCGATAATCATACTTGGCGTAGCGTTATATGCTTCCGTCCGTCGAGTTTGATTTCCTTCCGAACCGAGTACAAAGTAACTTTTCTCTTGCAGCATTGGATTGGATGGAACGTGTCTTACTGAAAGCTGTACTCTTTAAAAGTTTTTACACACAAGAGCACAAGACCACGAGGATAAGAATGAAGGAAGAATAAGAATGAGTAGGTTAGGTTTTAGGTTCACTCGTTCACTTACGAGCGAAGTATTTTTCGCCAAGTATGGTTATCGCCAAGTTACGAGAAAACAGTGCCGAGAGCAACAACCAATCAGAGTGCGAGCTTGGGCTTTGAACGACGAAGGTGCTTGGAAAAAAAAAAATTCGCTCATAGACTACTTCATTATCTAAAATGCAAAAACCAGCTTCTTTAATTTCATTTTCAGGTGTCCCTTATTCAGGGGTAATTTTATGAATCTTTTATGAATCTTTTAGCATCTGTCATTAATGAAACACAAAAATTTCTATATCTATAGAAAATTGATTCGTCATGTAAAAATATAGATAAAAAATCACAAAGAATTTTGAATGATTAAACATATCCTAATAATTTAAATGAATACTATCCTTATTTGATTTTTGATTGAGGTAAAATCATCCATGACGTTATTGGGGGAACATTAAGTAAGTGTAAAATGAAATTTAATTAATGAAGACAATACTTTTCTCCTTCATTGTTCATAGATATAGTTTCCTGAAAAAAATTTCAGAAAAATACAATTTTGGTGGTTTTCACTTTCGCTATTTCGTAGTTTTCGGGCATAATTTTCCTTAAAATTTCATAAATTAACGTCAATAAGGAAATAAAATTGTAAAACGCATCTTATCTATTTAAAAGAGATAATATGATACCCTCGAAATATATTGCAATGAAATTAAAGCAAAGACATTTATTTATTTTTTTTTTCATTTAGTTTAAATTAAATCATGTAATTTTCATTAGAACATTTTACTCAACACGCTGGAAATTTTATCCTTACAAAAAGTTAATTGATTCTGTTATTAAGATTGTTTCAGCATTTATCTATTTCAGATATATTTTCCTTTAAATAAAGCTATGTTTTAATGTTTCGCATGTTCGATATTTTAAATATATGTCTTATTTCTATATTCGCATAATTTTATTTGAAATTTCAGAAACAGTGTTTTAAAAGAGAAATAAATAAAAATATTTTCATAATATTAAAAACACGATCTTGCAAATAACTCATTTTAATTAACTTTTTATGTATCTTTCATTCCCTGGAATATAAAAATAGATTATCTAATAAAAATTGATCCGTCAAACTATAACGACAATCTAAAACAGTTGAGATAAATTACAGTTAAATTAAAAGAGTTCCCAATAAATTAAGTACATACTACCTCTATTTGACTTTTGATTCAGCTGAAATTCAATCATGTCGTTTCCATGGAAACATTTTTCGTAAGTCTAAATTGAAATTTTATTCAAGAAGACAATGATTTTCTCTTTTAAAAAAATTGTTCAAACCTATCATTTTCTGAAATAAACTTCTTGACAAATCCTTTTTTCAGTTTTGCCGAATTTCACGCTTATTATTTTGATATTTAATGCTTTTATTGTCATAATTTTCTTTTAACATTCAATAAGTAACTGTGGTGAATTAAAGAAATCGATAAAATGCATTTTATCCTATTTGAGATAAACTTGTATTAAGCTTGTTAAAATCTTCACACTTCTGAGTTAAATCTTCTGCCAAACATTTTTGATTTTGCATATTTCAAATTTGCTTTGTTAATTCTTGATTTTATGTACATTGGTTTCTCCTAAAATTCATAAAAGGAAACATACATAAAATGCAGGTCATATTTGAGAGATAAGATCATTGTGCTTAAATGTTGTGATCTATAAATGCGACAATGTTAATACAAGAATCATAGATAAACATTACATAATGAGGCATCCGATCTTAAAGAACAAAACCCGAAACATTTTTCTGAATTTGAAATGTTTCCTTTCAAAGATATTTTTAATCGAATACACATCATTCATATTATATCGCCACTGTGCTTCGTAAAAGCAGACAAAATCCCGAAAATAGCCTTTATTATTATTATTATTATTATTGTTATTATTATTATTATTCTTGGAAGATCAGATAACATTATGAACGTCATCAACTTTGTTGGCTGCTAAAATTATCTGACTAGTTGAACCTATAAAAAGGAAACAGTTTTCAAATTAGAATTAAAATAGTCTACGCATTTTGAAGACTTTATTATCTATAGGTACTTAAAAGCGACATACTTATTACTGTAGGTGCGTACAGACATTTAGGAGATTAACGAGGTAAGTTTATGTGGTATTTTTCATGCATTGTATTACAATGGAATTTAAAGCAAATGTTATATTTAATTAAGCTGTGTTGAGTCAACATAATCCTTCATTTATATTTTTTGCAAGCAGGCACTTAAGTATATCTTTATAATGATTAAAATAGAAAAATACTTTTCTTTAAAAATTTTAATTAAAAAAATAGTATAAGAAACACGGTTTATATTCTAGTAACATACCACAGATAAATAACTACGGAATTTGTAATAAACATATTTATATGATGGAAATTCTGAAAAATCTTGTGTAGATTTCATCGCTGAAATTATGTTTATTTTTATGCGGTTAAGGGGACTCGGGAATCTATGCACTTTTTTTTTATTGAAGCATTTTAAGGTACACTTTTGGTAGAATAATAAAGTACTCAATGAAGGAAGAATATTCTATTTAGAAATTGTTAAATTTCGAAAAAAGCAATTAAAAAAAAAATTAAGTATATTTTAAAATGCATCTTCTTGTGCAATTTTAAACAATTTAAGCTGATATTTTTTATAACTATTTGTAGAAGTGCTTCTGTTTAATTTTAAGTATAGGATTTAATATAAATTTGCAAATACGTGTAAAATTACTGTAAAAAAAGGAATTTATTTTATATTTCTATGTTACAAAAAAATACTTTAATTCAATCTGATATTTCGTTTTATCAAACAGACCATAAGGAATAACCCCCCAAAAATCGAGTCAACTGAACAATATGTATAAAAGTTTTTTTCACTTTGAAGATGCATATCTATAGAAAAAACACAAAAATCACTTGTGAAATCTGACAAAAATCACTTTTAAGTGAATTGAGACATTTAAGGGACAGTGACGCAACAAAATCGCTTTAAACAATATTTATGATACTCTGATCTTTAACAACTTCCTGAAAGTGTACTAGGGGTAATAAAGAATAATTTCCAGAAAAAAATTGGGAAATCTATATTTTCACCATTTTTCGCCAAATCAAAGGTTTCAACCAGGAGAAAACTATATTATTTCCCCTTTTTAGGTGCGATGGTAATTATGTAAATACGTAGCACTTATAAACGTCCAGTCCGTCCGTCTGTCAGTGTGTCCGTTTGTCCGCATATAACAAAGCAAAAACTATCCAGCCGAATCGTTTGAAATTTAAAATATGTAATTATTGCATAATTCTGTCGAGTTATTTCAAATTTTATGAAAATTGGATGAGTAGTCTAATTACAGGCACAATCAAAGTATTCCGTTACATTACGGAAAAAGGAAAAAATAGATTTAGTGCATTTTCAGGATGTTTTACACTTTTGAACATAATAAAAGTGATATTATTCTATGAAATATGTACTAAAATATACATTTTGTACAATCTGTGGTGCACAGAATATTTGTTATTAATTTACAGGGCCACACAAAATCATTCCATTGCATAATGGTATATGGGTAAACATTAATTGAGGCACGTTATTATAATTGTGTTTGGAGCAAATTTAAACAATTTCACATGTTATGAGATTTATATACGTTGCTGAGGTTTATTTCAAGTTACTTCCAGTATACTAGAAAGCAGACAGTTTTTACGGGGATACACAAAAGATTTCGGATACTAGGCTGTATCCGAAGTACTGTATAATATTACACAAAGATCTGAAAGAACTTCTCTGTAGTACGAACGCGCTTCATTTGCTACGTTTTACGTGCAATATCCAATTTGTTTGATGTTGGAGGAGATTTGTGTATTTGTTTCGAGTTAATGTTAATGAGTACTTTGATGTTTAACTTTCAAGACTAATTTACCTTGATGCATAATTTAATAATTTTAGATTGTCGTTGGAAAAGAAAAGTTTTAGAGCTAAACTGCATTGGACAGAAATATATTGAAAGAAAAGGAGTTGGTAATTTTTGAAAGAGAAATATAAACTACCAGCTCCATCTAAACGTTTTGATAAACTATTTAACCCTTTAATTACCGAATTATGAATTCATGAAAATTTTACATTCTAAAGCATTTTACTTAAATTGTTTAAACTAAATTAAACGATTTACGTAATCATTTAGTAAATTTTTAAAGGATTGAAGAATTTAGTAGGTTTAATTAAATTTGACTCCCCACTGAAAACTTTTATTTTAAATTGTTTTCTTAGTATTTTGTAGAATTATAAAATGTACAAATATGATGTTCTTACAATATAAATATCGAAATATTTCAGAATTGAAAAATCCCCATAACCAATCCCTCAGCGCCAAAGAAAGCTGAAATTATGCAAATACAAAGGAAATCATCCTTTTAAAATTATTTTTGTTTTGTGTAACCAATAATGCTTTTGGAACAAATTAAATTATTGTATCTAAACTCATTCTAAACAGTATTACAACTGATCGATGTATTAAAAAATTTTATAATAAGTAATTTTAATGGTACTTATAAGTACCGTCGGCGGATAAAATGTTAAAATAATGCAAAAGTTCATGAAATAGACCGTTTATTGAGTGTAAATTTTATAATTTTGTTTCTTCATTAATTTTTTGCAAACTCTGGATTGTACAATATATTCATATATCTATATTATAAAGGCCAAACGTCTCTGTGCGTAACGCATACGTCATTTTGCGAATGGCAACACTTTCCCATGCAATTTCGCTTTTGCCATTTTCGTTAATGTAAATTTTACACTTTTAATCATCGTACATTTTAAATTTTTAACTATCGTATAGGGAAAAAATGCACTTTTAAATGCAATTTGTTTGAAAGCTATATCTCAATTTGTTTTTAAGATATTAATTTTTTGATAGTTTTTGGATACGAATTTTGTAATTGTGGCAACAGAATCACTCCATTATTGCTTAAAATTAAAAGAAAAAAAATAGAAATTAAAATGCGTACACTTTGTCAAAAATATCGTCTGTTATAATATTCGTTGATTTCGGATTCATTTCGTTGTTATCCGTCAATTAAATGACATGACAGTTTGAATTAAAGTGATTTTAAAATGATCAAATTAAAATATTTCTTTTTAACATGGTAAATACGGATATGAGAAGTGCGCATGTAAATTTTGAAAAGATGAAAATGATGGCGGGTTTTAACTTTATGTGAAATTTTATGATCGGGTCAATTAGGAATAATTTTTTTTTCATTCTAATTTATGCCAAACATAAGAGCATCAATTGATAAATTCATCATAAATACTGATCTTTATTCCATTTCACTGATTGCATATCAAATTAATGTTTAATTTAAAAAATTGGACAACCGAGTTTTATCGTATTTTGTTAATTTTAGCCTAAAATAATATTTGTTTGAGAATTAGACCGATATATGATATATTTTTAATAATATTTGTTTAAGAGTTAGACTGACCAATATAAGATGCATTTTTCACTGTAATTAATTTTGTAGATTTATTATAAATCATTGAAACAGTTCCTTCTTAAATATTTTCTTTCGTCTAATTTCGACGGGTTCCACCTCGTATTTTTTAAATCAATATAATTATTATTTCATTCTGGCCAATGCCCGGATTTCTTGCAATGGTTTCACTTTCAGGTATTGGAATGGTGAGCTTGTAATTTTGTTATCAGAGATTTTTTTTTAAACAAAATGGTTTCCATTTGAAAGTCCTTCGCAAATATTCCCAATTTATTATGTGAAACAGAAAATAACGCCAGTTCTGCAATCGTTCGATTTCCAATCTAAAACTACTCGTTGGGAGCCACAGTAATACCTACCCATGCATATATAACATAATAAAATTGAACATGTGTAAACAAATTATAAAATGGAGTTTCAAAAGAAAATTTAAATGTATATTTAAATATTTTTAACAAAAACTAATCGTATTGGATTACAATGGGAGTCTACATGAATTTGGCGAATAACTCGAAATAGCGCCAAACTGGCGTGTCTTTTGTTGAGTAATTATTGTCACTGTATGTCGCGTTATATCGTTTAGTGGGCAAAATATTTGGCAATCTTTTTTTTTTTTTTTTTTTTTTTTTTTTGGATAATTTTCTAATACTAAATTGCTTAAAAGAAATGTATTTATAACTCCAAGAATGATAATCATATTAAGAAAAATTTTACTGCGTCAGATTAAGTGTCTCATTTTTAATTAAAATCTGAATGAAATACAAAGCAACGAAAAAGTGTGTAAAAAATCTGATTACGAATCTGGAAAGCAAATTATCTTATTGAGTTCATTTTTATGCAGTTTTTTATTGTCTTTTATATTCACATCTTGAAATAAACAATATCGAAAATTTTTATACACCTTTTATCAGAATGAATATATCGAAGTTCTCGAAAAAAAGGGTTCCGGCTAGTAAACTGTTCTTAAATTCTTACACTGAAATGTTTTTACCTTAAATGAAAAAAAAAAAAAACATAAGTTTTAATTGTATAATATGTAAAAAAAAAAAAAAAAAAAAAAAAAAAAAAAAAAAAAAAAAAAGTTTTTACACTGAAATGTTTTTATCTTAAATGAAAAAAAAAAAAACATACGTCCCTACAGGATTTTTTGAATTTTTATTATTTCCCTAAATGATACGCTGAAGCTATGACCGAAAAAATCGTGTTTCATTAACTTTTCAGTAAAACTGCATATATAAATACGAGATGCTTCGAAAATAAGAAACATGAAAAAGATTAAATTAGAATTTATTTATCAGACAGTTTCTGTTTAAAACAAAGGAAAAAATAAAAGAAAAAATCTGAAACTTTAATCAATCTTTATAAGAAAATCATTCATGATTGTCTTCCCGACTAAAATTTCTTATTTGTCTTGGAAAACATTTCCATAGAAATGACATTTTTTATTTCAATCGAAAAACAAATAGAAGAAATATCTAGTTTCATTTATTAGAGTTCGTTTAATTTAAACGTAAAGTATTGCTATATTGTTCAATAATTTTTATATGTCAATAGATACAATGTTTTATAAAAAATATTTCGGATAATATTATATGTGATTAATTTTTCGATCATATTTTCGTGCTTTTTTCTTAATCAATGGTATATCAGAGAGAAATTGTTATAATCTTTTTTGTATTTTTAAGATAGACAATCAAAAAGGATATTGCAAGAATCAAGACTTTTCTAAAATAAATGAAGACAAAATTACATTTTTAACACAATCAAACTGGTTGGTAAAGATATCATAGGGTTTAAATGTTTCCAACTGAGCGATAAATCTCGAAGTGCTTATTTGAGCGAGGAATGATCACCGGTTGTCGTGCCCAGTTAGCTTAAATGTTACAGCATTGGCCTAGTAAGCCAAGCATCTGAGTTCGATTCCCGGCCTTATCATTTTGTCGCTCAGTTGGAAATATTTAATTCGTATAAATGAAGACTAAGTCCCTTATCATTATTTTACAATGTACTTTTAGTTGCTACCTCTTTTTTGACTGTATTCGGTTTGGAAAAATACCATGTTAAAATGTAGCACAAAAAAAACTTTGCCAATAAATAACCACAAATACATATCATGCATCAAGCATAGAGTAATATTCCTGGCCACCTTTCCAAATACCCTACGAGTATTATTTAACAAAACGTCACAGTGGAGAAAACGTCTGTGGTGAGCGTCACAATTAGGTGAAACATGGTAATAAGCGATATTAGAAAGATATATCGCTCATCCGCAAGAAAAGCGGCACATCTAGGCAAAAGTAAATTCCATAGGAGAGGCAAAAGAAAATTTGCATGATTTTACTGCAATATGAAATTACTGCAATTAGCGCCTCACGCAAAGATGGAAACGAGCATAACAGCATTAAGGGGGCTCAGGGGTTGATCGATACAGAAAAACATGAAAACAGAGCTCTCACTTCGAGTTCATATAAAAACAGAAGTATTCATTGTAATTAATTTAAACTTTCTGATGCTTTAAAGGTATGTCTGTAATCTTATAAAATTATAAAATGAAGTACTTCAATGTAATATAATAAGAAATATAGCAAAATTTATGTAACACAATTTTCGAAAAAAAAATATGTGTTATATTACCACCCGCAAGATATCTTAACGTTTAATTGACATAAGAACCTAATTCTTGCTTTAAAATGATCCGGAAACTTTACTCTATAGAAGGAATTAAGGCTATAACTATCACTCAAAAACAACATTATTAAGAAAACTCACAAATTTGAAAATTTAAAAAACTCCTAAAAAATACAACTTTTTTTTCATTAAAAATACTCAAAATATTAAACTATCTAAACTACATTAATTCATTCTATAGATAATGATGTTATATTCATGGAAAAAAAATTAAGCCATTCCATAAAACAGTTATTTTTAAATCTTGGTGTTAGTCGTCAAAAATCAAGTTTTGAGAAAACGCGACTTAAAGTTGAAATTATATGGGTGCGGCTAGGAAAGTGTTGATACATAAATGCTTATAACTCCGTTAAAATTGCAAATATTTTCATATGGTTTGTTGCATTGAGTTAAAAATTCATTGAATAATAAAACTAAATTATAAAAAAATCGATTTTTTGAAAAGTTTTCAATCCCTGTGTCCGCTTAAGGCCCCACACTAATCACTGAAAAAGATCCGGATGATAATGTTAAATCTATTGGGGCGATCTTTTCAAGTATCTCGCTCAAATTTTTATATTTTTACATGATTTTTTTGCATATTAAAGCTGAGGACGATCTACAACCGGGCTAGATTTTACTTTTTCAATTTTGGTATCATATTTTTTTTAATTACTTTAACTTTCGAAACCGGTTAAAAACGGTACTGAAATTTAAACTATCATAATATAAAAAATATATTATCAAAATCTAAAAAGAAAAAACTAGCCCGGTTGTGTGAATCGTCCTCAGCTATCCTATGTAAAAAAATCATGTAAAAATATTAAAATTTGAGCGAGATACGTGAAAAGATCGCCACTTTAGACTTAGTATTATCATCCGTTTCTTTTTCTGTGACTAGCGTTGCGTCTTAAACAATTAAAAATTAAAACATAGGAGTTTGAAGGGTTGGGTCATTTTACCTCTCCACACAATACACCAATCTTCTGTGGTCATATATGGACATATTGCGTAATACAGTAACTTTCCGTATAGCTACACTGATGAAGGTGATTGTGCAACAAGACGCCCTATACCAGACCTATTAGTGGAATAAATCGCAACATGAATTTTTGCGAGAGTTGCAGATGAGCGATATTGTATTTGAGAACTAAATTTCAAGACCTACCCTAATAGCAAGCATGGTCACAGTGACGTCACAGTGAGTCACTTTGGTCACATCACATCTGTGACGAAAATGCCACCTCTCAGTGACGTCACATTGTGACTGAGATGTGACTTTCTTAAAAATCTTTAGAAATTTATAAATATCCCTCAAAACATGTTATTTACTTTAAAAAACATGTTTCTGGCAATTTAAATATCGTCGCTTTTGTCGCAGTTTCGTCACAATGTTAATGTCAAATTAGTCACAAATGACACATTTTTCACAAATTTGTCACATTGTGACCACTTTGTGAAACGTCACAAAAGAGCTCTAAAATGGCCATAACGACTTCACATTTTAGTCACTGTGACTTGACATCGACGTCACGTGACGTCACATCGGCAATCGATGGTCACAAAGCTACAATGTGATTTCACAACGACGTTGCAGTGACGTCACCATGCTTTACGGGTATCATCAATAGTTGGAAAAATATCTAAAATCTTTGGTACACTCCTGTGTATGACCTATAGATTTGAATATATACAACATAGTGTACTGAAATTCAGTTCACTTAGGAATGCATAGCAAAACCGAAAATTTCCCTCAATAAACGAAAATGTACTTACTCTTGTTGTTGTCGCTTTTACTGATGATAATAAAACATCCGTCAATAAATCAGAATTGTTGCCCTGTGAATCATGTCATGATATGATGCACAGTAGGTAATAAATAAAACAATAAAATTTAATATAAATGCTTACCATTACCACAAATGTACTTCTAGAAAGAATTGTTATTGCACGTTATAACAACCAATATTTTCTGTTTTCCTGTAAATGAACAAGGATTGTTATGCACATCATATTACATCGTAAGCCTCTTGTTGTGCACCTCAGTAATATAGATAAATTTCGATGTGTTAAAAACAAGTTGGAAATTGCACGTGAAGCGTAGCAAATGTGGTGATAATGAAGTTTTGAAAATATCACTCTCATATATCAATCTCATAAAATTGTAATTAGTTAATTACAATTAAAATGCGCAACAAACAATGTTCTCTCTATACAATACTTTTGTGTGACCTTGTAAATCAATAACAAAAGTTCTTTGCCCAACAGATTATGCAAAATATATATTATAATATGTACTTAATGATGCATATCAATATTATCATGTTCGAATGAGTGTAATATTATTAAAATGCATTTGAAACTTTTTTTTCCATTGACTGTAATGTAACGGAGTACTTTTGATTGTCTCTGTATTTGATCTATGCATCCTATTTTTAAAAAAAATGAAATGACTTGACAAAATTATGTAATAAGTATGTAATTTAAGTTTCAAACGATTAAAATGCATTTGCAACATTTTTCCCCATGGACCGTAATGTAACGGA
This sequence comes from Maratus speculifer, assembly GCA_964019185.1. Lineage (NCBI taxonomy): Eukaryota > Metazoa > Arthropoda > Arachnida > Araneae > Salticidae > Maratus > Maratus speculifer. Next base: position 95,174,208 of record OZ025302.1, read on the forward strand.
ATACTTTTGATCGTCCCTGTAATTGATCTATCCATCCGATTCTCATAAAATTTGAAATGACTCGACAAAATTATGTAATAATTATATATTTTAAATTTCAAAAGATTCGGTTGGGTAGTTTTGCGTTTTTATATGCGGACACGTAGACGGACGGACAGACAGACGCACATACAGACGGACAGACGGAAGGACTGAACGACAACTATAGGTGCTACGTATTTACATAATTACGAACGCACCTAATAATGCAACTTAAGTAAATATCGTAAACGGTTGTTCCACATATACCATATTGTAAGGGCATTTTTTTTTATTTCCCTTTAAAAGAACAATAAATTATTTTCATTTTATTCTCAATGCCGATCACGCCATAGTGCACTACAATATCATATATCAAATAGTTTGACAATCCGAGTATATTTTATGCGCATTAGAGCATAGAGAGACATGGAAATAAGCTGAATTTTTAAAAATATTTCAATTATTTTAGAAAATTAAAAAACAATAAATAAACTATGGCAATATCTTAAATTTAAGTTTGAACAGCGGGAAAAAAAAGATTCCTTTTTTTAGCAGATGTATTCCTTTTTATTATTTTCGTAAAATAATTTATATTAGTTATTTTACAAACGGCATATAGGCTTTGAAAAACATCTACAATAAAATCTAGAGAGAAGTTTGTTCACAGTTATTTTGTATTGTCAGACTTGTGTAAAAAAGCTTTTACTTCACTTTAAAAGAAAATACGCCTACATCTGGCAACGCAATATAAATGTAAATCATTTGGGTTCCATGTCGTTGAAACATTTTTTGATCCATTTAAGTTTAGCAAATAAGAATCTTCAAAACGTTTCTCCATTTAATATGAAAATAAAAAACATGGCGTTACTTCCATTTAGAGTTCCGGGAATAATATAGAGTCTGTTTATGTATATATTTAATAATTTAGGAAATAGAAGTAAAGTAAATTGATATATATGTACATATATATATATATAAATACTTTTATAAATACATCCAAAGTTATTCAGACAATACCATTAAATAAACCAATGAAACCAGTATTTTTACAATCATATTAATAAAAACAGTTGAAGTTTGAAGAGAAATAGAAGGCAGATTACCAAATTACCGTGAAATATATGGATAAATGGATATTATATAACCAGAGTAATTCATATATTACCATAGAAAAAACCAATGAAACCAGTATTTTTACAATCATCTTATTGAAAACAGTTGAAGTTTGAAGTGAAATAGAAGGCAGATTACCAAAATAATGAAAGATAAATAGATAAAAAAACAGTAGAAGGCTTTTCTATTAAACTAATACTTCATGGGTGTATAGTTTAACAAAAAAGCAAAAACAACCAACCAGTTTCTGATGAGTCGTGCTGAAAGCTATGAATTCGACTCACAATACACCCGACTGGCTGGAAGCTATTCACATGACAAATTAATAGAAAGATACTTATTGAAGAAAATAAAATCAATATGACAAAATAACAATAATATAATATTCCTTAAAATAAAGGGGGGATATATATACTAAAATATTTACCATTACCCAAATCCTAGCAAGATTTGTAGTGCAATCAGATACAAACTACATGTGACTTACTAACAGTCAAGGTTGTGGTCATAGTATAAATCACATAGATAATAAAATAAAGTTGTAAGAATAATTATAAAAATTAGTAGAACATATATTATACTATATAATTCATAATATATTTAGAAAAAAAAATAAATGCTACTATTAGAAGTATTATATTTTTATTTTTTATCTATTATTAATATTATATATATACAAAATACATATATATATATATGTATTCTGTAAATTATACTTATATATATAACTTATATATATATATATATATACATACAGGGTGTTTCAAAAATGACCGGTATATTTGAAAAATGAATAAAAACTAAACGGAAAGCGATATAAATACACTGTTTGTCGCAATCTGCTTGGGACAACGGTAAATTTTCAGGCAGACAAACTTTCTAAATTAATTACAATTTTCAACTACAGATGGCGCTCAGTTCTGGAAAAATCTAAAGTACGATATTTTCCACAAATCCACCATTAGCAGCAATAATATGGCGTAGTCTCTGAACCATTTTTTCACAGCAAACGCTTACTGCAGGAAAACGATTTACAGAATGGCGAACTCATAGCCTGCGTTTTATTCTATATTCAAATTGCCTGTAGCGCCATCTGTTGTTGAAAATTGTTACTAATTTCGAAGTTTGTCTGCCTAAAATTTACTGTTGACCCAAGCATATTGCAACAAACGGTGTATTTCTATCGCTCCCCGTTTAGTTTAAATTGATTTTTCAAATATACCGGTCATTTTTGAAACACCCTGTATATTAAGTTTCATTTGGATAGCATTTTTGTTACACTTAACTATCACAAATTGATTTCCAAAATGAAAGATCTGTTCTTAGAATAACAAGGTTGATTTTGCTCCACCCCTCGAGCACAAACTTCTAGAGTACATGCTATTTTAGGTAGCTTTCATTTCAAAAAGTAAAAAGCTACCTATTGCAGCAGTCCGGAGGAAAGCACTTCCGAAAATTTTGGTATATTTTCACCGATCATGACCCCCAGACCCCAAAACCATCCTCCGTTCAAATGTTGACATATATATATATATATATATATATATATATATATATAACCAATTATATATATATATATCTGATTTTTGTCATGCGATAACTAACGTATTTATGAACCGATTTAAATGAAACTTGGTACATATAAACATGGTACATAGTAGTACATACAAATGTCTCAACCGAGTTCGTTGGCCAGCATCATCCGCCATTTTGTTTCAAAATGGCGAAAATTTTAAATTTAAAAAAACATTAAATTTTTAAACTCAATGCAAAAAAAAAAAATAAAAGTTGAAAAATATTGTTCTTTTACGTGTTATAACTTAAAACAACGATTCCAGAACACTTTTTATTTTGTCTATATCTTAAAAAATGATTGAGTTATAGCACTTTGAATTTTTCTTATGGCTGACATTTTGAAACGATCTGATTTTTGTCACGTGATAACACGTGTATTCATGAACGGACTTGAATGAAACTTGGTATGTACATAGTACGTACAAATGTCTCAACCGAGTTCGTTGGCCAGCATCATCCGCCATTTTGTTTCAAAATGGCGGCTATTTTAAATTAAAAAAAAAATTTAAATTTAAAATTAAATGCGAAAAATTTAAAAGTTGAAAAACATTTTTCTTTTACGTGTTAGAACCTAAAATAACGACTCCAGAACACTTTTTATTTTGTCTATATCTTAAAAAATGATTGAGTTCTAGCACTTTGAATTTTTCTTATGGCTGACATTTTGAAACGATCTGATTTTTGTCACGTGATAACACGCGTATTTATGAATCGATTTGGGTGTAACTTGGTGTGTACATAGTATATACTGAGGCCTGAATCGAGTTCGATACTCAGTTCCATCCGCCATCTTATTTCAAAATGGCGGCCATTTAAAAAATTTTATAAATTTTAAAATTTAAAATTAGGTACAAGAAAGTGAGAAATTGAAAAAGATTTTTCTTTTATGCATTTGACCTTAATACAAAGATTCCAGAGCATTTTTTGTTTCATCTGTATCTTAAAAAATGGCTGAATTATCGCATATATATATTAATCGATTTCAATATGAGTGTGCATCTGCACCTAAATTAAGATTTCGATCAAGCTCATAATCAAGTTCTACTAATTTGAGCTTAGTATTTTTGAATAATATAATTTAATTTAAAATAAATAAATAAATATATGAAAGCTACCTCTTCCTCCAGGCACTGCCGGAAGGACTATTTGGAATTCTACCTATGAAGAACTTTTTTAAAAGTGGAGTAATCCATAAGTGACATGCCTAGCGATTTTTATGGAATACTTGTAAATATAAATGACTCAATTAGGATTTCATTTCCCAATTTTTTAATATATATATATATGAGTATATTTATGAATATATAGTTGATCAATGAGCTCACCCATTCACTCATGCAAAGTTAATCTACTGGTTCGAATATTAAGTCAGAATATTAATTTTAACTTTATATAATTTGATTGGAATTGATTTAGTATCTAGGAATTTATGATAAAGAAATGTTTTATATGAAGGTTAAACAACCATAGTAGACCATTTTAAAACTAGTCAGATGTGGCAATGCCAAAATTTCGTTCATATTAGTAATTCCTGATAAATGCAGCTTAGCGGCGCCACTGGTTAGGTAGTTTACTATAAAAATTATTCAGCAACAGCTTATGTCAACTTCTAAATGAATCTGAAGATCTGTATGAAAATGTTCTTGAAAATTTGTACATTTGTTTCTGAGAAATAACTATTAAAAATCTTAAAAAAAAAAAAAAAAAAAAAAAAAAAAAAAAAAAAAAAAAAAATCAGGATAAATCTTTATCTTGTACTAAGTGAATCTGAAGTTTGATGAAAATCCATGTATTAGTCTTTGAGATATTTATTGAGAAATGGTGAAATCAGGAAAAATGCAGCTTATCAGCACTACCTGTAGTGCGATTTACACCACAGACTAAAATAAAGCTATTGGAATAATCGTAAATAATTCAGCACAACATTGCTACCTGTTGAACAATTTGCACCAAAAGTAATCAGCACCAAATATATAAAAAACTAACTGAATCTAAAATATTGATGAAAATCCGTGCGTTAATTCTTGAGATAGACCTATTGTGGATATTAGCAATAATGCAACATAGCAGCGATGTACACCAAAAACCAGCAATAGCTATAGTACCGTAAAATGGGGTGAATAGGAACAGCGTGGTGAATAGGAACGAAACTTCCCGGTCATACAAATAAATTCATCATAAATATATGTGATGACATTTTTAGTTGTCAATTTTTTTGTAAGAAAGTAATAACTTTAAGAGTTGGGGAATTCAATTTTGATATGTTGGCACCACTACTGGGGTATATACAAAACTTCAAGAGGATCCCCCAAAACCTCATTTTTTCAATCTCTTCAAAACTTTGTTTGTAACTACAGCATTTTTCATATTCTAAACCTAAGAGAGGGAATTTTTAATTAATGATAGACCTGTAAACGATATGCTGTATTAAATTCTATTTATTTCTAAACTACATAATGAAAAAATTAAAAATGGCTTGTTACATCAGAGGTTTAAGATTTACGGGGTAAATCGGAACACGTTTTCTCTCATGGTTTATTTTTCTATACAGTAATAGTTTCATACAGTAATAGTTTTTTTTTCCCATACAGTAATAGTTTCATGTTATATATGAAAATATATGTATGAATATGTATGGTAACAATATTTTGTTTCTTCTTATTACTTGAAGAGTTTAAAGCTGCCAAGAAATTAGTTTGTTAAACAAAAAAGTCAACGCCTAATCCAACAGACATGGAACGCACAATAAAAGTATTTAAAAATAGCAAATTAGTCAGAAAAACTTCACAGAACTATTCTCTGACATCCACAACATTACAAAAGCATCTCAAAATGAAAAACCAATAAAAAAAAGATAGGGATGCAAATAGTACTAAGGGCTGGGGATGATGGCGTATTAGTAGATCGTATTAATACATTCAGCGATTGGGGCTACTCAATAGATTCACTTACCCAATGACTACTAGTAAAGAATAACAGGGTACACGGCTGTATTTGTATTAAATTCTACTTCTGCAATTCGAATATAATTTCATAAAATGAATTTTAATATTTCTTGGTTTCAAACTTGTTTTCTATTTTTTAAAAAGTCATATCTTTACTTAAGTTTCTAGTAGAAAACTTAAGTTTTACTTAAGTTTCTAGTAGAAAAAATAAAAATATAAAAAATCAGTTATTGCTTTTTTTGAACGTTAAAGTTGAAAAGTGTTCTGATTCACCCCATTTTACGGTAAGTTCTAACGGTAGGTTCTTACGGTAAGTTCTGAATATAAAGTTTTGTGAAATCCGTGCATTAGTTCTTGAGATAGAGTGGCAACAAAATTTTTGTCACATACAGACGCACAGAAAACACACACAGTCAGAAAAGCCAAAGATAATTCTCGGAATAACCGATTAATCGGAAGAATAGAAAAGGCCGGACTAACCTAAAATAAAATCCATTAACCAATAATTCTGCCAACTGGACGGAGCCCAGATCAGTTCCATTGCCTTTCTTTTCTGAGCCAGTCAGCAATTCACTTCGAAGTAGTTTATAATTTCCGTTTTAATATAAACAGTGGTAATAAAAATGCTTGAATTACATCTGCGCATACATATATATATATATAATATTAGGTGAATTACTATGTTATGTATATTCTTATTTTTTTATTTTATTGTTCCAATACACACACACACACATACAACAACATATTGTTATATTGTATTGCATATATTGTTCCTCCACTTTTCAATTTTTGCATTTCCATTTTTACATAAGACTTATAATATTATATTCTAGCAAAAAAATAGAGCTTTTCTGACCCAGTCAGCAATTCAGTTCGAAATAGTTTATAATTTCTGTTTTAATATAAACAGTGATAATAAAAATGCTTGAATTACATCTGCGCATACATATATATATAATATTAGGTGAATTACTGTGTTATGTATATTCTTATTTTTTTATTTTATTGTTCCAATACATACACACACACATACAACCACATATTGTTATATTGTATTGCATATATTGTTCCTCCACTTTTCAATTTTTGCATTGCCATTTTTACATAAGATTTATAATATTATATTCTAGTAAAAAAAAAAAAAAAAAAAAAAAAAACATATTTTTTTTAGTTTTTTCAATGTATATATATATATATATATATATATATATATATATATATATATTATAATCAATATCTTAACATTTTTTTTTTAATTTTTCGAAATTATGTCACAATATTTTTTAATTCGCTACTTGCGCTAATATTTTTTAAAAAGAATTTGCGCTAACATTTTTTTAAGAACCGATTAATCGGTAAAATAGAAAAGGCCGGACTACCCTAAAATAAAATCCACTAACCAATAATTCTCTCAACTGGACCGAGCCCAGATCAGTTACAGGGCCTTTTTTTCAGAGCCTTTCAGCAGTTCGCTTCGAAATAGTTTATAATTACCATTTTAATATAAAGAGTGGTAATAAAAATGCTTGAATTACATCTGCGCATACATATGTACATAATATTTGGTGAATTACTATGTTATGTATATTCTTATTTTTTATTTTATTGTTCCAATACACACACATATATATTGTTATATTGTATTGCATATATTGTTCCTCCACTTTTCAATTTTTGCTTTTCCATTTTTACATAAGATATACAATATTATATTCTAACAACAAAAAAAAAATATTTATCTCAGTTTTTCCAATTTTACATTTGTTTAAATAGTTTATTTTTCCAAAAATGTACATATATAAACAAAGTTACTGGGATAAGTTAACTTCTTTGGAAATAAACCTAAAATTTATAAAGTTTTGGACATGGAAAGCTGAAATGGGATTCGCTCACATTTTTTTCTATATCTATTCCCGAAATTGCATTGTAATAAGCATGCTTCCATAAATTTCTTGTTATATCTGGCAATTTAGGGAGAACAAATGCTTAATTCAGTAAAATTCTACACAAAATTTAACATTTAAAATATGTATCTCTTAATATGCTCATACATAAAATATGGAACGTTCTGATCTTTATTTAAAACATACGCCTACATTTCCTTCTAAATATCATATCTGCACCTGCGTCCCACGTAACTTGCAACTCCCTAGGCTACTATTTCCCTTTTCCTCATTACTTATTCCCTTTACTCTTAAAGTCTAGCAGCGTGGAGTAGATATACACGCATCGTCAAAATCATTTGCATGTAATTTATAGGGAAAAAATGACTAATTATCATTTTATAAAATGTTTAACAATTTTTTCAGCCTTTTTTTATTTTGTACTTTTTAACTATTTATCTGTAGTTAACATGTATTTTATCATATACAATATATATATATATATATATATATATATATATATATATATATATATATATATATATATATATATATACAGGGTGTCCGAAAAGTCTGGAAACGGCCGAATAACTCGAGAAATACATATGAGATTGAAAAACGTAAATATACGTGTTAAATATTTTTAAATAAGCTACTCTGTGATACCGAATTTGACCTTCGCAACCTAGGGGTCAGAGGGGGTCCAACTTTGAAATCTTAAATTTTAATCCCCATTTTTTATTGCAGATTTGGATTCTACAGACAAAAATACGTAACTTTTGTATTTGATGTTTATTTCGAATCCCCGTTTATCACGGTGTAATCGAGCATATTAAATCGATACATATTTCGGCTTTTCCGACGGGATTTTCCCTAATCGAAACTAATTAGGGAGAATTTATGACATTAAATTCCTCGTCTTTTGCATAAATAGCGTTTCCTGAAAATTATCCGTGGCGATTATTTTGATAGTGCTACACTGTTAAAAATTTTTCCCATTTGCTGCAGTGTCACTCCACAGCTATTATAGAATATCTCTTTTGTGACCAATGAGAATGCTCCATAACAGAGTAAAGTAATCGTTTTCTATAAAAGCGGTGGAGTGACGATGCAGCAAAAGGGTCAATTTTTTTACAATGTACTTTACTGTGTTATGAAACATTCTCAGTGGTCATGAAAGAGATATTCTATAAAAGCTGTGGAGTGACGCTACAGCAAATGGGTCAAATTTTTAACTGTGTAGCACTATCGAAATAATAGGCACGGGTGATTTTCAGGAAACGATATTCCTGCAAAAGATGAGGAATTTAATGTCATAAATTCTCCCTAATTAGTTTCGATTAGGGAAAATCTCGTTGGAAGTGCCGAAATATGTATCGATTTCATATGCACGATTACACCGTGATAAACGAGGATTCGAAATAAACATCAAATACAAAAGTTACGTATTTTTGTCCGTAGAATCCGAATTTGCAATAAAAAATGGGGGTTATAATTTAAGATTTCAAAGTTGGACCCCCCTCTGACCCCCAGGGGGTCGGTTACGAAGGTCAAATTTGGTATCACAGAGTAGCTTATTTAAAAATATTTAACACGTATATTTACGATTTTCAATCTCATATGTATTTCTCGAGTTATTCGACCGTTTCCAAACTTTTCGGACATCCTGTATATATATAGTATAAAAGACATTTTCTAAACATACAGCATATATATATATTATATTCAAAATCTTAACAAAATTTTATTGATTTTCATTGAAAAAACCCTATTAGCTAACAGGTTCTTGTCTCAAAGCTGATAGGCGGAGGTGTTGGGTTCGAGCCATCTTTGGTCTAATCGTTCAATGTCATTTCATTTTTTAAGCTACCATGTTAAATATATTAAACACATATTTCTTTATAATATGCTCCAAACTGTATTTTCATTTTTAGTTTTATAGTTTTAATTTTAACTGTGTGCTTATAGTTCACCCAAGTTTTAAAGGATAGGTAAAAAAATGTTTAATATTTTATGATAAGAATCTTAATCAATGAAAATCGTCTGTGCTGTTCCATCTTTCGAGCACACAAAACGGCTTGCTTGTTTAATATATCGTATATACCGAGTGATCGAAAAATCAGGACGAACTTTAAAATGAATAATTCGAAAACGAATGAAGGTATTATCGTGTGCTAAAATTTTAAAAAATGTGTATAGAAATTATTTAAATTTGTTGAATGATAAATTATAACAAATGTTCTCATAATTGTATCTTATTTTTTACTTTCGATTTCTTAACTTTATTCTGTGTAATTATAGTGTGGTAAAATTTTAAAGAATATAAAAAGAAATTATTCAAAACTATGATAATCATGATTTTTTTATGAAAAAAGCCATTATATCAAAATTACAAAAGCTATATTAACATTTATCTTTATTATAACATTTACAGAAAACAAAAACTCATATTTTGTTGTCCGTTACCATTATTTTTTCATTTTAAATTTTTACTGCCGAGTTAAACAAACCGTAAACACCTTCGATCCAGATGTCATTTATAATCTCCCATCCACAATTCTACTCAATGCAAAACATTGACAAAAAAAATGTAATGCGGATTTTCCGACAATCGACATAGGCAATAATCGCACCCCACTCACTTTACATCATTGCTCACCCATAGGCAATAATGCACACATCGAACCACGTGACCACACCCCATGAGTCACAATGGACTAAGGGGTTACTAACTCCTCATTTTTAACGCTCCTTATCATACATCTTTATATTCCTGGCATGTTACTCCACACGGCCGGAACAAACTACAAATAATGAAGGAGTGGGGAGCCGTGGTCTGGGGAGTAGGATGCTAATAAGTGGGGAGCAGGTGCGGGATAAAACAGATAGATGGAGTGTGGGTGTTTGCATTAGTCCGGACAACTTAATGTAATGTATTTTGGTATAAATGTACACTGTATATATATATATATATATATATATATATATGTATGTATGTATATATATATATATATATATATATATATATATATATATATATATATATTTCTTAATCTTCGAAAATATGGTATAATAACGAATAGAAATATGTGGTAACATATTTCCGATATCATATAATTAAAAGCATTCTTCATCTTTAGAAAACTCAGAAAGAAAAATATAGGGTAACTTGAGGTGAGATACCGTGCTGTACAAGACGCCATATCACATAATTTTCATTATTATTATTATTATTATTATTATTATTATTATTATTATTATTATTATTATTTGAGAATTTATAGATTGTTTACTTGTTTAAAACTCTTAATTGTGTGATTGCGTTAATTTAAATTAACGATTATTAAATTGTTTTTTTAAGGAGGTTAATAGTTTTAGATCCATATTTTTTACCTAAATACCAAAGCGCCGAAAGAATCAATTTTAGAAAAGGTAACTTTTCTGTCATTTTTAATATTGTTTGGAAAAAACCTGTGAATAAATATTTATAATATTACTTTAGCCCCGGAACTGAAGAGAATAAAATGAGACACGTAAATAAACAAGCTAAAAGAAATGTTATAGAACACGGCCATAGCAAACAACAGCTTTTGAAGGAGTCGGGAATCGCGGTCTAGGGATAGAGAGTAGTTTACCACTAAGCGGGGGAGCAGGTGTGGAATATGTGTGGAAACTATGTAGGAGAGCGTGGTGTTTCCGGGTCCATTTAATATTTTATTTTTTAAGGTAAACGCATGGTCATAAAATATATGTTCCATTTCAAATATTGGTATTATATCAAATAAAGTAATAAGTCTATTCATACCTTAAATTTGACAAAATATACAAATTTATATAATTTAATTTAAAAATACATTTTTAAACTCTTTTAAAACCATTTTGGGCATTATTTTTTAGGTAAAATCTGGAAGAAAATGCAATGTAGTATATAACGCATAAATAAGTTTCGTCATGCAATCAAAACATTGATATCACAGAAATAATATCTCAATTTTCAAAACGCAAAGCGCAGAATTAGTTCAACCGGTTCTATTATGTGAGAAATTTCCATGGTATTTATTTTATTTTATGGAGAGTGTTCGAAAAGACTGATTGAAGTTACTCTAGATCTTTTGATTTTAAACACTAGAATGGGTAGTTGACGTCAATTTGACGCCGATCAAATAAATAAATGACGACCCGAATCAGATATTGTTTCATAAGGAAAATTAAATATAAACCACCGAAAAAATATATTAAATAGGTTTAAATGACATTTTTGGGGTAAATATTTCTATTAAGGTCAAGTAAAATATAGATGAGTTTTTGTGTTGAACTATTCTTTAAGCAAAGAAACTACAGACGTTGTGGGTTGATTAGTATTAAATGGGTGTTCTTGTCTAAAATTTTGAAAAAAAAGTATTTCGAAATATACTTTAAAGAATGAATGGTAATGCGCACACATATGTATATATTTATATAAACAAAAGGGAATCACAAATCTATAAGCAAGTTTGGCAGAGTGCTAAAAATGAACATAAATTCAGAGTGAAAACTAGAAATGTAATAGATATATTTTTTTTATCGAACTTTACAAACCACCCAAAAATTTATGCATCTAAACCACCATATACATTTAAACAATAATGATCTTCTTGCAAAATAAAAGAAAATTTTACTAAATGAGTGCTTTTTTTTATGTTATTTAGCTAATAAAAATACAATTTTCTTTAACGATCTGTTAAATTTCGATGGTTAATATTTGATACAAGTTTTAAATTCGAATTTAAACTTATATGTTTTCTTCATCTCCTTTTATAAAACAATCTAGTTTTATTCCCTTGGCTTAAAATTTTTGAATTAAAAGCAAGAAATAATGTGTTACAGTTTGTCTCAATGCGATATTTTGTCAGCGAGATATTTTACTGAAAGTGAGATTAGATGCTCCCACTGAACTCGTTAGTTTTGCGATAGTTCTTTATTCTTTAAAATGCTCCTTAGGAAAGAGCATGAGCATCGTAATGATAACTTTTCCCATTAAATATTCATATCATTTTTGTTATTAAACATAAAATATAATAAAGAGCCAATTTTAATATCCGTATTCCGTATAATGCATGAACTTTTACAAGCGATAAAGTATCTTTGTTAAATTGCGCTATTAAAGTATTGTTGTATGATAAGCTTTTTAGTGTACTTTCAAATAACTAAATGTCTGTTCAAAAGAGAAGCACTATTTTATTTTCCTAAATGCTTTAATGGATTCTTTTAAAAAGTTTAATTATGGAAACAATTTCAATATTTTTAACTTTGAAGCAATATTTCATAGTTTGTTTTAAAATTTTCAAAACTAATTCGCTAATGGCTTTTGAAGCTAATGACTTATGACCTATTTATATTAACTCTTTAATTGTAAAAGAATTTCCTTTTTTATCACTTAAAACTAGTTAATGCTCTTTTACTGTTTTTATACGCTCAAACATTCAAATTTTTCATCAATAAGAATTAAATGATGTTGTCTTTTATCAAAAGGTTTCAGCAGTAAGAAACATTATTAATCTTAGAGTTTTATGTATGCACCATTTTAATAAAGGAACCGCTGTGTTTTGATATTTTTCATGTTTAATTTTTAAATGAACACATTGTTTTCGCAGACATTCGACCAGCGTTAGTAGTTTGGCGAATTAAAAATAAAAAAAAAACATTCGCCAAATGAAAAAAGTATTACCAAAATAAATTCGCCGTGTAGCACAAAAAAATCTTTGTTTTTTAATGTGTTCCTTTTTTTCAATATATTCTAAAATAATCTAAGTTTTTAAAACTGCGACAACGACTATTATTATTCTAATTTCAACTATCCGCTACAAATATATTAAAAATATATACATATTGAAATTATGTATATATGCACATGTATGAAAAACGGAAAAGAAAAGAAAGAAAAAGCAAAAATTGAGCACTAGCAATTTGGCGGATCTAATTGCCTGTTTACTTGCCAAATGAAGAATTCAGTCGCAATTTGGAGCAATAGCGAGTGACAGCGAGAACTCTTAATAAATATAAAAAGCAATTTATTAAAACTTTGAATCCTTGAGATTATCTGCATACAACATATCTTACATAAGATTCTTCTTGGAAATCTTGGGAAGACATGCATTTTGAGGCCTTTATAAGAAAATTATAATTACAATTTATGCATAATTTTATTAAACAAAATACTCTGATTTTACCTTTTAGACACTTCTTAGAGTTAGGAGTCCTGGGCTGTTTCCATTATCTGCTCTTGTTTAATTATGCTCTGTCTCAAGAAAGCATCATTTACCCATGTAAGAAATTACAATATTATCTACAATATTATTATTTAAACCAGGTATATTTACGAAATAAATAAAATACAGCCTGTAACAACCAGTGAGTTTTTGTAATTTTGCAGTTTTTTATATCAGAATATTAGAGTAAGATAACCTTTTGTTACACCACGGAAAAGAGCCGAACAATTTTACCCCATGCACCATTTTATTTCCAAATCCTAAACAATTAAAACTCGAAAAATATGCATTTTGCTTATCTTTTATTCGCACTTACTGGGTGTCCCAAAAATGTCTGATGGATTTTAAAATTCAATAACTTGCGAACGGTGACAGCTATTTAAAAATTTTTTGCAGGAGGGTTATGTATAATGTCAGGAGTGTTTTTACTGTAATTTTTTATTTTAGTTCGCATTTCAAACAATAGGTGGCGCTGACGGCGATTGAAGGCCAGGTAATCAGTGCTGAGTGAAGCGTCGATCTGGCCTTCAATCGCCGTCAGCGCCACCTATTGTTTGAGATGTGAACTAAAATAAAAAATTACGGTAAAAAAACTCCTGACATTATGCATAACCCCCCTGCAAAATTTTTTTAAATTGTTGTCACCGTTTGCAAGTTATTGAATATTAAAATCCATCAGTCATTTTTGGGACACCCGGTATATCTTATTTATGCATAGACAATACCTTAAATGAATAACTTCTCAAGCTATGAAATTTTGTTTTTCAGTATATTATTTTTCCCCCAATTTTAAATATGCATTTTAAATAAGTCTTCCTTGAAACTTTTCTCAATCTCATTTTTCGTAATAAATAAAAAAATAAATAAAATTAAACTTTGCATACAATAATGTTTTTTTAAAGTTACGTTTTATTCAAATGAGTACAAACAAAATTAGAATTTTTAGAGAGTAAGACATATTTTTCTTTGTGAAAACTTTAGGAAAATTGTGTTTTTGGGAGGGAAAAAAACAAATTGTTAATGAAGGGGCATTTAAATATTTTCCATATTATATTTAACTTTAAAATTATCTTTATCTTCTTACATTTAACTTTCCATCATTTTTAACAGGAAAAAAACAAAATTTAAATCCTTCATAGCTTCAAGATAATAAAAAAAAAGTAGCTTATAATTTCGATGCAAAGCTGGCTTAATGAAGAACTATTTACATAATTAACATTTCATGCTTTTGTTTATTTCATAAATAAAAAGAATGCAATATTTTGCACTAAATGCTGGCGATCCCATTTTAAATACCATAACCGCCTTTCGGTACTTAACTTTACATAGCCTTAATTTAAAAGTAATTGCAGATGTTATAAAACAGTAACATTTAGATTCTAAATAGTCCATTAATTCAATGAAATAATAATCTAATTCGTGTTCTTTCACCTTTTATTATATTCTCTTATAGTCTTAAACCATCTGTATTTGTATTCCTCATAATCATAAAAAATTTAATGTTTACATTTAATACCTCAAAAAAATCTTTATAATTAACCCTTTACGTCTTGATTTGGCTTTTGAGTTTTATAAAAAGAATGCAATATAAAATTAATTTAATTTGTCTCTTAATAAAACTATATAGTACTTTTAATACAAAATACTTAGTTAAATCACCCTCAGTAAGAACAATGAATCATTCAAAGTTAAATACATTTTAATGTAGTTATTGTCTCAAACATTTACATGGATTCAGATTCTAACCTATTAACCCATAACTGCACTGTATGCCGCATCTGGCACAAATCGAAACTCAATAACTCTCATTATTTGCCATGAATTTCGGCAATATGATCACTGTAATTGATTCAAAACAATCCAAAAAGTAGAATAACACTTATTTTGTCCATGTACGATGGATGCATTTAACAAAAAATCAAAATTTGTTCTTCGAAAAAAAAAAAAAAAAAAAAAAAAAAAAAAAAAAAAAAATTACGATTAATTTATTAAGGCAAAATTTACTCTTACTGTTTTTACTGAATACTTAAAAGTATCGATATAAAGAAAATTGTAGAGTGATAAGCAGATAATATTAATTCATTTAATCCCGTTTTATTGAAATATATACAAATACAATATTTAAAAACCCCAACTGCGTATACAGGGTATTCGCCATAAAATAACAAATTTTAGCTGAAAATTTCATTTAAAAAAAATTATTATTCCTTTCCTATTATTAGAGCGATATATAGATTTTAAACGCATTTTTATCATAAAAACACAGAAATTCGTTGTTTTTTATTTAAAAAAATTGTATTAAAAAAAAACTTTAACTTTTAGAACCAGTTTGAACCGGTTGTAAAATTAAAACTATCCAAAAAAAAAAAAAAAATACAACCAAAATTGAAAAAGTAAAAACTATCTCTGTTGTGGATCGTCCTAAGCTATCCCATGGGAAATCATGTAAAAACAATAAAATTTGAGCGCATTATTTGAAAATAACGCCCCCATAGACTTAACATTATCATCCGGGTATTTTTCAGTGACTAGTGTGTCGCCTTAAAGCGCAACACTAGTCACAGAAAAACACCCGGATGATAATGTAAAGTCCATGGGAGCGTTATTTTCAAATATCTCGCTCAAATTTTATTATTCTTTACATGATTTTTTTTTTTTTTTTTTTTTTTTTTTTTTTTTTTTTTTTTTTTTTTGAATGGCGTAGTTTTTACTTTTTCAATGTTGGTTTCAGATTTTTTAAAAATTACTTTAAATTTCAAAACCAGTTTAAACCAGTTCTGAAATTAAAACTAACTTAATATAAATAATATATAAGTAAAATCAAAAAAGTAAAAACTAGGCTGCTTGTAGATCGTCTTCAGCTATCTCATTCAAAAACAATCATGTAAAAATATTAAAATTTGAGCGAGATATTTGAAAAGAACGGCCCCATAGACTTACCATTAGCGTTACACTTTTACTACGTGATTAGTGTACGCTCTTAAGTAATTACTGAAAAATTAATTAATTTTTTTTAATTTTATTTATTGCAGGATTAAACTTTTTAAAAAATTACTTAACACAATATATATATATATATTATTGTTTTATAATATATTTTTCACTGTCCAGTGACGTCACCATGGCACTCAACATGTTAATCTTATGTAACATCTCGTGCCAAATTCCTGGTAATTCAAAGGAGATTAATTCATTGCAGATTTCTTCGTAACATATACAGATTATTGACAACCCTTTACGTTCATTGTATTCAATTTCATCACCAACTATTTAATTTTAATGATAATAAGGGCTTTTTTCTGGTATGTATCTTAAATATTGAAAATATAATTTTTATAAATATTAAATATGTAATCATTAACCTGCAATACTAATTATAGAAAATTTAGTAAATTCAGTTCGGCCGTAAAATTGTTAAACATTGTGTCTTACAGAAAATCTCAATCGATAAATATACAATTTTTGCATAAAATGATAGCTATGTACTTATAAACTAATATCACAATATAGAAGAGAAACAACTAAAGTCATTGTACTTTGGCAAAAAAAAAAAATCTTGCATAAACATAATTAACGAAGATTATCTTTTTTTAATCTTATGCAGCATCTCATGCCAAACTCCTGGTAATTCAAAGAGCCTGGTAATTCATTGCATATTCATTGCATATAGATTATTGGCAATATCTTATGTTCACTTTTAGTGCGTCATCTAATTTGTTTTAAAGGTAATAATTGATTTTTTCATGGTATGAATCTTATTTACTGTAAATAAAATAGTTATAAATATTCATTTATGCAATCATTAACCTGCAATACTAATTAAAGAAAAGTTAGTAAAATCAGTTCTGCTATAATTTTTTTAAATATTTCGTTTATGAATTATTATAATAAAAGATTTTTAATTCCTGTCAAAAATGCGATTAGGAAAAATTTGAAGTGACACAAGAATAACTTTAGTTTAATTACTGCGATATAAAAGAAAATTATAAAATGCTTTTACATATTCATATTCCGATTTTGTTAAAAGTTAAATCTCCAGAGATTTATACGTACCCACATCTGTCATAAATAATTAATTTTATCTGTTGAAAGCTAAATCTTATGCTATTCATTAAAATGTAAAGCATTTGTAAAATATGACTTAAAGAAATTTTTAATAATTGAATTACATTTTTACTTTTCAAAATACTTGCTAAATCTATTTAATATTATTTATTTAATTAATGCCGTAACTGCAGCATAATCAAAATTGTAGAAAATTCAATTAAAATTTTTGTAAAAGTAATTAAAGTCAAGAAATAGTTTTAAAAATATGCATGTTGTACAAAGTCACATATTTATAATTTAATGAAGTAACAAAAAAAGATATTTTCCCAGTCTTTTAACTAAATTATTTAATATAACTATTAGAGATTATTTTTTTTTTGTATTTAATTCAATTTTGTTAATTATATAATCGTCTTTATAATTAGAGTTGGATATTTGAATATTTTTAGAAATTTTTTGAATGTTCAACTTTAAGTCCGGTAGTCTTTTAATGAAAATTTTCTTAAGGGTGTATTCGAAAAAACGCTTTTCCACCTTCAACAGCTCGAAATTTTCCGATACAATTTCAGACACATTTTTAAACGTAGAAACATGAAATTTGCTGAGAGGATTCTAGAAGGGACGTATGAGGTGCCGTGTGATGTCTTTTTACGCTCAATTCATTAGAATTGAGTTATAAACAATTATCTTCTCAGTATGACCTTTTTTTCGTTCTCAAATCTCCCGCTTGAGAAAAATCGGTTCGAAATGCCGTTTATGGTTTATTTTTTTGCAATGTTTTCTGAATTTTTCAAAGAATCGACAATTACGGCACCTTGTGTACTTTCCAAATAAGAGATATTGAAAGTTTGTTGTATTTGAGAGCAATAATAAGTTCAAAAATAAATCGGAAAATAGGCAGTTTGAATCGAAATACACCCTTAAGCAATAATACAATAAGTTAATACATAAAAAATATTGTATAAGAATTACCATTTCAATTAATATTACATGCGATACATATTATATGTATAAATATGTATAAAACTATTATAAACTAATACAGACTGTATACAGGGCGAATCTAAACTCTTGGGAAAGAAGAAGGGATAGAAGAAGGGTAGTACACATCAAGATAAACAATATTAAATGGGAAACTAAAGGTCCCAAACGTCTTCCCAATATTATATAAAGTTCATTTACCTGATGTTTATTATGCAGAGATTTTTTCCGACTACCTATCATATCATATAAGTATAATTTTAATTGATTTGTTAATTAATTTTCAACAATGAAATTGTGCCCAAAATTATCGAATTTGAAATATGTGAAACATCGCACTGTTAACTAATCGTAAAACCAACAGAATGATTGCAGCGGTAAGAGATTTTTTCCGACTACCTATCATATCATATATGTATAATTTTAATTGATTTCTTAATTAATTTTCAACAATGAAATTGTGCCCAAAATTATCGAATTTGAAATATGTGAAACATCGCACTGTTAACTAATCGTAAAACCAACAGAATGATTGCAGCGGTAAGAGATTTTTTCCGACTACCTATCATATCATATATGTATAATTTTAATTGATTTCTTAATTAATTTTCAACAATGAAATTGTGCCCAAAATTATCGAATTTGAAATATGTGAAACATCGCACTGTTAACTAATCGTAAAACCAACAGAATGATTGCAGCGGTAAGAGATTTTTTCCGACTACCTATCATATCATATATGTATAATTTTAATTGATTTCTTAATTAATTTTCAACAATGAAATTGTGCCCAAAATTATCGAATTTGAAATATGTGAAACATCGCACTGTTAACTAATCGTAAAACCAACAGAATGATTGCAGCGGTAAGAGATTTTTTCCGACTACCTATCATATCATATATGTATAATTTTAATTGATTTCTTAATTAATTTTCAACAATGAAATTGTGCCCAAAATTATCGAATTTGAAATATGTGAAACATCGCACTGTTAACTAATCGTAAAACCAACAGAATGATTGCAGCGGTAAGAGATTTTTTCCGACTACCTATCATATCATATATGTATAATTTTAATTGATTTCTTAATTAATTTTCAACAATGAAATTGTGCCCAAAATTATCGAATTTGAAATATGTGAAACATCTCACTGTTAACTAATCGTAAGACCAACAGAATGATTGCAGTGGTAATCTATTAGTTATATGTTAGTAAGTAAATCGAGGCTAGGTATCATCCTCGTAACTCAATCGGTAGAAAATTAAAAAAATATTCCAAGAATCCGGGTTTAATTAACGGAATGGACATTTTTATTCTCTTTGTTTTACGCCTGGATAAAAAAGTGAAGATTCACGTATTTAATAGAACGTATGATTTTGTGAAAATGTTGATTGAGTGATTTTTTTTCGGAGAGATTTGTCCAGTACAGCTTAAAGATATTTGCATACATTTTTCATTAATCAGTATGACTGTGTTAAAATAATAAAATATAAATATATAATGCCTACTAATTCGTCATTATATAGATATTACATTTAATCTACCATAATGTAACCTTTTGCGGACTCAGTGTATACTCTATCCTAAACAATGGTTTTTAAATTTCTGTAGTTTTTCAAAAAACTATTCTGGTAAAAGATCACTATTTTAATTTATTCGACCAAAAATCCCAATTTCCAATTTAGTACAGTTAAATGTATTGCCCAATTTCGTGTAAAAATACAAATCTAGCAACTGTCTTAGATTCCAAAATTAATATCTCTATTGGAGTGAAATTGTTAAAAATATAAAGTATGCTAACACCTTTATATCCCCATTTTACACTTAATGAACCATAACTTAATACTTCTCACTTAGTTAAGGAGTACAATGCATATATTACACTACTAACTGGCTTGGATTCCGGAATCAATATCTCTAATGAAATGTAACCGTTTAAAATATACAATATGCTAATACCTTAACATCTTCATTTTACACTTAATCAACCATAACTTAACGCTTCTCACGCAGTTCAGTGGTACAAAGCATGTATTACACAAATAACTAGCTTAGATTTTGAAATTAGAATCTCTAATTGAGTTCAATTGTTTCAAAAATAAAGTATGCTAACACCTTAATATTCTCTTTTATATTTAACCAACCGGAACTTAACACGTCTCACTTATTTCAGTTGCACAACGCAAATATTAGACAACTAAATGGCTTAGATTCCGGTATCAGAATCTCTAATGGAGTGCAATTGTTTAAAAAGGAAAATATGCCAACACCTTAATATCCTCATTTTACACTTATTCAACCGTAACTTAGCATTTCTCACTTATTTCACTTGCATAACGCAGGGACGTGTTACACAACCTACTCAATTAAAAACACATCCTTTTGCATTTGATACGCCATACGACTTAGCAATAATTTCCTTCCGTCATATTATCGAACTTTCCTGACCCCCAGCATTATCCCTTTATGAGTCACAATATAGCGGTAAGGGAGAGGTGCGATGCCACTTTATTCTCGGCAAACATTGGGAAGTGAATGAAAATAATCACATCCGCAGAAAGAGATTGTCGTTTTGATGAAAATTTTTGAGAGCTTGTCTTGCTTAGTGATTGGAATTTTAACATTCAGGATAGCACAATCGAAAATTTCAATATCTATATTACTTTACATAGTTTAAAAATATATTTATTTAAGGTATGTGCGTAAGTCGGGTCATTATTTTAAATGAAATTTTCATGAAATGCATAATTTATTTGTATGTAGCTTGATTTATTTGGTAAATGTTCACAGCTAATCATGAACAATGCTTTTTAATTTTCTATAGTTTTTAAATAAAAAAACTAATAGAAGGTGACTACCTTTTTTTTTTAAATTTATTCAATCAAGAATCCCGATTTCGTATTTAGATCAGTAAAATGTATTGCCTAATTACGCGCAAAAACATAAATCTACCAACTGGTTAGATTCCAAAATCAATATCTCTAATGCAGTGCAATTATTTAAAAAATATATGCTAACAGCTTAATATCCTCATTTTACACTTATTCAACCGTAACTTAACATTTCTCACTTAGTTCAGTGGCACAACGTAGGCACATATTATACAACCTACTCAATTAAAAACACATCCTTTTGCATTTGACGCGCCGTACGACTCGGCAATAATTTCCTTCCGTCATATTATCGATCTTTCCTGACCCCCCCAGCCTTATCCCTTTATGAGTCACACTTTAGCGGTAAGGGAGAGGTGCCATGCCATTTTATTCTCGGCAAACATTGGGAATAGAAAGAAAATAATCTGATCCGCAGAAAGAGATTGTCGCTTTGATGGAGATTTTTGAGAGTTTGTCTTGTTTAATGATTGGAATTTTAACATCCAGGATAGCACAATCGAAAATTTATGCACCTATGGTACTTTACAGAGTTTAAAAATGTATTTAATTAAGGTCGGGTCATATTTTTTAAATGAAATTTTTATTAAATGCATAATTTATTTATGTGTAGTTTTATTTATTTGGTAAAAGTACACTGCTAATTATCAACAATGGCTTTTAATTTTATGTAGTTTTTCAATAAAATAATCTGGCAAAAGATCACTATTTTAATTTGTTCATTCAAGAATCCCAATTTCTTATTTAGTACAGTAAAATGTATTGCCTAATTTCCCGTAAAAATACAAATCTATCATTTTCGTGGCTTAGATTCCGGAATCAATTTCTCTGACGGAGTGCAATCGTTAAAAAAAATAAAATATGCCACACTTTAATATCTTCATTTTGCACTTAATAAACCGTAACTTAACACTTCTAACATTTCTCACATAGTTCAGTTTCACAACGCATATATTATACAACTAATTGACTTAGATCCCTGAATAAATATCTCTCATGGAGTGCAATTGTTTTAAAAATAAAATATGCAAACACCTCAATATCCTTATTTCACACTTATTCAACCTCAAATTAACACCTCTCACTTAGATCAGTGGCACAACACAAGCACATATTATACAACCTACTTAATTAAAAACACATCCTTTTGCATTTGACACGCCATACGACTCCGCATTAGTTTCCTTCCATCATTTCATCGAACTTTCCTGACCCCCAACCTTATCCCTTTATGAGTCACAATATAGCGGTGAGGGAGAGGTGCAATGCCACTTTATTCTCAGCAAACATTGGGAAGTGAAGGAAAATAAACTGATCTCTGAAAAAGATTGTCGCTTTGGTGGAGATTTTTGAGAGCATGTCTTGCTTAATGATGGGAGTTTTAACATTCAGGGTAGCACAATCGAAAATTTACATACGTATGGTACTATATAGAGTTTAAAAACATATTTATTTAAGGTATGTGCGTAAGTTGGGTCATTTTTTAATGGAATTTTTATTAAATGCATACTTTATTTATGTGTAGCTTCATTGATTTTGTTAAAAAGACAAAGCTAATCAAAAACAATAGCTTTTGATTTTCTGTAGTTTTTCAGTAAAATAACCTGGTCAATAAAAATCACAATCTTTATATTAATTTATACTATCAAGAATATCAATTTACTATTTAGTTCAATAAAAATGTATTTCCAAATTTCGTCAGAAAATATAAAGCTACCAACTTCGTGACTTAGATTCCGGATTCAATTTCTGCAATGAAGTGCAATTGCTAAAAAGATAAAATATGTTTACACCTTAATATAGTCATTTTACATTTAATCAACCGTAAATTAACACTTCTCATTTAGTTCAGTGGCAAAGCGCATATATTATACAACTATTTGGTTTAGATCCCGGAATAAATGTCTCTAATGAAGTGCAATTGGTTTAAAAATAAAATATGCAAATACCTTAGCATCCTCATTTCACACTTATTCAACAGTAAGTTAATACTTCTTACTTAGTTCAGTGACACAGCGCATACACTATACAACTAAATGGCTTAGATTCCGGAATCAATATCTCTACTGGAGTGCAATTGTTTTTAAAAAAATAAAACATTCTAACACCTTAATGCTCTCATTTTAGTCGAAGTGAAAAAATGTCTTTAAAACACTATTTTTATGGTGTTTTAAAGAAGTTTTTTTTTTTTTTTTTTTTTTTTTTTTACTTCGATTGATTAACACCAGTTTCAGCTTATTATTTGATCCTTATTTTATACTTAAGGGTGTATTCGAAAAAACGCTTATCCACCTTCAAAGCTCAAAATTTTCCGATACAATTTCAGGCACATTTTTAAAAGTAGAAACATGAAACTTACTGAGGGTATTCTTGAAGGGGCGTATGAGGTGCCGTGTGATGTCTTTTTACGCTCAATTAATTAGAATTTGAGTTATAAACAATTACCTTATTAGTATGACCCTTTTTTTCGTTCCCAGATATCCCGCTTGGGAAAAATCGTTTCGAAATGCCCTTTTTGATCGCTTTTTTGCAATATTTTTTGCATTTATCAAAGAATCGACAATCACGGAACCTTGTGTAATTTCCAAATAAAAGATTTTGAAAGTTTGGTGTATTTGAGAGCAAAAATGAATTCAAAAATAAATCGGAAATTAAGCAGTTTGAATCGAAATACACTCTTAATCACCCAAAACTTAACGCTCCTCACTTAATTCAGTGGCACAACACATATATTATACAACTAAATGGCTTAGATTCTGGAATCAATATCTCTAATGCGGTGCAATTGGTTTAAAAATAAAATATGCAAACACCTAAATATCCTCATTTTGCACTTATTCAACCGTACCTTAACACTTCTCACTCAATTCAGTGGCGCAACGCAAGCATATGTTATACAACATACTCCATTATAAACACATCCTTTTGCATTTGACACGCCGTACGATTCAGCAATAATTTCCTTCCGTCATTTTATCGAACTTTCCTGACCCCCAGCATTATCTCTTTATGAGTCACAATATATCGGTGAGGGAGTGGTGTAATGCCACTTTATTCTTAGCATACATTGGGAAGTAAAGTAAAATAATCTGATCTTTGAAAAGCGATTGTCGCTTTGATGGAGATTTTTGAGAGCTTGTCTTGCTTAGTGACGCGAGTTTTAACATTCCGGCTAGCACAATAGAAAATTTATATATCTATGGTACTTTTCAGAGCTTAAAAAATATTTATTTATAAAGATATGTTAGTAAGTCATTTATTAAGATATGTGCATCGGGTCATTTTTTAATGAAATATTTATTAAATAGATAATTTATTTATGTGTAACTTGATTTATTTTGTAAAAGTTCACAGCTAATTATCAACAATGGTTTTTAAATTTTCTGAAGTTTTTTAGTAAAATAATCTGGCAAAAAATGACTATTTTAATTTATTCAATCAAAAATCCCAATTTCTTATTTAGTACAGTAAAGTGCATTGCCTAATTTCGCGTAAAAATACAAATCTACCAACTTCGTGGCTTATATTCCGGAATCAATATCTCTAAAGCAGTGCAACTGTTTAAAAAATAAAATATGCTAACACCTTGATATCCTCATTTTACGCTTATTCAACTTTAACTTAGCACTTCTCACTTAATTCAGTGGCACAACGCAGGCACATAATATACAACCTACTCAATTAAAAACACATCCTTTTATATTTGACACGCCGTACGACTCAGCAATAATTTCCTTCCGTCATTTCATCGAATTTTCCCGACCCCCAGCCTTATCCTTCTATGAGTCACAATATAACGGTAAAGGAGAGGTGCAATGCCACTTTATTCATGGCAAACATTGGGAAATGAATGAAAATAATCTGATCCGCAGAAAGAGATTGTCGCTTTGATAGAGATTTTTGACGGCTTGTCTTGCTTAGTGATGGGCGTTTTAACATTCAGGATAGCACAATCGAAAATTTAAATATCTATATTACTTTACATAGTTTAAAAATATATTTATTTAAGGTATGAGCGTAAATCGGGTCATTATTTTAAATGAAATTTCTGTGAAATGCATAATTTATTTGTATGTAGCTTGATTTATTTGGTAAATGTTCGCAGCTAATCATGAACAATGCTTTTTAATTTTATATAGTTTTTTAATAAAAAAAACTAATAGAAGGTGACTACCTTTTTTTTTAATTTATTCAATCAAGAATCCCGATTTCGTATTTAGATCAGTAAAATGTATTGCCTAATTACGCGCAAAAACATAAATCTACCAACTGGTTAGATTCCAAAATCAATATCTCTAATGCAGTGCAATTATTTAAAAAATATATGCTAACAGCTTAATATCCTCATTTTACACTTATTCAACCGTAACTTAACATTTCTCACTTAGTTCAGTGGCACAACGTAGGCACATATTATACAACCTACTCAATTAAAAACACATCCTTTTGCATTTGACGCGCCGTACGACTCGGCAATAATTTCCTTCCGTCATATTATCGAACTTTCCTGACCCCCCCAGCCTTATCCCTTTATGAGTCACACTTTAGCGGTAAGGGAGAGGTGCCATGCCATTTTATTCTCGGCAAACATTGGGAATAGAAAGAAAATAATCTGATCCGCAGAAAGAGATTGTCGCTTTGATGGAGATTTTTGAGAGTTTGTCTTACTTAGTGGTTTTAACATTCATGATAGTACAATCGAAAATTTATGCAGCTATGGTACTTTAATGAGTTAAAAAAATTATTTATTTAAGATATGTGCGTAAGTCGGGTCATTCTTTCAATAAAATGCTCATTAAATGGATAATTTATTTATGTGTAGCTTGATTTATTTGGTAAAAGTACACAGCTAATTATCAACAATGGTTTTAGATTTTCTCTAGTTTTTTAATAAAATAATCTAATAGAAGATGATTAAGTTTATTTTAATTTACTCAATCAAGAATCACAATTTTCTATTTAGATCAGTAAACTGTATTGCCTAATTACTCGCAAAAACATAAATCTACCGATTGGTTAGATTCCAGAATCAATATCGCTAATGCAGTGCAATTATGTAAAAAAATATGCTAACAGCTTAATACCCTCATTTTACACTTATCCAACCGTAACTTAACACTTCTCACTTAGTTCAGTGGCGCAACGCAGGCACATATTATACAATAGGGTGGGCCGAAAAAAACTTTTTTTCGATTTTCGATTATGGCGGGTGCGGAAAAGTGGCCACTGGTGGCACTCAGTTCATACAAAAAATTTGAGATTTTTTGGATATTTCCTTACCTTGCCGCAAACGGCTTGAAGTTTTGCAAAAATGTTCATTTTTGAACTTTTTTCGAAAAAAATTTAAAAATGTTAAATTAAATTTATTTTGGTTGTATTTACTTGAAAAGGCATATTTAATGTACCAAATATTTAAATAATATCTGATCATGCATTATTTGATATCTATGTGTGTTATAATTTAGGCTATTTTTATAGCTTTTTCGCGTATAACAGGCAAAAGTTGTATTTGTTTGAATCGATCGTTAGTTTCTATATTATTTATGTCTCTTGGACTTCTTTATATTTTTTCTCTGTGTCAAACGTCATATATTTGGGGAAAAGACAGCAGTATACTTTAAAAACAAATCTGGAAGGTGAGAAAGTGGTGAAGCAGGACTCTAAGCGAGCGCAATAACTCGTCGTAATACTCAGGGAGTGAAGGACGAAATAGCTGAGAGCCAAAATGCAATAAATGATTCTTATTATTTATCCTTGCTCAGTAACCTGCGACATTTGTTCAGTGTTAACGTGAAACCTTTTCGTAGTGATTATACAGTGCTTTTTGGATCGTTTAATGTGCCATTATAGTGTTTTGTGCGTTTTATTTCAACGAGCTTAGAAATGGCTAGTATAAAAGGCCATGACAATGCAAAGACACGCAATAGCGTGAAAAGTAACTTTTTGGGGGCGTCATGCATATTGAAAGAATTGCAATTGCCAACTTATGCTGATAATAATGCGCCACTACTACTGGTTGCTTCACCATGTAGAAGTTGTGACAGCAGAGGATACGAATCTCGTCATGGATAAAAACAAAGTCAGAAGAGTAAAATAGAAACTAGGAAAGAAGATACAGGCAGAAGAAGTTATTGAAAGAAGGAAAATTAAAAGCATACTTTTCGATGGTAGAAAGGATAAAAGTATATTAAGAGGAAGAAAAATAACAAGTGGCACCGTCGATAGAAAGACGAGGAACACATCACCGCGTTCTGGTCATGGAAAAAAAATAGTAAAATCATTATACAATCTTCCAAGTCATCACAAGTTAGACTTTTCTGAACTGACGAGGTATCAAGGTAACGGAACGAGGTATCAAGTGACCTGAGTATTCCTAATCAGGTTCAAACAACACAGTGATGTGTTCCTCTCCTTTCTCTCGACGGTGCCGCTTGTTATTTTTCTTCCTCTTAATATACTTTTATCCTTTCTATCATCAAAAAGTATGCTTTTAATTTTCCCTTCTTTCAATAACTTCTGACTGCATCTTCTTTCCAAGTTTCTATTTCTCTCTTCTGATTTTGTTTTTATCGATGACGAGATTCGTATCCTCTACTGTCACAACTTCTACATGGTGAAGTAACCAGTAGTAGTGGCGCATGATTAACAGCATAAGTTGGCAATTGCAATTCTTTCAATATGCATGATGGCCCCAAAAAGTTACTTTTCACGGTATCCCGTGTCTTTGCATTGTCATGGCCCTTTATACTAGCCATTTGTAAGTTCGTCGTAATAAAACGCACAAAACACTATAATGGCACATTAAACGACCCAAAAAGTACTGTATAATCACTACAAAAGAGTTTCACGTTAACACTTAACAAATGTCGCAGGTAACTGAGCAAGGATAAATAATAAGAATCCTTTATCGCATTTTGGCTTTCAACTATTTCGTCCTTCATTCCCTGAGTATTACGCCGAGTCATTGCGCTCGCTTAGAATCCTGCTTCACCAATTTCTCACCTTCCAAATTTGTTTTTGAAATATACTGCTGTATTTTCCCCAAATATATGACGTTTGACACATAAAAAAAATATAAAGAAGACCAAAATACATAAATAATATAGAAACTAACGATCTATTCAAACAAATACAACTTTTGCCTGTTATACGCGAAAAAGCTATAAAAATAGCCTAAGTTATTATACACATAGATATTAAATAATGCATGATCAGATCTTATTTAAACATTTGGTACATTAAACACGCCTTTTCAAGTAAATACAACCAAAATAAATTTAATTTAACATTTTTTAATTTTTTTCGAAAAAAGTTCAAAAATGAACATTTTTGCAAAATTTCAAGCCGTTTGCGGCAAGGTAAGGAAATGTTTAAAAAATCTCAAATTTTTTGTATGAACTGAGTGCCACCAGTGGCCACTTTTCCGCACCCGCCATCATCGAAAATCGAAAAAATTTTTTTTTCGGCCCACACTATTATACAACCTACTCAATTAAAAACACATCCTTTTGCATTTGACGCGCCGTACGACTCAGCAATAATTTCTTTCCGTAGTATTATCGAACTTTCCTGACCCCCAGCCTTATCTCTTTATGAGTCACACTTTAGCGGTAAGGGAGAGGTGCCATGCCATTTTATTCTCGGCAAACATTGGGAATTGAAGGAAAATAATCTGATACGCAGAAAGAGATTGTTGCTTTGATAGATATTTTTGAGAGCTTGTCTTGCTTAGTGATGAGAGTTTTAACATTCCGGATAGCACAATCGAAAATTTATGCACCTATGGTACTTTACATAGTTAAAAAAATTATTTATTTAAGGTATGTGTGTAAGTCGGGCATTTTTTTATAAAATTTTTATCACACACATGTGTTTTTAGTTAAAATAAGGAAGAAAAATTATGAATTCAAATTAATATTTAATAGAATTTTCATTAATTTTTCAAATTTAAGCAATATTAACTCACATTTCAGCAAAGAGCTACGTTTATGCTAAATCTTCTATATCGTAAACTATTCAATACGTTTTATATTTTTCAGCAATGTATGTATTAGCTAATTGCTTACCTGTGTTATGAAGCAAATGATTTGCAGTACCTCTTAATTTTATTAACATATACCAAATTTTATACTCTGTAAAAACAAAAGACCTAAATTGGGTTGTAATATTTTGGGGTACAGCAGTATTCCAAATTGGAAAGTTGACTTTGTTGCTCAAAATAATTTTAAATAACGGCAGATTCATAATAACATTAAAACAACCTAAACATCTTAGGTAATATATATATATATATATATATATATATATATATATATATATATATATATATATATATATATATATATATATATATATATATATATATATATATATATATATATATATATATATATATATATATATATATATATATATATATATATATATATATATATATATATATATATATATATATATATATATATATGTATATATATATATATATATATATATATACATATATATATATATATATATATATATATATATATATATATATATGTATATATATAAGAAATTTTGATTGTTTTAATGCTATTAATGATCTGCTCCATTTTGTATAATTTTGAGTTAACTACTTTGGGAACACTACTCTAAAATTTTGGGAGCGCTAACTGTACCATTTTAGGAACACTACTATACGCAAAAATCTTCCAACCTAGATTGGATCTTTAATTTTAACAGGGTATGATTTTTTTTTTAATATTTTTCAATAATTTTTTTTATTTATATGTACATACTAGTTAAAGTCTGTAATTTGCTCGATAAACTATCTATAAATAAAGTAAAACTCTTTGTAAAACCACCATAAAAGGAAAAAAAGTAGACTACTCCTTTTACCATGCTTTTTTTATGCGATCAATCCTTGGACTAAAATTATTAATTACATAGTGAATTTTTAAGTCTCGTCTTGCTTACAGATAAAAGCTGATTTTAAATTTTTGGAAAGAAGATATAGAAATTTTATGTAACGTTTATTAAATAAAAAGTTAAAATTTATACTCATTAAACTTTTATTTTTTTTGTAAAAATCATATATCTATATTTATTAGAAAAACTTGCAATGCTTATTTTTATGAACAACATTTTATTTACTAATTAAAATCAGTTTTATAACATAAAAATGCATTGAAAATAAGGGGAATTAGTGGAAAAGAGAAATTGTAATATGCCAACACATTAAAAACATTAAAATAAAACTCTGAATAAGAAAATTTAAATTTAATTTGTATCAAAACTCAAAGTGCATGAAATAAAACTTTCCAAGCTCACATGCTTCTTTTAAAGCTTAGTTTTTTATGAGTAAGATCCACATTTGAATGACGAAATGCATTAAAGATAAACTTAAAAGATACAAAAATTAAAAACAACAAAATTATTTTAGAAAGACTTACGCGACATATAAAAGAAAAATATTATAATTATCTTTGAGAATTTTCAATATCTTTTTTCCGATAATGGGTTTAAAAACAAAAAACAAATGCGGAATCTCAATTTTTGAATTCATTCACAAAGATGCAAAGAAATTTTTAAGAAGAATTTCTATTATTTATATGTTGTTACTTAAAAAGATTGTAAAAGGAAAACGAAATCAATTTTAAAGTATATGCACTTTTTGCCAAAATGTTAAGTTTAATCAAATATTACCATTGTATGTAAAGATAAGTACTATTTAAAATTGTATAATTTATATTTTAATGTATTAGTTATTTCTCACTTTTAAAATTGAAATTTAAAAAATATTTATATGCATTTTCTTAATAAACTTTATTTAAATTAACCCTTTGTGCCTCAACAACTCAAATATTGACTCAAATGTTAGAATACATTATTTTAAACATATAGGAATAATTAAAATTTTTTAAGTAAAACTAAAATAATTATGGACTAAAAGGTACCTTTCTCACATCTACAATAAACAGAATTTAACATATTTCTCATAAATATTGTCCATATATTAATACAAAATTTCACAGTATGCAAAATTACCTTTAAAATGTCTTCTTTCAGACAATTCCAGCTTATGTAATGTGGCAAAATTTGCTATGCTAATTTTTGCAATATCGACCTGAAGCTTTTCAAATGAAAAACTAAAATTTTGTATGAGAAATTAATTCAATACCATCGTTTGTTGAGAATTCCATTGATCAATTTGCATTAAATGGAGTGTTGGGAAATAAGAGCAACAAATAAAACTGTGTTTTGAAACTTACTGTATAAGTATATCGCAATATTAATAATATATATTCCACAACGAAAAAGTAAGAATATATATTATTAGGATGCGCGAAGCGAATCCTCTACTAAGCAAATCAAGTAAAACTTTGTCGTACACTTTATAAAAAAAACTATTCAGTATTTTGATTTGAAATTAAACATAAGAATAAATTATGATTTGTAGATTTGCACAATGTTATTTTTTTACAGAATAAACCTTAAAAATTATTATTTTAATAATTAATTTATTCTACATGTTTTTCTATTATAGATGCATTTTTGCAAATAAAAAATTGAACGCGTATCTTTTTATTTTCAGAAGGAAAATAAATCATGGGGTTAGTAATTATAGGTAGAATCATGATTAATTAATTACATTAAATATATTTTCATTATTCCGCTAAAATCGTTTGCAAATAAAAAATTGAACCCGTATCTTTTTATTTTAAGAAGGAAAATAAACCACGGGGTAAGTAATTATAGATAGAATCATGATTAATATATTAAATAAAATATATTTTCTTTATTCTGCCAAAATTATTCACGCAGTTTATACTTACGGATTTTAAAAGAATTACATTATGATTTATTTATTAAGGTATTTACTTTGGTAAACTGGCAGCAAAAAAATCGTAAACAAGTAGAATTAATTGTTATATTTGGTATTTAAAGTGAATATTTTGTTAAGTTTCTTAAGTTTGGTATCCGAATCGAAAGAATGAAGAATAATTGAGATTGAAGAATAATTGAAGAATATTTTAATTGATTGAAGAATAATTTAATTGAATCAAATTATTACTGTTTATCAGGTTAAAGGTGGTCAATTTGGATACAGTGGGAAGTTATTAATTTTCCACAAGACATTATGGAATTTTGTACTTTATTACCCCATTCCATTATTTAAACCAGCCTTATATCATAAATAAAAAAATCCGAAAAAATTCTTAATTATTTGGCTGAATTTATATTTCTAAAATTTAAATGTGCCAAAACATGAGCTAACGTTTTTGCTTAATAAAGATGCAAAAATAATATGAAAAATTTTGTTACATTCAAATATTTATCTTATGAAATAATGCTTCGCGAATCCAAACAAAGCACGACTTTTGCTAGTTAATAAATATTTTGCTTATAAAATATTGTTGTATTAATAAGCATTTAAAATACATTAAAAACTTTTATTTACATGTTTCAACTCTTTTTAATCAAGTCATCTTCAAAATGTAAATAGAAAATAAAATTTCAGAAACATAATGAACGTGAAAAACTGGAATACATAATTATTGAAATTAAATAAAATATATCACGTGTTTTTTAATTTGGATATTGCCCGTGGTCTAGCTAAATAATTATCTTGTAAATTGTCCAACCATTCAATCCATATGACTGTATAAGTATGTGTGTAACTTACTGTGTAAGTTCTGTTGACTTTGTGTATATTGCAGATCTGCAACACGGTGATACAAAGGGTTAATTTTGGGCATAATTATGCTAATTTGAGTATTGCTAAAGTACTCGAAGATAACTTTCAGTAGTATTATTTTAGAAATATAAAAGAAAATTTTATATTTTTACTTGCTAATGCACCTTCAGTTGCTTGGGTCTGGTATAACAAATTTAAATATTCCATTTCAATCTCCAATTCAGAAACTTTTCTCCTGGGAGAATTTTTGAAGAGGGGAGGTTGCAATTGAATTCCCATAACGAGGGGAGAGCTGATTATATTTTTAAACGATTGATAATAATAAATATAAGCTGGCATAATACTGACCAAAGAAATTTTTGTTTACATTTGCCTAAATTTATGAACCTTATAATATATCCAGATTTATTTGTACTAAAAAATACTTTCACACTGATAAATATGGAATGATTTGCAATTTCTACATTTTAAACGAGAAAAGAGTAAAAATTAGCTAGATATATAATAAAATATTAATGCATATTCCTGACGGAAATATTTCCCTCAAAATTAGTACATACAAAATAAATATGTTTTGAATAAGCTGGTTTTATATTTTATACTGATTATAAAGTGCCAAGTGGATTGTATTTAAGAAAGAGATTTTTTTTTTTTTTTAGAAAAAGTGGAGATTAACAAAACAATATTTTCAGCATTAGTTTCTTATTGGGGTAGAAATTGTAATATTTTCTTCAGTTAAAACACTTCAACTAAATTTCCCATTTTTTTTTTTCAATTATTTCAACTATTACTAATATTACATTTGCATACAATTAAATGCATCATTGTTGCAGAAATAATTTTCTTTTTGTATAATTATTTAAAATTATTAAAACTTTGGCTTACGTATTATTATAGACACAACATACTATTCAATCATACCAAAGAGAGAATTTTTCGAATTTTAAATAAGTATTTTTATGTCATAAATCGCGTAAGTGCTTTTTAATATTTTCATAGCCATTGATTGTTTGATGGTTTTATAAAGTAAAAATTACAGATAAGCTTATTTTAAACTCATACAACATTTTAAATTACCAGATTTTTTTATTTCTGTTTAAAATTTAAAAAAAAAGTTAGTGTTAAAATTTGAGGTTTTTTTTTTTTTCAGGTAATATTGATTTGCATCTTATCAATATCTTGAAAAAAAATAGCCTTTGAATAAAAGGTGATTTTTAGATACATATGACTATATTTCTGCTTTTAAAAATATAATCTAAATTAGTATCTTTAGGAAATTTATTCTGAAGACTAAAAAAATATCAATTATTCTATGTATTTATGTGGCATAAGTTTCTTGAAATTTATCACTAATATTATAAATAATAAAATAGACTTGCAACAATAAGTGTCAAACATTGAAAATGAGTTTCATTGCAAAAGCGTACACTATCTTTTACATGTGAATCAAATTTTTAATAAAAATATTAAGCATTATTAACGAACTATAAAGTATAAATTATAAACTATAACAGCAATTTCTAATTCGCTAGTAAAAAAAATCGAATCAACTAGATTTTGTTACTTCTGTAAATAGCATAAAATGTTTTGATTAACATTGGTTAATTCTTGACTAGAAGTCCCCTTTTCTATATCATTGCCCAATAATTACCTAATATATACGTAACAGTAACCCACCCAAAATCCTGATAAGATAAGCTCCCAATTAGAGAAAGGTAAATATGTAATTTTTCACCAGTTTACGCAAAAGGGTAATGACGGACAAATATTTTGCTCTATTCGGGAACTATATAAATAATGATTTTTTGTTCTCTAAAATTATATCAAAATAAATACTTTTTACAAAAGTCAATATGACGATTAGAACAATATCAATGTGTTTGAATCACAAACATTACTCGAAAATTACACATTAATTTGGTATATCGCCAGAAATTATTATGGAGTATAAAAAATATCCATACACTCAACGGTATTTGAAAGCAGAATCAAATGAAAAATTCTGAGGAAAATATATTATTCAAATACCTAATCAGATACAAGATGTAGCGTGCTATTTAACTATAAAATTGAACTTGTACTTTAATAAAACTCTAGTTAAGCGAATATGTTTTACTTTCTTCTAGAACATTTCAGAATTTTGAAATCAGTATTTTCAATTTTATTCATCTATAATGAAACATTCATATTTCGTTTCTCTGTCTTTTCCTATTTGCGCATATTTTTTCATGTGTTCAATAAAAAATTAATACTGTTTTGAAAGATATAGATAAAATCAAATCTTAAAATGAGAAAATTTTATTTTACAAGGCTTAACGATTTTTTGTACATAGTTTGATACATTAAGTTTCTAATTAAAGCTATCTTTAACTAACGATTTTTTCTTTTTAATTCTCGTTTTAAACATTGTCTGTATTGTAAAGTGAAAAACAGATCCAAGAGTAATGAAGACGTTATACTGATGGTAGCTATGACTTTACGAAAAAAATTTCATTTTACTACATTTTTTTAAAACTCATAATCTTTGCACATCTTTAATTTTTAGGATTACAATTTGCTAAATTTAGCATTCCATTTTCGTTATGAGATCTATCTTAAGAAAAGTTGTTGAGAAAAAAACATAAAAGATTAATGATGCTTACACTAAAAAATCATGTACGCATTAAGAATTATAAGATAAAGATCGGTAAATCGTAGTCACTATCAGATGAGTCAGATTCAACATGACTTTCAGTTTTTCATTATTGAATATTATTTCTTTGTGACTACCCAAATTTCATCGATAATTCATAGGCATTCTGAGATGGGTCAGACTCAATGGTGACCTTTAGTCCTTTACTATTGAAACTTGTTTCTGGGAGATTATCCAAATTTCAAGGATATTTAATTCATAGGCACTTTGAGATTGTTTAGCTTCAACGGTGACCTTCGGTTCTTCATGACTGAATTTTGTTTCTGGGTGATTATCCAAATTTTATCTATGTTTCATAGGGACTCAGAGATGAGTCACACTCAACGATAACCTTTATTTCTTTATTACTGAGGTTTGTTTCTGGGTGACTATTCAAAATTCATCGATAACTCATAGGCACATTAGATGGTCAGATTCAATGAATATCTTTAAATCTTCATTATTAAAACTTGGTTCTGGGTAACTAATCAAATTTCATCGATGATTCACAGACACTCTTAGATGGATTAAACTCAATGGCGACCATTAATTCTTCACTAGTGAGTCTTATTTCTGACTGACTGTCTAAATTTCACCGATGATTCACAGACACTTTGAGATGGGTCAGACTCAACGATGACCTTTAGTTGAGATGGGTCAGAGTTAACAGTGAACTTTAATTCTTCATTGTTGAGCCTTCTTTCTGGGTAACTATCTAAATTTTCATCGATAAATCATTTGCACTCTAACATGTATCAGACTCAACGACAACAGTTAGTTCTTGATTTTTGACATTGTTTCTGGGTAACCACGTTGCTCATTTATGATGTCAAAGTTATGTATACGAAATTTGGTATGCCAATTAGATACTGTCTGCTGTGTACTAACACTAGAACTTAATACATTATTATTGTTTCCCACAGTCTACGATGCCATAGTTCAACGTAAGACTTCATATTTCATAATGGTGCGAATTTCTAACCGTTCCATTTTCTACAAAATTAATATAAAGAAAAGTTCTTTATAATTGCAAATTGGACAATTGCATCATAAATTATACTTTAAAATGTGTATATTCAAAATAAAAACAAAATGCTAAAGGGTACATCTACAAAACAATGCATCTAAAAATACCTAAGTTTCATATGGCATCCGCAAAAATCATCAGGATAAAATGGACTGATGTAATATATGTAGCATCACTCCGTTTTATCCTAATAATGTTCGCAAATTCAAAAAGAAACAGGCTAGTTCCATGGGTTTTGTAGTGTAAGTCAGATTACCTTATAATTGCTATGCTTGTTTGCCACCATTATTTTCGAAAAGTCTGCTTGGCCTTATTCAATTAATGAGAATGTGCCGATAAAATAAATCACATTTTTTTTCGTACTAAAATACTGGTAGCCAAAAATCGTAGCCTGTGACTTACACTACAAGTACTCATGGAAATAGCCAACACAGATATTTTTAAATGTATTGGTTTGTAGATATATCCTTTAGTAATTTGTATTTATTTTGAATACATATTTTTAAGTATAATTTACCTGCATTTAAGTAACCTGTATGTAGGGAACATATGTAACATCACTCCATTTTATCCTGATGACGTTCGCAGATGCGATAGCAAATGTAGATTTTTTTAAATGTATCGTTTTGTAGATGTAACATTTAGCAATTTGTATTTATTTTGAATACATATTTTTAAAAGTTCATAATATTTTTAGAGCTTACAAAGATTTTTTCAAACAAACAAAATGCGTAATAAATAAATAAATAAATAAATAAACAAAAAAAAAATAAAGCGGGATAAATAATAAGCGATGTCAAATAAGGAGTTGTTGAAATTGGCAGCATTATTAACTGCAAGTTTCATCCTTGACGAACAAATATTTATTCATACAATATTATTTTACAAATTATAAAAGCTTCTATTCATTTTAGTAATTACTCAGAATCGCATTTTCTCATGTTAATTTATAATTTGAATGTTCCATTTGTATTCCCCGATATTCCATAATATTCACAAAACTTTCTTGTTGGGTTTTAAATTTTCTGCTAATTAAACAGCTGAGGCCGCAAGTAATGATACTATTATTACCATTTAATTAGTTCTAAAGCTTATTAATTTGAATTGTAAAAATAATAATCATACCCAATAATCATACATTTATAGAAAAGCAGAAAAATTTCTATTTTTGGATAAGTTGTTTTGAAATGTAGCACATTTTAAATTTAATATAAATGCTTTAACTTAATTTGTGAAAATATTTTGCAATTAGATAAGTTATAATGAAGTTTTAAATTTTAGGAAATATGGAACTGCTATTTTGATTGCAACATATTTCAGAAATGTCATTTTATATTTATATTTGAGTTGAACTAAAGTTTAATTAAATTATGTTCAATCATTTTCTAATTACATCAGGCATAATTTTCTCAAAGTTTTGAGAAACTAAATATGAAATATAAATTTTCTGTTCTAAAAAATTGGTGATACATTCCTTAAAAATTCCATGAATTAGAAATATCTGCTAAGTAGCACACTTTGTTGAAAATTTGTGTAGTCTGTTAGAAAATGAAGATATTGGTAATGGTAGGGTTTAAAAGTATTTGCGAAATGGTATGCTTATAGATCCCTCTAACTTTAAACGTATTTAAGTAGGATTTTAAGCAAGAGATTGTTAGACCAGCGTTGTAAGTTGTAAATACTCTATTTACCATTTCTAAATAGCATAGTATGTTAGAAATTTATAGAAACCATTGGGAAATGGTGGTATTAATAATGGTACAGTTGAAAAACGGTTTGGAAATAGTATGTCCATAATCCCTCTAATTTGAAACATGTATGAGTTGGATTTCGAAAACCATATGATTGGACCAGAGTTACAAGTTATAAATAGTCTCTTTCTAAGTAGCATAGTTTGTTGGAAATTTATGGAAACTGTTGGAAAATAGTTGCATTCGTATTGGTAGAGTTTGAAAAAGGTTGAGAAATGTTAGGTTCATATTTCTTCTAATTTCAAAACTTACATGAGCCGGATTTTGAATTATACATTTAAGTATTTACCCATTGTAAAATATCTAGGGGGAACTGGGGTACATTGATACATGGGGCACATTGATACACCCCCTCTACCGCTCACAGGGTCATTACAGGAAGTTTCACAACAGCTCCAAAAGGTGATGCTAGTGTATTCAACTACATACAGAAAATCTTGGAATGATTCAGCAGTTTGATGAAATGGGACGGGTGATTTATTGTTTTTGTTGTTCAAAAGTAAATTTGAGTTGTACAATTGAAATGCTATTATACAATTGTTCGAGTATTTTCAACCAAAATGAATACCCTCCCTGGTAAGTACTGCTACTCTTTATCATTTCCTCATTATTTATTGTTAGATATATTGTGAAGTGTTGGATTTGAGACTCATTTTATTCAAAATCGCTGTATGGGGCACATTGATACAGTTTATGACGGGGCACATTGATACAGCCTAAATCCTTTAATAGTTCATATTTTCATTATCTTTTATTATTTTTTTTACCATACACTCCTTAATCCAACCTTTTTTTCACAAAAATTTCTAATATTAGTTTTTATTGAAGTGAAATAGCTCTAATTTCTTTATATTAGAGCATTTTATAGTATTTTTGAAAACAGAAGACGTAGGAATTTACCCAGCATCTAGTGCTAGTAGAACTAATAAAGGAAAAGGACGGCATTCTGGCAAATCTCGAATTTATATCGATTCTCCAGAGAAAAAAGTATTTTCGACATGAGAAATGTTAAGTAAGAGAAACAAACTGCAGAACAGAAAATGATACTTATATTATAAACAGAATTTTTAATATAATTATCCTTTATTTTCTGTTTATGAACCTATTTATAAACAGAAAAACTGGTAATTTTTTCATCTTTCATGAGAAAGAAGATAATGTTGGGGTTGAAGTGCTAGATATGACAAAGTTACCACAGCCAACAATCAGACAAGAAACAGACAGAACAACAAGTCATAATATATTTAATTTTGATTGCTTTAATATTGCTTAAAAATAAATTGTGGGTGATTTGAATTTTTATAAATAAATATAAAATGGTTTTCTAACTCATTTTTTATGAAAAATATGCATTGGTATTATTTTGTTGTCATTTTTCTTAAACGTATCAATCTGCCCCGGGGATGGGGCACATTGATACAAATGACTTTTTTTGATTTTTTAAAAATTACATACAAAAATACTACATAAAACAATGATTGTACATTTTTATAACATACTACACAAGTTTTGCTGTCACCTCATGGAAAAAAAACTCGAATTTTCTACTTTCTTGACACCAAAAAAAATCTTAGAAAAAAACTGTATCAATGTACCCCAGTTCCCCCTACATGTTGACTCAAAAAGGGATATTTATTAAGATTTTTTTTTCAAATGTGACAGCTTTTATTCATCTCACTAATTGCTGAAAATTGTAGTTTCCTATAAATATTTGTACTTTGAACTTCCCTTTTGTATTCTCTGATATTCCATATTATTCTCGAAACTTTATGTTTGAGTTTAAACTTTTCTGCTTAATAGACAGCTGCGACTGCAGATAACAGTAGTTTCATAATGTTACTACTCATTAAAACTTTATATTATACTGAATTTTCTAAAGGATTGCGGTACAATATACAATTTAAAATATTATAGAGAAATAAATAATTTTCGATTTCAAATGAAACACGTTTTAAATTAACATGAATCAGTTAAACTTAATTTATGAGAATGTTTCGTAGTTAGTTCTGTTATAATGAATATCTCAAGTTCAAGAAAGTATGAAAATTTTGTGAGGATTAAAACATGTTTAAGAAATATTATTTAATATTTAAATTTCTTTTATTAAAGGGAAATTGTTTTATACCAAATTATTTTCCAAATTGTGAAAATCCCTCCCCCTTTTTTGCACAGTTTCTAGAAAGTCTTCAAAATTAGTAGAATTGTGTTTTCTCATGTTTGTACTGCAATTTTTTTATTTAACGGTCATATAGATATGTTACAAATTTCAAGCAGAATATTTTGCCTTATTTACTCGCAGCAAAATATTAAATGCACCACCTC
This sequence comes from Maratus speculifer, assembly GCA_964019185.1. Classification (NCBI taxonomy): domain Eukaryota; kingdom Metazoa; phylum Arthropoda; class Arachnida; order Araneae; family Salticidae; genus Maratus; species Maratus speculifer. Next base: position 95,215,369 of record OZ025302.1, read on the forward strand.
TAAATTAGACGATTAGAAAATATTATGATTGTAGCATTAAATAGAAAACTTTAATCAAAAATATAGCCATATCATAAATTTTCCATTTTCGAAATTCAAACAATTTATAAAGAAATGAATACTCCCAAATCTTTAACAGTGAAAAAAAATAAAAATCTCGTTGCCTAAAGTATTATTTTGATTTATACCATTATTTTGTGCAACTAATGTTCTTATTTCTTTCAATTACCGGGGAGACGTCGGCTCTTTTTGTTATAAAAGGACTCACTCACAGTTTCATTGACGCGGCGGAACTTGTACTGCTTATTAAGATAATGAAGGATTATAGATTTCTTGTTATTGCTCCCTTAATATTTTTAAATATTTTCTTTTTATGAATAGATCCCCGAATATGAAAAATGGAGATAAATTTTAATTTAACTTCTACTGAACTGATTTTTAAATTATTCGTTTGTTAGATTCATGGATGTATAAATTAAAAGGTACAAAGGTAGTAAAACAATATTTATTAACAATAAATAGAAAAGATATATTTTAATTAAGATGGATAAAATAAAAGTTAGAAGGACAACAACAATAAATAGAAAATACAAATTTTAATTAAGATGGATAAATTAAATTTACAAGGGCAATAAAAATTATTTATTAACAATAGATAGAAAATACAACTTTTAATTAAGATGAATAAATTAAAAGTAAGGGAGACAAAAAAAAATATTTATTAATAATAGACAGAAAATACAAATTTTAATTAAGATGGATAGATCAAAAGTTACAAGGACAGTAAAAAAGTATTAAAAAAATAGGCAGAAAGTACAACTTTTAATTAATATGGATAGATTAAAAGTTACAAAGGCAACAAAAAATTATTTATTAAGAATAAAACACAAATTTTAATTAACATGGATAAAATAAAAGTTACAAGGGCAATAAAAAATATTTATTAACAATAGACAGAAAATATAAATTTTAATTAAGATTTTAAAGATTTTTTTAAATTATTTGCCGATTAATTTTCACATAATCACCAAAATGTATTTATCAGAACGCAGGACCATCAAGACTATGTAGGAAGAGAACACTATCACTTAACATGCAAGGATGTTTGCGTTGGAAAGCTTTACGTAACGTTGTCAAAATTACAGAAGTACAACCATTTTTCTAAACGTCACATCATTTCAATCACTCTGACTCGTCTTCGAAATTAAACTATTTACGCACACAACTTTTGCATGCAACCTGATACTATCTGTATCCACACTGTAAAAAATACTCAATCCATAATAATTTATTTTTAACGCTGGTGCTTGTAATTTTTTTCATCATTGTAATAGTTTGGGGACATACGTTTCGATAAGTTTAAAATCGTGCATGTTGTTTAGTTATATAGGTATAATTATTTCTGTGAAGTCAAAAAAGCCAAAAATCCAGAAAATCATCATCAGATATATATTATAATAAAGATATCTATAGTAAGAAACAATAAAAAATCTATACATATTTATTTATTTATTTATTTCATGTCCTTACATGAGAAATTTTTATTTTTAACAGAGTATTCTGAAAATTATACGTTTACATTTAGTGGATTTGAGCATTTTTAAATGTTTTGTAAAACTTTTTACTGCATTTTTGATACTATAAAATATTGAACAGACTATTGAAGGACTATAAAATATTCAACATACAATTATCACTTCTCTATATCAGTTACAAACGAGGAATGAAGAATGTAACACAGATAACATGGAAAATTTTGAAAATTTCTTCTTAAATTTTGCGAATATATATGTATATATATATATGTGTGTGTGTGTGTGTTCTTATTCTTATTTTTAACGGTAATTTTAAATAAAATCTAAACAATGCTATAGTTTGATAAATCTTTGAAAGAATACATGATTAACATCTGCAAATGTATAAAAAAAAAAGATTTAATATGATACACAAAACTAATGTAACGCATATTGGATTTCTTTAGCCATTATTAAACTATGTGGATATTCAAAAATACGTTATAAAAGTAGAAAAAAAATTCATTTTAAAAAATATAAAAATGTACGACGAAATTAAATAACGATTAATTTGACCTCGTGTTCAAGTATTGAGATAAAATATTTAAGGTACCCTGGGGTAATAACGCCACGTTAAGGTTCTACCAATTTTCACGACTTAGTTTTAGATTGTATTTTTCAAACAATTTTAGGATCTGATACAGCAACTCATTGACTATCTATATAAAATAAAATAATTTAACAGATATGTATTCATAAAATGTAATGACGTTTTTTCTTGACCCATGCTATTTGGCGTTATTACCCACCTATATGGGTAATAACGCCATGCAAACAAAACTATGAAATAAGATGGAATAATTGCATGTAGATAGCCCAATTCTAAAAATACAAACTTAGAAATTGACAAATTGCATTCTAAGCTATTGAAATTGTTCAATTTTTTGTGAAAGTGTAAGTAAAATAAAGGTGTGGTGTGGGAGGGGGGGATGAGGCAAAAGAATATCAGACAGTGAGCTTTTTTTTTGCTTGAAAAGGACCGTTTAAATAGAAATATGAGAAAAATTCCACAGTTTTAACTGTGTTTATTTGAATCAATATTTAGGATGTAGCTCGGCCACTGTAGGGAATCAACCGGGGTATTAATGTCAAGGATTGGCGTTATTACCCCGGTACAGTTACTGCGCAGTACATTTTAAATTACAAATTATCTCGAGAAGATATCCAAAATCTTCAGCAACATTTTAAAAGTACATGAAATGCACTACAAATTTATGTAATTAACAAAATATTTCCGGATAAAAAAATAGTCTTCACATCATAAAACGTATCTCGCAAATTTTAGATCAAGCGTTAATTTTAGTTGTTTGTAAAAACAATAAGACCTAAAAATGAAACAAATTAACTTGAAGCTGTTTTTTGCGATTTATATGACTCAAAACCCTTCTGCGCAGAGCACATGGGTGTCATTTACCTGATTGTTTCAAAATTATGCAAAATATAAGCACCTGGCGCTATTACCCCGCCTGGCGTTATTACCCCAGGGTACCTTATGATTTATTTTAATTAAGACTTCCAGCTTAATGAAATAAAATCCTTTTGAATTACATGCGCCGAACACTTAAATTAAATTACAACTTAATTAACTAATATTTCTGAAACTAATGATGTAACTACTTTACTTTTTCTTTCGATCATTAAAATCCAGCTGCAAGTATTTGTGACTAATTAATTTTAAAATCAACATCTTTTTTTTTTAACGGAATGTATAAAGAAATATTTAATTTGGAACTTTCAATTCAATGAGTCTGGGAGTTAGAGATAGAAAGTATAACAGTTTTTAGCATCAATAAAACGAAATAAAATTTAGTTGGAAGTTCGCAAGAATGGTGTTATCTATCAATGAATTTTATTCAGGAATATAGTATACATGATTATTGGAAGCATAATTAATATCTTTAAATAAAAATTAGGAATTTGTGACATCGAATATCAGTAATTTATGTAAATTGATTAAATATAAGTGAAAATCACAGTTTCAAATCTCGTTTTACTAACTTTTTTTTTTAAATGGTGTTTTCAAAATCAATTTTTTCTACTGGTCACAACTGCTAAAACAGGTAAGTTTACAGAAGTTCAAAAGTGCTCGCTTATTTCCAAGGGAAACTCTTAATGGAATTCGAAGCATTATATAAACTACGACTTAATACGTTCGACTGCAACTTATTAATAAAATCAATTCATCATTTGCCATGAAACATCATTCGATGAGCAGTGTCTGCCTAATTATATCTGTTCCTCGCTTGCTCCATTGCATTTTTCATTTTCGTCATTTGGAAAATAGTTGTTGCTCTCGGTATAGAAATATCTGACCTATATCTGAATACTTGTGATATCCTTATTTTATACATTTACTGATTGATCAATGTTTAATGTCCAGTAATGCAATAAATCTGTTGCTACAATGAAAAAAAAGTATTAAAAATTACAAAAAAAATTAACAACTCAAAAATAAATTGAGTTATAGCTTTCAAAGAAATTGCATTTAAAAGTACATTTTATTCCGTATACGACGGTGTAAAGATTGAAAATGTGCGATGTTTAGAATTTAAAAATTTGCAATACAGAAATTTTAAAACAGAAATTTCATTTAAAATTTCATCCATGACGTACGTGATATATGAGTCTATTATTATATAAACGACATTTTGATGATCATAAAAATTATGTTTATTTTTATTAATTTCTTCAATATAGAATTTATTTATAAGTCTAAAATTTTAGACTTTGAAAATTTCATTTTCCAAATAGTCGTAGCAATTTTTTACTTTACATAAAAAAAATAACAATAACGAAATTCTTTATCGAAAAAAATGCTTACATAATACATATAATTTTAAACGTTAATTATATTATTTACACACGCGTTATTCCACTAATTTAAATGACTGTGCATTTTTTGGTAAAATAATGAGATTATTTCATGCGATAATAATAGCCTTTTAAAAATATAGAATGAGATTAAACGCATGCAATTTTAATAGTCAGTGTCTTTGAGTAATGGGCACTGCATAAAACATTAGATAATTAATTATTTCTTTAGAAAAAGGCATCTTATGACATTACGTGCAGCAATTTTCATGTTAGGCTGACATTTTAGAAATGTATACGGTGTCATTAAAGGGCACGTATAATATCTATTTGCATCTTACGGGTTCCCCCGACCTATAATCGATTACAAATGCATATAGACGGCGCACGTTCAAAGCGAGCATTTGCTGATCACACATTTGATATAAAAGGAGTTCTTGCCGCGATTATTTTAGTGTAAAATCACAATATCAGGCTTTCTAAAAATATAAACCATAGACTCTCGATTAACCGAGAGTTAATTTAATATATATATTATTATTTGTTAATTAATATATTTATCAATTTAATAAAAATTAAATTGTGAGTCCAACATAATGAACGCATGTGATCCAAATAATATATATATATATATATATATATATATATATATATATATATATATATATATATATATATATATGTATGTATGTATATATATATAGATTGCGTAACAGTTAAATTTGCTTAACTATAATTTTACTATACAAAAATTATATTTTTTAGTTTTTTATTGAAAATCTTTTTAAAAACAAATCGCTTACATAAGACATAAAATTTTAAATATATTTTTAACAATTTTATTCGCACTCAACATTATTTCACCTGCGAAAATATGCATGCGTTTTTCGTAAAATTACGATAATGTTTTACTCAATAATAATAGTCTTTTTAAAAATGTATAATGAGATTAAATGGATGCACATTTAATAGTCATTTCTTTGGGTAATTGACATTGTATATAGCACTTATATTCCTAGATAATTAACCATTTCTTTAGAAAATTGAATTTTATGACGTTACGTGCTGCAATTTTCATGTTAGACAGCCTTTTTTTGTAAGATACACGCTGTTATTAAAAGGCACGTACAAAATATATTTACGCATGGGCTCCCCTGACCTGTAATCGATTAGAAATGCATATAGACGGCGCATGTTCAAAGCGAGCGTTTGCTTATCACTCATTTGATATAAAAGGAGAGGACATATGTACACATAAACATAAAAAGTTCGTGCCGGTATTATTTAGTATAAAATCACAATATCGGGCTTTGTAAAAATATACACAGTAGATTCAAGATTAACCGTATAATTACTGCTTACATAATACATGTAATTATAAATATATTTTTAATTATTTTATTTGCATACGCCGTTACTAAACTGATATAAGTAATTGTGGGATTTTTTTTTCTTTTTATATATAATGATAATATTTCACACCATAATAATCATAATAATAACCTTTTTAAAAATGTGATTAAATGCATGCACATTTAATAGTCAGTGTCTTTGAGTAATGGGCACTGCATAAAATACTAGATAATTAATCATTTGTTTAGAAAAAGGCATCTTATGACATTACGTGCAGCAATTTTCATGTTAGGCTGACATTTTTTAAAGTATACGCTGTCATTAAAGGGCACGTACAAAATTTATTTACGTATGGGTTCCCCCGACCTACAATCGATTAGAAACACATACAGACCGCGCACGTTCAAAGCGAGCGTTTGCTTATCACTCATTTGATATAAAAGGAGGGGACTTGTGTACACATAGATATAAAAAGTTCGTGCCGGTATTATTATAGTATAAAATCACAATATCGGGTTTTGTTAAAATGTATACAGTAGATTTACGATTAACCATGTAATTACTCCTTACGTAATACATATAATTTTAAATATATCTTTAATTATTTTATTCGCTACATTCTGTTACTCAACTGATGTAAATGATTGTGCGTTTTTTTAATAGTGATAATACTTCGCACCATAATAATAACCTTTTTGAAAATGTCATTAAATGCATGCACGTTTAACAGACAGTTGTTTGAGTAATTGATACTGCATAAAACACTTACATTCCTAGATAATTAACCATTTCTTTAAAAGAACGCATTTTATGACGTTACGTGCTGCAATTTTCATGTTAGACTGATATTTTTGGAAAGTATACGCTGTTGTTAAAGGGCACGTACAAAATATATTTACGTATGGGCTCCCTCGACCTGTAATCGATTAGAAATGCATGTAGACGGCGTACGTTCATATCGAGCGTTTGCGGATCACACAATTGATACAAAAGGAGGGAACTGTTGTACGCGTAGACATAAGAAATTCGTGTTGGTATTATTATACACTGTTAAAAATCTATAATCATTTTGCATAGGAACTCAAGCGCTTTTATAGAGCATCTCTGTTTTGACCAATTAGAATGCTCAATAATATCGTCAAGTAATCGTTTTTTTTAAAAGCGGTAGAATGACTATGCAGCAAATTATTTCAGATTTTTACAAGTGTATGGTAAAATCACAACATCAGGCTTTCTTAAAATATATGCTGTAGATTCCCGATTAACTGGGTCAGATGGGAAATGCCTCGGCCCGAATAAGCGAGTATGCTGGATAATCGAATTTATGGAAATTTCGATGACAAATTTTTTGAAAAAAAAAAAAAAGATAGAAATTGTCAAATTATTATACAAGTGCATTGTTAGTTCAAAAGAAATGGAATAAACATAAATTTCAATGTTATTATGATGTATAATGTAAAATTTAATCAACTATGTAAAATGTATTCAACTATGTTTGGAGACCTTTTTTTTTCTAATCTCTATTGTTGACACATTTTTGTATTTCTCAGTATTACATAACACACAATAAAGAAAATGAAATATATATGTATATACACTGCTCAAAACAATTAAAGGATATTTGAAGTTTTATATAAAATAAAGATATAAAAGAAATTTTTTTGCGGAAAATAGAAGAAGAGAATCACAAATGCAAATTTCTCTGGTTTTCCAACTGTGGAGTATGCAAATTTTGAGTTCGACGTCAAAAACGTCGCTTCAGCGGCAGCGAATGAAATTTGACTTTCAACTGGATAAAAGAAAATGAAGACAGATTCAGATTCAGATTCAGATTCAGTTAGGTGGGGAGGCCTACCATATGGCTTGAGCTCAACAAGCCCCACCTAACATTTATTATAAAAAAAAAAAAAAAAAAAAAAGTACAATTGTTTCACAAATGGTTACCCAATTTCTTCTGGGCGAACCTAAAGTTTTTACAATATTAAAACAGAGATATGATTTGATAAGCTTGCTAATGCGCAAGTTGAAATATATACTGATTCTTTTCAACGACGGTGATGCAGTCAATTATTTTCTGTAATAATTTCGGACATTTCAATACATATGAAAACCACTCATTTAATTTCATATTTGATGGCTTTCGCAGATGAAAGGTTGAAGTTAGTGGACAATTTAACATGAAATGCAAGGAGGTACTTCTGTTCCCACAAGTACAGAGGTCAGAATCTACTTTATTAAATTTAACTAGATATGAAGAAAAAGGACCATGATTGGTAGCGAATAAATATAGATTTCGATGAAAAAGTAAAAAGTCTTCTGAAATTTTCGGTAGAAATTCGTATGTGTATCTGCCGGTATCTGCATAGTCCCAATAGTTTTGCCAGTGTTGAAGCGAATCTAGCTTTAATTTTCTTTTTATTAAGGATGCTGGTAATGGATAGAATTTTGTTTCTATTTGTGATGATTCCAGCGTAGCTTCTTTTGCCAAGGTATCCGCTAATTCGTTTCCTTTTATGCCCGTGTGGCCTCTTATCCATTTGAAAACAAAATTTTTAGTAGTTTTCTGCAATAGTAATATGATTGAGGTTACTAATATATCTCTTGTATTAATGTCTTTTAAGGCTTGTAGGCTTGATAAACTGTCTGTTTGAATTAATATATTTTGAAAATTGCTTGAATTTGCCCAGATTATTGCGTCATGAATAGCTAACAATTCTGCTTGATAAACACTATTGTCATTTATTAAGGATTTTTGATATGTTTGAATTAAATGATTGTTATAGAAAGTACAGAAGGCATAGGCTGTGCCAGATTCAGTTTTTGAGCCATCGGTGTATATCTCCACTAAGTTAGTTAAATTCGGAGGTATGTCTTCTATCCAATGTAAATACTTTTTAAATGGTTTTATCTGGCACGTTTTTAGTCTTGTTTGTATTAGGGTTGGATCGAACTCTTCTGATGGTATGCCAAGTCTTAATACTTGCCCAGCTTCAGATTTTCTTTTTATTTGGTATTGTAGCGGAATTATTCCAGTTAATGTGCATAAGGCAGAGGTTGCCGTTTTCCTGTATGCTTTAGAAATCATCAAGAGACATTCTGCTTGTATTGATGATAAAATGCGTAAGCCATGGGATTTTTGCAATCTTGGAAACCAGATTGATGCACCATAAGATATTTTTTTCTCCAATATTGTTTGATACCACACTTTTAAAATATATTTTGGAAGACGATACGAGGAAGAGAATTTGAAAAGATTTTGAATAGTTTTTAATATTTCAATTTTCTTATTTCTAAGATGAGGAAGAAAAGTAAGATTACTATCTAAGGTAACCCCCAAATAAAGCAATGTTGGATTTGATTTTAAATTTTTATTTCTTATCTTAAAAATTGGTGGACGTTTTAGAGATTTGGGCTTTTTAAGATGAAGTACTGAGCATTTGTCGAAAGAGATTGACATACGATTAACACCTGCCCAGTCGCTGATGAGTTGTAAAGCATGATTTGCCGAATCTTCTAAGCTTCTCCTTGTGGAGCCTGAGATTACTAATAGTATATCATCGGCGTAGGCTATTATTTTATAACCATGTCTTTTAAGAAGTTTTAGTAATTTATTTAAGAAGATTTTCCAAAGAAAGGGTCCCAGGCAGGAGCCTTGTGGGCAGCCCCTGCCAAACCAATGTAGTGAATTTGATTGCCAATTATAGTAGGCTGCTCTTAATGTTAAAAATGACCTAAATAGATTTAGATAGGGTTTGTCTAATTAGAAAATGAAGACAAGATGATCGGCATTCAGTGATTGCTTTGTTTCGATGAGTACGATGTCTCAGAGAAATCATTTGACAGATTCAGATGCCAAAGGAGGCCAAACTCAAGCCGAAGTAGCGCAAGCCATTGGAGTGTCACAAAGTGTCCTTTCCAGGATCTGGAACCGTTTTTTGGAGAGTGGATGTGCAGGCCGAAGACCAAGGCAAGGTCGTAGACGGGCAACAACGCCCAATGAAGATCGATATTTAGCGTTAACAGCTCGGAGACACCGAAACATGAACGCTACTCTTCTCCAACAACACCTTCGCTCGGCTACAGGCACCACGATTTCAATTCAGACTGTCCGAAACCGGCTCCATGCTGTAGGTCTGTATGCTCGCCGACCGATGGTATGTGTTAGATTAACATCAAGGCATCGTCGCGACCGCAGGGAGTGGGCAACCGAGCATGTCAACTGGAGGAGAAATGAATGGAGAAATATTCTGTTTTCTGACGAGTCCCATTTTTCTGTGCATCCGGATAATAGGCGTATTTTCATCTACAGGGACCGTGGCAGTAAAAATAATCCTGCGTTCGAGCACGAAAGTGTCAGATTTGGCGGTGAAGGAGTGTTGGTGTATGGTGGCATCTCCATTGACGGGCGCACTGACCTCTACATCATTCAAGATGGAGCTCTGACTGGTCTCCGATATAGGGATGAGATCCTCAGATCTATTGTAGTCCCTTACGCTGCAGCAATCGGAGATATCTTCATTTTAATGGACGATAACTGCAGGCCACATCGTGCAAACCTGGTGGAGGATTTGCTTTTCGAGGAAGGAATCGTTAGAATGGAATGCCCAGCGTGTTCTAAAGACATGAATCCAATCGAGCACGTTTGGGACGCTCTAGGAAGACGAGTTTCTGGCCGCCAACAACCCCCACAAACTCTTCAAGAACTGGAAAGAGCTCTTCTGGAAGAGTGGGGCCAGTAACTCGTCATTACCAACTCATCTTTAATAGCTATATTGAGTCCATGCCTCAAAGGTGTTCAACGTTGCTGGCCGCCCGTGGAAACCATACCTCCTGCTGAAAATGATTTTCTTTGAAGAAAACACCTTTTCTTATTCTTTTTTCTCATATACACAAATTGTTTTTTTTTCCTTTTGTACACAAATGCGCAATAAAATGCATTTTTTTCTACCAAACATGTGTAATTTATTCTCATATAACCTACTATGTCTGTCGACCATGTATCAATCAGCTAAAAAGTTTCCCAGATACAAAATCCACCTAAAACTGCAATAACCTTTAATTGTTTTGAGCAGTGTATATATAATATCCAAGCAATTTTTTAAAATTTTGAAAAATTTTGATAACTTTTATGCAATTGAAAATCGTTCCCGGTCTAAAAAAACAGAAAATGCATATAACCCAAATGTTATTTATAACATATGCATATGAGACACTCTTGAGAGTATTGAAATAAAAGCTAGTCAATATACGAAAATCTAAAAGAGATACAGCTGATTATGTTCTATTACATTAAAACTTGTAATACTTTTACGTGCAATTCTTCACAAAAATAGTTATATATCAATAAAGAAGTCACTTAGAATTGATTCTTTAGCTCATTACACTCTAGACGTTATCGAAAAGCTACACAAACAATTTAAGGTTATAGGATAGTAAAAGTTTCAATTAGAGTAATAGCCGTTTACCTTTCCTGATAAAAATCTAATTTTTCAGAAAACGCATTTAAACATTTCAATTTAAATTCACGTCGTTTGCTTTTTTAAAAAAAAAGATCTAATTTCATTTCTAATAGGTGCACAGGAAAAATAAAAACAGATTTAGGAACAGAAATATTCATTCTATAAGATAATCAAATTTACAAAAATGAGAATTTTCATCGAAATTAAGGTTTTAAACGAAGGTAGATACCTTAGTATAAATTCATACTTGAAATAAAAAAAAAATATTTATAAATAAACCCATGGGGCTGAAGAAGTAAGAAAAGCAATGAACCTTAAGAGTTTTTAAACCTTAAACCTGAATAATTCTTAATTACTTATCTGACTGACATTTCGTTTGCTATCTAAAGATTAAAATGTAAGAAAAATGCAATTCTTATATCAAGATAAGTTATTAATATCGGAAATTTTCAAGTTTATTGCAATTGATGCATTGAGATGACCCCTTGAGTAAAATTTAAATAATTAATTAATGGACCATTAATTAATTGCTATTACCACACATTGACTGACAGCAGTGATATTTTTATACGCTGATTTTCGTCATAATTAAAAGGGGACATTCAATTATTTTCACAAATAAGTAATAAATTATATAAATTATCCCAATAGATAAGGCTAAGAACCAAATTTAAGGTCCCTACCAGGAAAACTGGAAAAAACTTGGAACCTTGTGTTCTTTTCTAATCATTTATTAGGAAAGAACACAAATGGTACATGAGCACGAGTGAATATTTGTCAATTACACAGTCGGTGAAACAGGGGATTAATGTGTATAGTGCTGTGTGCACAGGAATTTCACGTCCGTATTACTATATAAAAGAAAAACAATAAAAAATTTTAAACAGAAACTAATGTAAGCCAATTGTAGATTTTGATAAAAAGTTCTATAAGGAGATTTTTGCCAGAATTAAAAGATAGAAATTAATTATTTAATAATTAATTATTAATTAATCAATCATTTTCTAGAAATAAGTAATAAGTGATTCATAAAATCTGTCATAAGATAGGCTAAGAACCCAGTGAAACATTCTATTCCAGAAAGCAGTAAAAATAATCTTGAACCTTGTTTTCTTTTCTAATCATTTATTAGTAAAAAATACAAATGGTAAATGGGTAATAGAGAATATTTGCCAATCACACAGTCTGTGAAACAGGGGATTGATATATATAGTTGCGTGTACATAGGAATTTTGAGTCCGTATTATTATATGAAAAAAGAAGAATGAAAAGAAACTAATGAAAACAAATTGTAGAGTTTGATTATAAGGTGATTTCCGTTAGAATTTAAAAGGGGCAATCAATTTTTTTCCAGAACTAAATAATAAATTATACAATATAAATTCTTCCAATAGATAGGCTAAGAACAAAGTTAAAGATTCCTTCCCAGGAAACAGGAAATAAACTTAAACCTGGTGATATTTTCTAATCATTCATTAGTAAAGAATATAAATGGTACATGGATAATAGTGAATGTTTGCCAATCACACAGTCGGCGAAACAGGGGATTTATGTGTATAGTACTGTGCATGTTGAAATTTCGTGTCCGTATTATTATTTAAAAGTAGAACCATCAAAAATTTTAAACAAAACAAATGCAAGAAAGTTGGTTGTAGATTTTAATAAAAAGTGGTAATATATTTATATGCATGGGCGAACATTAAATACATGAATATTAAAAGGAATAATTTTTAATCATCGTTTATGCGTATTTTTGCTAAACGAAAGTATAAGTACTTGTACAGATATTACTCTTAAACGTAAAATAAATATATCTAGATTTACCCTAGAAAGTGCAGTTAAAAAGTCTTAATTTTAATATTGATACATGAATTAATTTCTTGTTATTTAATTTTATTGGATGCTAAAAATAGTCAGAAAGTAATTATTATATGCGGAATGTTAATGTGTTGTAGCATCTGACTGGTTTTTTACTGAGGTTTCAAATTATCTCCAGTAAATTTAAATAGTTATTATTCTTTTATAAAAGGATAGATATTAAAACAAAATGTTTTTAAAGTTTTCCGGTGTGAATTTCAATACTAGTGAGAAATAAATGGATTAGTGACGACGTCACAATTCATGTCTTTCGGCCTTGAGTATTTCGATGGCAATGGCTGTGCTCGATTAATGAAATTGAGAGACAGGCTAAACATCTCTGGTTGAAGAAAAGCAACATTAGTATTTTCCCTATCGTGTTGTAGCGCATCTAGTGATAGTCCAATAGCCGACCGTTCAAAATCCTAAGTTCTCGAGTACAAGAAAATATCTTACTTTATGGAAGAGTAGTAATAGAGGAATCTAATGATTCATGACTGTCGGAAGCGAAGGGTGCATAAAGCTAAAAAATAATACCACTAGTAGTTGACTCGTAGGATTAGCATTGCGTTTTCCTCAACCCAATTTTCTATGTTTTCATACTATTTATTATAAGGCAAATGCAATGCTAATCCTACGAGTCAACCACTAGTGGCACTAATTTTTCGCCTATGCACCACTTCGCTTCCGGCACACATGAATCGTTAGAATCCTACATTGCTACTCTTCCATAAAATAAAGGATTTTTTCTTATGCTCGATGACTTAGGGTTTTGTGCGGTCGGCTCTTAAACTATGAGTCGGAATCTTTGGGTAGTTAATTTATTCCACTCAAACAGTTTAAGGGGTCTCAGGAGTCTTACTTTTACCTGGTAATGCAACTTAGCAACATGTCACATTATTTTTTTTTTCTTAATACCAATAAAATATAAATGCAAAATATTTTTAGTATAGAGAACTTAATACCTCTTCTATTTAAAATAATTTTTACATGTTTAATTTCGATTAAAAAAATTAATTTTTTTTTCATCTATTGCACAGAAGACTGTAGCAAGACTATTGTTTCAAAAGCTTCTAAAAATATTGATAATGATATAAAAATATGTATATTGAACTTGTCCATCATTTGAAAACCATTTATTTATTAATTCATTTAAAATTTTAATTTTAATTTTAAAACTAAAATTTAAATTAAAACTGAAATTTAAATTTTAAAATGAATGCTAAATATTAAACAATGCATAATACTAAATTAGAATTATAAGCTATTTTTTAATTTAAAATGAAGATATATAACAAGTTTGATGCAAATTGCTTTATAACTTTTTGAGAAATGTTGAAAATTTTTTTTTTTTTCAAAATTAAATATAAAAAAATAATATAAAATTTCAAGATATAATACAAAAAATATTTTAAATAGAAATGATAAAGTTGTCTGTATTAAAAATGTTATGACTTTATGTTTCATAAGAACTGAGAAAAAAAAATTAAATGTGATATGCTGCTAAATTCCCCCCCCCCCCCCGAAGGAAAAAAGTAAGATTCCTGAGACCCCTTAACCTTTTATCTAATGACGGAGGGAAATGATCAATCTTAGTTTAATTTAAAATACTTCTAAACAGCACTGAAAAGATTCTTTTTCCTGTCTCTTGTAATATTATTCATGAAAATACTTTAGAGTAATTTGTCATAGTCGCACATCCAAACCCCGGAAGAGAATGTGGGAGGGATTTTGATTGTCTGAAAAATTACTGGCATTTATCCAGTAATATTCCGAAAAGATTAGAAAAAAGGATGTTTAATTAGCATAATTTCCAAGCTCGGCTTCAATCTAATAATGCATAACTGAAAGTTTGAAATCATGCTTGATATTTACATATGCTTAACCCTTTATCTATCGACACTACTTATAAGTACCATTAAAATTACATATTATAAAATTCTTTTAATACTTCGATTAGTTGTAACACTGTTTAGAATGAGTTACAGATACTTTACTTTATTTTGTTCCAAAAGCATTATTGGTTGCACAAAACAAAAATATTTTTAAAAGGATGACTTATTTTGCCTTTGTATCTTTTCAGATTTCTTGGCGCTGAGGGAGGGGATAGCGAATTCTCATTTCGGAAATATTCCTATATTAAGTTGTCATACACATTTGTCATACATTAAGTTGTAAGCACATCATACTTTTTCATTTTATAATTCTACAAAATACTAAAAAAATAATTTAAAATAAAAAATTTGAGTACGGTTAACATTATTGCACAAAACCCCCGTAAATTCAAATTTAATTAATCCTTCTAAAATCCATAAAAAATTTAATAAATTATTATGTAAATCTTTTAATTTAGTTTAAACAATTCGCGTAAAAGGATTTAGAAAGTAAATTTTTCATGAATTCATTATTTCCGTAAATAAAGGGTTAAATCCGGAATTTGGTCCGCAGGTAAAAATCACAGGGAAGGAGACCAGGACATAGAGATGGCCAACAGATTGCAATGTAATGCTCACTGTCCTCTACTTATCGAAATCCTTATTTACTCGTGACAAGTTTGTCAAGGCAGTATTTGCTGTCGCTCTGTCTTGCTGAAAATATTCAATCATATCATCCATACAAAAAAAAAAAAAAAAAAAAAAAAAAAAAAAAAAAAAAAAGAGTCGATTCCGCTTTTACATATTTTCCGGTTCAGTTTTGTTTTGACAACCTTGTTTTATTCATACATACAAAAAAGTCTTGGTAAATAAAACAGTAGAAATAATTTTAATAAGAGAAAAAGGTATATTTTGTAAAATTGTATTTTTAAATAATATGTATATTTCTATTTATAATCAGTTATCTTAAAATCCAATTTTTCCTAACAATCATTACCTCAACTACAATTTTCTATTAAAACCTAACCGTATTTTCTTATTTATTGTTTGACAATTTTCTGTCTTCTTATGTATAAATATGTCTTAAGAAATAAGACAAAAGTGATAATTTTAATATATTTTGTATGATTGTTTTATTTATTTACTTTTTAAATATATTTCAATTTGTAATGACTTTTTGTAAAAGTAAAAATTCTCAAACAATCATTACAATCAATACAATTTCCTATTAAAGTCGAATCATAATTTCTTAAGTACGTTAATTAAACTTAGTTCATTATCAAATTCCTTGCTGCTTTTCTTTTTAAGTTACATGAAAATAAATGTGTCACCGTAAATAATAAATAAGTAAAACAAATAAATGATATTATTAAACTTTTAAAAAATCACGGAAAATGATATTTTAATCGATAAATATTTTTCTTTTTAATAAATATTTTCTTTCGTAATAGATTTCTCACACGTGGAAAACCATTAAAAATCAATATCATTCCTGCACCCGTATGTATTTATGCTTTTCTACTTCAGCCAAACGTATAACAACCTTATTAGCTACATCATTTCATTGTTTACATTTTGTATCACACTACACCTGCCCTCAGACATAGCTTGATATTGTTTTGAAACCGTAACCCTAGCAACTATGAATCGATCTACAAGTGTTCAGTTGGAATATCTTTATTAAAAATATTTTTTGCTTAAAATATCTAAACAATGAAAAATGTAAAAAAAAAAGAGAAAAAGTTAGAATTGGTCTAATAAAATGCAAAAATATGTGAATTGGTTGAAATTCGTGCTCGAAAAGTTATTGGGGAAAGATAGGGTTATTAGAGGCATGGAAATAAATTCACAATTTTTTGTTATAATCATATAGTTTTGCAAAAAAGCATTACTTTCCACAGTTTTGATGAAGTATATTCTTTAAGTGTAAATTAAATTTATGTTTTGCGAACACAAAATCTTAAATGTTATTTAAAAAAAATCAATTTTACATAATTTTTTATTGTACAGTATATAAACCAAGATTATAATATACAAATACTCGCGTCTTCAACCACTACAATGGTCAGTTTCTCAAAAGAAATCTTGAATCAAACGAAATACTTCGATAATAATAATAATAATAATAATAATAATAACTTAATATCTAATCAAATATCCATAGTTGTTGTCTTAATCGTATAATTTTGTTCAACATCAATGTTAAACAAAACAGATCTAAAATAAGTGAAGTTTAATTATTGTTTTAGCATGTCAGTTATCTCGATTTTCCCGCTTTTACTTAAAATTGCTACAGGCATAAGGCGAAATGTCCTAAAAGTGTGACCATCCCATTAAACCCTCTTAGGTGAGAATTTCCAAAAGAGATCAGATACATGATTAAGTCTGTTTTGGTAGATTAGTTTTCCTCAAATTCGTGCCACTATCTAAAATTCTTTCTGAGGTATTTGTGACTGATTTAAAAGTTTCGTTCCTCCTGATAATCATTTTGGAGAGGGTTTTCCAAAATCACTAAAATAACATTTTAATGCTTCTTAAACAGCCTTATTATTTTGAATTTCACGTTTCTAACTAAAATTACTCCTGGTATATGGTCAATGATGGACATTTCTCGAAAATTTATCAATCGAAAAAAATAGTCATCGTAAACAACATTATTAATACAGTGGTTGGTTACTTCGTATAATCCCATCAAGATGTTCTACAATTAAAATTATTAAAACCAATTGAATTTAATTATTAATAAAATTATTAAAATCATTGATGTTAGATGATTATAAAGAAGATTTTAGTAATTTGATGACAAATAAAAACTAGTCGTTGAGGGCCACCGTAATACTTACCCATCATGGCTATATATATGAAAATAAAACATGTGAAACTATTTATACAATGCATTGCAATTCATAAAAAAATTTAAATATTGTTAATATACATAGTAATGCTATATTAATGAACTGCTGATGTACCAATTTCGACAAATTATATAAAACGCCAAACTAATCAAGTAGTACCGAACTGCGTAAAAGAAACATCCTTATAACTCCAAAAATAATAATTCTATTAACTAACAATTAACTGCGTCGGATTAAGCGTCTCATTTCTAATTAAAATATACTTCTGAATTGAAATTTGAATGAAATACAGGGTCATGAAAAATCGAAGAAAGTGGAAAACAAGATTACAAATATCTCGGCAACTAATAATCTGATCGACTTCGTTCTACATGCAAAATGTGTGTTATTTTATTGCCTTTTACGTCCTTTCCTTAGAACAAAAAAATTCGAAAATTTTTATGTACCTTTCATAAGAACGAATTTTTCGAGAGTCCGAAAAAAATAGTTCCGGATAATCGAGGTTGCTGATATTAAATAGGGTTCTTACCATTCTTACATACTAACTACATACAAAATTTCAAGTCTCTATCTCAATTTGTTCGGGAGATAGAGCGTTTACAGACAGACAGGCAGACAGACAGACGGACGGCAAAATTTTTTTCCTAAAAATATATTTTTCGGAATCTTCACTATCTAAAACGTGTAAATCCGTCAAAAATTTTTTTTCGATTTTCAAAACGATTGCAAGACTTGCCCTATTCTACGTATGATGGGTAAGTAACTAGTCGTTGGGGGGCACCGTCATAATTACCCATCATGGATATGAATAATATAATATACGAAAATAAAACATGTGTAAACTATTTATAAAATGCATTGCAATTCAAAACAAAAGTTAAAAGTATATTTAAATATTTTTAATATACATAGTAATGCTCTATTAGTGAAACGCTGATGAACCAATTTCGACAAATTATATAAAACGCCAATCTATTCAAGTAGTACCGAACTACGTAAAAAAATCCTTATTATCTCCAAAAATAATAATCAGATTAACTAACAGTTTACTGCGTCGGATTAAGCGTCTCATTTGCAATTAAAATATATCTTTGAATTGAAATTCGAATGAAATACAGGGTTATGAAAAATCGAAGAATGTGGAAAACAGAATTACAAATATCTCGGCAACTAATAATCCAATTGACTTATTTTTTATGCAAAATTTGTATTAATTTATTGCTTTTTATGTTCATACCTTAAAATAAGAAAATTCGAAAATTTTTGTGTACCTTTTATCAAAACGAATTTTTCTACAGTCTGAAAAAATTAGTTTCCGCAATACTGATTATGTTACTGTTTATGTTACTGATATTAAACAGGCTTTGTTCCATTCTTACATACTAAGTACATAGAAAAAGAAGAATTTCAAGTCTCTATATCAATTTGTTGAGGAGATAGAGAGTTTACAGACGCACACAGACAGACACACAGATGAACGGACGGAATTTTTTTTCTAAAAATATGTTTATGGGAATCTCTAGTATCTGAAACGTGTAAATTCGTCAATTTTTTTTTCGGTTTTAAAAATGACTGCAAGATTTACCCTATACTTTGTATGACGGGTAAGTAAAAGATGTGATTAAAAAACAATAAATCTAAAAGATGCTATAAGGGAGCCACAATAGTCTAAATGTCATGTGATGGCGTCGCCTTGTTGCAGAATATAAAAAAGTTAGGAATAAGTATAAATAGATAAGATAGTTTAAGTATAAAAAGTTAGAAAGTATTTGACATTTAGCAACGAAAGGACGAAAGATTTGAGAATTGAATGCACCCCTGGTGGCAAAAATAGGAACTAAAAGAATGGTTAATGGGATTAGTAAATTTTATTGATTTTTTTTACAAATTTTATTGATTTTTTACGTCATTTGAGATTAGTTCCATATTTTTTTCATTATTAAATGACCTCCTACTGCAATATATTAAACATACACCACAGGAAAGGGCAAAATGAGGCGATAGGCAAGGTTACTGAACTTTCCAATGATATATCACATGTGGGGTTTCGGCTAAATTTAGAAAAGTTTAGTCTCTCTCGTGGCAAAGTGGGTGGAGGGGCGTGGGAAGTGTTTTACATCATGTAGTGGTCAGAGAGCGTCCGAATGATATATAAAATGAAAGTTGTCGTCAAAGGATGGCAAAGATTTTCCATAAAATTTAACCATCGCGCCTTTTGTAATGCACCTTTCCTTAAATAAAATTGTTCAGATATATTCTATTTCCATTTTTCTGCAAAAGATAGAATTAGAAAACACTGCAGAACCATTTCATTAACAGAATTTTTTCTACCTTATTTTTAGAATTTTTGCAATTTACATTGCCTTTTTAATTTTGCCAATACATAAAACAAATAAATTAAGATTCAATGGTTCTGAGGCACATTGTGTACTTGACATATTATTTAGCTAAAATTTTGAAATACTAATTCTTTAAAAAGTATTGAGATTCAAACGTATTACAAAAAGGAAAAAAGGAAAATTACCGATTTTGGCAAAAAGATTACAGAACGAAGTTATTTCAAAACCAATTTTATATAACCTGTCTTCCAAGTGAAGGAAAACGTTATAAAAGTGCATTTGAATAATTTATGCTATGATAAAAGAATATTTTTTTAGATACAATAACAGAAACTTGAAAAATGCCTTGTGCAATTTTAACACAAATCTATATTAGAAATTTGATATATTTCATTCAAAAATTCAAACACATTTTGGTAAAAAAAATTTCTAGAACATATATCAAAGTCTAACTTCTAAATATTACAGCTTTCAAAACGATTCTTCGTCAGAAAGCCATTATATAAAAATCTAAAAATAGAGTTATTAAAATACGTTGCATTAAAAAAGTATGATATCATTTCGAAACAAATTACGATTTTCGAATCATTCGAGTGCGGTGAGTCATTGGAAAATTGCATTTGAATATTATATGCAGCAAAAGAAGCATACAGCATATTTTAGATGTAAATGAAGTAGCTTTAAAAATTGTGTATGTTGCGTAAAAATTTATCTTTCCAGAGTACATTTTATTATCGAATATATAGAAGCCTTTATGTAATAGGAATTTGAAACTCAGTGATAGCTTTTAATGTAAACAAAATTCTAATCTGACATGGGTGGTTTTATTATATCGGATTTGGTGTTATTATTTAAGTATTCGGATCATGTCAACTCATGTAATACGAAAAAACTTCAATCTAATTCAACAATGTTGGAATATTTTCATGATTAATTTTCATGAAATTTTTTAGAAAGATAACATAGAATTAAAGGCACATGCCAGTTTGTTTTTTTATGTTGGATTGTTCATATTTGTATAATATTTTCTGCAAATTAATTTCATTCTTCTATTATTATAAAAAGACAGTGGACATTTTGATTCATGTTTTTTTTATTATAACGATAGTATAGAGATTGTTATTCATTTGTTTCTATTTATAATGAAACAGCAGACAGTTTTTTATACTTTTGATTCTTTTTGTAATTAACAGTAGAGTGATTTTTATTGCTTTGTTTCTTTTTGAATTATAGAAGAAAGATTTTGATACAGTTGTTTTTCCTTCCAATTGTTAGAAGAGTAATTTTGGTTAATCGTTTTCTTCTCATAATGGTGCTAGTGATATTTTGGTTCATTTCTTTCTCTTTTCAATTAATAGTGGAGTAATTTTTATTACTTTGTTCCTCTTTGAGTGATAGAAGAAAAATTTTGATACAGTTGTTTTTCCTTGTTAATTGTTAGAAAAGCGATTTTCATTCCTTTGATTTTTCCTATAATGGTATTAGAGAAATATTTATTTACGTTTCTGCTTGTAATTAATAGTAGAATAAGTTTTAAATATTTGTTTCTTCTTGAATGACAGAAGAGAGATTTTGATATAGTTGTTTCTCTTTGCAATTGTTAGATAAACGGTTTTGATTCATTTGTTTCTTCTTATAATGGTACCAGAATTTTTTTTCAGTTTCTAGCGGGGGATCTTTATATGTTTGTTTCAGCTTGAAATTAATAATAGAGTGAATTTTATTCATTCGTTTCTCCTTGTAGGATAGAAGAGATATTTTGATACATTTATTTGTTCCTATAATGGTATCAGAGAGATGTTGATTCACTTTTCTTTCTTAGAAGAGCGATTTTGATTCATTTGTTTCTTTCTATAATGGTATCAAAGAGATGATGATTCATTTTTCTTTCTTATAAAAGCGATTTTGATTCATTTGTTTCTTTCAATAATGGTATCAGAGATATTTTGATTCATTTTACTTTCTCTTTGAAATTCATAGCGGAGTGATTTTTACTAATTTGTTTCTCTTTGAAGGACAATAGAGAGAATTTTGATGCAGTTGATTCCACATATAATTGTTAGAATAATTTTTATTCATTTGTTTCTTCTTGTAATTAATAGTAGAGTGAATTTTATTCATTTGTTTCTTTTTGTAATTAATAGTAGAGTGAATTTTATTCATTTGTTTCTTTTTGTAATTAATAGTAGAGTGAATTTTATTCATTTGTTTCTTCTTGTAATTAATAGTAGAGTGGATTTTATTCATTTGTTTCTTCTTGTAACTAATAGTAGCGAATTTTATTCATTTGTTTCTCCTTTAATGATAGAAGAGAGATTTTCATATAGTTATTTCTGCTTGTAATTGTTAGAAGAACTATTTTAATTCATTTCTTTCTTCCTATAATGGTATCAGAGAGGCAATTTTTTTCTCTTTGTAATACATAGCGGGGTGATTGTTTCTCTTTGAATGATAGTAGAGAGAATTTTATACCGTTGTTTCTCCTTGTAATTGTTATAACAGAGATTTTTATCTGTTTGTATCTCCTTATAATGTTAACAGAGAGGTATTGATTCATTTGTTTCTCCTTGTAGTTCATGATAGAGAGGTTTTGTTTCACTTCTTTTTACTTTAATTGCATCAACATATCCGAAAGAAGCAAAAATCCCAGAAGTAGTGTAAATAAAAATATGTTTTTTTTTTTTTTTTTTTTTTTTTTTTTTTTTTTTTTTTTTTTTGGTATAATGGTTTTGTACAAAACCATTGTAGTAGTTAAAAGTAATCTCATTTTAGATAACAGTTTTGTAAAATCTTTATATAAACTTTTTCAAAGCAACACTCGATATTTATTCAAGAATTTCTTTAGAGATATAGTGAGGCATTTTACAAAACAAATACATCTTTTAAATGTTCTAGTTAGTTTATAAAATTGGAGAATGTCATCTAAATCAAAAACCTCCAAAAGGGTAGGAATCCATTGAATTTCTATATGTTCCATTGAAATTTTTTCAGTATCTTTCTTCGAATATTTCTTAAAAAAGATGTTTACCAATAATTGAGTAAAATATGATTGTACTCTAAGCGCAATCACTTTTATCAGAAGTTGATTGCAAGTTTTAACTTTACCTTCTAACACTTGAAAAGCAAAATACAGCTTTAATTTTGTTTTAAATTTTAGTTGAAAAGTTTTAAAAGATAAATTATTGTCAGTTTTTTTATCAGAAGTTGATTGCAAGTTTTAACTTTACCTTCTAACACTTGAAAAGCAAAATACAGCTTTAATTTTGTTTTAAATTTTAGTTGAAAAGTTTTAAAAGATAAATTATTGTCAGTTTTTTTATCAGAAGTTGATTGCAAGTTTTAACTTTACCTTCTAACACTTGAAAAGCAAAATACACTTTAATTTTGTTTTAAATTTTAGTTGAAAAGTTTTAAAAGATAAATTATTGTCAGTTTTTCTTTCGACTTAAGTGAATTGTTTTGGAAAATGAATACATAAGTTTTTGAAATAATTGAAATTATTTTCTTTACCTTTCTGTTTTAATAATAATATGAAATTAGTAGTAATAAGACATTGTTCTACGTTTATAAATAAACTGCTATGAAAGAGATTTTATATCAGTAAATCTAAGATTGTCGAAAATATTAAATTGAAAATAAGATACAAAAACAATTAATATATTAATAAAAAATCAATAAAATATTCGAGTTTAAAATGCTAAAAGCGCATCAGTATTATCTCACATACCAACGTTTTCTTTCTTATGCCGGCTTTATATATAAATAATGAAAGTTGCCAGACTTTTTTAATAATAAACAAAGTCACATAAGATAAAATAATACAAAAACGAAGTTTTTTTTCAAAAACACTTCCTCAAAAATACACCACATCTACTATAATTTTGTTTTTATAAGTTTTTTAAAGACACTTATAAAAGAGTGTTTTAAAAAACTTTTCTTCTTTAGTGCTTACCTCGTTTCCAATAAGAAATTTTCAATGTAACATGTGTAAAATTATGCAAAATTCATATAAAAGAATAATTTCACTAAAAGTCTGCACATGTGATTTTTAATTAATATTTTAAAACTGGGAGCTATTAAAATTAAATAAAATGCTAAATTGACTACATTATGCTTATATTTACTTTTAGTAATTTTTTATATTTATTCAACACTCTCACAGTGTTTGAAAAATGCCTGCGGTAACGTAAATGTACAAATAAAAAACTGCTTGAAAAATATAATTTAAACGATTATATATTTTAACGATTTTTTCTACCGTGTTTATTTACATATAAATTTCTTTTCACTATCATGTCGTAACATAATTCTACACTTGAAAGTTTAAACTAGCTTTGTGTAACATCCCTGTTTCTTTTAGCTACATAGTTATCCCTTTTTTTTTAGTTCTCTCTCAAAGCTCTGAAACGAAATTTTCATCTTTACTTAATGCAGTTTCAAAAAAGAGAATTTCCATTTCGTGGAAAGATAGCACTACAAAGCTGAAGAACAATGTAAAAATATAGTACGTGTCAGAATAAATTTGCTGAACCCTTTTTTTTCCATGGTGAGAAAAATAAATATAATTATTCGCAAATGAAGAAAAGAATAATTACAAGAAAACTGTTAATGAGTGTGCAGCAACTGCATAAGTGATTTATATCTTAGGTTTTAAATAATAGATTTTTTTCAATTTAATATATAGCACAGCTACAACTTAAATCTGAAAATAGACAGCTATTTCTTGTTGCAGGATATCTATATTATAAAGGCGAAATGTATCTGTGCGTAACGCATACGTCATTTTGCGAATGGCAACACTTTCCCCTGATATTTCGGTTTTGCAATTTTCGCTATAGCAAATTTTACACTTTTAAACATCACCTATTTTAAATTTTTACACCGTCGTATATAGAAAAAAATGTACTTTTAAATGCAATTTGTTTGAAAACTATATCTCAATTTATTTTTGAGATATTAATTTTTTAATAGTTTTTAGAACCAATTTTGTAATTGTGGCAACAGAATAACTTAGTCTTCTCTTAAAATTGAAAAAAAAAATAAAATAAAATGCGCAACACTTTTCCATGCAATGTCAGTTTTGCAATTTTCGATACTGCAAATGTTATACTTCTAAACATTGTACATTTAAAATTTTATACCGTCGTATAGAAAAAAAAATTAAATGCAATTTGTTTCAAAGCTGTATCTCAAGTTATTTTAGAAACATTAATTTTTTTTTTATAATTTTTAGTATCAATTTTGTCATTGTGGTAACAGAATAGCTCCATTTTTTCTCAAAATTGAAAAAATAAATCGAATTTAAAATGCTTCTATTATAAAATCTGTTGAATTTCGGTTTTATTTCGTGTAATATTTGAATAATTGAATTTTAGAGTATTTTGTTAAATTTAGCTTAAAATAGTATTTGCTTGAGAGTTAGACTTACTAATATAAGATGTATTTTTTACAGTAACTAATTTTGCAGCTTTATTATAAATAAATAAAACAGTTTTCTTTTTAAGATTTTCTTTCTTCGAATTTCGACAGGTTCCACCTCGTATAATATGATCGCGAACAAAAATATACAATAAACTCTTTGATATTTTAATATTAACCTCTTTAATTCCGCAGCTAAAATAACAATACAAATATAGGTTCATAGAATTTTTTTCCCGAAAAAAAAGACATTCTAAATGACAGAAAAAACTACCTTTTCTGAAATTAATCCTTTTAAGAGCTAAGTAATTTTGGTTCAGACGTATGAATCTAAAACTGCAAACCTTATTAGAACATGAATTTATAACCATTAACCTAAATTAAGGCAATCACAAATTTAAGAGCTTCAAACAAGTAAATAATCTACAATCCCCCCCCCCCCCAAAAAAAAGAAAAAGATTTAAGTTAAATACTTATGAAAATTTATCACCTTCTTGGTTATACTGTCTTTTGGATATTTTTAGGCATTTTGCAAACTCAGAAGAATATTACATTTATTTTATGAAGGATTCAGCTTAGATGCAGGCACTTATTAATTTGAATTCAACGCAAAAAATATTCCCCTACTAAGAAGTGATGCAAAAATGTAAATTATCGGACATTTTCTTTTTATAAGGAAAAGAACTGAGGTCTCCGAATGGGACCCAGGTACTAAAGAGGTTGTTAAACTGTATTATACAAGTAGGAAAAAAATTAATAATCCTGAATAAATAGTTTAAAAAAACATTTTTTTCTTTCCTGTTGCCGTATGTTGAAAACGGAATAGAGCAAAAATTATAGTTTTTAAGTTAAATCCTGTAAATCTCGTTTTCTGTTAAAACTGAATAAAAGCAGTGAACTTCAATAAAATGGACTGATGCCAAATTAATAGATTACTGCCGAATTGCTTTGGAATTGCAATCTTGCAGTTTTGAAATTACACGGAGAGTTTTAAGATCGACATTGAATGTTTGTAACAGAGCGTTTTTATAAATTGTAAATACTTTTACATATTTAGTACCTAATACATTTTCGATAAGCAAATTTCTATACAACATACGTAACAAAAAAAATTCATAAAATGGAAGGGCGCACTAATAAAATGATCACGTAATTTTTAATTGATATTTTAATACTTGGAACACGGGAAAATAATTAATTCCATTTATTACATTTACATTTAGTTAACTTTTTACTTTATTCTTTTTTTAGAAGAAAAAAATATTGGATTTGTGAATTTTTTTTAATTTCGGTTTTTGACGGATTTACATGTTTTGGGGAACAGAGAACTCCCAAAACACATTTTTTACGAAATGTCTGTCTGTCTATATGTGACATAAATATTGTGGGTGCTCTATTTCATGAACTAAAGCACGGAATTTCACAAAACTTTAGATTCAGTTAGATCTTGATATAAGCTGGATCTGATTAATTTTTGGTGCATATCGCCTAACAGGCGTCGCTGCTATGCTGCCTTTTTCAAGATTTACACAATAGCTATATCTCAAGAATAAATGGACGGACTTTCATAAAACTTCAGATACATTTAGTGCTTAATACAATATGCTAGTGGTTACGTTTTTATGTAAATCGCCGAACAAGTGGTTCTGCTATGCCCTATTTTTCATGATTAATGTAATAGTCTTATCTCAGGACCTAATGAACAAATTTTAATCGAACTTAAGATTTAGTTAGTCGCCGGTATAAACGAGTATTATTTGAATTTATAGCAAATCGCTCAACAAGTAGTACTTGTATCTATTTTTTTTTAGATTTTTGCGATGATTCTATTTGAAATGCTAATAAACAGATTTTAATCAAATTTCAGATTAAGTTAGAAATGGAAACAAGTTGCTGCAGATTAGATTTTGGAGCAAATTACCTAATCGGTGACGCTGCTATGTTTCATTTTACTTGAAGTATTAACGTGTATGAAATAGAAGACTTTTTTTATATTGCCACATCCGCCTAGTTTTAAGTGTGTTTGAAAACTGCATGTTTTAAATACAATAAGAAAAAACTGCTTGAAAGAAATAATTTTAGTCATCAAATATTTCAAAGAATTTCTGCATCACGTTTGTTTAGAGAAAATATTTTCTCATTTTCGCGCCCTAACACAATTCTAAACTAAATAGCAGAATGTAATTTTGCGTAAAATTCTTTTTTTTTCTAGCTGCATTGTTATCCCTTCTTTTAACACTCTGAAACTCCTGAAACAAAATTTTCATTCTCATAGAGTTGCGTTTCAAAAGAGAAAATTTTCATTTTGATGAAAGAAAGTTGTACAAAAGTGAAGAACTATGTAAAAACAATAGCAAGTGTCAGAATAAATTTGCTGAACTCTTTCTTGTACGGTAAAAAATTAAAATGGAATTATTAGCAAAGTGTAAGGAAATTGTAAGAAAAGTATAATTACAAGAAAACTGTAAATGAATCTATAGCAATTATATAAATCAATTATACTACCTCTGACAATAAACTTCGGTGAATAGTCTTGTAAAATCTATGTAGATGAAATATTAACAAAAGTTACCATACCATTCTTTGAAATAGTCACCTCCGATAACTTTGCACCGCTGAGATCTGCTACACATCTCCTGGAAAATTCGCAAGACGTCTTCTTTTGGGATAGAATTCAAAAGCTTCGTCACGTTTCGTTGAATGTCAGCAATAACGTCAAATCTCTTTCAAAGAGAGATTGAGTCATGGAAATAGGAAGAAGTCTGGAGGATTGAGATCGGACGAGTATGGTGGATGTTTAATTTGCTCATGAATTTCTTTCGGTATCTTGCAAATCTTAAAACCAAACTTTAAACTGAGCTTTTGTTCTTTCATTTTCCTGTTCTCAGTTAAGAACCAACACACTGAACTAGCACTTTGTAAAACATGCCTTACGCAGAACACAAACGACGCTCAACTGAACAACAGTGGGGGAAGATGATCAACAATTGCCTCTATGCAGTTCAGCGTTTTGTTTCCCCAGTGTTGCTAGATCGGCCGTTCTGAATTCATTCACAGAATTTTATTGTCAGAGGTAGTATGTTAGGTGTTTGAAGAAAAGATATTTTTTCAATGAATATTCAGCTACAGATGCACTAAAAAAAAAGACAAATGTTTTTGTTGCAATGCATATAATATAAAAACGAAAGAAAATATAGAATAACCTCTTCCGAGATACATAATATTCGGAAAAGCATTGTTTATCTTTAAAAACCAAGAAATCAATATATTTTCAAGTTTTAAAGATCCATATATAGGGTAATTTAAAAAATACTTGCAAATTTTTAAGAGGAGATAGTACACAAATAGAAAACTTTAAACAAAGAATGCATGCTCAGAAATTAAACGCAAAGATACTGGTTCATTTTGAAATTTAGCCCCTGTATGCGCCCAAAGAAATTCTTGTACAAGCGAAATTTTTGCGTAACAATATTTTCTTTCAATCACTTAATGGATGCACGGTCAGTTAACCAATCACGGATCCAGAGAAAATTTGGGGTCTATTTAGATCCTTTAAAAAAATCATAAAATCGAACACCTTCTCAATGTTTCTTTCTCAAAATATGCACTTTCAAGATCTTCTTCCTAATATAAGATCAATTTAATGAAATTCCTCATAAAAAATATGTGTACTTTCACAAAATTCGACTCCTTAGGCATATTTTTCATTTTTTTCCAGTCAGAAAATGTGGGGAATTTTGGAAACAAAATAAGCTGAGTTGAAAAAAAACTTTAGCAGGAACTCCCATAGATTTTACATTATCACTCGGGTCTTTTTCTGTGACTAGCGTTGCGCCTTATTGAATGCGACTTCAGAATGAATTATCTTCCTTAGCCAAGTCACTACTGCAATCCAGTATTTTCACTAAAAAAATCTTGTTCCTGTTACCCATCCTCTTTCTTGAAGTTTTATTTCTAAGTGAATTTTTATGGAACTCTAGATTCATCTATTTGGCATTGTGATAAAAGTTAAACAAGAAACTAAAAGAATAAGAAAGTAAAAGATTTTGTAAGATGATAAATACCAAGTATTTGGGTTAATAAATAAATAAATAAATATTTTAAGGTGGGCCCTTGAAAAAAGGCCTCACAAGAAGGGGGTTGCCCTTTGTTTAAGGACAACTAAAGGGCGACCATTGGTACTCGATATCCGTAGTCGAGTTTGTCTCGTAATTTAGAAACTTGATCAAGTAACGTGATTTTCACCTTAGTAAGTACATCCGAGGTATAATTCAAAATAAATTTCGTGTAATTCGAATGCATCATAGATTTTACCTGCACCAAGCACCATTAGCATGCACAGATGATTTTAAGCTTGTGGCGAATAGAACCTGCGATATTTCGGCTACTATCTCAATACCCTGAGTTCTAAGCCCTTGTTAATTTTCCAGTTTTTTAATTATATCAGATTAGTTCATTTACCTACCAAATCACTGATTATTTTTGTACTTTTTTATGTAAATAATTAATAACAATGATGTAGTTTTTTATAATAAGATGTATTTTGGCACTTTTAAGTTATTCGTAGAGGTAATCAGGCATTAAATCTAAATAAGTGCATGGATATGAATACGTATCAATCGACACAATAACATGAAATGAAATAATTGGTTAGAAGATAATTTAATTTCATAAGGATATTTATATTTGGGAGACAAATAATTTTACACTGTAAAATAATTAACCCTTTTGCTGCATCGTCACTCCACTGCTTTTATAGAAAACGATTACTTCACCCTATTATGGAGCATTCTCATGGGTCAAAAGAGAGATATTCTATAAAAACGGAGTGACGGTGCATCAAAAGGGCCAAATTTTTACAGTGTACACTGGTCCAAAACAAAATAGCAAATGCGAATATTTCATAAAATACTGGGTTTTGTATAATCACAATGATGTACATGATATGCTTCAGAAATATAATCATAATCGAAAATCTGAAAGTAAAACAGCAATATTTCACTGTTCTTTAACAAATTTACAATTCTGCTTATTTTATAATATATTTTATGTTATTCATAGAAAGAGTAATAATTCTGAAATAGTATAAACGGTTTTTAACTTATGTTTTAAACTGTTATTTATGTCTTCATTTTCTCTTTTAGGTAAGTGATCCTTTAAATGAACTTAAGAAACATTTAGCCTTTTGGTAAGTTAATTTTACATTTTATATAAGTTATTTTACATTTTAAGTATGTTTCTGATATTACACTTTGATAGACCTTAAATATCAATTTAGTTTATAAAGTATATGTTGATGTAAAATTGAAGCACTTTAATTTGATATTTAATAAAATTTAATACATTTAATATTTCTATATAATATTGTATCATTAAAATTTTATTGATTACATACTGAGAGTACATATTGAGAAAAGAAACTTATTTGTCTATAAATGCAAAGAAACTGTTAGAAAAATGTACATTAAAATTTCACAGAAAATTACGATGTTATTTATTTTTTTAAATTCCTCATTGTTATAATCTATTCAAAAATTTAACGTAATGTTGTCCATTATAAATATTTGCATCGTACACTTAAAAGTATATTCATAAAAAATGTTCCAGTTCTGATAAAATGTATTACTTTAAATAATAAAATAAATGGTATCGGTATAAAAATTAGAAAACATTTAAAATCAGTGATTTAATAAAACTAAAAAATAGCACAATTATGTCTCTATTACATATTATTAAAAAGTTTCTGAACAATTATCTGATTAACTCAAATCAATTAATGTTTCTAAAGTTTTCAAATCTTAAAATATTATTAAGAATACGTTTTGCGAATGCAAACCTAAAATCCCCTATTACAGAAATCCCAGATTTAGAAAATATTGAAATTATCAAATACAATTGCAATAATTTTAAAAGTAGAAATTTTCTAGATGATTGTTTCCCAAGTTACGAAATCTCAGCTAAATAAAAGCATGTGAAATTCCACCAGAATATGAGTCTCTGCTGTAACATATAATCCTGGTGATTTAATATTTTGTACGCAAACATGCATACATAATAGCTTTGATTTTCGATTGAGGATTTACTCATTAGTAGTTTATAAAGAGTTTGAAACGTGTACTGTAATTGATTTTATTATGCTATAATGAAGTGTTTTTATTAGTTTTATTAAATGTGTGATTTTAAATTTATACTATAATCAGAGTTGGTAAAGTCTTCGGCCTTTTGCACTCCACTATTATCTTAACCCTTTATTTACCGGCTGTACTTAAAAGACCATTAAAATTACTTATTATAAAATTCTTTTAATACGTCAGTTAGTTGTAATACTGTTGAGAATGAATTACAGATGCATTACTTTATTTTTTTCCAAAAACATTATTGGTTACACAAAAAAATATTTTAAAAAAGATGATTTGTTTTGCCTTTGTATCTATCTTTTCAGCTTTCTTGGCGCTGAGGGAGGGGGGTGGGTATTTTTCAAATCAGAAATATTTCTATATTTATGCTGTAAGAACATCATATTTGTATTTTTTATAATTCTACAAAATACCAAGAAAACAATTTAAAATAAATGATTTGAGTGGGGTTATAAATATTGTGCAAAATCCATGTAAATTCAAATTTAATTAATCCTTCTAAATCCTTCAATCCTTCTGAAATCCTTCAAAAATTTATTAAATGAATATTTAAATCTTTTAATTTAATTTAAACAATTTACGTAAAATGCTTTAGAGTTTAAAATTTTTTTGAATTCATAATTCGGTAGATAAAGGGTTAAAGAAACAGTGGTTTTGTTAAATCGCCGAAATGTTCCAATTAAATAAAACAAACTTTGTATTAAAATGCTGGTATCCAAAAACCCGGAGACTTCTCAGCTCTGCTATAATTGATTTTATTATGTTATATCAATGCGTTATTTCTTGGTTTTGTTATATGTCTAACTCTTTTTTTTTTATTTTAAAACTCTAATTTAAAAATAATTTGTTTAGTTATTTAAAAAAAGTTTTTTAACGTTTATAATTCATCTAGGAGTTTTACCCTAATTTGCGGAAATGTTCAGAATAGTCATTTTAATCATTGATAAAATTTTTACACTATGAGGTATCTTTGTATCAATAGTTAAGAGGTGACTTTACACTGTGGTTTGCTATATGAATCCTGAGACAAGCTCAGAATTTTTATTTATGAATTTGCTAACCAGTGTAGAGCGGGATAATATATAGCAGTTTAAAATCTACATACCATTTTGTATGAAGTTTAAATATTAGAAATAATGATAAAATTATCCCAAATTAAATTCGGCTTATCTAAAAAAGCTCTAATGCTTATTTAGGCTGCTTGATTTTAAGAAAGATCTAAAGAGTAATTAATATCTTTGTATTTTTAAGATATTTCCTATTTGGGATAAAATTTTAAATCTGAATGCTTGAATGAGAATGTGCATGACTATTGATTAAATTAACTGCTTAATGCGCTTTGAAGTAACATTTTAACAACTCAATTAGAAATAAATTCTTATAAGACTAAATGACTACATTTCATAAAGAGGATACATAAGATACAAATCTCATAAATAGACAATTTTAACTTTTGAAGCAAAGCATTTACAAAGATTCAAATGTCTTCTTTACAGAAACATTAACGAAATTACACAATCTAATTAAACTAATGAAGTATGTTTCAAAAACTCAATTACGAGGGAGATAATGATGGTCTTATTTCTTGAGCAACGAGATATACCAGGCATTTCACAGCATTTGTTTATATAAGAGATCATTTGATAACTCAGCTCATGCGAAAAGTAGGTTTTTAGATACAGGTTTGCTGCTGAAAAATTATTGTCTAAATGTTCAGGATTAAGTATGCAACATAAATATTTTTTGTTAATAAACTTTAGATAAGAACACGACGCCTATTATTAGAAATGAGTAGATGTAATTTTGATATGTTTTTGCACTGTAAGTAGAAGTTATTAGAAATAAATTCTAGTTAAGGACATAAAAACATCTTAAAGCACAGACTTCAAATTTTAAATTTTGTACTTACAAAAATTTAGAAATTTTCAAAAATATATAACTTAATATAATAAATTTGGATTTTATTTAACTCCAGCGTGGAAAAACATAATATGTAAAAATACTGGCATTAAACAATAAATGTTAAATAATGCCTGCCTTAAAATTCGTAATATATATATATATATTTAAAAATAGATTACCTAAAATAATTTCTGGAAGTTTTACATTGTAACTAATAAAATCTTTTATAAAAATTTATATTTTTAATTAAATATGCTTGTAACAATAATTGAAAATGAAAAGTATTGATTTTTTTTTTTTTGCTAACAATAACAATTTATGTATATTTTAAAACATGAAACGGAATAATTATTGTTAAATTTGGCGGAATCAACATAATAAAAGTCAGAATAACTGCAAGTGTTTCAAAAAAATACAAGAATAAATCCCATAAATGAACAATTCTAATTTTATGAAACAAAACATCGCTAAAACTGAAAAGCTTTTCTGCCGAAACATTAACGAAAATATGCAATCTAATTAAACTAATGAAGTGGGTTTCGGCAAAATCTTAGTCCATAGAAGATAATGATGTACTTGTTTCTAGGGCAACGACATATACCAGGCATCAAACAGCAATTGTGTATCTAAAGAATCTTCTTATAATTCAGCTCACGGGAAAATTAAGCTTCTAAAGTAAGGATTGCTTATGAAAGATTTTTAGTGTTATATTGTTTAGTGCAATACATACATACATATACACTATATTGCCATTGATTATGGGACACTTGCGATTTTAGACATTTTACTAAATATCTAGAAAAATACATGAGGAATCATCTCGAAACTCTTAGTGTATAAACATAATAGTATACGTCATACATCTCCGTGAAGATTTTTTCCGAAACGCCATAGGGGACAGTCAACAAATTAAAAAAGAATGAATATCTTTTGAATAACCCTGTCAAAACTAATGTAGCAAAAGCGCTCAAACTCTAGATTATGATTGAATGCCTTATTCTAATACACTGTGTTCATTTTTATGCAAATAGCATGCACACTCGCAGAGTAATTAAGGTTTTTATAAAAATGGTCCCAAATTTTTCCAAGTTTTTCCACTATAATTTTCAGAGTTCTTAATATAAAATAATATTTTTTTCAGAAAATATGACAAACAACATTGCACACAGTACCGTGTAATCAGAATTAAAAAATAATAAAAATTGTATGAAAAATGAGTAGGTTTACTATATAATTTTTTACTGCGCATGCGTCAAAGATATCAAAATTTCATTTGCATATTATGTTAGCTAAATGTATAGAGCAACTTCTGTAAAAGTCTCAAAATCATAGCTTGAAAATTCTGAAAGTAATCGTCTATAGAAAAAGGACAAAATCCGTTGTTTCCAAAATGAAGCAAAAAAATGAGGGATTTTATGCAAATGCAGTAGTACATCCCATATTGTGTATTCTATATTGACACTAATCAATGAATATATGGATACAACCCCTCTTGTTTTTACTTCATTTTGAGAATAACGGATTTTCGACTTATTCAATTGACGATTATTGTCAGAATTTTCAAGTTATGATTTTGTGACTTTCACAAAAGTTGCTCTATACATTTAGCTAAAATAATATGCAAATGAAATTTTGATATCGTTGACGCATGCGCAGTAAAATATTATTTAGTAAACCAACTCATTGTTTATACAATTTTCATTATTTTTGTAATTCTGATTACAGGGTACTGTGTGCAATGTTGTTTGTCATATTTTCTGAAAAAAATAATATTTTATATTAAGAACTCTGAAAATTATAAGGAAAAAACTTGGAAAAATTTGGGATCATTTTTATAAAAACCTTAATTACTCTGCGAGTATGCATGCTATTTGCATAAACATGAACAAGGCTTATTACAATAAGGCATTCAATCACAATCTAGAGTTTGAGCGCTTTTGCTATATTAGTTTTGACAGGGTTATTCAAAAGATATTCATTTTTTTTAATTTGTTGATGGTCCCCTTTGGCGTTTCGGGAAAAAATCTTCACGGAGATGTATGACTTATACTATTATATTTATACACTAAGAGTTTCGAGATGATTCCTCATGTATTTTTCTAGATATTTAGTAAAATGTCTAAAATCGCACGTGTCCCATAATCAATGGCAATATAGTGTATGTATATACCGGGTGTCCAAAAAATGACTGATGGATTTTAAAATTCAATAACTTGCAAATGGTGACAGCTATTTAAATTTTTTTTGCAGGAAGATTATGTATAATGTCAGGAGTTTTTTTACCGAAATTTTTTATTTTAGTTCGAATTTCAAACAATAGGTGGCGCTGACGGCGATTGAAAGCCAGATCGACGCTTCACTCAGCACTGATCACCTGGCCTTCAATCGCCGTCAGCGCCACCTATTGTTTAAAATTCGAAATAAAATAAAAAAAATTACGTAAAACAAACTCCTGACATTATACATAACCTGCATATATACATATCCTGCAAAAATGTTTTAAATAGGTGTCACCGTTTCCAAGTTATTGAATTTTAAAATCCATCAGTCATTTTTGGGAACCCGGTATACATACATACATACATATATATATATATATATATACAGGGTGATCAGAAAGTCAGTATACATTTGATAAATTAATAATTCACTGAATAATGTAGGTAGAGGGGTAAAAATTGACGCACATGCTTGGAATGACTTGGGGTTTTATTT
This sequence comes from Maratus speculifer, assembly GCA_964019185.1. Taxonomy (NCBI): domain Eukaryota; kingdom Metazoa; phylum Arthropoda; class Arachnida; order Araneae; family Salticidae; genus Maratus; species Maratus speculifer. The sequence continues at coordinate 95,251,663 of OZ025302.1, forward strand.
AACAAAAAATAAATAAAAAGTTCAAAAAATGGCCGACAGATGGCGCTGCACAGCAAAACGTCAGTGACGCTGCCTGAGAATCATGTATAAAAGGCGCTGTAAATGAGACAGAGAATCAGATGCACCAGCAATCGCAGCATGTTGACGTTACCAGAGAAGGCATTGTTAGTGAAGCTCTACTATCAGAAAGGGGAATCTGCTACTGCAGCTTTACGATCCTATCGCCATACGAAGGGTACTCGAAAAAGTAAAGGTCCTATGACAATTGCAGCTGTGAAGAGAATGATGTCGAAGTTCGAAGCCACAGGTTGTTTAGACGATGGACCCCGTAGTGGCCGACCGACCACAAGTGTGCTAATGTTGCTCAGACTGTTCAGGACGAAATGGAGGTTGTAGCGGGTTCGTCTACGCATGGAGAAGTGAGTGCTCGTGATGTTGCACGTCGCACTGGCATTCCATACAGTACTGTTTGGGCAGCACTAAGGCGTACCCTCCGATACTATCCGTTCAAAATCCAGCGGCATCATGAACTGTTACCCGGCGATTTTGAGCAGCGAAGAGCATTTGCGGCGTGGGCGTTTCAAAAGATGGCGGAAGAAGACGATTGGTTGTCTAACGTGTTATGGGACGACGAAGCCCATTTCACACTCCGAGGGTCTGTCAACACCCACAACTGCAGAATTTGGGCTACCGAAAATCCCAGAACTTTCGTGCAAACTCAATTGCACGACGAGAAAGTCACTTTGTGGTGTGGATTTACCACATCTACCGTTATCGGGCCTTTTTTCTTCCAGGAAAGTCGTGATTCTGGTTTTGTAACTGTTTCCGTGACGGGTGAGAGGTACGCCGATATGTTAAAAAATCACATCATCCCTAGCCTGGCTGATAAACATCTGCTGGAAACTACGATTTTTATGCAGGATGGCGCTCCACCCCATATTCATAGACGTGTGAAAGATCTCTTGCACACGTCGTTTGGTGATGATCGCGTGCTGACCCGCCATTTTCCTCATGCGTGGCCTCCCAGGTCCCCAGTTATCACTCCGTGTGATTTTTGGCTCTGGGGTTACATGAAGTCGCAAGTCTACCGCGATCGACCGACATCAATAGGGATGCTAAAAGACAACATCCTACGGCAATTTCGCAACATAACTTCAGATATGCTGTACAGTGCTGTGCACAACATTGTCCCTCGACTACAGCTATTGTTGAGGAATGACGGTGGACATGTTGAGCATTTGGTCTGGAGAACATCGTCTTTGCTTTGTCGTAATTTGTTATGCTAATTAATGATTTTCTTATCACATGAAGCGCCATCTGTCGGCCATTTTTTGAACTTTTTATTTATTTTTTGTTAAATAAAACCCCATGTCATTCCAAGCATGTGTGTCAATTTTTACCTCTCTACCTACATTATTCAGTGAATTATTAATTTATCAAATGTATACTGACTTTCTGATCACCCTGTATATATATATATATATATATATATATATATATATATATACTATGTGTACGATGTGTGCGACTGGAAAAGGTTAGGCATATTTTTAGTATTTTTTTTTCTTTTTTTTTTTCTTTTTTTTTATAAGCAAAATATAAAAAATAAATTCCAGTTACGAGCTGGAAAATGTCTGATGGAGACGGAGAACTTCAGTTTTGTTACTATAATTTTTTTTAATTGCAAAAGTATTGAGCTTAATCTAACAATTTCATTTTTTTTATTATTATTTCGAAAGTAATGATTGCTTATAAAAGGTTTTTAGGGTTATATAGTTTAGTGAAAAAAATAACAATAATAATAATATTAAAGAACTCAAGGTAGGAACACGATGTGTATGATTAAAAATGGTTAGGCATAGTATTCGTATGTTTTTTGAATTGTAAGCAAAAGATAAAAAAATAAATTGCAGTTACGACCTGAAAAATGTGTGAAGGATGTGAAGGACTTGAAGTCTGATATTATAAAAAAAATTTAAATTGCAAAAAATATATAGTTTAATCTAAAACTGAATTCTTTTGTTATTATTCCGTAAATTTGACTCACAAATGTTAAAATAAATACGTCCAAAAATATGCAGTGCGGAAATATCAGCATTACACATTTAAATGTTAAATAATGAGCATTTCAAAAACTTTACATAAAATATTTTCCCAATTGTTCACCATTTTGAAAATTACAATCAGTAAACGAAACAAATTGAAGCAAAAAATAAAAAATATATTTTTCCTTAAAAAATCACTATTTTTTCTCTTTGTTTATTTTAAAACATTGAATAGGATAAATATAATTAAACTTTCAAAAGTCAAAATAACAAAACATTTTAGGCAAGATACATAAGATGCAATTACCATAAACTAACAATTTTAACTTTAGGAAGCAAAGCATTTGCAAAGATTCAAGCTTCTTTTGTACTAGAACATTAAGAAATAGTCCAAGAACTGACCGCACGGAACCCTAAGTCATTGAGTACAAGAAAAATTCCTTTATTTTATAAAAGAGTAGTCATAGAGGAATCTAATGATCCATGCCTGCCGGAAGCGAAGTGGTGCAGAAGCCAAAAATTAATACATCTAGTGGAAATTCGTAGACTTAGCATTATGTTTTCCTGCATCGAATACTTAGCATTATGTTTTCCTGCATCGAATTTTCCATGTTTTCGTACATTTAACTGTACGGCAAACACAATGTTAAACGTACGAGTGAACCCCTAATGGTATCAATTTTTTGCTTATGCACCGCTTCGCTTCCCGCAGACATGGATGATTAGATTTTCCTATTACTACACTTCCATAAAATAGAAGAAATTTTTATTGTGCTCGGTGACTTAGGATTTTGTGCGGTAGGCTCTTGGACTAAAAATTACACAATCTAATTAAACTAATAAAGTGTGTTTCGAGAAAATCTTACTTCAAGGGAGATAATGATGGTCTTGTTTGTAAGACAGCGAGATACACCAGATATTAAACATCATTTGTGTATCTAGAAGATCTCAGATAATTTAGAAGTCAGCGTAAATTTGGCTTTTAAATTAAGGATTAGTAATGAAAGATCATGGCCTAAATTTTTAGGATTATATTGTTCAGTTTAAATAATTACCATTTATGAACTCTAAGTAGAAACATGATGCGTATAATTGGAATTATTAGACAGAACTTTTGTATGTTTTTATTGTAAGCAAAAGTTAAAAATAAATTTTAGTTACGGTCCAAAAAACGATTGAAGGCACAAAGGACTTCAGTGCTCCAATTATAATATATTTTAAAATTGCAAGTATACAGCTTAAAGGGACAGTGGACGTTAATTTTTTTTTAAATTTTCATCATAGCAATATGAAATTTTGTGCATATATACATTTTTCCAAAAGCATATAGAACACCTTCAAAAAAATTCTTATCTTATTAAAATTTGTAAATTTTTTTTGAATTTTTCAACGAAATTTTAAAATGCTCCTTGTTTTTTTATTTTTGAGATATTTTCTTGCATTTTTATCATTTAAAACGCTATTATAAACAAATTTGTGTAATTATTATTTTTTTTATCTCTTGAATAATTAATATTTTACAGATTTTTTTCAAAATTCCATATCGATTTTCATCAGAATTTTGCCTTTTAATAAGTAAAAAATCAAATTTGTCTATCTTAATGAAGACGAATTTTAAAAAGCTTACACAATTTCATTCTAAACAATATCAGGATATTTCCTTATCAATTTCATAAATATTGATAAAAAATTACGATGCAGAAAGCATTTCAAAAATCTAAAAACGCTGAAAAATTAGTTTTAAGGAAAGCAGATTTAAAGTATATAAATACACTTACTCTAATTATTTACTTCTTAAAATCTTCAAAAATGATATTTTTATGAGAATAACTGTTTTGGTGCTATTATACAACAGAAATATACCTTTTTGTGCGGATTTTGCTCAAATAAAGGTCCACTGTCCCCTTAATCTCATAACTTTTCTTTTGTTGCACTGATTTAAATAATTGATCTTGGAATAAATAGGTTCAAACATATACTATGCGGAAATATTAGTAATTATCGTTAAAATGTTAAATATCGAACATTTTTAATTACTTTACATTAAATAATTTCCCAGTTTTCACCTTAAAGCTAATAAAATCTTTTATGAAAATCATAATCAGATGACGAAAAAATTGAAACTAAAAATAATTCTCTATTTCTTTTCCTTACAAAAAGCTGATTTTTACTCTTTGTATATTTTGAAAAATTATAAGAATAAATGTAATTAAATTTTCATAAGTTTAAATAACAAAACATTTTAGACAAGACATATCATATGCAATTTTTGTAATAGAACAACTCTTATTTCTACGGCAACGAAGATCTCTTGATAGTTTAGCTATTGTGTAAAAAAAATTTATAATTAGTAATGAAAAGTTATAGCCTTAAATTTTAGAATTATATTGCTAAGTGTAAATAATTAGTGTTTATGAATTCTAAGTAGGAACACAATGTATATAATTGGGATTGGCTAGACGTAAGTTTTTTGTATTTTAAGCAAAAGATTAAAAATTAAATTACGGTTACTTCTTGAAACATATCTTAAGGATACGGATAACTTCGATTTTTCAAATATAAACACTCTTAAAATTTCAAAAATATATAGCTTAATATAATAACTTGTTTGTTTTTTTTTATTCCACTAATTTAACTCAATGAACTTGGATTAAATATGTTCTAAAATACACTATCGGGATATATTAGCATTAATCTTTAAATCTCTAATATTTAAACACTTTACATAAAGCAGTTCCTCAATTTGTCTCTACAAAACTAATGAAATCTTTTATGAAAATTATAAGAAGATGACGAAATTATTGAAACTGAAAATAATTCCCTATTTTTCCCTTAAGAAATAGCTGATTTTTCTCTTTGTATATTTTGAATCAATAAAGAGAATGAATATAATTAAATTTCCAAAAGTTTAACTAACAAAACTTTTTACACAAGATACATAAGATACAGTTCCGATAATAGAGCAATTTTAACTTTATAAAGCAAAGCTTTTGCAAAGACATAAACTTCTTCCGTACTGGAACATTAACGAAAATACACAATCTAATTAAACTAATGAATTGTGTTTCGGCAAAATCTTACTACAAGAGAGACAATGAAGGCCTTGTTTCTAGAGCAACGAGATATACCAGGCATCAAACAGCACTTCGGTATCTGGAGGATCTCTTGTTAATTTAGCTCATGTGTAAATTAGGCTTCTAGATTCGGGATTGGTAATGAAAAATTATGACCGAAATTTTTAGGGTTACATTATGTTAATGAATTTTAGAAACGAACATTTTGTGCAGGCTTAGAAATAATAAGACATATTTTTTGATTGAAAACAAATATTATTACAGCGATAAAACATAAAAAATTTCAAACAAGTTTCATTTTGCTCAATAAAACGCCTATTATTATCAATAATTGCTTAATTTAGGTGAAAAATAAATGTTAAAAAATTTGATGAGATACATATAATTATTTTTTTTAATTCTACAGCTGTATCATATTATGTAAAATAATATATTAAATGAAAAGAAGACAAACTTTTTTATGTTTTGTATTTTTACTAATTCTGCCATAACAGAAAATCAAACAAGATTTTTTTAAAAAGAAAATTGCAAATGAATATTGGAAAAGTAAAGTGTTATTTTTTATTTTTTGTATAAAATTTTTTAATTTTTTAGTTGTTTATCTGATGAAAGTTTATTCATAAAGATAATTTTCTAAATTTTACCTCTTTCACATATAAAAAATAATCAAATACCAAAATGATAACAATTTTATTACACAAATATGAAGAATTTACTACAAACTACAAAAATTTGCATTACAATAATATTTAAAATCTCAATGTTTAAGATAATTTTATATTATCTGGCTGGTATCTTTAAGAGGAGCATTGGGTAACAAACTATGTGGGCGTGTTATACTTATATATATGTGTGTGTATAACATTTTACTTTCTATGCAAATATTAAAAATAAAATAAATTGATGTTACACATTTCTTTAAGCGATTTTGTTTTGTGATACATCTAGTAGCAAAGCAAAATAATGACATAATTGTTCAAAAGTGGTTCGATAAATAATCATATATCGGAAAACATGGTGAACTATTTCCACGAATAAAACATTTTATATCTCCGATACATGTAGAGAAAAATAGATTCCAGATTCCCCTGCACTATATTTAACAAATTTGCAGTAAATATACTAAAATACATTTATTTCATTAAAACGAAGTATTTTTAACACAGCGACTAAGATTTTAAAACATTTTAAGGATATTTATCTTGCAATCTGAGTTTTCTCAATTTCATGTTACTATACTGTTTTATATATATAGGACTATGATTTATTCATTATTCTTACATTATGAAAAATTTACTCGAACTAACGTTATTCATTGTAACCTTAAATAGCTATGTTCGACCAAAAACAATCAATCTCAATGTCATATATACCCTAATAGCATGCATGGTCACAGTGACGTCACTGCATAGTCGTTGTGAAGTTTTATTGTGATTTTGTGACCATCGATTGTCGATGTGACGTCACGTATGTCGATGTGAAGTCACAGTGAGACTAAAATGTGAAGTCGTTATGGCCGTTTTAGAGCTCTTTTGTGAAGTTTCACAAAGTGGTCACAATGTGACAAATTTGTGACAAATGTGTCATTTGTGACTAATTTGACATTGACATTGTGACGAAACTGTGACAAAAGTGACGGTATTTAAATTGCCAGAAACATGTTTTTTAAAGCAAATAACATGTTTTGAAGGATATTTATAAATTTCTAAAGATTTTTAAGAAAGTCACATCTCAGTCACAATGTGACGTCACTGAGTGGTGGCATTTTGGTCACAGATGTGATGTGACGAAAGTGACTCACAGTGGCGTCACTGTGACCATGCATGCTATTAGGGTATTTTTAAATAACCATAATTACCAACTCATGACAGATTAAAGAAATTACTTCTATAATAATATATATTCTTCTTTCATTTGTAATTTTTAATTTGTTATTTACACATATGCCAGAGCTCTTAAATGGTTCGCCAACTGAACATCACAATTTTCCGAGAGAAAATTTTCTTTTAAATTTTTATTGCAAATTGCCAAGAAACCATTTTTTGAAGTTAATTCTAGCGCAAATTATATACAAACTTATCATGAAATTTTAAGTTTTAAAAGAAACTTATGTTTAGTACGCGGACCATTTGGGAGTCCTGGTATGTCGATATAAAGTTTAGTTATAATAAAAGATGTAATGCAATTGAAAAGCCCTTTCACTTGGTAAATGATCATCAAAATGTTACTATAATGGGTTGCATGAAATAAAATTTTTAAATGTCAATAGGAATACTGTAATAATAAAAAAGCTGTTCATATGACAAACATAAAGAATAGCGTTTAGAACGGAAATAAAAAGAATAGAAATAAAGATACAAGCATTAGATCACCGAGTTTCTACTGTGAATACTATTAAATTGACGAAAAACTAAATTTATATCGAAACGTTAATTCTAATTAAATAACAGTTAAATAAGTGGTTTAAATAAATAAGCATTATTTCGGTGCGAGCCAAAAATTTTTTTTTTTCAGCTCAATCAATTATTTAATAACTAACATATTAACTTCATTTCATTATAGGCTGTCAAGTTTTTGTGAACTGACCAATAAATAATTTTTTCCTCTACGTTATACACAAAATTGAAAATAAATGTATTTGAAAATAACTTTTTCATATCATGATAAGAATATTTTCAATTTGAAAATATTTTGATTTTCGAACGCAATTTTGAAGATTTTGTCAAATAAATATTTGTTAGATAAATTGACACACAGTTGTTGTCACTTTGTTCATAGAATTATTAAAAAATCGATACTAAGAACTGCACTTTATAAAACAGGATTACAATTTCTTTAACACTCACAAGGAAAAGAAAAGAAATAAATCGTATTAAGGGGACGGTGGACTTTTTTTTAATTATTTTTTTATATAAAAATATGAAATTTTGTGCATATATATATTTCACCAAAAGCATATAGAACACCTCAAAAGATTTCCAAACTTATTAAAATTTTTAAATTTTAAAAGAAATTTAAAATCTTTAAACGAAATTTTAAAATGCTCCTTGTGTTTTGATTTTCTTGCTTTTGCATGTTTTATCACTTAAAACTCTATTATAAACAAATTTGTGTAAGATTTTTTAAATATCTTCAATATTTAATATTTTACAGATTTTTTTCTAAATTCCATTATCGATTTACATCAACATTTTGCCTTTTAATGAGTACAAAATTTATTTGACTATCTTAATGAAGAATTTTAAAAAGCTTACACATTTTCTTTCTAAACAATACCAGGATCCTTCCTTATCAATTTCATAAATATTGATAAAAAATTACGTCGCAAGGGGCATTTCAAAAATCTAAAATCGCTGAAAAATTAGTTTTGAGAAAAACAGATTTAAAGTATATTAATTCACTTACCTTTATTATTTACTTTTTAAAATCTTCATAAATGATAATTTTAATAAGAAAAACTGTTTTGGTGCGATTATACCACAGAAATAGACCTTTTTTGTGACGATTTTGCTATAGACGATTTTGCTCAAATAAAAATCCATTGTTCCCTTGGTATTTATGAATATACATTATTTACTCGTATTTCGATAAAAAATTTGCTATAATAGAAAATTTTATACAGCGTTTGACGAGAGTTTCGCATTTTCTGTTTAATAATATGAGAAATTATAAAATAAATACATTTAATAAATATGTTCATTAATTAAAAACGAAATTATATTTTATAATGACGACTCAATGTTTGAAGTCATTATGCAATTACTCATATAGAATTCTCTGATAAAGTACCAAAATGTATTAAAAGTCTTTTGTTGGATTAATTAAGAAGTTTCTTAAGAAATACGACCACGTCTATAGCAAATGTTGATTTTTGAGTTTACTCAAAAGAGAGATACCAGTTTCTGAAATGTGTGTTTGCCTTAGAAGTTAGTACAAATCTCTAGGACTTAAAGGAAGAAAGTTAAAATTGAGGAAAGTTCAGTTTGTTTTACTTAAAATATTGTTTTATTCCTTGAATTTCTTAGACAACTTTTGAAAATCAAATAAATCACCATAGAATTTTTTCTATTTTGGGTTAGTCAACGCTCTTTTCATAAAAAGAAATAAAGGGTTATATGATATAGATATTTATACATATATAGTTATATGATAAATGAAGTACAAACGTTGAAGCACAAAGACTTTCTCAATGGTACACATAAATACTAATTTTTACACGAACTTGTGCAAGTAAAAATAGCGATAAAAAAATAAAACCGACATTTCGAACGGTTTCTGCGGTCGTCTTCAAGATGAATATAAAAGTTAAAGTAATCAAAAATCTAGAGAAGGAATCTTCCTGTTAAGTCGTGATCAAGTACATGAAGAATAAACAGAAGAAAATTTAAAAATTAAAAAAAAAGTTGAGATGAATCAAAAGTTCACCAGATATGAAGGAGAATGAATGACATTTAAAGAAGGTCATTTAAAAAAAGGAAAAACTCAAATATTGGAAAAGTAAATAACTAAAACACTTTTATCTTATGATATAAAGCTAGATTTTTTTGGTATATTATTAGATAAATTATCGTTAGAAATGCTATGCTCACTTGCAATAATGCCGGCTGATTCTTTGATCACGCGTTCAAATTTGTTGTTATCTGGAACTATAACATTCGCCTCATCCAAATTAATACCGCAGCGTTCGTTATTCCAATAAAAACGAGACATATCTGTGTTCTGTTTAAATTATTTAACGATCCCAACAATGCTTTCTGAATTATTTTGAATAACTTGTGTCTTGTTATGCCAATACAGACTCTTTTATCATAAGAATGTTTCAATTATTTAGATGTTTGTAATATTTCTATCTTCCGTTTTTACCATCATCCGAATTTTGTCCATGCAATCATTCAATAAAGTTTCATTGAAAAACTGCGATTATATTTGGAAGATAATGTTTTTAATAATGATTTAATGTGATATTATTGGGCTTTGTAGAGTACAATAAATGATGATTTTCGATTTCTCCCTATTAATCTCAAGACCCTATTAAACATAAACCTGTAAATTTAATTATACAATCTCAGGACATTGTCCATTATTGAGCAAATGTTCTATTTCTGATGCAGATATGTCTTTCTTTAAATGTTTTTTTTTGTTCTTACACATTTACATCGTTCCGCTGTAATAAATGAAAACGTGTTAGATTCGAGAAAATTGTTATGTGTCACGTTCTTATGATTTTATTTATAGCATTTTTAAGACGCACAACTTAAGGATATATCACGTTTAAACATAATTATTTGATTAATTTAATCTGGGTAAAATATTTTGGTCCTTAGATATATATCTAATTTCTGGTACTTAGTTATTATTCCATGGCACTATGTGCAGTTATTTCATGCTAAACACATTGTAACTTGTGTTTGAGATACCGTGTTGTAAAATGGCGTATTACTTAGTTGTAATATGCGCAGTCACTGTAGGGAAACAACACTCAGTTGTAAGGAAGAGGTCTCCACACAGAACTTTAAGTTCCGTCTTAAAAAAAAAGTAAATTAATAAAAATAAGTGGTCTTTTTAGCGTGGGTTTGGAAGCTCGTTCGAAATAATTTGTCTAGACTCCATCATGGCAGAATGAATCAAAGTTTCGTAAAAATGGAATAAAGTTACCCTGGTTGATTGTATTTAATTGATCTGTAGCCTCCATGAACTTGTAGAAATTCCGTTCATTGTTATGGCAACAAAAAAAGGCAGACGATATTGTTGTTATTAAAAGAATAAAAATTGTTGTTTATTGTTGATATGCTGAAGGCGTTCTTTTTATTTTTATTTTACAATTAACTTTATATAGTGAAATTATTTTAATTAGTTCTTGATAATTATGTAAATAGAATAATTTTAATTAATTAATTAATTGATACATGTAAGTAGAAATAACGTAATACCGGACTCTTACAGATCCAAAGTCATAAAATGCTAACCACATAGAATTTAGCTAACAAGGTTTTATTATTTTCTGTCCAAGATTAGATTAAACAAAATGCTTAAATGCCTAATCACAATTGAATGGATAAAGCACCAAAATGTCGCGTCTTGCGATTTTTAAGACGTATTTATATTTATTTTGGTGTTTTTTCCATTACTTTTTTCTTCTAGTAAAAAGAAATATTTGCTCCAAAAAATCATGATATTATGTGTAGGCGAAAGGATTTGCGGTTTATCCGTTTATTTATTTATTTTCTTTACTTTGAAATGATTTCTAATGGGAAACATAAAGCAGATATATTTTTATTTGATCGCCATGACCAATACTTCCAACATAAAGTAGTTCTGATAAATATTGTAGCTGTGAATTCCCATTGCAATAAAAATATGTTCAGAGGAAAAAAAAAATCAATCGTCATGAAACTTTTGGTCTTATAGTGCAGTATTATGTATTTTTAAACCTTAGTAAAATCTAAAGTTATTGTACATTTAAAAAGTTTGAAACTAAATTTTAAGCAGGAAAGCATGATTTTTAAGAAATAAAGTAAATAGCTGAAATAATATTTGGAAATATAATGTCCATTTTTTATCTCTTTAAAAAAATATTTTTATGACAATAAGCTTTAAATTTCATGTATAAGAAATATTATTTGAAGTTTCTGTAAGAGTGTTTTATTATTGTTAAAGAAAATATACCTACAGAAAAAAATTTACATGGATAAATTCGGCAATTTTACCAAATACAACATCATACATCACATGCAAAATTTTTATCATGCGTTAGGAAATGGTAGAAAATTTAATCATTTAATTAAGTTTACGAAAAATATGCAAGGACGTGCTTATATCATTACCAACTTAGATATGATAATCCCCATATTTAATTTAAAATCAATATAAAATCTATTCTTATTTTTAAATATCCCTTAGTTTTACGTTATTTTCTCCAACATAAAAGTTATTACTTACTACGTCTTGGCAAGAAGAAAGTATTGCATTTCTAAAAAAAATAATATACACAATTTAGAAATACACACACTAGAAAATAATAATATACAAAAAAAAAGAATGTTGATTTTGGGATAATTTTCGCTCAAATAAAGATCCATGGTCTCCTTACCCTTGTTTTTGAAATTTTTTTACTGTAATTATTCTATGATTAATGGCTTCAAAATTAGCCACTGGACTCCGTAAGATTGAACACCTTGTATAGACTGTTAAAAGTGAAGGTGACAAACCGGTGCCATTTGGAACCCTAGGGTGCCATAGGGGCTTGGATATGTAGTTGCAGTGCCAACAGGTCTCTTACTGGGTGATTGGAGCTAAATAAGGTGCCATACACTTCGTATTGGCGGCAATGTGGCACCTCATCGGGTGACTGGAACAATGCGCATGCGCTGTGACGTGTGTCTTTCTGTTTTCTGTGACGACAAGTAAAATCTATGGCTATGAGTGGATGAAGGTGAGCTCGATGGCCGAGCGGTTAGAACGATGAACTTGTAATCGGACGTTGTGGGTTCGAATCCTTCGACGGCCAAAAGTCGGTTTGTATGTTTTTTAATTTTTTATTATTGGACACTCTGGATTAAGGGTGCCATCTTTTCACCCTAATTAAAGGTGTCATTTTGGCTTCTTTAGGGGTGTCACCAGTGAGACAAGCCTTTCATCCCTAAAAGGTGCAATGTGTCGCCATTAGTTTTAACAGTGTAAGTCTATATTCGGTAAATGAAAATGTAAAATAAATTTATATACGCTGAATAAAATGTGCTCACACAAAAATTAATACTTTTGCCTATAAGAAGAAGAAATGTTTTCTCAATTTTAAAACAGCTTACATTATCAAATCAAACCAAAGGAAAACGACAAGTCTGTACTTTACAATGATTTTTTCATTCATGACGGCACCAAAATAGTTTAATAATGTAAATATTAAATTACGTACAAGTCTTTAAAATAAATTAAATGGGTTTGCAAATAATGCTTTTGTCATATAATTATTCAATCTGGGCATCTTGATAACAATTTTGATATGTGTCTTAATAAATAATCAATTAAATATTTCTGGTTAATAATAAGGAGCGGAAACTAAATGTCAGTCCATTTTAACTTACATTTTTATGTTAAGGAGGACGCTACACGCAACCATGGAAACAAAAATGATTACATGTTTTTTTTTTCTTCCATTTTGAGTACATTTGGATCGCAGCTATTTTCGGTATATAACATATTTACACTGAGAAAAAATATAGTTATTGCATCTATAAACCAAATTGTATCTCTAGAAAAAAATAGTTCCATGCCATCCTTATAAATTCTAGCTCCCTTTGCTGATGAGTTATAGTCTCTTGCTAGAATTCAGGAGCGCTTCCTAATATTCTCAAGGTCAAACTTAATTAAAAATCTCAGTAAATAGATGCGATCACAAAAGGTTAGCTTCGTAACTATAATTCTACGAATTGAATATTTCCAACTGAGCGAAAAATTGCCCAGGCCGGGAATCGAACCCGGATACTTGGCTTACAAGGCCAATGCTTTACCTGTTAAGCTAACCGGGTGATAACCAAATGGGATTTTTCGCTCAGATAACCTTACTGGCCATAACATCTGGTCTTTCATTTAGACAGCTCGGCAGAATAAGCCGCAGGTAATGGAACTCCATAGAACGATGGATGTGTAGCTATACTATTATTTTAACACAATCTAACTGATTGGTAAAGTTATCATACGAATTGAATATTTCCAACTGAGCAAAAATTTGCCCAGGCCGGAAATCGAACCCAGATACTTGGCCTACAAGGCCAATTCTATGGAGTTCCATTACCTGCGGCTTCTTCTGCCGAGCTGTCTAAATGACAGACCAGATGTTATGATCAATAAGGTTATCTGAGCAAAAAATCCCAGCCGGTTATCACCCGGTTAGCTTAACAGGTAAAGCATTGGCCTTGTAAGCCAAGTATCGGGGTTCGATTCCCCGCCTGGGCAATTTTTCGCTCAGTTGAAAATATTCAATTCGTATGATAACTTTACCAATCCGTTAGATTGTGTTAAAATAATATTATAATTCTAGTTTATGAAATCATTCCCAAAATCAAATGGGACTCCTTCTCATTACTGAAACGATTCAATATCGTTTCATCATCTGGAAAACGAGGGACTAGAAATTCTAGGTTATTTCGTCTATTCAGCTTAGATGTTCACTATGTTCGTATTGTTCGATTTTCTATATTTCTAGTTTAGGTATTCAAAAAGTGACTAACTATTCATTCTGGGTGAAGTCAGTATATTTTTTTCTCAGTGTAGCTGCAATTTTTATTAAATCTTCAGAACTTGTTTTGTGTAATATTTTGGTAGCGATTATTTAATAACACACATCTAAAATTAAAGTTTAGTAATTCATTTAAATAAAAATAATAATTATATTCCTAAAGAGATTATAAACTACGGATATACTCCACAAATGCATAAATATATTGTTATAAAGCAAAGCATCGTTAAAACATACTTGTTTCGTGTTAAAAGATTAACGAACATATACAATCTAATTAAACTAATGAAGTAAAGTTCAACAAAATATTAATACAACGCATTTAATAATGGTCTTTATTATGAATCAAAGGGGTACACGAAACATCAAAAACCATTTATTATGTTAATGAAAAATGATGGCTTACATTTTTAGGATTTTGCTATTTGCGTAATCAAATTATGTTAACGAAGTTCATTAATGAGCAAGATAAGTATAGATTAAATATAGTTTTGATAAGCTTAAAATTAAACCACTTAAAACGGGAAATTTTTAATAGTGGTTTTTCTTTTTTATCGGCGATCATGTACATATAATGATTATAAGTTGATTTATGTCACAAAATAACCTTATATATGCGTTCGTAATTAAGAGCACACACTAGTCACGCGGTAAAAGCCGAACGCTAATGGTAAGTCTATGGGCGCAATCTTTTCTAATATCTCGCTTAATTTTCAATATTTTTAAATGATTTTTTTTTCACAGGATAGCTGAGGACATTCTATTACCGGGCTAGTTTGTACTTTTCTGATTTTCGTTGTAGTTTAATTCTGAGGACCCTCTAAATTTTGGATTCAGTGAAATTCGAGATGTTGTGCCCTTTTCACTCTTATAAAATCTATTTCAGCAAAATTCAGAAAAAATTAAAAACGCTTCACGAAAGCCTAGTGTTTAACCTTTCCAATGATATGCTTTCCATATTTCTACTGCAATTAGGCTGAGCAAAATTTGGAAAGATTTTGACACAAAATGGAGCAAAAAATGCCTTTTAATCATATGCGCTCCGCCTCTACAGGGAATCTGAAATACCGCCCATTTGAATATCTGATTGGATAACACCGATCCATTTTAGCAAATGTAAGGAGATTATTTCCTTTCGTTGCGTTTCCTGTCGTGATTGGATTATAGTAATGTGTTAAAGTAAACTCTTTCTGTTCAAACATTGGATTTATTTTTTTCTACGATTATTGGAAAATTTTAACAGAAACATTCTTGAAAAAATAAATAACGATTTCAAATTCTTTATTTTTATAAATTTAATGCTATTTTTAAGTTTTAACTAACTTCCAAAAACGAAAATTATACATTTCGTTTTTATATATATTTTCTTTTCAAGTCCATACAAAAGATATGATACAAATTACAGTAAGCTCACGCGTTAGTAGAAAGGAAATTCTGATAATTTTAAAGGATGCTTATAATTGGAACTTTTGAGAAATAGATAGGTAACCTTAAAATGACAAGGGGATATATTTGGAATTTATAAATTTCCTTATACAGATTGAAAAATATATGAGATGGAGGGGCAGAGGTATGCGAAGAGAAAACTGCGCCCCGGGCAAAGTTTCAGTTTGGCGCCCCATTTCCTGAACTTTTTCTTATCTTGAGACAAGCTAAAAATGACGTTGATGGTACACATTTGGCGCTCCCTAAATTTCCGTGCCAGGGGAAACCGCCCCCCTTTTTGCATAGCGCTGCGGGGGGTACATTTGGAGGGAGCTTATACAGCGCCGTCCGAAAGGGGGCGCCAAATTTATACTACCAACGTCAATTTTGATCTGTTACAAGAAAAAATTTGGGGAGGGGCGCCAAATTGAAACTTTGCCCCGGTACAAGGGCAGATCTTGAGAATCCTCAAAAAGAGGGGGGGGGGCATTTCAGAAATTTGGAGATTCCAATCGGACCTGCAACTCGGGTCGGGACAAATTTTTTCATCGTGGGTAGGGTCGGGGCTAATTTTTTTCGTTGCTGATTGGGTTTCAGTCCGGTTTACTTTAATTTTGTCGTTGTTCGGGTTAAATCTTACTTTTTTTGCTACGAGTCGTGTCTGGGTCCCGTTCAATTCTACTTTATTGCTGCGGGTTTGGTTTGGGTCCGGTTCTCTTTCTTTTTCGCTGATGGTCGGTTTTGGGTTTGGTTGACATCTATTTTTTTGGGGGGGGGAGGGGAGGGTTGATTACTGTTTTATTGACGCTGGTTTGGTTTTGATCAAGTTGACTTCTACTTTTTTTAGTGGTCGGGTCGATTTTTACATTTTTCTTGCGGATCGAGTAAAATTCTACTTTTTATCTGCGCACTGTTTTCGGGTCAAAGCTCTCTAATTTTTTTTGAATTTGGATCGGTTTTATACTCGATTTGCAATTTTGCCAGAAGGATTCGGTTCGACCCGATATTTCAAATGAAAGTCAAACGAATAAATATTTTCTTCGTTATCGAAGAAAATAGTTTAGAAGAGTAATATAAAAGAAAATATCGAAGAAACTATGAAATGAAACTATATAAACTCCATAACAGACACTTTTAAATAATTAATTATGAATATTTAAGATATTACATTGAAAATTGCTATTCGTAAGTGTTAGCATGTACATTAAAATCTCCATACGGCTTGTCTGGAATAGAAGATACCTCTGTTTAACGAACACTTTTCAACAATTTAGACATCTCTATTTGGCTGCTTCCGTTGTTTAGAAAATCTACTGTTATTTTAATATAACGAGTATATATTAGATATTTATCCTTCTATAGTAAAAAAAAAGTAGCCTTAAAAGGAATGACTCCTGGAATGATGCTGATGTGTAAGATTTCCGGAAATAACGAATCCGGGTGGACCACTCCTTCCATGAGTCGAAGGGCTCCGTCTATGCATCGCGAAGCGATTCCAACCGGGATTTCAAAGCAATACCGAACGGAAACGCGAAGCTATTAAGAGGGGGGTTGGCGAGCATAGCGAGCAGGAGGGCGGAGCCCTCCTATAGTTTAAAACTACTGTGACTGCTCATTCCAATTATATATCTTTGGGGCGCCGCACCCACTTTGACCCCCCAAAGGGGCACTTTTTAAATGTTTATCCACAGCACTCGTGTTGCATATCTCTAGAAAGGTCTGAAACTGCCTTTTCCTGTTATGGATGTCTTGTGTGTGCCCCTCCGCTCTGCGCCCCAGGGGGGCACATTTTTAATTTCTGTACAACACCAGTCGTGTGACACATCATTTGAAAGGTCTGCAACTGCTTATTCATATTATGGATGTCTTGTGTATCACCCCCCACTCTGCCACCCCCAGGAGGGCACATTTTTAATTTCTTTACAACACTAGTCGTGAGACACATCATTTGGAAGGTCTGCAACTGCTTATTCATATTATGGACGTCTTGTGTGTCATCCCCCACTCTGCATCCCCGGGGGGGGCACATTTTTAATTCCTTTACAACGCCAGTCGTATGACACATCATTTAAAAGGTCTGCAACTGCTTATTTATATTATGGATGTCTTGTGTGTCAACCCCCCACTCTGCCCCCTCAGGGGGCGGCACATTTTCACTTTTTTTAAAACACCAGTCGTGTGACACATCATTTGAAATGTCTGCAACTGCTTATTCATATTATGGATGTCTTGTGTGTCATCCCCCACTCTGCCTTTAGAAGGGGGCATATTTTTAATTACTTTACAAAACCAGTCGTGTGGCGCATCATTTGAAAACTCTGCAACTGCTTATTCATACCATGGGTATTGGCATGTGCAGCAAGCAGGGGTAGCCTGCAACTTGGAATCACGAAGCGATTACGCGGGGTGTTGGCGAGCGTAGCGAACAGAGGGGGGCGGAGTCCTCCTAGTTTTCTATATAAAAGATAAAATTGATATTAGAAATATAAATGTCGACATTTTATATTTCCATTAAAATACTGATTTTTTTTCTTTCATTTCAGTTCTAAATCGACGAAAATTTTTTGGCCGGGTTTCGGTTTCTAATGGAATTTTTGGATTCGGATCGGAAGCCGGACAATACTATACGCTCAGGGGGTCAAATCAATTTTTTTAGTCAAATATTTGAAAAATAAAATTATTTTAAATGCAATTCTTAGAAGAACGCTCTTTTCGGATTCAAGGGTGGAACAAGAGAATCCTCAAGGAGGAGCGATTAAAAAATTTGGAGGTTCGGACAGGAGCTAATGTTTTTCGTTGCTGATGGAGATTATTTCTAAATTTTGCAGTGAGTCGTGTTCGAATCGGCTTGACCTTTTTTCTGTGGTCGAGTTTGGGTCAGTTCATACACAGAACCGAATTTGAAAAAAATGTAAGTCAATTACATTTTTTGAAAACCGGTTCTGTTCCGGATAAGGTTTCACTTCTGAGAGTCGGATTCGGGAAATTGGTTGGTCGGTTGAATGGGGTTTTATGGCGTAAAATCCTTTTAGGGATATGCTGCACCAAGAAGTAGGTGGGGATTTGGGTTAATTAAAAAATTCGTTAATAAGATTTTTTTTTTTTTTTTTTTTTTTTTTTTTTTTTTTTTGTTAGTGCGACTTGGGTTATTTCCACCTTTTTCAGTAGGGCGTGTATATTTCTACTTTTTTGTTACGGGCTGGGTTTGAGCAGGCTGACTTAGGAATAGGTTTTCACTACAGAGAATATATTGGATTTTTTTTATATATAAATTATGACATTCATGTTAAAGTTGTAAAATACATTTTATAATTCCATTAAAATACATGAATTTATTATTTTATCATTTCAGTTCCAGAACAACAAAAATTTTTGTGCCGTGTTTAGGCAAGGGCTCAATTTTACATAATTTGTAATTTTTTGGTTCGGATTGATACATTATGGGTCGGGTTGACTTTAAAAATTTCGGATTCGAGACATTTTATCTTTTGGGTTTTGACACATTCGGCTCTGGTATAAACTAATTGATGACCGGATTTTTCAAAAGATCAGACAATTTTTCACATGAAAAACTATGTTTGAATATTGATGAGTACATTACATATATGTTCATTTTTCTACTTAAACAAAAATAAAAATTATTGATATAATTATATGGAATACTTTTCCCAAATACCTACAAATATAGATTGACTTTGTTTTATTTTGAATTTGTTGGTCTGTTTTGTATCAGATTATTCGGTAGTCAGACTTTTTTTTTTAAGGGAGTTTGTGTTGGGATAATATTGGAATTTCCAGTCTCTTCCATAACATTAATCTTGGCTGGAATTTCCAGTCTCTTCCCGGCCCGGTATAAAATTTAAAAGTTCGGCCACCCGTTTACACTTTTATTCTATCAAGTTACATTTCTGTATTGATGTTATAAAATTAGTATCAACTCGTGACGCACATTTATACTTATGCTCGTTAAACCCATATTCATTGTAAATAGTTCACATTTTAGCGTTTTTGCCGAAACCATTATAACGGGCCGGCAGGCCCATTAATTTTTTTTTATCGGCCCGGCCCGTATGGTATGTTCAATTTTTTTTGCTGGTCTGTTGTAAAATTCTGAATTATTTCGCCAGCCTGGCCCAGGCCCTTGTAGATCTCTAGACCTGACCCAGTCCCAGTCTCATGAATTAAAACTGGCGCGGCCCGATTCTTGGTGACAGCTTCATCGAGTCCGGTCAGGTGGCACCGTTCTCAATTTAAATATGATTCACGTATTCTGTGGACATCTAATGTCATTTTGCAGACCCTTCATTGGACTCAAAGGGGAGGGGAGGGCGATCGCTCCATTTTTTCTGTTATTCATCATATTGAAATCTTGCTATCGAATCACACTTAAGTTTTTTATGTGTCGGCAGATGGTTCATAGGAAATATTACAGTGTTCTGCATTCAATAATAAAATTTGAAAGAAAAATTAGCCGGAAAATACTAACATTGATAAAGCTAGAGGGAATGTGCAGTATCTTCCTTTGAAAAAAGAAAACGAACAGTGAAGAAGAAGAGACTCTGTAAGCAGTGTTCTCGCTGTCACTCGCCAATGTGTCTAATTGCAACTAAATTCTTCATTTGGCAAGTAAACAAGCGATTAGATTCGCCAAATTGCTAGTGCTCAATTTTTTCTTTTTCTTCTTTTTCGTTTTTCATACATATGCATATATATATTATGGTACTACTAGGTTATTCTGTCGACCAAAAAATTATCGCCAAGCTATAAGATTAAATGCCAATAATGGATGATCGTGAATGTCATATTCAATTATATTAAATACGATTTACGTGTTTAAAATATCTTTAAGGGATTTTTATTTCGACTTTTTATTAATATTTATATTAATATTCTACTAATTATTATTATTATTATTATTATTATTAGCTATTTAAAATAAAAATTATGTCAATATGTATAATTTGGCTATTAGTTTGGCGATTTGTATATATTGGCGAAATTGGTCGACGGGATAACAGACTAGTACCTACATTATATATAATAGATACACACACACTATTTTAGAACATATGGAAAAAAATGGGTACATTAAATGTTTAAAGATAATTTTTTTGTGCTACACGGCGAATCGATTTTGCTAATACTTTTTTCATTTGGCGAATGATTTTTATTTTTAATTAGCCAAAATACTAACGTTGGTCAAATGTCAGTGACAACAACACTGTCTCTAAGTGATAAAGAAAGCAGGGGCGGCGGGGAACAGATGACCAATTTCACCAAGTTTAACTTATTATGTATACAAATGGAATGTTTTTATGGAATTTTTTTAGCAGAGGTATACACGAAACAGCATTTCATTGCGTTTCATGTTCGAACTGGTAACATAATTTAAATACGATAGGAACAGTTTTTCTCCGAAGAGCTTTTTATAACCGAACTCTTTTGTGTAACTCTGTTATTGAATGGTCAAAGCTTTTCACCAAATGTTATACCACAAGCCAAGGGTGTAGTCCTAAAAATAACAGAGGATATACGCTCTAAGCAGAAGGTATACGTTCAAGGCAGAGACTATACCCTAGCGTGTGTACATTATAAGTTTTCTTGAGAAACAAAGGGTATATGTTATTCCTTTAAAAAATCCAGAAGGTATATGACGTATACTCCCGTATACCCTCCACTACAGCCCTGCCGCAAGCATTGTTTAGTCCATCTAAGAAGTTCGTATTAATTTCATTGTCTGTAAAAGAGTAACATTATTACAACAATACATCGCGAAAGATTTTTAGACTATAATGTAATGGATTACTATGGAGATCCTCTGTGCGTATACTGTAAGTGCTATACATATCATATTTTTTAATAACTATCTTCCAGAGTACCTCAGTAATGTATATGAATTTTATTACTTTTAAATTAGCATGACGCTCTTACAAACACCGCAAATGATTTATTCATATAGACCATAATTTAGCAGAATAATTTTTAGTGATACTACACGTTCCTTATGTTTCTTCAATTTTTTAAAACATGATTACTTTTTTCAAAAGTAATTTTTGCTCCTTCAAAAAAATTAGTTCTATCAGAATTTGCAAAAAGTCCTTAAAAGTATTTGTCTTTAATAATTTATTAATTGAAGGTGAAAATCTGAATTTTCTAAAATTCTGATTAAAAAAAAAAAATCTATATCACCCTTGCCTCCCCTTCTATCAAAATTTCGTCCCCCCTTTTGCTCTCATCACAGCCTTCAATATTACCCCTTCCAGAAGTATCACTTTGCCGTTTTGCTGTCTATCTCATTGTATCCATATTTACAAAAGTTAGTCACTTTTTTGTAACAATAAACAATGGATCACAAAAATTCCTTCTCTCTAACTGAAATTGGGATTTATCCCTCTCATGAAATTGCCAAGTGCCTAATACTTAATCATTGAAAGGTTCTCTCATCTTATTACTTTTTTAAACCTATTTGTAAATGTTTTGAAAGGAAAATAAATAGTAGGTCATCTAATAAACTTCTCCCCCCCAACAACACACATTGAAATAAATAAATAATAAATCTGTTTGTTTCTTTTTCCAACTCAACTCGCAAATTTTAAACCTTTAATGTCATTAATTTTTCTAAAACTTTTACTATAATAATAAATAATCAGATATATATATTTACCCTTAATCCCACCAAAATTGATTTTTTCCTCTGTATTTCCTTACCAAGCATATAGAATTTAGTCTGTTCATCTTTAGTCAATTAAAGCAAATCATCTAATAAATTTCTTACATTTCCTACAAAATAAATAAATAAATTAAAAAATGATTTTTTTCCCTTCTTTATATCCTACGATATAGTATATATAGTATTTGTACGAAATCTACCTAAACCAGGCAATATCAAACAATCATAGCGATGTTCTTTACAGGTCTGGCATTTAAAAAATTCCAATGTGACACCGACTCTCGATTATCCTTCCATTGGTGTTTGATAATTAAACAAGTTGGAAATTGCACGATAAACATGGAAAATGAAATGCGTTCGCACTATAACTATTTTTGACGCAGATTTTGATACAATAATTTTGAAACTCTTATGCAAAAATTCTTGTATACAAAATGTTATGTGATTATATGTCTTAAATTCAGTAATACGAAAATAATAAAATTCCATCTTAAGTAGTATGTAACCAATATTGCAAACCTAGAATCATTACCTATTACGGGATATCATTGAATTGATTACTTATAATAGGATTTAGCTGAATGAAGAAAGCTTATCTTATTATCCTTTTAAGTTCTGATCCGATTTTTACGAAATCTGGAAAAATTCAACAGAAATCACCAACAATTATAGAAACGAAATTTTCAACCAATTATTTAGCAGATTTACTAAATTTGAACGAAATATGATAATTCATCATAAAAAAACCTTTTTCTAAATTTAAAGGGGGGAATTAGCCACCCATTCCCCCCATTATACTTATCCAATGAATTCCGAAAAATAATTGCAACCAGGGTGATACCTTCTTTAGATATTCACGGGCTTCACAACCCCGGACACCTCAATAATCTTTCTGTTTTTCTTTTCCTCTTATTTCTCTTGTCTTCCTTTTCTCTTTCTTTCACTCTCGTTGTGGTTTCCTCTCAGAGGTGAGGGCAAATTTATATGAGTCCATATCACTCAGTATATCGACTCATGGAGAATTGTAAACCGCCCACGTGTACGGCGACCCGTATCCCTGGAAAGGGGGATCCTGGCAGTTGAGAGAAACCAACACACTGATTTGGCCTCTGCTTCAAATAGACGGGAGGTATATATTGGTTGCGTATGTATCAATCGGCTGGTCAGCTGACTTTTGTTACTGACTTTAAGGATTAAGTGAGCGAACAATTACTTGTCATCTCGTTAAGGGTGGAGACTGGCATAGGATTGTCTTCTGACCGTATAGGCCCTGGTTAACACTTTTATACGAGTGTATATCTCCTTGTTGGACTCGGTAGTGGGTGGTGCGGCCGGGTCTAAATTATTTTCTTGTGCTAATATAGATGAAAAAAATTCAATTCCTTCTATATCTCTCCCAAGTAGAGAGCAACAAAATGTACAGAATATTTCCTTTATCCGTTTTCTTATTATTAAACATATTGACAATCTTTCTGATTGCTCTTTTAAGAGAACTTTACCTTTTCTTATTGCAAAAATATTTAATTCTGTTTTGGGGGGTTTTGTTATTTTAAAAAAATACACTTTGGAGATTTGCTTATTGAGGACTCTTCAGCTAGCTAATCAAAACTCCTCTCAAACTGTAATACAATAGGATCTTTCTGTGTTTCCACTAAGGAACATCAAAGTCTAAATTCTTGCTACAGTGTTATATTCAAAGCTGAACTTTTACTGTCTACAAAAGAAAAATTCTTACAGAATTTAAAAGATGAAATTGCTATCAATGTGCACCGTATTACTATCCGTCAAAACGAGCAAGTTTTGCCTACGAAACATATCGTTCTTACCTCCAATAACCCTGTTTAATCACCCAGAATTAAAGCTGTCTAAATAAACTATCCTATTCGGCCTTATATCACTAATCCTCCCCGATGTTTCAAATGACTGAGTTACGGACACGCTACGACTATCATTCTTAATTCTGTTACCTGTCCAAGATGTCCGGAAGTGGGCCACGAGGGTGATTTGTGTGAAAAGTCTGAACGCTGTATAAATTGTAAAAGTGATCATGCCGCATTTCCCGTTCTTTCTCAAACTGGATTTGTGAAAAAGGTATTCTTACCATTAAAATAATAGAAAACTTCCTTACCATGAAGCTCGCAAAATTGTTGAGTCTAGAATCTTATGTGTTGATGTTTCCTATTCAAGTTTATTCAAACAGCAATCAAAAAACGTAAGGCACATTAGCATTCAAACAGATTCCCCTATTCTACCCAGTATCTCAAAGAAAGAAACCCGTAATGATTGTTGTTATATTAAGTGTTCTGTAAGCCAGAAATTAGAACGCTGGTTACCATCAGAATCTATTTCAACAGCATACCAAACTAATCAATCATAGAAATCTTCAGTTTAATTAAAAAACTCGACCAAATTCCAGACTAATAGTAAGACAGTTATATTCAATAAAAAAAAACTCTGATCCTTCTGCATTCAATGTACGGATACCTAATGCTAGTCAAATTGCGAAACGATCCATGAAATAAAAGAGAACAAGACATTTCGGTTCTTCACAATAGCAAACAGTGGGGAAAAAACGGCGAAAATTATGTCATAGTCCATGGATTACAAATTTGAAATATTCTAAACAGCTGATTAATTTTGTGGAAGTAGCTATTGAATCGGATTCTTATAACTCGAGTACTGATGAAGCGAATACTACCTACAAAGAATTTGTGGCTGAATAATTTTACACATTGTTTTTTAAATTCTTTGTAATTTTAAATATTGTTCTTATGTAGTATTTGCACATTTCACACTTAATTCATATTTTGACATTTATCACTTTTAACCTTTAAAGTTCTTACTTATGTAACTTTTGCATTTTAACTATCATCTTTTGACCCTTTTAAACGTTTTTAATTATACATATCATTATTGTTCTCATTAATTATATAATCTTTTTTAGCTCATTTGCTTTTGGTTTTCTATTTTTGATTTCATTTTGAATTTGTTTTAGCCCAGTATGTTCCTGAAGGGGCTTTGTGCCACAAAACCCATTCAGCCAACTAACTAACCAAACCAAACTAATCAGCGAAGCACTTTATCTCAATAAACCTATATCCAAATTTGAAGCAAATCGGTAAAATTCTGCGTAAAAATCCCCATTTACATAAATTAAGGTAGGTTATCCCCTATTATCTCCGTTTAAACCTAAACAATGAACACCCAAATTTAATCATGGAAGTGCCTCGTCAGAATAGCCCTCATCTAAAGTTTGAATGAAATCTGATAATTCAACATAAAAAATCCGGTTATCTAAATTTAAAGGATGGGATTAGCCACCCATTCCCTCCTTATACTTATCCAATGAATTCTCAAAACTAATCAGGGAAGCTCTGTATCACAAAAACCTACATCCAAAATTTTAAGGAAATCGGTAAATTCTGCTTAAAAAACCAATTTACCTAAATTAAGCGGGGTTACCTGCTCCTTTTCTCTCTCTTTATACTTAACCAATGAATATCCAAAATTAAACATGTAGGCTTCATTAAGCATCAAAATGATCCCATATCTGAAATTACGATGAAATCTGTTAATTCAGCATGAAAATAAAATTTATCTAAATTAAGAGTTGGGATTAGCCCTCCCTTTACCCCTTATACTTATCCAATGAACTCCCAAAACTAAATAAAGAAGCGTCTTATCGCAATAGACCTAAATCCAAAATTTGAGGCAAATCGAATATTACCATGAGTTATCGCGTTACACACAGGCGTGCGTACGTACGTACATACATACACAATGGGCGGGCACATAAGCTTGCAGGCTTTGATAAAATGTGAAATAAAAAAGGAAAAAATACAAATGAAAATAAAAGCATTTAAATGTTATTTCAATTTCGGATTTTTACAAAACAATGCTTTACTGAATGTATCATTTAAAAAATATTTGATATTTAGAAGTTTCTCCCCCGAATTTACTCTTTTGTTAGTACTCAAAATTTAAAACTTCTACTTTTATTATTATTATTTATTTATTTATTTATTTATTTATTTATTTAAAAATTATTGATAATCTAAATTTCCTTCCACCCGAAATTTTGAATAAATTTTTGGCCTTTCCGCTAAGAACACATAACAATTTTAATATTAAAAAAATAATAATTCATTTTTTTGTCACATTTGTTACTGTAACAATGATATATTGTGCACTGTAACTAAAGGGGCCATCCATAAATGATGTCACGCCTGGAAGTGGGGGAGAGGAGGTACGTGAAATTGAGACAGCTTGTAACAAAGGGCTGGGAGGAGATAAGAAGAAATGTGACATCACATATTTTGGTTGAAAGAAAAATATTAATAATTAGAAATTTAAATTTTGAAGTTATTTTGGAATTAAAATATTTTTGTGTTCATAAAGTAAAGTAAAAGTTTAAAACGAAATACAATTCCATTTCAAATTTCAAAACATTACTCCTTTTAATTACTCTTTAATATTAATATTATATTGTTAGTGTATATTAATTATAATTTTTGCTGTAAACCTAAATCTTATTTCATACAAAATAAGTACACAAAATTATTTTTATAGTTATTCACGTAAAAGTTATTAAAATACACAGTTAAAGTTAAAAAACAAAATTTGAAATATGATCTATAACATAGTGCTTTCTTTCTGAACTGCATGTATATATAATATAGCGTGACATGTGACAAAGGGGAGGGAGGGAGTTAAAAGTATTGGACAAATGTGTGGCATCATTTATGGACAGCCCCATAAATGAATATGCTGGGGTTTCGATCTATACCCACTTTCTTCGAAATTTATGTTTACGTTTGACACCTCCCCCCCTCGGGGGCCATCCATTTTTTGTCCTGCTCGCTCTACAGTATAAAATATTCAATGTTTAAAATCGTTTAATTTGTTAAATATTTTTTTTCCCCATTTCATGAAGATCCTATCTTATACTTCAATATCATTTAGCTTTTGTAATTCTCTTGATAAATCTCGAGTTCTGAAAATAATTTTCCAAAATACAGTTACTTTAATATATTTGTACATAATAATTTTCGCTTCTTTCAAAATTCTTCTTTTAACTGCGTAACGTGAAAAAAAATCACGCTACATGAATATTCCATTTGCTAATTGAAGGAGTTCGTTTGTCATTTTTCAATCATTCGGAAAATGATCGAAGTGTGTGTCTTTTACAGCCAAATGAAATGATATTAGCAAAATTCAGAAGAAAAAAAACGCACAATAATAGCTCAGAGTTTAAACTTCTAGTAATATGATTTTTATAATTTTACCAAAATTAGAATGAGCAAAATTACGAAAGATTTTGATTAAAATTTTAGCAAAAACGGCCGATACTCTACGATTGAATTTAATCTCGTCTCCACTCGTAAGTCAACCAATCTTCTTGAAACTGACCGCGCTACCTTTAAATATCGAGTCTTGGTAGGTTGGTTGGATGACACAGAATCTGTTTCATTACGGTGCTACAATGCGAAAAATTTGTAGAAATTTGTTGAAATTTGTCCATGGATTGTAAGGGGCTTATATGGGTTATTTCCAAATGCTGATTTATTTTTCCTAGGGTAGATGTGCCAGTAATGGGCCACCTCGCACATTTTGGTTTATAAAAAAATAATAAATAATAGTTAAGCTTTTATTATTTTTTTCTGAACTCTACCTTACATGCTTTATAAGCTGGATTAATTTTTTACACTTTTCGTCAAAACAATTAGGAAGCAGAAAATAAAGTTTCACAGTTTTTCTGTTTTTCACTGAAAATCTTAATGAACATGCTAAGAGCAGACTTTACTTACTTAGTTTTATATCTTTTTTATTTTTCCGTAAAAATTGAATGTTTTTGTTTGGTTAGCAATATAAAACATTGAATTTAATATACCAATGGCCATTTACAAAATTTTATTCATTTTTAAGATTTTAGGAGGGGTGGCCCACTACTGGATTGCTTATTTCGTGATTTTCCAGTAATGGACCACCCAAGTGACCAATACAAAAAGTGTTATTTCAGTAGAGATAAAATATTTTGATTTAACTGAAAAGCTAAATAATCAAATTTAGTACTTAAATTTTACCTATTAGAATTTAATAAAGGCAATTTCTTTATAAATAGTTGTTTTAAATAAGTCATCCAAAATTGGTACAAAACACAAGCAGAACATTTGACAAAATCTAGATGTGCCGTTACAAGAGAAGTTGTTTTAAGTTGGTTCAGAAATGTAAAATCATATTTGGAAGAAGATATTATTAATATTTTCTTCCGAATTCTAAAGCATACAGAGAGAATTTTCAATAAGGTTAAAACAAAGTTTCTTTTGTGCTCTTAAAACAAGGAAACTTTTGGGACCAAAATCAGTTAAAGATGTGTATTATGTAGTACCAAATAACGAAAAAAGATTTCTAACTTAAGTTTCAATATTTTGTTTTATTAGTATGCTTTTATTAAGTTCTGGAGCAAAATACAATTGAAACAAGTTGTAAATTGCACTTTAAGCATAGCAAATGAGGTGCATCCGTACGCTAACGAAGTTTTAAAAATATACAGATCGTCCTGATATAGTAGACAATACTTCGGATACAGTACAGTGGTTGAACTCTTTGTATTCCTATAAACAAGCAGGAAGTAATTTTCATTACACCTCAGCAAAGTATATCATATTCATAAAATGTGGCACAGTTTAATATAATTAAAACATGTC
Organism: Maratus speculifer; assembly: GCA_964019185.1. Classification (NCBI taxonomy): domain Eukaryota; kingdom Metazoa; phylum Arthropoda; class Arachnida; order Araneae; family Salticidae; genus Maratus; species Maratus speculifer. Next base: position 95,280,819 of record OZ025302.1, read on the forward strand.
CCAAACAATGTTTCCCCGTACAGCATTATGTAGTGGAATACTTTTGTGTGGCCCTGTAATTTAATAATAAATATTCTTTGCATCTCAGATTGTACAGAATTTTTATTTTAGTATATATATACGTCATAGGTTCATGTCAATTTTATTATGTTCGAATGAGTGTAACACCATTAAAATGCATTTGAAACTTTTTCCCCCATTGACTGCAATGCAACGGAATGCTTTTGATTGTCCCTGTAATTGATTCTGATTGCATCTGATTATCATAAGATTTGAAATGACCCGACAAAATGTAATAATTATATTTTTAAATTTCAAACGAATAAAATGCATTTCAAACTTTTTCCCCATTTACCGTAATGTAACAGAATCCCTTTGATTTTCCCTGTAATTGATCTTATTCATCCGATTTTAATAAAATTTGAAATGACTCAACAAAATTATGTAATAATTATGTATTTTAAATTTCAAACGATTCGGTTGAATAATTTTTGCGTTGTTATATGCGGACAGACAGACGAACAGACAAACGGACAGACAGACGAAAAGACAAACGGACACACAGACGAACAGACAGACGGACAGCTGGATGGACTGAACGACAACTATGGGTGCTACGTATTTACATAATTACGAACGCACCTAAAAACAATTATCTGTTATTTTTTGTAGGGTGGCCCATTACTGGAACATAGGCGGTCCATTACTGGAACATAGGTGGTCCATTACTGGAACATAGGTGGTCCATTACTGGTCTTTTGGGTGTTTAGACATATTTCTATTATTTAAAATTAAATTTTTACTTCTATTGGGAAACGTAACTGTGGGATTAGTTAAATATTGTTGAAAGATTAATCTAATATGAAAAAAATGGAATACAATAATTATAACTATTAATAAAAAAATATTTTTTAGAGAAATTCCTTAAGGTGGCCCATTACTGGCACATCTACCCTATAATCTATTTTTTAAATTTCAATAAATTACTACTGAAAAATGATTCACGAGTATTTTCACAAATGAAACCTTGACGTACTGATTCCCTAGATTCAAGAAATTTCTTTCCGGTCCATATGCAAGAGGAATATTTTTGTGAAAATAATAGCTAGTGTATATTTATGGCAATCTTCAGAAATTTAATTTGGTATAATAAATTGTAGAAGTATTTTTTTTCTTAATGGAGCGTTAAATTTACTATTCTTTTTAAAGGCCGTAAAAGCCAACTAGTAGCCTTCACCCGCTACGCTGGGTCGGTTTTTCTAAAGAGTCTCGAATCCAACGAAATATATCTAGCAAATGTGAAATAAAATAAACATTTTCTTAAATATCTAATCATATAACCATAATTGCTGCCTTATTCGTATAATCTTACGTTATCTAGTACAAAGTCGATGTTGATGACATAATAGACACAAAAGGAATAAAATCACTGATATACTAAATTTAAATATATTTTTAGTCGGTTTATTATTCTGATTTTCCTGTTTATACCTAAAAATGTTGCTGATATATGGCGAAATGTGCTGAAATTTTCACCCCCCTTCCTACACACACACATTTATTACCTTCTTAGGGAAGGAATTTCTAAAGCCGCTAAAATAACTATTTAGTTATATTTTTAAGAAGTTATCCTGAATTCCTCGCTCTTAGCTAAAACGGCTAATCAGATAGGCAGAATGTCCCACTTTTTTTTTACCTTCTCCCTTTGTACTCACTTTAGAGATCTGCACGGGCAAGGCCTCGCCCCAAAGCCAGAGCCCGACCCACGGGCCGGGTTCGGGTCGATTTCCATTAATGGCATTCGGGCCGGGCCGAGCCTTACTTGTGAATATTTAGACCAAGCCGAACCGGGCCTAGTCACTAATGTTTTCGGGCCATATTTTTCCCTGGAACATCGGGCAGGGCCTAACGTCCCAATAAATGATCTTCCGAACGACACTAGATGCCAGCAGAGAAAAATTGTTGGTCCTAAACTCTAGGCCGGTGCTACCCCTGTCAGGTGGCGCCAACTTTAATTTATTATCCTGGGAAAGAGTCAAGTTCTCACACTTTCAGAAAAAAAGCTTTAGTCGGTCTTATTTTTTTTCTGCAGAGCTGGATCACGCCACACTGGTTTTTCCAGGTCGGGTCTGGTGTGGACTTCCTTCCTACAACAGGTATATACGTGAAAAAATTTTCAAGCCCAGGCTGCATCCGGTGTAAAGTCTAAACGCTCGATCTAGCATCGACACAGCCCGTATGCTGTGGCGGTTCTAAGGAGTGGAGGTAGGGCGCAAAGTCCCCCCCCCTGGGCTGATAAAGGGTTTATAAAGTGATATTATGTATCCTCACGAGAAATAACTTGGGGAGAAGCTCGAGCCCGTCACGACTTGGCACGGGTCGTGCCAGTTTAAGTCCACGAGACTTGGACTGGGTAAGGTTTTCTCTCATTTTGAATCGGTTCGTGTTCTGATCTTCCATTTTTTTTGGAGATTCGGGTGATGACAAGCTTCTTTTTCTTCCAGACGAATTCTGGTCTGGATATCATTTTTCTTAGAAGTTTGCACTGAACACAATTTCCAGGTCGTGGCTAGGCCCGAAATAAAAGCTAAATATTCGGTCCGTATCTTATCTAGATAGTATGATAAACATTACTGTCCCGATCTCAACCCGTGCAGATAAACTTTCGGTACAACTCTGATCTAGATTGTATGATAAACATTACTGGCTTGAAAGCGACAAGTGCACTTCTCTAATTTTGTTCCCACGAGCCCAAATTGGATTGAAAAATTTTTTGCTTGTTAATATTGAAAATTATTAAACCAAGAAAACGCGAATTTCGTTAGGGGTTGCAAAAGAAACTCGCATTCATCAAATGGTCGCAAAAAACCCTCAAACTTTGTGAAAGGAACACTGTGAAAACGTAAATGTCTTCAAAGGATCCCATTCACGTATAAAATCGAATTTTGTTAAAGGATCGCGGAAAAACGCAAATTTTGTCAAAGGATCGCGATCAAAACTGACGTCAACCATTTACTATGCTCAATCCGCAAGAATAAAAACCGAATATGTAACTGACTCAAATCCGAAATCTATGACAATCTGCCCCGATGAACTAAGCGCAGCTAAAAAGTAAAAGTCAAACCGACTATTATCAAAATATAGTTGCTAACCGGACCCAGACCCTACCTGAAGCAAAAAAAATCAGAAATTAACTTGAACCGCAGCAAACACTAGAAGCTAACCGGATCCAAACGCGACCCACAAAAAAAAGTAAAAATTATCCCGACCAGCAGCAAAAAATAGAAGCGAAACACATATCAAATTTTGTGAAATGATAGCGGAGAAAACACGAATTTCTTCAAAGGATCGTGAAACAGACGCACATTTCGTACAAAAATTGGGAGAAGGAACGAAAATTTTATCAAAGGACTCATTCTAATCAATTCGAATCAATCCGAAACCTTCTCACAAAATTAAAACCAAATCCTAAACTGCCCCAAATGCTCTAAGCTCAGCTAAAAAGTAAAAGTCCACCCGACCAACAACAAAATGTAGCAGTCGACCAGACCCAAACCCGACCAAAAAGCAAAAAATCAGAAATTAACTCGAACAGCAACAAAGTATAGAAGTCAACCGGACCCAAACTCGACCCAAGTAGAAATTAACAAAAAATGGAAGCCAACCAGACCCAAACCTTACCCACACCAAAAAAAGAGGACGAAACATGACCTGCATTAAAAAAATGAGTTACGACCCGTGCATGAGATTGGGGTTTCCAAATTTCTAAAATCGCTCCCCCCTCCCTTGAGGACTCTCCAGATAAGCCCTTAGCCTCCCTTTATATAAAAAATGTTCTTTGCCTTTTGAACCTGTCACAATCTTTTAAATTGCACTTTCCGAAAATATCACTTCGCCGTTTAATAGACTAGCCCACAATACCCATATTTGTAGCATATAAGTCACTTTAACGTAACAATAAAAAATCAATAAAAAAAATTCACCCCCCCCCCCCCCCACGACTGAAATTGGGTTTTATCACTCCCTTCCTTTTATTAAGTGCAGAAAATTTAGTTCTTTAAATCTTTCCACTTTTATGATTTTTTAAACCGATTTATAAATATTTTTAAAGGCAAATAAGTAATAAGTCATCTGATAAACATCTCCCCCCTCCGCACATACACGAAAATAAATAAATAAATAATAAATGTGCTTATTTCTTTTTCCCTCAGCTCACAAATTTTAAACCTTAAAAGTCTTTAATTTTCTAAAACTTTTATTGTAATAATAAACAATCAGTCATATAATTTTACTTCTCACCCACCAAAATTGACGTTTCTTTTCTATCTTTTTTTGCAAAGCATACAAAAATTCGTCTTTCTGTTTATTATTTTTAATACTATTTTTTAATATTTAGTCTTGTAAATAAGACAAGTCATCTAATAAACTCCCTGCATCCTCCCTTCACATCACTCAAAATTTACTAGAGCTCCTTGCGGTATTTACAAAATGCTTGTAAAAATCATCAAAAATCTAAATTTCCTTCCACCTGAAATTTTGACAAAATATTTTGCCCTACTGACCTAACGTCACACAATTTTTTTAAAATTTGCGACACTTTTTCTGTCACATTTGTTACTACTAACAACAGGAAATTGTGTTATGTCTATAAACGACGACTAGGCTGGGATTAACACCTATACCTCCTTTCTCCAAAATTTCTATTTCCCTTTCTCCCTTGCTGTTTCCCTCTCCGCAAAAAAATATACACATTTTTAAAATATTTAAATTTGTCTAAATATTTTACTCATAATTTTATGAAGATCTTACTTTAAACATTCAGTGCTATTTGTCTTATATAAGTCTCTTAATAAGTTTCGTATTCTAAAAAGAATTCCTCCCCCCCTCCCCAAACAAAAATAGTTATTTAAAGTACTTGTACCTAATATTTCCCCACCCCTTCATTCAATAGTTTTTTTTTTTTTTTTTTTTTTTTTTTTTTTTTGTAATCGCGTTAAATAAATAAAATAGTTTTTATTTTATATTAATCTATCTAAATTAATAATTCGTTTATTTTCTGAAAATCAAACCGTTTAATTTTGGGGCGCTAAAGGTAAACAGATTGAAATTCTTTTACAACTTTTATAAACTTGAAATCATCGAATGTAGTGAAAGTAATGGGAAGACAGTTGAAAAAATCCTTTAGACAAGACACCGTCTAGAAAACACGCCTTTGAGGAGAAAAATTGTCACAGATGATTGGTTAAGAAAATCCTATTTCCTAATTGGATGATTAGATGTCAATCATTTCAATTTTAGTCCATCCTTTGAATGAGCTGAAAAAGACAGTCGGCCATCTTGATTTGCCTCGACGTGTGACTAGTGTGGGCTCTTAAGTAAATGCGTAGCACCTATCGTCGTCATTCAATCTGTCCGTCTGTCCCCATTAAACAAAACAACTAAAAAAACCTACTCAATCGAATTGTTTGAAACTTAAAATATATAATAATTACATAATTTCGTCGAGTCTTTTCAAATTTTATTAATCGTAAATCGGTTACATAGTTCAGTTACAGGGACTATCAAAAGTATTAAGTTAAATTACGGTCATGATAAAAACTAGTTTCAAGTGCATTTTAATGATATTATATTTTTTCGAGCATAATAAATTTCATATGCATCTATGAAGTATAAACAGAAATGTATATTCTGTAAAATGTGGTGCAAAGAATATTTTTATTACTATACATACCACAAAAAACTATTCTTTACATAATGGTATAGGGCGAAACATTGTTTGCAGTGCGTTTTGGTTATTAAACTACGAGGGTTGTAAATTAAATAGTGACAACCTAGGTCAAAATTTATGCTTGTACTAGCAACAAAAATATGCTAGTTATTGCTAGGTATTGCTATGTCTGCTAGATTTCCATGTTATTATATGCTAGCTAGCATCACATGCTATATCGCTAGCTTGCACAACAAAAGCATGTCAAGCTACCCTCATAGCAGGCATGGTCACAGCGACGTCACAATGACGTCACTGTGAGTCACTTTGGTCACATCACATCTGTGACGAAAATGCCATAACTCAGTGACGTCACATTGTGACTAAAATGTGACTTTCTAAAAAAATTTTAGAAAATTACAAATATTCTTCAAAACATGTTACTTATTTAAAAAAACATGTTTCTGGCAATTTAAATATCGTCGCTTTTGTCACAGTTTCGCCACAGTGTTAATGTCAAAGTAGTCACAAATGACGCACTTTTCACAAATTGGTTACATTGTGACGTCACAAAAAAGCTCTAAAACGGCCATAACGACTTCACATTTTAGTCACTGTGACTTCAGATAGACGTCACGTGACGTCACATCGACAATCGATGGTCACAAAGTCGCAATGTGACTTCACAACGACGTTGCAGCGACGTCACCATGTCTTACGGGTATATGCAAGCATTTCATGCTTATTTCTAGCAAAGTGGGCCAATACACACCATGAATTGCTGGAAATTCTGCTGGAACCAGCAAATGTGTAAGGCTAATTTATGCTATTTTACTTGTTGGGTCTTAGCACTTGGTGCTTGTCTAGCAAACATATACCAGCATGAATTTCGACCTGGGAACTTAAGCTTGAAACTCGCAGAAGGGCGGGCATGCGCAAATAGGATATGGGAGCAGTGAGGTAGCACTGTTGTCGATGTGTAGAGTGCAAAAGACAGTCGATCTGCTTGGAAGGGTAGTTGTTGTGTGGTGTTAAAGTGAGGAGTTTCATTTCTATCGCTCAAAACCATGTTTTGAGCGATCAAAAGGTGATCAGCGTTTGTAGCTTAAAATCGAAGTTGCCCGTAACAGAAATGCAACGGAATGCTATCGAGGATTAGTGAAAGCCTGTGTCACAATTGCTTTACCGTATAGGACAGTAGCAGGATGGGTTCAATGGAATGCAGGATGGGTACATGTAAATTCATTAAAAATTGATTTATACCTATGTTGCTATTACTTAATTTACAGCCCTCGTATTTTACACTTTATAAAACTGATATACGTTGCTGAGGTTTACTACAATTTAATTCTTGTATAACAGAAAGCATTTAGAATTTACAAGGATACTCAAAAGATTTCGGATACTTTATTTATCCGGACTACTGTATTTTTTAATTTCGTTATAGTACGAACGCATCTCATTTGCTACGTCTGATGTGCAATTTCTGTTTTGCTTTAATAGTAAATACTGTGTATATAAATACATTATGCGCTTTTCAACTTTTGATTACAGAAAATATCTGAAAAATTTTCTATAATGCAAAATCATCAAAGATTATTTGTTGTACTTGTAGAGCAATAAAGTAAGGAATCTGTTACCCAAAAAAGCTTTTTACTATAAACGTGATTTTTAAAGAACATGAAAGTAAAAAAAGTAGTAAATTTAAAATATTTCTTTTTCAATCTAATGTGCACTTTTAATATTCACTAAAACAAATAGTTCTCGTTTCGGTAATTATCTTTTTTCTCGTTCGCTTCAGTAGTAATTAGTATGTAGCAAAATACATTATGCGCTTTTTAATTTTTGATCAGACAGAAACTATTTAACATATTTTGTATTCTGTAAAACTATCAAAGATTATTTGCTGTACTTGCACAGCAAGAATATAATAAATCTGTTAGCCAAAAATCTTTTTACTATGCACTTGATATTTAAACAACATGAAAGCAATAAAAGTAATAAATTTGAAATCTCTTATATTCTTTTTCTTTTTCAATCTAAATTGCAGTTTTAGTAATCACTAAAAGAAATAGTAGTTATAGTTTTTTTAACTGTCTTTTCCCTCTTTCGCTTCAGTAGTAATTACTATGTACATATTTTATCCCCAGGCCGAATAAAATATTCATTCGAAATACACTGACTTTCTTATAGTAAAATAATTTTAAAAGTTTCGGCTAGGAGAATTTCAGTTGTGCATGTCTTTTTGGTATGAAACCGCTGTTAAATATTTCAGTAGCTTCAAATGACTAACATCATATGATATGTAAACCTTTTATCTGCATGTGAAGTGTTGCTTGTATTTCCAAATAAAACTAAAACGGATGATATAAAAAAAGATCATCAAACAGTAAATAAAAGATTACTTATATTTTTCATTCTGAAACTAAGTACGTTTCGTTGATTTTTTTTTAAATCTATACATTACTATACAGGGTGTCCCCTCTCAACGGTGGCCAATGGCTAATTTCTAAACCGTTAATCATAGACATATAGTTCCAATTGCAAAAATACTTTAAAAAAGGTAAATAATTATTTTTTAAGCGATTTAGCTTAAAAAAATGTTTTACTAAAAAATTACGAAAATTAAATTTTTATACGGTCTCCCGGTCCCATAAGTGATATTTAGTAAATTTTTACCACTACTCTAACAAGTAAAACAAAAAAAGTCCCATTCCTCTGCGATCAAAATTGATCGAGTTATAGCTTTTCAAAGTTGGAGCATATTATTTGCTGCAGAATAGGGGTCAGTCACAAATTTACTGGAAATAAAAATAAACATCAGATAGAAAATTTAACTTTAAACATTGAGAGTAAAAAAAAATTTTACAATGTTGTTTCTGAATTTATGTTGACATTTACATGTTAAGGTAAAATATGCAATTTGTGCTAGAAATATAAATAAAAAAATAACAGAAATTTTGTTAAATTAAACTATGAAAAGCAACAGTCACAAATTGTTACGAAATGATACATATTTAAAGCACTATTAGATTACTCAACCTAATGGAATTTGATGTAGTCCTATAAAATAAATAAATGGAACGCACCTAAAATCGTATTATATTACATTGTCATCGGGTTTAAATAAGTATGGGAATTGAACCTCAATCAGATATTTGGAAGTGAGTTAAAATTTGAATATAAGTTTTGAACTAGGAAAATTTACATACGAAAACTATGAATAAAATAAAAGCTTATCAAAATAACACACCTTTTTAAAATAAAATCACGAAAAGAATCAGCTTCATTTGCTTACAAAATTAAAACATACGTAAATATACAATTTACGATATGAATTTCAAAACTCGACTTATCGCTTTTTGATTTCTCTATCAGTCTATACAAACCTCCACTATTGTAACAATGCAATCTCAAAATTTATAATGAAAACCAATAGATGCATTTAAAGTTTTTTCGCTATTTCCCAAAATTTGATTTTTTCGATGAAGAGAATTTTGAAATTCATGTCTTCAGTTATTTTAATAACCAATCTAGAAGTTAATTAATTATAATTAACACTACCGTAAAACTTATACGGTGACAGCGCCTTTAGTTAAATCGCTCATTTAAAACATTTTGTAATTGGAACTATATGTCTGTGACAAATAGTTTAGGAAGTAGCCTTTGAACAGTGTTGGAAATCGACTCCCTTTATAATACTTTAAGCACTTACTGTACGTTCCCTTAAAGCTCAGTCGAACTCATCCGTTTTCAGCTATAGAAAAGTGGTTTAAGTCATGAAATTTAAAGTTTCATAACTCGGTCAGTTTTAATGTTACATGAATGGGACCTTTTCTGTATTACTTGCTAGAGTTTTGAAAAAATTTTACTAAATATAACTTATAGGACCGGGGGACCGTATAAAAATTTAATTTTCGTAATTTTTTAGTAAAACATTTTTTTGACCAAAATCGCTTAAAATACAATTCTTTGCCTTTTTTAAAGTATTTTTGCAATTGGAACTATATGTCTATGACCAACGGTTTAGAAATTAGCCATTGGCCACCGTTGAGAGGGGACACCCTGTACAATGAATATGCATTCAATGTATTAAGTAAATTTAACGTACATATAATCAATATAAATTATCGAAAATTTCTTGGATAATAGGGATGATCTACATTTGTTCATATCAATACGTTTTAAATTAAAGAAAATAATAGTTTCCACGATTTTAATAAAAACATTTTTACTACATTAAATACAACTTAAGATTGTTTATAACATCTGGCGCAATGTTTAAAAATACATTATGCGCTTTTTAATTTTAAATCAGATAGAAAATTTTTAACAGATTTCATAAGCTGCTTTGTTTTGCTTGTACAAAAAAAAAAAAAAAAAAAAAAATAATAATAATAATAATAATCATATATTCATATATTTACATACGTGCCAACCTCCGGCTTTTTGGAAATCAAACATTGACTTTCCAACCAGAAATTTATTTAGTTAACTAAATTAAGTAAATTTCAAAAGATTATCTCATTTAATAGCAGATACTTTTAATTTAAAAAAAATTCTGGTTAAAAATATATTTCCTTCATTTAAAGAAAGCCAGAGGTTGGCAACTATGTATTTACCAATTTTTCAGGAATTATTATCAGTTCAAAATGGAATCATTTATATATACCTTTTAAAAGGTTAAGGAAAAGCCTATATTTTCAAATTTCGTGCATAAAAGTAAAATAAAATTTAAATGCGTTATAATAAATTTATTTCAGTTTTATTTAAAATTAATAATTCTAGTAATATTTTACACACAAACATATGCACACGCACATTTTAAACACATTCATTGTATGAAACAGATAAAAAAAATTTTAAAAAAATATTCCTTATAGGAATACAGGGCTCCCAAATGGTCCGCGAACTGAACATCAGAATTTTCTTAGAAAAATTTTCCTGTTAGATTTTTCTTGCAAATTGCCGAGAAACCACCTTTGGAAGTTGATTCTAGAGCACATTCTGTAGATATGTATCATGAAATTTTCTGTTAAAAAATACTGATGTTCAGTTTGCGTACCATTTGGAAGCCCTGGAATTAAAAAAAAGTATAATTCTTCTTAAAACATATCTGCGTTACTTGATATATAAGAGCTCAAGTAAAATATATTACTTTGTTCTTTAATCATACTACATGAAATATTTAAAAGTTCAAAAAATGATTATTCCTTATATAAATTCTAAAAATAGTATAATCCTTCTTAAAACATATGTGTGTTACTGGTTGTATAAGAGCTCTAAATTAAAATTTTCATAAATTCTTTTTTTTTCTATTTAAAGTGCACTTTTAGTAATCACTAAAACAAATAGTAGTTGCAGTTTTTGTAACTGTCTTTCCCCTCTTTGGCTTCAGTAGTAATTACTATGGACATATTTTATTTTTATCCCCAGGTTGAATAAAATATTTATTCGAAACGCATTCACTTTCTTTCATAGTAAAGCACTTTAAAAAGTTTCAACTACGAGAATCTCAGTTATGCATATGTTTTTGGTATAAATACGCTGTTAAACATTTCAGTAGCGTCAAATGACTAACATTATATGATATGTAAACATTTTATCTGAATAAGAAGTGTTTTTCATATTTTAAATAAAACTAAGGCGATTGATATAAAAAAAGATTATCGAAGTGTAGATAGAAGATTACCTATATTTATCATTCAGAAACTTACTTAACCCTTTATTTACTGTAGTATGAATTCATGAAAATTTTATATTCTAAAGCCTTTTACATAAATTGTTTAAACTACCATTTAATTAATTTTTGAAGGATTGCAGGATTTAGAAGGATTAAGTAAATTTCAACTTGCAGGGATTTTGTGCAATATTTATAACCCCATTGCAATCTTTTATTTTAAATTGTTTTCTTAGTATTTTTCAGAATTATAAAATGTACAAATGTGATGTTCTTACAATATAAATATAGAAATATTTCCGAATTGAAAAATCCCCATCCCCCTCCTTCAGCGCCAGGAAATCTGAAAAAAAAATTCCTTAATTTTTTTTTTGTAAACAATAATGTTTTTGGAAGAAAATAAATTAATGTACAAGTAACTCATTCAAGACAGTATTACAACTAATCAACGTATATTAAAATAATTTTATATTAAGTAATTTAAAAAAAAATAAAAAAATTGTGTAAGGTTGACAGTCTTGTTGAACAATAGTAGTTTACAATAGTTTGGCAGTATTGTTTTCTCATATTGTCCATGTCATATCTCCACTTTTTGTCAAATCTCCTTCTTGAATTTTTTTGTACTTAACATTACTACACAATACTATCAAAGGCCATAATTTCAGATTTTATCTCATGCTCCAATAGAGATATCAAAGCCTAAAAAGTGCAGTTTTTGAAATTTTTGACGAATTTCGGAATTTTTTTGCCAAGAGAAATCAACACCCAGATCTGAGGCTTGGTGTATGAGTACACGCACTTTTGTCCTGTTTGTAGAAAAAAATGTGCAAGTGTGACAGTTTTCCTTGCATGAAAAATTTACTCTTGTAAACTGATAGATTTTATAAAAAATCTTAAATTTTGTGCTAAAATTTCACCTGTAAAATTTTATTTTCCAAAATTATTCTACCATCTGTCGAGGTGATGGTTCAGGATTTAAAAAATAAGCGTGTTTACGAAACTCATCGTGTAAAATTTCTACAGAATTCAGAGCTTGTCATGGATGATTCGATTCGCTGAACCATGATTGAAGAAAAAAAACTATGATTGTAAGAAATAATAAGAATACGCGACTTCATCTATGGTTACTATTTTCGACTAAATCAACTCGAAATAATTAAAATTAGGTGATTAGGCCGTGAAAGGGATAAACCAGTTATGTTGTCTTAGTAATAGCTTTTACATTAACGAAAGCCATCGCTTATTGAAAAAAGCACTTAAGTAATTCATAGTTTTTTTTTTAATATAACTATCTATACAATGCCGCAGTAAAAATTATGTGAAACACTTAGTAGGAAATGCGACTGCTCTACATACAGAAATGTCAAAGAATTTAAGCTTACAACAGTTATATTTAATAATTGAACATTTATGTGCAAAAAAGGGAAATATGTAGATATCTTAGCATTATTTAAAAAAATTAGGCAGTATTAAGTTTGTATTTTATCCTTCAAAGAATAACTGCATAGAAAAAATTAAGTAAGGTGGTCTGGTGTAATAACGCCAGGCGGGGTAATAACGCCAAGTGCTAATATTATGCATAATTATGCAATAATTTGGAAAATGACACCCATGTGCTCTGCGCAAAAGAGTTTTGAGTCATATAAATCGCAAAAAATAGCTTCAAGTTAATTTGTTCCATTTGTAGATCTTATTGTTTTTACAAGCAACTAAAATTAACGCTTGATCTAAAATTTGCGCGATACGTTTTGTGATGTGAAGACTTTTTTTTTTTTTATCCGGAAATACTTTGTTAATTACATAAATTTGTAATGCATTTCATGTACTTTCAAAATGTTGTTGAAGATTTTGGATATCTTCTCGGGATAATTTGTAATTTAAAATGTACTGCGCAATAACTACACCGGGGTAATAACGCCAATCCTTGGCATGAATATCCCGGTTGATTCCCTACAGTGGCCGAGCTACATCCTAAATACTGATTCAAATAAACACAGTTAAAACTGTGCAATGTTTCTAATAATTGTATTTAAGCGGTCCTTTTTAAGCAAAAAAAAAGCTCACGGTCTGATATTCTTTTGCTTCTTCCCCCCTCCCACACACACCACACCTTTATTTTTCTAACACTTTCGCAAAAAATTTAACATTTTCGGATAGCTTAGAATGCAATTTGTCAATATCTAAGTTTTTAGAGTTTGTATTTTTAGAATTGAGCAATCTACATGCCATTATTCCTTCTTATTTCATAGTTTTGTTTGCATGGCGTTATTACCCATATAGGTGGGTAATAACGGCAAATAGCATTGGTCAAGAAATCACACTATTACATTTTATAAATACATATCTGTTAAATTATTTTTTTTATATAGATTGTCAATGAGTTGCTGTATCAAATCATATATTTGTTTGAAAAATACAATCTAAATCTGAGCCGTGAAAATTGATAGAACCTTAACGTGGCGTTATTACCCTAGGATACCTTACAACAAAATTGGAATGTTTCATGGAATAAAATTAATATTAATTTTACCATATGTTTAATATTAGAGAGTGGCTAGTTCTATGGTTTATGTAATTAAAGTCACACAGCTGATAATTGCTATTTTCTTTTTGGTCACAGTTAATTGAAATTATATCAATACTTTATACATAACGTAATTCTCTGATATATCTTATATTTTTAATTACTTCGTATTCTTACTAATACACTGGCGGAAAAAAATCCCAACACCAATAAAGACTTGTGTTAGCTAAACGAAATTTTGTAGGCGTGTTTATACATCTGAAAGACAACACTGATTTAAATTTCATGCTTCGCGCATACGTGTGGCGCTACTAGCGCCACTCACAACTTTAAGACCAGGTTTGCTTTAAATGCGTGCTGTAAAGTTCGTGAGCATTATTTATCTACAAAATTTGACGGATTGAGTTGCGACTGAACATGAATGCATTTATGAAGACAAAGAAGCCATTATCATCAACTCCCCGAGTTGGTAAGAGGTCGTAAGGTAGGGCTACGAGAAAGTGGATTTTCTTTCCACGATTTTTCAGAAAGACTTGGACGGAATGTATCCACTGTGCATGATTGTTGAGAGCAGGGGTCAAAGAATGGTACTGCCTCAAGAGACCAGACTCCGGCTGACCACGTGGCACTACTGAGAGGGAAGACCGTCGTATTCGGTGTACGGCTGTGGTGCATCGTTTTGCGTCTGCGACGGAAATTCGAGCTGCAGTTGGCACCACAGTGACACAACGAACTGTTAGAAATCGGTTACTTCAAGGACAGCTCGATGAAAGGCATTCATTCCGCTGACTCAAAGTCATTGCAGTTTGCGACGCCAATGATGTCAAGCCAGAGCTCACTGGAGGATGAAGTAGAGATCTGTTGTGTTTTCTGATGAAAGCATGTTCTAGCTTGGTGCCAATAATGGCCGTGTTCTGGTCAGAAGGAGGCCAGGGGAATGCCTGCAAACAAACTGTCTGCGGCCTAAACATATCGGATCTACTATCTGGAGTAATGGTCTGGGGAGTAATTTCCTATGACAGCAGAAGCACTCTCGTGGGTCTCTCAAACACACTGACTGCAAATGTGTACGCCAGTCTGGTAATTTAACCTGTAAGGCTACCATTCAAGAAAAGCTTTTAAGAGGAGATTTTCAACAGGATAACGCTCGACCTCATGCCGCTGTTGTAACGCAACGTGCTCTACAGAGTGTCGACATGTTACCTTGGCCAGCGAGATCACCAGATCTATCTCCCATTGACCACGTATGGGATATCATTGGATGAGAACTTCGGTGTCATCCCCAGCATGCACTGACCTCACAGTATTGACACAGCAAGTACTACAAGCATGGAACGCCATACCACAAAGTGACATTCGGCACCTGTATGACACAATGCATGCACATGTGCAGGCTTGCATTCAAAATTCGGGCAGTTATAGTAACTATTAATGTAACAGCATTTCACATTTAAAATGCATTTTATTGACCTTAAATTAATCTGTGATCTCGAAAATCTAATCAATTAAACATGTTAACTAGACAAATGCACTGTCCAAATTTCGTCACTCTACAATAAGTTTTTCTTGGTGTTGGGATTTTTTTTCCATCAGTGTATTTTTCTCTAATCGTTTTTATAATATATTGTAGTACAATACTTTTCTACGGTTAAACTAAATTTTTTATGGATTTTCTCAGTAGTGTTTCACAATGACTCATTTTTAGTCAGTAAGTTGCTTTAAAACTAGGTAGTTTCTGAAAGCCTTTACCGCTTCACCTTGATTAATATTTATAGCTATTGATCTATTTAAATATGATTTTCATAGATTTATCCATAAAAACAAGGCAACCGCCGGCGCTCACTTTTTTAATTCTATCTCTCAACACATTTTCAGAAAGAAATCTTTTTTAAGAAAAATATACTATACATTACCTTTACTTGAAATTGTGCTGTGAATAAAACATTTAAAAATCACCAAGGGCAGCTCTGTAAATGCGTATCCTTGGCATTTCTAACATTTTCTAATGGAAAATAATAGTATGGAGAATATTTATTAGATGGATTCTTCTTATTGGGAAATTTTTGTTAGCTTATAGGGAGCAGGTGTGAAAACATCATATTATATATTTATTTATTTTTGATAGTGATACTGAAAGAATTGAAATACTTAAGCGTTACAAAGTAAAGGAATTTTTGGATACATTTTTCATTGACCATATTTGCAATATAGCGGAATGGTGGGGAAGAAAGAAACACCGAATTTGGAATTAATTAGGAGAAAGCTGAAAATTGTTTTGATCCAATTTGTTTAGGTCTAGAATGAATGTAAGAAATGTTTCTCCTCGTACTAGATGAGCATTAGAAAATATGTACAGATTTTTATTCAAAAAACAATTTTTTTATACCCTAACAGTATCTCAAAACCACAAACTCAATCAAAAACATTGTTGTAGAACATAAAATTTTGAATAAAATGAGTACCTACACTTAAAACGTTTGCTGAATATTAAGGACGCAATTCTAGTTCAACTAGTTTAGCCTCGTGATCAGAGGGTTGAACTAAGAATGAATTAAGGGAAAACTGAAACTTGTTTCAATCCAATCAATTTATATCTAAAATGATTATGCTATTATACACCCCTCACACTAGGTGAGCGTTAAGAAATATGTACATATCTATAGTTGACAAATACGCTTTTTTAAAATTATTAAACATAAATATTTATGTGGTTACTCATTTTATTCAGAATTTTAAGCTACAATCATTTGTATTGGTATTTCTTAAATAGTGGTAGCTGTTTTGAGAAATTGTTAAGCTAACTTGGTTTCTTCTAGTTTTAAGGTGTTGATTCGCAATTAACACAAAATTTAAAAATATAATTGCGACATTAATTTTGAGCACAACTATTAATGTTGGTACTCATTTTATTCGAAAATTGTATGCATAATGTTTTTCATAGAGTTATCGGTTTACATATATTCTTAAGGTAGTTTGACCAGTGCTAGTTTTAGGATCTTGATTAACAATTGAGAATTCTTTTTTTTTTAAATAGAATTGCGGAATCAATTTTGAACAAAAATATTAATGTCGCTATTCATTTTATTTAGAATTGTAAGCTCTACAACATTTGTACAGATAATATTTTGGATAGAGTCAGTTGTTTTGAGGTATTGTTAAGGCAGTTTATAAAAAAGGTATTTTTCGACTATAAATGTACATATTTCTTAATGCTCATGTAGTACAAATAGGAACACCTAGCATAATCATTTTAGACCTAAACTAAAAGAATTTAAGCAATTTCCACTTTCCCCCCAATTAATTCTGAGTTCAACCCTCTGACCACGGAGCAAAACTTTGAAGTAAAATTGCGATCTTAATGTTCTACAAAAATATTTAATATAGGCATTCATTTTATTCAGAATTTTAAGGCGTACAACATTTCTACTGACAATGTTTTCAATAGAATTACTGATTTTGAGATAGTGTTATGGTATAACCAGAAAAAAAAAATATTTTTTAATAATAAATCCATGCATGTTTTCTAATACTCATCTAGTATGAAGGGGAAAACATAGCATAGTCCTTCTATACGGGATTCTGAAGGGATTAAAACAATTTCCAGCTTTTCCCTACTTAAATCCGAATTTTACTCCCTAACTGCTGTGCTAATAAATGTGTGCTTCATATTAGTCTGAAAGTACATAAAAATGAGATAATATTTTAAAAATAAATATTTGCAGATAATTTTAATTTCTTTTCTGAATCTGTATAAAAATGACGTTTTATCAAAATCAAAGTGTCTGTTTTTTAAATAATTAAAATTATCTGGATTATCTTTGAGTATATTGAAAAGTTGTTGTAACAAAACATTAATATTTCAGTAAAATACTGTATTCAATCCGTATTAGCAATTTTTTTTTATGTTTTGACCTTTTTCTATTAAACAGAATAATCAGTAAAATGAATTAAATTTTAATACATTTTTATATGTTATATATGGCGAACTAACACGTGCTAATGTAATATTTAAAACTAAAATAAATATTCGGAGTAATCAATTTCTCGAGTTTGCGCTATATATTCAAGCAACAATAACTTTGATGGCTGTTATGGTTTTGTTTTTATTGAAATGTAAAAAAAATAGTTCATTTTAGGCCATCTTTTATGTACTAGATTCATTGGATGAATATTCCTTTGAACAATCTCACAAACTGTAATTTAAACATACATGTTTTACTTTCTTGCTCACAAAATATATTCTGTCTTTCTTAGAATAGTAACAAACTCCATAAAAAAGAAGGCCACGCTTACAATAAAGGTCCTCTTTCAGTTTGCTGGGAAGAGAAATTTCAACTTCTGCAACGGGTGTTTGTCTTATAAGTTAGTATAAAACTTTAGAGTTTAAAGGAGGGAAATTACGTTTTTCTTATTGGAGACATTTTTTTAATCCCAAATATCGCTCCTGTTATTCCTGAGAACTAGTGATGGTCAACTATCTCTTTTTCCCTTTATTGTTGCTTATGCTAGTCTATCATACATAAAAAAGAACGAAATAATCCTGTGTATAGATTCAAGTATAAAACACTTTCCAGTACTTTCAGAATGCTGTAGGGTAACTTTACAATTTTTTTAAGTGAGATATGTTTAATGCTTTTAGGATCGCAATAAAGGCGACCGGGAGGGACACCACGCTCTACACACTCGGTTTCCTTGTCTGAGTTAACCCTTTTAGGCAATCAAATTAGCAATTTAAAAAAATTATAACTTATTTGAAAAGCAAATTTATAAAATTACCATCACTAGTCATAAATATATCCGAATTTCTTGTGCAGTTCTGTATATAATTTATGGATTTTTATGTATACTAATATTGTATTAAAATTCAGTTCAATTAAAAGTATTAACAGTTGAATATTTAGCAATTTCTGTCAATAAACGGAAATGTACTTAAAATATTTTGTCTAGTGCTGTTAATGATCTATAGATTTTTTTTAACTTTGTGCTATAAAGATATACTTAATTTTTAAAACGCAATTGAAAATGCACTTCCAGCATACATTCTTCATAGCGAGAGACTGAAGCCAAATGTTTTTGCGTGTTCTTGTAAATGATCGTTAATTTGTCTGCACACCAGATTTTACATTAAATGCATTTTGGTACGCCTCAGTGATACATACAATTATCAATATGCTTAAGCTTTTCGCGATGAGAGTATTTTGCTCTTGTTTTGCTCCAGTTTTAGGGCCGATACTTGATAAAAACTATCCGCTTTCGACAGCCGCTATTTTTGTCTCAGCGCTTAGGGCTAATATTCAGGGGGTACTGCTCAGAGGCCGGATTACAAAACAGTGTTTTAATGCTATCACAATAAGAATCTTTTGCTTAATTTTTAATATTTTACCAGCAATCTTTCAAAACAGGAAATCTTCTGTTATTGAATCCCGAAAATACTCTGATTAAATATTATTTTATGATAAACTTCAAGTCGTCTTTTGTTTCTTGTTTTGCTCGTTTTGTTGGGTTAAAAGAAAAAATTCATTAAAAAAAAATCGCCGATCTCTTTTTTGCTATGTTTACCCCTTTATTCTTGTTTTTATGTACATTGTTATATTGAACTCTCTTCATTTGTATAAATTTTTCATCTTTTCTTCCATATAATTTTTCTTGCTAAAAGGAAAATTTTCTCATTTTTTCTTACATTTTTAGCAAGTTACTCTGTTCTCTGTACATTTTATTCTGTTAAACTAGAACTATGGTCTCTGAAATTAGTCTTTTTTTTTAAATTGGAACGTTTTCAATAAGGTAGCTTTTTTGCCTGTTTATGGACTGGCTGGCTCAGTTTGGGGATCGAATGTACATTATTTTCTTTTTTCCCCTTTTTTATGTATTTAGTTATATTATTATTATTGGGAAGCCACCAGCCACACTCAAGCATCTAAATGGCTACCAGTGCAAAACATAGCATTTCGATATCCTGGATGTTAAGTTGCTCCGCAACTAAGAAGTCCAAGTAACAGTCGACATTGTTCCTTTGTTCTGATTAAATATGATGAACTTTACATTAAAAATAACTGATGATAATAATGTAGGATTCTGAATACTTTATTGGTACGAACACTAGACGCCCATTCCCAAGGGCTTAAAATAGTACAATATCATTTAAATACAACGAAAACGATTATTTCTCGTACGCAATAATGTAAAAGAATATTTTTGAGTGTCCCTGTAAATGAACCGTTAATGCTGCATACTTCAATTTCAACATAATAAACATTCGATAATAAGTCGTAATAATATATTTTAATTTTATGGCAATCTGACTATACTTAAGTGAGTTAGATCATGGATAGACAGGAAGACTGACAAACTGAGAAAAACGAAATCCTAATCGCGTTTCAACAAAAAAATACAAGCAAGTTACAATACAAGTTACAATAAAAGCAAATTAATGAACTATATTATTAATCATTTAACAATTAATAGTGAAATTATAAAACGAAATGTAATATTCCATCTTAATTCAATCATATAAAAACACAATATAGAAAGTTTTCTATTTACTTCATAGGTCACAGATAATAATAATAATCATTTTACTAGTTTAAAATAACTATTTTATTTAAACTTCCTAGTAATTTCGGTATGCAATACCATAAATATCGTCATGAAACTGTTTTATTATTTCCCGCTTAATTCATTGTATCCCGGAGCGATCGTCAGGGAATATATTTTCAAAAATTATCGTTTTTATCATTTTTCAATGACTAGAATGACAATTAAGGAAAATAATCCCTGTCAATGATTGCGACATTGCAGACCAATAATACAAGTAGATTTAAATAAAATGAATAATTTAAACTTGTAGCATCTGTATTATCATTATTATCTGTCATCTTTTAAGCAAACAGAAAACATTTTACATTTCTTGCTCTGCATTTTTTAGGTGCGTTCGTAATTATGTAAATACGTAGCACCTATAATTGTCGTTCAGACCGTCCGTCTGTCCGTCCGTCCGCATATAACAACGAAAAATTACCCAACCGAATCGTTTGAAATTTAAAAAATATAATTATTACATAATTATTTCGAGTCATTTCAAATTATATGAAAATCAGATGCATACATCAATTATAAACAATTCCGGACAATCAAAACAATTTCGTTACATTATGGTCAATGGGGAAAAAATTTTCGAATGCATTTTAATGGTGTTACACTCATTCGAACGTAATAAAATGTCTATGCATCTATGAATTACAAATTATAATATACATTCTGCACAACGTGTGGTGCAAAGAACATTTGTTATTGATTTACAAGGCCACACCACTCCATTACATAATGTAATAGGGAGAACATTGTTTGGTGCGCGTTTTAATTGCAATTAACTATTTAATATTTTATGAGATTGAT
This sequence comes from Maratus speculifer, assembly GCA_964019185.1. Taxonomy (NCBI): domain Eukaryota; kingdom Metazoa; phylum Arthropoda; class Arachnida; order Araneae; family Salticidae; genus Maratus; species Maratus speculifer. Next base: position 95,302,125 of record OZ025302.1, read on the forward strand.
ATACGTTTCTGCGGTGTAATAAAAGTTTCTTACTGTATCTTTACAGGAACACAAAAAGGATTTCGACCACTATACTGTATCCGAAGTACTGTCTACTTTAACAGCTAGATCTGAATATTTTTAAAACTTCGTTATCCCAACTTGTTAATAAATACTGCTTATTATTTACGACATTAACAATAACTTTATTTTATGAAGAGCAATTTTAAAATAGTTTGATATCTGTTACAAGCACTAAAAGTATAGGAATTTTATGAAAAGCCAAAAATTATATATTTTACTGCTATAAAGATTTTTTTTCTGACAGGATATAAACTCAGAAGTACATTAGCAATTCTAGTCCCATATTTATTTAATATAGATATACTAAATGATATTTATTCATGTTATTTTTATTAGAATTTATATAAATGAAATATTTTAATACATCAAATTTTGAGAGATAACTTCCTCAGTCCTGAGACAAATATTAAGAAAGACCACAAAAACCGATTTAAAATTACTATACAACATCTCCAAAAAAATGTCAGTCAGTATATCGATTCTCATGATTCGAACGTATTTAATAAAAATATCTACAAATAATTTTAAAAAATATAGAAGCGTTTAAATTAATTTAAAGGATTTTATTTAGTGTTTCCTCCGGGCGACATTATGAAAGAAGAGGATAAAGCAACAACTTGTCGTCTATTGTGGCACCTTATTAAAAATAGTTTTTCATTTGTTATTTCTAACATTTTAGGTAAGCTTTTCTTTTTTTGCAATATTTTCTCTCAATAAAATCAATTTTTTCTGAAAAGAAATCCAAAACTTCCGGTTCACAGAAAACGATTTGATGTACCATTACTTATTTATTTTCGGTAAATTGGAAGTGAGATTTAATGGATAAAAAAAAAATAACAAAAAAAAAAAAAAATACGTGTGGCACTCAGGGACTGATGCGGTAAAGCTATTGCATAGCATTTTTTATCAACTAATGCAATTATAATTATTTATATATTTTTTATTTATGCAGTTTTTTTCTTGTCTTTGATATTAGTTCAAGATTTTTCTTTTTCTTTGATATTAATTCAAGTTACACTTTATGAGCATGATGACCGATAACAAAACAAATTGTTTTCTTTTATTGAATAAATGAGAAGTTAATGCAGTTTAAATTTTTTTTTTATTATTTTACAATACGTGTAGGTTAATTAGGAATTTTTATCATTGAAACTATAGGTTTGTGATAACTGAATAAGAAACAAGTTTGAGACTTCATATCCTCTAAATATCTAAAAAATACCGCGTCAATGTCTGCCGAACTGAAACGAAGTTAGCCGGAGTGTTAGGTTTTTTTCTAGTTACGGAATTTCTAGATTCGGTCGCCGCCGTCAAAGCCCGCGATAAAAGCTATGCAATAGCTTAATAAATTACCAAACAAAATTTGGCCGCGCTACGAAAATTAGATCACGAGTTACGAGCATTTAAAATTATTCGACCCTCATCGTGGGAGGTCTCCTCTCACCAAAAATTAACACTATCTCATAATAAATTACCAAACAAAATTTGGCCGAGCTACGAAAATTAGATCGCGAGTTATAATCATTTTAAATTTTTCTACCCTCACCGTGGGGGGTCTCCGGTCACCAAAAGTAACACTGTCTCATAATAAATTATCAAACAAAATTTGGCTGCGCTACGAAAATTAGATCGCGAGTTATAAGCATTTTAGATTTTTCGACCCTCACCATGGGGGGGGGTCTCCTGTCACCAAAAATTAACACTGTCTCATAATAAATTATCAAACAAAATTTGGCCGCGCTACGAAAATTAGATCGCGAGTTATAAACATTTTAAATTTTTCGACATTCACCGTGGGGGGGGGGGTCTAATGTCACCAAAAGTAACACTGTCTCATAATAAATTACCAAACATAATTTGGCTGCGCTACGAAAATTAGATCGCGAGTTATAAGCATTTTTTTTACCCTCACCGTGGATGGGTGGTCTCTTGTCACCAAAAATTAGCACTGTCTCATAATAAAAAATACTGCATTTGTGATAATAATAAAATGTATGTATATAGTGTACTCACTCATTTTCTTCCACTATTTTTTCATCACTTTCTTCATTAATAAATGCACTTTGTTTATTCATATTTGAAACACTTTATACACAAATTTTACGCGTACAGCTATTCAGCAGCAACTGCTATTCACTGTTGTACTAAAGTATTGTGTCTAAAGGAGATAGAAGAAAACCTACCACTCCGTCTAACGACGTTTCAGTTCGGCAGACTTCGGCACCGTGCCGAAGTCTGCCGAACTGTAACGAAGTTAGCCGGAGTGTTAGTTTTTTTCTCGTTACGGAAGTGTTAGGTTTTTTTTCTCGTTACGGAGTTTCTAGATTTGGTCGCCGCGCTCAAAGCCCACGATAAAAGCTATGCAATAGCTTAATAAAACTAGTCGTTGGGGGCCACCGTAATACTTACCCATCATGGATATGTATATGAAAATAAAACATGTGAAAACTATTTATACAATGCATTGCAATTCATAAACAAAATTTAAATATTGTTAATATACATAGTAATGCTTTATTAATGAACTGCTGATGTACCAATTTCGACAAATTATATAAAACGCCAAACTACTCAAGTAGTACCGAACTGCGTAAAAGAAACATCCTTATATCTCCAAAAATAACAATTCTATTAACTAACAATTAACTGTGTCGGATTAAGCGTCTCATTTCCAATTAAAATATACCTCTGAATTGAAATTTGAATGAAATACAGGGTCATGAAAAATCGAAGAATGTGGAAAACAAGATTACAAATATCTCGGCAACTAATAATCTGATCGACTTCGTTCTATATGCAAAATGTGTGTTATTTTATTGCCTTTTACGTCCATTAATTAGAACAAAAAAATTCGAAAATTTTTATATACCTTTTATCAGAACGAATTTTTCGAGAGTCCGAAAAAAATAGTGTCGGATAATCGAGGTTGCTGATATTAAATAGGGTTCGTCCCATTCTTACATACTAACTACATACAAAATTTCAAGTCTCTATCTCAATTTGTTCGGGAGATAGAGCGTTTACAGACAGACAGACAGACAGACAGACAGACAGACGGACGGCAAAATTTTTTTTCTAAAAATATGTTTTTCGGAATCTCCACTATCTAAAACGTGTAAATCCGTCAAAAATTTTTTTTCGATTTTCAAAACGATTGCAAGACTTACCCTATACTACGTATGATGGGTAAGTAATAAAACAATTGATTGTCAATTTCGTCTTTTCAAAAGATTTCAATACGACTCAGATGCCAAAATTGATTGCCAGTTTCGGGTCTTCAAAAGATTTCAATACGACTCAGATGCCAAAATTGATTGTCAATTTGGAATCTTCAAAAGATTTCAATATCACTCAGATGCCTTCAGTCAAGTTTGTTCTGTATTGCAATTTTTAAGAAAATTACAATTTATCAGTTGTATCTCAAACAAAGATAGTAAATTTGCTTTCCTGTATGTCACAGTATTAGTGGCTAAAATATTAATACATATACGAAAATCCTTCTGTACCAGAAACATCCACTTGATAAAAGCAAATCAGGAAAAATACTATAATATGAGGATGTGATTCGAACATGTTTTACAGAAAAGTTAAGCTAATTTAATACTGAATCTTCAAAATCATCTAAAGCATTGGCAAGGCAAGACAAGATATCCAGATTCAATTCCTTCGCACTCTTTGAATAAATTTCTAGTGTGTTAAATTGTTAAATACTTCTGTAAAAATATAGAAAGAAAAGCAAATTCTCTGTAAATTTATACTAGTTTTCGGTTAAATGCATTTGATTCAGTTTCTCAGTGATCATTTTACACATATTTCCCTTATCTTATATCTAATTCCCTGTAGGAATTTCCATGTCTTTATTTAAAGATTTTTTTTATCTTTTTAAAATTTAATTTAAAGATTTTTTTTTTTTTACTTAAAAAGAAAAAAAGTTCTCTTATTAGTTTTAGTGGGGGATTTCTCCCCGCTGAATGATAAAAGAGATAATTTGTACTCAATAGCAAAAGCTTCTGTAGCTCAGTCATTAGAGTGTTCTTGCACTGTCAAGAGGTCTCATGTTCAAACCCGCGGGCGACTAGAAACTAATTGTGTTGAAGTTTAACCCATTAATGCCTGAATTATTTTCCTCGTTAAAATTCAAATTTTGCATTTTCCCACCACTTTTAAAACAAAAATAACTCTTATCTTAATTTATCGAGGACTTTGTCTCGAGAAATAAAGTATTTATTTATTCTCCTTTTTTACTGGTGTGAAATGCGATTACTTGAATATTTTAAAACTGTCCCAAAAATGGGACGCTAGGCACTAATGGGTTAATGATACAAAAGTTCAAATTTTTTCGGAAAATTCGAGTATTTTGAAGTTCTTTGAAGATAGTTTAATTCGCTATGTTTTAAAAATGAAATTAAATTGCTATCATGAAAAGTAAATTTTCAGAGTCTTTTGTATTTTTAACGGTGTTAGTTTATAAAGTTTATTCTAAAACTATCTAACAACTTCTCTGTTATTTAACATAATCTCGTTTTTTTTTTTTTTTTTTTTTTTTTTTTTATCTTTGTAATTTTACATAAGACTTAAGAAATGGATTACCCGTAGATTCTCTATAATTTCAGAGAAAATGCTTTAACAGTGTACTTAAACCTTAAATAGGATTTAATCTTGTTGAAAAAAAGAAAGAAAAAGAAACTTCGTTTTAATCATTAGAAATGGTTCAAGTTTGAGCTATTAGGTCCAAGCACAGTCCTTGGTGGTATTTGACTTATAAGAAGTGAAATACGAGAAAAGGTGAAAAAAAAAACAACCATGCAAAAAAACGCATCTTTACAACAAGTGGCTGTCATGGCAACCATTACTGGAAAGCTAGATTATGATCAAAATGAAAGAATTATTATCTGCTGTTCTAATTAAGAATATTTAACCATCATTTTAAGAGGAACAAAATTAGAGACAGTTTAAGTAGAATAAAATGTCTTTCAAAAATTTTATGATTTTCATGTCCCGGACTTCTTTGTGTCATTATCAATAACTTCTATCGATTTTCCTTTCAAATGCGACTCTATAGACTTGCACTGATATCTGATGATCTCTTAAAAGACTTTTTAAATTCAGAATGTATAATTATATCTAATGAAAAACCGTGTCTACTTTAGAAGCATTCATGTTTTATGAACAAGTTTTTCTCTTTCTCAAGGTATATTTAAAGGATACATTATTCATGAAAAGCGAGCAACTGTGCATAAATTATTCATATTAGTTCATGAAAAACGCACTGCCTTAATGTTTACTTGATATTTTTTTTATACGAAGAGAACAAAAAAATTAGAGATAAATCACTTAAATTGTGCAACTTATTTATGCAAGTTTTATATATTACTCGAATAGAATAATAGCTTCTTTAAATATATGGAGATTAAAATATGACAGCAATTTATTTTATATAATAAGTAAATATTTAAAAAGTAATTATGATTATTGTAAATATGTAATAGCATCTTCAAAAAATAGCAGCTATTGTAATATTTCTACAAATATTTGATATGTGATTAGTCAATTCAAAACTGCAATAGCCAGGTCCTCTTCATTTTGCCATCATGAAATGTAACCCAATAAGGCCATTCTTAATATAGAACTAGACAAGAAGAAGGCGAACAATGCGTATATTTCTTACTTCGTGCCAAAGTAAACCAACAATTATCTAGTAATTAGTGATTAATTAGGTAGGAAATAATAACAGAAATTTTCTAAAGTTTAAAAAGTCGAACATTTCATTTTCCTGTGTGCATGTGACAGTAATTTCACAACATTCATTGGTTGTTTCTTTTTCCATGAATATTGCTCTAATATTTTTTCTTTTCTCTATTTCTGATAATAAACGCTTATTGCATTTGCACTTCCAAAATTCGTTACATTTTAAATATTAAAATTATTACTCTGAAATACCCAAGTCTTCAAAATTAAGATTTTGATATCCTGAGGCAGAACCTCTAAGTCCCATCCTTAATTTTTGACCAAGCAGACCTCTTACTTTGGGGTAAGGCAGTGTTCTCGCTGTCGCTCGCCATTGCGCCAAATTGCGACTAAATTCTTCATTTGGCGAGTAAACAATCGATTAGATTTGCCAAATCGCTAGTGCTCAATTTTTGCTTTTTCTTTCTTTCTTTTTTTTCTTTTTTTTCCGCTTTTTATTCATATGCATTTATACATATTTTTAACGTGTTTGTAGCGAATAGCTGAATTTAGATTAATACAATCATTGTCGCAATTATAAAAACTGAGGCTATTTTAGAACATATTAAAAAAAGGGGTACATTAAAGGATTAAAGATAATATTTTTAGTGCTACACGACGAATCTGTTTGGCTAACACTTTTTTCATTTGGCGAATGTTTTTTATTTTTAATTAGCCAAATTACTAACGTTGGGAAAATGTCAGCGAGAACACTGGGGTAAGGTAGAACAACAATTAACCAATACATTCAGTGGTGGACTAAGTATATATATATATATATATATATATATATATATGTATGTATGTATGTATCTATGTATGTATGTATGTATGTATATATGTATATATGATATGTATAATAGATGATCCAATCATTTAAAATAGAGAATGCGCGAAAATTGCTCTATACATTTTAAAACTTAATATAAAATCAAGAAATTATCGTACAAGATTAGATTTTGGGCTAAAATGCTTCTGAGGTTAAAAGGTTTTCTGCAAGCAAATAAAAAAGTAGTTCAAAATTTCGATAGTAGATGACACCACTTTACCGTAGGTATGCTTTCAAACATGCATTTTCCCCCATGATGATCTACCTCAGAAATGACGATTCCCAATGCTCTATGTCGTCATTCCTGTCTAACAGCTTCGAAATTAATTTTAAAGTCAGAAGTAAAAATATTTGAAAGCAAACATACCTAAATTTGGCACTATGTGTGACCAAAAATTGGAATTATTAATTTTAATATGCATGAAGAAAACTTTTCAGCCTGAGAAGCCTATTAGTTGAAACCACACATAAATATTACTTGTTTTTATATTGTATTTTAAAATGTGTCCGGGAATTTTCGGACATATTGTATTTTATTGTTATTTAAAATTTAAATATATGTAGTGTTTACAATTTACCGAGTTATTTAAAAAGAAGAACGTATTCACACTTCCCTTATTTTTGTTTCCCTGATAATCCTGAAATCATTAACAAAATATTTTGGCCTGCGTGAAAATATATGCATATTTCAGGTATATTTCAGCCATAACAAAATAAATTACTAATCTTATTATTTTGTTTTTCTGAGAAATAGGTTTCTTTTTTTCTTTCCATTCAATGTAAATTCTAAAAAACAAAAATCTAACTAAAAACATTAAAAATACATATTTTTTTTTATTAAAATACATAAAAAATATCGATTTAACGGGCATAGTTAATACCTAGAATATACATTATTCATGAAGTAAAATAAAAAACAAAAATGCATTTTAATAGGCATTAATTTCCTTTTTACATTTTTGGGATATAATAAAAAAGATGATGAGCTTATTTTTTCCTCATAGCTAGTCTTTTGAATAATTTTAATTTGCAGAATTTTTTGCGGAAAATTTTTAACGTTAAAACTTATTTTTTACTTAAAATAATGTAAAAGAAATTACATTTTAATACAAAATTTATCTATTTCACATTAGGAAAAGGTGGTGTACCCGGACCTATTTTGACTTTGGACTTTTAATTTAAAAAAAATGCAAAATCTAAAGAAAGAAAAGATTTTTTAAACCTTTATGATGCTATACACTATATATATTTGTCATAAATTTTTATATAAATAATTTCCATGACAAAATTTGAATAAAAAAATTAAAATGGGACTGAGGTACACCACTAGTGGTGAACCTGAGTCCCATTATTAAAAATGTAAAAAAAAAACTTATTTTTAGCGAAAAAAAAAAAAACAACAGTTATTAATCAAGAAGCTAAATATATATATTTTTTTATACATTTGATTGTTTACTAGGTTTTAAAAGTCAGAAAATCTAAATAGAATAAAACTTCAGAACAATTACATTTACTCTAATCATTAAAGACATTAACATTTATTTTTATTAGTAATTATATTTATTTTTTACCAAGATTGTAATTAGATAAGTCATTTGCAAATGTTAACTTCTTGAGCTACTTTTCAGATCCATTAGACAATACCTAATGTACTTTTGACTCTGTCCAAGGTACACCAATTCTATTAAGTTCAAGGTACACTTCTTGACACTTAAATACAAAATTACCAATCATGACGTTAAGGTTAGACCTAATTTTATTTAATGCACATGGTTTTGTAGCTAAAGCATTGCTTTGTTATGAATAATCATTATTAAAAAAATATGTTTCAGTATAAAAGTGACATAGAAATATTTAAGAAAAATTTACTTTTGACAGGTGAATTTCCTTTTTTAAAATTTGTACAATTAATTGAGCTTCTAAACAAATGCCAAAAACTTAAATGAGACCTTTGGTGGCAAATGTTTAGTATACAAATGTTCTTGTTTAATTATCTAAACAAGTAAAGCTAGAATTACAATAGGTCCGAGGTACACATATGTCCAAGGTACACCACTCTCCCCTACTCTTTCAAAACTTTTATCTTTAACCCAGGTTGAAATTGCAGAAATAAAATTTTTGCAAATTTTTTTTAATAATAAAAAAGAAAATCAATTTCTTACGAACTTCAAAGTATAGTATATCCTTTAACATGTGTTTAAAAACAATTCCCCTCATTTTTTGACAAATTTCATTTTTTTCTCAACACGTATCCTAAAGAAAATTTCACACAGGACCGCGAAAAGTATTCTTACCTAACTTTCTCATTTCTTTGAAGAACGCCCCTTTCTCTCTCCCTTTTTTCCTATCTCAAAGACTCAAATGAAGTCTTTATCTTTACTTAACTCCTGCTTAAAATATGAAAATTTCCGATTAGCTGAAAGAAAATTCAAGAAAAATTAAGTAGAAAATAACAGACTTATGCGTTAGGATTAATTTACTGAACTTGTTTTTGCATTGTAAGAACTGGAAATGTAATAATTGTGCTAAATTGGACAAAAGAATTATTGAAAGGAAATTTCAAATAATACTCCAATGATTGGATAAATTTCACATGTCTCCGGAATAGAATTTCTTGCTCTATGTTTTTCAAAAGAGTGTGCAGTTAGCTACATTTACTCAAAATTAATTTTATATAATTTCTAATAAATATTTGCTAAATTAAATTGGTATATCTTGCTATTAAGCAAAATGAATACTTGCTAAAAATGATAGAAATGCACTTATAATGAAAACAAATACTTTTATTAACCATATTAAGAGTAATTTTTTTTATCCCGTTATTACACTAATACTTGCTATAATTGATAGAAATGCATTTACAACGAAAATAGATACTTTTATTAGTCATATTAACATTAAATTGGTATATCTTGTTATTACATTAACACTTGCTAAAAATAATAGAAATGTTTTTACAACGAAAATAAATGCTTTTATTAACCATAGTAATAAAAATTAAAATAAATAACTTTTAAAGGTTATTATGGTTTTTAGAATTTTTTCAACGCATTTCTTTACAGATTAACTTCTTCTCACAATGTACTCTTATGAAAATTTCACACAGGAAAGCAAAAACTAATCTTACGTAACGTTCTCATTCCTTCTAAGAACTGCCCTTTTCCATATCAAAGCTGCGAAAAGAAGTCTTTATTCTTACTTAACTCCTGCTTAAAATAGGAAAATTTTCGCTTCACTGAAAGAAAATTCAACAAAGTTAGGCCAAAAATAACAGATTTAAATGTCAAGATTAATTAACTGATCATGCTTTTGCACCGTAAACAGGAAATGTAATTATTACGCTAAATGTAAAAAAAAAAATTATTGACAGGTAATTTCAAATAAATCTCCAACGACTAGATAAAATAATTTCATTTCTCCTTTTTTGGAAATGGAAATTCTTCAACTAAAAATTTTAGTATTTTTTCAAAAGAATGTGTAAGAAATGACATTTACTCAAAATTAATTATATGTAATTTCTAATAATTATTTGTCAAATTAAATCAATATATCGTAATAATGATCAAAGTTAATGCTTGCTAAAAATTACAGAAATGTACGTATAGTGATAATAAATACTTTCATTGACTATAGTAACAATAAATTGGTATATCTTGTTATTACATTAATACTGGCCAAAAATATGATAAAAATTTATTTACAACGAAAATAAATATATTTATTAACCATAGTAACATTAAATTGGTAATCTCGTTATTGCATCAACACTTGACAAAAATAGAAAGTAATTACAATGAAAATAAATATCTTTGTCAGCCACAATAACAAAAAATTCAAAGAAAATAATTTTATGGGTACAATGTTTTTTAGCTTTTCAGCATAATATTAAATTTTGAGGGCAAATAATTTTGAGGGTTGTATGTTTTTTTATATTTTTTTCAGCACATTTCTTTACAGGCAAATTTAAACTTCATCTCACCATGTGCTGTAATGTAAATTTCACACAGGAAAACGAAAAGTAGTCTTACGTGATTTTCTCATTTCTTCTAAGAATTTCTTACTCTTTCTCTCTCTCTCTCTCACTTTTTTTCCATCTGAAATCTTGAAAAAAAGACTCCAAATAGAAAAATATCGACTTCGCTGAAAGAAATTTAAGACGAAAATAAATAGTTGCGTATTAACATTAAATTGGTATTTCTTAAAATTAACTTATTACTTGCTAAAAATTCTAGAAATGCTCTTACAACTAAAATAAATACTTTTATTAACCATAGTAACATTAAATTGGTAATCTCGTTATTGCATTAAAACTTGACAAAAAGATAGAAAGTAATTATAATGAAAATAAATATCTTTATTAGCGAATAACAAAAAATTCAAAGAAAATAATTTTATGGGTACAATATTTTTTAACTTTTCAGCATATTTCTTTATAGGTAAATTTAAACTCAGGGTTCGCACAGTTCTACTACTATATTTTAAGAATATTTTCTAAGTGTTTTACTGCAGAAAAATATCGTAAAATCTGTGAATGAAGGTGGGGATTGCGAATGTTGTGATTTAAAAATTAAATGTAAATTTTCTTATTTTTAATAGTGGTTTCAGAGTCCTTGGAAATTCCAAGGAGTGTGCGAACCTTGTAAACTTCATCTCACCACGTACTCTAATGAAAATTTCACACAGGAAAACTAAAACTATATGTATAATATATAATAATGTATATTTTAATAATGTATATTTTAATAAGTACCTTATAGATGCATATCAATTTTATAATGTTCGAATGAGTGTAACACCGTTAAAATGCATTAAAAAGATATCTCCATTGACCGTAATGTAACGAAATATTTTTCATTGTCCCTGTAATTGATCTATGCATCGAATTTTCGTAAAATTTGAAATGACTCGACAAAATTACGTAATAAATATATATTTTTAATTTGAAACGATTCGGTTGGGTAGTTTTTGCGTTGTTATATGCGGACGGATGGACAGCTGGACAGACTGAACAACAACTACAGGTGATACATATTTACATAATTACGAACGCACCTAAAAATAATTATTGAAAGGCGAGCTTCTAATAAATCTCCAATGTTTGTATAAGTTAATTATGTTTCACGTCTATCGAAAATGGTAATTGGTGCATTAAAATTTTAATATTTTTTCAAAAAAGTGAGTAATTAACGATAGTTACTCAAAATTAATTACAACTAATTTCTAATAATTATTTGTCAAATTAGATTGGTATATCTTATCATTAAACAATGTCAGTATTTGCTAAAAATGATAAAAATGCGCTTTGAAAGAAAATACACACTTTTATTAACTGTCGTAACATTAAATTGGTACTAAAATTATTTATAATAATTAATAATAAAAATGATATAAATGCACTTACAACTAAAATAAATACTTTTATTAACTTTAGTAAAATTAAATTCGTGTTTCTTGTTATTAAATTAATATTTGCTAAAAATGGTAGGAATGAACTTAATAGGAAAATAAATATATTTATTAACCATAGTAACATAATAAAAAAAATAATAAAGTTTTAGTAATAGTATGTTTTTTAGAATTTTTTCAATACCTTTTTTTTTCAGTTAAATTTAAATTTCTTCTCACCATGTACTTTAATGAAAATTTCAGACAGGAATGCGAGAACAAATCTACGCTACAATCTCATTTCTTCTAAGAACGCTCCTTTTTCTTTTTTTTTTTTTTTCATTTAAAACATCGAAAAAATTCTTTAACCTTATTTAATTCTTGCTCAAAACAGTGAATTTCTACTTCGCTGATTGAAAAATCAAGAAAATTAAAAAGAAAGTAACATACTTATATGTCAGGATTAATTTATTGAACGTACTTTTGTACTGTAAGCTTTGTAAATGCAATTATTACGATAAATATAAAAAAAATAATTATTGCAGGTTAATTTTGAATAAATCTTCAACGATTGGATAAATTAATTAGTCTCATTAATGGAAATTCTCGCCATAAAATTTTAGTTTTTTTTTTCAAAATAGTGTGTAATTAATGATATTTATTCAAAATTAATTATATATAATATCTAATAGTTATTTTCCAAATTAAATTGGTATACCTTATGATTAAACAAAATAATACTTGATAAGAAAGATAAAAATGCGCTTTGAAAAAAAATAAATGCTTTTATTAACCATAGTAACATTAAATTGGTATTAAAATTAATAATAATAATTAACAATAAAAAATGATAGAAATGAACTTACAAGGAAAATAAATACTTTTTAATAAAAATTTTAATTTTTCTTAAGAAAGATGTTGTAATAAAAGTAAAATACATTGACATGTTTCGGAACCGTCAAATAAGTTCCATAGTCATAATATAAATAAAACAAAATTTCAAAATATTGCTCGGTCAATACAAATGACACGCGACAATGAGATATAAATAACAAAAAACACGCGCTCTATCGCAAAAAAATTAAATTTAAATATAGACCATGATCTAAAACATAAATAAAAATAAAATTTCAAAATATATTACGGTCAATACAAATGACACGCGACAATGAACACACCAAAAAACATAAAAACATATAAAAACACCAAAAAACACGCGTGCTATTGTAAAAAAATTAAAAATAGACCATGATCTAAAATTTTTTACAATAACGCGCGTTTTTTGGTGTTTTTATATCTCATTGTCGCGTGTCATTTGTATTGATCGTGAAATATTTTGAAATTTTATTTTTAATTTTAATTATAATTTTATTTATTTATAATTTTAATTAAATTTTATTAATTTTAATTATAATTTTAATTACTTTAATTTATTTTTTTTTGCAATAAAACGCGTGTTTTTTTGTTATTTATATCTCATTGTCGCGTGTCATTTGTATTGACCGAGAAATATTTTGAAATTTTGTTTTATTTATATTATGACTATGGAACTTATTTGACGGTTCCGAAACATGTCAATGTATTTTATTTTTATTATAACGCCTTTCTTAAGAAAAATTAAAATTTTTATTAAAATGTTTATATAAAAGGTGAATGTTTTAAAATCTGATGATTTAAAAAAATCAATTGGATTTAATTAACTTTTTATCATAAATACTTTTATTAACCAAATAACATTAAATTGATACATGTAGTTATTGCATTAATGCTTGCTAAAGATGATAGAAATGCACTTACAACGAAAAAAAAATACTTTTATTAACCATAGTAACGTTAAAATAATATACATTGTTGTTACATTAGTACTTGCTAGACATTATAAAAAATCATTTACAACGAAAATAAATGCCGTTATTAACCGTAGTAACAAAAATTCAAAGTAAAGAAAATTTTAACGCCACTATGTTTTTAATAACTTTTTCAGCCAAATTTCTTCACAGGTAAATTTAAATTTCTTCTCACCACGTACTCTAATGAAAATTTCACACAGGAAAGCGAAAACTAATATTATATAACTTTCTCATTTCTTCTAAGAACACCCCTTTAGCATATAAAAGCTTCGAAAAGAAGTCTTTATCTTTTCTTAACTCTGGCTCAAAACCGGGAAATTTTAATTTCGCTAACAGAAAATTCAAGAAAGTTAGGACGAAAATAACAGACTTACGTGTCAAGATTAATTTACTGAACTTGCTTTTGCACTGTAAGTACTAGAAATTCAATTATTGCGCTAAATATAAGAAATGAATTATTGAAAGGAAATTTCAAATAAATCTCCAACGTTTGGATGAATTAATTATATTCGACGTGTCTAGGGAATGGATAATTTTGGGGTGGAATTTTAGATTTTTTTTTTTTCAAAGAGTGTTGTAGTAACGACATTTACTCAAAATTCCTTACATATAATTTCTAATAATTATTTGCCAAATTAAACTGGTATATCTTATTGTTAATAAAGGTTAATAGTTGATAAGTTTGGCAAAAATACACTTAGAACGAAAATAAATACTTTTTTTAATTAACGTTAAATTAATTTTGCATATTTTGTTTTTACATCAACACTTACTAAAAATGGTAGAAAATACACTTACAACGAAAATAAATAATTTTATTAACCATAGTAACATTAAATTTGTATAGCTTGTAATTACACTATGCTTGTTAAAAATGATAGAAATTCACTTAAAATAAAAAATAAAAAATACTTCTAACCATAGCAACATTAAATTGGTATATCTAGTTACTACGATAATACTTGTTAAAAATGATGAAAATGCACTTTTAATGAAAATAAATACCTTTGTTAACAATTAAAATAATACAAAAATTAAAATAAATAATTTAAAAAGGTTATTATGTTTTTAGATATTTTTCTGCACATTTTTTACAGGTAAATATAAACTTCTTCTTAGAATGTACTTTAATGAAAATTTAGTATAGGAAAGCGAGGCCTAATGTTACGCAACTTTCTCATTTCTTATGAGAACATTCCTTTTCCATCTCAAAGCTGCTTAATTATATTTTTCGTGTCTCGGGAATTTAATTTCTTGATCTTAAATTTTATTTTTTTTTCAAAACTGGGGGGGCCCCGCCCCCCTGCTCGCTATGCTCGCCAACCCCCCCGCGTAATCGCTTCGCGATTCCAAATTATTGGCTACCCCTGTTTGCTGCGCTCGCCATTACCCCATGGTATGAATAAGCAGTTGCAGACCTTTCAAATGATGTGTCACAAATTGGTGTTGTAAAGAAATTACAAAATGCGCCTCTCTGAGGGCAGAGGGGGGGGGGGGTTACACACAAGATATCCATAATATGAATAAGCAGTTGCAGGCCTCTCAAATGATGTGTCACATAATTGGTGTTGTAAAGAAATTAAAAATGTGCCCCCCTGGGGGCAGAGTGGGAGATGACACACAACACATCCATAATATGAATAAGCAGTTGCAGACCTTTAAAATGATGCGTCACACAACTGATGTTGTAAAAAAATTAAAAATGTCACGCCCCCCTGGGGAGAGCAGAGTGTGGGGGTGACACACAAGACATCCATGATATGAATAACAGGTGCAAACCTTTCAAATCTTGTGTAACACGACTGGTGTTGTAAAATGTGTCCCCCCAGGGGAACAGAATGGGGGATAACACACAAGACATCCATTATATGAATAGGCAGTTGCAAACCTCTCAAATGATGTATCAAACGACTGGTGTTGTAAAGAAATTAAAAATTTGGCGAAATATTACAGTTATCGCCAAGTTGGCGTCACTTTTGACAACTAATTTTGGTCGCCAAATTTGGCGATATATCGCCAAGTTGGTGACAAACTTGGCGATTGTTGGCGATGGTAACCTTTCCTCTCTTTATGGTAACCCATACGGCGATGCATGGACGGAGCCCTTTCCTGATTGGTCTATTTGACTCATGGAAGGAGTGGACAACCCAGATTCGTTAGTTCCGGAAATCTTCCACATCAGCATCATTCCAGGAGTCATTCCTTTTAAGGCTAGTTTTTTTTTACTATAGAAGGATACTATATAATTAGCGACGTGCACTCAAAATTATTTGTGTATCATTTCTAATTGAATTGATATGTTTTCTGATCAAACAAAGTTAATACTTGCTAAAAATGATAGAAATTCTCTTAAAACGAAAATATATACTTTTATTAACCATTGTAATGTGAAATCAGTATATCTTGACATTACATTATTACTCGCTAAAAATAATAGAAACACACTTTCAACGAAAATAAATACATTTTTTAACCATAGGAACATTAAATTGGTATGCCTAGCTATTACTTTAATATTTGAGAAAAATAACATAAATTCTTTTACAACGAATATAAATACCCTTATTAACCATAAGAACAAAAAAAAGTT
Organism: Maratus speculifer; assembly: GCA_964019185.1. Taxonomy (NCBI): domain Eukaryota; kingdom Metazoa; phylum Arthropoda; class Arachnida; order Araneae; family Salticidae; genus Maratus; species Maratus speculifer. Next base: position 95,318,569 of record OZ025302.1, read on the forward strand.
TTTTTTTTATTTTTTTTTTCAATTCCCTTCTTTACAGGTAAGTTTAAAATTATTCTCTCACGTTTCCTAATGAAAATTTCACACAGGAAAGCGAAACTAATCTTACATAACGTTCTCTTTTTTTCTATAAACACCGCTTTTCCATCTCAAAGCTGAGAAAAAAATTCTTTATCTTTACTTAACTCTAGGTTAAAATACTAGGTTAAAATCAGGGAAATTTTCGTTTCACTGAAAGAAAATTCAAGAAAGTTAGGTTGAAAATAAAAGACTTACGTGTCAGGATTAATTTACTTAACTTGCTTTTGCTCTGTAATCACTGGAAATTCAATTAGTATTCTAAATAAAAGAAATGAATTATTGAAAGATAATTATAAATAAGTCACCAATAGTTGGATAGATAAATTATATTTCACGTGTTTCGGAGATGGAAATTCTTGTACTAAAATTTTAGTATTTCTTCAAAAGAATTAATACATGCTAACAATGATAGAAATACAATGAAAACAAATACTTTTATTAGCTATAGTAACATTAAATTGGTATATCTTGTTATTATATTGATATTTACTGAAAATAAGAGAAAATCATATATGACGAAAATAAATACCTTTGTTAACCATAGTAACAAAACCCGAAGAAAATAATTTTAAGAGTAGTATGTTTTACAGAATTTCTTCAGCTCATTTCATTCATGGTTAATTTAATTTTTTTTCGCAATATGTACTCTAATAAAAAAATTCATGCAAGAAAGTGAAAACTAATCTTACTTATCTTGCATATTTCTTCTAAGAACATCCCTTTTCCATCTCAAAGCTTCGAAAACAAGTCTTTATCTTCACTTAACTCTCGGTTAAAATAGGGAAATTTTCAACTCACTGAAAGAAAATTTAAGAAAATTAGGACGAAAATAAAAGACTTGCATGTCAGGAATAATTTACTAGGGTAACATCCCCAGTAATTGGCATGCACCAGTGATTGGCACATCTTACAAACATGTCCTAAAATAAGAGTTATATCCAGTCTTTTAAAAATGCAAGACCATATACCAGTTATATGCTCATTTATGTTAAAGATTATAACTTTGATTTATACTACTAGATGACAATAGTGCCTAGGAAAGAGAAACAATTATGGCTTGTATGAAATTAGCCATTTTTGTTGCAAATGCTCCTTCTTTGGTTTAAGGAAGGCGTGCTTTTTAATTCATTATTATATGATTTATAATATATATTAAATTTTAATTGACAACAATTTTGTTTAGTTAAAAAGGGTTACTTTAAGTGTGAAAAAGTATTTTCGACACAAATATTTGGATTTCTGGATTAATGATAGATGCCAATTAATGGTGCTTCAATTTTGCTAGTTCCAAGTAATTGGCACCTGTTCCAGTTACAAGGAATTCGCAAGGAATTTGAGATTAAACCACTTATTTTGGAATACTTTTAAAGTTATAGACAAATTTTGTTTATCATTTGTTTTTATTTGAAAATATGAAATATTATCAGTAATTGGAATCCATTAAAACTTCATATGACAATTACTGGGGACAGCATGGCAATTACTGGGTATTAATATAAGTATATTGTATTGTTTTAAAGTGTTCACATTTCAGACTAATATGCTGATTTCTTACTCTCAAAAACCTGAAAAATGGCATCTTCATCTACAGTAAATTCATTTAAAGCGATTAAATCCAATGCAAAATTTAAAGTTTTTTTTTAATATAAACTTGTGCCAATTACTGGATCATAATGTGTCATACATTGGTGCTGTAGGTGCCAATTACTGGTGATTTCAGCAACTTTGTATAAATATATTTTTATAAAAATACTTTTTAATTTTTTTTTTTTTTTTTTTTTTTTGCTTTTAGTGGGCAAAATAGATGCACACATATGCATTCTTTGATTTAAAAATATTTCTAAGTAAATATCTTATTTCTTTGTAATGAAAATTGAAGTAAATTTAAAGGCAAATTCTTAAAGTGCCAATTACTGGGGATGTTACCCTACATTCTCCAGGTACTAAACTTTCTTTTGCAGTGTAAGCACTGTAAATGCAATTATTATGCTAAATGTGAGAAAAGAGCTATTGAAAGTTAACTTAAGATAAATCTGCAACAATTCGATAAATTAATTATATTTCACGTGTCTCGGAAACGACACTAAAATTTTAATAATTTTTCAAAATAATGTATATTTAACTGCATTTACTCAAAATTTATTATATATGATTTATAATAATTGTTATCCAATTCAAATTGGTATATCTTATTATTAAACAAAATTAATACTTGATTAATTAGCACGTTTTTTACTGGTAAATTTAAACTTCATCTCACCACGTCTTGTAATGAAATTTTCACATAGGAAAGGAAAAGCTAATCTTACATAACTTTCTCATTTTTTCTAAAAACGCTCCTTTTCCACATAAAAACTGCGAAAAGAATTCTTTATCTTTACTTAACTCATAGTAAAAAAAAAAAAAAAAAAGAAAGAAAAAAATCACTGAAAGAAAATTCAAGAATATTAGGAATTTACTGAACTTGCTTTTGCACTCTAAGCGCCAGGAATACAATTATTACTGTAAATGTAAGAAAACGATCATTGAAAGGAAATTTCATTTAAGTCTCCAACGTTTGGATAAGGTAATTACATTCGAAGCGTCTGGGAAATAGAAATTTATGCACTAAATTTTTAGAATTTTCTTCAAAAGAATGTGTAATTAACGACATTTACTTAAAATTATAGCTTCTAATAATTATTTAGAAAATTAAACTGGCATATTTTATTATTAACCAAAGTTAATACTTGCTAAAGATGATTGAAATGCACTTACAACGAAAATAAATACTTTTATTAACCATAGTTACATTAAATTTGTATATCAATATATATTATTACATTAATACTTGATAAAAATGATAGACAGACAATACCCTTAAAGAAAATACCCTTATTAGCCGTAGAAACAAAAATTGAAAGAAAGTAATTTTGAGAATAGTAGGCTTTTTTATAATTTTTTCAGCGCATTTCTTTACAAGTAAATTTAAACTTCTTCTCGCCACGTACTCTAATGAAAATTTCACACAAGTAAAAGAAAAGTAATCCTACGTAATTTTCTCATTTCTTTGAAGAACTCCGCTTTTCTATCTCAGAGCTTTGAAATGAAGTCTTTATCTTTACTTAGCTCTAGCTCAAAATAAAGAAATGTTCATTTCGCTGAAAGAAAAGTCAAGAAATTTAGTACGAAGCTAAAATACTTACTTGTCAGGATAATTTAGTTAACTTGCTATTGCACTGTAAGCAATAGAAGTTCAGTTATTATTCTAAATATAAGGAAAGATTTTTTGGAAGGTAATATCAAATAAAACTCCAACAATTGGATAATTTATTTTTATTTTACATGTCTCGGAATATAAACTTCTTGATCTAAAATTTCAGTATTTTTTGAAAAGACTATATATTTAGCGACGTGTACTCAAAATTATTATACATTAATTCTGATTAAATTGATATATTTTCTGATCAAATAAATTTAATACTTGCAAAAATGACATAAATGTTTTAAAAATGAAAATAAATACTTTTATTAACCATAGTAGTATGAAATTGGAATATCTCGAAATTACATTATCACTTGCTAAAAACAATATAAGCGCACTTAAAACAAATATAAATGCATTTATTAGCCATAGTAACATCAAATTGGTATGCCCAATTATTACATTAATAATTGAGAAAATTTCTCTCACAACGAAATAAATAGTTTTACTAACCATAGTAACAAAAAAAACTATTTTAAGTTTCTTTTTAGATTTTTTTCAACTGACTTCTTTACAGGTAAATTTAAACTTTTTCTCAGCATGTTTTCTAATGAAAATTTCACACCGGAAAGCGAAAACTAATCTTACATAACGTTCTCATTTCTTCTAAAAACACCCCTTTTCCATCTCAAAATTTCGAAAAAAAAAGTCTTTTTCTTTACTTAACTCTAGTTCAAAGAAAAGAAATTTTAATTTCGCTGAAAGAAAATTTAAGAAAGTTAGGATGAAAATAAAAGGCTTACGTGTCAGGATTAATTTACTGAACTTGCTTTTGCACTGTAAGCAATGGAAATGCAATTATAATGCTCTATGTAAGGAAAGAATTATCGAAAAGAAATTTAAAATAAATCTCCAACAAATGGATAAATTAATTATATTTCACGTGTCTCGTAAATGGAATTTCAGGCATTAAAATTTTAATATTTTTTCCAAAGTGTGTCTAATTAACGATATTTACTCAAAATTAATTATGTAAAATTTATAATATTATTTGCCAAATTAGTATTCCTTGTTATTAAATTAATATTTACTAAAAATGATAGAAATGCACTTACAAGGATAATAAATATCTTTATTAACCATAGTATCAAAAAAATAAAATAAAATAAAATAAATTTAAGAATAGTATGTTTTTTAGAATTTCATAACACCTTTCTGCACAGCTAAATTTAAATTTCTTCTCACCATGTACTTTAATGAAAATTTCACACAGGTTAGAGAAAACTAATCTTAGGTAACTAGGTTATTATAGAACTATAACTTATATAACTTAGCTAATCTTAGGTTCTCTATGAAGACCCCCCTTTTTAATCTCAAAGCTTCAAGAGAAAGATCTTTATCTGTACTTAACTCTAGTTCAAAGAAAAGAAATTTTAACTTCGCTGAAAGAAAACTTAAGAAAGTTAGGACGAAAATAAAAGGCATATGTGTCAGGATTAATTTACTGAGCTTGCATTTCACTGTAAGTACTGGAAATACCATTATTTCGCTAAATATAAAAAAATAATTATTGAAAGGAAATTTTAAATAAAACTCTAACGTTTGGATAACTAAAATTTTAATAGTTTTTTAAAGGATAGTGTAATTAAAATACATATATTTTGAATCAAAATAATTCATCCGTAATTTTTAAATTTTTTTTTTATGAAATTAAATTGCTATATCTTATTTTCAAATTAAACTCACGTATAGATCGACCCATAAATTCGAGAAAATAATATGCTGCAAACAACTATTTTTTGTGCTATTTTTGTCGTATTTAACATCAGCAAATTCCGTATATAGATAAGACGAAGGTAACTTATTTTAAATACTGGTATGCAGTTTTTTGCGTAAATATATACGGTAACCCATTTGTGCTTGAATTTTTATTTTCACAAATTTGTTGATAAAATCATTTTAGAATGTTACAAAATTAATTGAAAAAATGCTAAAACAAACTAATAGTTTTTTATTTATTTGATAACATTTAAACTTATGAAATATGGTAATATGCATAATACTTGTTATAATGTATTGTTCAAAATTGTGCGTTTTGCCAAAATTTATATTAAATAATATGTTAGATTGCACATTATATGCTGTAATTATTATTCTAATGAACTATTAAAAAATATATTTATTCGTTACAAAGACTAATAACATTATAAGTATTACTAATAATAATTTAAGAATAATTGTGTTGAAGAGCAATTTTTTTTTTCATAATCATCTTAAAAAGAACTTTTCTTAAATAACTATCCCATAAAAGACTAATAAAAATATATCCATTCATACCTAGTGCCAAAATTAGTACATTAAAGAAATGCATAAAATATTTAATTCCAGTATTTTAATAGTATGTTTTTTAAGGAAGTCTGTGATTATGACTAATTAATTTAGGATCGTTGATAGAAAAAAACCCCAAAAACTTCCTTTTTTACGTTTCGCCATCTTGAAAAAATGAAAAATCTATTAACTTCAAAAAAAAAGTCTCTATTTAAACAGATAAATATCCATGTTATGCTCCCATCATTCGGAGGGAGATAAAGACATGTGCAGACAATTGTTTTATACAATTTTCATGTTATATCATTATATATATATATTTATATACAAACTTGTTTAAATAGAAGAATCTCAAAAATGGAACCATAGACGTAAAGCATTAATACTTGCTAAAAGTGACAGAAACACATTTACTAGACAAAGAAATTCCTTTATTCAGATCGACATTTTTTATAGCTCAGACGGCAATTATATCCCTCTGAGCGTCTTGCAAATGGGTACATTTGTAATGTTGTTTTCTCCTCATTTTCTTTTAAATTAAATATAATTCTTTCAACATTATAAAAAGAAAACTTAATTACAAATATAAAAGTAATCTTTGAGAGTATTAATCATCCTAAAATGTATTGAAAATTCATTAAATCAATAGAATTATATTATCTTATATATTGCTTATATTGCACGGAAACCTGGAACTAAGTGAACCAAATATTACGTTCCAAACACTTAGAGGGATAAAGACCTATAATGATAAAAATATTTTCTCATTAATAATAATAATAATAATTGAAAACTGGTAAACAGGAACCACGAGATCATAGATGAAATTTGCAGGTCTCACTGTTGAAACAATTTTGAATCAAATATCAGTTTTAATGTTTTAATAAATACATTACCTTTGTCATTATAAGCGATTTTTGCCGAGTGATGGCTATTTTCTTCCTTTTCTCTTTTCGTCAACTTGGTTCAAAATTCAAACTTTGACAGAACTTTTAAAAAGAAAAGAAATAGCGTTTATCGATTGCATAGGAGTCTATTTGAATTTTAGAAAATACTATTTATCGTAAAAGATTACAATATAAATGTATTATGATTATTATAGAAAATGTAATCGGAAAATATAATAGAATATGTAAAACGCTTTATATTATAATCGAAATTATAATATTAATATGAATAATATTTATATAAGAAATAATTTTCTTCATCCAAAATTATTTTTAGTGAGATTGAAAATGATAAAACAATGCCTGTCATTTATTTTTCAATTTTTGTTTTAATATATTTATTACTTCTATTTCAGGTGAGTGTTTTATTAATTGAAAATTAGAAAAATCTGCTTTGGTGAGTTACTTTTCTTTTCACATATCTGTAACATAATTGGGTACTTAGCATCAGGTTTTAAACGAAGACTGGAGGATTATTGAAAAAAATATATATAAATATGTTTCCAGTTGTCGAATATTTCGATTATTCTTCCACTAATAATCCTTACCATTTTTAACGGAAATTGAAAGGGTCATTTAAAATTAGGAAAAAAATCATAAAACCATAGAAATTGTCAATTTTTCAGCGTTTTTATTATTAGATATTTTTCATCTTTAATAAATAAATAAATAAATAAATAAATAAATAAATAAATAAATAAATGGTTGAATATTTTTATCTTTACACATCTTTTATATGATTGGGATTTAAACACTAATCACCCTTTGGCAATCAGTTTTATTTCCATTAAATGTATGCTAAGCATTGCAACATGTTACTTTTATTTATAACTTAGCTTATTTTCCCAACCTTTTGGCAAATCGAAAGTTTCTGATACATAAAATATTTTTATGCATTTTTATTTTAGCCAGGTGCAGGTGATAAATCGCCAAAGATTGTTCGTGTTGCATCTTTTTCATATTTCATTAATTACATTAAAAATATAATCGTTTCATTCATTTTATTTAAAAATACGTATTTTTTACTTAAAACGGAAAATTTTAAAACTCATGTCTTTCACTTCATTTTTCTTTAATTCTTTTTTAAAAGGAAAAAAATGAGAAAAAATGAATAATACAATAAATCTAGACACTTAACTTCAAAATCAAAGCATTGTCTGAATTAACTACGCGAAAGATAAAATATGCTACTTAGTAGATTAAAAATGCCATTGTCGATATTTGCACCTGGTTTAAATGCCCGACACAAATAACCATACGTATACGGTCGCTCGTGCCCAAATAGTTAAAAATTATTTTTTAATTTTTTAATTCAAAAGTTAAAAAAAAGGAACAATTTAATAAACTAAATTTCCTTATGTAAAAATAGACCACATGCGAGGGTTTCTTAATAAATATTTATTTTAAAAAATTAGAAAATTTTCTAAAACAAACGAATTAATAAAATAAATTTCCTTCTGTAAAGTTACAATGTCCAGCAAAAATATCTTAAATCATGTTTCAATATTTACTCTTCTGGATCATCCGAACCTCATATATTTAAACGAATAATAATGGAAAAAAAACTGTTTTTAAATCAGTTTAAGACTTTTTTCGCGAACTGAGAGGGGAGAGGGGGATATTGTTATGTATCCAATATACATAAATTTCATAAATCATTTATGTACAATCTCGAATAACGTTTTAATTGTTCAAATTTAAATAAAAATACTTCAATTTTCTTCCAGTTCGTGAGCGAAAGAGTTAACCTCAAAAACTCATAACCTAAATATTAATGCATGTTTTTCAAACCCATAAGATCATAGCATGCAATATTTCCGTAAGTGTTCTTGTCACGCCTTTATTTTTTTACTTGTCGGAAATATGTAGGAAATAGAAATTAGTGAAGTGTTCAAACTGGGATAGGCAAAAAAGAAGGTTACCTAGTGAGCCCGACGAGGGGCGACGTATGGGGCGAGTTGGGCATTTTTCACTATTCGCTTACATTTCAGAATTTTAATTTCATTTTTCAAACTTCATAATTTCTTTTAAAAATGAAGACAAGTGTTAAGTAAAATATTTACGGTGACATGAAAAAATATGTTTGTACACTTTGCCCTATAATATAATATGTAAATGCTATTTAAAATTGGCTTGTAAGGCAAATTGTCAAGTCCGTTACCATACAAAATTATTGAAAATACTCAGCTTTAAATTTATTAAGTTTCTTAAAATCAATTTACTTTGAAGTGACTTATGTCACTAAATTTCAAAACATGATATTTATCAATAATATACTGAAATTAAATTGAAATGAGAGACAATTCTAGTCACAAGATTTTGATTACATAGTAATTATACAAAAACTTTTTCTAATAATTACAGTACATATTCATGTAAATTATTAAATTTTAAGGAAATTGCATATTTGTTTCTTAGTTGAATAAAAAATTAAAGTAGAATGTTGAAAAAATGATAATCATTAAAAAACCGTGCGTTAACAGACTTGACATTTGGTAACTGACTTGACACTATGTTGGAAATGGCCGATATATTAATGAAACAAGGGGATCCAATTCAGATTTTGCGGTATACAAACATACATGAAAACACCTTTTTTATGAAAAAGATTTGATTAAGAAAGATTATCTTTTTTTATGTTAAAAGATTTTTACACATTAGAGTCAGAAGGGGTAATTATGACCACATTATACATTTTCAATTTTGTTATTTTTTTACTTTTTTTCTATTTGAAAAAAGTAGTGTTTTTAGTTCATAGGAAGTAACTTTCCCAAATTGAAAACATTTCTTAAAAGTTTTAATTCTCACAGAGCCCTTTTTTTATTAAGTAAAAAACTGATTATAATAACCTCCTGAAAATCTCACAATCACAAATGTTTGGGGTAATTAAGATCACTAGGTAATTAATCCGCGGATCAAACAATCATTATTCGACCCAGAAATTTTTTTAAATAAAATATAACTTTTTAGATCGCGGTAAATTTTTGGATTCAATTACAAAATAAAATTTGTGGGATGAAAAAGAGTTGTTTGATCCGCTGATTATACTTTGTTCAAATTGCTATTTGGATCTCAAAAATGTTACAGACTAGAGATAAATGCTATCTAAAAGGAAAAATACATTATGAGATTAATATTTAATCATGAAACAAAGTTTTACCATGTTTAGTTTTCTTCATTACGGCGGTGGTCACAATTACGCCTTGGTCATAATTGCCCCACCTGACCCTATGTATGTTTATAAAATTATCAGTTATTAATATAAAACGTTTGATTGATGCCTGGAGCAAACTGCGCATTGTCGAAAACGGCTAGTCTATGTCGAAAATAGGAAAATCTGTATCATCGTGGGGGGAGTTTGCTTATTAAAATTCCCAGATAAGTGGCATTTTTTAGCGAATAAATTTTTGTTTATCTGATTGAATTATGTTTTTAAACATTTTATTGTAATTCTATTCTACTAGCCGCCCTTTGCGACCAGTTTGGTCTCCTTTAAATTTATATTAAACATTGCCTCATAATGCGTTTATTCATAATTTAATTTTATCTGCTCAATTGTGTGCCAAATCAAAACATTCTGCCAGAAAATTAAAAAACTCGCTTTTTTTATACTGACCGGGCACAGGTGGTGATTCGCCAAACAATCTTCCCGTGGAATTTTTTCGTATTTTATTATTAAAAAAAAAATCATTCAATTTACTGTACTTACGTGTTTATTTTCATGTAATAATGTTGATATTTTAATCAATCAGAAGCTCCTACAAAATGCAGATTTACATTTAATTATTGGAATAATTTTATGTATACTATTGTTAAAATGTTAAATGATCTGACCTAAGTTGACTAAGCATAGCTTTCACGGTAAATTGCAGTAAGTGCTCTCTTAGAATTCATCTAAAAGATACAACAATCAAAATCGCTGAAAAAATTAAAGGTTATGAGCTTGTTGGTTAGGAGGCCAAGGAGATAAACTACTATATATATTACAAAGGACAAACTTATCTGTGCATAATACCATTTTGCGAATGGCAACATTTTGAAATTCGAAATGAAATTTAGGTTTCGCAATTTTTGTAATTCAAATTTTTAAACATTTTAACATTGCACATTTTCAATCTTTACACCTTTTAAGTGCATTTTTAAAGGCAATTTGTTTCAAAAGTGTATCTTAATTTATTTTTGAGTTATTAATTTTTTTGTAGTTTTTAATATCCTTTTTTTAATCGTAGTAACAGAAGTACTGTATTTCTATTAAAAGTAAAGGGGAAAAAGCCGGAAATTACTGCATCTCTTTGTTGTCATTTTCTCATAAAAAGATGAAAATTTTGAAATTAAAATAAGTGCTATGTGAAAAAATATCGTTTGTTATAAAAGCAGGGGAATTTTAGTTTTATTTTGTTTTTATTTATCAATTAAATGATTTTTAGTTTATTACAAACTTACTTTGCGCACGATACAACACTTTTTCTTAAAAAATGCTAAAAACGGATGTGGGAGGTGCATATGTAAATTTTAGAGATGAGGAAAATAATCTCGAGTTTAGATTTCGCTGGGCAAAAGTCTATGATGGATTCATTGTGTTACTGTTCATTCACTGTGTCATATGTTAATGTTGTTTTTTTTTTTTTTTTTTTTTTTTTTTTTTTTTTTATTCCAAGCATATGAGTCTTAATTGATAACTGTATCATAATAACTGATCTTTATTACATTTTACTGCTTATATATACGATTAAAGTTTAATTTTAATAATTTTTACAACTGAGTTTTATAGTATTTTGTTTACTTTAGGTTAAATATCATTGGTTTAAGAGTTATACTTGCCAATATAAGGTGCATTTTTTATTGTAATTAATTTTGTAGATTTATTAAAAATCAATGAAACAGTTCCTACTTAAACATTTTCTTTCGTCGAAATTCAACGGATTCTACCTTGTTATATTTAATGTTGAAACAATTTATAAAAATTATTTTCTCGTGAAGATTTCTCTTGAAAATATCATATGATATAATCCACCTCATTATAGGTGGTAGATATTGTTTTCTAGAAAGGTATAAAAAGTGAATTAAAACAAAAGAATAACACAGGGACATATAACTGTTAAAAGAATCTGTGAAGTAACTAATTTTTTTTAGGAAACTCGGATGTCTAGAATTTTTTATGTAATTGCAACTCGTGTTAAAGATAAAATTTTTTGTAAGATTATTGTAATTTTAGTAGATTCGTTTGAATAGCTACAAAAACCAATCAATTTACATCTATTTTTGTTCAGTGGGCAGATACAATTTTATTAAGCATGCATATTTCTGTAATTTTAGATGTATATAATTATTATTATATGTATCTTTTTACACTGGTTATGTTCTTACCCACAGTCAAAATATTAAAAATATTTTATGTATTTTATTGTGCATGTAATGCGTCAAACAAGCTTAAATGTTCATGTAAATAATACGAACATTACAATTTACGAAACACGAAAATGGTATACTTTAGTCTTATCTAATCGACTGTCTCAATTTATCTGGCGAGATAATTGGGAGTAAATGTCAAAGTTATCTAGCTGATTGTTTTAGACAATAGACATGTTATTAATCCTTCAAATTGAAATTGCACCGTGCATTCGCCCTTTTCCTTCAAACTAATGATCTGTTAGATTAATTTGCTAATGATATACATTCGAGCAATTACAAATAACTAAAGCATTCTATTTCGCTTGTAATTATTAGATGCGTCTGAGTAAAATTACTTACAAATCATGCCTTTAAAGATTTTATAACGATTTTATTGTTTTTTTCTTTTACAAAGTGTATGTTTATATCCTTAGTTTAAGAATATTACACCTGTTTTATTGTACTTTTAATGTGTTAAACAATCTTAGATGTTCATAAAATATTACGAGCATTACAATTTGCGAAACATGAAAATGGTATAGTTTAGTCTTATCTAATCGATTGTCTCAATTTATCTGGCGAGATAATTGGGAGTAAATGTCAAAGTTATCTAGCTGATTGTTTTAGACAATAGACATGTTATTAATCCTTCAAATTGAAATTGCACCGTGCATTCGCCCTTTTCCTTCAAACTAATCATCTGTTAGATTAATTTGCTAATGATATACATTCGAGCAATTACAAATAACTAAAGCATTCTATTTCGCTTGTAATTATTAGATGCGTCTGAGTAAAATTACTTACAAATCATGCTTTCAAAGATTTTATAACAATTTTATTGTTTTTTCTTTTACAAAGTGTATGTTTATATCCTTAGTTTAAGAATATTACACCTGTTTTATTGTACTTTTAATGTGTTAAACAATCTTAGATGTTCACATAAATAATACGAGCATTACAATTTGCGAAACATGAAAATGGTATAGTTTAGTCTTATCTAATCGATTGTCTCAATTTATCTGGCGAGATAATTGGGAGTAAATGTCAAAGTTATCTAGCTGATTGTTTTAGACAATAGACATGTTATTAATCCTTCAAATTGAAATTGCACCATGCATTCACCCTTTTCCTTCAAACTAATGATATGTTAGATTAATTTGCTAATGATATACATTCGAGCAATTACAAATAACTAAAGTATTCTATTTCGCTTGTAATTATTAGATGCGTCTGAGTAAAATTACTTACAAATCATGCTTTTAAACATTTTATAACGATTTTATTGTTTTGATCTTTTACAAAGTGTATGTTTATATCCTTAGTTTAAGAATATTACACCTGTTTTATTGTACTTTTAATGTGTTAAACAATCTTAGATGTTCACATAAATAATACGAGCATTACAATTTGCGAAACATGAAAATGGTATAGTTTAGTCTTATCTAATCGATTGTCTCAATTTATCTGGCGAGATAATTGGGAGTAAATGTCAAAGTTATCTAGCTGATTGTTTTAGACAATAGACATGTTATTAATCCTTCAAATTGAAATTGCACCATGCATTCACCCTTTTCCTTCAAACTAATGATATGTTAGATTAATTTGCTAATGATATACATTCGAGCAATTACAAATAACTAAAGTATTCTATTTCGCTTGTAATTATTAGATGCGTCTGAGTAAAATTACTTACAAATCATGCTTTTAAACATTTTATAACGATTTTATTGTTTTTTTCTTTTACAAAGTGTATGTTTATATCCTTAGTTTAAGAATATTACACCTGTTTTATTGTACTTTTAATGTGTTAAACAATCTTAGATGTTCACATAAATAATACGAGCATTACAATTTGCGAAACATGAAAATGGTATAGTTTAGTCTTATCTAATCGATTGTCTCGATTTATCTGGCGAGATAATTGGGAGTAAATGTCAAAGTTATCTATCTGATTGTTTTAGACAATAGACATGTTATTAATCCTTCAAATTGAAATTGCACCATGCATTCACCCTTTTCCTTCAAACTAATGATATGTTAGATTAATTTGCTAATGATATACATTCGAGCAATTACAAATAACTAAAGCATTCTATTTCGCTTGTAATTATTAGATGCGTCTGAGTAAAATTACTTACAAATCATGCTTTCAAAGATTTTATAACAATTTTATTCTTTTTTCTTTTACAAAGTGTATGTTTATATCCTTAGTTTAAGAATATTACACCTGTTTTATTGTACTTTTAATGTGTTAAACAATCTTAGATGTTCACATAAATAATACGAGCATTATAATTTGCGAAACATGAAAATGGTATAGTTTAGTCTTATCTAATCGATTGTCTCAATTTATCTGGCGAGATAATTGGGAGTAAATGTCAAAGTTATCTAGCTGATTGTTTTAGACAATAGACATGTTATTAATCCTTCAAATTGAAATTGCACCGTGCATTCGCCCTTTTCCTTCAAACTAATGATCTGTTAGATTAATTTGCTAATGATATACATTCGAGCAATTACAAATAACTAAAGCATTCTATTTCGCTTGTAATTATTAGATGCGTCTGAGTAAAATTACTTACAAATCATGCTTTTAAAGATTTTATAACGATTTTATTGTTTTTTTTCTTTTACAAAGTGTATGTTTATATCCTTAGTTTAAGAATATTACACCTGTTTTATTGTACTTTTAATGTGTTAAACAATTTTAGATGTTCACACAAATAATACGAGCATTACAATTTGCGAAACACGAAAATGGTATACTTTACCCTTATCTAATCGACTGTCCCAATTTATCTGGCGAGGTGATAGGGAGTAAATGTCAAAGTTATCTAGCTGATTGTTTTAGACGAAAGACAAGATATTAATCCTTCAAATTGAAATTGCGCCTTGCATAGAATATAAAGATCTTTCTCCTTCAGACTAATGATCTGTTAGATTGGTTTGTTAATAGTAATCATTGAAGAAATTACAAATATCTAAAGCATTCTATTTCACTTGTAATTGGTAGATGTGTCCACATAAAATTATGCTATAAGTCATGCTTTTAACGAATTTATATCAATGCATAATAAATATCTTTGTATGTGTTGAATGAAAGCGGAGTTTGGTTACTAAACAGTAACATATATTCTTTTTTGTACTTCTTTAATTTTCAAATTATTATTCAGCATTATTATTTATGTGGTGCTTTTATCACAATAAAAAAATAAAGTGTATTAAATGTTTGTCGGGTCAGAATAGGATTCTTTTATATTCCCATGTACAAAAATTTTCAAAGAAGTCCCTTTATGGTCTATTTCCAGTTAACCCTTTCGTGTCCGATTTATTTTTAATTTTGAGGATACATTTTCGCTAGTTAATTTTTCATTGAAATTTTTAATTGTAGCTATCAAAATAATTGAAGTCCCTATAGTGTCTTTCTTTTAGATTAGCGAGACTATCTCTTTTACTGAAGTTTTTAGAATTTGTCATTGTCTGAAATATAATACACTGAGAAAAAAATATACCGCTTTCATTTTAAATGAATAGTTAGTCACTTTCTGATTATCTAAATTAGATCTGTAGATAACCGAACTATTCGAATAGGTTAAACAACTAAGCTGTAGTCTCTTGTTTTCTAGGAGACGAAAAGATCTTGAATCGTTTCAGTAAAGAGAAATAATCACTGTATTTCTGTAATGGTTTCATAAACTTGAATTATAGTTACTAAATCAAACCTCTTGCATTCGCATCTATTTGCAGAGATTTTTAAATACATTTGACCACGAGAATATAGGGAAACGCTCTTGAATTCGAATAGGAAATTCTAGAACTCACTAGCAAAGGGAGCTAGAATTTTTAAGGATGACATGGAACTATTTTTTCTAGAGTCACAATTTAGATTCTAGATGTCAGAACTATATTTTTTCTCAGTGTAAATTTAGTTATTTTTCGTATTATTCAGTTTAATTTCATGTGCAGTGGCTTTTTTTTTTGTACATTAATGGAGAGTTTTAAGGGGATTTAGGAGTTTTAAGGGGATTTTAAGGGAGAGGTTCTAAGGAGAGGCTTTTAAAAGGAGTCTAAATGAAGGATTTTTTCGTTTTTTGGAAAATGTTGTGTTATAACAAATTTTAATAGATATTACAAGTTTCTGTTTTTAAAAATTTTTATCTGGAGAGATTAGTTTTAGAAACCAAACTAGAATTTAAGGTTAAAGCGTGAAATATACATTTAAAACAAATGAATCGTCAGCAGTGTAAACCGAATTAAGTGAGCTTTTATTATCATATTGTTATTTCTAAATGTCTGTACATAAATAATGACTTAAAAGAAATGTATAGACATATATTACCATTACTGCATGTATATATTAACAAAATAATACTCAGGAGGAAAACATGTACTAACAAGTTGGAAATTGCAAGTAAAGCGTAGCAAATGAGGTGCGTTCGTACGATAACGAAGTTTTAAAAATAATCAGATCTTGATGTTATAACAGAGACTACTTTGGATACAATGTAGTGGTCGAAATATTTTTTGTGTCTTTGTAAATATAAAGAAAGTGTAACTCTTATTACACCTCAGCAACGTAGATCATATTCATAAAATGTGAAATAGTTTAATATAATTAAAAGTGCACCAAACAATGTACTCCCTGTAACATTAAGTAATGGAATACTTCTGTGTGGCCTTGTAAATCAATAACAAATATTATTTGCACTACAGTTTGTGCAAAACGTATATTTTATATTTCATAGATCCATATCAATTTTATTATGTTCGAATGAGTGTAACACCATTAAAATGCATCTGAAACTTTTTCCCCATTGACCGTAATGTAACGGAATACCTTTGATTGTCCCTGTAATTGATCTATGCATCCGATTTTCCTAAAATTTGAGATGACTCGACAAAATTATGTAATATTTATATATTGTAAATTTCAAACGATTCGGTTGGGAAGTTTTTGCGTTGTTATATCCGGACGGACTGAACGACAACTATACACTGTAAAAAAAATCTGTAACCTTAGTAATCTAAATTAACCGAAATCTCTTATGCTTACTAAAATTTTATGTGTACACTGTACAAGAAAATGATGTCAATCTACAAAACTTGTAAGCAAAACTAAAACCATCTGTAACTTTACAAAAGAATTTACTAAAATTTTGGTAACTTTACTAAAATTTTATCTATAATGCTCGTTATCGTCACTTAAAAAGTTCTTGGAATACGATTTCCCAAAAAAATTCTTAGTAACCTTAAAATTTGTTTGATTCAAAGTGCAAATCTGTATCTGTTACATGAATTTTTATTGTTGCCGTTACATAAAAAGTTCTTGGAATACAATTCTACTAGAAAAATTTTTGTAACTTTCTCAATTTTTTTTTACAGTGTAGGTGGTACGTATTTACATAATTATGAACGCAGCTAATAATAGTATGCCATATTTGAACATTATAAATTAACCTGGCAAAAAAGCATGTCAGAAATTACTTTTCAAACATGCCAATAATAAGAAAAAAATACAGTCCATTAGTATGTAAGCCTCGACACTTATCTAAAACTTAAAATATTGCATTTATTTTTCTGAACATTAATTTAGCAGAGTATCGCAGATGTTTAAATAAATAAGAATACTATAATTTAACAAACATGTAAAGGACACGATTAATTCATTTCTTATCGGCTATTTCTATTTCTGTGTCTATTTCAATTTATTTCAAAAGGTAACTTCTAATAAATGCAAAACGCATCAATTTGATTGTTTTTGACAAGACTTGTTATAGTAGTAAAGTGGTCAATCAAACTGAACCTGAACAATTAATCTGAAATGAAGCAATCCTCTCCTTTAAACAAATGATGTGTTAGATTAGTCTGTTAAGGATAACCATTGTGGTAATTACAAATATTTAAAGCTAAAGCATTATATTCTAGTTTTAATTATCAGATGTGTCTGGGAAAAATATTTACCGCTTTTGTTTTTTATATAATAATTGTTTTAGTATGTACTAGCGGCCTTCGCCCGCTACGCTGGTCGGTTTATCTAAAGAAATCTTGAAGAAGTAGTTAGATAAAGTTCAGACATACATTAAAAAAAAAAAAGCAAGTCGATCATTCAAAAAACGTTGGGAAATATCAAATATTTACTGTAATTTTTTAAGAAAAACAAAGTTTCGAAAAAAAAAATTAAATCGAAAAAAAAAATTACACTGACATATTAATGCAAGGAAATTTTCCCAGAGAGAATATTCGCCTTGAATACAATATTTCAAATTCTTTTAATTGCTTATAGGCGTTAATGCCAACATAGTGAAAAAAAATTCCATGCTGGGAATCGAACCCGGGCCATCAGTATGGCGCACTGACGTTCTACCGACTAAACCACATGGAACGACAGCCAGCTTGAAACTTTCTCATACTTAAGTAGACTGGCGAAAACATAACGATAGCGCGTTTTAAAATCGCACAGTGACATCTATTAGATTTTATATGTACTAAAAAACGTGAGCAGCGCACCTAATAGTTTCTTTTGTTTCTTTTTGTTACTTTTTTGTCTGTTGTCCGATTTTGATGAAACAAAGCCTATACACTGCCCGGGAGTGTGCATTCTTCATTAGTGAAAACCGCATAAAAATCCATTCAGTAGTTACGAAGATAACCTCGAACAAACAGACAGACAGACAGACAGACAGACAGACAGACAGACAAAAAATTCAAAAAATTTTTTTTGTGTTTCATTGGTTTTCTTTTATCGCCCTGACTCCATTTTTGTCAATTATCTTCAATGTACAGACACACCGGGTCCTACTGTTTTATTATATGTATAGATAGCGGCCTTCGCCCGCTACGCTGGTCGGTTTATCTAAAGAAATCTTGAAGAAGTAGTTAGATAAGGTTCAGACATACATTAAAAAAAAAAAAGCAAGTCGATCATTCAAAAAACGTTGGGAAATATCAAATATTTACTGTAATTTTTTAAGAAAAACAAAGTTTCGAAAAAAAAAATTAAATCGAAAAAAAAATTACACTGACATATTAATGCAAGGAAATTTTCCCAGAGAGAAAATTCGCCTTGAATACAATATTTCAAATTCTTTTAATTGCTTATAGGCGTTAATGCCAACATAGTGAAAAAAAATTCCATGCTGGGAATCGAACCCGGGCCATCAGTATGGCGCACTGACGTTCTACCGACTAAACCACATGGAACGACAGCCAGCTTGAAACTTTCTCATACTTAAGTAGACTGGCGAAAACATAACGATAGCGCGTTTTAAAATCGCACAGTGACATCTATTGGATTTTATATGTACTAAAAAACGTTATGTACTAAAAAACGTGAGCAGCGCACCTAATAGTTTCTTTTGTTTCTTTTTGTTACTTTTTTGTCTGTTGTCCGATTTTGATGAAACAAAGCCTATACACTGCCCGGGAGTGTGCATTCTTCATTAGTGAAAACCGCATAAAAATCCATTCAGTAGTTACGAAGATAACCTCGAACAAACAGACAGACAGACAGACAGACAGACAGACAGACAAAAAATTCAAAAAAAAATTTTTTGTGTTTCATTGGTTTTCTTTTATCGCCCTGACTCCATTTTTGTCAATTATCTTCAATGTACAGACACACCGGGTCCTACTGTTTTATTATATGTATAGATTAGCAGCGAAAAGTAGATACTAAAAAGCAATTATATGCATGTCTTTGCATTTCTGCTTTAATCTATGCCTAATGTAATATTTTCAAATGATTCTGTTGCATACAATTTATATTGAGGCTTTACTAGAACGGTTACTTTCAAATACGCTTTAAATGTTTATTGAATTATTTTAAAACTATATTGACAACATTTTTTTTTTGTCATTTTCATCTATTAAGTAAAATGTAACAGATACGCGTTTTTAGGTGCGTTCGTAATTATGTAAATACGTAGCACCTATTGTTGTCGCTCAGTCCGTCCGTCTGTCCGTCTGTCTGTCTGTCCGTCTGACCGCATATAACAACGCAAAAACTACCCAACCGAATCGTTTGAAATTTAAAATACATAATTATAACATAATTTTGTCGAGTCATTTCAAATGTTATGAAAATCGGATGGATAGATCAATTACAGGGACAATCAAAAGGATTCCGTTACATTACGGTCAATAGGGAAAAAAGTTTTAAATGCATTTTAATCGTTTGAAATTTAAAACATATAATTATTGCGGAAATTTGTCGAGTCATTTCAAATGTTATGAAAATCGGATGCATAGATCAATTACAGGGACAATCAAAAGGATTCCATTACATTACGGTCAATGGAGAAAAAGTTTCAAATGCATTTTATTGATGTTACACTCATTCGAGCATAGTACAATTGGCATGAATCTATGAAATATATACTAAAATATGCATTCTGTACAATCTGTGATGCAAAGAATTTTTATTATTAAATTACAGGGCCACACAAAAGTAGTCCACTATATAATGCTATACGGGGAAACATGGTTTGGTACGTGTTTTAATTATATTCAACTATTTCACATTTTATGAATAAGATATACGTTGCTGAGGTGTAATAAAAATTACTTCCTGCATATTTACAGAAACGTAAAGATTTCCACTACTATACTGTATCCGGTGTACGCTCTACTATATCAGCAAGATCTGAATATTTTTAAATTTTCGTTATCGTACGAACGCACCTCATTTGCTACGTTCACGTGCAATTTCCAACTTGTTTTTCTTATAATTGCATTATGATTTACTGAAGTAACAAAATTTGTAATACTTATGTAAATAACCTTCCAAACTGTATTTAATTTCTTTTTACCTTCTTTATACCTCAAATCTATGTTGGAAGAATTACAAAACAGCATAAGAATATATACCACTATTTCACAGACAGGTCTTAGTAAACTAGAAAGAAAAATACCAGTTTCTGAAATGTATGTTTATCTTAGAAGTTAGTAAAATGCTCCAGGAAAACCTGGCTCTAACCAGGAAAATTGAAAATATTTCTGCCTGTTTTATTGGAAAATTTACTGCTTTTATCATAGTACAATTGGCGATCATTTAAGATACCTAATATCTTTCTTTTCCCCTTTATAATCATTCTAGCGTTATTTTAATAGAGTAGGGATCAAATTTTTCAAGATGATAATTCCAACAATATAAACTGCAAATGATTACAAATATTTTTTAATTAAAATTCGTGTTTTTTTTTCTGGCAACAGAATTTTTAGAAAATTATAAAAAATTATAATTTTTATAACTGTATGCTTATAAAAATGAGCAAACGATAACTAATTTATTAAATTAAGATGACGTTTCCAATTATCGTCTGCAGTGAAAACTAAAAAAGAAAAAAATAGTTACGTCATATGTAAAATTTTAAAACTACTTCATATAAACGATTATTCTCGATAATTAAGTATAAAATACTTTTAGTCTACACCTTCTATGATGGTCAGTTTCTCAAAAAAAATCTTGAAAATAATATCTAATCAAAATAATAATAATAATAATAAACTCATCAAATATCTATAATTTTATTCTTATAAGTATAATTTTACATTATCCAGTTCAAAGTCGTTGTTTACGATATAATAGACAAAACAGCTCAAAAATCGCTGAAGTGTTTATATCTAACCATATTGTTAGAACTTTCGTTATGTTGAATTTTTCACTTCTACCTAAAACTGCAGCAAAAATACGTAGAAAGCTCTTAAAAGTACGACCATCTCATTAAAATATCCCATTAAACTTAACCACTTTGGTGGGAATTTCAAAAATAGATAAAGTACATGTTTAAATTTATTTTAGTAAATTAGCTATCTTCAAATTCATGCCTCTATCTAAAACTGCTGATGAGGTATGGAGAAATGCCATAAAAATTTTGTATATTCGGTTAATAGTTTTAAAGAGGACAGGGAAATTTCTAAAATTGATGAAAAAAATGTTTAATAATCTTTTAATAGGTTTTTCTTTGTCATGAATATCCTGCTACTACTTAAAGCTACTGATAGGATGAATAGTGATAGATGATTCTTGAAAATTCACCATGGTAAATGGATAATAAATGCAGTAACCACAATAGTAATGATAATGTTATTGGGTTAAAATGATGGTAAATTAGATCAGTGCTTTTTATTGATCTTTCTACATCATTTGAGATCAGTTCCATAATTTTCTCAATATTACTAGATCCCCCACGGTAATATTTCAAACTTAACTCCTCAGGGGAAGTAAAAGTGTGGGGGAGGGACATGGGAAGTACAAAATATGAATAAGTGTTCGCAACGCTTTCCAATGATACAACACAAGAGGAACGTTGGCTAAATTTAGAGACGTCCCCAAACCAGGGCAAAGAGGGAGGGGCTCAGGAAGTATGTAACATGAAATAATAGACACATAATTTTTCAATGATGTATCACATGTGGGTGACAGCAAAAGTTAAGAAATTGCTTGCAGGGTTCCAAATATCGCACTCTCTAGTATAAACACTCCACCCTCTCGTTGAATTGTTTATGTATTATAAATAGTAATTATTAAATAGTTTCGTAAAAAATCCGATTAAAAATGATAAAAATCTACGATAGTAAGAGTTCGAAACTTCCCCTAATTGAGAGGAGGGAAAAATGGCTCATAATATGTAAGAGTGGCCCGAGAGCTTTTCGGAGATATATGACGGATACAAGAAGAGTTTGAAAAATTTTACCCCCCCTCCATTTTAACCCCCTTAGGTGTAAAATTTCTAAAATAGCTGAAATACGTGTTTCATTTTTTTAGTTGAATTATTTTCTGAAATTTCGCGCTTCTACCTAAAACTGTTGCTGAGTTGTAGCAAGATGTTCTATAATATTTAACTCCCCCATTTAATCCCCTTAAAGGGAGATTTTTCAAAATCCCTGTTTTAGTGCTGGCTTATGTATGGCTTATGTATGGCTTATGTATATCATGAAAATTGGGGAGAAAATGCTTGTTATGTCATAAAAACATTTTCTCCCCAATTTCACGTTCTTAGATTCAGTAATTTGGACTGTGCGTTGATTATAAGTCCGTTAGGACAGATGATGGTAGATGATATATAGATGATTAAAAAAAATTTCCTAAACTTACGGGTTGCTAATTTAGGATTACATTTCAACATTTATAGAAAAAACATTACAGATTTAATGCTTTTCTCTGAGTAACGCTGACATCATAATAATATTGGCAACAACAGATGATTTTTTTTCTTTTAATTTTTTTATATTAACCCATTAAGCGCCATTACTCCCATTTGGAAAATATTACTTTAGGATTTTTTTTTCAAAATGAGTTTTTTATACGTCAAAACGTTTACTTATTTGTATTTTGTATTCATTTGTAAGTTTTCAAAATGTTTCATTTGTATTTTCCATATTTTAAAATATGTTTAAAAAGACGAAACACATTTTTTAACACTTTTGCAACAGTTTTTTTTAATCTTAATAATTTACATACAAAAATTATATTTTTTATTTCCTTTTATTATTTTTCCCTTTAAAATCAACTCATTGGCGCCATCAGTTATTCAAGCTTAAGTAAAGGATTTTTGATATTTCCATTGGATATTTCCTAGTTCGAATTTAATTTTTAATGGTGTAATACAATAATTCCTTCAAACCGATTTATAGTAAAAAAAATTTCTCCTGAAGATAATTTAAAAGAATAAACCGAAAAGTTGAAATATGTTTTATTTATACATTTATTTCACGTCATGTTTTTATGAATGCGTGTGTATTAAATAGCAAAATTTTTAAATATATATATATATAGCATTAGGCACAATAACGCAATGTCTTTAGTTACTATTTTATTAAAACTGTTTTAAATACTGACATACTAAGGCGTTATTGTTAATACTAATATAATATTCTTCCATTATTTTTCATGTACGTTATTTTTTTACTAGTAGGTTATCATCCACTTTTTATTTAGTGGATTGCATTAAAAATCCTTAAGCTTCTGTCACCACACCTGAAGAACTAAACCCACAAAATGTCGTTTCATTCTATTTCTTTTTGAAAACATTTTCTCCAATATTTCTATTTATTATCCCTGTTTTGAGCAGATTTTCTTACTTACAGTATTTTTTTTTCTCAATAAAAGAAGACTTTCGCTGAAAAAATATTATGACTCTCTGTATACACAGAAGGATTTGCGATTTCAGCTTATTATTTATTTATTTTCGGAACATCAGAGAAGTGTTTTTTTTCTTTTTTTGCAAAGAAAATGAAATATGAGTTTTTTTATTTTATTGTTAGTGATCAATAAAGAATAAGACTTGTAAATTTTTACAACAACATAGCCCTATTGCAATAAAAAAAGTATGGAGTAAAATATATTTTAATCTTCCTAGAATAAGTTGTTTTGTGATACATTGCTATATTTTTTTGAACAATAGAAAGTGACAATTTTATATATATAAAAACTATCCCTCCAGTCCAATTTTTACAGAAAATAATAAAGGGATAAAATGAAGGTTTTCTAAACAGAGACATTATTTTTTTTAAATCTTGTTTCCAACATTATTATTATTATTATTATTATTATTATTATTATTATTATTATTATTATTATTATTATTATTATTATTATTATTATTATTATTATTATTATTATTATTATTATTATTATTATTACATTTTCCTATTTTTATTTTTGAAAAGAAGGTACTTATTTTAAAAATATATCCGTTTGCGAGAATAGCTATTATTTACTATATAGCAAGGGATAAATAAAATGTAAAATGCCTTTACTATTTCTGTTAGCAATAAATTTTTTTTAATTTTAAAGATTAAGTTCGAAAATTGTCGATAGAGGGTGCTTTAGAATTAAGAATAACTATATCGGCAATTTTCGAACTTAACCTTTAAAATTAAAAAAAATAAAAAGCGTGATATAAAGAATGATTTTAGCGAAAACCGCAAACAAATCGATCCTTTTTTCTAATTTTTATCAGCGTTTGAATTTTTGGACCTTAAACTTTAATGGTCCCTAGCTCCTACAGAAGACGTTTGCGCCCCATGGTTTCCTATTTAATAATGTTTGTCTTTATGTCGACTATCACCCCTCAAACTTTGTCGGTCTGGTAACGAAACACCCTGTATACATACATATAGAGAGAAAATGCAAAATGGAATTTAAAAAAAAAGGTATATCACTTCATTTCACCCTGTGCTACATCTGGCGCATACTTAAAAAACTGAAATTATGATTATGTGCCATGATTTTGGCCAATAAGATCACAGTAACTGATCAAGAACAATCCAAAGAACGGAATAACACTTATTTTGTTCATGTCAGATGTCCATGTCAGCAACATTTATTTTGTTTATAGCATCAGATATTACAACATAAAGTTTTTAATTAGTATTTTTTAAACAGTTTAAAATGGTGACATAAAAAGACGTAATTATTAAAATTAGTCCCTTTTTTTCCAATATTTTTTCATGTATGTCATTTTTCTGATAGTAGAATGTCATCCATGTTTTTTTAGTGGATTGCATTAAAAATCCTCAAGATTCTGTCACCACATCTGAAAAACTAAAGCCACAAAATGCCGTTTCACTCGATATCTTTTTGAAAACATTTTCTCCAATATTTCTATTTATTATCCCTCTTTTGAGCAGATTTTCTCTCTTACAATTTTTTTTCTCAATAAAAAAGACTTTCGGTGAAAAGAATATTATGACTCTCCGTGTACAAAGAAGGATTTACGGTTTTAGCCTATTATATATTTATTTTCGGGACATCAGAGAGGATTTTTAATATCAAAAATATGAAAAAATGTTATATTTTATTTTATTATTACTGATCAATAGGTCACTAAAAGATAAGACTTATATATTTTTACAACGAGCCCTATTGCAATAAAGAGTATCGAGTAAAATATATTTTAATCTTCCTAGAATAAGTTAGTTTTGTGATATATTGTTATATATTTTCGAGCAATAGAAGTGACAATTTTAGATATATAAAAACCATCCCTCTAGTCCGATTTTTACAGAAAATAATAAGAAGATAAAATGAAGATTTTCTTGACAGTTTTTTTTACAATCTTTTTTCCAACATTAATTATTATTATTATTATTATTATTATTATTATTATTATTATTATTATTATTATTATTATTATTATTATTATTATTATTATTACTATTATTATTATTATTATTTTGCTTTCCTATAATACTTCCTATTTTATTTTTGAAAAGAAGGTACTTATTTTAAAAATATATCTATTTGCGAGAATAAATATTACTTATTATATGGCAAGGGATAAATAAAACATAAAATGATATTTAATGTTTTTTGTTGGCGCTAAAAATCAAAAAGTATAATTTTGATAAATCTGTGGCAACGTATTTATTAAGAATATGAATAAAAAAATTGGTTATATATGCAATAAAAAGTTATTTGTTAACAAAAACATACTGACATATAAACATACGTATAAACAGAAAATAGATTAAAAAAAAGTATATCCCTTCCTTTCACTGTGTGCTACATCTGACACATACCTAAAAAACTAAAATTATCATTGTGTGCTATGATTTTGGCCAATAAAATCACAATAACTGATGAAGAACAATCCAAGGAATAGAATAATACTTATTTTGTCCATGGTGGTCAACAACATTTATTTTGTTTATAGCATCAAATGTTACAACATAAAGTTTTTAGTTTTTATTATTTAAATAGTTTAAAGCTCTGATATAGAAAGACGTAATTATTAAGTTTAGTCCTTTTTCTCCATTATTTTTTCAAGTATGTCATTTTTCTGCCAGTAGAATATCATCCACGTTTTCTTAAGGGACTACATTAAAAATTTTCAAGATTCTGTCTCCACATCTGAAAAACTAAAGCCACAAAAGGTCGTTTCATTCAATTTCATTTTGAAAATATTTTCGCCAATATTTCTATTTATTATCCCTCTTTTGAGCAGATTTTCTCTTTTACAATATATTTTTTTCTCTATAAAAGAAGACTTTCGCTGAAAAAAAAATATATTATGACTTTCTGTGTACAGAGAAGGATTTGCGGTTTCACCCTATTATTTATTTATTTTCGGAACATCAGAGAAGATTTTTAATGTCAAAAAGATGGAAAATGCTATCTTTTATTTTATTATTACTGATCAATAGGACAATAAAGAATAAGGTTTCTAAATTTTTACAACAACGTAGCAACGACCCTATTGCAATAAAAGAGTATCGAGTAAAATAAATTCTTAGGGGTAAAATATCGAGTAAAATATAAAGTTAATTGTGTGATATATTGTTATGTATTTTCAAAAATCAGAAAGTGACAGTTTTAAATATATAAAAACCATCTCCCAATGCATTTTTTAATGAAAAAATAAAGGGATAATATGAAGATTTTCTAAAAATGGCATCTTTTTTTTACATTCTTGTTCCCTACATTATTCTTAATTATTATTATTATTATTGTTGTTGTTGTTATTTTGTATTCCTATAATTCTTCCTATTTTATTTTTGGAAGGAAGGTACTTATCGAAAAAAATATCCATTCACGAGAATAACTACAATTTATCAATGGGAAGAAAGACATAGAATGTAAAATGTTTTTAATGTTTTTTGTTGGCGGAAAAAGTCAAAAAGTGTAATTTTCATAAATCGCTTGTAACGTATTTATTAAGAATATGGATAAAAATGTGGTTATATTTATAATAAAAAGTTATTTATTAACAAAAATATACTGACATATAGACATACATATAAACAGAAAATACAAACGAAATAGAAAATTGTATTTGCCGATCATTTTTTCACGTGATCACCAAGTCTGTTGAGGTGTGTATTTCAGCAGCACTAAAAATGGTTCCCTTGTACGAATTATCGATTCTTTTGGAAAGTCTTTCCACCATGGTCCATCCAAAAGCTGGAACTCAGCTAAGGGATCTAGTAAAAAATATAACTGTTAAATCGAAGAAGCTCTTTCTTTATAATCAATTTGAAGACAAAACTTTTCTAAAACTAATTTGAAAACACTGTAAATATCGAAAGCAGTATCGAAATAATTTTGAGAATATAAGGCATTTTCTGTTCTTTAAATTTGAATACTACTATTTCCAAAAAGTAATCATTGGCCTATTTATTTTCATAATCTTACAGTTAAACATGATGTATTTCAGTTTAGAAAAAGAATTGCATTCAAAAATTAGTAACAAAATAATCTTTATATAACTCGAATTCTTGTAACAATTCCAATCTTTCCAATGTATTTTAATATCATACATGAAAGTAATTTTGAAAATACTGAAAATATCGGAAGCAGTATGAAAAAAAATTAGGGGTTACAAGGCATATTCTGGTTTTTTACATATGAATACCACTATTTCCAAAGAGTTATCTATAACTAATTTTTTTCATAACCTTACACTTAAATACATTCAATTTAGAATACAGTACATTCAATTTAGAAAGATGATTACATTAAAAAATTAGTAATGATATAATCCTTATATAGCCATATTCTTATAACAATTCCAATCTTTCCAATATATTTAAATATCATGCAAGTATATATTAATATTTCCATATCTAGACGTATGCTTATATCAACTAAAACCAACTTCTTCCTATAAAATATTCATAATTTATGAAAAGTATTTTATTTATTTTATAGGAAATGTTAAAGTATTTGTTCTTAAATAACAGGTATCATCAGGTTGCTTAAATTTGAATACACCATTTGCAAAAAGCAATGTTTGACGAATTTATTTGCATAATTTTGCAATTAGAATTAATAGAAATGCATTTTAGAAAAAAGATTGTATTGAAGATAAGTCCAGAAATAAACCCAGATAAATAAAATCATATATATATTTACAGCAATCCCAAACGTTTCAATATATTTAAATGTTATGCATGCATCTTTAAATACTTTTAAGATCTATATTTATCTGAATGCAAAACATAGCATGCACATTTCTGTAAAATATTCATAATTTATGAAAAATGTTTTATTTATTTCAGTTTTCTATCCAGAAGTAGGGACTTACTTAAAGCTCAGCTTACTTGCATAAATAATTCATAACATGGAATCAGCTTGATAGATCACGGGTATGTCCAACATAAAGCGAGTTCCACATTTTATTCGAGGTTTTTCGTAGAGAAGATATTTAAAAGAACATGACTGAAAATATAGCACAAAACCATTTCCTTATATCTATATCTTTAAATGAGACATAATCATTGTAGTACAAAAACAATTCATATAATTACTAAAACATATATCTAGACCACATTTTTAAAGATTTATATTTACTTTTTATCGGTTGCTTTTAAAACAAAAAAGCAAACTACCTTATGCAATACCTGTAATATCTGAAATAAAAACACAGTAATCTCTCTGATTAAGTTTTATAATTATGAAATGGTATCTGTATGGACAGTTGTTTATATTTGTAAGTAATTTATCATCTCATAAAAATGCATCTATCTATTAAAATTGAATGTGACGTTTAAAATTTAAATGAAACAACAACAGCATTTTATTAAATATTTACGTTTCTTACTCTTAAAAATCGCTGAATACAATTTTTAATTGTGTTTAATAATTACTGTTCCATAAATTATTGAAGTAATTAATTATTCATTGCTAAAGAGAAAGATGCATTATTAACTCGGGCTAATTTATTCCTTCTTTTTTTTCTTACAACTTTACTATATTATTTGCTATATTATTTATTATATTATTTGCTACATTACTTATTATATTATTTGCTGTATTATTTATTATATTATTTGCTATATTATTTATTATATTATTTGTTATTTATAACTTGCTTACAACTTTATGTACTTTATTCTTACAACTTTAAGACTTTTTTAATGATTTCAAAAGTCTATCCGACTTTTTTTTTCAATCACATATTACATTGATAGTTTAAAATATACTGTTTTATAATTTTTATTTATTTATTTATTAAATACAACAGAATTAATCACACTTCTAAAATTTTTCTTTTCGGGAAACTTTTCAAAGTGCAATAGTATATTTTGATATTCCTTTATATTTCAATACAAAATAAATAATGTGATCTATTAATCTCTTTTTACAAAACTTTTTAAGATTCTTTAATATAAATTCTCTCTGAGAAACATTAATAATGTATAATTTTTTTTGTAAAGGACATAAAAAAGATTCAACGAAAATTGTTTATTCTTAGTACATAAATAATTTATGAAGCAAAATAAGCAACAAAAATACATTTCATTAAAAAAGCTCTAATTTTTTTCCTTAAAAATGAGGAGTTTATTTTATCATATAGTTAGACATTTTAAAATACAGCTTTTGGGTTATTACAAACAAACACTTTCTTGAGAAGCTTCTTTATGATATAAAATGTCTTTCGGATATTGTTATTTTTATGAATAATGCAAAAATTTCGAATGAAAGTTTAATGGAACGATGTAAATAATATTTCTTCAAAGGTAGTCGTTACAATTTTAAGACATTTTTGAAGACTTCGAAGCTCTATTCGTATATATATATATATATATATATATATATATACATATATATATATACCGGGTGACCCAAAAAAGACTGATGGATTTTAAAAATCATTAACTTGCAAACGGTGACAGCTATTTAAAATTTTTTTGCAAGAGGGTTATGTATAATGTCAGGAGTTTTTTTACAGTAATTTTTTATTTTAGTTCGAATTTCAAACAATAGGTGGCGGTGACGGCGATTGAAGGCGAGGTGATCAGTGCTGAATGAAGCCACGACTTCGCCTTCAATCACCGTCAGCGCCACCTATTGTTTGAAATTCGAACTAAAATAAAAAATTATGGTAAAAACACTCCTCACATTATAGATAACCATCCTGCAAAAATTTTTTAAATAGCTGTCACCCTTTGCAAATTATTGAATTTTAAAATCCATCAGTAATTTTTGGGACAACCGTTATATATATATTCACACATTGCATTGATATTTGAAAATATGCTGATTATCTTATTAAATACAACAGAATTAATCATACTTTTTATGTTTTTCTTTCTTTGAAAATTTTGCGAATTTTATTAATATATTTGGAAATTCATATATAATCCAATAAAAAATAAATTACTTGATCCTATTAATTTCTTTTTATAAAACTTTTTACGATCCTTTTATATAAATCCTCTCTGAGAAACATTATTAATGTATAACCTTTTTTGCGAGGGACATAAAAAAATAGATTAAAAGAAAAAAGTTTATTATCAGTACGTAAAAAATATCTGAAACAAAATAAGCAATAATAATGCATTTCATTAAATGAGTTCTCATTTTGTTTATTTTATTCTTAAAAATGAGCAATTTATTTTGTCATATAGCTAGACATATGAAAATGGAACTTTTGGCTTATTACAAAGAAAAAAAAACTTTTTTGAACAAATCCTTTGTGATATAAGAATTTTTTGGGCATTACTACTTTTATATGAATAAAGCATATATTTTGGATGAAATTTCAATGGAACGATATAATACCACTGCTTCAAAAAATAATCCGTACTAATTTGACTCTTTTCAAGACTTCGAAATTCTACTCGTATATATATATTTACACATTACATTGCTATTTAAAAATATCCTATTTCATATATTTTTTAAATTTGTTAAAAACAACAGAATTAGTCACACTTTTTAATTTCTTCTTTTCGTGAAAATTTTGCGAATTTTATTAATATATTTCGATATTCATTTATATTCTAATAAAAAATAAATAATCTGATCCTATTAATTTCTATTTTATAAAACTTTTTAAGATTCTTTAATATAAATTCTCTCTGAGAAACATTAATAATGTGTAACTCTTTTTGCAAAGGACATAAAAAATACATTCAACAAAAAAAGCTTATTGTTAGTATATAAATAATTAATGAAGAAAAATAAGCAACAAAAATGCATTTCATTAAAGAATTTCTCATTTTGTTTTATTCTCAAAAATAAGCAGTTTATTTTGTCATATAGTCAAACATTTGGAAATGCAGCTTTTGGTTTATTACAAACAAAAAAATTTTTGTGCAATATGTTTGTGATATAAAAATGTTTTAGGACATTACTACTTTTATGAATAATGCATATATTTCGGATGAAATTTTAATAGAACGATATAAATAATATTCTTTAAAAAAATAATTCTTACAACGTTAATACATTTTTTAATATTTCAAAATTATATAAGTGTACATATATATATATATATATATATTCATATATTACATTGATATTTAAAAATATGCTGTTTTATACATTTCATTATTTATAAAATACAACAGTATTAATCAGAATTTTTAAATTCTTCTTTTCATGAAATTTTTGCGAATTATATTAATATTTTTTATATTCATTTATACTCCAATAAAAATAAATAATTTATCCAATTAATTTCTTTTTACAAAATTTTTAAGATTCCTTAACATAAATTCTTTCTCAGAAGCATTAATAATGTATAAGCTTGTTTGCAAAGGACATAAAAATGTAGATTCAATGAAAAAAGTTTATTCTTAGTACATAAATAATTTATGAAGCAACATAAGCAACAACAATGCATTTCACTAAATAAGTTCTCATTTTGTTTTTATTCTTAAAAATGAGCAGTTTATTTTGTCATATAGCTAGACATTTGGAAATGGAGCATTTGGATTATTACACACAAAAACTTTTTTAAACAAATTTTCTTTGTAATGTAAGAACTTTTTGGACATTACTAATTTTATACGAATAATGCACATAATTCAGATGAATTTTTAATAGAACAATATAAATAATATTTTTTTTTTAAATTACCCTTACAACGTAAAGATATTTTTGAAGATTTCGAAATTATATGCGTGTACACACACACACACACATATATATATATATATATTTACATATTACATTGATATTTAAAAATATGCTGTTTTACATATTTATTTATTATTTATAAATTATAACATTATTAAGCAGACTTTTTAAATTCTTCTTTTCATGAACTTTTTGCGAATTATAGTAATATATTTTGATATTAATTTTTATTCTAATAAAAATAAAAATTTGATTCCATTAATTTCAGATTCTTTAAGTTTAAAGATTCTTTAGTATAAATTTTCTCTGAGAAACATTAATAATATATAAGTTTTTTTGCAATGGATATAAAAAAAATAGATTCAACAAAAAAAAAAGTTTAGTCTTGGTACATAAATAATTTATGATGCAAAATAAGCAACAAAAATGTATTTCGTTAAAGACGTTTTCATTTTGTTTCTGTTCTTAAAAATAAACAGTTTATTTTGTTGTATAGTTAGAAATTTGGAAATGGAGCTTTTGGATTATTACAAACAAAATCTTTTTTGAGTAAGTTGTTTGCGATATAAAAATCTTTTATGGCATTACTTCTTTTATGAATAACGCTTATATTTCGAATGAAATTTTAATAGAACGATATAAATAATGTTTCTTTAAAAAATAATCCTTACAGCTGAAAGATATTTTTGAAGCCATTTAAATTCTATCATACATATAGCAGCATATATATATATTTATTTATTTATATATATATATATATATATATATGCATATATTCACATATTACATTGATATTTAAAAACATGCTGTTATATATATATATATATATATATATATATATATGATTTATTAAATACAACATAATTAGTCACACTTTAAAAAATTTTCTTTCTGTTAAAATTTTGCAAACTGTATTAATATAATTTGATAAAAATTTATAACTAAAAAAAATAAATAAATGATTTGCTCCTATTAATTTCTTTTTACAAAACTTTTTTAAGAGTCTTTGATATAAATTCTCTCTGATAAATATTAATAATGCATAACTTTTTTGCAAAGGACATAAAAAAATCAACAAAAAACGTTTATCCTTAGCATATAAATAATGTATGAAGCAAAATAAGGAACAAAAGTGCATTTCATTAAAGAAGTTCTCATTTTGTTTTTATTCTGAAAAATGAGCAGTTTATTTTGTCACATAGTTAGAGATTTGGAAAGGAAGCATTTGGGCTATTTGAAACAAAAACTTTTTTGAGCAATTTCTTTGTGATATGAGAACTTTTTGAATATTACTACTTTTATGAATAATGCGTATATTTCGGATGAAATTTTAATAGAAAGATATAAATATTATTTTTTCAAGTGATAACGCAGCATTTTCGTGAATATAACGTGAAATGCAATTAGAAATACAATCTATGATTTATAAAGCCGAAGAAAATGCAACATAACAATACTAAATTAAACCTTTTGGGTTTGGTGCACTATTAATAGCATGTATTTTTTCAGAGTATTATTTTCTATGAACAATTACTTAGTTACTTTCGACATATAGAAGTAATATTATACTACTTTGCCTTTCTTATTATCACTTCGTGTATGTTTTGACATTTCGGAATAACAATAATATTAAAGGTTTACTTAATTATCTTTGCATCGTTCGCGATTTCTTTATTTTAAACATATATTTCATTTTTCAAATTAATAATATAACTTACATTTCTAAACCAATTATATGTAAAAAACAAAAAAAAAAAAAAAAAAAAAAAAAAAAAAAAAACTTTTTACACAAATTTTACGCGTACAGCTATTCACCGGCAACTGCCATTCACTTTTGAACTAAAATATTGTGTCTAAAGAAGATAGAAAAACACTCCGGCTAACGTCGTTTCAGCTCGGCAGACTTCGTCACGGTGCTGAAGTCTGCCGAGCTGAAACGACCGTTAGCCGAGTGTTAGGTTTTTTTCGTTACGGATGTGTAAGAATTTTTCGCGTTACGGAATTTTTGGATTCGGTCGCCGCGCTCAAAGCCCGCGATAAAAGCTATGCAATAGCTTAAAAAAAAAAAAATTGAAATTTGAAATTTGAAACACACTTTCAAATCCTATTGTAATACTTCATTTTCCAAACGCCTTCGAAAACTCTTCCTTATTCTTTTTACACAAAAATATGAATTTAATAGTACACTAAATAAGTATATTCGTTGCATTTTAGACGGTGAGATAATATATTATCGCACTGTAACACTTGTCTCAAGTAAAATGAAACTTTTATTAAAATGATTATATAACAGGTGAAGTCCATAAAATCGTGTCATTTAAAAAATCTAATGAATTTAATGAACTTTTTATCATATTACAATGCATTTACAAAATTTATTAACTTTTTCAGGTCCGAATTTTTTTTTTTCAATTTTGAGAACAAAATTAATTTAATTGTAATAAAAAATAATGCATATTATAGTTATAGCATAGTTATAGCTACAATTAAAGCAATAGCTTTAATGTAGTTATCCAAATATATTTATTTGGATAGCTGCAATTAAAGTTATTACAATAAAATTAATTTTGTTCTCAAAATGGAAAAAAAAAATTCGGACCCAAAAGAGTTAATATCTTTTGTAAATGCATTGTAATATGACAAAAAGTTCATTAAATCCATTAGAGTTTTTAAATCACAAGATTTTAAGGACTTCACCTGTTATATAACCATTTTATTAAAAGTTTCATTTTACTTGAGAGAGGTGTTACATAAAAATTATAAAGAAATAACATTGATATGTTACGGCTCCATCTAATAAGAACCATACTCATAATACAAATAAAAATAAAATTCAAATGGTTTAACGGTAAATACAAATTACTCGCGACAATGAGATATAAACAAATACCATGTGCTGTACAAAAAAAAAAAAAAAAAAAAAAAAAAAAAAAAAAAATTAAAAATTGACCATAATTTCCAACTTGGTTCATCCCATTCAAGCTTTCACGAGGAATTTTATTCATTTATTCAAATCATAACTTAGGAATAATAATAATAATAATAATAATAATAATAATAATAATAATAATAATAATAATAATAATAATAATAATAAAGCTTATAAATTTCAATGGAATCTCATATAATGGATTTACGACAACAGTTTGATACAGAACAATTTGGTCTCACTAACACTGCTTTATCTAGATTATATTTAGATGGAGGGGGTTAAAATAACGTTTAGTAAAAGCATTTTATGTTTCGTTAAATGGCTGTTTAATAGCAATCTATTTACAGAAGTAAACTGCATTATTAAAAAATGATTTCACGAATTAGGTAAAACCTGTATACCTTATGCGAAAAAACTATATCTTTTTATTTACTATTTTATACAGCTTAATACTGCTACTCTTACAGAAATAATCAATTACTTTAACAGTTAAATGTCATGATGTTCAAGAGAATATCTTTAAATTACATGAATAAATTTTTTTAACTGTCACATATTCTTATATTTAAAAAAAGGTCCTTCTTATATTTATGTATCAATATTTTAAAATAATAAGTAATTATCATTAAAACATAAACTGTAAATATTACAAGAAATATCAGCACGTTTAATAAGAAAACCGCAAAGCTGCATTTTAATCTTCTTTCAAATCCAACATCTTTTATTTTTCTATAATTAACAAACATAATGCTGAGAATCAATGTATAAAATTGAAACTGGTGTTATACACAATTGAAATGAAAAAAAAAAACTTCTTTAAACACCATAAAATAAGTTAACTGCGCAAGGCCTTTCGAAAGAACTTAGTCTTTCTTCGTCAGGCGCAAAAAAGACGTGCGTCCACAATGAATGTAGCGGCACGACCAATATTTTAAAATTAAATTGTGAAAACGATTTTTGTGATCAACATTTGTGCAATTTACAAATTTATCGTGGCATTCTTGTACAAAAATGTTTTTTTTTTTTTTTTTTTTTTTTTTTTTTTTTTTTTTTTTTTTTTTTAATTAAGAATATGAAATCAAAAGATTTTTTTTATTACTTAAATGACTGAATTTGTGTTTAGAAAGGAAAAATTACTGAAAGAAGTACATTAAATCATTAAGGTTTAGAAGCCACTCTCAGCCAGTTAAGAACTCTAAATTTAGTGAAATGTACGAACTACGAACTTCAGAAATTTTTAGTGTAATTTTTACTCCTAAAGGTTTAACTAAAACCAAAAAAGATAAATATTGTTTTCATTAAAATATGAAATGAGTTCCGCATAGTAAATATATATTTTGCAATTAATCTTTAATGAATTTGATCTTGGCATAATTAGTTATTTGCAAGAAATGCCCTTTGATAATCATTGAATACAAAGCATTTTGAGTGAACATTGAGTGTAAGATTTAGTGCACTTTCAGCGTGACTAAGCAATATATTAAAGTGAAAGGTTGTATATGTAGTGTTAAATAAAAGAAATTATAATACTAACTTAAAAGTAAAAAATATATATTAAAACGTTAAAAAATATTAACATAAACAAACCAAATATATCAAATCATAAAAATAAATTTCATTATAAACTTAAAATGCAAGACAATTCATTAAAAACTTTTTTAAATTATAAATCGTAAAGAACAAATAGTTTAAAATCATTAAAAAATATTATCTAAAAAAGGAGTTCATTAAATCATTAAAAAGAAATTTTGTAATAAACTGAAGAAACACAAAAAAATTAAATAATTAAAGGTTGAATTTCATTATAATTACTTAAAAATACTCACTAAAAATCAAAAAGTACAATAAAAGCAAAAACAATTAAAAATACAACTTTAAGTGATAAGAAAAGACTGCTGTCATTAATACTCAAAATATAGTAAAATGGGAATTTTATAAAGGCCTACATATGTAATTTAATTTTTACTCTAAAAAGATCAATAGAAATGAAAAGAAAAGAGTAGCGTTATCTTTAAAATATGATATGATTTCCACATAATAAATACGTGGCAGTTAATCTGTAATTCTTTGTCATAATATTATTTGCAGGCACAGTCCTTTGATGTTTATTAGATATAAACGACCATATATAGCACCGAGAATATATGTTTCTGACACTCGAGGACGTATGTATCTTTTTAACAGGCAGCATCTTGAAATTCATCATCCTCATTTATCAACCCCTTCCTCGTGCCTCCATCTACTTAAAACTCTTTGTGGATCATCCTCTAAAACGATGAAGCATGAAAATGCAATAATCTTATTGACTGTCTTAATATTACCGAAGTAAAATTAAAAGCTTCTGAAAAATATAATTCACTACTAAGCCATGCAGCTCTGTTGGCTAAAAATAAAATTCACAATGATAGAATCAATGATGAAGATAAAGGCATGGGTCTCTCTGCAGATGATGCTGATGACACACGTCTTTTTTGCCCTGATATATTCAGTAACTCAAAACAGAAGAAAAAAATAACAAATGTGCAAAATCTTCAAAGTTGTCACATTTCTGCCAGTGTTTTTGGTGTGCAAAAAAATGTACTGTGATATAGACAAGTAAGATGCTTATAGCAACTCATGAATGCACTATTTTAAGACATCACTGTAAATAAAATTACCTAGTGCAGTATTTCATATAAATCGTTAATATGAATTTGTGACTTAATTTGTCATTTTTAAAAGGCACCGTTGAATTTTATGTATATTTCAAAGATAGTTTGCGAAAAATAAAGGTCACGCGAAAACATATGTACTAATGAGAAATTTTTTTAATAATTTCTCCTAAGGGTATATCTTTTTAAAACAGTTTCAAATACATTAAACCATTAAAAGCATTAATTGAAAGAAAATAACGTTAATTTATATAAAAAATTAACAACCGCTATCATAAACAATTTAAAATATAATAAAATGTGAATTTTTAAAAAAGACTACGATAACTGTGACTATAATTTTTACACCAGAAAAAAGATTCAAGGAAAATCAAAATAAATAAATGGCTTTCTCGTTAAAGTTGTATACGAGTTCTGCATAATAATAAGTACTATGCAATTTATCTTTAATGAATAAGACCTTGACTTAATTAGTTATTTGCAGAAAACGCCCTTTGATGTTTATGGGTACAAAGCATTGAGCACTGTTAAAAAAATTCTGAAATTCACGAACATTTTTTTCCTTAATTTCACAGAAAAAGTCCCTTTTCACAACAAAAGGGCATTGTCCGTTACAAATCAGCAAATCCCACCATATTTCCTGAAAATAACGAAATTGATGGA
The DNA here is from genome assembly GCA_964019185.1 of Maratus speculifer. Classification (NCBI taxonomy): domain Eukaryota; kingdom Metazoa; phylum Arthropoda; class Arachnida; order Araneae; family Salticidae; genus Maratus; species Maratus speculifer. The sequence goes on from OZ025302.1 coordinate 95,357,552, forward strand.
AATAAAGACAAAAAACGGAGACACTCCGTTCTGTAGGGCGCTCCATGGCCGAGTGGTGAAGGCACCACACCGCTAATCGCCTGCGAGCACAGATTGTGGGTTCGAGTCCCATTGGGGCCATGGAATAATGAAACATAAAAAATTCCTTTTAAATCACATTTTTTCTGTTTATTTTTATCTCTTTTTCTTATTAAAAATCTTTTAATTTATTAACCGAAAAATAAATAAATAAAGAAATAAATAGTGTACGACAATTTAAAAAAATGTCTTTATATATATATATATATACATTTGTAAAAAAAATTTAATAAAAAATTTTTATTAAAAAAAAAAAAACTGGTTTTAAACAGTGTTTTTTTTTTAATTTAAACTATTTAAAAAATTAAAAATGATTTAAAAAATAATAAGTATTATGCATCATTCTAAAATAATCCGTTTACAAACATTCTAAGGAATACATTTGAAAGGAAATCTTTAAAAAGCGCAACAGATTTTCCCACTAACTCATAAAAGACATACTTTGTACAGTTTAGCATCAGCAACTTTGGCTCAGTTCGTAAGAATTGGTTCCGCAACCTGAAGGGCCCGAGTTCGATCCTGAGGACGGCGTGAACTAAATTATCCAAAATAACAGTTAAGTAAAATAACCTAGCAGCTTAGAATCCATCGGTGATTTCGAATTCTTTGAAGATTAATCGGTAAATCATTTTTAAAAATTATATTAAATTATTACTATTATAAATCAAACTTTGTAACGGACAGTTACTGATTCTTACACCGGAGTTTTCCCTTCTTGTATTTCACACAACGGAAAATCTACTAACGGCACGGTAAAAGTTCGGCTACATTGCTGCCGGTAGTTTCACCTGGAATTCACAGATTTATTTTTAACAGTGAGAAGCAACATTGAATGGAAGATTTAGTGACGTTCAGCGCGACTAATGAGTGTACTAATATTACGGGTTTAATACATACTCTTGATGAAAAGAAAAGCAATGGAAATGAATTCACGATGAAATTTGAAAACGGTGAAGTATATGTAATTTTTCTGCGGTATCTTTATTAATAAAGTTATGCAGTCATCTATTAAATGAATTTATAAAAAAAACTTACATCATTAACCACAAAAATAATTTCGCGTTTGGGAAATTAACTTTGCAGCTTTAAAATTTAAAATAGTTTTCCCTTTATACTCTGCTAAAATGCATTGCTCTCATTAACAATTCTAAATATACTAAAATATAAACTTTATATAAAAAAACTACGATAGTTGCAAACATTTTTCTTACATCAGAAAGTTCAGCAAAAATTAAAATAAAGAAAATTTGCTCCTTAAGATATATTATTTTAGGACAGTTTCTCTTATATTAAACCATTAAAAGTATTTATTAAAACAGAAAAAAACAAGAAAATTAATTTTTTTTAAAATTAACAACCGCTATCGTAAAAAATGTGAACTTTATAAAATGAGTACGAAAATTGCAAATATAATTTTTACCATAGAACGGTTCAACGAAAATCAAAAGAAAGAATTTTTATCTTTATGGGTATCTCATTTTAAGGCAATTTCTCTTGCATTAAATAATTTAAAGTGTTAAATGAAACGGAAAAATCAAAGACATCAATTCAGAAAAAAAAACCGCTCTCATTAAAAATCCTAAATACAGCAACATGTTATTTAAAAAAAAAAAAAAAAAAAAAAAAAAAAAAAAAAAACTACCGAAATTATGAATGAATTTATTAGGCCAGGAGGTTCAGTGAAAATCAATAGGAGGTTTTTCTGTATAAAGACGATGAAAATTGTGAATATAATTTTTGCTCCAGAAAAGATTGTAAGAAAATCAAAGAAAGAAATAGCTTTCGCATTAAAATTTGATATGAGTTCTGCATAATTAGTACTATGCAATTCATCCTTAATGAATGAGACCTTGACATTATTAGTTATTTGCAGAAAATGCCCTTTGATGTTTATGGATACAAAGCATTGAAACGCAACTTTGAATGAAAGATTTAACACAACTAATGAGTGTATTAATGTTACGGTCTTAATATGTACTCTTGAAGAAAAGAAAGGCAATGGAAATGAAGACACGATGGAGTTTGGAAAAGGTGAAATGTATGTAATTTTTCAGTCGTACCTTAATTAATAAAGTTATGCAGTCATCTATTAAATGAGTTTATAAAGGAAAACTTGCATCATTAACCACAAAAGTAATTCGTGTTTGGGTAATTAATTTTGCAATTTTAAAATTTTAAATGTTTTTCCCTTTCTGCTCTGCTAAAATACATTGCTTCCATTAACAATTCTAAATGTAGTAAAGTGTAAACTTTATAAAAAGAAAACTACGGCAGTTGCAAATATTTTGCTTACGTCAGAAAGTTTAAAAAAATCAAAAGAAAGGAAATTTTTTCCTTAGGATATATTATTTTAGGACATTTCTCTTATATTAAATCATTAAAAGTATTGATTATACCAGAAATAAAACAAAAACTTTAATTTACATAAAAGAATAATAACGGTAGCATAACAAAATGTGAACTTTATAAAATGATTACGAAAATTGCGAATATAATTTTTACATCAGAAAATTCAACGAAAATCAAAACAAAGATTTTTTTTTTTTATTTTCGGGTATATCATTTTAGGGCAATGTCTCTTGCATTAAATCATTTAAAGTGTTAATTCAAACAGAAAAATTAAAGACATCCATTCAAAAAAAAAAAAAAAAAAAAAAAAAAAAAAACTTAATTAACAGTTTTAAATACAGTAATATGTGATTTATATAAAAAACTACGGAAATTGCGAATATATTTATTAGGCCAGAAGTTCAGCAAAAATCAAAGGGATTTTTTTTTACTTTGGTTATGCACTTTTAGGATATTTTTCTTACAGTAAATTATTAAAATTTCTATTTAAAATTGAAAAAACAAGGACATTAATTTATAAAAAAAATAAAACCGATATCATAAACAATTCGAAATATAATAAAATATGACTTTTATATAAAGACTACAAAAATTTCGAACACAATTTTTACGCCAGTGAGGTTCAACGAAAGTCAAAAGAAAAAAATAGCCTTATCATTAAAATTTTATATGAGTTCTACATAATAAGTACTATGCAATTCATCCTTAATGAATGAGACCTTGACATAATTAGTTATTTGCAGAAAACGCCCTTTGATGTTTATGGATACAAAGCTTTGAAACGCAACTCTGAATGAAAGATTTAACGAAACTAATCAGTGTATTAATATTACGGTCTTAATACGTAGTCTCGATGAAAAAAGAGGCAGTGCAATTGAATTCACGAGGAACTTTGTAAAAAAAAGTTGAAAAATACGTAATTTTTCAGTCGTAACTTAATTAATAAAGTTAGTCAACTATTAAATGAATTTATCCATAAAAACTTACATCATTAACCACAAAAATAACTTCATGTTTGGGAAATTAATTTTGCAATTTTAAAATGGAAATTATTTTCCCTTTCTGCTCTGCTAAAATACATTGCTCTCTTTAACAATTCTTAATGTAGTAAAATGTAAACTTTATAGAAAAAAAAAACTACGACAGTTGCAAATATTTTTGTTACGTCATAAAGTTCAACAAAAATCAAAAGAAAGAAATTTCGCTCCTTAGGATATATTATTTTAGGAGAGTTTCTCTTATATTAAAACATTAAATGTAATGATAAAAACAAAAAAAAAAGGAAGAACATTAATTTTTTATATATATAAAAAAAACAACCGCTATCATAACAAAAAGTGAACTTTATAAAATGACTACGAAAATTATGAATATATTTTTTACAATAGAAAGGTTCAACGAAAATCAAAAGAAATAATTTTTTTCTTGTTGGGTATGTCATTTTATGTGAATTTTTTATGCATTAAATCATTTAAAATGTTAATTGAAATGGTGAAAAATCAAAGATATCAATTCATAAAAAAACCGCTCTCATTAACAGTTCTAAATACAGTAATATGTGATTTTTATAAAAAAAACTACGGAAATTGCGAATATATTTATTAGGCCAGAAGGCTTTGAGTTTGAGATTTAGTGCACTTTCATTGTGATTAATGAATATGTTAATATGAGGTGTTGTATATATGGTCTTAAATAAAATAAATAATAAAACTAACTTAAAAGTTAAAAAAAAAATACATTAAATCGTTAAAAAATATTAGCCTAAACAAAATAAATACATAAAATCATGAAAATGAATTTTATTATAAACTTAAAATACAAGACAATTAACCCATTAAAAACTGTTTTTTAATTGTAAATCGTAAAGAACAAATAGTTTAAAAACATTAAAAATATAAACAGAAAAAAACAATTCATTAAATCAGTAGAAAGACATTTTGTAATAATTTGGAAAAATACAAGAAAATTAAATCACTAAAGGCTGGATTTCATTATAATTATTTAAAAAAATACTCATTATAAAAGCAAAAAAATACAATAAATGCAAAAACACATAAAAATACAAATTTAAGTAATTATTTAAAAAAATGTTATCATTAATACTCAAAGTACTAAGGAAATAATTTAATTTTTACACTAAAAAGATCAATGGAATTGAAAAGGGAATGGTAGCAATATCATTAAAATATGATATGAATTCCATATAAGTACGCGGAAGTTGATCTGTAAGTCTTTGTCATAATATTATTTGCAGGCAATGTCCTTTGATGTTTATTAGATACACATGATTGGGCGAAAGATTTAATGCATATTCAGCGCGGCTAGTAAATACATTAATATTAAGGGTTAAATATGTAGTTTTGAGGGGAAAATGATAGATATTAACTTAAAAATAATTTTTTAACTAGTGATCCAGTAGATTTTTTATTTAAAATTAACAATTTCATTATTATTCATGTTATTTTATTTTAATTTTAAAGTGCAGTTGAAAAAAAGCATCTTATTTGTATTTAAATTAAATAAAAGACTAGAAAAACGCACTTTATCTATCATAAATAAAAGCTATTCTTTTGGTATTATCAAGCAAAATGTTTTTTAGGATTAGAAAAACATACATTTAAATCTCTGTTAATGTTTTTTCCTTTCCGTCTAATTCTAGTGACTCCTGAAAAAGAACGCAATTTTCTAGAAAGCTTTTTCTTTTCCATTCTATAATATTATTTCTCGTCTTTTGTTCTGATATATGCAATAAAATAAACATTTATGATTTTCTCTTCACTGTTCTCATAAGATTTAAGAGTCAGGTACTTTCTTTAATTGAAATAATATTCTCAGCAAAACCTGAAAGATTAAACTCAGCCATGGAAACAGTGAAATTTCTCTGATGCGAAATTATTCTTATTTCTGAACATGAATGTTATGTGACATAAAAGCATGATCTGTGCTACCTTTTGAACGTGAAATAAAGTTATATGTAAGAGAAACATTTGGGATTTTAATCTTACTTGCGGAACAATATTTTAAAGTCGGGTTGTAAATTGTTATGTTTATTTATAAAATGCAAGTGATGGAAAAAGAAGTATAAGTTATTTTTCTATGAAGCATTTGTAATCTAATACCTAGTGTAATTAATAAATAATGTTCCAAACGCCAAGTGCTTTGTTTCTTTTTATAAATCTAAAGATGGTCAAAAAAGCGAGAAAGAGAGCATACCCCGTACTAAGATGTTCAAATTATGAAGCTAACTATAGACGAATTTCTAAATTAATTAAACCTGCCTTTTCATGTCACCAACTCTCGAACTTTAGTTTAAATGAAGTAAAGTGAAATGAACATTTAAAAATACCGAAGGTGAAAAGAAGCAGTTACATCGCTAAGACTTTTTATTGGTGGGGAGAAGACTTTAAATTGCCAAGTCAAATTTCATAATTGCCAACTCCTTTTATAATTTTGCGAGATTACCACATTTGGAAAATGTAATACACTTCTTATTTGTAAAAAGTTTAATGATATTCTCAATTAGAGTTGTAACTTTTGCAAGTTCTATCGAAAATAGGAAATACGTTACAGTTTTTATTAAAATTTTTAATTAAATTTGCCATAAAAGTTTTAAATTTGCCAAGTGTAACAACAGTTTCGAATGTTTGGGGGGAAGGCCCCCCCCCTTAGCGAGACTCCTGAAAACAAGTGAAGAGATTCATGTGGGATCAGTTATTTAATGTGACTTCAGATGGTGGTAAAATGTCTGGAAGAAAAATGAGTATATATTTTTTTGAATCCGAAGAATCAGTTAAGAGTGCTTTGTGTGGAAATGTTATACTGTTTCTAAGTAATCACAAAGAGTGATTTGCACTACTTCATAAATAGTAGTTAGTGTTTTCAATAAATACATAGTTGAAATTGTACACTGAATCTGTCTATCGAAAGTCTGAACATCACACATCTGGAAAAATAACATATGATCATAGACTGGATGTTGACATTATTGAAACTAAAGAGTTGACTATTGTACAATGGAATCCACCTAATAACTGTAAAAACTAAGCAACAAATTATTCAGTTTTTTGACCGTTTCTATAGATGACGGTTATATAATCATAATTTTAATATATTCTGATCATAATATAATCAATAATATAGTTATAATATCTTCATAAAATAGTTAAGTATTCTGCGTATTATTACTTAAAATGGCTGAATAACTGAAAAACTTGCTGCTGATTTTTAACAACGTAACTGTGAACTAGCGAACAATTATATGGTTTTAATTATAACCAGATTTATGGTACTATAGTCAAAATTCTAACGCTCGTATAAGAGTTGTTTATCTCAATTTACATTTCTAGCTTTAAAAAGTTTAATTTTTAGGTGCGTTCGTAACTATGTAAATACGTAGCACCTATAGTGGTCATTCAGTCCGTCCGTCTGGCTGTCCGAATATAACAACGCGAAAACTACCTAACCGAATCGTTTGAAATTTAAAATACATAATTAGTACATAATTTTGTCGAGTCATTTCAAATTTTAGGAAAATCGGATGCATAGATCAATTACAGGGGCAATCAAATGTATTCCATTACATTAGGTCAATAGGGGAAAAAATTTCAAATGCATTTTATATGTTTGAAACTTAAAATGCATAATTATTGCATAAATCTGTCGAGTTATTTGAAATTTTATGAAAATCGGATGCATGGATCAATTACAGGGACAATCAAAAGTATTCCGTTACATTACGGTCAATGGGGGAAAATGTTTCTAATGCATTTTAATGGTGTTACACTCATTGGAACTTAATAAAATTTATATGCAACTATAAAGTACATATTATAATATACATTTTACATAATTTGTGGAGCAAAGAACATTTGTTATTGATTTACAAGGCCACACAAAAGTATTCCATTACGTAATGGTATAGGGAGACCATTGTTTCATGAGCGTTTTAATTGTAATTCACTATTTACAATTTTATGAGATTCATATATGAGAGTAATATTTTTCAAATTTCGTTATCGTACGAACACACCTCATTTGCTACGCTTCACGTGCAATTTCCAACTTGTCGTATATATTTTGCTTCGTGAAAGAGAATAAAACATTAGCTTTCGTAATGTTGCACGTACATTCGATTTGCAATAGCCTATTTATTCAAAAATTTATTGTTTTAACTTATAGAACTGTAATAAACGTAAGTTAAATTAAGTGTTTTATTTAAATACATATTTCAAAAATAAACTCGTTACAAAACTTTATTACTATATAAAAGTTTTGATACGTAATTTTATTTAAAATAATATTATTTAAATTTACCATTGAAAACTATACTGCATATGTTATTGGCAACATCCACATTTTTTTTATGAAATATGTTTAATTTTTTTCTAGTTGTGCAATTTCAGTATACAACATTAGAATAAAATGTTTTCCATCAAGAGGAACTGCACGGTTGTTAAAAAATCTCTTTTGACAAAACACAAAAGTAAAAAAAAAAAAAGCTTTAAAAATGTAAAAAAATGAAATAAAATCTACAAACTTCTATTAATAAAACACATTGTTTGAATGATGCGATTGTGTTATTTTTATAAAATAGTATAGTTTAGATTGTTGGTGGCATAACTTTCCTCATTTAAAAATCTCTTTTAAAAGAGTAGAAAGGAAAAAACATTTTAAATTTAAAATTGCAAAATTAATTTCCAGAACACTAGATTATTTTTCTGGTTAAGAATGTAAGTTTTAATTTATAAATTCATTTAATAGTTGACTACACAACTTTATTAATAAAGGTACTGCTGAAAAATTACATATATTTCATCGTTTTTTACAAATTTCCTCGTGAATTCATTTGCATTGCCTCTTTTTTCGTCAAGAGTACATATTAAGACTATAATATTAATAGACTCATTAGTTGCATTAAATCTTTCTTTCAAAGTTGCGTTTCAATGCTTTGAATCCATAAACATCAAAGGGCGTTTTCTGCAAATAACTAATTATATCAAGGTCTCATTCATTAAGGATGAATTGCATAGTACTTATCACGTAGAACTCATATCAAATTTTATTGAGAAATATATATATATAAATATATTTTACTTTCGTTGAACCTTACTGGCGTATAAATTTTGTTCGCAATTTTCGTAGTCTTTATATAAAAGTCACATTTTATCATATTTTGAACTGTTTATGATACTGGTTTTTAATTTTTTTTAATATAAATTATTGTCCTTTTTTTTTCAATTTCAAATAGAAATTTTAATGATTTACTGTAAGAAAAAATATCCTAAAAGGACGTACCCAAAGTAAAAAAATCCTTTTGATTTTCGCTGAACCTTCTTACCTAATAAATATATTCGCAATTTCCGTAGTTTTTTTAAATCACATATTACTGTAATTAATACATTAGTACTGTTAATGAGAGCGATTTTTTATGAATTAATGTGCTTGATTTTTCTGTTTCAATTAACACTTTAAATGATTTAATGGAAGAGAAATTGCCTTAAAATGACGTACCAAAAAAGAAAAAAAAATATTTCTTTTGATTTTCGTTGAACCTTTCTGGTGTAAAAATTAGATTCGCAATTTTTGTAATCATATTATAAAACTCACATTTTGTTATGATAGTGGTTGTTATTTTTTTAAAATAAATTAATGTCCTTGTTTTTTCTATTTTAATTAGTACTTTTTCTATTTTAATCAATACTTTTAATTGTTTTATAAAAAAGAAACTATCCGAAAATAATATATTCTAAGGACCAAATTTTCTTTCTTTCGATTTTTGCTGAACTTTCTAACGTAAGAAGAATATTTGCAACTGTGGTAGTTTTTTATAAAGTTAACATTTTACTATATTTAGAAATGTTAATGAGAGCAATGTGTTTTAGCAGACCAGAAAGGGAAAAACATTTTAAATTTTAAAATTGCAAAATTAATTTCCCAAACACGAAATTATTTTTGAGGTTTGATGTAAGTTTGCTTTTATAAATTCATTTAATAGATGACTGCATATCTTTATTAAAAAAGGTACGGCTGAAAAATTACATATGTTTCACCTTTTCCAAATTTCATATGTGTCTTCATTTTCATTGTCTCACTTTTAGTCGAGAGTACGGATGAAGACAGTCACATTAGTACACTCATTAGTCGCACTGACGCGACGCCACTAAATCTTTCATTCAAATATGCCTCTCAATGCTTTGTATTCATACACATCAAAGGGAGTTTTCTGCAAATAATTAATTATGTAAAGGTCTCATTCATTAAATATGAATTGCATAGTACTTATTATGCAGATCTCACGTAAAATTTTAATGAGAAAGCCATATCTTTCTTTTGATTTTCGTTGAAAATTTGTGGCGTAAGAATTATATTCGCAATTTTCGTAGTATTTTTATAAAGTTTACATTTTGTTATATTTTGAATTTTTTTATGATAGAGGTTGTTAATCTATTTTATATAAATTAATGTTTTTGTTATTTTCTGTTCAATTAATACTTTTAATGGTTTAATATAAGAGGAAAAAATTTCTTTATTTTTATTTTATTTTATTTTATTTTTCTGACATAAGAAATATCTTTCCAATTCTCGTAGTGTTTTACTATATTTAGAAGTGTTAATGAGAGCGATTGTTATATATTACTTTTATGAATTGATATTCTAGTTTTTTTCTATTTCACTTAACACTTTAAATGATTTAATGTATTAGAAACTGTCCGGAAATGCCATACACCAAGGAAAAAAAATATATTTTTCCCCTTCCTTTTCATTTATCAACCTTCTAGCGTAAAAAAAAATATTTTCAATTTCTGTAGTTCTTTTATAAAGTTTGCAACATTTAGAATTCTTAATGAAAACGATTGTTAATATTTTAATGAATTAATATTCTTGTTTTATTTTTAAGTTTTAATTAATACTTTTAATGCTTAAAAAAACTGCTCTAAAATTACATACCGCAAGAAAAAATTTCTTTCTTTTGATTTTCGTTGAACCTTTTGCACTGCAAAAAATAATTGTTAGTTTTACGGTATAGTACTGGCACCCTTGCTGCCAGTATTATAATGCAAAATCTACTGTAATAAACTCTAAAACAAGCCGTAATATACCGTTAAGCAGTAATGTGCATTATATTACTGCTACTGTATTTATAAGATTGTATACTAATGCTTATTTATGGTTTATTACTGTTAATTTTACGGTATAATACTGGCAGCTGGGACGCCAGTATTATACTGCAACACTAACAATCATTTTTTTCAGTATGGGGTAAAAAATACATTCACAATTTCAGTTGACTTTTTGATTAAGTTTGCAATTTACTATACATAGAATTGTTAAACGTACTAACTTTTTGTCAAGAGTACGTATGAAGCCCGTCATATTAATGCACGCATTAGTCGCGCTGACGTCACTAAATCTTTCATTCAAAGTTGCCCTCAATGCTTTGTATCCATAAATATCAAAGGTCGATTTCTGCAAATAACTAATTTGGTCAAAGTCTCATTCCTTAAAGATGAATTGCATAGCACTTATTATGCAGAACTCATATAAAATTTTTATGAGAAAGCTATTTCTTTCTTTTGATTTTCGTTGAATATTTTTCTGGTGTAAAAATTACATTCGCAATTTTCGTAGTCTTTTTTAAAAATTCACATTTTATTATATTTTAAATTGTAATTAGTGCTTTTAATGGTTTAATCCAATTCAAACTGTTCTAAAATAATATATCCTAAAGAGAAATTTTTCAGAAAAAAATTCTTATTGATATATATGTTTTTATGACCTTTATTTTCCACAAACTATCTTTGACATGCATATAAAATTCAACGGTGCCTTTTAAAAATGAAAAATTAAGTCACAACATCATAATAACGATTTATATGAAATACTGTACTAGGTCTTAATATGTACTCTTCACGAAAAGAGAGGCAATGCAAACGAATTCACGAGGAAATTTGTAAAAACGATAAAATATACATAATTTTTCAGCCGTACCTTTACAAATAAAGTTATGTAGTCAACTATTAAATGTGTTTATAAATCAAAACTTACAGCATTAGCCAGAAAAATAATCTGGTGTTCTGGAAATTTTGCCATTTTAAAGTTTAAAATGTTTTTCCCTTTCTACTCTTTTAAAAGAGATTTTTAAATTAGTAAACTTATGTCATGATCAATCTAAACGATGCTATTTTATAAAAATAATATAATCGCTTCATTCAAATAATGTGTTTCATTAATAGAATTTTGTAGTTTTTTTTTTTTTTTTTTTTTTTTTTTTTTTTACATTTCTAAAACAATTTTTTAACTTTTCTGTTTTGTTAAAAGGTATTTTTAAACAACCGCACAGTTTATTTTGATGGAAAACATTTTATTTTGACATTGTATATTGAAAATGCACCAGAAAAAACATATTTAATTGAATAAGAAAATTTTGGATGTTGCCAGTAGCATAGTTTCCTACGGTAAATTTAAATAATGTAATTTAAAAGAAATTACGTATCAAAATTTTTGTATGGTAATAAAGGTTTGTGAATAGTTAATTTGAGAAATTTGTATTTATATAAAACACTCTTAATAAATTACGTTTTAAATATCATTTCTATAGGGTAAAACGAATAAATTTTTGAATAAATCGGATGTTGTCAATCAAATGAACGTGCAACTTTGCGAAAGCTAATCTTTCATTCTCTTTACCGTAAAAAAAAATAAATACGAAAATTAAATTTCTTAAAGCTAGAAATGTAAATTGAGATGAACTACTCTTATACGAGCGTTAGAATTTTAACTATAGTACCATAAATCTGGTTGTAATTAAAACCATACACCGTAATTTCCTGCACATAATCCGCGGTTCAAACAATTGTTTTTGGACCCAGAAATATTATATGGTGATAGAAGACAAATATTTACGGCGATCTGAGAAGTTACTTTTTTTTTTTTTTTTTAAATTCTGACTCTAAAAATAATTGTTTGATCCGCAGATTATACACAGGAAATAACGGTAATTATTCACTATTATACAGTTACGCTGCTAAAAATCAGCAGCAAGCTTTTCAGTTATTCAGCCGTTTACTTTACGACAATTACGTTTTATGAAGATATTATAACTATATTATTGATTACATTATGGTCAGAAACTATTAAAATTATTGTTTTATAACCGTCACCTATAGAAACGGTCAAATAACTGTTTCAATTTGCTGCTGATTTTGTACAGTTATTAGAAGGATTCCATTGTACAATAGTCAACTCTTTAGTTTCAATAATCTCAACATCCAGTCTATTTTGATATCCAGTGTGATGTTTAGACTTTCGATAGACACACTCAATGTATAATTTTAACTATGTGTTTATTGAAAACACTAACTACCATTAACGAAGAAGTTGAAATCACTCTTTGTGATTACTTAAAAATATTGTAATATTTCTCAAAAAACCCTTTGCGGCGCAGGGAAATTAATGATTGACACCGTAATTTGAAAACCACTTTATTCGTAAATAGAAACAAACTATATTTCACGCATTGAATAAACCGTAGATTTTTTTAATCAAAATTCCGGTGGCGTTTGGAAAATAAAATTAAGTGGTTTCATAGATATACCACCGCGCCACAAGGGGTTAAGTGATTCGTTGGATTAAAAAGAAAACATATCCTAATGTATCTTCCAGACATCCTACCACCATCCGAAGTCACAAATAAAACACTGATCCCACATGAATCTCTTCACTTCATTTCACGTTCGATATTTTTTAATGTTCATCCACTTTACTTATTTTTTTTTAAAAGTTCGAAAATTGATGAAATGAAGGCGGGTTTAATTAATTCAGCAATTCGTTTAGAATTAGCTTCGTAATTTGAGCATCTTAGTACGGGATATGCTCTATTTCTCGCTTTTTTGGCTACCTTTACATTTATAAAAAGAAAAAAAACAGTTGGCATTTGGAGCATTAATAATTACACTAGGTGTTACAAAAATTTTCTCTTTCCATTGCTTACATTTTATAAGTAAACAAAACAATTGAAAATAAATGAAATATTAATATTGTTTTCCATTGGAATAAGACATTCGTTCGTTTAAAGATTAAACTTAAAAATAATTCTTTGAAGACAACGTGAAGTTCATTTTTTATTTGGTGAAGTTAATTTTAATGAATACATGTGCATTATAAAAAAAATACTGTTTTATATTTAAAATACTTCATGTAAATGTTTCGTTTCAGTCTTAGCCAATTTTAAAATAAATTCTCATGGATGACTTCAAAACAAATTTATTATTTTAGTAATCTTACCTCAAAATATTATTACAATTCAAGAACGTATCCGGCTTGAATTTATTGTAGCAAATAGGGTTAAAGTCTCAAATGTTTCTTTTATATAGAATTTTATTTCCCTTGTAAAAAGGATCACAGATCATGTTCTCTCCTCATATAACATTCATGTTCTGAAATAAGAATAATTTCGCATCAGAGGAATTTCACTCTTTTCATGACTGAGTTTAATCTTTCAGCTTTTAGTGAGAGTATTATTCCAATTAAAGAAAGTACCTGACTTTTAAATCTTATGAGACTAGTGATGAGAAAATCATAAATGTTTATTTTATTGCATATATAAGAAGAAAAGACGAGAAATAATATTATAGAGGGAAAGCTTTCTAGAAAATTGCGCACATTATCAGGAGTCACTAGAATTAGACTGAAGGGAAAAAAACCGTAACAGAGATTTAAATGTGTGTTTCTCTAATCCTAAAAAAACATGTTGTTTGGTAATACCAGAAAAATCGCTTTTATTTAAGATGGATAAAGCGCTTCTTTTATGTTTTCTAGTCTTTTACGGAGCTGTCACAGCCCCTTTACGGAGGGGCTGTGACAGCATCTGTCCAGGCTTTCATGTATTCTCAGGTAGACACTGAGCGAGCCCCTGCCTAAAGGTTAAAACGCAAATCAGATGCTTTTTTTTCAATTGTATTGTAATAAAATAAAATAAAGTAACAAATAATAATGAAATTGTTAATTTAAAAAACGTCTGCTGATCACTAGCTAAACAAGCATTTTTTTTATCAGAAATAATCTGCATTTATTACGAATTTACGGGAAAAACCGGTAAAATTAAATGAAAATTCGTACTAAATACCGATTATCTAAGTAAATATTACTGAATATCTTTTACTTGCGTTCTGGGAAGCAGTTTCTTACTGCAAAACCAACCATTTTTTTCAATGTGTTGAAATTTAAAAAGCATACGATGTGGTCAGTTATATGTTGACAAAATTAGTGGAAGATAATACAGTTCAATAAAGAAAAAAAAAATAGAACTTTGTGTTCCAATTACTTTTACAGTTAAAAAATCAAGGTCATCTATGAAGACGGTTTTCTTTTACTAAGTTTCAAAATACTGAAGATAATGAAGATAATCTAAAGAAGAATAATCTAATACTGAAGATAATCTAAAGAAATCTGAAGAAAAAAGTATCTTGAATTGTGAGAAATATGTTACAATATTAAAAGATTAAATAATATAAACTAAGATGGACATAAATGCATTTTTTTAAATACCGTATTTACTCGTGTATAGGGCGCACACGTGTATAAGGCGCACCCCTACTTCACAAGTAAAAATGGCGATTTCTTAAAATCTCGTCTTATAACGCGCACCATAAATTTGATGCGCTAATGAAGAACGACCAAAGGAATTTCAGTAAAAAAAAAAAAAAAAAGTCAAAACAAACATTACACTAGACCAGAAAACAAGATGAAAATGCATTTTTAGACTTCGGGTTGTAAGAGAATGACGGGAAATAGGAATGAGTGACGGCAAAGAGAATTGCTAATTAGCGTTTAGATAATGTCATTAGCTCTCTTGTATAAAAAACTGCAAGGAATGAAATAAATATGCAGTAATACTTCAATTAAGTAACATTTTCCGAGTTTTAATATCTTCTTTGAATAATTTTTTGTTTCATATGTATATCATTCGACTGCATCCAACAGTAAAAAATTATTCCGTGTATAAAGCGCACCTAGGAGTTTTGCCCTAATTTTTTGGAAAAAAGTGCGCCTTATACACGAGTAAATACGGTAAATAAAATTTGATATACAAAATACAAAACACTAGAAAACATTTAAAAATACAAGAGTAAACGTTTCGCCAAGCTACACGCAAGGCCTCATCAGTACAAGAAATTATTCATTGCATAATAACTAACTGTAACTGCCTTGATTTGTTCCAATGTTTACAATGCAATGAATAATTATTTGTACAGATGAGAACTTTCGTGTAGCTTGGCGAAATGTTTATTCTTGTATTTTTAAATGTTTTTTAGTGTTTTATTTTTTGTACATAAAATTTTACTTTTTTTAAAAAATGTATTCAAGTCTGTCTTAGTTTAAAATATTCAATCTTTTAATAGTTTTTTAAGTTCAGACGTTAAATGTATGTGTATTGCAAAATGTTACAATATGTTGCAATTTTGACTGTCTATGCCTACTTAGCATGAAATCGACATTATAAAGTTTGGAATTCGGTTGTCTGCGCATGTAGTATTACTGTATTTATTTCTGTGATTTTCTCGCTAAGAATGACATTATTGCTTTTCGCAGAAAATAATATAAATCTCTATTAAATTACAATACAATATCTTAACTGCATCGTTTTTTAGCGAAAACCCAAGCTCAAGGTGATGTAGAATCAAAGTATTTAGTATAAGTTAGAGGATTACAAACACAGGGTGAATGTTAATTTTATTCGTACGCATATTTTGCGATCAAGTTCCGTGCACACTGTATTTTGCACGCATGCACAATCATCGAGGCATCGTCTTTAATACTTCAAAATGAATATTATTCAATAACAATTTAAGAAAAATCTTTTTGTTTTGGTAGGTGATTCTTTCATGCTTAAATAGAGATTTTTAAAAATCATTCTGGAATACATAATGAATGAAAATTTTGTCTATATTTTCCTGATGCATTCGCACACAAAGTATATTTATAGGAAATTATTTTTATTTGAATAAAATACAGAATAAAAAATATTCGCCCAGCTATTCCTCAATTGTATTTACTAACGTACATTATTTTAAATAAATATTTTCTTTTCCGTGTTGTATCATTTTTGAATTATAACATTGAATATTTCTTCTTTAAAACTGATAATAGTTTTACTTTTACTTCTTAGTATTTTTTTAAATATGCATAAAATATAATTATTTAACTTTTAACCACTTCTTACTTATGGTTATTTAAAAACTGATATATTTTTATAGCAATGCTTTATAAATAATTACAGAAACACTAACACTTTCTCAAGCAACATCTAAAAATATTCGACGTTTGTTTCAATGTTAGTCCAAATAATTCTTTTTAAAGCCTGTTTGAAATTTTAGGTTTAGTTAATAGATTTAACATGGATTTTATCATAACATGAAAGAAATATTTTAAACTTTCGCGGAATTAATTTTTAAAATATAATTTTTTTCTTTCTATAAAAATTGTGAAAACTCTTTCTCTCCCTCACACACACAAAAAAAAAATGAAAAAAATGAAAAAATGAGAAAAGAATAAAAATTCGAAGAATGTATAAAGTTGCCATTTCACCGTATAGTAATAATAAAAAAATCATTTTATGTATTAAATTACTGCTATAGATATGTTGATCAAGATAATACCTTTCTTTAAGGTGAATTATTTTACTACACCACAGTTTTCAAAAGATAAATTTCTCGAAATTTTAAGAATTATCTTACGAATCTTGCATTAAAATAAAGTGTCTATTACAAATATAAGTCAAATGTTAACGGCAAATTATCCAAAGAAAATGTTTACATAACTGTAATTTAACTCCAGTTTAGCCAAAACATGGGAATAATAAATTTGGATGGAGTTGAATTACATTTATCGAACTATTTTCTGTGAAAACGGTCTGAAGATTGGATTATTTATTGCAAATTTTTAATAGTATTATATCAAAAAGTAGAACCTATATAAAGCCTGGATAATTAAAAACAAATATTTAGAGTAAATAAATTTTTCCCAATATATTTAAAGATAGTGCGTGTTTGGTAAACAAGTTTTAGATAAATATTTATGTATAGGAAACACAGCTTATTTCTGTGAAATATG
Source organism: Maratus speculifer (assembly GCA_964019185.1). Lineage (NCBI taxonomy): Eukaryota > Metazoa > Arthropoda > Arachnida > Araneae > Salticidae > Maratus > Maratus speculifer. Next base: position 95,375,090 of record OZ025302.1, read on the forward strand.
CATTATTTATGTACTATGTTTCATTCATTTCATCTCGTTCTGCATAAATAGAGTAGTTTGAGTTAAAGCTCACGTTCCTTCAATAAATAATTCATAATATGGAAAGTGCATGATATATGTATGTTCTCGATAAAGACAGCTTCAATTTTTTACTGAAGATTGTGCATAAAAGATATGCAGATAAAATAACAGAAAAATTATTTAAAAAAAAAAATTCCCTACGTCTGCATCGTTTTGGAAAAAACTCAATGAATTCACAAAATAAACAGTCAGAAGATGCTTTTTAAAAATATGTACATCTCGCAATATGAATTTTCTAAATAGTATGTACCATTTCTGTGATACCTGCTTTGTAAATAGTATAAAAATGAAATATTTCAGCAATTTCAAAGTAAACGTATTTGTAAATATTTGCACTTTTATTTGTTTTTGGACCAAATATCATCAGAATAATAGCTCTCTCAATAGTGCATTATTTTACTACACCACTGTTTTCGAGAAATAATCTTCTCTTTATATAATCTTAGAATATTGCATTAAAATAAGGTAAAGTATTATTCCTAAAAAAATACATAGTTAAATATTTACAATATTTTTTCCAGACATTCGACCTTTTTTATAGAAGATGTTTACATTACTGTAATTTAACTCTATTCTGGACGAAATATGGGAATAATAAATTTGAATAGAGTTAAATTATATTTATGTAACAGTTTTCTGTAAAAACGGTCGACATATTTGAGTATTGACTGCAAATTTTTAATAGTGGGATATCAAAAAATAAAATCTATATAAAAGCTGGATAACTAAAAGCAAACATTTAGAGTAAATGAAATTTATCCAATATATTTAAAAATTATGTGTGTTTGTTAAATACGTTTTAGATAAATATTTATGTAAACTTAAAACAGCTTCTTTCTGCGAAATATACATTATTTATGTACTAAGTTTTAGTTATTTCATCTCGCTCTGGATAAATAGAGTTTGAGTTAAAGATCAGGTTCCTTTAATAAATAATTCATAATATGGAATGCGCATGATAGATGTATGTTCTCCATAAAGAGAATTCCAATTTTTCTACTGAAGATTTTGTATAAAGGATATGCAGATAAAATAACAGAAAAAATATTAAAAAACTTTCCTACGTCTGTATCGTTATAGAAAAAACTCAAATAATTCACAAAATAAACAGTCAGAAGATGCTCTTTAAAAATGTGTATATCCCGCAATATGAATTTTTTTAATAGTCATAAAAACTATAATATACCATTTCTGTGATCTCTGCATTGTAAATAGTATGAAAATGAAATATTTCAGTAAATTAAAAGTAAATGTGTTTTTAAATATTTATATTTTTATTTATTTGCGGACCAAATATCATCAGAAGAATAGCTCTCTCAATAGTGCATTACTTTACTATATCACTGTTTCCCAGATATATTCTTCTCTTTATATAATCTTAGAATATTGATTTAAAATAAGGTAAAGTGTCTATTTCTAAAAAAAATTACATAGTTAAATATTTACAGCAAATTGTCCAGACATTCGACTTTTTTTTTATAGAAGATATTTACATTAATGTAATTTAACTACATTCTGGACGAAATATGGGAATGAATAAATTTGAATAGAGTTAAATTATATTTATGTAACAGTTTTCTGTAAAAACGGTCAACATATTTGAGCATTTACTGCAAATTTTTAATAGTGGGCTATCAAAAAGTAAAGTCTATATAAAACCTGGATAACTAAACAAAAAAAAAATTTAGAGTAAATAAAATTCATCCAATATATTTAAAAATTGTGCGTGTTTGGTAAATAAGTTTTAGATAAATATTTATGTAATAGAAAAACAGCTTCTTTCTGTGAAATATACATTATTTATGTACTAGTTTTTTTTTATTTCTTCTCCTTTACTTCAACAAATAGTTCATAATATTGAATGCGCATGATAGATGTATGTTCTCCATAAAGGCAGTTCAAATTTTTTATTGAAGATCGTGCTTAAAAGATATGCAGATAAAATAACAGAAAAATTATGAAAAAACTCACCCCAGTGTCTACAGCTTTATAGAAAAAAACAACACAAATCTTTCGCAAAATAAACTCCCAGAAGATGTCTTTTAAAAGTGTACACGTGTCGCAAAAAGTATTTTAAAAAATAGTAATACAAAAAACAATATACGATTTCTGTGATATCTGCATTGAAAGTTGTATGAGAATAAAATGCTTCAGCAATACCACAATAAACGTGTTTTTAAATATGTGCACTTCTTTTCGTTTTCGGACTGAATTTCATTTATCATGCATTAACCCTTCCCGGCGCAGTGTTGCCGGGTCGGCAACACCTAATGTTCTCCCTGTTTAGAGACATAAAAATTCCGTGAATATTTCAAAAACTACTCTAATGGCTACTTTAAACCTTTCTTGTGAGTTCTAGATCGCCGCACCACACAAGTGAAATTCTACTGTTTTTAAATAATAGTTAAAATATTTTACTCTAACACGCGCTTCACAGCAATGCTCTTCTCACTGCGCTTATCAAAGCTTTACTTATGGGATGTTACCACTTCGGCAACAGCTGTAAAATTAAAATGGTTTGTGCAAGCTTTACAAAATTATAAATGTGTACTCCTCTAGGCCTAAATATATTGTCTAATTTTTCTTTTCTTTAAAATCCAACTTTAAAGAGTAGTGCGCCGGAAAGGGTTAATATGATATTTAACTGTTCACTGCACCGAGTGCCACATCTGGTACATACCAAAAAGCACTATAGTTCTCATTATGTGCGATGAATTTAGCCAATAGGATCGCAGTAACAGATTAAGAACAGCCCTAGGAATGGAATAACAGTTATTTAGTCCATGTTAGATGGCTGCATTTGTCAAAAAAATCACATTTGTTTTGCGGAAATAAACAAATTTTCGATCAATACTGTAAAAAAACTGCTGGCTGCCATACAGGTTGCAGTAAAAATAGGTGTAATAAATAAATGTACATCTAATTTTACTGCATTTTTTGCGACACTGCTGCACTGTTGCCGTCAATTTAAGTTTTTTTTTTTTTTTTTTTCATGGAAGTCATTAAGGCAAAATTTACTTTTACTATTTTTACTGAATACTAAAAAATATTTATATAAAGAAAGTTACAGAGTGTTAACCAAATAAAATGAATTAATTTAAGCCCATTTAATTGCAAAATATAGCAATGCAATATTTAAAAACCCTAATTGTGTATGCAGGGTCACATCATAAAATGTCAAATTTTAGCTGAAAATTTTATTTTATTATTATTTTTTTTTACTATTTTTCTCATTATTAAACATAAAGATAGAAAAGGTTTGAAGGTAGTGCAGTAAAGGATTAAAGGGAAGGTGGACGTTATTATTATTACTTTTTTCAATTTTCATCATAGCAATATGAAATTTTGTGCATATATATATTTCACCAAAAGCATGTAGAACACCGTCAAAAATTTTTTAATCCTATTAAAATTAATACATTTCGTTTAAAAATTCGTCTAAAAATTAATTTTTTTAAACGCATTTTTAAAATGCCCCTCCTGTTTTAATTTTTGAGATATTTTCTTGCTTTTGCATTTTTATAAAAACTTCATTATAAACAAATTTGTGTAAGATTTTTTTAAACTCTTGAATAGCTAATATTTTACAGATTTTCATTAAATTACATATCGATTTTCATTTCGCCTTTTAATAAGTAAAGAATCAAATTTGACTATCTTAATAACGACGAATTTTAAAAAGCTTACTCAATTTCTTTCTAAACAATACCAGGATATTTCCTTATGAATTTCGTAAATATTGATAAAAAATTACGTCGCAAGGAGCATTTCAAAAATCTACAAACGCTGAAAAATTACTTTTGAGAAAAACACATTTAAAGTATATAAAAAAACGTACCTTTAATTATTTACTTCTTAAATCCTTCATAAATGATATATTAATAAGAAAAAACTATTTTGTTTCTATTATACCACAGCTTTAAAATGTGCTTTTAATGTGCTTAAAAGTTCTTGAATTGTACATATTATTTAATTATTTTTAAAACATTTTTTACACTTTAGGGATCTGTATGTTAATGTACATTAGTAAAAAATAAAATAAAAAGATGCCTACATAACATTAGGGATTATCGGATTTTTTATAACAAGTTAAAACTATAATATATAATTTCTGAGACATCGGCAATATAAGTATTTTCAGAATGAAATAGTTCAGCAATGTAACAATAAAAATGTTTTTAATTCTTAGTGCTGTTATTCGTTTGCAGCTCAAATATTGCTTAATCATCGATTAATATGATATTTAAAATCAAATATCCTCCCGAAATATACGTGCTGCATTTTTTTCCCTGAAAATATGTATTATTTACTAATGTATTACCATTTCTCATTTTTTTTACATCATTATATGTTAGCATACATTAATAAAAAAAGGGTATATATAACATTACTTACTTTTTAATATACAAATAAAACTAAGTATAGTTTTTAAAGCTAAAAATAAATGGAAAAATTAAATGTCTTTACTAGCGAAAATAAAATGAAGAAATGCTAAAAACTTCATAAAAATAGATTTTTTTTTAACCCTTATATTTAAATATACGAAATTCGATGAATAGTTTCATTTGTATATGTAAACCAAACTGGCAGAAAAAACTATCCTCGATTTTAATTGATATGTAATGCGCATGAACTTTTTAAAACGTTGTCCCTAACGCTTAGAAAAATACCTCATTTTTCTCCAACCTTTGTTTTCTATTAATTTATTTTGCTATTAAAAAACTTCCATTTTCATTTACTCTTCTCTTGAAGAGTATTTAAAATACAAGTAATAAAAATAAGTAAAATGAATTCGAAGTTCCCTTGCTCCCTGGAATAAAACGGAAATATTCACACTTTTCTGCAATTCTGATTATAATAATTCTGAGAATTTTATTAAAACTTCTTGACATTGTTATGACATGCATTAATATTCAAATAACGAAAAGTATTAATCTGATTACTATAAAAAACAGATTTTTTTGTTTTTAATGTAAGCTTCCCATGAATATTTATAACGTTATGTTGTAAAATATATGGAGTATATTGATTGAACGAATAAAGCTTATTCTTAGTACATAAATAATTCATGAAGCAAAATAATAAACAAAAATGTATTTTATTAGAGATTTTATCGAGTTTTTATTCAAAATTAAGCTGCTTATTTTGTCCTACTCTTAGAATTTCGAAACATTGCATATGCATAATTTTTGTGACTGCATAGTATTGCCCTTGAAAAAGAGACATGTACCATAATCTCCAATTTTATTTTAAATTGTTCTACTGTTGTTGATTCCATTTGTTTCTCTTGTCGTGTTTAAATTTGTTATATTGGTTTATTCTATATTCGTTGTAGATGTTTATTTGTAGTATTATATACTACACGCCGGCCAGTTGAGATCAATAGTATTTTCAGAGTTAAACAAGGTTCTTCTATTGTATGCAACATGAATAGATGCTAAAATCCATACTTTAGATCAGCAAAAGTTCTCCAAATGATTAAAAATTAATCTCCAATGTATGTATGTAGTCTTGTGTTGCTTGGCAACTAATGAATAACTCCACAGATACACGAGCATTAAAGCGAAGTGAGGACCAAATTATTTAAAAGTCACCTTCTTTTTGTCGACTTAATAAAGTCCCAGGATCTTTACTTAAGTCATTCCAATAGATGCCCACTTGTTTGGGCCATTCAAATTCCACTTTTTTTTCGTTACTGAATATCATAACATATCATTTTGGGGTTCATATGACGTATGTTTGCAAGTTAATTGAATTTTCGCCAATTTACAGCGATATTTGAAAGCTGATTATTTTATCATTTTCATGTAAATTCATTTTCCTGTTTCTTTAATTCATCTACGAATAACTTCCGTCGACACAGAAAGTTCTGACTTCCTTTTAAAGTGATTAGCAATCATTACTTGTGTAAATGTCCGTTTCTGGATCCTTTTGTCATCTTATGTTCTCGTCACACAAGATCTTTCAGATTATGTTTTGTTTTGAAGGAGTCATCCTTAGACTATACTTCATAGACAGACCACTTTGGACGATTCAATGTTGCTGAAATTTCTGCAACAGTCTTCCCTTTCCATTTCAGCTTTCTTACTTTAATTACCTCATCTAATTAAATATTTTTAGCTCGCGGCATCTTCCCTAACATATGCTATATAGAGGTATAATTAAATACTTCAGACATGTGACATCATAACTTGGAAATTAGCATTTTTTTTATGAACAGTTGGCTAAAAATCAAAAAAGTGTCTAAACTTTTGCAATATGCAAATTTTACTTTTTTCAGCTAAATTAAATATTATCTTATATTATAACCATTATTTTTATGCTACATTATATAAAATATGTTTGAAAATAAGTATAGCCATTTGTAAAACTCACGTGTTCGTATTTTTTATTAAAAGGTTAAAAAACACCAGTGTCTAAACTTTTGCTGAGCACTGTATTACCATGAGTAAAAATACATCGTAGCCGCTTTTGTTTTATCAAAGCATTCGCAAACGTTCTTTTATTTTACAAAACATGAGAAAGCAGTGTATTTTTAATAATTTCCGAGATGACTGAGACATGTACAGTTCATCTTCAGGGATATTCAAAACAATTGCGTTATATAACGGTATAAGGTGGGAAAATAAGTGCTACTTCTTTTAATGATATTACGCTATTCAAGCATACTGAGTTTTATATTTAACACTGAGGTATGCTACAAGTTTCTTATTTTAGAATATAGTGCCATAATTTTTTTAATTAACTGGGATAGAGATAATAGTTTCGCTACAGAAGAAAATAAACAATAATTGACTATTAAAACCTATGAAAATAATTGGTGAAAGTGCGTTTCAGTACTGTGATGCATTTTAAAATAAAATTATTATTTAAATGTTTCTTGAATCTTGTGAATTCTATTGATAAAATACAAGGCCTTACAAAAATTGTCAACAAGATCACTTTATTGGAAGGAATTCCTGAATGAAAATAGTTAATTTCACTTTGCGTTTAACGGAACTAAATTTTAGTACATTATGTAATATACATATACATTCATAGAACAGTTTTAGGATCATTTTATATTTTCTAGATAGTACAAAATTGCATTTTCGAATTTGTTATGGATTATGTTTATGTATTTAACTCTTTATCTACTGACGGTAATTATAAGTACCATTACTTATAATTACCTTATTAGTACTTATTATAAAATTCTCTTAATAAGTCAATTAGTTGTAATAATATTTAGAATGAGTTACAGATTGATTACGTTATTTTGTCCCAAAAGCATTATTGGTTACACAAAACAAAAATATTTTTAAAAGAATGATTTATTTTGCTTTTATATCTTTTCAGGTTTTTTTTGGCGTAGAAAGAGAGGGATGGGGGGGGGGGGGGGGTTCAATTCGGAAATATTTCTATATTTATATTGTAAGAGCATCATATTTGTACATTTTATAATTCTACAAAATACTAAGAAAACAATTTGAAATGAAAGATTTGAGTGGGGTTATAAATGTTGCACAGAATCCCTGTAAATTCAAATTTAATTAATCCTTCTAAATCCTTCAATCCTTCTAAAATCCTTCAAAAAATTATTCAATGATTATGTAAATCTCTTAATTTAGTTTAAACAATTTACGTAAAATGCTTTAGAATGTAAAATTTTCATGAATTCATAATTCAGTAGATAAAGCGTTAGATTGTTTCTTTAAACACTATTCTTCACCTTTATGAACTGTGAAGTTTTGTTCTACTCTTATGAATGTGTTGGAAAAAGATTCATAATCTATGCTGTACGAATGATTTTTCGCACTTTTTATTTAAAGAAGTCTCTTTAAAAATTAAGTATATTTTGCTATCCCATTTCGTGCGCGTTCAGAGTTGTGTTTTTGGAGTATTAATCAGTTTTCTTCACCATAAAAATCTCATTTTTGAATGATATGAACCATATTCCAATAATGTACTTGCTCTTCTTTATTCAATGTTAAATCTATACCATTTTAATAAATTATTATAAATTTCTTTTAATAAGTATGTTAGTTGTAATACTGTTTAGAATGAGTTACAGGTACATTACTTTATCTTGTTCCAAAAGCATTATTGGTTACACAAAACAAAAATATTTTTAAAGGGATGATTTCTTTTACATTTGTATCTTTTCAGCTTTCTTGACGCTGAGGGGTAAGGGGGAATGAGGATTTTTGAATGCGGAAATATTTCTTTATTTATATTGTAAGAACATCATGTTTGTACGTTTTGAATTCTACAAAATACTAAGAATATAATTTAAAATAAAAGATTTGAGTGTGGTTATAAATACTGCACAAAAAATCCCTGTAAATTCAAATTTAATTCATCCTTCTAAATCCTTCAATCCCTCTAAAATCCTTCAAAAATTTATTAAATGATTATGTAAATCGTTTAATTTAGTTTAAACAATTTGCGTAAAATGCTTTAGAATGTTAAATTTTCATGAATTCATAATGCAGGTAGATAAAGGGTTAACAAGTTCTAGAAATCCTGTTTTTTAGAAATATTTTATTAACTTTGCACGCAACGTTTTATTACAGTGAACATAAATAGAAATAATTATATACAGAGAACATTGGTGAATAAAAAAAACATCATGCAATGACTTACAGAATGTGAATTGCAATTTGAATTTCTGTTGGTTTTGTACATTAAAATTTATCATCAATAAAACAATTCGGAAATTGCACATCAAGCGTAGTAAACGAGGTGCGTTCGTACACTGTAAAAAAAAAAAAATTCAAGAGGTTACTAAAAATTTCTTAGTAAATTTGTATTCCGCAGAATTTTTTAGTAACCATTACAAACTTTTTTTTGTAAGTAAAACAAGCATTTCTTTTGTAAACTGAACAAAAGAATTTTTTGTATAACTAACTTAAAAAGTTTTAGTATGAGCCACAAAGCAAATTTTAGTAATAGCTCCAAAATTACTTTTAATAACCATTAAGTGCAACCGAAGCGGAGGAGACTTCTGAAGCGGAAGATTTTCGGCAAAACTGCAATAGATACCAGCACTAAACATTCTTAACTGCTCCGACAGGATTTTCATAATCCCTTTATTAACGAGACACTACAGACATTCGGGGTGTATTTGGCGGTGGTAAGTTTCGAACCCGGGACCTTTTAGCCTGGAGCCCGTTACTATAACCACTATGCTATCAAGGCCACACCAACTGAGTTTTAGAAAGAGCTATTAAAAATATAAAACTATTAACTCTATTCGTTGCTAACTTTTTTCTAGTAATTCTTACAGATTTTCTAGTAACCGACTAAGATTACCAAAAATTTTTTAGTAATTACAAGGATCACTAAAGTTTTTTTAGTAGATCGACCTTTTTTTTTACAGTGTACTGTGATGAAATTTAAAAATATTTAGATTTTGGTGTAATAGTATGTAGTACTTCGGATACAGTATCGAATCCGAAATCTTGTGTGTATCCCTATAAATACTATATGCTTTCTATTGTACAGGAAATAACTTGTAATAAACCGCAACAACGTATATGAGCATCATAAAATGTTAAATTGTTTAATATAATTGAAGCGCACCCTAAACAAAGTTTTCCCCTATACATTATGCAATGCGATACTTTTTTGTGGCTCTATAAATTAATATCAAATATTCTTTCTATCATAAATTGTACAGAATGTATATTTTAATACATACTTCCTCGATGTATGAAAAATTTATTATGTTCAAAAGAGTGCAACATCATTAAAATGAATTTGAAAATATTTTTCCCACTGGCCGTAATGTAACGGAATATTTTCAGTTGTCCCATTAATTAAACAGTACATCCGTTTTTCATAAAATTCGAAAAGACTCGATAAAATTATTCATCAATTATGTATTTTAAATTTCAAACGATTTGGTTGTGTGGTTTTTGCTCTGTTATATGCGGACAGACCGACAGACAGACGGACTGACTGACGATATTAAACAAAAATATACAGTCTTAAAAGAAAGATCAATGCCATTTTAAAGAATGTATTTTCTATTTAGACTTTTCTTTTTTTAGAAATTTCTTTATTGCATTAAAAGCTCTTTCTAAAATTCTAAACTTATTTTATCTATCAAAGTTTTTTTCTTTAAATATATTACTTAGTATTTTAAAAAATTCTGTTTGTAATTTTTTCTTAATTTTTAAATACGACGGGAAGAATTTTTGTTATTTATAATCCTGTGAATTTAATTTAAACATTTTGACACTGTGATGACACTCATGATAATGCCAATAACAAAAAAAACACTAATCCCATTAATGCACTTTGCAGATTGTTTTTCATTTTAAATTTTTAATATAAGCTCCCCATGAATATTTATACATTCATTATAAAGTACATAACAAATATTGATTGCTCGAGTAAAGCTTATTCATAGTGAATTAATAATTCATGAAGCAAAATGTTGAACAAAAATGCATCTGATTAGAGACGTTAAGTATTTTCTTAAAATTAAGCGGCTTATTTTGTTATAGAGTTAGAATTTTGAAATAAGGTACCCTGGGGTAATAACGCCAGGCGGGGTAATAACGCCAAGTGCTTATATTTTGCATAATTATGAAATAATCAGGTAAATGACACCCATGTGCTATGCGCAGAAAAGTTTTGAGTCATATAAATCGCAAAAAACAGCTTCAAGTTAATTTGTTTCATATTTAGGTCTTATTGTTTTTACAAACAACTAAAATTAACGCTTGATCTAAAATTCGCGAGATACGTTTTGTGATGTGAAGACTATCTTTTTATCCGGAAATACTTTGTTAATTACATAAATTTGTAGTGCATTTCATGTACTTTTAAAATGTTGTTGAAGATTTTGGATATCTTCTCGAGATAATTTGTAATTTAAAAGTCCTTCCGGCAATGCCGGGAGGAAGAGGTAGCTTTCATATACTTATATATATATTTATTTATTTTAAGGTAAGTTACATTGTTCAAAAATACTAAGCTCAAATTAGTGGAAATAATCTTATAAAATTAGTGATTTTATAAGATTGAAACTAGTTTTTGTCAAGACTGAATATTAATAGGAATTTTTAGAAATTAGTCATCTTTTATTCTACCTGGTTTTATTTTAAGCGATTTAGAGAGTCAACAAATTCCACGATATCATAAAGTGTATGCCATTTTAAAGCAACATTGTGGATCGGTCAGATCAGACCGTTTCAAAATGTCAGCCATAAGCAAAATTCAAAGTGCTATAACTCAGTCATTCTTTAAGATATAGACAAAATAAAAAGTGTTCTGGAATCGTTGTTTTAAGTTCTAATACGTAAAAGAAAAATATTTTTCAATTTTTAATTTTTTCGCATTTAATTTTAAATTTTTAATTTTTTAAAGAATTTAAAATGGCCACCATTTTGAAACAAAATGGTGGATGATGCTGGCCAACGAACTCGGTCGAGACATTTGTATGTACTATGTACATCCCAAGTTTCATAGAAATCGGTTCATAAATACGCGTGTTATCACGTGACAAAAATCAGATCGTTTCAAAATGTCAGACATAAGAAAAATTCAAAGTGCTATAACTCAATCATTTTGTAAGATATAGACGAAATAAAAAGTGTTCTGGAATCGTTGTTTTAAGTTCTAACACGTAAAAGAAAAATATTTTTCAAATTTTTATTTTTTCGTATTTAATTTTAAATTTTAAAATTTTAAAAAAATTTAAAATAGCCACCATTTTGAAACAAGATGGCGGATGATGCTGACCAACGAACTCGGTCGAGATATTTGTATGTACTATGTACATACCAAGTTTCATTGAAATCGGTTCATAAATACGCGTGTTATCACGTGACAAAAATCAGATCGTTTCAAAATGTCTACCATAAGAAAAATTCAAAGTGCTATAACTCAATCATTTTTTAAGATATAGATAAAATAAAAAGTGTTCTGGAATCTTTGTTTTAAGTTCTAACACGTAAAAGGAAAATATTTTTCAACTTTTAATTTTTTCGCATTTAATTTTAAATTTTAAATTTTTTAAAAAATTTAAAATGGCCGCCATTTTGAAACAAAATGGCGGATGATGCTGACCAACGAACTCGGTCGAGACATTTGTATGTACTATGTACATACCAAGTTTCATTCAAATCGGTTCATAAATACGTTAGTTATCGCATGACAAAAATCAGATATATATATATATATATATATATATATGGTTATATATATATATATATATATATATGTCAACATTTGAAAGGAGGGTGGTTTTGGGGTCTGGGGGTCATGATCGGTGAAAATATACCAAAATTTTTCGGAAGTGCTTTCCTCCGGACGGCTGCAATAGGTAGCTTTTTACTTTTTGTAATGAAAGCTACCTAAAATGTACTGCGCAATAATTATACCGGGGTAATAACGCCAATCCTTGACATTAAAACCCCGGTTGATTCCCTACAGTGGCCGAGCTACATCCTAAATACCGATTCAAATAAACACAGTTAAAACTGTGCAATGTTTCTCATATTTCTATTTAAGCGGTTCTTTTTGAGCAAAAAGAAGCTCACGGTCTGATATTCTTTTGCCTCATCCTCCCCTCCCTCACCACACCTTTATTTTTCTTACACTTTCACAAAAAATTGAACATTTTCAATAGCTTAGAATGCAATTTGTCAATTTCTAAGTTTGTAGAGTTTGTATTTTTAGAATTGGGCTACCTACATGCAATTATTCCATCTTATTTCATAGTTTTGTTTGCATGGCGTTATTACCCATATAGGTGGGTAATAACGCCAAATAGCATTGATCAAGAAAAAACGCCATTACATTTTATGAATACATATCTGTTAAATTATTTTATTTTATATAGATAGTCAATGAGTATCTGTATCAGATCCTATATTTATTTTAAAAATACAATCTAAAACTAAGCCGTGGAAATTGGTAGAACCTTAACGTGGCGTTATTACCCCAGGGTACCTTAATTCTTTTTGAATTATATATATATATATATATATATACATATACAAATATATATATATTGGAGTAAAATATTTAAGACTGCAGCAATTTTTGAATACTATATTTTTTAATAATGAATATTTCGAATACTATTTTAATAGAAACAATATGATTTAAATCAAGACGTTCTGTTTTATTGTGTGCATGCATATACAATGCTATATGGTTTTTAACTTTGAAAAGTATAAATTACTATGCAACTCTCTCACATATGATTTCTTTTCACATAAATGAATAAGTCTTGAACTTAAAGAAATAAATTCGTCTTGAACTTGACATTTAACTTGATTGTTCAAATAAATTGAACTTTTAAAAGGTAGACATTTACATTTTTTTTATATACCATCTGCACAGTATAAAAAGACATTTATCATAAGTCTAAAAAATATAACATAAATACAAACAAAAATATACAATAACAGATTCCGTGATTTCCATGATTTTTAAAAGCGTTCTTTTATTTTTAGAAATTTTTAGGTGACTGCAGAAATTGTAATTATTCTTTTTGAATCAGAATGCTAGACAAAAATAAAAAAATACAAATAGCGTTCATTAAAATTTGATAAGAATTGCACATAAAAAGTATCCTGTTGTTAATTTTTAATGAAAGCGAGACTTCGACATAGTTATTTTCAGAAAATAAACTTTCATTTTAATATATTTTTGTACTGAATTGAGAGGAATCTCTGACTTTCAGATTTAGTCTACAACAGCAAAATTAATGAAGATACTGAATATTTGCATATGAATATTTTAACATTTATTTTTTAAGTACAGAGACGAAATGAACGTGAATTCAGAAGAAAATTTAAGAATTTCAAAAAGAGGAAAGACAAAATCATTTTCCAAAAGTATTTTTATTAGTAAAGTTGTGCTATCATCTTTCTAAAATACATGAGTTTATAAAAAGCATACTATATCATTAAATAAATGAAATCTCGTGTTTCACAAACTAAATTTTGCAGTTTCGCATTTTTAAAAATACTTTTTGTTTTCCTGTTTTCACAATGAGACTTTTAAAGAAAGTTTGTACTATCAACTGTCTAAAATATGTTTATATGACTAAAACAACATCATTAAAAAAAGCGAATCTCGTGTTTCACAATCTACATTTTGCAATATTTTATTTTATTTTATTTTAAATAATTTTTTTTTTTTTTTTCTGTTTCGACAAAATAAATTATCAAATATGCGCACAGCCAAAGTTACAGCATATTTTTCGTCGAATAATGATGTTTTACCCTCATTTTTTAAAGCATACCGTTGTTTAAATAAAAGATCTCTCTTATGTTAATGGTCAAATTATACTTAATTTTAGAAAACAATTTTAATAATTTTATATTTTTAATGTGTTGTAAATAAATTTCTACATTTCAGTAAGCACACATTAATGAATCCAGTTTGATTTTTCATTTAGTTTGGCAGCAGATGCTTGACACATCAAAAACTTGCGAAACCAACTCCAAGCTTGCAAATTGGCGTATAATAAATTATGCAAGATGTTTTTTTTCATTAAGTCTGATTTAAACTTGATTTGAAAAAATAAATGAAGCTAAAAGCTGCGCGCGCAGATTCTTTCCCCGCTTTTTTTTTTGAGGAGGACGAATACAAACATGGCGTGAATCAAGTTTGCCATAATTTCTAGAAATTGATTTTGGTAGGTCACAGTTCATATTTATTTTGAAAATTTATTAGAAATAAAATAGGTATTTAAGGAATATCTGAAAACAAATACCAACTGAATCTAAGCCATGGAAGTTTCGAACAGAAATGAGTTTAGTGTTAACATTTTAATAAACAATTTTATTTTATTTGAAAGAAGTTTAACGAAAAATTTAAAAACAAATATTATTGACATGTTTCAATTCCAGTCTAATAAGGATCAAAATCATAATTATGGTTATGGTTATGGTTCTTATTAGATTGGAATTCTTTTTTTTTTATTAGAAATAAAATAGGTATTTAAGGAATATCTGAAAACAAATACCAATTGAATCTAAGCCATGGAAGTTTCGAACAGAAATGAGTTTAGTGTTAACATTTTAATAAACAATTTTATTTTAATTGAGAGAAGTTTAACGAAAAATTTAAAAACAAATATTATTGACATGTTTCAGTTCCAGTCTAATAAGGATCAAAATTATAATTATGGTTATGGTTATGGTTCTTATTAGATTGGAATTCTTTTTTTTTTATTAGAAATAAAATAGGTATTTAAGGAATATCTGAAAACAAATACCAATTGAATCTAAGCCATGGAAGTTTCGAACAGAAATGAGTTTAGTGTTAACATTTTAATAAACAATTTTATTTTATTTGAGAGAAGTTTAACGAAAAATTTAAAAACAAATATTATTGACATGTTTCAGTTCCAGTTAATAAGGATCAAAATCATAATTATGGTTATGGTTATGGTTATGGTTCTTATTAGATTGGAATTCTTTTTTTTTATTAGAAATAAAATAGGTATTTAAGGAATATCTGAAAACAAATACCAATTGAATCTAAGCCATGGAAGTTTCGAACAGAAATGAGTTTAGTGTTAACATTTTAATAAACAATTTTATTTTATTTGAGAGAAGTTTAACGAAAAATTTAAAAACAAATATTATTGACATGTTTCAATTCCAGTCTAATAAGGATCAAAATCATAATTATGGTTATGGTTATGGTTCTTATTAGATTGGAATTCTTTTTTTTTATTAGAAATAAAATAGGTATTTAAGGAATATCTGAAAACAAATACCAATTGAATCTAAGCCATGGAAGTTTCGAACAGAAATGAGTTTAGTGTTAACATTTTAATAAACAATTTTATTTTATTTGAGAGAAGTTTAACGAAAAATTTAAAAACAAATATTATTGACATGTTTCAGTTCCAGTCTAATAAGGATCAAAATTATAATTATGGTTATGGTTATGGTTCTTATTAGATTGGAATTCTTTTTTTTTATTAGAAATAAAATAGGTATTTAAGGAATATCTGAAAACAAATACCAATTGAATCTAAGCCATGGAAGTTTCGAACAGAAATGAGTTTAGTGTTAACATTTTAATAAACAATTTTATTTTATTTGAGAGAAGTTTAACGAAAAATTTAAAAACAAATATTATTGACATGTTTCAGTTCCAGTCTAATAAGGATCAAAATTATAATTATGGTTATGGTTATGGTTCTTATTAGATTGGAATTCTTTTTTTTTTATTAGAAATAAAATAGGTATTTAAGGAATATCTGAAAACAAATACCAATTGAATCTAAGCCATGGAAGTTTCGAACAGAAATGAGTTTAGTGTTAACATTTTAATAAACAATTTTATTTTATTTGAGAGAAGTTTAACGAAAAATTTAAAAACAAATATTATTGACATGTTTCAATTCCAGTCTAATAAGGATCAAAATCATAATTATGGTTATGGTTATGGTTCTTATTAGATTGGAATTCTTTTTTTTTATTAGAAATAAAATAGGTATTTAAGGAATATCTGAAAACAAATACCAATTGAATCTAAGCCATGGAAGTTTTGAACAGAAATGAGTTTAGTGTTAACATTTTAATAAACAATTTTATTTTATTTGAAAGAAGTTTAACGAAAAATTTAAAAACAAATATTATTGACATGTTTCAATTCCAGTCTAATAAGGATCAAAATCATAATTATGGTTATGGTTATGGTTCTTATTAGATTGGAATTCTTTTTTTTTATTAGAAATAAAATAGGTATTTAAGGAATATCTGAAAACAAATACCAATTGAATCTAAGCCATGGAAGTTTTGAACAGAAATGAGTTTAGTGTTAACATTTTAATAAACAATTTTATTTTATTTGAGAGAAGTTTAACGAAAAATTTAAAAACAAATATTATTGACATGTTTCAATTCCAGTCTAATAAGGATCAAAATCATAATTATGGTTATGGTTATGGTTCTTATTAGATTGGAATTCTTTTTTTTTATTAGAAATAAAATAGGTATTTAAGGAATATCTGAAAACAAATACCAATTGAATCTAAGCCATGGAAGTTTCGAACAGAAATGAGTTTAGTGTTAACATTTTAATAAACAATTTTATTTTATTTGAGAGAAGTTTAACGAAAAATTTAAAAACAAATATTATTGACATGTTTCAATTCCAGTCTAATAAGGATCAAAATCATAATTATGGTTATGGTTATGGTTCTTATTAGATTGGAATCAAAAAATGTCAATAATATTAGTTTTTAATTTTTCGTTACACCTTTCTCAAATAAAGTAAAATTATTTATTCAAATGTTTATATGTAAAAGGTGAATTTCTTAAAATCTTGTGGTTTAAGGATCTAAAAGATTTAATAACTTTTTTATGACAGTTTCTTGGGGATTTTGGTTTTATTTGGTTTTGGCGAACAGCTTAATCTTTCTTAAATATATGATAAGCAGTGTAATATGATATTTTTTTCATAATTTAATTTACTTGCTCAATCCTTCGCCTAAACGGTAGATTCTTAAGATAGATGATTTATTTCTTGTTATTTTTATATTAACCTTTCGCAAGTGATTAATAGGCAAATATTGTTCCCATCGCACTTTTGCGTATTTCATTAATTTAATTTTTTAACTAATTTTTTTAAATCCATAATATTACTTTAAAATTCGAAGACTTAAAATGAATTACCTTTACTTATTTCTTTTCCTTTCTCTTTTTTCCTTTTCTGTTTTTTAAGAAAAAGGAAAGAAAAGTAATAAGTAATACCATAATTTAAGACATTTAATTTCAACATCAAAATATTCTTTTAATTCAAGAAAAATAAATAGTGCTGGAGAACTGGAACGGCAAAATTAAAAAAAAAGTTATTTGCCTGATATGCGTCCGAGTAACATAAAAGTACCAAGAATTTTTTGCGATCATGGTAATTTTTGTGTAGTTTAATTCGATAAAACAATTTTGATTAAAAATTGCATATAAAAGATAAAGTGGTCATCTCGCAATCCTTTATGACTGTCCCATGACTTATATTACTATAATATAAACCTGATAATTTGGTTGTTATTCCCTTTTATCCATCTTTGTGTTACAAATTAGCTAAAGTTTTAAGACGGTTCGATTTTAACGTTATCTTTAAACCTGTCAATAAATTCAAATTTCTTTCCATTAAATCCCCTGTCCTTGACCACCAAAAATGAGTAATTTATGTTGTTCCTTGTAATGGGTGTGATTTATCTTATATTCGTCAAACTAAAAGGGATCTAGAAATCGGCTTAAAGGAACACTTTTGTTATGTCATTAATCAAGAAAGTTCTAAATCTTCTGCTGCCAAGCACTCTTGGAAATCCGGCCATACTTTCAATTTTTAAACTGATAAAATTATCTTTAATGCCAATAGTACCTCTGCATTAGATTTTCTTGAAAATTTAGCTATTTATCTTAATCGTGAAGTTATTGTTAATGATAATCTTCTTCTAAAACGCTCTCCGTTGCCTGGAAACATTTCTTCAGCACTGTCTTATAATTAGTTTTTTGTATTAATTATGCATATTTTTGGATATATATATATGTGTGTGTGTGTTTATAACAATTTACATAAAATTGTTTATTTATTTATGTACTTTTATTTGTGTGTATTTATTTTTAATATAATCTTTTTTCCCCCTTGCTTGTTACCATTTTGCTTTTTCTTTCCCCATTTTCACTGTATCCGTTGAACGTTTTGATTGCACTCTTCCGTGATTGGCTGTTGCTATCTATTATCCTATTGACTGTTCCTTCAGCTTGCTCCCTTTCCTGATTTTTTATTTCAGTCGTGCCGCTACATTCATTGTAGACGCACGTCTTCTTTGCACTTGAAGAAGAAAGACTGAGTTCTTTCGAAAGGCTTTGCGCATTTTAATATATTTTATGGTGTTTTAAAGAAGTTTTTTCACTTCGATTTATTATCTTTACTATAATATAGATGTAAGAATCTCACTAAAAATCATTAACA
Organism: Maratus speculifer; assembly: GCA_964019185.1. Classification (NCBI taxonomy): domain Eukaryota; kingdom Metazoa; phylum Arthropoda; class Arachnida; order Araneae; family Salticidae; genus Maratus; species Maratus speculifer. The sequence continues at coordinate 95,394,119 of OZ025302.1, forward strand.
ACTGTAAAGATAAATAATATAAATCCTATTTAAAATGTTGAAACCTAACTATTTTTATTTAATTTTTCATAAAGCGATTTTTAATAAAAAGTACTTTGATTTTTTTTTTAATTTTTATCTTGGTGGATGCATTTGATATTCTGATTGTCCTCCTTGTCAATTCCAATAAAAAGCATTGTTAAAATATGTTTATCGTTTCGACTTAAATCGCAACTTTTTGGCTTCTTTACCTGCCAACAAGATAAAATGATATTTTACGTTTCTTCCGTACAATCTCGACGTGATAATCATAAATATCTTCTCTCAAAACGAGAAAAATACGCGCTCGTTTTGAAAATAACACACATAACAGATAAACAGAGTCATTTTATTACCATAAAGCTATAAAGTAATACTAGCAAAATGAACTTCAACTAGATTTTAGTTCGTTTCCGTGATTTTTTTTATCAATATGATTTATCATTTTTTATTTAAAAAATCAAAATTGAACTATAGAAAACATAGATTTCAAAACTTTATTTTGAAATAAGTTTTATGGGGATAGATACAGTTTATTCTAATAGCAATAAACATAAAGTTTAAATATGTTAATAAATGATTATTTTTTCCTGATATACTTTCTTCTACTTTAATATAGCTTGTTTTGGGAAACATATATGTTATGGTCAATTTGATTAATCGTTTATTATTAATAGTAACCGGTTATTGTTAATAATAACCAAATGATATCCAAATAAACTGGTTAATATGATAAATTTATGAGAACTTATCAAATAACCGGTTATTATTAATAATTACCAATCAAGGTCACTAAATATTAAAATACAAATAGTAAACATTAAAATTTTGAGTTAATTAATTTTTTTTCCAATATCAACATTTTTTTTTCATGTGCTGTTTGTTATACACAAGCATATAAGCTGTTAAATTATTATGGTGATTATTACAGACTTGTGACGGTATATAATAGTTTACTTTAGGCGGGTATATAATAGAAATTTTAAATGAATTAAATAGAATTTTAATTGAATTTAGCCAGAAAGCCACTCAATCAGTCAAAAAAAAAATTATAAATAAAGTGATTCACTCTAGTTGAAAAGAATTTTCCTGCTATAACTGTAATAAATTTTGGAATAGATTGATCTTGTGAGATGCAAGTATTCCTTATAATAGATTTTATTCAGAAACTTATTGCAGATAACATTAAAGTGAACTCTATCTTTTAAATTTCAATGTAAAAATATATATTAAAACTAGAATAAGTACTTTAGTTTACAGTCTCGTGAGACAAGTGGGTAGAAAATCGTAAATATTTATTTTATTACTTGTTTCATAGTAAAAGAGAAAGGTACATTCATCGGAGTCAAAAGACGAGAAATAAGATCATAAAATGGAAAAGGAAAAAGCTTCCTTGAAAATTGTGTTCATGCTATATACAATTGAAAAAGGTAGAAGCAAAGAGCATAAATGAAAATTTAAAGTTGAAAATTTTATTAAAACAATGGCCGTTTCAGCAAATAGGTGATGGGTAGCTTTTATAAAGTTTGATTAAAGAATCGCTGTTTATTTTATCATTAAATTAATACATGAGATTTTTTTATGTGTTGTTTGTATACACACACACGCATAAAAGGTGTTAAATTACTAAGTAAGGTACGCCTGCGAATTTTAACTGCTAAAAGATTCGGTGTTATAATGAGATTACAGATGTAGTTACAGATGAGAGATAGTAAAAATAAATAAAAATGTTAATGAAACTTGGTATTAATAACAACTAATTAAGTGAAAACTTCTTAGCTTTTCACTCTAACTGAAAAAAATCCATTTATAATTTAGACGAAAACGGGGTGTAATTAAATGTATAAAAGATCGATCCTCTGACATGTATATATATCTCATAATATACTTATTCCAGAAAAATAAAGCTGATTATTTTAAAGTGGATGTAATCTTTTAGTATTTCAACTCAAAAATACATTACAATTAAAATAAGTACTTGACTTTTAAAATTCCTCAAACAAGTGAGGAAAAATTGTAAATATTTATTTCAGTGTAAAGAAAAATATATTTATTAGAGTCATAAGACTAAAATATTACCACTAAGTAGAAAAGGTCAAATCTTTCTAGGAAATTGTATTCACTGTCAGAGTCAATAGCGAAAACTGGAGAAAAAAGTATTAACCAAGATTTAAAATTCAAGAATTTACCAAAATAACGGCAGTTTCAGCAAACAGATGGTAAATAATTTTTATAAATTTTGAGTAAAATATCTTTAATAATTTCGAATATAACCTTCAGGTTAATCATAAGTATACATTGTGTTAAAATTACTGGTAATAATGTAGTAAAAATAATTGTAAAAAAATGCAATGGAACTGGATTTCTCAATCCATTTATACAATTAAATACACAGCGTGGTTACAAAAACTCGGACACGTTTTAATGTTTAATGAGTCATAAATCAATGAAGATTTAAACAAACTTATGGCATTTATGTATTGATTAACTCATATATTTTCTTTTATAATGCGAAAATTTCCATAGACAATGTCCATTTCCTGTTTGAATATCTTGTTTAGTCAGAACGTGTTAATGATTGTGTGCTTCATTTTTTTTTTTTTTTTTTTTTTTTTTTTTTTTTTTGCAACGATTAAAATATTAAAATTCTTATTTTGACGAATCAAAGCTCTTCAGTCACAAGTCTTTTTGGAGCAAGATAATAGCTTAAATCATTGGATTAACATCATTTAGATTTCTTAGAACGGCCATTTCACAGGTTGATTGCGCGAGATGAGACAATTCTTTGGCCACCTGATATAAAGTCGCTAGAATTTTTGCCTTTAAGAATTTGTAAGAATTATCGTTTGCATGAGAAATGTGTCGAACATTGATGTCCTAAACGCAACGTTTTCAACCACAGTATAGCCTCTGTGAATGGCAACGTGATTGCCGGTACCGAGATTGTAATCGCCAATTACTGTGTGACGAACGGCGCACATGTGGAAATTAAATGATAAGTGACATTGCACTTTTTTAATATAACTAAAATTTCAATGCTATCACATTTAAATCTTTTTTCATTATTTTATGAATTATTAAGCGTCAAAATTTGTAAGAAATTTTAAGGAAACACTGATATAAAATGCTTTACTCAAGCTCAATAGCAGTATTTCTGTTAATATTGAGAATAATGTAAGGCAAAATTTAGTTACATCAGCCTTCTAATTCAATAATATCAAGGTAGTGAAAGACTCTGCAATATTCAGAGGATTGAATTTTAAATAAATATTGCGTCAATAATTTTAATAAAAGCGAGCACTCCCTCACGCAACACACACGATTTATTTTTCATTGGAAAAGATTTTTAGAAAATGTTGTTTCAAATATTGAACAATATAGATTTTTATCCTAGTCTATATTTCTTTATAAAGAAAAATTGTGTTGAAGATTTCGCCTGCTTAAAAGGTTATTTGACTATAAATAAAATGAAAAAAACACAAAAAATAACCTTTCACTTTTAAACCATTTTTACTTATCTCTCTTAAACTTTTCAGTGCATTTATTCAATCTTCTAGACATGTTGGAGTATTTTAAAAAATAATTATTGTTTTTTAAATAATAACTTTAAAGTGTATCAGTATGTAGATTTGTATTTGACTACTATGCGTATTTATTTATCTTATGCGCTTAATGAAATCAACATGCATTTCCAAATTTTATTACCCCAGCCTTTTAATTAAAGAATATCATGAGAGTAAAACACATTTCAAACCTCAGAGCATTAAGTTTTAAATAAATTTTCTGTCTATAATTTTGATAAAAGCGGACATTCCCTCACGCAACATATACTATTTATTTCTCTATGCAAAAGACGTTTAGAAAATATCGTTTCAAATATTGAATAACATAGATTTAGTCCTCGTCGATATTTCTTAATAAAGAAAATTTGTGCAGAAGATTTGGCCTGCTTAAAAGGTATTTTGATTATAAATAAAATGAAAAAAATTTTGTTAAAAAAAATTCATTTGTTTGAAACTACTGAATATATAAAGCGTTTGGTTTCTAAAATAAGAAGGTATAACCCGTCAAATTTTGATAAAAGGAAATGTTTAAGAAGAAATTGTTTAATTGATTTATTATAAACTTACAAAATTAGTTATAGTAAAAAATGCATTTTATATTGGTAAGTCTAACTCTTAAACAAACGATATTTAACGTAAAATTAATAAAATACTATTTCTATTGTACTCAGTTGTAGAAATTGTTAAATTTAAACTTTAATCGTACATGTAAGTAGTAAAAAATAATAAAGATCTGTTATTATGATAAAGTTATCAATTAAGGTTCTTATTCTAGTATCCCAAAATGAATAAAAAAAGCAAAATTTATTCAACTTTTACTCAATCATATAATTTTTTTCCCCGTGAAATCTAAACACGGAATCATTTTTTCCATATCAAAATTTACAAATGCACATTTCGTATTTGTATTCATCTTTTCAAAAAAATTGGCATTTTAATTTGATCATTTTGATTGAAAATTTGAAGTCTCAATGCTATTAGCTAAAACAGATATTAAACTGTTGATATTCATTTACGAGTAAATAAAGTTTTGTAAAAGAAATCAAAATTCGCCGTGTTTTATAACAGAAGGTATTTATATTTCGATTTTTCCCTTTTAATGAGAAAATGGCAACATAAAGATAAGTAATCATTTTTCCCTTTTTTCTTTGCTTTTAATAGAAATGGAGTACTCCTGTTGCCACAATTAGAAAAGCGGTATTAAAAACTAAAAAAAAATAATACTTTAAAAACAAATTAAGATACATCTTTCAAACAAATTTCATTTAAAAGTAAATTTGTTTCCCTACATGAGGATGTAAAAATTGAAAATGTGCAATATTTAGAATTATAAATATTTGTAGGAGCAAAAACTGCAATACCGAAATTTCATTTAAAATTTGAAAGTGTTGCCATTCGCAAAATGACGTATGCGTTACACACAGATATGTTTGGCCTTTACAATATAGATAATTTATTCTTATTTTAAATTCATTTAAATGTATCAAAAAAGTTTTTTTAGTTAACAGACAAACAAATCCTGTTTTGATGTTTTCGACAAAACATGTTTATCTAATGATTTTCAAAGAATGCTTTGACAAAATAAAGGAAAATGTTGTTTTAAATATTGAATAACATACCTTTTATCCCAATCGATATTTCTTATTAAAGAAAAATAGCGCAGAAGATTTGAACTGCTTAAAAGGTATTTCCACTATAAAATAAAAGGAAAACAACACAAAAAAATTACCTTTAACTTTTAAACAATTTTTACTATCTACATTAAGTTTTTAAGCTTATATATTCAATCTTTTAGACATGTCGTAATATTTTTTAAATATTTATTCGTTTATAAAATGATAACTTTAAAGTGTATCAGTAATGTACATTTGTATTTGAGTAGCTTGCATATTTATTTATTTTATGCACTTAATGAAATTAACATTTTTTTTTTCAAATTTTATTACCCCAGCATTTTAATTCAAGAATATATCACTGTAAAACACATTTCAAACCTCAAAGCATTAAATATTAAATAATTTTTCGGTCAATTACTTTGATAAAAGCAAATATTCCCTCACGCAACATACAATATTTATTTCTCAATGCAAAAGACGTTTAGAAAATGATTTTACAAATATTGAATAACATAGATTTTATCGGCGTCGATATTTCTTAATAAAGAAAAAGTGTGCAGAAGATTTGGCTTGCTTAAAAGGTATTTTGACTATAAATAAAATGGAAAGAATGTTGTTCGATAAAATTTATTTGTTTCAAACTACTGAATATATAGCGCTTGATCTCTAAAGAAATAAATTATTCTCATTTTAAATTCTTTTAAATATATCAAAAATATTTTTTTAGTTAACAGGAAAGAATACCTGTTTTGATGCTTTCGTCAAAACATCTTTATATAATGATTTTCAAAGAATGCTTTGATTAACTTTAAGAAATTATTAGTTATTGATACTTCGTTTTTATGTGTTTATATATTAAATATAACGCGAGTAAAGTTTATAAGTGTAATGTTAAAATTTTATAGGTGATAATTATTAAAAAATAAACTAAGTTCATACCTATTTTATCAAGACATTTTCTCATCAGGAATAAATAGCACTGAAATGTTTATCCAAGTTTAAAAAACTTAGATTATATTCCAGCCAGATCCCGTAAGAAAGAAAAAATATGTAGAAAGATTTGGCTGCTTAAAATGTATTTAAATTATAAATGAATTTAAAACAGCATTGTTGGATTAAAGCTTATTTACTTGTAAATAAGGCTTTATAAGATTTTTATAAAGCTTTTTTTCTAAAATAATAATTTATTCACCTTTTAAATTGTATTAAATTTATAGTGAATCTCTTTATTTTACTAATAAATAAATAGATTATAATAATATTGCACAATTATTATAATCTATTGTTGCTCTTAATAAATAAAAAGTTGTCTAAGTTGCTCTTAATAAATAAAAATTGTGCAGAAGATTTAGCCAGCTTAAAAGATTTTTTCTACAGTAAATAAAATGAAAACAACTTTGTTCGATAAAAATCATTTGTTTGAAACTACTGCATAAATAAAGATTTTGATTTCTAAATTAATAATTTATTCGCATTTTAAATTCCTTTAAGCATATAAAATATTTTTATATAGTTAACAGGCAAAGAATATCTGTTCTGATGTTTTCGTGCAAATGTTTTTATATATTTGTTTAATAATTTTTGTATTGATTTGGATTGAAAGATATTTTTAGTTACTGCTAACACGGTTTTATATGTTTATATATCAAATATAATGCGAGTAAAGTGTAGTATAAGTGCAGAGTTAAAAATTTATAGATGATAATCATTAAAGGAATACGAGACACATTTAAAAAAAAAATTTATTTATAATTTTAATATTTATTATATTAAATTTTTGAATTTTTTTTGTGCTGATTAATCATATTATTTTCAAACAAAATCACACGATAAAACTTTTTATATATATTTTTTCATTAATTTAAAATTTATTAAAAAAGGGATTAGTTTAAAATCGTTATAACTCAAAGTATTATTAGCAGGATTTCTTTTTTTTCTTTTTTTTTCTTTTTTGCGATAAATTAAACATAAGTATCTGAATTTTAATTTGGATTGAATATTTTTAAGCATTTTAATTTTGTAAAAAAGTGAAAAAAGTTTGAAAAAAATGATGTCACTTTTATTTAAAAAAATATTTTCTAAAGTAAATATTTTTTTTTTCAAATTTGCTGAATCAAAATTGAAGTAAAACAATAAAAAAAGCCGTATTACAAGTTTAAAACATTTATCTTTGAATTATAATAATTTAAATTCGAAAAAATGTAAAGAAAAAACATCAGTGCAAGACTAAACATGCCACAAAAAAGCAAAACTAAGGTCAGCTTAGCTTTTTCTAGCACGTTGAGTCTTACACTGATGAAGAATCTCCATAGTAGATTCAAAACGGCTGTTTGCTACCTTTTTATGCATTATTTGTGCATTTCTAAACGTTGGTTTTCTATCTTTATAGATGAGTGCAATGTAACTCTCGCCAAACTAGGTCAATCTAAAATCATTTGTTATCACGTAGTAAACTGTTCTTTAACTCATATCTTTATATTACTATAAATTGTTGAAAAAAAATTTTTTTTTGTAACAAATTTAAAATAATCAATAGTCAATTTAAAATAATCAATAATAATCAAATACCTAAATTATACACGCTTAAGAAGTAAATCCAGTGATTTTTTCCGGTGACGAAGAGCACTGAATCGACTAAGTAACTTGTTTTTTTGTCATCGCTGACTCAGATTTAAGTATGGAAAAAAATCTTTTTTATTGTTCTGATACTACATTTGCAGTTTTTATTGTAAGATTCTGTTATATGAGGACCCCAGAAGCCAAGGGTTATAAGAGATAAAATTGAGAAAAAAATAATAACTAAATGCATAAACATCCAGGAAATATAATTTTTCTTTTGTGGTAAAGAACTTTAAGAATTTTTCTAATTATGCGCGGCGTTCTAAATATAAACCAATTTTGTCGAATTATAATCAATATTGATTAATTATAAATTTAAAGAAAATTATATTCCTTTTTTTACAATTATTTAAATAAGAGTTAAATATCATAATTAAACAAGCGGCAGTTTCAAATTTCAACTCAGTTAATTATTATTGGTTTAAAATTTAATGTCAGTTATGTTTGTCACTTGTACCCCTTAGCTTCAGAAGTCGTCATATATTAACAGAGAATTTTTAATTAAGTTATTATAGTAACATAATCCATTCTCCACCCTACGATCAACTCTGTACAGATCTGACACTAGCAGATGTTCCCGCATTTAATTCACGTCTTAACAAGTCAATATGTTGATTATTATTAGTGAAATCCTCCTATTCCGTAATTCCGCGAAACCGAACAGTTTTAGGTCCCATTTAGTACCCATTTAATGGCTAGCAAGATCCCAATGTACAAGTAAAAAGAAAATGTTTTCAAATCTGTTTACGATATATTTTTTCGTCTTAATAATGAAACATATTTTTGATGAAAAATTCCAAATATAAAACATATCCAGTTAACTAAACCTGTTGTGCAACAAAAGTTTCAGTTACTTGATGTAAAAATGACGTGACAAGAACTTTTTTCTTTCCTCATAGATATTTTTAAATGAAAAATGGAAACGGAAAATATATAATAGATCAAGCACGATATTATTTTCGTTCACGAGAATAATATAAAGATTGACCTAAATAATGCAGTTTACTACATTTAAAAGAAACTTTTTTTCATTTAATAATGTTGCTTGATAATGTAAATTAAGCTCAAAATTCATTATTAGAGCATGCAATCTTTTAACAACAAATGTAATAACTTTAGATTTATATTTTAATGGATGAAAAAATAAAAATATATTTGAAAATTTTATGTATTATTGTTGCGTTTACAGCATTACTGTTATTGTATTACTTATTATTGTTATGTAATTTCTGCTGCAGAATTCAATTTCACGTATATAATAGAAAAAAATTATTTAACAAATAACATTGCACAACAGAGAATCTGCTTTTAAAAGAAATTTGTTAATAAGTGACATTTAATATACTCTAATATTAGAAGATGTAATAATTTATTTGGAGATAGTTTTTTTAATAAACTGAGTTTTACAAGTCCTTGTGTATTTTATTAAACTCGAAATAATAATAATAATAATAATAATAATAATAATAATAATGATAATAATAATAATAATAATAATAATAATGACAAAACCGCAGGTCGCAAAATTGACTCCTGGCTAGGCAAAGTATACTCAGTTTATCTCTCAGCAATCATATGAACTACAAATCACGTACTTTAAGAACTTCGTACTCATCATCAAGGTTTAGAAACAAAAATATTTTTAACGCTGATCATGAACATGATATACTTGAAAGTAGTTTTTAATGTATGTTATATTATTGTTAATAAAAAAGGACCTTTGAGTATTTAAAAAGTAATTAAATTAATTAAAGAGCAATTTGAAAAATAAAAATAAAAATTTTGTCTTTTAACAATGATTTGAATTGTTGGTGATTTCAAATGCACTTTGTGCTTCTGTAACAAAGTTAAATGTATTTTTTACGTCCACATTATTTCTTCTTAAGTTCTAAGATTAGAGTCGTAGATCTTGTCGTGATATTTTCAATTGAACTTGCGCTAAGGCATTCTGAATATAATCACCTCTATTGTGAAAGCTTAAAGTTAGAATTTCCAGATGTTTATGAAATTATTATTATTATTATTATTATGCAAGTAAGAGATTTAAATTAAACGTAATTCAACATTTTTTCTGCATTTTTTATTTGAATAATGGTTTTACGCAAACTAAGTTTTTATTAAATAATAATTTATTCTTCTTTAGTGTTTGTTGTAAAAAACAAAAAATTATCGAGGAAAAAAATGAAGATTGTTTAAATTTTCTAGCAAAAATGAAAATTTCAAAATTATTTTGTGAAAAATACTCAATTTAACTTTTTTACATTATAATATTTATGCTTCATTGTTTTGTAAAGAAAAAAAAGGTTCACAAATTTATTATAAACACTGAACAATTTATAAGCAAAAAATCTTTTTTTAATTCTTTTAAAAATTATTTTTTCAAAACGTGCTTGAATTTGGTAAGTATGTAATGACTTGAGCAGAACGACAGCTATGAGCCAGGCAGGTTTCGAATAAAACTGCACAGTTGCATATATTTTCTCTGTTAATATGGTGACTTTGCATTAGTTAAAAAAAATAAAAATCTCTATTGTGAACAGTAAAATTAAGAATTTCTCTATGTTTATAAAATTCTTTATTATTTTTTTAAGTTTACTATTTTTAAACAAGAAAAATATTTAAATTAAACATAATTGAACATTTCTTTTGTATTTTTGAATTAAATGAGTTTTTCACAAACTAAAATTTTTAACTAACAGTTTATCCTCAAGAGATTGTTGAAAAAAAATTAACCAAGGAAGAAAAAATTCACGAGTGATTAAAGTTTTTAATAAAAACGAAAATTACAAAACTATTTTGTGAAAAATATTCATCAATTCAACAATTTCACAGTACATTAGTTATGCTTCATTGTTTTCTAACTAAAAATTTTTTTTAAAAGTTACATAAATTTGTTTTAAGTATTGAACACCTTATAAGCAAAAGTCCCTTTTTTAGCTAAAGTAATTTTTGCAAAACGTGCTTGAATTTGGTAAGTAAGTAATGACTTGAGCTGAATGACAACTATAAACCCGGTGGGTTTGAACAAAACTGCACATTTGCAGATATTTTTTCTGTTACCATGGTGGCCTTCTGTTAGCTAAAGAAAAAAATGCTTCAGGCATGTTGAAATTGAAATATGTTAAAAAAAAAGCCTATCACAAAAAAGCATGATTTAAAAATGAAATATTTATAAGGACGAATATTTGAACGTCGAAAACTATTTAAACATCTGAAACATAAATGACGAATTGGATTCTATAAACATTTTTATAAGAATCTCTTTTTTTATTTATAATAATAGAAGTTAAAAAAAAAATCCCATTTTTTAATTTTTATTTTCGAAAAATGGAAGAACAGAAATTTTACATTTTAATTAATTGAAAACTGTAAAACAAAAGAAATATTTGTATATTTTATTTCTTAAATTTCTGATTATCTTAACGTCTTTTTAACCTCTCATGCGTATTTTTATTTTCTTTTTTATAAAAATAAGTTCAAAACTTGCGCATTTATTTAATTAAATATTTCAAAGCTATATATATTTTAGAGTTAAAAGATTAGAGAGTAAAATGAATAAGAAAAAGAGTTTTTTTAAGTTAGAATTTGATCATAAAAAAGAACGTGGCAATCGTCGATTGCGCAAATTTTACTGGTTTTTTAATGCCCGTGGAAATTACGGGATCTGCAAAGAATATTTTAATAAATTGCTATTCAAAAGAAAAAAATGGCTCTTCTTTTCTGTTGAGTATGAGGTACAGTGCCCTGTACTCCATATTCTGTTGCCAACCTCTTTTTCATTCTTCGTGCACTGCCAAAAAAAATTATATCCGATTTTTTTTTAAAAATCCTTTTCTAATTTAACTGTAGAAAGGGTTAATTATTACGAGTTAAAGATCAAAACAAAGTAAAATTATGAGATTTTTGACTGTACTAACAAAAAATATGGATGCTTAAAGCAGGGCATAACTCAATTGCAACCTGCTTTAATCAGAGACAGTATTCAAGCTACCGATTTGTATAATCTTGGAAAATTCCCTTAATTAACCGTATTAAAATAAACACAACTTATGTTGTTTTCTTTTTCATCTACAAATGATTTTCCATAAATTCCATCATATAAAAATTATTGCGAATTCCTCCGCCACATGTCTGTATTATGTTACTGAAATATGCACTGAATTTCTTAGACCTTTTTTTAATTAAGAATTTTAAAGAAACGTATTTCACTATTTTGATCATGTTAAACACATATTTAAAATCATGGTTAAATAAAAAAAAATATATTGGAGATTATACTGACTCAGCAGAGCGTAATTAAACATAATATTTGATTTAAACATCCTTCTAATACGATATATGAAAACTACAATGTAAAATAAAATTGCTTCATTAATCTCGTAAATGTCTGTACGCATTTACGGCAATCGCTATGTCGCTATTAGGTGTCGCTAATACTTAACCTCTTGAAGACGAGATTCAAAACCTTCGTTTAGCCCCACCAATAAAATTTTACTGAAAAAATTGCCCTATTTAATCCGCGCATTTTCTCGATTTAATAAAAAACAATTTTCCGTTTTTAAAAATTGGTGACAAACCATTAAAAATTTCGTAAAAATCGTCCGTCACGAAGAGGATAAAGAAAGCAAAGTCTCCAAAATGTGTAGTATATTTTTAATTTTAATCCGAAAATTGGGCGTCTTTTTAGTAGTTTATAGGTCAGTATAAAGGTACACATAGAACGTAATTCTTGTCTTTCGTAAGATTATTTGATTTTCAAAGTTAAAAAAGAAAACATAAAGCCAGTTTCGGGATTTTTTGCCGCATTTACGAAACATTGGGGAACTGAAAAATGAAGGCGCCCTCTAACAGAATTTTTTGAAATTTATCTTTAAAATTTATTTTTAAGGAAATACTCACATAAAGAATGGTTTTAGAGAAAACCGCAAACGAATCGATCAATTTTTCTGTTTTGTATAATCATTTGAAATTTGAATTTTCCCACCCCCATTGAACACATTTCAGTTAGCGTAACTTAACCACTCTGAACGATTCATATTTTCACCACAAAATTTAAGTATATGCCTAAGCTTAAAATGCTTAAAATAAATTAATGAGATGCAAAAAATAACGGTAAAAAATAGTTGTAAGTTACTCCAATGTCTAAAGAGCCCTCTATCGATATTTTTTTTTAAATTTATGTTTATAATTTATTTTCAAGACAATACTGACATAAAGAATAGTTTTAGTGAAACTGCAAATCAATTGACCAATTACTCTGTTTTTTATAATCATTTGAAATTTGAACCTTCGTACTCCCATTGAACGCATTTCAGTTTTCGTTACTTAACCAAACATTTTGAACTCAAAATTTAAGTTTATGCCTAAACTTCTAAAAAATTTAATGAGATGCAAAAAAATAACGGTAAAAAATAGTTGCTCGTTACTCCAAATTCTAAAGCACCCTCTAACGTTATTTTTTGAAATTTATCTTTATAATTTATTTTTAAACAATACTGACATAAAGAATAGTTTTCGTGAAAACCGTAAACGAATCGACCAATTTTTCCGTTTTTTATAATCATTTCAAATTTTGGACCCTAAACTTTAATGGCGCCTATCTCCTTCAGAAGACGTTTGGGACCCTTAGTTTTCCATTTAATATTATTTGTCTTGATCTGTACTATCATTCCTTAAAGTTTTGCCCAGTAGTTTAGATACACCCTGTATATATATATATGTATTATATTATAATCCTATGCATATAATCAACGCATTTTTTTATTTCTTATACTGAAAACCTTCATATATTAAAAGCAACACTTTTCGTAAAAACCCACTAATTTATTTTATTCTTTGATATTCCGGCACATTTGATATTTATGCTTCTTAATACCATACTTCAATTTCATTAAAATTGTTACTCGATATCCCAGCATGCATTGCAACTAAAACTCGCGATTTCATTTTTCCCTTTGCATTTTCGAAGCAATAAATAAAGTGTTCTGACAACTATAGAGTAAGTCAAGTTTTGCCTTTCATTCCAAAACCAGGATTTCTTTGGCGCGCCTCTGAGACTCGTCAAATTTCCTATATCGAACTTCTAGTATAAAACCATAATGTACAGCCTTCAAAATCATAATTTGCATGTTTTTCTCTCGCTTATTAAATCAACGTCACCGGGAGGAGTTTTTCGACAATATTCGATGTGTTCCTTTAATAAGTTTATGTCTTAATTATGTTCTTTAAGACGTAAGAAGGTCCATTCAGGGTTCCAAAGTTTAAGAACATAGTGTAATTGTTTTCGCCTTCTTGAGATTTAACAAGCTTATTGTTGTTAAAAGCAGCTTTTTAATTTTCTATGGAAACATTCCTTATGGAATTCTGATATTGTTTTACACTACGACCTGCTTGTCTCCACTGCAAATTGGTAAATATAAATTCCATGCCTGAGAATAATATTTTACGACTTTTCGACATAATTACACATATTTGGAAAACTTACAGAATATATACTTACAGGGACACGTCAGTATTTTTATGTATGGTCGGATTTTTCTCATCAAACTGAATGATAATAGGAACAATGGATTTTAAAGTGATGTATAGCGATAGGCACACAAACACACACACACAAAAACTGTATAAAATTTGCCGATTTTCGTTTCATAAATAAATTTGAGTGCAATAAGATACAGAGCAAATCTCTTGAATTAGGTTATACATATATTATAAATATATCTCTTTTAATTTAGATATTTAAAAAAATTAACAAAAAAGAAATCTTACTGCTTCATTTTGGATTTTTTTTATAAGTATCTTTCAAGAATAGTTAAGAATTAGTTTGATAATGAAAAACTTTTAAAGAAATAACTGTTTATTATTCAAATATAAATATATAGATGATTTTTTAAAGTATATGCAAGGATACAAATATGATTTTATAATGATAAGTGGAAATTCTTGGTACTGCAATATAACATTTTATTTCAATATAAAGTATTTTAAAAAATCCAGACAATGAATATGACTATGTAAAAATTTAGGTATAAATTCATTGCATTTTTTAAACAAAAAAAAATGCTTATGCAAATACTCTTTGTATTATAAACAATACCGTGGATATTCAAACATTTGTACTACATTTATCTATCAAAATAAATATATTTTTACTGCATGAAAAATTCACTGGAAATTTACTAACTTAGGTATCAGAGAATTTATCTGCATCGAGAAAGATATGTCATATATTTAGTGAGAAAACAGAATGGAGCACAGCTTTATTGAAAAGCAGAATTTCCAGAAAAATAATAACAAGAAAGAAAAAAATCATGAGTCAAGCATAGATTATGAAGAACATTCATACAGATTCAGAATAAAGTAACAAAACTGCACCTCTTTAAAAGTTACATGTTAGTTAAAAGTTGAACATTTAAAAAGTTAAAACATTACGTTTCATTTCACCGTATGGAAATGTATAACGCATGTCAAAACCGAATTTCTTCTGATCCCATCAACAATCGGTAAATCATCCAAATTTTATAGCAGCCTTATATATGATATAGATATTTACATCTATTAGCAGCATATATTCAAAAATTTAGTTCATTTAAGAGATAGATATGTTTTAGTTGTAAATTCCCCAACAGCAATTTCCTCTAGTAAAGAGAATGGTATGGGAATACTTTTGTGCTTCTCTGTATATGAGGTATAATATTTATATATAAAGCAGAAGCGGATTAACTACCACCCAGGCCCCTAGGCTTGACTTTTTGAGGGCCCCCTTTCACTCCTTCAAAGAGGTATATACTAGAAAAATTAAAACATGCTTGCTTCATTAACTCAAATCATTGATGATAAAAATATAAATGATTTCGACAAACAATTTCGCACATCTTTTGTATTTTGTATTAAATATTAGTGTCCGACCAGTGTAAAAGAACATTTTCTTCTTCTTTATATTAGGAAAATTTTAGCACCGGGCCCCCTTTTCTTCTGGGCCCCTAGGCTTCAGCCTACTCAGCCTAATGGGTAATCCGCCTCTGATATAAAGAGTAATATGCGAAAAACTAATTAAATGTAAAAGCTTATACCGAATTTCAAAACATAATCTCCAGCAATTATTACGCAAAGGCAGTACTTTTGTGTGTCCCTGTAAATGAAAAAAAATGCTGTGAATGCTCTGTGTGAACGTGATCGTAGTGAAATTCGATGATCAATACGTTTGAAATAGCGTATTGTCATTCAAATACTCTTCAAACGATTTTTACGCTTATACAATAATGTAGTCTAATTCTTTTGAGTGTCCTTGTAAATGAAATATTAATCGTACATACTTCGTATGAATACCAAACATGCTTTCGTGACATTTAAATAGCCTTGTATGAAAATCCAAGTATATTTATGTGAGTTCGAGGGTGGACAGACGGACAGAACGAGGACAAACCGAAAACATAAGCACTTTTCAATTTTGATGGAAAGTGCTACAAACGGTGAATTTATCATTCTTCTCCTAAACTATGCTATCACTACTGTTTTAAGAAAAAAATCTAGAGACAGTAGCCGATCTCACTTATTCGTTTATTAATTGAGATCTCTAGGGAGTATTATTATAATCAAATGTTTGCTAAAAACGGTAAAGAAAAATGAATCACATTTTTTAGAATCTTTAAACATAAATCGAACCATCTGCATTAATTCTCATATGACTTAACAGAATTTAAATCCAAATGGTTAATAAAAATCTCCCTCGAAAAACACGTTTTTTTTTTTTTTTTTTTTTTTTTTTTTTTTTTTTTTTTTATATATATATATATAAATTTTAAGATAGGATTTTTTTTATTTAT
The DNA here is from genome assembly GCA_964019185.1 of Maratus speculifer. Taxonomy (NCBI): domain Eukaryota; kingdom Metazoa; phylum Arthropoda; class Arachnida; order Araneae; family Salticidae; genus Maratus; species Maratus speculifer. The sequence continues at coordinate 95,410,760 of OZ025302.1, forward strand.
TTATTTTTTTGTTTTGTTCATGTGAACTTTTCTTAAAAATTCAAAAAGAATAAGTTAAATTATTAAATTACGCTGTATTATTTTCAACTAAATATTTCATATGTCATACATTTTCCTCTAATCTTAATTACAATAGTTTAAAAATAATTCTATTTAGTTTTTTATAGTTTACTACCAATGAATAGCGGCATTATCCATCGATAAGTAATTTAAAACCATATTTCTTGTTATTCGAATTTATGGAAAAACAATAATAAAATAGAAATTAAAAAAATCCCCTTGCTTAAATCCATCTGTATTTTTCTGTTTGATTATTCAAGATAGAACACAACTACGGAAAATAAAAAAAAATCAATCATTGAGTATTAGGTAAAACAAATACACTGAAATATAGTTTAAATCTGAACGCAAAATCTCGAATTAAATTAAATATATATATATATCATGTAAAGAAAAATTTCAAGGTGTAAATTCTGGTAAAATAATCATTCCCTTATTTTTGTAATTACGAAACAAATTTTCATGGAAATTTCCATATACACATTATTGGAAATGATTTTGAATACAATTATTTGCTCTGTCAAATAATTTACGTTCTAAAATTCAAAATTTAATTAAAAATAAACAAGCAGTCGTTTATGAGTGTTTATTGTTATGTGTCTGCTTGAATTAGATGTATAGCTAAAACTTAAAAAAATACATATTTAAAATTTCTTTTATGCGTCCGATTACATAGATAACCAGTTCAGCAGTATTAAAATTAAAACTATAATCCCAAGTATCCCTATCCTGAAATAAAATAATAAAACTCGAAAAGTAATAATTTACTTTACATTTTTTATTTAAAAATTGAAATTTCCATGTTTAATTAAAATTACCATTTTTCTTTTTTAATGCTTTAAAATGACTTCTGTCTGAAACTTTTTATATGCACTTTATATAGTAATTTTATGGAGAAACTATTTGCTTTATTTGCCGTTTTGTGTTGTGAAACTAAAAATGCATTTATGAAATGCAAGTAGACGTTAAGGAAATATTTTTAAGTTTTGAAATAACATCCTTTTAAATAACTATTTTTGACGAAATTTTTAATAAAATTACTAATATTAAAAAAATGCATTTTTATAATTTCCTTTCACACTAAAATGGTTTCTCTATTTTAGTTTAGAAATCAACTATCAAAATGAAAATTTTTTAAATTTAGATGCTTTTTTTAGACATGTTAGAGATGTTAAAAATAAAATTAGGTTTAACACATAAAGAAAAAAAACATAAAACATGAAAATTGCATACCTTTGCAAATTAGTGCTTCGAAAATTTTCATGACTCTGCATTAAATTTAAAAGTTCTCAGTATTTTTAAACGGATATTTTAAACATAATTAATAATAAATTAAAATTTGTTTAAAATCCAAAATTAAAATTAAAATTACAAATACAAAATCACAAATTCCAGTCTTCTTTTCTGATCTAATATGAGGCATACTCAAAAAACTTTCAGGAATAAATCTGGTGAAATTTAACTAAATAAAATAGCATTCTAAACTTAAAGAGAAATGTTTTAATGATTAAAAAAATGTTCAGCAGTGAATATGTTGTTTTGACTGAGACTTCAGTAAACTTAAGTTTTTTTATTCTTTTCGTGTTTAATTCTTTTTACGGCCACCTTCATATTTTTATAGAGATGTTAAATCGCACATATTTTTCGTGATTTTTTACCCAGTAACGTGACAAAAATATTTTAGAAAGACACAAAAAACCTAATTATAACAATACACTTTCATTTGAGATGTTCAAACTTCTCACTGACAACTGAAATGTGCATATGGGTGTACATTTATCCGAAAGTTACGCCTTTCTGCTCCTGTTCAAGTTTGTGACATCATAGCAAAGAAATTACGAAAAAACAAGTGTTGTAACAATTCTTTTGTTCGTATTAATGTCTACAAGGTGTCTTTTTCTAATAAACCGATGATGCTCTACAACTTTGTAAAACCCTTTTCCCTATATCTTTGTGTTTCCAAGATGGGGATGGTTTTTCCACCAGGTAGCACTGTGGGTGGTTTTATTCTGTAAAATGGCTACTGTACTACACCTAGGCCCCTCTTTTATGACTATAGCTCTTGCTGCTCAGAAATCATTAGGTGACAAGGGAGCTTAGCAGACACGCTGCTTTTGTGTGTGTTTGTTGATTATCCCTCTAAACTTTTGGGACGTAATATTCCAAACTGAACGAAAGAATGCCCAGGCTGGGAATCGAACCTAGGTCGTTGTCTTACAGGGCCAATGCTTTACCGTTTAATCTAAGAGTACCGACGACCAGAGAGTATTTTTCTTTCAGAAACCTTATTGGTAATAACACCTGGTCTGTCATTTAGACAGATCAACAGAATAAACCGCAGGTAAAGGAACTCCGTATACACGATGGATACATAGATATAAACATTATTTTAACAGAATGAAACTGATTGGTAAAGTTGTTATAAGCATTCGGTATTTCCAACTCAGCGAAAAAATACCCAGGATGGAAATCATATCGCATCTTGATACGAAATCATTCACCAATCAGTTTGATTGTGTTAAAATAGCACGTAATATCCTATTCACTAATCTCCTAGATTCATTGTAATGTAAACGATATTCAAAGTAATATAATTCTATAAATTTAGTAATTTTTCAATACATTGAAGAATGATTAGTAGTCTCAAGTATTACATACATATTTGTAATTAAGTTTTTTTATTATATATAATATAATAATAATATTTTCTGAGCATTTTAAAACAAAATTGAGAAAACACCATTACAATTTTAAATTTTACAAGACCGTCAGAGGGTTATAGTAATTTTTGTTTCATGACAACATGACCTAACTCTTTTCTTTGCAAAATACATTATGAAACAAAGCTTGCACAATTATAAAACACAATCAGTTGGTACATTTTGCGCAAATTTTATGCATAGGTATTTTATGTACTCGTAAATAATTTGCGTAATACATAAATAAATGTATACATAGAGTACATTAATAATTTTTACATATAAATAAATTTCTAAGCTTAAATGTACATTCGAACTATTTATTTGAATTTCAAGAAAAATTGAATTTAAAAGGAAAGAAATTATATTAATAAATCATTTTTTTATTTACTAATATTTGTTGAAAATTAAAAATATCACGGTATTTTTAGAAAAATAATTCAATAATATTTTATTAATATTTTTAATATTCATTTGCATCATTCATCTGCTTTTTTAAGTAAAATTCCTTGCAAAGAAGTAGATTTGATATATTATTGTAAAATTTCAGAAAATTATTTGAATACGAGAACGCTTTCACATTTTTTATCGGTATTTTATCGAAAATATGTTTAAAAAATGGATTAAAAGAGTCTGTCTATTAAATATTTTTACATTAAAAACAATGCATCTGTTTTATTTCTCATATTTATCTTCTTATTGGATTTTTAAACAAAAAAAATCAATATAAACCTCATCATCAGTTTTTTCAGTGGCAGCATATATAAAAAGTCGATAACGTAGTTGAATTTTCCTTATGGTTGTTTTATGTAAAATATTTCTTGTTACTTTCAGTAAAATACTTAATTTTTAGTGAATATGCGTAAATTCAGTATGATGCAATTTCAAATATCTTTTTCATTATTTTTGCTGAAGTTTTTTTTTTTAAATGAATAAAATCATTTTTAATTGTAATGCGCTGTTTTAAAAATACTGAATTTCCAATTGAAAACTCATGAATGTTTGTCTAGAAACATGAATGTTTCTAGTTATCACACATAAACAATTCGAAATTGATTTGCGGCAGTTAAATCTGAATATAGATTAGAAAAAACAAATAAAATGGAATAAATTAATAAAATACTTTAAATTTTTGCAAATCTGTACTTTTTTAAATGGGAATTATCTTTAATAATTTAAAACTATTATTTTCTATATTCTAATCTTGGAACTATCATTTACAGTTGCTGAGATGATATTTTTGTCATTGAATTACAAGGCACTAACTGACGAAATCGGATAAATTGAGAATCAATTTGTGGTCTTTACTTATCTTTCAAATTTTATTTAACAAGCAACATATTCTAAAGTCTTGTTTTTATGGTATAAAATATCACATAACATAAAGGGTTATATTACTATGGTAAATAATAGTGTCTCTATCGTAACTGTTGCTAATAACAGCAAAGCTATAATAAATGATAACGTAAATACATGAAAACATATTACACAGTAACAAGTTTTCTAATTCTTAAGATAAACTATTGAAGACATTACGTCACCTGAGAATAATAAAAGTCTATCTGTGTTTTTGAAAAAATTGACTTACCAATACAGAAAGGTTCTATTATATAATAAAATTATATATAAATAGTTAAAATTATATATAAATAGTTATAATTATATAAAATTATATATAGTTATATAAAATTATATATAATTTCAACTAAACTATATATAACATTATTTTGATGCAAAAATGACTTCATGTATACAAATAGAACCTATCTATATCGATAAATCAATTTTTTCAAAAACACAGATAGAAGTTTCCCGTAAGACATGGTGACGTCACTGCAACGTCGTTGTGAAGTCACATTGTGACTTTGTGACCAGCGATTGTCGATGTGACGTCACGTGACGTCGATGTGAAGTCACAGTGACTAAAATGTGAAGTCGTTATGGCTGTTTTAGGGCTTTTTTGTGACGTCACAATGTGACCAATTTGTGAAAAGTGTGTCATTTGTGACTACTTTGACATTAACATTGTGACGAACTGTGAAAATTCTTTTAGAAAGTCGCATCTTAGTCACAATGTGACGTCACTGAGTGGTGGCATTTTCGTCACAGATGTGATGTGAATAAAGTGACTCACAGTGACGTCATTGTGACGTCACTGTGAACATGCATGCTATGAGGGTTATTATTCTCAGGTGACGATTAGTTCTAGATTTCAGGCTGATTTAATCAAATATTAGTTGAAAAGACAGTCATATAAAGGTAGGAATTCCATGACTGACTGTATTTGGTAAAATAGAAAACTGTATTTTACTCATTTTGTGAGTAGCTATTTATCGATTATCATCTTATTACCCCATTTTTAAGTGCGTTCGTAATTATGTAAATAAGTAATACCTACTAGAGGCGTCGTTCAGTCCATCCGTCTGTCCGCATATAACAGAGTAAAAAGTACCCAACCGAAGTGTTTTAAATTTAAAATATATAATTGTTACATAAATTTGTCGCCTCATTTCAAATTTTATGAAAATCGGATGCATAGTTTAATGACAGAGACAATCAAAAGCATTCCGTTACATTACGGTAATAGCAAAAATAGTACATTTAAATAATGTTATACTCTTACGAACATAATAGAATTGATATGCATCTATGAAGTACATACTAAAATATACATTTTACACAATCTGTGGTGAAAAGAATATTTGTAATTAATTTACAGCGCCACATGAAAGTATTCCATTACACAATGGTGTAGAAAAACAATATTTGGAGCGTATTTTAATACTATTAAACTACTTAACATTTCATGAAATTGATATACGTTGCTGAGGTTTATTAGAAGTTACTTCGTGTATAATAGAAAGCAGATAGTATTTACATAGACACATAAAAGATTACGGCCACTATACTCTATCCGATGTACACTATTATACCAGAATATTTTTAAAACTTTGTTATAGTACGAAGTCACCTCATTTGCTACATTTGACGCGTAATTTCCAACTTGTTTTCTTACGTTTTGTGAAATATCTGTTTGCAAGCGTGCATTTTCACCTGCGTAATTGAATTTATAGATTCAATAATTACAAAATAATATAAATTTTCATGATATTGATAATGTTCTTAATTTAACATATTTGTTTGCAAACCTGTTTGTTGAATATGAAAATGTTTACATGAGAAATAATAGTATCCAATAAACTGAAATTCAGATTTGGTAAAACTGATTAATACGCAGATTAATATGACATAAAAACTGTTCAGAAACGTTTCCGAAAATTTGTGGCAGAAAAAGAAACTTTGTTTTTATGATTTTTTAAATCTATATACTGATTATTTGTGTCGTTAAGGTTAAAGAATACATTTCTGTATTGTGAGTAATTGGGAAAATGTTACTGTACCATTTTATACTGTATTGATCTAGTTTGAGTTACTCACGATTCAAAAATGGTTATTTATCTTTCGTAGTGTTATAAACCAATATATATTCGATATTTACTTTATATTTTTAAGTTAATTATTTTTTTTTCTAAACACTAGATGTTTTTGTACTGTCACCTTATATTAGAAAAATTTCAGTTTTGTTCGTGTATTTATCGATTTTTTCAACTCGGAATGAAGTTGAAGAAAAAATTGATAAAATCTCTGTAAAAACCTATTGTTAAAATGTTTTTCAGTATCAATGCCAATAGAAAAACCCTTGTTTTAATAAATGCATTGTAATGCCTCAAAAAATATGTTGGAGTCTGATAATTTTAATGATAAGGAACGCTTTTCAGAGTCGCGAATAACTCTGAATAAATACTGTATATTTGCATTCGTGCTTATGTTATGGTGTCCTGAATTATTAAGAAATATCTGCATTTTTTAAAAGTGCAATGTTCTTTTAAAATGCTAGTGAAATTTTAAAATTACACTACATGTAAACTACCTAGACAAAAATGACAAAAATATTCAAAAAGATGTTAAATTATTTTAATTTTCAATATTTTCAATTTAAATACAGCTTTCGTCCGAGAATTTAAAAAAAATACTGTTATGAACGTCTTGTTTTTCGAAAATCACGTAGTTGGTGTCAAAAAGCAGTGAGATTGAAAGTTAATTTTTAGATCCGAAAAGCATTGGGAAAATAAAATCAGATATTTTAGAAAATGGTAATTTTTTCATTTTCCTGGATACCTGTATTTTATTTTCCCAATGTTTTCCGGATCTAAAAATTGACTTTCACTTCCACTCCTTTTTGAGACCATCTACGTAACAGTTGAAAAAAAAAAGTGAACAACAGCATTTATTAATTTATTATTTTTATTTTTATACATTGATAAATACTAATTTGTTGCTTATTTAAACTGTAAAGCAAATAAGTCGAACTTATAGAGAATTCCTAAAAAATCAATAATTTTGTTTGATTTTTTATTTATTTTATTAAATCTGAAAAAAAAAATCCAGATATACAGCATTTTTCTAATCATTTTTTTGTAATTTCATGTGTATATATAAAAGTTCGTATAGTTTCAAATACCATGATTGCATCAGAGTGGTTCAGTTTCATCGGCATTAACGTTTTACACTGCTTCTTTGCCATTTTTTACATTATCACACATTTCTCCTATGTTTAGGGAATCACATGTTGCAACATCTTGATCAATGGAAACATAATAGCATCCTCTGCTACATACAACTATTTTCCATCTGCAATATTGTCGCTATTATCAACAAAAACAGCACAAATGAGTTATTTTAGGATAAAAAAAAGTAATTCCAATTTCTATGTCATATGGATCCGCATGACTTTCAATTTAATTTCGGTGAGGAGAAAAATTTTACAACGATGAATGCGGGAAACATCTTTTTGAAGAACGATGCTTGCGTTTTTTAGACCATCATTTAAGTATAATTTGTAGAGGGGTCGTAGAAATAAAACGTTCAATGTGGGAAAACCTATAATGCGGGAACGATAGATCGGGGTTCCACTGTATATATATATACATATGTGGGAGTGTGTGTGTGTAGATAGATAGATAGATAGATATTTGTACTGTCTGACGACACCTGTGTTTACAGTTGAAAGTACTACAAATTAAAGTAATTTAACATCTTTTTAAATGTTTTTGTTATTTTTAAAGTAGTTTACAGATGGTGTAATTTTTAAGTTTACCCCTTTAAAAGATAAATTTAGCATTCTATTTATTTATTTACCGATGCTAGTGAAATATATATTCATATATATATTATATAAACATTTTTGTAAGCCAAATGACTTTTTTTTGCACATTTCGAAATGCATTTAATTTATACAATACGTAAGAAAACTACATCCTTCATAACTTGATAACCGAAAAAGTAATAAGAAAGGACGCTTTATTAATTATTCTGTACTTTTAGCAATTATTTTTGCACTCAAATATAAAAAAATAACGAACATAGAATTTTTGCATACTTCTGAAAAAGTTTTTATTTCAACGGAAAGCATCTGCTTGATTTCTCACGCGTTTCTTTTCTTCGAATAGAAAAAAACTTTTTAAATAGAAAAATTATAAAAATTTAGTAGAATTAAATTATTCTGTTTAAAATAAAAAAATGCATTTCTTTTGAAGCATTTACAAACGTTTAATATTATAAATGGAAGTATTTTTTTCTGTTCTTTAAATTTTTTACTCTGCTAAACAGTTTTTCGATCGCTCATTAAGAACCGAGTTTAAAGATATAACATATATACATAACATTATTCTAATGAAATAAAACGTTCCATTTTCCAAGAAAGAGCGTATTTTTTATTATTAATTCACAGCATTAGCATATTTAGCCATCAGAATCTATCATGAGTATTTAAAACTTTATGTGCCTTTGAATTCAATGTCAGTCACCGGTAACTAATACATTTTGACCGTGTTGGTTACCAATGGCTGACAGTCTAAATCTGAAATAAAATAATAAAAATATTTTTTTAAGTAATTACTGTTTTTTTTTTACAATTTACTCAAAATTTACTAACTTTTTTTTTTCTTTTTTACAATTTACTCAAAATTTACTTACAGGAATATACTTTTTTAATCATTACTTTAAACAATATATACATTTTTTGTTTTATACCATACCTTATAGTGTCATTCATCGGCGACTGACGCGATTCAAACGAAACTTTAGTGTCTTTCCCCGTGATACTTAACGAGTTAATGAATATTCCTGATCATATATTCAATCTAATATCATATATATAAAATCATCATTATTTAAAATTTATTGTTGAAATAGTACATGGTGAATTGCATATTTTTAAACTGAATGAAAAGTTATGTACCTAATATAGAGATATGGAGTTTGGACGAAAATACATCTCATAATAACAAATTTTGTTTAAACCAAAATCATACTTTAAAAATTTCGCATAAATGGCGCTACATTTACAAAAATATGAGATAAACAATGAAAAATTCCCACACACGCACAAAAAGAAACAATGATTTCTGGGGGAAGGGAGTGAGTGACATGGACAAATTTCCACTTTTTTCAAATAAGCTAAAGTAGTTTGCAAAAATAATAAATTGTCACTGATCTGTTTAAGATTTTGATGACTGTTTTAAATTTGAAGAAATACCGCGATGTGTGGTGAATTTTCAGAAGTAATAATTTTAGTATGCTTGAAAACTTTCCATCAATTTTTTTTTCCAAACCATATGGAAATTGCTTTTTTTCGTTATATATTAAAATGTTCCTTGGATTCTTGAAACAATTTAAATTTCAAATGTTCATATTATTTATTCAATATATTTATGATACAGATTTTTTTTAGATGTTGCCCGAGGGAAAGTCGAAAGAAATTATTTTGCGATCCAAATTTCAGCATATTTTAAATCATAAATTAAGATTAGAAAAACAAAATGAATTTAAATATTAAATTAAACAATATAAGGATATTTAGATTACTATATATACTCATTTAGAAATTTAGAAATTTAAGGCAAAAATTCATAATTAAAAATTAGGCGATCAATTTTATACGCAAGACTAAATTAATCCAGAATTATAAATATTTGTAGATTGTTATGAAAATAAACAATGACAAACCCTTTAACTATAATTATAATTTTTTTACCCATTCATTTCTTTTATTATACTTTTTCTGTTTTGCTCGAAACTAAAAAACATGAACAAATTATAACATGCATAGATATTGTTCATATACTTTTATAAAATTTGAAAATATGAAACATTAATTTTACATAAGTTTTTACAATACTGCCTGATAACGATAATTAAACATTAAACTAAATACGTGGCTCTACGATACTCTATTAAACACATTTCACAGTGCTGAATCATGTCTTTATTAACCTATAAATTGAAGTGTCTTGGTTCTGTGGTCAGAAAAACGTCACATCATAAAAATGTAGACATATGAACCTACAAACTGTCGGCAACTGTCGGCTTGTTTGTTGTGGCGACACGTTGTTCATTTCCTTTTAAATTCTAATAAAACATGATTGTTTCAATATTATCTAAAAATACTTAATCACAAACATGAATCTGAAGCTTGAGAGTGTTAATCATTGTAAAGCGCATTAAAAATCCATCCATTAAATCATTAGTTTTATATTATTTTTAATTTTGATCATATTGCAGAGAAAACTGGAGCTTAGCGAACAGACTTGTCTAGAGAGGGTTTCAACAATGACTTTTCCATATCAAGGAAGGAAAACTTCAATCCAACTGCAGGACAGGGGACATTTCCCGCACATGGGGTTGATCTCCTTATCTCATGAACCATTGTAATATTCCTGCATTCTATTGTCGATAAACTGAAGAACAATTAATAATAAGTATTTCCTAGAGTTCAGTTGAAGTTGAGCAAAACACGCACGTGCTCGCAGCCTTTGTGCTTCGTTCTCAAGCAAGTTTAAAACTCATTACATAAGTTAAGAAGCGATAAAAAGTTGAATAAACATTGTAAAATTCGGAGTTAAACTCCACAAATGTTGTGTGGTAGTCAGATGCATTGACCACCACTCCACTGGACTTAATTAAATATTACGTAATATAAATGAATGTTATGTAACTTTAACCTTACATTACACAATCATTATTATGTTTCTGCGTTAAACCATAAGTTCATCCAGCAATTATCTTTTGATGATGCTAACAGTTTCAATTCTATTTTTTATGAAAATAATATTTCGTATCAACTAATTTTTATTATCGTTCTGGACATCATCCAAGTTATTTTCCTTTGATAAAAAAAAATTTTTCCTTAAATTTTGGCTGCGTGCCGGATTTAGTAACTGTTGCATCCTGATATTTAGTTTATCGATTCAATTTTACATGCCTTAAAAGCTTTAGTTCGTAATTACCCTTGCGAAAAACTCCATAGAAAAAGTTTTATGGAATTCTAAAAAAATATGGTTCGTTTTTCTATAAACTAGTTTAAAAGCTATGGAAATACCTGTAGACGTTTAATAGAATTGATTGTCTGTAGACGGAAAGTGTTTAATAAAGTTTAATAGAAATTTCAGCTCTACAGACATTTCTGTTAAACTTTTACATATATTTTGATAACTTTTAAACTAGTTTATAGAAAAAACTAACCATAATTCTAAAGGATTCTATAAAACTTTTTTTATGGAATTCTAAAAGCCATTTTCGTAAGGGTAGTTGTCTGTGATCCAGGTGACTTAGAGACTTCCAATGCAGAGCCCATAGTGTCATTTTTCCGGATTCCGTTCTTAACTAGGCCTGATAGTAGCAATTAGCGCTATTAACCATTCCAATGTTATTACAACCAGAACAAAGTATAACTCTTTTTTGTTACTTATTTATTTATTTTTACAATATAAAAAAAATTTGTTTTTACATTGTATAAATGAGTAATTTTACACATAACACAGATTTATACATTATAATGATAATAAATTAGTTTTTAATGACAATACATTATTTTTCTCTGGTTATTTAGAATGCAAGTCACGTAGTTTGTTTCATCATAGAAATCTTAAGTAACATAAAGTGCACTTTCGAAATGAACTTTGATATTTCGTGACTTCATAGAGTACGACAAAATTTAAGATAACGGTAAGCAACAGCTATCATTTCGAAAAATAAACAATTAAAATACGCATTAGTGTATGAAATGTCACGCAATTGTGATTCAGCTTTTTTTTCTTGGGTTTGCTTTATTTTACTTTTAACATTTCTGTGAAAATCTCTGTAAGATATAATGTTCGTGCTTGTTAGATAAGGTAAATTACAACCTTAATTTTTTAGATTTAAATGAAAAATTTTAAAAATGAAAAAGTGTATAATGTGCTTAAATATTGTATTTTTTGTTAGGCGTAACACGCGATGATTTATTACGTTGGCAAAGGTGAAAGAACGTGAAACATAGTATATTTCATAATTTCATGAAAAATTGGACGTGAAGAAATTTCTTTAGCGTTTTTTTATTGTGTATGTTCTACAGAATAAATAAGTTTAAACGTGCCAAAAAATTTCCACACTTCAAGCAAAATCAAGAAACATTGTAAATAAAAATAAGAATATATATTTTGTTTAAACTGTGTTAGAAGCATTCAATTTTTATCTTAAATCCACTCGTAATTTTAAGAATGGAATCCATGTAATTCCAAAAATTTTCCGTTACAATGTATTAATACGGCGTGGTACTATTATTGAAATTTCCTCGCCATGAATTTATTTTATATTTAAGATAATTAGGATATTTAAGGTAAAACAATAAAGAAAGAAAGAAAATAAACGCTTAAGTAAAAAAATCTAGAAAATACAGAATTTGTAAAATTTTCGAAAAAAAAAATTTTAGTTTTAAGATAAAAACAACATAAATTCCTGACGCGTGCATAAATATTTAATCAGATAAAACATCAAAACTTATTAAATATAATTTTATAAAAATTCCCTTTGGGAAATAGAAATCGAATTATTTTGCATGCCATAATCTTTTTAGTGGATTGGTTTTCTTCTCCACCACCCCTACAAAAGTAGTTTTAAAAAGACTTCTTTAAAAGTAATACTTATCCACTTTACATTAATGTTATAAATATATATATATATATATTTATTTATTTCTCAATGAAAAGGATGTACATATGAAGTTCTAGAATATTCGGTGTTATTATCTTTGAAAAGTTTCTTTTATTATTTTTATTAAATAAATTTTAGCTATTAAAAGGATTTTTTATTAAATTTTAGTTATTAGAAAGATTTTTTTTTTATTATTAAAATGATGATGGCATATTTTGCTGTATAGAATAAAAAACACAAATTGGAACTATTAGAACCATTCTGAAAGAAGTATTGTGAAATAATTAGTAATCAAATTATGATGAAACTATCCTTTGTTTTGTTGTTGCATAAAAGTGTGATATAATTTTATATTTAACTAACAACGCTTAATTATTTTTATCATTAATATATTTCTGGCCCCTTATTATTAAATTAAAGAATATTCTTCATTTTCAGAATGTATATATTATAGAATTTTTTAAAAGAAGATCTTGGAAATATTGTTTTTTTATACATAATAACCCTTTCTTAGAAATGTTGCTTTTAAAATCTGTCTTTTACATTGTCATATATCTTCTTCTTGGTAAACCATACATTTTTAGTACTTTTTAAAACTTTCTTTATTGCATATATTTTGAATTTAAATTTTAAAAAAATGACGCCTGTAAAATGTTTAATTGTGACTCTAACTTTGAATTATTTTGAAGAATCAGATTGAAATAATTATTCGGTAGATCACGAAATCGTTTATTTCCACCTAATCTAAGAATAGTAATAGATGAGAAAAACTTTTTTTAAACAATTTATTCAACGAATTGCTCCGTGATATATCTGGTAATTTAGAAATTCGGAAAATTTGAGATCAAAGGTCAATCAAATAACATATGATTTAATGATTAAAGGGAGAAAAAAATAATCCCAGATATAATATTGTAAGCGAAAGTTCAGACAAATCTTCAAATCGGTGATGCAGAAAGAAAAAAAAAGTAAAAAAAAAATTACATAACAAATTCTTAAATACGAAACTGTAACTAATCATAAGAATTACAATAAATAAACATTTGATTTGACAAAATACTCGGATATATTGTTTATATCAAAGGAACAAATTTCCACTTTAGAAGAAAATTATCTAGAAATAATCTAGGAATTTCCGTATCGGAAACAGTCTAGCTGTAAAACTTGTCAAAAAGAAGTACTGGAGTTTCACACATAAAATGCAATGCAAATGATACATAAAATTAGCTCAATTTGCTTTCATCTAACATAGCCAGGTACAATAATGAAAAATTAAGTGATAGATCATAAAACTTCTTATAGAAAAGGTAACTTGGTATTTTTTTTTATTAAAAATGTAGATATTGATTAAATTATAGATGTAATTGGTTTGAATTCTTCACAAAACATCAGTTTCAGAATAATATTGTTCTTATTATTTCTAAAGAACTCAGAAATACATCTTACAACTACGCGGAGGAAATGTAGCTTAAAAAAAATAACTTTCATTAGACAACATTGTTCCCCTTTTGGAACATACTGTTTCACGTAAGTAATCAAAACTTTGTAAAAGTTTATTTTCAGAAGTACTTTAAAGGTATCATATTATTAAGTAACAAAACACCAGTTCCATAAAAAGTATGTTAATATACACTGGTGTCCAAAAGTTAAGCATAATTGGTAATTAAGTAATTATTTTTAAGTAATGAAAGAAATATGAATCGGAATGTGCTGAAACTCCAGGTGTGTAAACAAAATAGTACGCGTCACATATTTTCGCGAAGAGTTTTCCTCGAAATCGAACAGGGGACCGTCAGCAAATTGAAAAAGAACGAAGATATTTTGGATAACCCTGTCAAAACTAATGTAGCAAAAGCGTTCAAACTGCACATTATGATTAATTGGCTTATTGTAATGTACTGTGTTAATTTTTACAAGGATAGCATGTATACTCGTAGAAAAATTAAGGTTTTTATAAAAACAGTCCTAAATTTTTCCAAGTTTTTTGCTTATAATTTGCAGAGTTCTTATTATAAAATAATGTTATTTTCCGAAAATATGACAAACATCATTGTACACAATACCCTGTCATCAGAATTTAAAAATAATAAAAATTGTATGAAAAATGAGTATGTTTAGTAAATAATTTTTCATTGCGCATGCGTCAACGATATCTAAATATCATTTGCATATTGTGTTAGCTAAATGTATAGAGCAACTTCTGTAAAAGTTTCAAAAACATAGCGTGAAAATTCTGAAAATGGGAGCCTACAGAATCAACTCAAAATCCGTTATTCCTAAAGGAAGCAAAAAAATCAGGGGTTTTACCTAAATATAGTTGTACGTGCAATATTGTGTAGGCACTAAACAATGGAATATGGATACAGCCCCTCATCTTTTTGCTTCATTTAGGGAATAAAGGATTTTGAGTTGATTCTATAGGCTCCCATTTTCAGAATTTTCAAGCTATGTTTTTGAAACTTTTACAGAAGTTGCTCTATACATTTAGCTAACACAATATGCAAATGACATTTTGATATCGTTGACGCTTGCGCAATGAAAAATTATTTACTAAACATACTCATTTTTCATACAATTTTTATTATTTTTAAATTCTGATGACAGGGTATTGTGTACAATGATGTTTGTCATATTTTCAGAAAATAACATTATTTTATAATAAGAACTCTGCAAATTATAAGCAAAAAACTTGGAAAAATTTAGGACTGTTTTTATAAAAACCTTAATTTCTCTACGAGTATACATGCTATCCTTGTAAAAATTAACACAGTACATTACAATAAGCCAATTAATCATAATGTGCAGTTTGAACGCTTTTGCTACATTAGTTTTGACAGGGTTATCGAAAAGATCTTCGTTCTTTTTCAATTTGCTGACGGTCCCCTGTTCGATTTCGGGGAAAACTCTTCGCGAAAATATGTGACGCGTACCATTTTGTTTACACACCTGGAGTTTCAGCACATTCCGATTCATATTTCTTTCATTACTTAAAAATAATTACTTAATTACCAATTATGCTTAACTTTTGGACACCAGTGTACATTGCGGCGGCTAATGGTTTAATAAACTGATCTTTATTTTATTATTTTTGTTAACTGATTTTATTACAAGCTGTCAAAACATTGTTGTAAGTTTTACAAAATTATTTAAAAAAGGAAATATAACTCTTGAAAACTCTTAAAATAAGACTCTTGGGCAACTTGTATAAAGTTATCATCTTATTTCGAAATATAAGATAATTCTTTAATGTCAAATGTTGGTTTTATTTTCAGTGATAACGTTTTAAGAATGTGATGAATAATGTATAACATAATATATTAAAATTTTTAACAAGATGCATTATAAATATTTCTTTTATATTTTAAATTTGAAAATTTATAGATAAATTAGTGAAAATGTATGTATGTTTTGTGCTAATTGATACTGATTTTACAACATTGTTTTTTCTTTTAGGTAAGTCAGAAATCTAATATGTTGACAACACATAAGGAAGTACAACTTTAAAAAAAATGCAGGTATTAAAAATGATTAATGGTATATATTTTTTAAATGTTTCCATTTTTTATGTAAAATGTATGATTTTATATTTCAAAAGTATTGACCAATACTTTTTCAGGCCTCGCAGCGGTCTCTTTTTGTAGAGACAAAATAAAAAAAAATTGCCAAGAGTATTTCATTGCGCATTTTTTTCTTTTTTAGATTTCGATTAATGTTTCAATCAGCAGTCCATCAAGGAAACTGCTTCATGATGAGTTTTTCTTGCAACTGTTTTTAGTAATCAACACGATAATAATTTTACCCTTTCGGGTTCGATTTTTTTTCAACTTTTAGAAACAAATTACTTTTACGTTACTAAAAACAACACTAGCAATCCAAATAGCTTAATTAGTATTTAACGAATCTTTCATTGTCTAAAAGATAACTAATGTTACTGTTTTGCATACGAATCAATTCATATTCATATGAAAATAGACTAAGGAAGAATTTTCAGAGATGTTAATAATGTATTGCAAAGAGATTTAACTTATATTACAACTTTCTAAAACTTTTTTGCATTTTATTAAACATGATTCTTTCAGGAAAGTAACTTTTATTTTGAACTTAAAGAGTGAAATATATGTTTAAAATAAAAGAATCGCAAACGGCACAAAGAGAATTAAGCAAATAATAGTAATTATTTTTATTACTAAATGCCTAAAAGTAATTGAAATCATATGAGAACCCCAGAAGCCAAGGGGTTTAAGTGACAAAATTGAAAAAATTGAGTTAAGTGCACAGGGTATCTGGAAATACGCTTTTCATTTCAGGTAAAGAAACATAGGTCAGTTTCTGATTATTTGGGGAGTTATAGAGATAAACCACTTTTTTCGAAAAACAAACAATATTGATTAATTATACATTTAAAGAAAATTGTACTCTGTTTTTTTTAACAGTTATTGAAATGAGAGTTCAAAGATTAGAATCCAACAAGCAGATGTTTCCTATTTCAATTTAGTCAATTGTTATTGGTGTTCCAATTTAACATCAATTATCTTTAAACTCAATTTACTCCAAATCGACATTTTGTCACTTGTACCCCTTGGCTTCTGAGGTCGTCATGTAATAAATGCATAGACATATAATAACATTGTTACATGTAAATAGTAGCAAAAGTATTTCTTAGGACAAAATAGTATCCCTTTAAAAGACATGTACTATTAATCGTACACTAGAACCAAAAGGGTTAAATAATTAGTGGTGGACAAAAAGGGACCGCTCCGAGACGTACTTTTCTATTTTGAGATATTTTGTTGTTTAATAGTTTGTCTTCTCATATTCCTAAAAATTTTTCCGTCAAAAAGTTAGCATTACTTTTTATGTTTTTGCAAATATCGTTTTATATGACGCCCTCAGCAAATCAAGGGGTATAAGTGAAAAAAAATTGAACAAAAAAGACTGAGGTAAATGCCTAACTGGATATAAAGCTATTTATTTGGAAGTAAAAAAAAATACTAATTTAATTTCTGATTAAGTGTTACGTTGTAGATGTCAACTACTTAAGATCTTTAAACTACATTTTTAATAGCTACTTAAAGGTTTAAAAACATATTGTACTCCTCTTTTCTTTCACAAGTTTCGGAATGCAAGTTCAAAGACCGTTATGAAATAAGCAAATGTTTACTATTTCGATATGTCAGTTACAATTGATGTTCAAATTTGAATTCCAGTTACTCGAAATCTAAATTTTGTTACTTGTATCCATTGGCTGTTGTGTGCTCATATATAAATTATTCATCAAATGTATACTCCCACTTTTTCTATTTAATTTTAAATTACTGATAAGAATAAGAAAGGATTATTAAATTTATAGTAATGCAAAATTTAATGCATGTTGTTTGTTTTACACATTCATCTAAGACTACATTTGTATTTTATGTATGTTTTTGCAAATATCATTTCATGTATAAATTATAATTGAAATGTAATTCCACCCACATTACGTAAAATACTTCAATTGTTAAATTATCTGAAAGCATGTATTAGTAAATATATCTTGTTTCTAATTGTAGTGAATACAGTTTGTGTTCTTTGAATATGTAAAAATACATATTTTTTATTTTACTTTATCATTTTACATGATTAAATACAAATGTATAATATATGTGTTGTTAATGTTTACATGGA
Organism: Maratus speculifer; assembly: GCA_964019185.1. Taxonomy (NCBI): domain Eukaryota; kingdom Metazoa; phylum Arthropoda; class Arachnida; order Araneae; family Salticidae; genus Maratus; species Maratus speculifer. The sequence goes on from OZ025302.1 coordinate 95,429,215, forward strand.
AATTTAATATAATGTATGTAACTATATCGAAAATTCAGCCCATATATATAAATTTAAATACGTTTAACTTTTTTATTAGTAACAATATTATTACTAAAATGATATTTAAGTTGCAATACTTTTTCTTTGATTCAGTAGATAGTTGCATAGTTGTCATATAATATTTGAATTGCATTTCTACAACTTTTAAAAAGCATGAATATGAATAAAATTTTATGAAAACTTATAAAAGTCTTCTTGTACAAAAAACTGTTAAAAATACATTTTATTTTAAACCAAAATCAGATGGCTGCTATGTATGTGAGAATATGGTAAAATCATCTACATATATATATATTACGCTAACGTATGTGGCACAAAAATCCCGATTATTTTTTAATTGTTTAATCGCAATTAACAAATGATGTGCCAAATGAAGCACATCTTATGGGTTACTGTGCGAAAGTTCTTTGGTAAGATTTAAGCTGTGGTAAATTGGATTTATGTATGTTTTTTTTTCTCCGGATCTCTTCTTTGCAATTATGGAGCTTCAAAGTATCATTATTTTTATTTTTTCCCGTCCTTTTTCTTAAAAAAAAAAATAAAATAAAAATTATCAATTTTTAACTTTTTAGTTTCAAATTAAAGTTATAAATGAAATGAGTGAAAGCAAATATTTTGTTATATTTTAAATAATTAATGAAATATGAAAAAATGCCACCAGTACAATATTTGGCGATTTATTATCTGCACCGGGCTAGCATAAAAATACTCAATTCTTGATTTATCAGCACAGATATCATATATGCACCACATTGGCGAGGTATTTTACTGACGACAATTTGGCGAAAACTTTGTTTTCAATCACCAGTTAAATACATATTTTTCAACTAATTTCTTTTATTTGAAAAAGGAAATAATAATTAAAAAAATTAGTTTAATAATTATTGAATAAAACAATTTATACCGTTTTAAAAAAGAAAATAAAAGCAAGCAAACAGTTTATTAATAAATAAATAAGAATAGCCGGGTAACCATGTGAGGCACATCTAATTGCCATTTTCTTGCAATCGCACAAATGTGGTGCGTATATGACATCTGTGTCTATTTCTCTAGCAGAATCTTCTAATTTGGCAAAAAGATGAGCAATTAAAATGAATTATGAATAAAAACAATATGATTTAATGCTTAGTATACACATTTCAAGGGAGACAAAGCTGGTCGCCAAGGCGGCTCGTAGTACTTTATTTGCACACTAACTTTTTTTAAAGAGTTTAACAAATTATTGTTGTTATATTAATTTGTCTCATTATTATAATAAAAATATGCAAAGTTTTGCCTATACCGTAAAATTGCCAAATTTCCATACTAGAGATAATGCGAAGAAAAACATGCTGATTATGCGTTGCTCAAAAGAAGAAATGGGCTCATATTCCCGATAAATTTTAATGAAATCTGGTATTCATATAAATGTTTACAGTTCATAAAGAAAAGGGCTTCAATGTCCTTCATTTTTCTTTCTTGTCGATTTTCTCCTTTTTTATTCTTCATTGTCCTTCATTTAAAACTAATAGAATATTGCGTTATAAATAATACTTTTTCTTTATTATAGAATATTTTTGAATACGTAATAAAAAATTAAAAACTATGTATTTTTTAATAGTAAACAAGAAAATAAATTACGTTTAATAAAAATATGTAAAATTTTTTAAAATTCATAGATTTGCAGCGTTTTACTTTTATTTTGGAATATTTGAGGAAATTGTTTCTACTTTACGATAAAATTACCAAATACACTTACAAACTAAAAATAAGACATACATATAAACTATGATTCTAAAAATTCTTATAAGAAATTAATGAATGATTTTTGAAGTGATTAATGAACTATCAAAACTAAATTTAAATGCCATGTAGAAATGGTAAAATATACATTCGTCAAACATTAATTATTCGCTTGAATGTTTATTAATATTATATTATACATTAAAATACATACACTTCCAATCAATGTACTCAAGAAGACTCTTTTATAATTAATTAAATTTAAAATGTTATTCATTGAAAAAAAATATCTTGTCTATCTTAATCACTATTTAAATGCATGTTGTGACATTGAAATTTCCGGAGCATTTTTGAAAAGTGATTTATTTGATACTAATTACTTCGAAAAATCACTCCTTCGAATGAATAAATGTATGCCTTATTTGCGCTTCTATACACACATTTATTAAATTTTTCCAATTTGTGCTCTAAATGTATTTAAAAAAATCGTTAATCTTATTTCAATTTACTGAGCGAAAACATGATACGTGCTTAACCCTGAAATAAAGGTATTCAATAAACTAAATATACGATAACTTCGATTCGTGACTTAGAGACACACTTATTACACTTGACTGTTTGTTAGAAAAACGCTTAATCTTTCTATGTTCAATGCAAATAGCTGTAACTATATTATCTATTTTTTATAGAATTGTGCATAATAAAAGGGAATGTATATGCAATTTTTTATTGAGTTATAATTATGTAAGTAGTAGGTGTTACAGTACTGTCTCAAGTATTACAATTTTACATTAGATTAAAGACACATCAAATTTCATTTGATGCTCCCATTCCATAACTAATTTTGATAGCTTTATTCATCTGTACTATCTAAATAATATTCGTTTTACACTTATTTAACAACACACACACAAAAAACCATATATATAATCGAGCATTATATGACGTCGTCGGCATAGTCTCTTGTATTACAGCATCCAATCTACTAAATTAAACTCCCGTACATTTTCACTAAATATTTCTATTTTATTACTAATACAATCAATTGATTTGCTTTTTTCACGTCTTGTATGATGTGATAATCTCCATTTTATAACTTTATTAAGCCGAAACAAGGTAAATATGATTCGTTTTTTTTTTTCTATTAAGACATTATTTCGAGTATCAGAACTTACTTACTATCAGAATAAAAAAAATCAAATTATATTTCATACTTCCATTCCATTATAATCCAATAAATGAATAACATTTTCCACCATGTACTATTCTGATAAGTCCCATGTTAAACGTATTCAATCGAAACAAAAGCAATGTAATTCATTAATTCTGTGTTAAAACATTGCTTCGTATATTGTAACTTATTTTCAATTAGATTAAAAAGACATCCCATTTCACTTCATGCTTCCATTCAGTTATATTCCCATGAACGGATAGAACTTTTCATTTTGTACTATCCTGAAAATACTCATTTTATACTTATTCAACTGAAAACATGCAATACGTTCGTTCACTCTGTGGCAAAACACTGTCTCAAGTACAAAGCCTTACTCCCTGTTGGATTAAAAACGCATCCAGTTTCCTTTCATACTTCCACTCAATTCCAATCCAGTGATTGTATAACATTTTTCAACTTGTACTAACCTGATAATCTCCATGTCACACATATTCAGCTAAAAAAGACACTCAATATCACTCGCTCACTGTGTGGTAAAATATCGCTTTATGTAATGCATTAAATCTTACAAACTTCTCAATTAAAAACGCAATCGTTTTATTCTGTACTAAAATTTCATAATTTATCCAATGAATTCGTAACATTTTTATTTGTTCTTATCGGCATTATACAATTATTAAGTAAACTATATATTATTCGTTTATTCTGTGTAAAAAAACACTGTCTCGAGTTTTACAACTTTTTTCGTTTTAGATTGAAAACAGATCCTAGTTTATTTCGTACTAGCATTCCATTACAATCTAGCGAATGGATAACATTTCCCATCTTCTACTATCCTGAAATTCCTCATTTTCACTTGTTCAACTGAAACAAACCGCAGTGTATTCGATCAGTCTATACACTGTAAAAGAAATCTATAATCCTACAGATGTAAAGTTGCCGAAATCTGTACGCTTACTAACATTTTACCTGTGCACCGTACAAGGAAAGATGTAAATCTACAAAACTAATTTTTGTAAAGCTACGGAAATCTATAACTTTACAAACGATTCTACGAAAATTTCACTTATCTTATTAAAATTTTATCTGTAAACTGTGTTGCCTTTACATGAAAAATTATTGGAATGCCAGTTTCTTAAAAAATTCTTAGTAACCTTACAGATTTTTTAATTTTTATTACAAATCTGTATCTGTTACATGAATTTTTGCTGTTGCCGTAACATGAAAAGTTCCAGGAATCCCAGTTTCTTAGAAAAGTTTTAGTAACTTTACAGATTTATTTTACAGTGTAGTAAAACACTGTCTCGAGTATTACAACTTTCTTCCTATTAGATTTAAAAAAAACATTCAGTTTTTAATTCATACTTCTATTCATTTTTTAATCGACGAATGAATAACATTTTCCATCTTGTACTATCGTAATAATCTTCATTTTATATTTATTCATTTGAAACAAAATTCAAAACCATTCAATCACTCTGTGGTGAAGCACGGTTTCATGTAATGTATTAAATGAGAAGTGTATTAAAACGTGCAAAATACTCTATTGAAAAGATATTCATTTTATTCAATACTTGCATTTCATAATTAATCCATTGAATCGATTGAACTTTTATTTCGATGTTATCCTGGTCTTGACATTATTAAGAAGAAGAAATGTCAATACCATTTATTTATTGTGTTTACATATAAAATACTGTCTCGAGTATTCCAACTTACTTCATATTATATTAAAAACATATCCAATTTCATTTCGTACTTCCATTCCATTATGATCTAACGGATAGATAACATTTTTCATTTGTACTATCCTGATAGTCCCCATTTCAGACTAATTGAACGGAAACAAAATTAATTACCATCCGTTCACTCTGTGCAAAGACAAGGTTTTTGACAATTACAATTTTCTAGATTAAAAACCCATGTATTTTCATTTCATACTTCCATTCCGTTATAATCTAATCAATGGATAACATTTTCATCTTGCATTTATAATCCTGATAACCTTCATTTTTTACTTATTCAGTTGAAACAAAACTCAATACCATTCCGTAATTCAGTGTGAAAACACTGTATCGATAATCAGAGCTTACTTCCAATTAGGTTTAAAAAAAATCCTATTTCATTTCATACTTCCATTCCATTATAAAACAACGAATGTATAACATTTTCCATTTTGTACTATAATGATAATCTCTATTTTACATTTATTGAACTGAAACAAAACTTATTATCCGTTAACTTTGTGGTAAAACACGATTATCGAGATCTATCTTCTAGATTAAAAAACTCATCTATTTTAATTGCATACTTCTATTCCGTTATAATCCAATGAATGCATAACATTTCTCATGTTGTATTTATCATACTGTCTTTGTTTATAACCCCCCATTTTTAGCCCTTTCTAAAAAAGTTGAAAAGTACTTATGCATTCGGTTTCTCTGTCCGTCTGTCCACGCTCTAACTCCTGTTAATATACTCGATTTTTCATGCAATTGATAAAGCTTATTTGGATTCTTCAAAGCATGTTGTGTATTGCATATTAAGTAGGTACGATTAATGATTCATTTACAGGAACACTCAAAAGAATTCGATCACATTATGGTGTATAAGGATAAATCATTTGTAAAGTACTTTAGTGACATTACGCTATTTCAAATGTATTAAAAATATATAATTCATGTAATTTCAAAAGGATCACGTTAAAACATAGCATTCATAACATTTTTATTAATTTACACGGATACAATAAAGAAATCTTTTCAGTATTGTCTTTGCTGGAATGTACGTTTTGAAATTCGGTATCTGCCTTTAAATTTAATTAGTTTTTTGCACATTACTCTTTATATATAAACTTTACATCTCATATACAGGTCTGTACAAAAGTGTTCGCATACCATTCTCCTTATTAGAGGAAATTGCTGAAGGGGAATTTTTGAACTGAAATATATGTATCTCTTAAATGAACTAAATTTTGGAATGCATTTTGTTATGGATACAAATTTCTAGATCATGTACTACACTGCTAAACAATTCGGATAATTTTCTGATTGTAGATGGAAACAGATGAAATTCGGTTTTGAAAGGCGTTATACATCTCCATCTAAGGAATTTATACATAACATTTTAATTCTTTAACGGATGCAGTTTTGTTACATTATTCTGAATGTGTTGAAAAGTGATTAATAACCTATGCTCGGCGCATAATTTTTCTTTCTTTTTCACTTATTTAGTTGAAATAAAACTCAATACCATTCCCTTATTCTGAGTGAAAACACTGTCTCGAAAATCACAACTTATTTCCTGTTAGATTAAAAACACATCCAATTTTATTTCATACTTCCATTCCACTATAAAAGAACGAATATATAGCATTTTCCAATTTATACTTTCGTTGTAATCCCCATTTTATACTTATTCAACTGAAACAAACGTAATATCATTTGTCACTGTGTGGTAAAACTCGGTCTCAAGTATTACAATCTTCTAGATTAAAAACCCATCTATTTTTAATTAATACTTCCATTACATTATAATATAATGAATGGATAACTTTTTTTATATCATACTTATCATCTCTTTTATCCTAATAACCGCCATTTTTCACTTATTCAGTTGAACCATAACTCAATACCATCCCTAGTCTGTGTGAAAACACTGTCTCGAGAACTATAATTTACTTCCTATTAGATTAAAAAACACATCTAATTTCATTTCATATTTCCATTCCATAATAGTCCGATGGATGGATAACACGTTTCACTTGTACTATAGTGCTCATTTTACACTAATTGAACTGAAACAAAAATCAATACCATCCGTAGACTCTGTGGAAAAACACGGTCCTTGAGTATTACACTCTTCTAGATTAAAAACTCTTTTTTCTTTTTTTTTTTTTTTTTCATTTCATACTTCCATTCCATTATAATCCAATAATTGGATAACATTTTTCATAATTTTCTTATCACCCTGTTTATTCTGATAACGTCCATTTTTCATTTTTTCAGTTGAAACTAAACACGATACACCATTCCATTATCCTGTATAAAACCATTGACTCGAGAATGAAATTTTTTCTTCTTATTAGATCAAAAACACAATCAATTTTATTTCATACTTCCATTCCATTATAAAAGAATGAATGTGTAATGTTTTCCATTTTATACTATCTTGATAATCCCTATTTTACACTTATTCAACTGAAACAAAACTCAATATCACTCGTTCACTCTGTGGTGTGACACGGTCTCGAGTATTACAACCTACTAGATTAAAAACCATCTATTTTCATTTCATACCTGCATTCCATTATAATCCAATGGATGGATATTTTTCATCTTGTATTTATCATCCTGTATAGCTTGATAAACCTCATTTTTCACTTATTCAGTTAAAACAAACCTCAATGCCATTTCCTTATTCTATGTGAAAACATTGTCTCGAGAATTACGACTTACTTACTCTTAGATTAATAACATATCCAGTTTTATTTCATACTTCCATTGCATTATAATAAAAAATATATAACATTTTGCAATTTCTTGATATTTCCCATTTTACACTTATTGAGCTGAAACAAAACTTAATGTCACCCGGTCAGTTTGTGGTGAAAGACTGTCACGATAACTTACTACCTATTCGATTAAAAACGCATCCATTTTTATTTAATACTTCCATTCCTTTATAAAAGAACTAATATACAATATTTTTCCATTTGGTACTTTCTTGATAGTCACCATTTTACACTTATTAAACTGAAACAAAACTAATATCACTCGTTGAATTTGTGGACTCTGTGGAAAAACACGGTCCTTGTGTTTTTCTACAGACTCGTGTCGACACTGTCTCAAGAATCAAAACTTACTTCTTGCTAGATCAAAAAAGCATCCAGTTTCATTTCATACTTCCATTCCATTATGAATGAGCAAATGTATAACATTTTCCATTTTGTACTTTCTTGATAATCTCCATTTTTACACTTATTCAACTGAAATAAATTCAATACCATTCATTCATTCTGTTGTAAAACACGTTCTCGAGTATTACAACCATCTAGATTACCAACCATCTATTTTCATTTCATAATTCCATTCCATTATAATCCCACGAATGGATAATATTTTTCATCATGTATTTATCATCCTGTATATCTTGGTAAACCTCATTTTTCACTTATTCAGTTACAACAAAACTCAATACTATTTCCTTATTCTGTGTGAAACTTACTTACTATTAGATAAAATAATTATCCAGTAAATAAGTTATTTCTTACTTCAATTTCATTATAAAAGATAATGTATAACATTTTCCACTTTCTTGACATTCCCCATTTTACACTTATTGAACGGAAACAAAACTAACATCACTCATTCAATCTGTGGCAAAACACTGTCTCGAGAATCATAACTTTCTTAATATTAGATCAAAAACACATTCAATTTTATTTCATACTTCCATTCCATTATGAAAGAATGAAAGTACAAAGAACGAAAGAATATTTTCCATTTTATACTTTCTAGATAATCCCCATTTTACACTTATTCAACTGAAACAAAACGAATATCACTCGTTCAATCTGTGGTTAAACACTGTCTCAAGAATCAAAACTTATTTCCTGCTAGATCAAAAACACATCCAATTTCATTTCATACTTCCATTCCATTATGAATGAGCAAATGTATAACATTTTCCATTGTGTACTTTCTTGATAATCCCCATTTTTACACTTATTCAACTGAAACAAAACTAATATCACTCGTTCAATCTGTGGTTAAACACTGTCTCAAGAATCAAAACTTACTTCTTGCTAGATCAAAAACACATCCAATTTCATTTTATACTTCCATTTCATTATGAATGAGCAAATGTATAACATTTTCCATTTTTTACTTTCTTGATAATCCCCATTTTTACACTTATTCAACTGAAACAAAACTAATATCACTCGTTCAATCTGTGGTTAAACACTGTCTCAAGAATCAAAACTTACTTCTTGCTAGATCAAAAACACATCCAATTTCATTTTATACTTCCATTTCATTATGAATGAGCAAATGTATAACATTTTCCATTTTGTACTTTCTTGATAATCCCCATTTTTACACTTATTCAACTGAAACAAAACTAATATCACTCGTTCAATCTGTGGTTAAACACTGTCTCAAGAATCAAAACTTACTTCTTGCTAGATCAAAAACACATCCAATTTCATTTTATGCTTCCATTTCATTATGAATGAGCAAATGTATAACATTTTCCATTTTGTACTTTCTTGATAATCCCCATTTTTATACTTATTCAACTGAAACAAAACTAATATCACTCGTTCAATCTGTGGTTAAACACTGTCTCAAGAATCAAAACTTATTTCTTGCTAGATCAAAAACACATCCAATTTCATTTTATACTTCCATTTCATTATGAATGAGCAAATGTATAACATTTTCCATTTTGTACTTTCTTGATAATCCCCATTTTTACACTTATTCAACTGAAACAAAACTAATATCACTCGTTCAATCTGTGGTTAAACACTGTCTCAAGAATCAAAACTTACTTCTTGCTAGATCAAAAACACATCCAATTTCATTTTATACTTCCATTTCATTATGAATGAGCAAATGTATAACATTTTCCATTTTGTACTTTCTTGATAATCCCCATTTTTATACTTATTCAACTGAAACAAAACTAATATCACTCGTTCAATCTGTGGTTAAACACTGTCTCAAGAATCAAAACTTACTTCTTGCTAGATCAAAAACACATCCAATTTCATTTTATACTTCCATTTCATTATGAATGAGCAAATGTATAACATTTTCCATTTTGTACTTTCTTGATAATCCCCATTTTTACACTTATTCAACTGAAACAAAACTAATATCACTCGTTCAATCCGTGGTTAAACACTGTCTCAAGAATCAAAACTTACTTCTTGCTAGATCAAAAACACATCCAATTTCATTTTATACTTCCATTTCATTATGAATGAGCAAATGTATAACATTTTCCATTTTGTACTTTCTTGATAATCCCCATTTTTATACTTATTCAACTGAAATAAATTCAATACCATTCATTCATTCTGTTGTAAAACACGTTCTCGAGTATTACAACCATCTAGATTACCAATTATCTATTTTCATTTCATAATTCCATTCCATTATAATCCCACGATTAGATAATATTTTTCATCTTGTATTTATCATCCTGTATATCTTGGTAAACCTCATTTTTCACTTATTCAGTTACAACAAAACTCAATACTATTTCCTTATTCTGTGTGAAACTTACTTACTATTAGATTAAAAACTTATCCAGTTTTATTTCTTACTTCCATTCCATTATAAAAAAGAATGTATAACATTTTCCACTCTCTTGATAATCCCCATTTTGCACTTATTGAACTGAAACAAAACCAATGTCACTCATTCAATCTTTGGCAAAATACTATCTCGAGAATCACAACTTTCTTCCTATTAGATCAAAAACACATTCAATTTTATTTCATACTTCCATTCCATTATGAAAGAATGAAAGAACAAAGAACGAAAGAACATTTTCCATTTTGTACTTTCTTGTTAATCCCCATTTTACACTTATTCAACTGAAACAAACTAAATATCACTCGTTCACTCTGTGGTGTAACACGGTCTCGAGTATTACAACCTACTAGATTAAAAACCCATCCATTTTCATTTCACACGCTATTCGGGCCAGCAATAATTTCCTTCCGTAAGTTTATCAAACCCCTGACCCATACATTCATCCTCTATGACTCACAATAGGGGCAGGGGGAAATGCATTATATCTCTTTACTCTGGGCAAATATTGTATGGTGTGGATGTGGAAATAGTTTGGGTTCAATGGAATGGGATTGTCACCGTTGCGGGGATTTTTGAGGTTTCCTTTTGATTTATAGAATTTATGGAAAAAGGGGATGCGGATTTTATCACCGATGCTGTTTAATGGGCAGCTTGTCATTTGATATTTGAGGTGTAGCTGAATGGTTTTGGCTTTGATTTGTTTTAAAAATACGTCGTTATAGCTTACAGCGTCTGTCTTAGAATATTGCTTACAATTAAAAGTAAATAAATTAAATTATAAAAATTTAAGTTTGCTTATGTATATTTGCTGTTTGTAAAGATACTATAAAACATAATAGGACAAATATATCGTTTTAGAAAACAAATGTAAAATATTATAATGAACACTTTAAAATAATAATGCTTATTTAATAATAATTATGTTTTTGTGGAAATAGTTTGGATTTAATAGAATGAAATTGTCATCGTTGCGGGATTTTTGAGGTTTCCTTTTGATTTATAGAATTTATGGAAAAAGGGGATGTGTACTTTATCACCGATGCTGTTTAATGGGCAGCTTGTCATTTGATATTTGAGGTGTAGCTGAATGGTTTTGCCTTTGACTCGTTTTTAAAATACGTCATTATAGCTTACTGCGATTGTCTCAGAATATTGCTTACAATTAAAAGTAATTAAATTAAATTGTAAAAATTTAAGTTTGCTTGTGTATATTTGCTGTTTGTAAAAATACAGTAAAACATAATAGGCCAAATATATCGACTTAGAAAACAAATGTAATAATGCTTATTTAATAATAATTATGTTTTTGTGGAAATAGTTTGGATTCAACAGAATGAGATAGTCACTGTTGCGGGATTTCTGAGGTTTCCTTTTGATTTATAGAATTTATGGAAAAAAGGGATGTGTACTTTATCACCGATGTTGTTTAATGGGCAGCTTGTCATTTGATATTTGAGGTGTAGCTGAATGGTTTTGCCTTTGACTCGTTTTTAATATACGTCATTATAGCTTACTGCGATTGTCTCAGAATATTGCTTACAATTAAAAGTAATTAAATTAAATTGTAAAAATTTAGGTTTGCTTGTGTATATTTGCTGTTTGTAAAAATACAATAAAACATAATAGGCCAAATATATCGACTTAGAAAACAAATGTAATAATGCTTATTTAATAATAATTATGTTTTTGTGGAAATAGTTTGGATTCAACAGAATGAGATAGTCACTGTTGCGGGATTTCTGAGGTTTCCTTTTGATTTATAGAATTTATGGAAAAAGGGGATGCGGACTTTATCACCGATGTTGTTTAATGGATAGCTTGTGATTTGATATTTAAGGTGTAGTAGAATGGTTTTGCCTTTGATTCGTTTTTAACTCTTTATTTACCGCATTATGATTTCATGGAAATTTTATATTCTAAAGCATTTTACGTAAATTGTTTAAACTAAATTAAAAGATATACATAATCATTTAATAATTTTCTGAAGAATTATAGAAGGACTGAAGGATTTAGAAGGATTAGTTAAATTTGTATTTACAGGAATATTGTGCAATATTTATAATCCCACTCATATCTTTTATTTTAAATTGTTTTCTTATTATTTTGTAGAATTATAAAATGTACAAGTGTGATGTTTTTACAATATAAATATAGAAATTATTCTAAATTGAAAATTGTCCATCCTCCTCCCTGAGCGCCAAGAAAACTGAAACGATGTGAAGGAAAAATAAATCATCCTTTAAAAAAATATTATTGTTTTGTGTAACCAATAATGCTTTTGGAACAAAGTAAAGTAAGGTATCTGTAACTCATTCTAAGTAGCATTACAACTAATTGACGTATTAAAAAAATTTTATAATAAGTAATTTTATGGTACTTATAAGTATCGTCGGTAGATAAAGGGTTAAATTACGTCATTACAGCTTACTGTGGTTGTCTCAGAATATTGCTTACAATTAAAGGTAAATAAAGAAAATTATAAAAAGCAATTTAAATTTTTTTGTTTACATTTTTTTGTTTGTAAAGTTACTATAAAATATCACTCGTCAAATGTATCCTTTAAGAAACGAATGCAAAATATTAGAATAATTATTAAAAAATATACTTTTTTAAATAATTGAAATAGTATGCTTGTATTTTATTAAAGCATTTTCTTTGTATCTTGAAGTCAGCATTAAAGTTTCTTATTTGCCCACAACCACCTTAATCTTTTCTGGCATTTTTTCTCGTTCTGCGGCTATTTATCTACTTTTATAAGCAGAATATAATTTAAAAATTTAGCTCGATGTAGAATATTTTGACCTCTTTTCAGTAAAGTTTATTATGAACCCATACAATTATACATTCTATCTATCTAAATGCTGGAAGTGTTTTATTACATTCGGATTTTTACATTACTTTATGTTCAACACAAAAAATAGTTTTTTTTGTGTAATCTCATTAAATAATTTTCATTGAGGAGATAAAGAATAAAGAGAAATCATATTTTTTAAAGTAAAAAGGAATAACATTTTAGTTTTTTAAAAGTCATACAGGTAAAAAAATAATTTAATATAATTTATAGTTTCATTAAAAAATAATAAATAAATATTTGCTTTTTGTGTTATTAAAACTTATTTTTACATTTTTTTGGATTTTTCTATGAAAAATGTGCTTTATTGCTTGATAATGATCTGCTGATAATGCAGTTAACATTTTTATGTCCAATAAACGTATTTTAAAGAAACACGTGATGAATTTCCAACAAGAATTACATTATTTTCTTATTCTTGAATGGATAAATTGAATTACTCAGTTGTAAACATATGTTTGAGAATTAGTACCATTCTAAACAGCGATATTCCGATGGAAGAAAACTGATAAATATGTTATAAAAACTATTTGAAATTACCTTGTGTTTCATAAATTCTCTGAATATCGAAAATATATTGGTTTCTGTGGTTTAGACCTCTTTTCGAAAACGTGGATCGCTCGAAGAGGTTATTATACATTATTACGTACGTAATTAGATGAGATATTGTTATATTAAGGGGAGGAAATCACCTTGCAACCTTTTAAAAAGTTAAACAGATAAGTATTGTTAAAGAATAACATGTTAGCGGACGTTATAAAAATCTTTTTACTCCAATTAGAATCGGTTTAATGATAAAATATATGGTGCCATAACTATCCAAATCAAAGTAAATTTGAACTTTAAAATCATTATTTACGAATCGTGGATCACTGAAAAAAATTATTATTCATTTGCTTTTGTAATTATATGATATATTGTTGTAATAAGGGAATGGCGATCACTTTGAAATCTTTTAAAAAGTTGAAAAAAATCTATATTTGTAAAGAATAACATATTAGCTGACGTTAGACAAATGTATCTTGTTACTCCAATTAGAATCGGTTTTTTGATAAAATATGTGGAGCCATAGCTATCCAAATCAAGGTAAATTTGAACTTTAAAATCATTATTCTCAAAACATCTGTTTTTGACATTGCACGCTTCATATTTTCAAAAATAAGTAACGTAGAAGTTTAATAATTTGCATTGTATTATATTTCATGTACTTTTTGTATTTTCTACCCTAAGTATCTGTTCCATGTTATTTATTTTTAAATAATAATTTGAAATTTGATCATAAACTCCAGGTTAAAAATGATTAAATTGCATAATAATAAAATTTCTGTGAACTTGATATTTTTTAAAGTTGAATTTGAAGGAAAATGTTTTTACAATATACATACATAATATTAAGTGAATATAGCGAATTATAAACAGCACTAACAAACAGCACGCAAAGCATGTATGTTGAATCTCCTTTTTAAAAATCATTAATTAAAATGCCCTAATGAAACTAAATTAAATGATTTTTCATTAAAAGTATTTAAAGGAATATGGAAACAAATATTTGCACAATTTACTAAAAAACCGTTTAATTTAGAAAACATATTTACAATCAATATTTTTTTAACTCTTTCGGGTCCAAATTAGTTTTAATTTTTTTAGAAAAAAAATACATTTGGATTAATAACATTAAAACTAGCTATCCAAATAGCTTAATTAGCAATTAACGAATATTTCATTCTCTTAAAGATAACAAATATTGCTGTTTTGCGTAGTATTTACTTAATATTCATACTATAATAAGCAGAGGCAGATTTCCTGGAAATGTTTAGAAAATACTGTACTACAGTAAAATTTAACATATATTAGAACTTTCTAATACTTATTGTGCCTTATTACACATGATTCTTTCAGGAAAGTAACTTTTCTTTTGAATTTAAACAGTGGAATATATATTTAAAATAAAACAATTACAAAACGCGCAAAGAGAATTCAGCAAATAATACTACTTATTATTATTACTGAATTTCTAAACATAAATGAAATCATACCGGGTGTTCCAAAAATGACTAATGGATTTTAAAATTCAATAACTTGAACGGTGACAGCTATTTTAAAAAAAATTTGCAAGAGGGTTATGTATAATGTCAGGGGTTTTTTAACCGTAATTTTTTATTTTAGTTCGCATCTCAAACAATAGATGGCGCTGACGGCGATTGAAGACCAGGTCGACGCTTCACGCAGCATTGATGACCTGGCCTTCAATCGTCGTCAGCGCCACCTGTTGTTTGAGATGCGAACAAAAATAAAAAATTACGGTGAAAAAACTCCTGCTATTACACATAACCCTCCTGCAAAAATTTTTTAAATAGCTGTCAGCGTTTGCAAGTTATTGAATTTTAAAGTCCATCAGTCATTTTTGGGACACCCAGTATATAGTAAATGCATAGACATATAATAACATTACTAAATGTAAATAGCAGCAAAAAAATTTCTTAAACAAAATAATACTCTATTAAAAGACATGTACTATTAATAGTACACCAGACCCGAAAGGGTTTAATATTGCATTAAAAACAAGCAATAGCGACATGTGGAAGTTTATCCCCGTCCTCGTAAATGAATATTTATTATTATTATTTTTTTTTTACCATGTAAAAAATATAATATTAATGAAAGTCAAAAATTATAATATGGAAACTAATTATATCAAAATAAGTTATTTTAGAAGAAACCTAATATCAAAATAACTTCATATCCTTAAATGTGTAATTACTATTGTGTAAAAGGAAGATACCCTAAGTGATTATCTTTTGTACTAAAATGCTTATCTCTTATAAGGTTAACGAAAGTAAACAATTTAATTATACTAATGAACTGTATTACAGAAAAATCTTACCACTAAGCTGATAACTGCGGCTCTATTTCCAGGGAAACAAGACGCGGATGATACTTCACAGCATTTGCTTATCGCTTGACAGTCCAGCGTAGATAAGAATTGCGTCTGTAGTAAATGACAAATTAACGCTGATTTTTTATGACTATATAATATAAGACAGAAAAGTTTGGTGCGCAGACATTTTTTTGTATGTCTGATAACAATAGATACGAGGAATAATCAAACAAGTCATTATTATTACCGTTTGTTAAAATTAGGCAAAATAAGATAATAGAATAATTTGTAACGGTTATTCGAAGAAGTCATTATTATTTGTTAAAATTATGGGAAACAAGATAATAGAATAATTTTTTATGGTTATTCGAAAAAGTCATCAATATTACTATTGGTTAAAATTTGGAGAAACAAGATAATAGAATAATTTGTTATGGTTATCCGAAAAAGTCATTATTATTTCTATTGATTGAAATTTGAAGAAACAAGATGTGGATAATACTCCACAACATTTGTTTATCGCTTGATAATCCAACTCAGATAAGAATTGCATCTGTAGCAAATGAAAAGTTGACGCAGATTTTTTATGACTATGTTATTAATATAAGGCAGAAAAAATTGGCAATAAACATTTGTTTGTTGGTCAATGATAAGAAAAGATAGAAAGAATAATTTGTTTTTGGTTATTCGAAGAAGTCATTATTATTACAATTTGTTAAAATTACGGAAACAAGATAATAGAATAATTTGTTATGGTTATTCTAAGAAGAAATTATTATTGGTTAAAATTAGGGGAAACAAGATAATAGAATAATTTGTTTTGGTTATTCGAAAAAGTCATTATTATTTCTATTGGTTAAAATTTGGAGAAACAAGATAATAGAATAATTTGTTATGGTATTTGAAAAAATCATTATTACGTCTATTGGTTAAAGTTTGGAGAAACAAGGTAATATAATAATTTGTTTTGGTTATTCGAAAAAGTCTTTATTATTTATATTGGTTAAAATTTATAGAAACAAGATAATAGAATAATGTGTTGAAAAAGTATTCGAAAAAGTCATCATTACTTCTATTGGTTAAAGTTTGGAGAAACAAGATAATAGAATAATTTGTTATGGTTATTCAAAAAAGTCATTATTATTTCTATTGGTTAAAGTTTGGAGAAAAAAGAAAATAGAATAATTTGTTATGGTTATTCGAAAAAGTCATTATTAATTCTATTGGTTAAAATTTGGAGAAACAAGATGTGGATAGTACTGCACAACATTGGTTTATCGCTTCATAATCCAACGGAAATAAAAATTGTATCTGTAGTAAATGAAAAATTAATGCTGATTTTTTATGACTATATAATATAAGGCAGAAAATTTCGTATTAAACATTTGTTTATGCGTCTATGGTAAGAAAAGATAGGAAGAATAATTTGTTATGGTTCTTCGAAGAAGTCATTATTATTATCATTGATTTATGTAAAGGAAACAAGTAAAATAGAATAATTTGTTATGGTTATTCGAAAAAGTCATTACAATTGGTTAAAATGAGGGATACAAAATGTGAATGATACCTCACAACATTTGTTTATCGCTTGAAAATCCAGCGCAGATACGATTTGCGACTGTAGTAAATGAAAAATTAACGCTGATTTCTTATGGCTGTATAATACAAGGCAGAAATGTATGGTATTAAACATTTGTTTTAAATCTCAGCGATAAGAAAAGATAGAAGAATAATTTGTTAGGGTTATTCGAAGAAGTCATTATTGTTACCATTGGTTAAAATTAATACACTAATGTTATTTCGAGCAGTATTACAGTCGAAGCGACATCTGTCGGTGGTGGAAGTAAAAATAAAGAAGCGTATTAAAAAAGTCATGACTCCATATTCGACACCGCACAGTTTGAAATCGTTAGCGCACTCAAACAAACGTATGAAAATACGAAAAACTATACTTAGCTTTTAAAGTTTATACTGCTTTATTATTTTTTTTCTTTTTAATAGGTGAAACGCCTGAAAATGGCTTGTGCCTTGAGCCACTAACATTATTTCCAGCACTACTATAGTCGAAACGTCATCTGTTTGTGATATTTCGAAGCAAAATAATGAACTCCACATATTACTATACTGCAAGAATAACTTTACAAATTGTTATTTAACTTGTTATTTAACTTGTTATTTAACTTTCAAACGCTCTTTCCTCTTTAGGATATCCTGTGTTTCGCAATGCTTTATTAATATAATTGATTTTTGTAAATCGGCCGACTTTAATGGAATTAATAATAGAGTTCTATAATTAAGGAAAAAATTACTATTTGTATTTTGTTTTCTTAAATGATATAATGAAATTTCATATTACAATTCTATGCATTTTTAAATTAAAAAAAAATACATATATATTTTAATTTTTAATTTTTTTGCCGAAAAGTTTATTTATTTATTTATTTATTTATTTGCAATTTAATTAATAACGGAATTTAATTAGAAGACAAAAATGGGGACATCCATATGAAGTAATCATGTTTATAAAAAATGAGACGTAAAAAAATACATAAACGTAATACAGAAAACGATAGTGCAAAAGCAGTGTTTATCTCTAAGGACAATTTAATACTTTAACAATAAATCCATCATTATTTAAACATTGCCTTATTTTTTCACAAATCATAAAATAAATGTATGCTCACATTACAAAGTATTGCTGTATAAAATACATCTTTACGTATTTCATGCATAACGACAATTAGATTAGCGCACTGCCCTGTCGCAGTATACGAGGATGAATCAAATATTAACTGGAATTACTGCTGGAAGCCTGAAGGTTCTTGCGATGGCGCTCAAACCTCAGCACATGGCAGGTGGGGATGTTGCATGACTATCTATTCGCTTTCTCGTTATATCTCTCCGTTCGTTAGTCGGCATCACGATGAGTACGCGAGAGGTTTACGCAACGTAGCGCGACGCATTATCGTTAAGATTATCACTAGATTAGCTGAAATCTTCCGAAGGCTTCAATCGCAGTTTGGAGAGACACGCCAGAAGAAACAAGTTGGAAAATGCACGTGAACGTAGCAAATGAGGTGCGTTCGTACGATAACGAAGTTTTAAAAATATTCAGATATTGCTGATAAAGTAGAGCGTACTTTGGATACAGAATAGTAGTCGAAATCTTTGTGTTTCTGTAAATATGCAGGAAGTAATTTTTATTACACCTCAGAAACCTATATCTTATTCATAAAATGTGAAATAGTTGAATATAATTAAAACATGCCCCAAACAATGTTTCCCCGTGTAGCATTATGCAGGGGAATACTTTTGTGTGGCCCTGTAATTTAATACTAAATATTCTTTGCATCACAGATTGTACAGAATGTATATTTTCGTACATACTTTATAGATTCATGTCAATTATGTTATGTTCAAATGAGTGTAACACCATTAAAATGCATTTGAAACTTTTTTCCCATTAATCGTAATGTAACAAAATAATTTTGATTGTCCCTGTAATTGTTCTATTCATCCGATTTTCATAACATTTGAAATGACTCGACAAAATTATGTAATAATTATAAGTTTTCAATTTCAAACGATTAAAATGCATATGAAACTTTTTTTCCCATTGACCGTAATGTAACGGAATCCTTTTGGTTGTCCCTGTAATTGATATATCCATCGGATTTTCATAAAATTCTTTGCATCACAGATTGTACAGAATGCATATTTTAGAATATATTTCATAGATTCATGCCAATTCTATTATGTTCGAATGAGTGTAACATCATAAAAATGCATTTGAATCTTTTTTCCCATTAACCGTAATGTAATGGAATACCTTTGATTGTCCCTGTAAATGATCTATGCGTCCGACTTTCATAACATTTGAAATGACTCGATAAAATTACGTAATAATTATATGTTTTAACGTTCAAACGATTAAAATGCATTTGAAATTCTTTTCCCATTGACCATAATGTAACGGAATCCTTTTGATTGTCCCTGTAATTGATCTATCCATCCGATTTTCATAACATTTGAAATTACTCGACAAAATTACCCAATAATTATATGTTTTAAATTTCAAGCGATTAAAATGCATTTGAAAATTTTTTCCCCATTGACCGTAATGTAACGGAATCCTTTTGATTGTCCCTGTAATTGATCTATTCATCCGATTTTCATAAAATTTGAAATGACTCGACAAAATTATGTTATAATTATGTATTTTAAATTTCAAACGATTCGGTTGGGTAGTTTTTGCGTTGTTATATGCGACAGACAGACGGACAGACGGACAGACAGACGGACAGACAGACGGACAGACGGACGGACTGAGCGACAACAATAGGTGCTACGTATTTACATAATTACGAACGCACCTAAAAACAAGTGTCTGCATAAGGAAAGAATATGTTTACAAGCAAACACATCCGTCAATCAATTTATCACTACATGGAACACTACATGAATCAATTTATCACTACACCCGTTACAATCATTTTAGGATTCATCTTGGCGACATGGGCCAATCGTATCATAGGCCTGTTGAACGCAGCCTAATCTAATCTCTCTCACTCAAGTGCACATTAGAAGTCGCAAAGAACGGACAGATGTTTCTTGCTTATCCACAGTCATTCGAACCACAAGTGACGTGAGTTGTCCTTTCCTTATAGTACAGAAAGTTTCTAAAAGGTTGAGCAGAAGTTAAAACGCATTCCACATCCGCCACCCTCGAACAAGCTTGACTGAGGAAAAGGTTCGCGCCGTACGAGACATTCTCGATGATGCTGGCTGTTACTGCAAACTGCTGAACGAACAAAAATGTGCACATCGGTGTAAAAGACGTAAATTTCTTATCATAAAAGTAATTTTGTTTCATAACAATGTCCGTCCTCCAACTTGTCCAGCCGATCTGACTCACAAAAAGTTTGAGGAAATGCTTTGGACAACACCTAAACCACCTTCCATATAGTACTGTAATTATCAAAGGCTTAGGTCTTTAAAAAAAGCATTAGTAGGAAAATGATTCAGTGATGACATTTCTATTGAAACATCAATACGCAATAGGCTAGAGATACCTCCCCTTCTTTCTGTGATAACGTCATCACAAA
Source organism: Maratus speculifer (assembly GCA_964019185.1). NCBI lineage: Eukaryota > Metazoa > Arthropoda > Arachnida > Araneae > Salticidae > Maratus > Maratus speculifer. The sequence goes on from OZ025302.1 coordinate 95,450,315, forward strand.
CCTTCCAATCTGATGGTGAAAATATATTTTGAAATAAGGAGATTACATAGAAAAAACAATATGCAACTTTCTGTTTTTTATCTTATACCAATAAAATAAAAAACAAAAATTCCTGTTTATATTTAATTCCCCTCGTAGATATAATGTTCGCCTCCGGTTTTCAGCGAAGATAACCTGAAATTTCTTCCCTTCATTGTTAATAAAATGCGTACCCTCATTCGTGTTTGGAGAAGTAAATTCTAAAAGGTTTCGCATCAGATTTACCAATTGACTAGAATAAATGCCGCATGTAAACCAAAGACCAAGTTGAGGAAAGCTGATCTGCTTTTATAAATAGAAGGATTAACTAATTTTTCATTAAGTTTTTGATTAACTTTTAAAGGCAACGTCGGGGAATAAAATGTTAAAATGATACTGTCAACAGCAAGCCAATATTTTAACATCAAAGTATGGTCATCTAAGTGATACATTAAATTCACCAAGTTCGAAAAATACTACACAATGACTTTGAAAATACTGAGTCTACAACAATTTCTTTGTAAAACAAAATTCCAAGGAACAAGGTAGCATGACTACAATTATTTAATATATTATATTTATTTTTTCTTGCATTTCTTTCTTAATAAGATGTACACGTAATCACCAACATAATGCAAAGTAATACATAATTTATTAACAACTTAACTTATCACTATTCGAATAATGCCTATTTTTTCCCAGTCTTTTACAAAATTTTAATCTTATATCAACGGGTTTTGAAAAAAGGAAATTTTTTCCTAATCAGAAAAATGCTGGGATTAAATAATGTAAAATTTAAAATAAAAATTTACTGGTAAGAATAATAAATCATTTGAGCTGCTAGCGGGTGAATTATACTACACTATTAAAAAATTTGAAACTTTTGCTGCATCGTCACTCCACTGTTTTTATAGAATATTTCTATTTTGACCAATGAGAATGATCTATATTATAGAGAAGCAATCGTTTTCAATAAAAGTGGTTGAGTGACGCTGCAGCAAAAGTTTGAAATTTTTAACACTGTATTTACCAGCTTTCTCGCAACTGGTGGTTTTTTACATTTTTTTCTTTTTTCTTTCTCTCTCTTTTTTATTTTTTATTTTTTTATAGTAATTTTGAACTGGCACCACAAAAAAAGTAATTGTTAATTTTTAAAAAAAAATCAGTGATATTTTAACGTTAAAAAAAAAGAGTAAAAATCTTTCTTATAAAAGTTCAGAATGTCTAATAATTAAATCAATAATATATCACAGCGTACGCTGTTATATCATTGTCGAAAATTTACCAAACTAACATATGTTGCGTACATCATACAGCTCAAGAAGTTAATAATGAATACTGATGTATACTACTAAGCACTGTACTTGAATGTAATTGCGTTTAAGAAAATTAAACTATAACGTTATTCATTGCTTATATATCAACAATAATGGATGACACTGGGTATCCTAAAATGAACTGACTGTTTTTAAAATTGAATAACATACAAACGATGGCGGTAAGTTTAACCGGATAGCAGCAACGGATATTCAAACATATGGAGTGGTTTATATTTGTCAAAAAGATTTTGTTCTTTGTGTCTCGATTCTGAACTTAGTCAGTATGATTGTATATGATACTATTTTTTAATTTTGATATTAATTTGGCTTATTCGTCATCGGCATGAAAATGATACCGACTGAGTTCAAAATCTGACCATAAAAACAAGATTATACAGTCGAACGAAATCCATATTCTATGGTTTTGGCATCCATTATTCCCATCATTGCTGTCTTGCATTGTTTCTGCATTGTTTCAACGCCTACTGCTTGCAACGCCATCTGTAGCTGATATTTCAAATGAAATCAACAAACACGATAAAATATTCCTACCATCGCACATTGTTTTTTTCAAGCAATTCTCTAGAAGCTGTCACTGTTTGCAAGTTTTTGAATTTTTGAGTTTTATTTGAGGTATATCCCTATATAAAACAAATTATATTACCATGATTATTAGCAGAACATTCATGAACATTTAAAGAAGAATTTTCTTTAAACTGAACATAAAGCATATGTTTAAGCATACTTTATGCATAAAATATTTATCCAGTAATTATAAATTAGCATTGTTAAATGGCTAATGAATAAATAAATGATTTTATCAAAATGTTACGTTTTAAAAGAATAAACCATAAGTTACAATATAAAAAAATTACAAGAAAATACAGGATCAGGATCTCCCTGCCAGGGAACCAACCAAAAATGGCATAGGTTCCCTGGCAGGGTGATCTTGATCCTGTATTTTCTTGTAATTTTTTTATATTGTAACTTATGGTTTATTATTTTAAAACGTACCATTTTGATAAAATCATTTATTTATTCATTAGCCATTTAACAATGCTAATTTATAATTACTGGATAAATAAGAAGAAAAGAACAAAAAAATACAGATGATAAAAATCTAACGAAAGAAAATATTGAAGAATATATCTAGAAAATCATATAAAAAAATAATTTATTTTTGCGAATGGAGCAGCAATTCATATTTTCAAAAGAAAAACGCTTTATCCTACTCACAAATCAATATTTTAACATTAAACTTATCTTTGTTACTATCGTTGCATTTTAATTGATTAGCAAATTTCTGAACATAGATCTTTAAAAGAATTGTTGCCACAAAAATATATTTGCATACCTTTTTTTATTATTATTTTTACTGGGATTTCCATAATGCAACTCGTCATTCACTATTTTATTTTGGTTTTCTTTCTCATTAGTTTATGTAATCATGTTAGCATAATAGCTTAACCATTACCAAAAATGATATCGCATTTACAATGAATACTAATACATGCATTGAATCTATTTTCTCAAATGTCAAGAGGTGAAAAGACTAATTTACACATTTTTGTGCAACAACTTATGACATGCTATTTTTAGAAACTGTGCAGTCGTCTGTGCCTTAATTTTACAATAGCATGTTCGAAATTTTAGTTTATGGTCGTTAAAGATATTAGAAGCGTTTAAAAATGGTAAGCTGCCTTAACCATCTAATCGCCGAGCAAAAAGACAAAATTGTAATGTTTTTGTTCTCCTAATTATTACATTAGATTCAATTACTAAAAGTTGTAAATTGACACTTTAACCCTTTGCGGAGTAGAGCACTTTTATTGTTGAAATTAATGAATAACACAGTAATTTGAAAACAACTTTCTTTGTAAATGAAAAAAATCTATACAAAAATTCTGGTGACAAAGTGGCCTTTGGCAATTATAATTAATTGGCTTCATATATATAACACTGTTCCTCAAGTGGTTAACTTTAGTAAAAACATATTTATTTCAGCTGTTTACCATTTATCAACGCTATACATCATTTCAAAACATTTATAAGCGAATACAAACATTCCAAAATTTCTTTGAATTTGAGTCCAAATTGAATTTTGGAATGTCTTTTTTGTGATGAAATTGACTCCAGTATAGTTGAAACATATAAATAGACAAAATCAATGTATTTTTACTGTTTCTAACTGTTAATATACACATTTTATCGTATGAAATTAATGTTGCATTACAAGTTGTTAAACTACTATATATTCATGTAATTGTTTTAAAATGCTAAAATGGAATGTCTTTTTCCAATCTGGTATGTTATTACATAAAAAAATACAAGTCTTCAAAGTATTAATCACAACTTAGATTTTCTAAAGCAGATTATATTTGTAGAATTATATTAATTTAAATAATGCTTCTATTTCAGTGAAACTTATAGCTTAGTCAACGAATCTATCAGATTGGTGAGAAAGTTCATTTTAAAATTTTAGTTAAATTTATCTCTCTTTCAGGCGCAGCGTTTCCAAGTTTGAAATATAAATCTTACTTTTATGTTAATAAATGTTTTATTTTTAAACTAAATTTCGAATATTCTGTCTTTCTATATCCTGATGATAGTCACTAACTTTTCAAAGCGTTAAGATTAAGTTATACGGATGTTAATAACGATTTAAAATATGCGCCTGCCAATCGTTCTGTCATCGTACATAAGTGTTTATAAGAGTACGAGCACGAGGTGTACATGTTGTACACCTATCAGTAAAGTGAATTGATATTAATCATGTAAGAGAACAGCGTGAATAAAAACAAACGCCTAAATTTTAAAATTCAGTTATTTCTTAAGATTACTTTCACATAATTTATTTGAACTGAAAAAACGTAAATTTATGTCTGCTTGTTCTTAAATTTTATACACTATACATTTTTAATCACTTCATACTTTCGTCGATAGATGGATCTGCACCATTATGTGCACCATTATGTAATGCCCCTACTAGCTTAAAACATTGCGTAAAAAATCTCAAATTGTATATTAGTTATTCTATTCAGCAATTGAAACATGAAAATACAAATGATTTTTTAAAATTTAACTGAGCAATCGTAATATCTGATATGGTGAAGCGACATCTGCTGACGAAAATTTAAATTATTTTTAGAATTACACTACATTAATTAAAACCACGAGTTGTAAATGTAATTCGTTTCATATTCACGTTTATTATAGTAAACTATTTAATTAATCCTCAAATCTGGTAAGTTTTTCTTCTGAACCTGCATTTATGTAATAAGGAGAAGCTTTCTTAAATATAAGCTTAAGGAAACTCAAGGAGAAACTTAATGAGAAGCTTAATTTTTAATTTTTAATTTCGAACATGTTAATTAACTACAAGAAAAATAATTTATAGAAAACTTTTTAACTCGGACTAAATCATATTAAATATTTATAATCTAGACTTAAATTTTGCCTCCAAAGTATTTGATTACATTATAAGAATTCTACTTGGAAGATTTTGCATACATATGAAAATTAAACAATTCTACAGTGCCTTATCGATAAATTTTAAATACTTAATAGGATTAGAAGTCAAACAGAAGTTTCCGACTGCCAACAAACTTTTGTAAATCGTACTCCCTTGTTAGCATATTTGCAAATCTAATTTATATGCTAACAAACGAATGATATGGAAGTATTATGAAAGAAAATATATGTCATGAAACTTCCAGCAGTTTGAATGTAACTGGGAATTGAATATTTCTTATCGGCTAGGTTCATTTGCTAATTATGAAAAATTATGTAATGCGCATTACATAATCTTTGACAAGTATTAATTATAGAAGTGTTGGTGACTGTAAGGCTGTCTACTAGATTGTTCTGTAATTCATTTGTTGCATTAGTTAGTGTAGGACATAATTGTAAACATATTCAAGAGCTGAATAAAATTATATTCATGACAATGTGAAAGAGACTAACAAGTAACTCCACCAAGCTAAATATTTTGACAATGGATTTAGAAAAACAAATCCAATGCTGTAGATATGTAAAGTTTTACATGACTATTTATAACGAACTGAAGCATCATTGCCAATGTGAAACATGAAATAAAAATATATACATTAGCATAATATATAGAGCAAAAATATAAACGTTAGCATATTTGCCAATGTAATTTATATGCCAACATACGAATGATCTGTAAGTATTATAAAAGAAGATATATTTCATGAAACCTCCAACAGTCTGATTGTAAAGTGGAATTGCACATTTCTTATCGGTTCAGATCATTTGGTACACATGAATGATACAATAAGCTTTACATAATCTTTGACAAGTATTAATCTATAGAGAGATTGGAGACTGTAAGGCTGTCTATTACATTGTTGTGTAATTAATTTCTTGTATTAGTTAGTGTGCGACATAATTATAAATATAATATTGTGCTAATTATAAATAGATTCTTGCTCAATTTTAAAGAAAACAACGAGTAAGTCCACGTAGCTGAAGATTAAAAATGGATTTAGATGAAAACCCAATGTCGTTCATGTAAAGAGTTTTACATGACTATTTTAAAAGAACTGAAACATCGTTGCCGATGTCACCCATGAAATAAAAATGTTTACAAACTTACACCATATATGTTATTTGATATTTATTTTTAACAATAATGGTTTGGCAACTGTCAAGGGTGATACAATGTGCGTAACATAATAATTCGCAAATATGAGTCTCCATAAAGATATAACTGCAAGGTGTCCATTATGTTAAATTGTAATGCATTTTCTGCATTAATTAGCATGTGACATAGGTATAAATATATATAGCTACACGATGAAAGAAAATAACGAGTGATTCCACTAACCTAAGTAGTTTAACAATGAATTATTAAAATCACATTCAATTCTAAAGTTGTAAAAAGTAGAGTATCACATGAATATTTCAAAAAAAAAAAATAAAATAAAAAATTCAAGAATCTTTGTCGATTTTAACCATGAAGTAAAAATAATAAGACATTTGTCGATTGGACAGTTTTTGTTTTGTTGTATGTGAACAAATGGACAGACTGAATAACGACAATAGATGCTACGTATTTACATAATTACGATGCATCTAAAAATAATCTTATACTTTGTAAAAGAATTTTGAATTTTGAATTTGCTAATTAACTACAAGAAATTGGATTTATAAAAAACTTTTTAACTCGGGCTAAATTATATTAAAAATTCTTTAAAATCCAGTTTTTAATTTTGCCTCCAAATTATTTGATTACATTATAAGAATTCTACTTAGGAGATTATGCATATAGATGAAAATTAAACAATTCTACAGTGCCTTATCAATAAAATTTAAATACATAGTAGGATTAAAAGTCAAACAGAAGTTTCAGACTGTCAACAAACTTTCGAAAATCGCACTCTCTTGATAGCATATTTGCAAGACTAATTTATATGCTAACAAACGAATGATCTGGAAGTATTATGAAAGAAGATATATTTAGTGAAACTTCAAACAGTTTGAAAGTAACTGGGAATTGCATATTTGTTACCGACTAGGTTGATTTGGTAATTATGAAAAATGAAATAACGCGCGTTACATAATATTTGACAAGTATTGAGATTGGGGACTGTAAGACTGTCTACTACATTCTTGTGTAATGGATTTGTTGCATTAATTAGTGTACGAAATAATTATTAATATATTCATGAGCTGAGTTTAATACATTCATGTCAATCTGAAAGAAAATAAAGAGTAAGTGCATCAAGCTAAATATTTTATCTGTGGATTTAGAAAAAATAAATCCAATGAAGTAGATGTATAGAGTTTTACATGACTATTTTTTAAAAAATTGAATTATCGTTGCCAATGTCGATAATGAAATAAAAATATTTACACACTTACACCACATATCTCATTACATATTTATTTTCAGCAATATTGATTTGGGAACTGTCGAAGATGATATAATGTGCATAACGTAATATTTGACAAATATTTGTCTCCAGAAAGATTAAATTGTAAAGCTGTCTGCTATGTTGTTATTTAATACATTTTCTGCATTAAGTAGTACGCGACTTTACTATAAATACGTATATACATGCATATACGATGAATGTGAAATTAACTAGAGAATCCACATTGCTAATTAGTTTAACAATGAATTATTAAAATCATATCTAGTATAGAGGGATAAAAATAGAGCATCAGATGAATATTTTAAAATAATTGAAGTATCTTTTTCGATTTTAAGCATGAAGTAAAAATAATTATACATTTGAAGGATATATCTTATTTCATATTTGTTTTCGGTAATAATAATTTGGCATTATGAAAACTGATGCATATCGAATTCCATAATCATTAAGAAATATTAATCTCCAGAGAGAATAAACTATAAGGCAGACTAGAGTGATATTACAATGTTAGGTAATACATTTGTAATATTGATTAATGTACGTTGTACATTTAATTGTGAACATATACGTCGAGGTAAAATAACGATTAAAGCGCCAAGTTAATTTGTATAATAAGGAATAATAAAAAGTTTTATGTTATGTTGTATCAGTAGATTTTCATGTGTTTATTTTGGAAGAGCTGTAATATTGTTAGCAATTTAAACAGATAAATAAAAATATCATGTGTACTGTGTACTCGTGTATAAGTTGACTCTCTAACTTTCATTAGCAATTTTTGCTGAAAATCAATAACGCGCATATAAGTCGACCCCCATAACTTTTACTTTTTATTTTACACAAAATTACATTAAAATTTGCACTCGCTAATCCAAAAACGTAGTATGTAAACGAGAACAAAACATTGAAATTACTTTTAATGATAATTTGTTATTAATTAAAAATTTTGTATATATTTTTATTATCCAAAGATTAAAAATCCAAAAATTTTAAATATTCGAAATTTTATATTAGCTGTCTAGTGTATAAGTCCACCCCCGAAACTACTTGTCGGAAATTGTCAGAAATTTCTCCACTAACCGGGTGTCCCAAAAATGACTGATGAATTTTTAAATTCAATAAATTGCAAACGGTGACAGCTATTTAAAAAATTTTTGCAGGAGGGTTATGTATAATGTCAGGAGTTTTTTACCGTAATTTTTTATTTTAGTTCGCATATCAAAGAATAGTTGGCGCTGATGACGATTGAAGGCCAGGTCGACGATTCAATCAGCATTGATCACCAGGCTTTCAGTCGCCGTCAGCGCCACCTATTGTTTGATATGCGAACTAAAATAAAACATTACGGTAAAAAAAACTCCTGGCATTATACATAACCGTCCTGCAATTTTTTTTTTAAATATCTGTCACCGTTTCCACGTTATTGAATTTTAAAAACCATCAGTCATTTTTGGGACTCCCGGTATATGCGAGTCTAAACGATAATTATTGTTATACATAACATATCTTTCGATTTATGTAACTATAGCACTTTTGGGTTTTATTGCATGGCGCAAATTTGCTTAAACATTTGGAGTGTCAGTTAAATTATAGCTCGAAATATTTGAATAATAATGCATCATGTTTAGTTACACATACATCAGAACTAATAGTTGGTTTTAAACCAAGACAAAAATTTAAACAGTGTATAGTAAAACAATTACATTAAAAACATTTTCTATTTGTATAATCGACATACTATTACTTTGTATAATTTATGAAATTACTATAAATCTAAAATGTATTAAATAGTAATTTTAATCCAGACGGGAGTTTTTCTAACAAATCCGATGTTATTTTCTTCAAAGTGTAGCAGCGTAGAAATGTTATGTTCCATGTACTAAAAAACCAAAAGTATGTTTAACCAGGACAAAAATTTTAACATTGTACAGTAAAACAACTACATTAAAAATATTTTCTATTTGCCAAATCGGCATGCTAATATTTTTTATAATTTATGAGGGCAACCAGGGAAAAATAAATAAATAAATAAATAAATAAATAAAAATAACAGCGTATAGTAAAACAACTAAAAAAAAAAAATTCCATTTGCAAGATTTATGTAATATTTTGTATAAATTCTGAAAATCCTATAAATCTAAAAACGTATTGAATAGTAGTTTTAAACAAGACAGGAGTATTTTTCAACAAATCAGACATTATTTACTATAAAGTATAGTAGGCTAGAAGTGTTATGTTACATATACTACAAAAGCATAAGGCGGTTCCAAACTAGGGCAAAATTTTTAACTGTATAAATAAAACAACTATATTAACCTTTTCAGACCTGAGGTACACAAATGTGTACCGCCATTCTTTTCCTCATAAAAACTAAGCTGTTCGAAGTTTTTGAATTTTTACTTTACTTCTATGTAGATGAATGTTTTTTGCTTTAAAACAAAACCAATAAATGTCAGCACTGATGAATGTTACCACATAAAATAAACATTATTTCCATCCGAGTTTCGAAAATAGTTTCAATACATTGTGGCCGAGAAAGTAAGAAATATTCAACTTTTTTCACTTAAATGCTTTACAATAAAAAAAGAGGATTTGCTGATCATTTACTTGTTTAAAGACCTTAATTTTGTAATTGCGTAAATTTATATTATTGATAGTTGAACTGATGTTTTAAGGGGATTAGTACTGTTATATCTACATTTGCAAACCTAAATTACCAGTCCCCTAACTTACTGATTTCATAAAAATGACTATCTCTGTAATCTATGGTGTCATTTCGATTATGCAAAAGCAATAAATATGTATTTGTAAGGTTATTTTATGTTCAGGTCTGAAGAGGTTAAAAACATTTTCTATTTGCATGACCGAAGTACTAACATTTTTTTATAAATTATGAAAATACTACAAATCTAAACAGCATTGAATAGCAGCTTAGCTATACAGAAATCTTTTTTTAGCAAATCGGACATTTGTTTCTACAAAGTGCAGCAGTGAGCAGAGTTATATTGCATATACTACAAATAAAAAAATTGTTCAAACCAGGACAAAAATTTTAACAATATATAGTAAAACAACTGCATTAAAAACCTTTTCTATTTGTAAGATCGGCGTACTAATAATTTGTATAAATTATGAAAATACTATAAATATAAAAAGCATTGAATAGCAGCTCTAAACTAGACAGGAATTTTTCTCAACAAATCCGACATTATTTTTTATAAAGTGTTACAGAAAGAAAATTCCCAAATCTCTAGATAGATGAGAATTGGAGGGATTGAGGAAATATATATATATATATATTATTTTTTCTCTAAAGAAACACCTGAGGCTAAGGAGTTCTGAAAAAAGATTTTCTACATCTTTGGACAGATATCGAGTTTATGCCATATTAATGGAACGCGCCATTTTGTTGCTTTTGTCTAAAACACAAAATGTTTTTATTATCATTATCATTAGTATTGTAATTTTTTAATGCAATTTTTGTGACTTTCGCTGTCAATAAATTTTTCCTTTCCTAAATTATGTTTTGTTTTATTTAGCCACAATTTATTTTAGCTTTGCCATAAAGTAAATTTTAATCAAATTGTTAGTCCATTGCGCTTCAGACTTGGATTATATGGTTTGTGCATTTGTTTATGATTTGTCGCTCTATGAATTTTATATTTGTATACGCCTGATTCATATTGAACAGCATATATATTCTGAATTCGGTGTGTGATAATAAGAACAGCTTTTTTATGATTTTCGTAATGAATATAATTTTCTTTCCCTAAATTATCTTTTATTTTATTTTATCTAAATTTGTTTTTTCTTTGCCATAAGGTAAATCTTTAATCGAATTAATGATCCTTTGTGCTTCAGACTTGGATTATATGGTTTGTAAATTTGTTTATGATTTGTCCCTGCATGAATTTTATATTGATATATGTGATCATATCGGACATCATATATAATCTGAAATCGATGCGAAAAAATATGAAAAGAATGAAAGAATCAAGATCCTATACTTACCATGTAAGACCTTTTCTCAGAAACCACCAATGGCATTCACTTAAAATATTCTTTATATATAATATAAATAATTCCTAATAAAGTGAAGATAAAATCATAGTATATAATTAATGTAATAACATTCATAATAGGACTTAATTTTTTTTCTTTTAATCTCGAAAATAAACCACTTTTAAATAACATAAAATTTCCATTTTTCAAAGTAAAACTTTTTCTAATAAAAATTTCTTACAGATGTTTCGAACAGCAATTCACTTCAGGTACATATTTAAAATACATAATCATAAAAATTAATTAGGTACATATTTAAAATACTCAGGTAAATTTGAAAACAATAATGTGTAACAATTTCTATAAAAAGATACATCGAAAATCAAAAAGGAGCATTTTGAAAAAACCAAGTTTAAATTTTATATCTGTACTCTTTATCTATGTCATAAACTAACTTGGTTAGTTTTTAAAAAATCAACTTATCGGTAAAACACTAATAAAAGACTAGTCGAAAGAATGAAATGTATTCTATGTAATAAAATTTGAAATTCTATAAATAATACTTCGAATTATAATGATTTTAAATTACGTAAATTTTTTCGTTAATGTTCAATTAAAATTTTTTTTTTTTAAATCTGAGAAGTTTTGTCATATTTTTTTCTTAACAAATGACATGGTTAACCTCACAAAAGATTTCAGAATACTAACTTCATAAATAAAAAATATTTTAAAATGTATACTGGTCCTCCTTAAAGGGTGCCATTAGTATCTCTTACACGCGACATCAGGTCTAAGGATCAGGATATTAAATCATTTTTTCCATATCATGCTAAATTTGATAGTTTAAAATATCTGCTACATCGAGAAGAAATAACGCAACAAAATGTCAACGCATGCAGTTTATTGTTTAAAGAATTCTCTTTGTTATACTTTTATTTTTTCGAAGAAAATTCCAAATTCTCTGCGTTTTCAATAAAAGAAACGAAGATAGAATTTCTTTCCAGGAAAATATTATCATTCTCTGTTTACACGGTGGTTTGTGGGGTTTTTTTACTTTCGTATATTTATCGCGAAGGTTTTAGTTCTCATGGTAGTAAAGAAAAGTAAATGTTTACGTATATATGGAAATATAACAACGAACGATAAAGACGTGAGGACGAAAAGGCTTATTGACTGTCAGATACTGTTGAACCTCGCATAGAGCTGTCATCAAAAATTCACAGCTGCAAAATTGACTGCTGAGCTGCATACCGTGCTCACAAATCCTATTTGCACCAAAACAGAACGAAGAAAACTTCACAGGCACGGTATGTATGGACTTGCTGTCATTTCAAAACCACTGTTTTTTGGAGTTTATTTACATATTTTGTACCACGCTCCCTTTTAGCTCACACCTGTCACACCTTAACTTTTGACATGTTGTGCATCAAATGCTGCGAATGACTCCATATTTTTTTATACAGTACAAAACCTCTATTTTCCGTCACTCACTTGTTCGACAGTGTGGCTGATAATTGAAATTGACAAATAAACAAAAGACGCTACGAGCCCGTTGCGAAAAATTATATTTATTTTTCCCAGTTTATAAGTAAAAATATTTAGATGCTTTTATATGTTTTACGTTCTTTTGTTAATAAAAGCATAATTAATAATAAGATCACAAATATGAGAACAATTTAGAATTTTACAGAATAATTATATTGTACATGTTTTCATCCTAATTGATTCTTTGTACTTTTTTTTCACTTGTACTGCAGTAAGATTTCGCATTCAAAGTAGTAAAATTACTTTGGCTGCATCTGCGTCCTCTTGCATCTCAAAACAATGTTTTCGGAAATTCAATGTATATCCTATGGCAAAATATGAGCATCATTTAGATTGTTTCTTAAATCCATCGTGTGCCTTACAGTAAATTTGAGTTACGTTATTGATTTTAAAAAATCCGTCGAATTACTCCGTCGAATTAATCCGTCATGTGATTCAATTTTAGCCTCATTAAAACACCTTCTAGTGGTAAATTCAGCAATCAAATTATTAATTTTGATTAGTATCTAAGATTCAGAAAAATAGTCAAATTTATAGGAGAGCAACAATTTAATTTGAACAGAAAATTTGAACACATGACTGTGACAAATAACTCACGTACAACTTTCATTTGTTTGTTCGTGATTTCAAACACTTTTCCGTCACGAAATGCATCAGAAAGGAAATGATACTTATTTCCAGGAACACTTACCCATAATGTCTGTTTTGTAGTGTATACTGTAGGGTTCTGTGGTTTTGTTTCGCGGAGATGTTATTGTCAACATTTGCATTTCGTTCCGTGAGGTAACAGATTTGTAAATCAAACAAATAAGTTTTATACGCTTCATATATTTATAATTCGTGAGTGCACACAATTTTTAGAGACAACTGAGGTACAATTTTGATGACGTTGTTTATGTTCAAAAGCTATGAGGATCAGAATGAACTTAAAACCCCTCTTTATTTTAACATAAAATACTTAAGGGAAGATGATATTGCATGCAATCCTATGAAAAATACGTGAGATTTAAGATTTCCCTCAAAAACTACACCACGGATTTTGATACAATTTGCAGTTCGTATTCAAGGAATTATGCTCAAGTCTTATGGTATTTTTTAGGCTAAAACTTTTTGTTTAAGAGCAATTAATCTTTCTCAGAATTTTTCCATTTATCAGAATTTTTTATTAAACTATCTGCCACTTATGATCTTACATCTGTACTCTACCATTTTAAAAAAAATCAAAATTGATCTACTACTTTCGGCGTTAATAGGGTTTATACTTGAAAAGTACAATTTTTCAGAGAGCTGAAAGGATAGAACTTTGAAGATACTTACAAACAAAATATATATTCTTAAAACTGAAACCTACTTTTTTTCACGATGATGTTATAAGTTTTCAAAAATATGGATTTTAACGTTTTTTAATACACCGACAAATACCGGTCATTTCGAGCTTCATAGAAACGTGATATTTTTTCCATACTAAAAAAACTAAACTGATATTTTAACACAATACTTTTAGAGCATCTCAATAGAGTAGATTTATTTCGCCTACAAAAATGTGACCTTACAGAGGGTGACTTGAGAGGTTTCGATAAATCAAAATATTGTTTTTAAAGCCAAATTTTTTTTCTAATCGACGAGGTAATCGACGATGTAAAATTTTGAAATATATACGATCTTACATTAAAATCTTACAATATAATGAACAATATATCATTACAATTGCATCGTACAATATAATATAGATCTTATAATATTTTCAAGTATACATCCGAATGTAGATTACTACGCGCCTAATACTCTGCGCCGAAACGATATTTTCCATGTTAAAAGTAATTAAATCTCCGCAATTTAACACAATTTTTTGTAGAAAAAAATCAAATTTACATCTTGTACAAAAATTTTGAAGCATTCGGACAAATAGAAATATTTTTTACGACGAAATGTGCGAAATTTCCACGAAATCATGACGAAAATCGAGACGAGTTGTTCATCTCAATTTCACCTGCTTTTGGTGAGCTTAGACTAAAACAATTGCGCAGAAAATAGATACCAAATTATACATACTTTCAACTCTCTATTTCGTTTCATTTAAAATTATAAATACAAAAAAAATGAGTTTTAAGATATGAAATCATACAAATTTCCTGTTAATTTAAATGCCATTCATCACGGACCCGGCCAACGCCTGGTAAGTTAGCTGCCAGTACACTATAAAAAGAAAACTTCAAAAATTGGTCGCAAAAAATGCATTGTTTTTATACGTGCTCATTCAAATATGAAAAAAAGGCATTAGTTTTGACGGTTTTTAAAGATAAAAAACGATTTTTGGGATTATTAGTATGTACGGAGAGAATATTGTAAGCTTGTTCGATGTTATATATTTTCCTAAATAAAGAAAGACATCTATCTTTATACAATATACAAATATCTTATATATAATTCATTTCTATTTAAAGTTTCAGTATTTTCAGATTAAATATACAAAACCTTCATAAATTGGTTATTGATAATGTTATAAATGATATATGATTTAAACCCATGCTTGGGGGATTTGTGGAAATAAAACCTTATCCCGCTCAAATATATAATAAGAATAATTCTTTTGGAAGATAATAGTTGCCGAGAAATACTTGTTATTTATTTACATTAGAATTTTATTTAGTATATAAATCCATTTTGAATAAGAAGCATAAATAACTTTAAAATTGAATTCAGTTCTAGAATAGTTTTGGTGTGAATAAATATTTGACAAGCATATAATATTTCAAAAGTATTTTTAAAGCAGTAAACATAATATTAAGCTTGTTTTATAAAATTCACATTCTATTATTAAATAAAAGTATTACCAAGTCACATAAAAATATTTTCTTACAAACAGTATTCGTCTATTTAAATTTTTAATACTATCCACTTATAATATTTCAAAATACATACGTAATTTGTATATTCTAAATGTTTCGCAAAGAATTTTAAAGCCTACATTTAATTAAAAAGGATTACTATTATTTGAGAAAAGGATTATAATTATAAATATGAAGCCATATTTGAAATACTTCTATGTTCGAAAGTCTAAATAATTCATATTTTTATATAGTTCCTTCATTTCCTACCTTGTTACTGTTACAAAAACCTGGAATAAATCCGCGGTTTTTTGGTTTCCAGAATATAGGCGAATACATGTTTATTCAGCAGTTTCCGTCTAAGTTGAAAACTGCTTATGCATTCCGGTTTGCCTACCAGGCATTACGCTATTGAAAATGGTTTAAATCACTGAATTTCACTACAAGCACTTTAAAACAGAGCATTAACAGACTTCTTTATTAATTTATTAGGGCACACAAAAGAAATCGGTTACAATACTGTCTTTGCGTAATAATTACTGGAGAGTTCGTTTTAAAACTTGGTATGCGTTTTTTTTTTTTTTTTTTTAAATAGTTTTTTGCATATATAGTCTTTATATATAAAATCTACCCCTCAAATACTGGGCTGCATAAACGTATTCGAATACCATTCTCCTTATTAGAGGAAATTGCACAAGGGGAATTTTCTACTGAAATATATAAATCTGATAAATGAACTAAACTTTGGAATGCATGTTATTAATTAATACAAATCTCTGTATCATATACAGGGCTGCTATGAAAACCGATAATTTACCAGTTGTAGATAGGAACAGTTGAAAACCGGTTTTGAAATGCGTTATACATTTTGATGCATTTCTATATGATAAAATGAGACGTAATACTTTAATTTTTTAAACGGTGCAGTTTTGTTGTATCATTCTGAATGTGAGAAAAGTGCTTCATAATGTATGCTTGACGCATGATTTTTGCTTTCTTGTTTATTATTCATAAATGTAACAGATTTATCTTTTTACATGTAATATATCAGGACCCCAGAAACGAAGTGTTATTAAGTGTCAAAGTTGAAAAAACTGAGCTAAATGCGCAGGCTATATATGGAAATAAGTCTATTTGTTTAGGGTTACAGAGATATAACTAATTTTCGAATAGTGTGTAGCGTTCTACAGGTCAATTACTTAACTATTTAACCCCTTGAATATATATTAGAAATTAAAAAAATAATGTACTCCACCTTTCTTTCACAGTTATTGGAATAAGAGTCAAAAACCACTATGAAATAAGCAATACTTTCCCATTTTAATGAAGTCAATTACTATTGATGTCCATTTGTTGTTGTTGTTGACGTGTGCTCTAAGGGCAAGAATGGGTGCTGGATCTTTCTTTTTATTGCACCCGGATGTTGGAAGTCAGACTTCCGCAGAAGAAGATGTTCGGCAATGCCGCTGATAGATGGCAGCACCAAATATCGTTACCACCTCAATTTAAATATGTCTCTGAAAGGGAGGAAAAGGTTTCTTAATAGATCAACACCCACATCCAACACCTATCACAGCACATTCAGAACCACTTTATTTAACGAGCGCCTACACTACATGCACTCGGTGGGTATTTGATGATATCAAACATCGAACCCGAGACCTTTCAGTCCGGAGCTTGGTACTCTGACCACTGGACTAACACGATGCTACCACATTCCAATGATGTTCAATTTTGATCTCAATTTACTCCAAAACTAAATTTTGTTACTTGTACCCCTTAGCTGCTAGTGTTCTTATATCTTTAGATTGGACACTAGCAATACCAAAATTCCTTTATATAAGAAAAATAACGATTATGCATTCAAAAAAGTTTTGGAAATTTATTAAATTTTATACTTTTGTATTGACTTTGCGCTAGGTATTAACAGAGGACGAAATCGCTAAATATCACTAATCACTTTTTAGGTTCAGATAATTTTAATGGTTGAACCGAATAATTCGTTTATATGTCCTAAATTTGTATTTTATTTACATTATGTTTTTTTTCATATTGACTAGCGTGTGTTTTAAATTCGTTATAAAATGTCATCTGGAAGCAAATCATAAACTATTTCAATTAATTTAAATTCAAAATATTTATCTTTCTTAATTTCCTGCATGCATTTAGAAATATATTTAGAAAGAAAAATAATGCGCAAAAATTTTAAACAAACAATCATAACTGAGTAAATTTTCAGGCAGCTTTAAGAGAAATTTGGATACAATTTTGAAACAAATTGCATTCAAAAGTACATTAAGTCAGTTAAGTGCAAAAAGATTTATCTTTCGTAATCGCATGCCTGTGTGCGATAAAAATACATTTGAAAAACTGCTTGCTGATTTTTTTCTTTTTTTAAATAGTAAAACTGAGTAAATTGTGAGACAGTTTTCAAACAAATTGGGTTACAGTTTTCAAATAAATTGCATTTGAAAATACATTTTATTCCTTAATTCTTAAGGCAACTTAAAACTAAACATTTCATAAGCAGGTATTTATATTAATCGCACTGTAAACCTATTTATCTTTCTTAATTACCTGCATGCGATACAAATATATTTAGAAAAAAAATTCCGGATTTTTTTTTACAAACGATAAAAATTGAGTAAATTATGAGACAGCTTCAAATAAATTAGGATACAGTTTTTAAACAAACGTCATTCAAAAGTACATTTTAATGCATATTCTTTAAGGTAACTTAAAAGATAAACAAATCATACACAGCTATTTATATTAAGTGCAAGCAGATTTATGTTTTGCAATTGTCTGCTTGTATTAAAAATATGTTTAGAAAATTTCTTGCTTGGTTTTTTTTTTTAATTGAGTAAATTTTTTAACAATTTTCAAACAAATTGGGATACAGTTTTCAAACAAATTTCATTCGAAAAAATATTTTATTTCTTGTTTAACAATATAAAAATTGAAAATGTACGACGTATAGAAGTTAAATTTTTTTTAATTGCACTATTATACTTATTTACTTCCACTGTTACCATTCGGAAATTAACGTCTTCGTTACGCAAAAACATGCTTGTCCTTTAAAATGTAGATAGATTTCTCTTGAATAAAACAGTTGATAATTACTACTAAAATATTTCTGTTGCGAAATCAAAAATTCTGAATAAAAGAACCCCTAGGTTTAGCAAAGCTGTTTGTATCCTATATAGTCTTAAGTGCAGCCTATATGTAAAATCCGTCGTGGGTGCAAAGTCCTCCAAGTTATCTGTGAATTATGCCTCTGGAGGTGCCTTGCCAGGTGAAGGTCTCGTCATCTGATCAATGTTCTAAATTACAAGACCAACTTGTGTAGCCATTTGCAGTTCAAACAACAGGATGCAAAGTTATGTAACAGGGGAAACAAAGTATGAACAAACGTGAAGCAAGTAGAGCAGAATTGATGGCATGCGAAGCAAAGAGATCAGGTTTATTGCCTCTACGCGGCAATTAGGTGGTTACCCCCCCCCCCCCCCCCGATACCACCTATCTAACCCGTTAAGCCGAAATAACTCGGCAGGTAGGAGCCTGATCATCGGTAAGAAAGAAAGAAAAAGTGTACCCTACATGGTCAATTTTAGACCCGTAGCCGCTATATTTGCATAGGAGGGCTGAAAGGCGGTAAGTGGGAGTGAAAGCCTGGTTTGAGGTTGTGGAGCTAGGATTGCGACAGTCGATGAGACGTGATGACTATCGATTGGATTTGGGCTCATAGTGATGTAACCACATCTCATCCACTGTAACAAATCCAGCCACAGAAACTACAAAGCTTTTCACCCCCCCCCCCTCAAAATATACTTTTCAAACTCCCCTTCCCCTCCCATCAAAACTATGTTAATACAAAAGCTACAGCACTTAAATTGAACACATTGAAACTAAGACATTTGGCTTTCGTACTCCCCATCAGCTATTGCAGTATAATATTTTATATAAACTAGAGGCAATATTTACTCAACCATCCTTGTATGTATGATAATGCATTTGCATTTGAAATTTTAATACTTTTAACTTAAATATATACAAAACTTTTATGAAATGTCTATTGAGAATTTTGAAACCTATCTATAAAGAATCCTAAATAGAACAGATTTTTAGAAAAATCACCTGCTTCACCGATATATAAAAATAAGATTCATTGTTTTCGGAAAAAACCTGCCAACAAATGCTTGTTATCTGTTTAAATTTTGATTTTATTTGGTATATAAATACATTCTGCATAACAAATAGAAATAACTTTGAAATTAAATTCAGTTTTAGGATAGTTTTGTTGTGAATAAATATTTGCGAAGCGTATAAGATTACACAAATATTTATAAAGCAGTAACATAACATTAAAATTGTTTTGAAAATCCCAATTCTAGGTATTCTTAAATAAAACTCTTACTACATGAGATAAATTTATTTCCGGATAAACAATATTTTTCTATTTGGATTCATAACATTTTCAGTTAAAAATACATTTATATCATAATTTGTATATTCTAAGATATTCACAAAATCTTTGCTGAAGTTTACATTTAATAAAATTTATTTCTATGTTTTCATAAAAGATTCTCAATTTTAATGCGAAAACTTTTTTGAAAAACTTGTATTCAAAAGACTAAAAAAGACATTATATTTTACATAAATCTTTTTTTCTGTCATATTACTGTTTCTGAAATATTGAACATAAATGCAATATTAATAATGTTTATATGTTCATTCTAAATATCAAATTCAATTTCCCGCATGAGTTGAAATCTCACTAACAGACAATATGTTTTTTCAAACTCATGTGAAGTTACGTATTCACCTGCTGATGCCCATTATATTTCCAATGTAATGTATTATTTACTTGTTATTTAAATTCGTGAAATAATTTATTTCTGTTTCATTTTTTGCATGGAAATCTTTCAATAAAATAGTTATATCGCAATATTCAACTTTTTCATCAGCCTATTTATTTCATTTTCTTTAATCACCAGAAAGTTATTGCGATAGATAAGTAATTGTTGTTATAATAAGATTATTGTAGATTTTTGATTGTTTTTAACTTCTATAACGAAAAATGTTTAAATTTAATAGGAAATAGCTGTTAAATTAATGATTTTTTATTGTTTAAAAAATAACTATAAATAATTCGGTTCTGTATTGCTTTACTTGCATGTGTCGTGTTTTATTTCGCATGTAAATATAATTTCAAAATTCTGGCTACCAATATGTGGATTTGTGTAGAATAACAGACAGAATTTTGAAAAATTTTATATGTTAGATTAAAGGTCTTCATGACTTGCAGATCTTTGTTTACAAATGTTTGTTACGGCCTTTTTTTTAAAGAATTCAATGTTGATGTTTAGTATTCTTTCACTGAGTGACCGCAATAATTAACTCTTCCAGAAGAAATAATGCGGAGTTGAGTGTGGACAGACGGACAAAAAAATTTCAAGCATAAGCATTTTTCAATTTTGTTGGGAAATGCTAAATAAAGCCTTTTGTCTTTACATCCTGAATTATTTATCAAAATCATTATTACTATAAAAATAATGAAAGGAACAGATGATATAGTTTTGTCGATATATTTCTAGATTTTCCATGTGATTTCAATATTGTTCAACAGTGACTTACATGAAACTTAATCGCATGGAGGAAAATGTGGAACATGTAAATAATACAATAGGAAATTGCAAAAAGAAATGCTTATTATTTGTCTGTACTAAGGTTATCACTGCTCTATATAAGCATTAAAAATCTGCATATATCCTTTGAAGATTGAAAAAGTCTTTTGTTTTTACATACTGAAATATTTATCAAAATCATTTTTCTTAACTAAATAATGAAAGGAACAGATGAAATAGTTTTGTCTTTTATTTTCATTGCTATATTTCTGCATTTCCCACATGATTTGAATGCTATTTAACAGTGACTTACATAACATTTTAAATGCCATGCACAGAAATGCGGAGCATGTCTATAATACATAGGAAATTGCAGAAAGAAATTTTTATTGTTTTCCTGTTTTAAGGTTATCACTGCTCTAAATAAAGCATTACAAATGTACATATATCCCTTGAAGATTAAAACAAAGCCTTTTGTCTTTATATCCAGAAATATTTATCAAAATCATTATTCTTCAAAAATAACAAAGGGAACAGATGAAATAGTTTTATCTCTTAGTTTCCTCGCTATATTTCTACATTTCCCACATGATTTAAATCCTATTTAAGAGCGACCTTACATAACACTTAACCTCATGAAAGGGAATGCGGAGCATATAAATAATACATTAGGAAATTACTGAAAGAAATGTTTATTATTTGTCCGTATTAAGGTTGTTTTATATATGTAAGTTCAAATTACATTGCAAGAAGGGTTAATTTTGAATATCTTGTTATATTTTTTATTTTCTGGATCTGAAAGAAGTTGTCATTAGAATATTTTTTCTTATTACATCTAATGTTTCTTAAGAATTTCTTTCGATATAATACAGTAGACTATTTAAAACAGATGAATAAGGTAAATAACTTGTGAAGTGCAATCCAATTATCAGTATTTTTATTATTTCTTACGTTAAAAATTTATTAGGTTGTCAAAGAATTTGGATTTGGTACAATGATTATACATGAATTTTGTATAAAAACTTAGATACCACTTTATTATGCATACAAATATATTTATTTACAGCATTAATATACTTTTCATTCACATACGTGAGCTCTGTTTGTGTTACAAAGATATTTAAATAAAGTAAGTATAAATACGTTGATCTTTTAAGACATAGTCCACATCCAATATTATAAAAGAATAAAGAAGATCTAATTTTTAGCTATACTAAAGGTAGATGTAACTACAAAAAATGCATACATTTTATAGCGATAACCATGTAGCTCGTTACAAGTGTAAAATTATTTCTAAAATATTTTTAACTCCAAAATTAATAATAGTATCATCATTATATTTCATAAAACACTCTAAAACGATTTCTTAATTTTCTTACCATTTTAATATAACAGCATTATTTAGAAAATTGTGATAGAAAGAAAGCCTTATAAAATTATTAAAAATCAAATTAAACCAATTATATAGTAAAAAAAGCATATTTTGCAATTTTTGAAAATTAAATTTGTAAAATTTTACGAAAGAAAGCAATTAAGTAAGTCATAAAAATAGTAAAAATCGATTTCTTATTACTTATAAAAACAGCCTTTGAAAAAAATATTTATCAATTCACTATCGACACATATGGAGTTCACAGAAAATCCCTATACAGAAATCCCACACATGTTTATTTTTGTCTTAACATTCTGTATGTAAAAGCATATTACATAAAAAGAAGGAATGATTTTGAAGTTTAGTTTTACAAATCTACTTTCTATGAATAAATGTTGGGCGATCATATTCCCCGCACAAATATTTTAACATATAACTTAAATATTTAATGCTTTGAAATAATTATTTGCAAATATTATTTAAAAACAGAAAGAGCAAAATCATTTTTCAAATATTATTGAATAAATATAATAGACATAAAAAATATACATTTGTATTCATTTGAATTCATATATTATCTTTAATATCACTTCTCTAAGTAAAGCTTTAAAAAACGTGCATATATCCACTGAAGACAAAAAACAGATCTTTGTCCTTATATTCTGAATTATTTATTAAAATCATTATTCTTATAAAAATAACGAAAGGAACACGTGTAATAATTTTGTCTATTAGTTTTGTTGCTATATTTCTACATTTCCCACATGATTTGAATTCTGTTTAAGAGCGACTACACTTAACCTCATCAAGGGATATGCGGAGCAAATAAATATTTCAGGAGGAAATTACAAACATAAATGTTTATTATTTATCTGTATTAAGGTTGTTTTATACATGAAAGTTCAAATTACATAGTAACAATAATTAATTTTGAACATCTTGTTTGAGTTTGAATTCTTCTGAATAAAGTTGGTTTTAGAATATTTTTTTCTTAAAGTTTTCTTTAACCAAATTAATTTAGTTTTAAGACATTCTTTAAATATAACAACCAATTCACTGATAGTGATTACCGTAGCAAAATAAGATTAAACATGTAAAAAAGTAAACTGGTTTTAAATTAAAAAAAGAGAAAAGTATTAAAAATGTAATAAATTATATTAGCGTACCTGTTTCTAAGTACGTCTAAGTTTATAATTTTGGAAATTTACAAGTTTCCATTACAAACTATTTCTAAATTAAATTGAAATTTCACAATCAGCTTCGATTTCTTGTTGATTTTCTTTTGAACTTTTTTTTTTGGTATTGTCAAGGAAATAGTATATTTTTCTAGCGCGAAAAAAAATGCAAGTTCTCATATACATACTGATAAGAGGTTACTATGATTACTTCAAATTAACATCATTATTTCTAATTGCCGTTTTAACAATTTAAAGACGCTAACGGATAACGCACACAACAGAGTTGTTGTCATTGCTGTCTTTTTATTGTATTGTATTTTCATTATTTTATCTAGAAGGTCTCAAAAGTCTTAAATGGAAAACATTCATTATTAAACAAAAGACACTATCTTCACAAAGGTATTATAAAAGAGATTACAGCAAAACTTACGAAAAAAAAAACATTCGTTACAATGAAAAATTTAAGTTTACCTACTTCTGCTTGTAGTTTATGATTCCATTTTTTTTTACCAGAGTTAATTCGAATATAGTTACTGTCAATATAGTAATGTTCATTTCAAAATTTGGAAAGTGTCCATGTCTCTTTCATATCTTCTAATGGATGTTTTCTCGCTCAGTTCATATCGCACATGATTACATTGTAACTAACACAGTGTAAAGAGAAAGAATAGAGATGTAGTATGCCCTGTAAATGGATTGCAATATGATGCCGAATATCGTTGAAATTTAAATGCTCATATTCGGTTCAAACAATACTAAACCGTGGAACAAGTACACAATGGACCTTATGCACGTGACGACAGAGCTGGAGGTATGCTAATCTGTTATTCTAGCCACTGCACTGCTTGTATGCGCTGGCGCAAACATCGCTAGCAAATGACTCTAGCTTTGACCCTTGTTGAATGGGTACCCTTTCACGAAAAATTTACAAATTTAGAGAATTTTCTCACAAGCAGAACAACAATTTTGAATTTATATTACAATATATTAATTATATACTGCTACAACAAAGAATTCTTTTCTGTTATTTTTAACAAACAAGCATCAATAACTCACATTCCATAGACTACTATGCTAAACACCGCCAGTACATATCGCCCGCAGCCGAAAACCTCGACCTCAAATTGCGTACATGAGGTCCATTTTTTGACGCAACCTGTGCAATTCTCTAAATGAGAGTGATCTGTTTAAGTATTTGCGTGTACCTTTAGGGCATTAATGGTTGTCCAAAGAAAACATTTTTGCTTTCTTTGAGACAAATCTTAAACGATTCTTCCTGATATTGATACAAAAATCCATATGATAGAATAATCAAATAATTTTTATGTACGAATTCATGCATTAGTAATTATCAAACTAGTATTTAATCATACCTATGTCCAACATGCAAATAATGAATAGCAATTTCTAACGATAAAAGCAGAAATATAGGTTTGAATTGACAGGCGAGTCAGAGCGCATAGTTGTGTTTCGGTTAAAATATCGAATTTCAGGCTTGTATTTTCGGCATCATTCCCAATCATCACTTCATTTCAATTATTTATTTTTTTTGAGTAATTCTCTGTGGAACCAATAATCAAACCAATGACTTAGCAACTTTAGTTGCTTTCATATTTAATTTGGTCGCAGTAAAGTAGTAAAATAAAGGCTTTTTAGGGTTTTTCTTTAAAGGTGGCCTTCTTCATCTGTTTATAATCGGCGAATTATTAAATTTTTAATCTTTAAATAGCTTAACAATCACTTAGCACATATATTTTCCATCATGGTCATAGGAACAAAAATTCCTACACTATTTATTGTGATGTCTATAGTCTGTCTCAAAAGTTTAAGCACAAGGATAAAATGTCGATTATCAAAGAACTATAAAAGGTAGAATGAATAATATTTTTTTATTTATAGATTTCGCAACATTATATAAATAAATGGTACCTAAAGTAGAAAAAGATAAGTTACATAATTGTAAAAAATATAGTTAAAAAAATGTTTTAAAAAAACTGCCTCAAAAGTTTATGCACAGTTTCAAAAACAACCAGATTTATAATTTTTACAGATCTTTTACTTAGAAATTATTTTTCTGTGACTTCGAATTAGTTCAAATAAACGTGCTTTCGTCAAAATTATTAGTTTTTGTAGGTATTCTGGTGGCAAAGAGTACAATGCTTTCTCAATGGCCTCATGGACTTGTTTAATAGAGTCATACTGCTTTCTATTGCCATAAACCTGGTGAGTTAAAATACCCCAGACATTCTCAATCGGGTTTAAGTCTGGTCTTAAATCTGGCCAGTCAAGAACTTTAACATTTTTCTGAGAAAGCCAAAGTTTTGTAGAATGAAATACGTGTATTGAGGCATTGTATTGTTGAAAAGTCCATTCAGGACCCCCCAAAATGTCACCGAATGGAAGAAAATGTTAGTTTAGCGATTCGTGATACTTTCTTTAATCTTGTCTTCCTTTTAGAAAAGCCAAAGAGGTTTGGTCATCGAATTTAAATTCCCCCAAAACCATAACAGGTTTAATGCCTTGCTGCCTGCTGAAAATGCACCTGGTTCTTTTCGTAAATCATGCGAATATGAATTCCAACCGTCAGGGCCATCTAAGTTCTATTTTTTTCTCATAACTGAATATAACAAAAAGCCATTTGTCTCCGTTGGACATGTGTATTTTAGCCCAGTTCATTCTTGCCTGTTTGTTATGTAATTTGAGAGACGGTTTGCAAGCCATTTTCTTTAGTTAATGATGCAATCACACTCTTTAATAAATCTATGTACAATGTCTTGGGACACCTGTACATTGAGATTATTTTTAATTTGACGTAAGGACATATTTTGTCTAGATACCAATCTCCGTATTCTCCAATCAGTCTGAAAAGTCGTCATACATGGTCGTCCACACCTTGGTTTCCACTTAAAATTATCATTTCTGGAGTGTACTTGATATATACCTCCCTTTGATCGATTTAAAACTTTTGCAATTTCAGAAACAGTTTTATTTTGTGATTTCAATTTTAGAACTTTCAAAATCTCACATTTTGTTAATTCTTTACACTTTCACATTTTTAAAAGAAGAGGAAATAATTTCTCCACCTTTTATACTCTTATAAAAGTGCAATATGAAGTCATATAACGTCATTACACAAGGCCAATCCATGTTCTTAAAAAAATTGTATAAAGTGCTTAAACTTTTGAGACAGCGTTTCTTCAAGAAAAAAGAAAAACTAAATAAAAATAAATATATTTTTTATTTAAATCACCCAGAATGGCTTATTTTATTTTATGTTGATCAAATGTCTAGTATTTACTGTAAATTAACATACAACATTTTCTTCTTCAATTATTTAAAACCAGATTTGCAGAGTGCTTAAACTTTTGAGACAGACTATAAGAAAACCTAACTGACTTGTAGTTACTTTGATAGCTGCAAATGACGTAGTTTATATCAGAATAAACGCAATAAATCTAACTAAATGTCAACCAGAAAATTGTTCTAAATGTGAAACGTTACTCAAGTTTAAATAATTTACCAAATAAATAATAAATCATTCTAAAATCTTTATTTGTTTCTTTAGTTTATTTGTTTATGTGTTTCCGAAAAACCGCGTAACAAATGAAATGACAAAGGGTAATTCTTTTAAATTTTCTGACATAACTCTCAAGGGCGTATTATCGAAAATTGTACTCAAAGCCGAAAACACCTTAAGTGTGCTGTATTTGTTTAGATAGCTTCAAATAAAGACAGATGGCAGTTTTTCCACAATAAAAGTTATGGAATGTCCTAAACTACAGACAATCAAATGTTATGAATGTGAAAAATGTTTTCTGTTATAGTATATATTTAATCAAAATATAGGCCGCTAAACAACCTTCATAAAGTTTGCAATCATTTTTATTATTTAAAAAATATTTTTTTTGCTATGCATTACTTGTTTTGTGCGTGCTGATATAATTATTTGAGCAGGAAATATGGAACGAGAGGACTGATTACTCTTTAGAGGACTTTTTAAGGGAATATAACTCTCATCTTTTAGGTATTAATCAGAATTGCAATAAACCACTGTAAAATCCGAATGTTTAAAAGGAAGAGAGCGACATGGATTTGATTGGTTGGTTTGCTTTGTCTATAACGGTCAATTATCTGTACGAGGGTTATAGACCCTAGGTAGAGTGCCCTCCATGGTGGTCTTTTTAACGGAGCCTAACCCGTATTTACGCAAACAAATTCAAGGTTTAAAAAAAACCACGGTAAACTCCGAACGATTAAATCGATGGGTTCGATCGGTTTTGAACCCAGCACCTCCGTCTACCAGTTTCAAGCTCAGAACCTCTCGGCCACTGGTGTGGCCCGAAATGGATTTGAACCGAGTAATGGTCTCTTAATTTGAATTTAAAACCGCTCATTCGTTCACTCCTCGCTCAGGCCTATAGTTCACGAAGCGGCAGCGGAATCTATTTAAACACATGATTTTATTTTTACATCTTGTTTGTACCAATATATTTCAACAATTTATGTCCCGAAGCACAGAGGAGTATTAGTCTCTATAACCTACTGTCTTAATCAAAGCAGCCCCTTAGCAGTTTTTGCTGCTTTCAAATGGGGTTTGTTCGGAATAAAAAAAGGGGCTTCTTTAATTAGTTCTGTAAAATTCGCATATTTTATCTGATAATACTCCCATCGAATTTTTAAATTTTTACTTGAATCAGTCAGTATATATATTATGCATCATGATCACAGAAAAAAATCTCTGTAATTTGCACTGAAATGACAAAGAAATATAACTTATTCGCATTTCTTTTGATAACTCCGAATGATGTACTTTATGTTACAATAAAAGCAATAAATCTACCTACATGTCAAACAAAAACTCGTTCTAAATGTGAAATATTATTGAAGAGTTCAAATAAATAGTTTATTAAGATCAAACAATAAATCTTTCTAAAATCTCTATTTTGTTTCTGTCGTTTATTTGTTTATGTGTTTGCGAAAAACCACGTAATAAATGGAGTGACAAAGACTAACTCTTTCAAAATTTCTAATATAACTGTCAAAAGTATTTTCTCGAAAATTGTTAAGTGTGTTACTATTATTAATTGTTAAGTGTATTTGTTTGGATAGCTTCAAATGAAGACAGATGGTAGTTTTTCCACAATAAAAGCTATGGATTGTCCTGAACTGCAGACAATCAAATGTTATAAGTTTGGCAAATGTTAAATAAGTCTCAACTTCGTAGAGATCAATAGAGACAACTTCCCCATATCAAAGCTGAAAAGAATCTCCGTTATTTCAGAATCTTCTCAGGCCAGTTTGGATAAATGTTACACTCAGCAAGATGACCTGTATGGGTTGCGCCTCTACGTCATTCGGTCTCCTGTGGGAAACCGATAACCAAAGTCTATCATTAGGCATAAGCTTTTGCAGAACCTAAAACAACATTCACATTCATAAAGTTTGAAATGTTTTTTTTAAAAAAATGTTTTTCCGTTTATATTACTTGTTTTGCGGGGCTGGTACTATTATTTGAGCAAGGGATATATAACGAGAAGATTGATCGCAAATGAAGCATCGTAAAATCCAAATGCTTAAGACGAAATGTGCGACATGAATTTGAACCTAATACTCGACTTCGTTTAGTTTGAATTTAAAACCGCTCATACGTTTATGAGGCACCATCGGACTCTATTTAAATGAATGATTTTGTTTTCATATTCTGTTTGTTCCACTATATTTTAATCATTTATGCCCCGACGCACAAAGGCGTATTTAATGAAAAATATATATATAATTATTTTGTGAGCAGTATCAAATAGCCCTCATCAGTGATGACGTCACAACCCCAGAAATTGGGTCAAAACAAACCACAGAGTTAAAAAAAAAGATAGAGATGAAATGTCTTGTTTTATCGTGAAGCTAAAAATTCAACCCTGAAACTGATTTAAATTAGTTACAATTCAGCCGAAACACTTGTAGATCGCTTTCAAAACTTCAGCAATTCAATGAATTCAGACTTTGAACGGTATCTGATTTCATATTGAAAGCCTTTTATCGTGCTATTATCGTGCATCTCTAACAAACTCTAAATTCTGTCGGTTTGTATTGACCCAGTTACCATGGAAATGCGGGGTTGAATTGTCTGTGACGTCACACTGATGAGCTCTATTTAAAGCGATTGAAAGTAATTGTATATAAATTTTTAACAAGAATTAACCAGAAATCTTTGCTTTTTCAAAAGTAAATTATGGATTTAAAAGAATTTAGAAGTATTCCTGTGTACTTTTAAGACAACAATAAATGCCCAACAAAAGAATTTTGTTTCCTTCGTGCAAAATCTTAAACTACACTTTCTAAGTGCATTTGGTAAAATAATCCAATAATTCTTATCTACAAAGTCATGCAATAGTCACAATTAATCAAATATTCCATCATACCTATGATCTATAAGCAAATGATGAAAATAATTTCCAAAAATAAAAGCAAAAGCAAAAAAATACAAGTTTGAATTCTCAGGCGCATCAAAGTACATGGTTATGTTTGGGCGCCATACGTAACGAATTTCAAAGTTGTATTTTTGGCATCATCGACAACCAAAACACTCCATCTTTACTATTCTATCTTTTTATTCTGTGTATAATTAATATATTTATAATTTACTAACTCAATCAAAACAATGCCTTACCAGCCTTTGCTGCTTTAAAATGCAGTTTTTTCGCAGAAAAAAGGAAACAGTCTTTTTTGAATAATTCTATAAAACAGGCATTCGCCATCTGTTAATACTCATTGAATTATTAAATTTTTATTTTTTCTATAAATTTTCAGTCACCCAGCTTGTACATTTTCTTTCATGATCATAGAAAAAAATCCTGTAATTTTGACTGAAATGTCTAAGAAAACTTCCCGTATTTGTATTTCTTTTGATAGCTCCAAGTGACGTAATTTATGTAAAATTAAAAGCAATAAATCTGGCTACATGTCAGATAGAAAATTGTTCTAAATGTGAAATATTATTGAAGCGTTTGAATAAATAATTTATCAAATCCAAATAATAAATCTTTCTCTATTTGTTTTTTTAGTTTATTATTTTTTTATGTGTTTGCGAAAACCTACGTAACAAATGAAGTGACAAAGAGTAATTATTTAAAATTGTCTAACATAACTTTCAAAAGTGTTTTCTCGAAAATTGTACTCAAAGCCGAAAATACCTTAAGCGAGTTGTATCTGTTTTATAGCTTCTAATGAAGACAGGTTGTAGTTTTTCCACAATAAAAGTTATGGTTTGTCCTAAACTGCTGACAATCAAATGTTATAAATGTGAAAAATGTTTTCAAATAAAGTATATATTTAATAAAAATACAGGCAAGTAAACAACATTCGAAAAGTTTGCAATAATTTTCATTATTTAAAAAATGTTTTTTTTTATTTTTTAGATTACTTTTTTGTGGGGGCTGGTATTATTATTTGAGCAAGGGATATAGAACAAGAGGACTCATTGCTTTTTGGCAGAGGCGTCTCATTTTTTTCGGGGGGGGGGAGAGGTTTTCCCCTCCAAAAGGAAGTTTTCACCTTATCCCTGTGAACTTGGGAAATTTAGCTTAGATTTGTGAAAATTTAGATTTTTTAAACCTTTTTTTCAATTGAAAAAAAAAAAACAGTAAAATAAATATGATTTATTTTATTTTTATGAGTTCTTTTCTGGAAGCTGTAACTATAAAGAGGTTAAATAATCAAAATGAATACAAACAACTGTTTTGCGCAAACTAACATTTTCTTATTATCATACATACATTGCACATATGATTTCAGTTGAAAATTAGAGAATTGTTTTTCAAATTGGGAAATTTTGGACCCTAAACCCCCCCAATAAATATCTATCCTTACGTTCGTGCTTTCTGGAGGAATTTTTTAAGGGAATATAACCCACATTTTCGAAGTGTTCAGCAAAATTGCAATAAACTATTGTAAAATCTGAATGTTTAAGACGAAGTGTGCGACATGGATTTAAACTCAGTACTCATAGTCTCTTAATTTGAATTTAAAACCACTCACCGTTAACGAGGCAGTAACGAACTCAATTTAAACACATGATTTTATTTTTATATTCTGTTTGTATCACTATATTTTAACGTTTTGTATTCCTACGCACAGATAAGCATTTTATGAAAAATGTGGACAATATTATTTTGCCAGCTATATCAAGTTGAAATGTTGTAAAAAGATATTTAAATTCAATGTATATAATTTTTTAACAAAACATACATTTTTTAAAGAACTTATAAAAAATATTTGCTTTTTAGAAATTAAATTATCTATTTAAAACAATTTAAAAGTATCTGTGTGCATTTTTAAGATGAGAATAAAAGTCCAACAAAAGAATTTTGATTCCTTCGAGCAAAATCTTAAACGACACTTCCTGATATTGATACAGAAGTGCAAGTCGTGTATTAGTAATGGTCAATATATTATTCAATCATATCTACGATGAACACGCGAATAATGAAAAACAATGTCTAATGATAAAAACAAAAGCAAAATAATATAAGTTTGAATCGACAGTCACGTCAAAACACATTCCATACATATGGGCGCCATATGCATCAAATTTCAGGGTTGTATTTTCGGTTTTATCCACAACCATTATACTTCATCTCTATTCTTTCTTTTTTATTCTGTCTATAATTAATATGCCTACATCCAATGGACATAATCAAAGCAATGTCTTACCAGCATTTGCTGCTTTCAAATGCAGCTTGTTCGTTGTAAAAAAAAGGCTCTTTTGAATATTTTTATAAATTTAGCATTCATCATCTGTTAATACTCATTGAAATATGAATTGTTTCCTTTTATATAACTTTTCAATCACAAAGTATATAATTTTTCCAAAGAAAAAAATCCTGTAATTTGCACTGAAATGTCTATGAAAACATAATGTATTTGTATTTCTCTTGATAGTTCCAAAGACCTAATTTATGTCCTAATTTATGTTAAAAGTCATAAATCTAGCAAGATGTCAGACAGAAATTTCTTCTAAATGTGAAATATTACAGAAGATTTTAAATAAATTACTTATCAAAGGCAAATAAAAAATCTTTCTAAAATCTCTATTTCTTTCTTTAGTTTTTTTGTTTATAGTGTTTCAGAAAACCGCGTAACAAATGGAGTGACAAAGACTAATTCTCCCAACATAACTCCCAGATGTGTTTACTCGAAAATTGTACTCAAAGCCGAAAATATCTTGCTTGTGTTGTATTTGTTTGGATAGCTTCCTATGAAGACAGATGATAGATTTTTTCACAATAAAAGCTATGAATTTGTCTTCAACTGCAAACAAACAAATGTTATAAGTATGAAAAATATTTTCCTTTATCGTATATATTTAATCAAAATACCGGTCAGTAAATAACACTCATAAAAGTTGTAATGATTTTTATCAGCTAAAAAATATTTTTTTAATACAGTAGAACCCCTCTAATTCGGACCCCGATAATCCGTATCTCCGGATAATTCGGATCGGTTTGGTCAATTTTTTCAAGTTTGAGAAGCGATTGGCTAATTTCCATAACATTAACTTGTTTCATCGTCGTATTCTAAATAAAAAAAAGTTTTTCTGGCATGTTTTCGGAATAATTAAGCAAAGTAAACATTATTACTGTCTGCAAATATTCAATAAGTTTAACATAAAGGTGATTTTCTGTTAGTATGTTATATTTTATTTCATTTTTTTTCTAATTCTCCGGATAATTCAGATTTTCAATAATCCAGATTGGGTCCGGTCCCAATTAATCCGAATTATCGGGATTTTACTGTACTTGAAATCACTTGTTTTGTGGGGACTAGTACTATTATTTGAGCGAGGGATATAGAAAGAGAATATTGGACTCCGTATACATGATTTTTTAACATAACCTACATTTTGTTTTTAATTTACAAAAAATCTATACTTTTTAAAACGTAAATTATATATTTAAAACAATTTAGAATAAAAATTAATGATATTTAGCGAAATATTCAGTTTTTTACACATATATATGAAGTTTTTTCTTTAAGTAGTGTTCTAATCAGAATCAACCTCATTTCTTTCATCTTCATCGTCATCTTCCTCTTCATCTATTTCATCTTCATCCTCATCTTCCTCCTCTTTTTGATGTTTATGTATGGGTTTCTGGGATTACTAGTTCTACTGTTTCGTTAGAAAAAGCCTTGCATTGTTTCTTAGGCTTTGATCTTTAACTACATACAAAAAGGTCAGAATTTCCAAAAAGCCTGTTCAAAACATTTTTATTCCAATGTATTCAATGGAAAACTTTTCACAATATTGGCTGAAATGTTTGTTTCTATCTTTAACAGCCTTTTCTACAACGCACAATAGCTCAAACATTTCTGAATATTTTTTATGATTATTTTAAATATATGATGCATGTTAGTGTATATAAACTGAACCTAAAATTTATTTATATATATATATATATAAATAATATTTATATATATATATATATAATAAGTTATATATATATATATATATATATATATATATATATATATATATATATAACTTTTTTAGTGATTACACTGTTGAAATTTTCAAAATATTGTATAGCTAAACACAATTTGGTATTAAAACCATAAAAATGAATTAAATGCAAATTTAATAAGGAACGATAATTATCATGATCTGGAAAATAATTAGGCATCAAAATTTTCATTCTAGCTGCAAAATTTATTTTGCAATCATGCGCTCAAGCTATACGGCCAATTTTCTGCTTGTAAAATGTCTTACAGTTTGAAGCCCACTTCAAATATTTATTTTGCACATTGTACTTTTTAAACTATGATAAATGAAAAAAACGTACTTGTATATTTAACTCCTAAAAAATTGTGTTTTAAAATCATTTACATTTTAAAATATTCAATATTGAATATTGTCGTTTTCCTCTTTTTTCAGATTTTAAGAATTCGCTAACCACTTAACACTAGAACTACTGTAATCCATTAATTTATCGGCTAGCATATAACCATGATTTAGTTCAAACCAGAAATCCGATTATAAAATAATTTAAAAAATAAAAAGAAGATAAGCGTTGAATAATAAAGTTCGACAGTTTTATATCCAAATTTTGGTGTGAAATATTATTTTTATAACATTTTAATCAAATTTTTTGTAGTTTTAGTGCTACACATAATTACTTTTGAGGTAATGCATTGAGACATACATCAATTTCAACATTATCGGTTGGGCAACTTTTGAAATTGCAAGAATATTTTGAACCAGATTACAATTTAAGGCAGCGCATTTTAAAAGTATGTCAGCCATGAAAAAACGTAAAGATTGCTGTAAGTTCAATGTTTAAAGCACCAAAATCATTCCAGTCATGTAATTTTTTTTACTAGTCCTTTTTTCCCAAGTAGATTACTTTAGTTAATGGAAATTTCATTTTTTAGTTGCTTGGTACATTTATTATGAGTAATTGGCGTTTTCTCATTTGACATATCATATTAAAAATATTAAAGACCAGAAATTCAAAATGTCAAACGCTAGTATTTTAAACTATATTTTAAATAATATGAATTTCATAAATATAAATTCTTTTAACCTTTCCACTTCTGCGACCTGATATATCCGTTCACTAGGCACAGGTTTCACTGCAATTATTTAAATTAATATAATTCTAAAATATAAATTAGTTTTATGAAATTACGTTATTATTGATCCTCTTAAGGCTTACATACGGATAAACATATATGTAACAAAAAAAAATTATACCATATTAGAAGAATTCTCTTTTTTATACTACAGAGAAAACAACATTACAATTTTGCCCTTTTGCTCGGAGGTCCGGGAGTTAAATAAATTTGTTTTTACTATTAACATAAGTAACTGAAAAACAATTTCTTTTCCATTCAAAAAATTAATGAAACATTCAAAATTCAGTTCTAATTTTTTGTTTTGTTATAACTAGCGGGTTTCGGTTCGAATTTGTTTCTAAAAAACACAATGTTTATTAGTGTATACTCCGATCCTAGGACAGTGGATAGGAATTGTAGTTTTTCCGAAAAATTTGAAATAATTGATAAAAATATTCACACGCTATTATTCAGTAATCGAGCTAATTTGATAAAAAATAATAAAAAAGTTAGTAAATTACAATACAGTTTTGAAACATTTTCTTCATGAAAGTACGCTTTTCCTTATTTTTTCAACAATGTAAAGTTTAATGTTATGCTATGTTGAGACATAATTAAGTTTGCAAAAAATAATAAAATAATAAAATAAAAAGGAAAATGGATTAATTTTTCTACAAATCATTTATTCCAAAATAAATTTAAAATACAAACTTGAAAAAAAAAAATAAAAATAAAGTCTATTTTATTAATACTCAGAAAAAAGAGTCAACATTTATGTTGACTTGGCGATGGGATAAATCCCCAAATAATGGTCCCATTGGCATCAATCATATTGCATTCATTTCATTCAAATAAAAACCTTTAACCCATTTCATTTAAAAAGGATAACTTTGAAAGTTTCGCTGCGATAGTCCATTGTGAAGTTCCATATTTCTTAAAATTCAAAATTTGAAAAATGACATAATCATTGAGTTTGAAATTTATATCCAGAAAAATACAATTTTTTGCTTTTTTAACGCAGTTTGTCTGTCTACTTTTCTGATAAATGCTTTTTCAGTTGTTAATTTGTTTATTTATTTCAAATGTTTCATTTTCGAAGATTAATCTGTGGCAACGATTAGCGAAAAGGTTAGTCGTCAGCAGAATGTATTTTTTTTTTTTTTTTTTTTTATTTTTTTTATCAAAGTGTATTTCCTGTTCTCAGTTTCCAAAGCTTCTAAAGCAATTTATTTCCAAAACAATTGTATTTCATACTATTTCTTAGAGATAATAATGTTTTACCTTTCAAATATTACTGATATCTAACTCTTTAACATACAACAATGTAATAATGAATCATTTTTTAATTTTTATATTTTATATTTTTACATATTAATTAAATTACATTTATATACAGTTTTATTTATTTAAGTTATTATAAGAGTCTTTAAATAAGTTGTTTAAGAGAAGAAAAATCGATCATATTCTGGGATATTGTTTTCTAATTGAAACATTAGAAAACTTCAGACAAGAATTGGGAAATTTTATTATGTCCATACCACGAAATGACGACAAATGTAATTTAACAAAAAAACATAGCACAGTTACCCATCTTATCATTGTAGAGAGAGAAATTTTATGAAAGGGGAAGTTAAAATATGGACCTACACAATTCTAATAATAAGCATTCTGAAATATTTCTTAAGGTAAGAATCTCAACATAGATTTAATATATTTATTTGT
Organism: Maratus speculifer; assembly: GCA_964019185.1. Lineage (NCBI taxonomy): Eukaryota > Metazoa > Arthropoda > Arachnida > Araneae > Salticidae > Maratus > Maratus speculifer. Next base: position 95,487,430 of record OZ025302.1, read on the forward strand.
CAAAACCACTCAGTGAAATAGTTAACGAAAATTAAGGAATAAAAATTGCGCAATCCACTCAAAAACTGTTTTCCCGTAAAAGCTCTAAAAAATCCTAACAAAACTTATTGTTTTGAATTCTATTACTTCTGCCATCTTCTAATGAAGACAGATGTAGTTCATTCCACAAAAACTATCTTAGAAAAAAAGTATTATAAATAAAAAATATTGCTCCAATTTCCTTTTATATCTTACGAAATTTAGACACTAAATCATTCCAATATTTTCAGGGTTTTTTTCGTAGTTTTATTTCCTTCTTATATATATATATAATATAAATAAATAAATAAAAACGCAAGAATATCCTGGATGAAGAATAATTTATATAAATTTTTGCAATATTATCTTTAAAAATCATTTTGCGGCAACCATCAGCGAAAAGCCTAACATAATTTAAACGATTTATATTTCTTTTAGTAGCTTAAAAAAAGTTGAATAAAAAGTATTCTATAAAAAAGCATTGCAGATTTTCTCAAACATCAGAATCTAAAAAAAGCGAAATTTGAAGAATCATTTATAAAAGATAAGATGGATTCAGTACATTTGTAGCATTAAAAACTTATTTTTTTTTATTTTATTTTTTTTTTTTTTGACAAACAGATTTTTTCTCAAAACGAAACTAGTATCCAGTATACGAAATAAATGAGATGCAATTCAATTACGTAAAAATGTCAAATAATAAGAAATTTATGAAAGCGGTTAATAATAAAAAGTGTTATGGATTTACTCAGACGTCAGAATGTAAAATAGCTTAATTTGAAAAAGAATAATGAAAAGATGAGACTGATTTAATAAACTTGTTACATTTAATGCCTGCATTATTTTATCAAACAGATTTTCCCTCAACACGAAACAAATAATCAACATAAGTAATAATTTTTTTGTATTTCAATTGTATAAAAATTAACAAAGTAGAAATTTATGCAAAGTAGAAATTAAAGCTATCAACGATAAGCGATTTTGGAATTTATTCTAAAGAATTTTTAATATAAATGATTGTGTTGGCTATTATGTGTAATTAATAAAATTTTTGCACTTTGTTTGATTATTTTTCACAGAGCAAGCATTTATTTCATATATATAATTTTATTTTAATTGTGGAATAATTTTCAAAACATTGAAGTAAAATAAGTACTTCAATTAATTCATAATTGTGTGGGAAAGGCGAATTTTTAAATCATCAAAATCAAATTGAAAGCTGAAATCACACATAGCTGAAAAAGTTTGTTAATTTACAAGATAAGTAAAGTTAACTATATTACGTTTTTCTACATTTATTTTAGAATATTTACTTATTTAGATGAAATTATAATTTTTATAAAATCGTTGAGCAAATTGTATTTTTATAATGGTAATAACAAAATTACTAGGGATGTTCAAATAAAAAGGTATGAAACGTCGTAACAACCAAACCCATTGAAAGTTGAATAAGTCTCTCTGTTTTAATGTAGTAAAACATCAAAATTCGCAATCAGAGTATTCGATATGGTTATGCGCATGCGTTGACTCCTGCGCATCGGAGAAAGGACAGACGGGAGAAAGGATCGGAGAAAGAAGCAGTTACAGGTTTCTTCCAATTAACGAGGCAATGCGTGTGTGGATTACATGGCATTCTTATTACAAAACTCCACGATTTAAGAGCAGTGATGTGTTTTCAGATTTCTCACTACACCAGAATTTGATCACACACCTCGCTACTCCGCAATTGTCGAATTTTGCGGTGGTAAATACAATGCCCTCAAACACATTGTCGTGCAAATTGAATGGGACGCACTAAAACCTGCGTCTCTCCTTCATCATGCGCATGCGTACAACCACGCCGAATACTCCAACTGCGAACTACAATGTCACACTATATTATACCAAAGTAGCACATTCTATTTTCGTTTGGTTGTTATGACATTTCGCATCCTTTCTTTTGAACACTCCTATTTGCAGTAGTATACACTTTTCTTAAATCATTTTTATTAGCTATTATAAACTAACTTCCATTTCTAAAACTCGATTTTTTAATTCATGTTCCTAGCTTATAATTGTTCCAACATATGTATTAAATTTTACACGAATGTTGCAGTGATTCTTCTTAAAGTCTTTTCGTGGACCGTAGAGGTTTAATTAAGCATTTTTTGTTATTTAAAAGCTATTTAGTTGTATTATTTAGGAATAAGTTTTCCACGTATTTTTACACCAGTATTTTGTTAGAGAAAATATTATATCATTTAATCGGAACTTTTTTGCGATTTGACAGAAAAACATTTTCTCTGAGAAAATACTGGCGTGCAAAACCGCTAAAATCTCATCGCTAATTATTTTTTTAATGATGCAACATAATAACAAATTTAATTGTGTTGATAAATTTGTATCGAATCCGTATCTTAAAAAAATCATGATTGTAATAATAAAAGCAATATATGTACTTCTGATATCGATTGCGAAATAATATTCAAATAATGAGTTGAGGTATTAATCAGAAAAGAAGAAAAAAAATTACACACACACACACATACATATATATATATATTATGAGGAATTTTGGACATTAAAGCACTATAAATATTTCTAGAACACCTGAATGTACCTTAAACAGTGCTATAAAAAAACGATAAGAAATAAATTTTTTAAAAAACTGCTAAAAAAACATTTAAACAGACCACTTTTTCTATTAAAACATTCTTTTCTGTTAAAATGTATGCAGCATGAAAGCTTTGGCTTTATCTAATATTAATGGAACTTAGTCCGATAAAATATTGGATAACGACAAAAAGACACTTTATTAATTCTCATCAAACATCCTTGATTTTTGTTAAGCCTTTGTTCGATTTGCGGACAAGTATAGGTTCATTTCAGAACAAAAACTCTTTTGTCATTTACAGTCATTAAGCAGAATTACTGTGGATTTAATGATTCAAAGAGTGTTTGCCTGGAACAAATTTGAATAGGGTTTATTTTCTGAAAAATAATATTTCGAGATTTTTTTTTTAACCAAAAACTATCTTATAATATATATATATATTTTTTTTTTGTTATGGACAAAATTCTTCTCTTAAAGATATATTCGAAAAAATATTTTTTCACCCTCAGCACCTCGAAACTTTGTGACATATTTTTAACAGTACTTATTTTTAACTTATTTTCAGACTTATTTTTAACAGTAGATACATGAAACTTGATGAGGTGATTTTGAAGAGATGTATCAGGTGCCGTGTGATTTAAATTTTCACTTCATGCATTAGAATTTGATTTATAAACAATTATTTTTTCAGTATGACGATTTTTCTCGTCATACATTACTCTCGCTTCGGAAAATTCGGTTCAAATTACTAACTTTGATAGCATTTTTTGCATTATTTTGTGCATTCATCAAAAAATCGACAAGCACGGCACACAAAAATGATTTCTAAATAAGAGAATCCATCAAATGGATGCATTTGAGACCAAAAATCTATTTAAAAATAAATCGAAAAATAAGCAGTTTGGATCGGAATACACTCTTAAGACTAAAAGGATTTGCAGACTAAAATATTGTCTGCGTGTATGTGTGTGTATCTATTTTATCTGAAATATGGTTCTAAATATGTTGATTAATTTTTTACTCTACCGCTGGAATACCAGAAGATCGTTGCTCTATTAGTCACATGTTCGGGAAAATTCCATTAGTGGTTCAGTTTGCTTTACTGTGGGTCAATACATTTCACTGCGAATGAAGGAAGTAATTATTATTAAGTTGTTGAATAATTGTCAGTAAACGAAATAGGAAATTGGAATGGTTTCACCAAATTTCGTGAGTTTAGCGAAACTCTTGATGTATATACAAGAAAAATAGTTTTCAGAATCTGAAAGAATTAATGAGTAATCCCCGATGTGATTGGAGATACATGATTCAATACATCCACACAGTAAAAAAAATCCTGTAAAGTTACTAAATTTTTTCTAGGAAATTAGGATTCTTAGAACGTTTCATGTAACGTTAACAGCAAAAATTTGTATAACAGAAACAGTTGCGTAAATTTTTGCGGTTACCGCTACATGAATAATTCTATGAATCCAAGTTTCCTAGAAAAAGTATAATAACTTTAATCCTTTCCGGCACATTGTGCCCGGTCGCATTGTCGGAAAGAATTACGTTTTGAGCATCAGCCGTGGCGAGATGGCGAAAACGAGAACGTTCAGCTAGCTGCATCTCCAAACAGCAATCGTCGTTTTGTTTTGATATTCCAATCCGAATTGGCGGCAGACGATCTATGGTATTTTAGTATCAAAATCTAACCTAAATTAAAAGAATATTTGGAATATTGTGTTTTAGATGAGAAGAAATCGTCTCCAAAGCAAAAAACCTATGTTTAAATTAGATGTTCTGTGAAATTTAAAGCATTTTAATCTGAAAAAGCTCTTTGTTTTAAACTATGTTTTACTTGTAAACAACGTTGAATAATATTTCCTCATATTATATCCTCGGAAAAACTAATGAACAATAAGCACGATCTCTTTACAGAAGGAAGGGTTGTCATTCACTAGGCGTTCGACGTAACAAGCAAGAAAGGGTGCGTAGCATTGCCTTCATCTCCGCGAAAACAGTTGTTCTGGCGATAAGGTGCTCAAAACGTGATTCTTTCTAAAAATGCAGCCCGGTCTCTGATACCTAAATTTAATTCCAAACTGGGAAATGGCACTAACAATATTTTAGTAAAATTTTGCTTTTACAACAAGAGCTTAAATTAGGGGTTTCAAAATATCTAAAAAGTTTGTTTGTGAATTCCGGTGTCAGTCGATAATTTCTCATTTTACAACAGATTTTGCCCGTGCCGGAAAGGGTTAATGGGTTTTTTTTTCACAGTGCATAGAATGTTTTCGAAGGAAGTATTCTACTAATTATGGTATGTAGCTATTTCTGGCGCCAATAAAAGAAAGACGCAAAATTTGGCAATGTTTTTACAACGTGTGACGAAAAAATATAGCAGTAATACAAAGTAAAATTTATAGCAATAATTTAGAGAAAAAAAATTTACTGCGTTTTTTTTTTTTAATATTTTAACAGTAATTTTATATATTTTATTATTTAGCTATTAAAAAATATTTTTTGTTAATGCCTATTGGTATTAGCCTTAACGCATATGCATATATTAGACTAAATTGTGTTTGGAACATCCATATATTTACGGAATCGTGTAAATTTAAATCTTGTCAAGCAAACATCAAAATCATTTATAATTATCAAAATGTGTATTTCAATGATCGATATTTTCGGCATTTTTCTTAAGCATAACTCAATAAATATTTAGTGCAATCAGCTACAATTTTTAATACAAACATCATTCTATTTCAAAGTTTGGAAAGTTTAGAAATAAAGGCCACATACTGATATTTTTATCTCATTCTGTCAAAAATGTGACATCCATGTATATTTGCCGATTCATTTTCGGAGGTGAATTGGCTAGGTTTTTCATTTGACAACAGGATAAAACTGCTTTTGCGCTCCCTTCAAATATCCAGTCTGTGACTAGAAAGAGAAGTCCCTAAGCAATACAGAAAATACGTGAAAGTTTACATAACGAGAAACAAGACATATAGACACAGTCACACGCTTTGAGCCCTAACAATATGGCAAAAGCCCCTGTATATAGACAAAATGTAAGTAAAGAAAAATCTCATATTATTTTTCAAATATACATTGAAATTGGAATGCAAAAAAAGCATTGAATAGATTCCATACAGTGTTTACTTTTGAATATTATCACTAGTTGGGAAAATAATTTTTTTACAGTTAAATAAAGTAAATATTGGTATTAAGGAAGATTGGTTCTCTTAAATAACCATGGTATGCACCAGATATATGAAATATATACTAATATTAAAAATATATTGCTATAATGGATAAAGAATAATATAATGTATAATGCACAGAAAAAAATAAGCACACAAAAATAAGTAAATCGATGACCTCATATCGAATTGCATATGTTTGGATCAAAAATGAACACATTACTTTCTCAATTTTGAAAGATCATATGCTATCAAATACGAACAAATAATAATTTGGTATCCTGTATTGGTTTATTTCATTCATGATGGCATAAAAGAGTCTTATTAATGTAAATATTGAACCATGCATAGTAAATTAAATAATTTAAAAGTACTTGCAAATAATGCTTTTATCATAAAATATTCGATTTAAGTACTTAGTTTATAATTTTGCTATTTTTCTTAATAAATATTTAATTAAACATTTATTGTTAATGATTTTGAGCAAGAAATAAATGCTAATAAATTTTTACTTTAATTTATAAGTTTAGGAGGCAGTTTATAGCAATTTACAGTCGAATGCAACCATTGAATCAAAAATGAATACATGCGTTTCTCAGTTTTGAATATATTTGGATCGGAATTTTTTTAAGTATGTGACTTACTTAAAATTGAGTATGTTTTATTCAATTTTGAGAACCCATTTTTTTAATGTGGACGGAGAAAATTCACGAATATTAAAAAAAAAATCAATTGTAAACCACGAAATAAAATTTAGGATTTTTACTTTAACCAGTCCAACAGTATCAAGTAAGTTACAATGTATGATTTTTAATCCATAATCTCTTCATTGTTAGATTTTCAAACGTATATCACTTTTTAGCAAAACATGCTGTTGTAATGTAAGAAGTAATATTTCAAAACTCACTAAAATTTGCGTAAAACTGTACTTTTGTTGGTAATTAAGTCCCAGTTTGAAGAAAATTCATTATTGTACTACATTACGTGATACTTGAATTTATATGGGAACATTTGATTCCAAATCATTTATAACCATACCCTTTCGAGAAGAAAAAATAAATAAATAAATATAATGCAATCTAATTAGGAACTCTGTGACTTAGTTATCGTGAAAAAAAAAACATTTTCCACAGGAGATTCCGTTTTTTCCCAATAAGCAAAATGCATTTTTTTGTCATAAAAGATTGTTTCATAAAACACTAGAACTACCGGGAATTTGAGTCAAGTTTTATAAAAACGAGGTGGAACCCGTCGAAATTCGACGAAAAAAAATCTTTGTAAAATAACTGTTTTAATGATTTATAATAAATCTACAAAATTAGTTACAGTAAAAAATACATCTTATATTGGTCAGTCTAACTCTTAAACAAGTATTATTTTAAGCTGAAATTAACAAAAAACTATAAAACTCAGTTATCCAAATTATTAAATGAACTAAAACGAAAATTCACCGAATTTTATAACAGACGATAATTTAAAAATATTATACGCATTTTAATTTCTATTTTTTTTTTTATTTTTAAGAGAAAATGGAGGTATTCCGTTGCCACAATTACAAAATTGGTTGTAAAAACTATAAAAAAATAATATTTTAAAAATAAATTGAGATACAGCTTTCAAACAAATTGCATTTAAAAGTAAATTATTTTTCTATACGAAGGTATAAAAATTTTAAATGTGCGGTGTTTAGAAGTGTAAAATTTTCAGTAGCGAAAATTGCAAAACCGAAATTGGAGGGTAAAGTGTTGCCATTCGCAAAATGACGTATGCGTTACGAACAGGTACGTTTGGCCTTTATAATATAGATATTCCCCCTTATTATTTAACTTTTTTCTTCTTTGTATTTTTAAAACTTAATTCATAATTAAATTTCTGGTTTATCCGAAATATATTCATATGGTAGACGTCAAAATGTCGGCTCACAGTAGTGTTAAAAAGAAATCCACAGTTTTAACAGAAAAGAAAGGGAAATGTTTAATTACATCGAGTTTGAATAAGAGCACTGGCTAGTTTCATGCGTTTGCAATCAAAAATAGCCGCTGAAATGTGCTAAAAGTATCCTGTTTGGAATTGAGTACAGGATTAATACTTGAAATATATACTCCAAAGTATTCGCCATATGGTTCTTTTTGTCGCAAAATAATTTTTGTTCTACGCACCATCTTGAAAAGAAAAATGTTTCCTCAAAGATAATAGTGGTGTACAAAAAGCCTGAGACTTCGCAATTCTGCATAGCAATCTTGCTTATTTTCCAATCTATTTTAATAAGAACAGTAAAAATTCGTCCAAAAGCCCAATGCCAAATTACTAGTGTCATTTCCTATTCAACCTTTTCAAATATTTCATAAAACATGTGGAAATTGAGCCCAATTTTGTCATTCTTTGAAAGCAATAATCGAACAATTAATAAAAATTGTTTGAAATTTTCTTTTATTTTTCCGCTAGCAAGGACCTTTGACAAAAGCACCGAATGCGATCAGTAGCAGTCTAAAACTAAAAACTAAAAAACTAAAATAAACAATATATATATATATATATATATATGAATAAAACGAGACTCCTTTTGGATTAATCCTGAATTATTGAATCAATCAATCAATATTTTAGTCGATTTGTTCATTTTATCTAATAAAAACATAAGTAATGCAATGAAGCGTGGAATGGAAAATAAAATATACGTTTTCATTTTATTGAAGTTGGCTTCTATAGATTGTATTAAGAAAAATAAGTTATCATCAATACAAACAAATAAAATACAAAGTTACACGAACATGCAAACAAACTATTAAAAAATATCCTAGATATATGACATGTACTTCATATATTTTCTAACTATTTAATTAACGTTATGATTTGATTCAATAATTGCTTTTCTATTTCATTTTACACAATAAATGTTATTAATCTATATGAATAAAAAAAAGAAGGTAAATTATAGAACATAACTGAGCAACTAAGAGGAAACAATATTATTAGTAGTGATTTAGTCATTTTCATTGTATATTTTTTAAAAATATTACATAAAGGTCTCTTTTCGGATTACTTTTCTTTTCTTTCTCTTTTCTTCTTATTTTTTTCTCTCAATATTTTCCAAATTTTCTTGCATTTTCCATATTTTTCTACAATTCTATTGGTCAATAAAATGGATTTCTCCAATCCGTTACTTCTATATATTTGTGAAGTTCCACCATTCTCTGCACGGCCCCACCATTGGCTGAAAGGTTGTTCTCTCGAAGCTAGTAGACAGAAAGTGTTCAAATCCAATCGTGCCCGTCGGCCTAATCGTTCGGAGTTTTCCGTGGTTTTGTTTGAACCTTGGATAACCTTGCGTAAATGCGGGTTAGGATCCTTTAGAAAGACATACCACAGAGGGCACATCCCCTTGGACCTATATCCCTCGCATATATAATCGGCTATCATAAATATCACCGTCCTTTGCACGGATGACAGTGCTCTGACTGCTACTGGAACTAGTCTACGAAAAGTAAAAAACGCCTAGTGCTTAAAACATGGTTTCGTCTGCTTGTATTGAAGTTAAAATACAAAAACTGACCATAAAATATTTCCTAGTTTCTTTTTATCTACATTTATGATTTATGGGAAAAAAACCCTAATTTATTTGCATCTTTTCGATTCCTTGTGAAAAAAAAACCATTGTAATGTTATTTTTGACAGATTCTGCCAAAAAAAGTGATGGGAACGTATTTTGGTCGATTCGTTTTTAGAGCTTGCGTTTGTTGGATTTTTCATCTGTCAACAAGATAAAGCGTTCTTTTACGTTTTCTTCAAATAATCGAAACGTGGCTAGAATAAAAAAGCATCTGAAAGTAGAAAATTTTTGATGCTTTAGACATGGAACAATAAAACAAAGTCATTAAATTTTTCTCCTTAAAAAGAGACATTTTTAGTAGATATAGGTTATAAAAATAAAGGAAAAGCCAAAATCAAATTATTTTTTAAATATATCCTAAATGTAACTGCTGATTTATTTTATCAAAAGAGGGGGAAAAGTATGACAAGTATGGCAATCTATAACACATAAAATAAAATGTAAATTTTTATGATATTTTTCATAAATAGGAGGATATCAGGAATAGGTGTTGCCACATCTGGAGGTTTTATTTTTTATTTCAAAAATTTCAAATTCTCTTCAGAAAATTTGAATAGTTATGCTTAATTGTTTTAATTATAGAACAATAGAACAATTTAGTAGTGTTATGGATTCCCTTGTAGCAAAGCACCTTTACATCTCGTATACAGTGAAAAGTAATTTATTTTCAGGGCTACAAGAGCCTTAGAAGAACGTGTAGACATGTTTGATGGCTACAAAATTAGAAAATAATGCAAATAAAATTACAAAATTGAAAACAGTAAAAAATAACAAATTTTGTTGTTAAAGTTTAACAATTTAAAAAAGAGAAAAAAAATAAAGAAAAAAATGTTCATTGGATTCAATCAGACCTGAAACAGTACATAAACAAGACAAAAAGCTATTGAAAGTATTTCCCAAAATATATAAAGCCCCTTACAGAGACCATATAGTAATGATTAACTGTTATAATAATGCTCCAAAAACAGAATGATAAGAAAAAAAATCAATAAAAATGTTTAGAAATTGAAAATTTATCAGTTAAGCATGATTAAATAACAAAATGTTATAATATAAAATGAAGTGGGGGGATTCAAACTAACTAGACAGCTAAAAAGAGTTTAGGAAGGATATTTAAATCATTGAGGAGCAAGCATTAATGTTTCTGTAATATCGAATTCTCATCGAAAAAATCGAAAAAAAAAATAAATAAGAAAAACAATTTTTCAACATTTTGCTACCAAAATTTAAAATATAAAATTTCGCTAAAAGTTTCTGCTGAGTTTAAATTAGGTGGAATAAAATATATCCTATCACACCTAAAGGGGTTAAGAAAACGGTGGCTGCATAGTTTAGTAACTCTGAGGTAAACAGCGTCGTGCGAAAGGGGGGGGGGTTACGGGGCGGTCGGCCCGGTCGCGGAAACCTTTAAGGGCGCCAAATTGATACTACTAACGTCTTTTTTGGCCTGTCACCAGAAAAAGTTGAATGTGGGGAGCGCAAACTAATTGAAACTTTGCCCCGGGCGCAGTTTTCTCATCGCACGCCTCTGGTGATAAACTTAAGAAACAATGAAATAAAAATAAGAAAAGTAGAAAAAGATGTATAAAAACAAAAAGTGAAGTAGTGTTATAAATTTAAAGCTTTTTAAGCTATTCTGTTAATAATAGTAATAAAAATGTATTTTTTTAAGTTTTTACAATTATAAGAAATAGACGGTGGTAAAATCTAAATGTGGTGAACATATTGTTTTGCCGTGTGTCCATAATCATGGAATATTTGTGACGCTTAAGGTGGTGGGCTCTAAGGCGTAAAATCACTTAGCTAGGCAAATTCATTCATTTAGAAAGTCAAGAAATGCTATTAAAATTTAGTGGTAGCAGTCGGTCTCTTCTTGCGCTGCACTCGCGTCCCTAATAATAAATTATTTTCGAGATTTAATGACTCGTGTACAAAACAGAAAGTTATTAAAGTTATTTTTTTACGGTCAGATATTTTCGGAAACGTTTTCAATTAGTTTTTACAGAAAATGAATTAGTTTACTAGCACTGGTTTTTTGGATTGCTACTAATTCTCAATCAAATAGTTTTGACTGAGTAATGGAATTCAGGCATCCAAGTAATTACACGATTTAATTAATGTTAATTTTGTTACTGTCATTGGTTGTTAATTTATCGTATTTGTGTCGAAAACATGTTTTTTTAACATAAAAATGTTTACTTGAAAATGTATTACATCCGAAAAGTCCATATTCCTGTTTGTAAAGAAGTATTACAAATTCTTTAACTCCCAGAGTCAAATATAGGTGACAGAAGTTTACTGTTTTTTTTCTATCACATGCAAATTTTATTTCCAAATTCTACCGCTAATGTAGCAAAGCCAATTAGTAAGACTCTCATTTTTTTCTGTCAATACTATTTAAATGTCATTTGTCGAGTTTATTCAAATTTAGCGCGAAATGAGAAGTCCTCCAAGGTGACACTGGGAATTGAAGAGTTAATACACTATAAAGGCAAATCAAAAACATTTCCGAAAGTCAATATTAGAAACTTCGTTTTTTAAAATTACTATTTAAATCTTGAATTTATATTGCAAAGTCCGCACGCTACAAAAACTTCCAAGCACCTTTTATTAGAACTTTTGTAAGTTATTGCTAGTCTTATTTATTGGAAAATATCTAACAAAGTCTAAAAGAAACTACATAGCTGCCAACTTTTACGCATTTTTCCTACCACAAGAATTTTATAGTAAATATTTTCTTATTTAATCGTTGAAAACTTATGATTAAACAAATGGTAAATCTCTGTACAATTTTAATGGTAGCAAAAATGCGTAAATGTTGGAAGCTATGTAACTACCAAACTGTAAAATGTATCTGGTACTTAAATACTTAAAATCTCCCGAATCTCCTCTACGAACCATGTATAAATTTGTAAAGTTTATAAAGATGAAGAATGCTTTAGTTCCTTGTCCGTTATGTTGTTAATTTTTGGAAAATTAATGTAGTAAACTAAAAATAGAATAATATACACGTAACCATGATGCTATTACGAACTTGGAGATTATGTACAGTTTTCCTCCGTAGCCTTTTCAAAAAATATTTTTAACATTAAAAAAGTGATTGTATGAGGGTTATTCCATGGTACGTTACGTTACATTTAGAGCTATTTTCAGTAATTCTAGTAATATAACACACAAAAAAATTACACAAAATGTAAATTTGGCTTGGTTTGCTGATTAAACATATTCAAAGCCTATTTTAGATGAAAATGACCTAATTTTAGTGTTACATCTTTAAAAAATTTGGTAGTTATATTCATTATGGTAACTGCCATTACTGAAAAATGAATGCAAGTTATCATATAAATTGTAATTTTCATTATCAAGTTTTAGGCAATTTTCATCCAAATTGACCCTTAGATACACTGAGAAAAAAAATATGGCGCATTCAACTAGAATGAATAGTTAGTCACTTTCTGAGTACCTAAACTAGAACTATAGATGATCGAACTACGCGAATAGGTTAAACAACTGAGCTCAATAGACGAAATAACCTAGCATTTCTAGTCTCTTGTTTTCATGGGGACGAAACGATATTGAGTCGTTTCAGTAACGAGAAATTATCGCTAGATTTTGGAAATGGTTTCATAAACTAGAATTATAGTTACTAAACAAAACCTCTTGTGTTCGCGTCTATTTGCAGAGATTTTTAGATATTTCAACTAGAATATAGGAAGACGCTCTTGAAATCAAGTAGGAGACATTAGAACTCCAAAGCAAAGGGAGAATTTATAAGGATGACATGGAACTATTTTTTCAAGAGTCACAGTTTAGATTCTAGATGATAGAATTATATTTTTTCTCAGTGTAGGTTACATTGACAAATCATGTTAGTTTTACATTTGAATATTTTTTAGTGTAATATTACTAAAATTACTGCAGTAAATTGTTCTAAATATTTCGTAAGTTACAATGGAATGACCCAAAAGACTTTTGTTTGTATATTGAGGAAAATTCTTAAAAAAAACGTGAAAATTCTTTCAGATAAAAAGTACGAGTGTCTTGCATTAATAAAATTACATTAAAGATAATGTTTTCAACAATGTTTGCATTGTTTTTCCCCTTTTGCAAATGAGAAACTTTTAAAGAACTTCTCAACCAGCTATCTTCCTTGTAAATAAGAAATTAATATTTATTTAATAGTTGAAGTACAGTAGAAGCCAGATATATTGCTGTTGTTGGGATACATGTTTCATACCCGCGTTATAACGTATCCACGGTATCTCGGAATGGTGTCAACGAAAGGTTACAAAATGATGAAACCACTTACCCGCTTTGTGAAATGTAATGAAATTTATAATTTGCTGAATACAATCTCACAAACTAGCTTAAAAATGTCCATAAGTGTTGTTTGACGAACTGAGGTGTTTCATTTCTTTTCGGCGTATTGTTTTACGTTAGCAATATGGAGTAGATGAACACAATGTGAATCTTCTTGCCTCTCCATCTACAAACTTACCTTCGTTAAGTATGAAATGATTCATTACCATGTGGAACATCGTCTTTCATTACCACATAATTTTCAACTTCATCATCATTATCTTCCTCACAGCAATTTTTATTTTATAGCATCAATGATATCTTGATTTTTGATGACCTCTGAAACTGGTTCTCTGTAGTCATTTTCTATTCATTCATTTAAATCTTCAATAGCTCTATCGAGATGCACAGCACTAACCGCAGATTGCAAGTCCCTCATTGTGTTTCACGGAAATTTTAAACGCAAAATTTATCTTAAAATTTAACTTTTTTTGACATTCTTTTCCCCGCGTTAAATTCAAATTCGCGGTAAATCGGACCGCGTTATTTAAGGTTTTCACTGTATTTACCAAAGATGGGGGTGATGGCGGTTTCACAAATCCTTATATGGTACGCCCCACCAGTGGCCGAGAGGTTCTGACCTCAAACTGGTAGATGGTGGATGCTGGGTTCGAACCCAATCGCGACCGTCGGCCTAACCGTTCGGAGTTTTCTGTGGTTTTCTTCAAACCTTGCGTAAATACGGGTTAGGTTCCCTTAGAAAGACCCAAACGGAGGGCATCCCACCCCTTACGGCCTATATCCCATGGTGTAGATAATTGGCCGACATATATACAGCAACACCTTATATGGTACACTGCCATACAAGTTCTAGAACCATTACTCTCAAAATAAAGACCTGAAAATTAGTCACTGAAAAATTGGCGGTTACCCCCCCCCCTTTTATCAGGCATTGGCATATGTTTTAACCATATGCGCTTTTTAGAAATTGATACTTGTTCTCAATCGACTTAAACAGCCATAAAAAAGCCGATAACCTTCTATTCTTATTTATATATGTATTTATATACAGTAGAACCCCAATTTTCCGAATCCCGTTTATTCGAATATCGACTTAACCGAAAGACCTTAAAATTCCTTAAAGTCTTTTTTTATGTGAAAAATTTTATTGTCGACACTATTTTTGTCGATATCAAATGACAGCTTTCAAGATATTTTGATTTATGATAGTTTTATATTTGTATGTTTTAGATCAAAACAATTCCGAATCATTTCAATGCACTGAAGTGTTATTTTAATACTTATTAGCTTTAAAGATTAGAAGAAAAATAAGTAAAAAAAAAAACTTTGGAAGGTGTAATATTTGCAGAAATAGTGTTAAAAAAGCGTGTTCTTTATGAAATAAACAGAGTCAGCTTACATTTTTTATAGCCTTAAGATCGGTATTATTTCATTCGAGTCTGCGATGTGCATTTTATTTTAAACTGCTGCACGTATTATTTCATCAATTTCTTATACAATTTACCATTTCTGTTTGCTTTCTGTGGCTCTGTGCTGCGTGTGCATCTCTCTCCTCGTCTAAGGAAATTCTCTCTTTGCATGTTTAGCGAACTCCTGTTACGTCACTATTATCGCTGACCTTCGATTTTAACTGGTAAGTTACCACCATGCTGTTGAAATAACTTGTAATTCTGGTTGGTAATTCAATCAAGGTTGTTACAAGGTGTTAATCAAGGTGAAAAAATACATTACCAGAAATTTTTTATTACAACGATGTTGTAAAATGCAATCACGCTTTTCATCAAGCAAAATTTCACCATTAGCCTTTTGCCCATTCGAAAATTCTCATGGAACCCTGGTTATCCGAAATTTAGTATGGAACCCCGGTTAGCCGAAAATGCTTTGGTCACATGCTTTTTGGATATCCGGGGATTCACTGTATTTATAATTATTTTATATATAATACGTATTATTATCTTATAACATATTATTATTATATATAATACATATCGTTATGTACAATTTACTTATCTTTGTATATAACATACATAAATGGCATCTTTATAATAAATAAATTTTATTAATACGCAAAAAGTTGCTTGTTTATATGAAAAGCTAATCCAAAATATAAGTTACCAGATTTTCTTTTTTCTCCAAGCCATGTTCTTTATCTCGCCGAGGCTAATATCTGGTGTTTCAACGTAAAATCGTTTAATTTTTTTATACTTGTTGGTGTAAAAAACTCATAATTCGAAATAAAAAATTTTAAAAAAAAAGTTTTTCTTTTCCCTAGCGAAAGAAACTGCTATATTGTTACTTTTAAAGAAGCTGCTATATTGTTACATTTCAAGAAACTGCTATATTGTTACTTTTACAGAAGCTGCTATATTGTTACTTTTAAAGAAACTGCTATATTGTTTATCGAAAATACACCAGACAGATGGTACACTTTAATTTGTTCAGCATTAGGTCAAAAGTAGTAAAAGTAAAATAAAGATAACGTTACATACACATTTTTAAATACTATACAGAAACTGATATTTTTGAACTTTAAAATACTTAATAAAGAACAAGAACATGTTTCAGAAAAAAAGAACAGTATACAAAGGGTTTCGAAATTAGTTTTCAACATTTTCATATATAGTTGAAAAGTGTTTAAACCTCGAATTCGTTTGGCAGTCAGTTTGTTTCTGTGTAATTTTCTGCATAATGTTTCTGTACATGTCTGTTTCTGTATTCTCGCATAAATATAATGCAGACATTGACATAGATAGAGTAAGTATCATGATAAGTAAGTATCATGAGGGAGTAAGTTCTTAAAACGTAAGTAAAAAACGGTTTTACACTGTTAAATTACAGAGTTTTACTTACAGAAATTAAGCATATGAGATCCATGTATAGGTATCTCAGATGTACATTTCTTTTAAAAATCTACATACTCATTTTAAACAGATTTTTACTACTTCTTCTATCAAAAATTTTATAATCGATTTTTATCGACTTACTATCTTTTCCATGTCAGTGCCTTAATTATATGTAATTAAGGTTTATCGTACAACATTCCACATCAAAACTGAAGTATGTAGCGGTTATAGTTCATCAAAAGTATCACAAAAATTGCCATTACTTAATGTCCTACAAAGAAAAATCGCATCTAATGTATTTTACTATAGTGAAGCAAAAACGGAAACTGACATACATTCTTGAAGTGCTATATGTATTTCTTCTTTCCAAAGGGAACTGTCATATTGTTATATTTTCACATCCTGCGACAAATACGTCGGTCAGAATATATATATTTTTTGATTCAGTATTAGAGACAGAATAGAATTTTTCTTTTAACTTATTCTTCAACTTATCAATAGAATAACCAGGTCTTTTACATTTTCTTCAAATAATCGGAACGTGACGTACATGAGTAAGAACTTGGAAATAAAGAAAAAACGTGAATGATTTTAGAACAAGAGACAAGGTGGAAAAGCGTGGTCATCAATTTTTAACCATAAAAATGAATACCATTCCTGAAAGATAAAATAAAAGTCCATTTTAGAAATATATTTCCAAATACTGGATGTACAGTAAATTTTCGAGTTTTAAAATATCTGTTGTAGAAGTACAAGATGAACTATAAAATAAGTAAAATGAAACAAAGCATTTAAGACTAATTTTAAATGTTTTTAAGCATAGTTTAAATGTGTTTTGGACGGTTTATATGGTCGTCTTTGTGTGTGTATTTGGTGATTTGTTTGTCTGGTCTAGCTTAATCATTTGCTTCGATACTGCACAAATTATATAACATTACTCCATTAATCAATGTACTAGATGCAGTGTTCGTACCGTTTATAAAATTTTGACACTTTGCTACCTGTACTTTAAATCAGAAATCTTCGTGAAAGGTTCCTGTAAACTCTACAATTGACCTATATAATAAATATTACCGTTTTAAAATAGTGGTACGACAGTATGAAAATTTTAGGAATGGTGCGAGCCCTGTAGGTGTTACGTAACACCAATGCAGGAGTCGTACATTTCTGGAAATTTTTCAGGACAAATACCAGTATTTATTTATAGAAACATACATCTAGATTCAACGTACGAAATGACATTTTATTTAAAGAAGATATTTTCTATGAAAAAATACTGGTGCTGAAGATTTTCTTGGTCTTAAAATTTCAGGACATGTACGACCCCTGCAACAATGTTTACTAAACCAAAATATAGCAGCGTTACTTAATATTCTATGTAGAAAAAAATCGTTTGTAATATATTTTATTAAAGTAAAGCAAATCGGAAATTGACCCACCTTCTTGAAGTGCTATAAGTTATTCTTACTTCCAGAAGGAGCTGTCCAATTGTTATATTACCACATCCTACTACAAATATGTCACACAGAATTTATAATTTTGTTGATTCAGTATAAGAAACAGAATAGAACTTTTCTTTTAACTTATTCTTTAACTTGTCAATAACATAATCCGGTATTTTACATTTCTTTCAAATAATCAGAACCTGACTTACATGAGAAAGGACTTGGAGATATAGGAAATTCGTGAATAATTTTGAAACTAGACTGAAGGCGGAAAAGCGTGGTCATCAGTTTTTAACCATAAAAATGAATACTACATCAGAAAAATAAAATTTACAAAGAAAAATTAAAGTCCATTTTAGCAATATATTTTGAAATACTGAATTCAAAATAAATTTTCGAATTTTAAAATATCCATTGTAGAAGTAATACATATTCTGCAAAATAAAAAAAATGAAACAAAGCATTCGAGACTAATTTTTAATGTTTTTCAATATAGTTTAAATGTGTTTTGAACTTCAGTTTATCAGGTCGTCTTTGATTGTGTGTGTGTAGTAATTTGTTTGTCTGTCAAGCTAATCATTTGCTTGGACACTGCATAAATTATATAACATTACTCAATTAATCAAAGTACTAGGTGTTACGTTACACCAATGTTTACTACACCAAAGTATATCACCGTTACTTTATATTCTATGAGAAAAAAATCTTTTCTAATATATTCTATTAAAGTAAAGCAAATCGGAATCTGACGTAGTTCTTGAAGATCTATACGTTATTCTTAAATTCGGAAGGAACAGTCCTGTTGTTATATTTCCACATTCTACAACAAATATGTCAGACAGAATGTATACTTTTGTTTATTCAGTATTAGACACAGAATAAATTTTTTCTTTTAACTTATTCTTTAACTTGTCAATAGAATAACCAGGTCTTTTACATTTTCTTCAAATAATCGGAACGTGACATACATGAGAAAGAGCTTGGAAATATAGGAAATATGTGAATGATTTTGAAACTAGAGAGAAGGCGGAAAAGCGTGGTCATCAGTTTTCAACCATAGAAATGAATACCACTTCTGAAAGATAAAATTTATAAAGTAAAATAAAAGTCCATTTTAGAAATATATTTTCAAATACTGGATTTAAAGTAAATTTTCTAATTTTAAAATACCCATTGTAGAAGTAAAATATGTTCTACAAAATAAAGAAAATAACACAAAGCATTTGAGACTAATTTTAAATGTTATACAACATAGTTTAAATGTGTTTTGGACTTCAGTTTATCTGGTCGTCTTTGTGTATGTATGTGTGTCTGGTAATTTGTTTGTCTGGTCTAGCCTAATCATTTGCTTGGATACTGCATAAATTGCATAACATTACTGCATTAATCAATGTACTGGTGTTACGTTACACCAATGCTTACTAAACCAAAGTACAACAGCGATACGTGATATTCTATGCGAAAAAATGGTTTCTAATATATTTTATTAAAGTTACGCAAATTGAAAATTAACGTACGTTCTTGAAGCGCTATACGTTATTCTTACTTCCGGAAGGAACTGTCCAATTGTTATATCTCCACATCCTACTACAAATACGTCCGACAGAATGTATATTTTTGTTGATTCAGTATTAGAGACAGAATAGAATTTTTCTTTTAACTTATTATTTTAAACCTTTCAATAGAATAACCAGGTCTTTTACATTTCCTTCAAATAATCAGAACGTGACATACATGAGAAAAACTTGAAAGTATAGGAAAAATCTGAATATTTTTGCAACTAGAGAAAAGCCGAAAAAGCGTGGTCATCAGTTTTTAACCATAAAAATGGATACCACTTCTGAAAGATAAAATTTACTAAGTAAAATAAAAGTCCATTTTCGAAATGTATTTTCAAATATTGGATTTAAAGTAAATTTTCGAATTTTAAAATATCCATTGTAGAAGTAGAACATGTTCTACGAAAAAGAAAATGACACAAAGCATTTGAGATTAATTTTTAATGTTTTTCAAAATAATTTAAATGTGTTTTGGACTTTGGTTTATATGGTCGTCTTTGTGTGCGTGTATGGTAATTTGTTTGTATATCTAGCTAATCATTTGATTGGACACTGCACATATTATATAAAATTACTCCATTAATCAATGTACTAGGTTTTACGTTAGACCAATGTTTACTATAGCGTACACAACGTATTACAGCGTTACTTAATATTCTAGGAGAAAAAATCGTTTGTAATATATTTTTTTAAACTAAAGCAAATCGGAAATGGGAGTAGGTTCTTGAAGTGCTAGACGTAATTCTTCCTTTCAAAGAGAACTGTTCTATTGTTATATTACCACATCCTGCTACAAATACTCTGGACAGAATGTATTGCATATATTTGTTGATTCAGTATTAGAGACAGAATAGAATTTTTCTTTTAACTTATTCTTTAACGTGTCAATAGAATAACCAGGTCTCTTACATTTCCTTCAAATAATCGGAACGTGACATACATAACAAATAACTTGAAAATCCCGGAAAAACGTGAATATTTTTACAACTTGAGAGAAGACAAAAAAGCGTGGTCATCAGTTTATAACCATAGAAACAGATACCACTCCTTACAGATCAAATTTACAAAGTAAAAGAAATGTCTGTTTTAGAAACATATCTCCAAATACCAGATTTAAAGTAAATTTTTGAATTTTAAAATATCTATTGTACAACTAGAACATGTTCCATAAAATAAAGAAATTGAAACAAAGCTTTTGTGACTATTTTTTTTCCCAACACCATTTAAATGTGTTTTTGACTTTAGTTTGTCTTATCGTCTGTATGTCTGTGCGTCTGTCCTGTAATTTGTTTTTGTCTGTCTTGCTAGTCACCTACCTGGACACACTTTAAAATAAAAAGAATATTGCCCAGTTAAACTGATTGTATTGAGTTCACAGCTTTTCACACCGATTGTGTATTACATCGTGTGTATTATATTGTGTATTATTTTATATTTTCAAGGATTAATAACGTTCGAAAAATCAGAATTCAGAAATCTGCATGAAAGACCCATTTATACCAATTAAGGGGAGGGGCAAGAGCACCCCGTTCCCCCTCTTTATACTTATTCAATGACGACCTAATACTAATCACGGAGTTGCCTCATCAGAATGATCCTACATCAAAATTTTTCACCAAAAACTGATATTTTTACATGAAAAACCCATTTATATCAATTAAGAGGAGGGGCATGAGCCCCTGTTGCCCCTCTTATACATATCGAATGAACTCCAAAAACTAATCAGGGAAGCGCCTTATCAGAATGTACATATATCCAAAATTTCAAATAAATACGATACTTTTATCACGAGTTATCGCGTTACGCACATACAGAACGGACGGGCACATAAACTCCCAGGCTTTGATAGCCTGTGAGCTAAAAATATTTAACATTACTTCATTAATCAATGTAACTGGTGTTACGTAACACCAATATATAATATAACATCAGTTGTATTAATTTAAATTTCACAATAATACAGATAAAATTATTCCATTATATTGGGGGTTGCATGATACAGTAAAATTAACAGGGTAACATCACTTTATTATTATCATTATTATTACAGTACATTAAAAAATCCTTTACATAATACACTCTCCCTAGCAAAATCGTTCGCGGTTTATTTGATCTACATTAGGAAGGCGTGGTAAAATATTTTTTATGCAGAATATGTAAATGAGTTAACTTATCATCATTTACAAGATCAACTATATAATTTCTTTTATATTTGAAGCTAAGCGGGAATGCGATATATAGACGATATTTTTTATTGATTCAGTATTACAGGTGGAATATATTTTTTACTTTTTTCTTTTACCGGGAAATAGAATAAGCAGCTTTTTTACTTTTACTTCGAACCATCGGAACGTGACGTACATGTCAAATATCCTGGAATTATAGGAAATACGTGAATGTTTTGGCAACTTTAGAGAAGACAGATAACACATGGTCATCAGTTTTTAACCATAAAAATAGACAGCACTAAAGTTGACAAATGTGAAGAAAAAGTTTTTTTTCAAAAATATTTTCAAAATCCCAATTGAAGTGTAATATAATAATTTTAAACTATCCAATGACGAAAAAGAACACATTTTACAAAATATAAAACTGGAAACACTTTGTTTTCACTCTGATGTTGAACGCTTTTCTAACATTGTTTAAACATGTTAAAGAAATTTGTTTGTCTGGATGTCTATATTAATGTCTCTCTATTTGGGTGTCAGTCTGTCAGTTTGTTTGCCTGTCTGGTCATCTGTCTAGACGCAAAAAAAAACAGATACATAATACTCTATGAGATAAAACTGTTTGCAGAGTATTATACACCATATGACTAAATATGACCGGCTACTTGTGATTTTTGACGTTTTGTAAAAACATTTAAAAAATATATGAGGAATAATCCTGAAACGCTACGTATGTAAAAGGAATAATACAGGATGTATATATTTCCGCGAAGATATTTTTCCGAAATCCAATAGGGAACTGTCAACAACTTAGTTCTATCGAAATATTGTTTTACGGGCAATATTGTCTACGCTGTATTGACACAAAACGATGGATAAACCCCTAATCTTTTTCCTTCTTTTTGGGAACAACGGATTTTGAGCTTATTCTACCAACAATAGTTTTTAGAATTTTCGAGCTGTGTTACTGAGATTTTTACAAAAGTTGCTGTATACATTTTGTTAACACACTATGCAAATTATATTTTGATTGCTTTCACGCATGCGCAATGAAAAGTTATTCTCTAAACCTGTTTATTATTCAAATAATTTTATTTTATTTTTATTTCTGATTCTGAAAAATGTTTTTGCTAATTGTTCATTCATTACACACACACACAGTTATATATATATATACATATATATATATATATATATATATATATATATATATATATATATATATATATATATATATATATATATATATATATATATATATATATATGTATACATATACATATATATACCGGGTGTCCCAAAAATGACTGATGGATTTTAAAATTCAATAAGTTGCAAACGGTGACAGCTATTTAAAAAAATTTTGCAGGAGGGTTATGTATAATGTAAGGAGTTTTTTTTACGGTAATTTGTTATTTTAGTTCGAATTTCAAACAATATGTGGCGCTGACGGCTATTGAAGGCCAGGCGATCAGTGCTGAGTGAAGCGTCGACCTGATCTTCAATCTCCGTCAGCGCCACCTATTGTTTGAAATTCGAACTAAAATAAAAAATTACCGTAAAAAACTCCTGATATTATACATAACCCTCCTGCAAAAGTTTTTAAAATAGCTGTCACCGTTTGCAACTTACTGAATTTTAAAATCCATCAGTCATTTTTGGAACACCCGGTATATATATATATATATATATATATATATATATATATATATATATATACACGTATATATATATTTAGTATATACTTATATATATGCATAGCTGCGAACAATTCTTCTTTGGAGTTAACTCTATTTCCGAATCGTAATCTTTACCTTATTTCGTTGAAGAATGCTGCGATTAATTAACATTAAAATTAGGCCAAGAATTACATTTGGAAGTAATGATTAACTTAAATGGAATAGTTGACAGTTAAATATATGCAGGTAAATGTATTTAAAACTCTTATTTTGCTGAAGAAATAAAAGGTGCTCTTAATTTTGCATGATATTTAATTATGCGAAATGGCCTGAAAGTAATATGGTTTTAGTACTGCAGAATATTAGGGCCCCGGTACTTTTTTCTCTGAAATTAAGCTCCGGACGCAACCTTATACAGAATATATAGTATAAGGCATTTGTCGTCATTTACAATAATGAGCAAAATAATTCCATATATTGTTAAAACTGTTAGAAATACGCTAGACTGGCGGTATATTTTTGATGATTGATTATAAGAATTCCATTGGAATAAACGTATCACCTTTTCCTTTTCCTTGCCAATCAAAAGAACAACTCTTTTACTTTTCCTTGAAATAATCGGAATATGCGATATAAACACTGGAAAAATAGGAAATGTGGGAATTTTTTTGCAGAAAGAGAGAAGAATGATAAAAGGTGGTCTCCAGTTTTTAACCGTCGAAATATGAACAGCAGTTGTGGATCGGGAGGCGGCACAGCACACACAATCACGTCATCGAGTTCACAGATGAAAATCTAGGATTAATTAAATCTCTCTTAGCATATTACAACGCAAGTCAAATCTTGGTGGAAAACACCTAAACACTCATTTTAGCTTTTTTAAAGTTTTTAAAGTTTTTTTCATTAAGTTTTTCCCACCAAGATATCGCTTGACAGACCGATTGCTTTGTAATGTGCGAATCAAGATTTAACTGATTCTAGATTTTCATCCATTAACTCGATGAGGTGATTGTCTGTGGTATCAGCTCGCGGTCTATTGAGTTAACAAATGAGAAAAAAATCATTTATTTAAACATATTTCTAAAAACTCACTTAAATTGAATTTAAGAACTTTAGAATATCCAATGAAGAACATAAATATGTTCTAGAAAATGAAGAATTAGAACAAAGCGTTCTCAACGAATGAACAAAACTTTAGCTCTAAATTATACCAGAAAAAAGTACAGTTTTGAATAATAAGTTAACTATACTTTTTAAAATTTTATATCTACTTATTTTAGTCATTTTTAACCACACTAAAAAATACATTTTCTTTAAATATGGGCCCGTTATTTTCTGATCTGACAGTCATATTCATTGGAAATATATATTAAATTCAATACGTCCGAACAGAAAATTTTTTTCGAATCATGAAGAGCATAAACATGCCCCACAAAGAAAAGAACTAGAACAAAGCGTTTTCAAAGGATGAACAAAACTATTAGCTCTAAATTACAGCAGAAAAAAAATTCCGTTTTGAATAATAAAATAAGTATACTTTTTAAGGTTCTATAACTACTTGATTTAGTCATTATAATCACCCTAAAAAATTCATACGCTTTAAATATGGGATCAGGAAAAACTGATTCGAATCTTAAAAAGCATAATCATGCTCTAGAAAGTAAAGAACTAGAAAAAAGCGTTTTGAAACGTTGAACAAAACATTAGCTCTAAATTGTACTAGAAATAAGCATCTTTTTGAATAACAAATTAACTATACTTTTTAAGGTTTTATATCTACTTGTTTTAGTCATAATCACACTAAACAATTCATAAGCTTTAAATATGGATCCGTTATTTTCTGATCTAAGAATGCTACCCATTGAAAATGTATTTTGAATCCTATACTTCCGGATAGAAAAGATTATTCGAATCATGAAGAGTTATAAACTTGTCCCACAAAATGCAGAACTAGAACAAAGCGTTTTGAAACTATAAACAAAATATTAGTTCCAAATTGTACCAGAAAAAAGTACTGATTTGAATAATAATTTAACTATACATTTTAAGGTTCTATATACACTTGTTTAAATCATATAATCACGTTAAAAAATTCGTGCGCTTTAAATATGTGAATAGTTATTTTCTGATCTAACAGTGTTGTTCATTGAAAATATATTTTTAATTCAATACTTTCGGATATAAAATTTTATTAGAATCATCGGGTGTACTTTTTTCATATTCTCGTGGGACTACTAAAGCGAAAATCGTAACGATTTATTTTATTGCGTGTTTCATAGGGGAATAGTGAGATAGTTTTTTTGAAGCCATTTAAAAAATAAGATAAATGTAACAATGAAAAAAAAGTTTTTAAAGATAAGCATGATTTTTTCTTTTTTATCCAGGGTCATAGCGTCAAAAATCAGTAGCAAGAAAAAAATAAAAAGATTGGAATAAAAATTGGAAGGAAACTGATTAAAAATTGGACTTAAACAATAATAAAATTTCAAAAGTATTAGGATTTGATAATGGATAGGAACTTTTTAGGCGCGTATGTAATTATGTAAATATGTTAAATTACAGGGATAGTCAAAAATATGCTGTCACATTTACGACCAAAGAGGAAAATAGTTTTAAGTGTATTTTACTGGTGTTACACGCTTTCAAACATAATAAAATTGATATGCATCTATGATGTATGTACTAAAATTGACATTCTATACAATCTCTGGTTAATAGAGCTGTTGCAAACGGCACATATTTGTTAACGTATAACGGGATTCTCTAAAATACGAAATACCGAAGCGTTGCTTTGAAATATCACTCGTTTGTAGTTACTGCCAATACGTCAACGACAAAAACAAAACTAACGTCAAACTCTGTTTATGTACGTTTGTACAATTCATGAATGAAACCAGACAGTCGACGCGTAAGAGATGAGAATTAGGCGCCAATTTGAGTTCTTTCGGTATGCGTATCGTTCAGTTAGAATGTATCAGTTATTCACAAATGATTTGGATTTTGTAGGTCTTATTGATTGATTTATTTATTTATTATGGAAAGAAAAAGCAGTATTTTTCGCAGTATCAAGTAATAATTCAACGTGATTTATGACAAATGGAGTATTCAATTAAAAAAAGTTCAGCGACGAATTAAAAAAAAGAAAAAACATTTATTAGTTAAGCATCGTCTATCACATGATAGTTTGGTTCCATCAAAACCGTTTTTACTGCCATCATTGAACCAGCAGCTTAGTAATAATGATTAAAATGTTGCATAGAGCAATGTAAATTTTCTGAACATTTTCAAGAAATTAAGTTTTAAAAGTTACAGGTTTGCTTTAAGTATATCATTTTCCTATAAAAATATCTTTGCATACGTTTTTATATCTTATATTTGAAAACATTTCCATGATAAAGACAAATTTTTAGATTGCTTTTAAAAATGTTTTTATGATAAAGTTTATTTTTCTTTTCTTCTTTTTCGTTGATTTTAAAAATATGTTTTCTGTTTGTTTTTAAATTTCATATCTGAAGAAAAAAAAAGTAATTTAAAATATAAATAAAAATTTTCAGATTTAATAATAGATTGAAGTACAAATGTAGATGTGTGTTTGATAGGATGATCAAATAAAAAATAAGACATATTGTTTTTAAATTATTCCAGAAATTGAATTTTCATTACACATAATTACACATATTTTGTTAGCGTAAAATTAGCGAGACAATTTGCTTTTTAAAAGTTTTGTTTGTGTAATTACACCTCATAATTTTATTGTATAAATTTTG
This sequence comes from Maratus speculifer, assembly GCA_964019185.1. Lineage (NCBI taxonomy): Eukaryota > Metazoa > Arthropoda > Arachnida > Araneae > Salticidae > Maratus > Maratus speculifer. The sequence continues at coordinate 95,514,620 of OZ025302.1, forward strand.
TAAGCTTTTACTCTTGCTAAATTGCTTTCTCCGATTATTCTTTATTTTCATAAGTAAAATAAATTCTACAATTTAGACATGTTGTACTCAATTATGTATTGTTTTTTATTTTGTTTGTCAAAAAAATTAGAAACTTGATTAAATCTGTGTTTTATGGACAGATAGATGGCAGCACATAACAATATGTGAAGAGTAAAAAATGCTTATTCTTTAAAATACTCATGTCCCATATGTAACTAGATTTGTTGCAGTTATGTAGTAAATGCGATGATTTTTAACAGCCGGTTTCTGAGCAGTAACGAGTAACGATCATTTTTAAACGGGTAGTCAGTTTTAAAATAACGCCATCACACGGGTATTTTTTTAGTCGTTAGTTTTACAACACTACTGGTGAAACGAACATTTCTGATTAATTTACAGGGCGACACAAAAGAATTCCATTACATAATGACAGGGGAATCATTGTTTTGGTGCGTCAGGGAATCATTGTTTGACAGGGGAATCATTGTTTTTAATAATATTAGACTATTTCACATTTTATAAAATTGATATATTTTGTTGAGATTTACCAAAAGTTACTTCCTGTATAATATAAATCAAACAGTATTTACAGTGACACGCAAAATGTTTTGATTACTCTACTTAATCCGAAGTACAATATACTATTATACCAAGATCTGAATATTTTTAAAACATCCTTATAGTACAAATGCACCTCATTTGATACGCTTGACGTGCAATTTCCAACTTGTATATTTTTGTTAACTATGTTTTCTTCATTTTAACCCTCTGACAGTCTTGCAAAAGGGCAAAATTGTAATTTTGTTTTCTCAGCATTTTGTTTTAATTGCTAAAAAAATATGATTCTTTCAAAATTATAGAAAAATCTTATTTACGAATATGAATGTTATCCTTGAGTGTGTTAATCATTTCACAATTATTAAAAATCCATTAAATCAACTGAGTTATATCATTTTAATTATTGTTTGCATTGCAGTGAAACCTGGAGCTTCAGGAACGTCTATAGACGGGCTTGTCAGTGAGAGGGTTTTAATAACTTACAAATCAAAATTTTACCAAAACTTATCTGAATGTTGATAAATGTAATAAAATATACACTAAAAATACATATAAATAATGAATTTCATTGTAACTCGTTTTAAGTAATTTCATCTATATTTGAAAGTTTAAGGCATGTAAATGGCTTTTATTCAGATCAACAGCGATTTCGTCGCTCGAACGGTGGTATTCTCAAAATCTTTGATGATATTTCCGCAATTTTTTTTAAAGAAGAAATTAGTAAAAAAAAATCACGATGCCACATATATTATGAAAGAATGTACAAGCATAAAATTAAATTAAATAAAAGTGGCGAATTATGAACTGGAACTCATTTCTGCATTTTTTTTTTTTTTTTTTATTCGGCAGTGCATCTCTTTCAAAATTTAGATAATTCAATGGAGGCTGAATCATTGCAAACATTCATACTGCCTAAAAGTTCTGTATTGATTTCCGGAAACTTGATAGTAAATAAATAATTCATTAATTAACCTACTATTTTCTAAAATGACTTTTTATAGGCTCTTTGCTACATAATCTGATCAGTGGAGTAGATCTCTTGTGGTATTTGATATCTGATATATGCCTACTGATTCTAGTTATTTTCTGTTTGTCATGCCTATGTAAAATCGCATTCTTCCATCATGTATGGTGAAATATATTTCATATACTCCTAATAATTGATGTAGCTCTGATGTCGACCTGAATAAAAGTATATAGTTTTTAAATGCATTTTTTATCACTTGTAAGAATTTTGAGTTTAGTTTGGATGATTTAAAAAAATTTCCGTACTTAATTTTATAAAAATGACCGTTCAAATTACTGAATGTATTCTCTTACCGATTCTCATGGGGCTTTAGAGGCGAAAATCGTAACGATTTTTTTTATTACGTCTTTCACAAGCGAAGAAATGAAATAGATTTTTAGAAGCCATAAAAAACAAGAGAAAAGTTTTTTAAAATAGTTAAAAAAGCTTCTTAGGAAAATTATATTATTTTACCATGGGTCATCGGTCAAAAAACAGTAACAAAAAATAAAAGATTGAAAAAAAAAACTAAAGAAAATTTAATAAAAGTTTAACTTCAAAAAACATTTGAAAATTGTTTTAGAAACTGATAATTAGTATTTTTTAAATTTAATTTCAGTTAAAGCTTTCTTTATTTTAAGTAGTTGCATATAGAAATGTTTATTTGAATCATACACCCTCTTGCATCTTCTTAAGAATCTACGGAAGCTAAGCTGTAATGGTTTATTTTACTGCACATCTTATAGAAAAAAGGTTGGCATGTATTTTCCAAATCCACAATAGGACCTAAATAATAAGAAGTAAGAAATTGTACGTCAAATGTGGCAAATGAGGTGTTTTAATACTGTAACTGGCTTAATAAATATTGACGTAATATTGTCTTGACGTAAGAGCTGTTGGACTTTTATGCAAAAATGCATTTTTACAACAATTATTACGTTTATATACATTAAATATGGTAATACGGAAATAATAGGAATTCATCTTAAATTGGATGTTATTTCCATGGTAACCTAGAACCATTACCTATCACCTAATATCAATGAGGTAATTACGTATGTTAAGATTTAATATAAGGAAGAAAACATTTATTAATATCTTTTTAAGTTTTGACACACCATTTATGAAAGATACAAAAAAAAATATATCTCTTTGTTTTAATGTACAATAATGAAAGAAAAGATGGTTAAAAAGACTTTTTAAAGCACACAAAGTAACATAAAGCACCGTTTTAATTAATAAAAATGTTAGTAATACTTTACAGCTTCAGCGAGTATATATTTCCATCACTCTTTTTATGGATTTATTATTTTCACATCAGCTAGAGATTATTGCCCTGTAATGCAGTCTATATCACCGGCATTTTTATGTGCATTTGTATTTATGTCAATATTTAGCCCTTTAAATCATCGTCTGATTTGTCCATCACACAATAACACAAAAGCTACTCAAAAGATATAGTGAAGCTTCGATGCTACTTAGATGATACGTTGAAAAGCTGGAACCAATTTAAAAACAACTAAAAGAATCAGAAGAAAATAAATTCAAGAGAAATATTTGTTTATTTATTAAGAAATAATCGCATAAAGAATCCAAATATATCATGCCAATTAATGACTCTAGATTGCCATGGTCATTATTTTATTAAATACCATCACACATAAGAAATTATATGATGTCCCACGATAGGTAATGATTCCTAGTTGTAATGATGATTACATCCTATTTTTGATGGAGTGTTATACTTTTTATAACACAGTTTAGTACAATGAATCTTAACGATTTTTACATTCATGCATGTCTACTTAAGAATACAACAGGTCTTGCATCCAGATTTGAATATTTATAAAACTATTTATAGTACGAAAGCATCTGATTTCTTACATTTGACGTACAGCTTCCGACTGTTTAAAAATTATATTCGGGGACTGTCCACCCTATGCTTAGGATAAAAATTGACAGGATACGTGTTTTAGAAGTCAAAATTCTTTTAAATCTCTTTTTTCAGGAATGACTAATCGTACTTTCTTGTACACAGCAGCAAGAAGAATATTTATCAATATAAAAGTTTAATCCAATCATGAGAGTCTCAAAGCGGTACTAAAACGAAAACTGTAAATGTTTATTTTATGTCGTGTTTCATAGAAAAATATTGTGATATAGTATTTGCTGAATCGAATAAAAATGACATAATGGAAAAATATAAAAATTTGAAAGAAAAAGCTTTTTAGAAAATTATATTTATTGTGAGATGTCGATAGAATAGTCTGAGGTCAAAAATAAATGCAGAGGAGTAAGCGAATGATATTTATGCTGCGAACATAATAAAAAGTTTACTAGAATATTGAATCAGAATATTTATGAATTATTTTTGTATTTCTTGTAAATGTACTCAGATTGCTGTGTACTTCCTTATACGTTAATTAAGTTTACAGTAAAATGTCCGATATTAAAAATGAAATTTGTTTAAATTATAGTTCATTTAAAGGAAACACAAAAGACATACGTTACATTAAAATTTATGTAGGAAAATAGTTTTCTGCATATTTCATTGATGTTAAGGTATTTGAAACATAATGAGATTGATGTGAATAACTATTAGACCGACAGTCGGCAGTACAGATAATCATCTCAATGAAATCATGGATGAAACTTTAGAATTAGTTACATCTTGATTTGCATATTAAAACGCAATCGGTCTGCCATGTCATACGTTTGTGGAAAACACCAGAAATCTCAATTTTAATGGTTGACTCATAGGATACCCTTGCGCTTTCCACTTTATAGTTTTATACAAACTATAAAGTTTATTGTTACTGCATGGTTCGTGCAAGTCCTGGAATCTCCAGGCAAGAAATTTTTTTTTGCATTAGTATTAAATCACGGAAAATATCTCCTTAAAAAGTCGAAATTTCGCGCATTTAACCTAGATTCATTTTTTTTTAAATACTGATATTCCAACCTGGAAAATAACGGAATTCTTACGAACCCTGTATTTTCAATTTTTTAAGGTGTGCTTTTAAAAACCTTAATATTTGGAGGTCCTTAATGTTTGAGATGTGTGTTTCAAAACTCGCATCATCCAAAAAATCAAATTCTGTGAAATCGCGAAAAACATCAAACTTATTATACTGATTTTTGTGTTAACCCAAGATTTTACAATGGTAGAGATGCAGAATAAAACTGCTTTTTATACGATTGTTGTAATTTTTCGGTGAAGTTTTATGAATAACATAGATCGATAGAAAAACACGTTTGTAAAAACTTGAGGTTGGATAAAATACTCGTAGAATCCAGATTCATATTAAACAGCATGCAAATGTGCAAAATTATATGTGTTATAAAATTATCATGTCCAAATGCGCATACATCATTTTATAAAAACTTTTACTAAAGATGTTTAATGGATAAAAACTGTATTTACACAGAAACCAAGTCCTTTGTTTTTTATTAAAATACAGTTTTTCGTATTTTGAACATTTTCAGTAAAATGTTTTTATAAAATCATACATGTGTTTTTGAACATTTATATAATTTTCCACATTTGTGTAAAGAAAACACGATTTTGTTTTAATTTTGGTTTAAGGAGCGCCCATAAATGACGTTAAGTGTGGAGGGAGGGAGTCGGGTTTATGAAATTGTGACAGTTTGTGTAAAGGGAGTGAGAGGGGATAAGAAAAAATGTGATATCGCAGATTTTGGTTTAAATAAAAGCATTGGAAATCCGGAGATTGATTTTTGAAGTTAAAGTATTTTGATTGCTGAAGTAAAGAAAAGATTTAAATTGAAATTCATTAAATTCCATTTAAAATTCCAAATTACTACTAATTTGAAATGCCGTTTTATATAAATATTTTATAAATATTCTATATTAAAGTTATTTCATACAAAATATGTACAGGAATTATTTTTAAAGTTATGCTCCCAAATGACATTAAAACACATAATTAAATTGAAAAGTAAAATTTGAAATATGATCTGTAACGTATTGCTTTATTTCTGAACTACAAATATATGCATAGCATCATATTTAATAGAGGATTTGGGAGGATGTACGGTGAGTGTGACACTTTGTGACAAAAAGGAGGAGGAGGGGGGGGGGGTCAAAAATGCTGAGAAAAATGTTTGACATCATTTATGGATGGCCTCAAATATATTTATATGTTATGATTTATTGACAGCCCCTAACATGAGTTTGGAAGATCATTTCCACGTTGTTTATAGAGATATAGAACACTTTTGGATTCATTATTTACTGGAAGACGCTTATATATATATATATATATATATGTGTGTGTGTGTGTGTGTGTGTGTGTGTGTGTGTGTATGTGTGATTATGTTATATTTTCCTAGTCTAATAAACATTTTTTCTACAGTGTACTTATTTGATGATGATTTATTTTTACGGTGCATTGATTTTTTTTTTCTTTTTGAGTTTTAGAAAGATAGATTTAATTTTTAAAATTTCAGACACATAATTATAATTTTCTTACTTATTTACCTTATCAGCTCCATTTACTGGTTACTTAATACTTTTATTAGTTGTAGAAAAAATTAAGAAAAATAAAATTAGTGCAACAAATTCCCTTGATATGTTCAAAAGTGCATTCGTGATTCTCTAAATAGCTCCAGGGAAAATAAAATGGAAATTTAAGAATAATTAAGGAGTTGATGAATAATTTCTGCAATGCATGTCTTTAAGGCGAGCAGTGATGCATTGATTTGTGCTGTCGACAGTATATACGGATACTGACCATTTATAGAAATATGCACTTGCATTACACACTAAGAAGAATTTTATAAAATATGAAATATTATGGGATTTTCTCATCTTCTTTCTGTTAAAGGTAATTATAATTTAGAGTATTTAAAGGAACTTTTTTACAGTGTTACTGGAAAAATTACTTTCACGGAACATAGGTTTTTTTTTTATTATTAATAAAGCAAATTTTTTTTTTTTTTTTTTTTTTTTTTTTTTTTTTTTTTTTTTTTTAGTTAGTCAGTCAGTTAGTTAGAAACATTTAATTTTAATAATTTCAGTCGCATACATATCTATTTTTTACCTTTTATACTTACTTTGTCAGATTCTTTTAATGATTATTTAACACTTTATTCAGTTCCAGAAAAAAATAAGGAAAAATCAAATATATGCAACAAATTCCCTTGATATATTCAGAATTGCATTCGTGATTCTCTAAATAGCTCGAGGGAAAATAGAATGGAAATTGTTGAATAATTAACGAGTGGATGAATAATTTCTGCAATGCAGGTCTTTAAGGATATCAATGATGCATAAATTTGTATTGTCGAGAGTACCTATACGAATATTGATCGATTGATCTAAATATACATATACATAATATATTAAGTAGAAGGTCATGAAATATGAAATATCATGGGATTTTTAGAATGTTCTTAAAGAAAATTCGATTTTAGCGTGTTTAAATGATTTTTTTATAGTGTGCTTGTTTGAGAGTGAATTACTTTTATGGTACATAGATTTGCTTTAATAATTTTTTTTTTAAATTTTGGTTAGAAAAATTTAATTTTAACAATTTGAGACATATATGAATTTCTTTGTTAGTATTCTCTAATCACTTTAGCAGTCTTTTTAATGATTATTTAATATTTTCTTCAGTTCCAGAAAAAAGGAAAGAAAAATCAAATATGTGCGACAAAGTCCCTCCATATATTCAGAAGTGCATTCGTAATTCTCTAAATAGCTCCAGGGAATATGGAATGGAAATTTTTGAATAATTAACGAGTGGGTGAATAATGTCTGCAATGCAGGTCTTTAAGTTTAGCAATGATGCATTAATTTGCGTTTTCGAGAGTAAATACGGATCGATTGATCGAAGTATGCATATGCATTATATATTCAGTAGAAAGTCATAAAATTTGAAATATCAAAAAATATCAACAATATAATTTTGCATCTTCTTTTTTTTAAAAAAAAGAAAATTAGGTTTTAGAATATTTAAATGAAATGCTGCAAGTATTTAAAGTATCTCTTAATATCAACTATATCATTTCTCAAATACATTTTGCAGATGTTAGACTAATTGAATTTTGTTTCTAAAAAAATTACAAGAATTAAAATGTCATACCTGTATACGAGTAATTACTACATTTTCACATACTAATTTGTAATTTTTTACAAAGAGGTTTAATTAATTTAAAATTTATTGCTTAAAACAGCACACACAAACATATAAAAATTTTGAATAATAATCTTGAATTAATTTGCCAAAATATGATCTATAGGTAAATGACAAATCAATTTGACAACTGATAATAGTTTAGATATGAAACAAATAAGATTTATAGTTTACTAGCTGACCCGCCCGGCGTTGCCCGGGTCCGTATTAACAATATTAAACGAACTTGAAATTTGTATGATTTTATCATTAACTTGAAGCATGCACAAATGCATTGTCTAAAATACGTCGCTGCTGACTGTGAAAAATCGGTTTTAAAAACAACTAATATTAAGCTCTAAAAATACTTAAAATGAGCAATGAGAAACACGGGAGGGAACATGTATCCAACGATTGATTTAGTTTCGTTTTAAGTGTTGATATTTACCCGTAAAAATCACTGTTAAATCATGTAACTAATTATTTTTTTCGCATAGAAATCCCAAGTGAAATATTTTGAATTTCAAACTAATTATATCACTCTTAAATCCGACTATACCGTGAATGAAATCTATACGCGATGATAAAAGATTGGTATATAGTATTATAATTTCAGAGCCATTTAACAAAAGTGTATATTTTTAATCAAAGCATGCGTAATGTTGACTCTGTGGACAAATTCCTAACCGTAAACTTTTGTACCATAACCATAATCTGTCTGTAACCTAACTGCCATAATCTATCTGTAACCTAACTGCGACTAAACAGTACCCTACCGTAACTTAAATATAACATAAATGTAACCTAACCGTCACTTTGAAATATCAATATAGAAGCATCATTTAAGATTTTGCTTGAAAAATCGTTTGCACTCTGAAATCTAGATTTTAGACTAATATTTGTTATTTAAGTTTTCGCGCATGGTTTTAAAAGAATGTTTTCATAAATATATTTTATATATTGACATAGAGTTATTATTATGTTGTTAAATTATAAAAAAATTTTCATCTACGTTTTAAAATATTAAAAAGTTCTGAAAAAAAAAGAAAACTTTTAGTAATACAATTTTTAATTCAAATCAAATGTTTTCAATATTTTATTTAATTTTATTTTGACATTTAATTACTATTTAGAATTTATCAATTTCAATTATTTAAAAAGCAAACATTTTTTAAAAATAAATAATATAATAGAAAAAAGACCATTTTAAAAAATTACTATTTCTTCGTAAAATATGCTTCAGCTGTAATTCATTACTTTCAATTCGTCTTATTAATACAAAATCCCTTCCATATACTTTTGTTTGGGACATTAAAATTTGAGCGATAAATGGTTTAATATTGCAACCCTTTTTTCTGTTTACTTCACCACCACCTATTTTTTTCCTCCATGGTTTACAACCGCTGTGATAAAAAATCATCATTTAAACTGACAGTTTGCCAGTCTATGGATTTTAAAGGTCTGTTCCAGCTTTTTTAATTATTTATGCGAAAATTTTATGCAACCAACCAACCATAACTAAATGAAGGGAAAAAAAGAAGAAAAAGGGCGATTTTTTATGAGAGTGATCTTTGGAATTTAATTAATTACTCAGTTAATAAATAGAATTTCGAAATTCTGAAACTCAGGTGCATCAAAAGAGATATTGGGCCACTCTCAGAAAAATTTTGAGCTTCGTACGTACCGTAGTTTTCGCTAACTATCGCAGACACACACACACACAGAGCGATTTGTTATTTTATTTATTAATATAGATTACAAAATAATTTATTCTATTACGCACACACACACACACATATATATATATGTATATATATATATATATATGCAAGGTGTCCCTAAACTCAGGATACATCCATTAGAGTGTGATGGAGCACAACTAGATAATCACAAGTCACCATACAAACAATGGCCGAAAGCAAGCCGTAAAGTGCTAGACATATGAGGGAATGTCCCAGCGACTACAGTAAAAAGGCTGTTCACGCAGCCGTATTTATTTGTTTTGCGGATAATCAAAGAGGCGGATAGGTACTCAAATCAGGAGAAGGCACATACTGTTTAAGAAAAAAAAGTGAAATTCATAGATATATTTTTCTTGAATTTCACAGAAAAATCCTTTTGAACAATTAAAGAGCATTTTTCGTTAAAATTCCAAAATTTTTGTCATATTACCTAAAAACAACGAAACGGACGAGGATGGCTGGAAACAACGAAGATACACCGCTATCTATTGCAAATTTATTTTAAATATTTATAAAAATGGCATTTTGCACAGAAATGAAAAAAAAAATCAACGAAAGAATCCTGACTCTTTTGTAAGATGTGTATCAAGCTACTGAAGTTCAACTGTACTGATACCAACATTTTTTTGAGCAACAAATAAACCGGACCATATTTTACTCATTCATTAATCAAAGAAAATTTCCATAAATTATTATGTAATACCGCCATATTATGATCATTAATTAACCATAAGAAAATCCTAAAAATAAATTAGCCGGTTTAACTAAAACTTGCTAGAATGATAACAGCATCGATAAAATTACAATCTACCTTATAAAAATATAAACACACTGTAGAATTCTCTATTTGCTTTTAGAATTACTTACATTCGAAGACCCTATGGCCTGATAGCAACAGTAATGAGCTAACCACAACATTTGGTTGAGAGTTTGAATTACTCCGATGACATAACGTTTTTCCTCGGTCAATAAATATAGGAGCTTTTAAAATGTTCGATAGATGGCACTATGAAACAACTAACATAAAGAAGTTACCGCTTCTTCACAATCAGTTCATTTTCCAGAAAGGAAAATTTACTAACGGTACAGTAAAAATCTGGCAACTTTTCAGCCTGTAGCTTTGCCATGAATTCACAGACTTATATTTAACAGTGCATGTACGAAGTGGAACACGGAAATACAAGAAAACCCAAAGGTTCTACCAAGAGCGTTTGGTCCAGTACTCACGTTCTAGATTCAGAGCGTTCACCAATATATCGTCCAATGTTGCACAATATCATCCATTAAATGTGGCGTTCCTACAGTCTTTCTACATCTAGTATCCTGCAACTTGAAAAGTGATCCCTTTCGCAGAGTTTTTGGTTCAGTCGAATGAAAGTACTTGCATCATGCACGCGTTCTTGGTACAACCTTTGGGCTTCTCTTGCATTGCCGCCTGCTGTTCCGTACACGTAATTTATCTCGATCTTCTCCTTTTTTGAGTACACATGCATCTATTTCATCGATGATCCACAGAACTGAAGTTAATTGCAGTAGATAACCTTTTTATTGCGGTCTGTGCTTGGCGAACTCTAATTCTTTACGACCTGCGTTCCGACAATGGATTGTAAGATGATTTGTGTTTATCTACTGTGCTCTGTCACCCCCTAACATATGTACCATAAGTTTAGGGACAACTCGTATATGAGGACGTTAGTTTCAAAACTCGATTTATTAAGAATTTTAAAAAAAATCAATATAATAATAAATAAGAATTTTAAAAAGTTTTCTCTATCAATCATTTTTATTAGTAAAACTGCACCCCTATCCCCTCAAAAATAAGGCTGAAAAATCTAGTTTTATCCCACTGTCACTGTAAAATCTTGGTTTACAGTAAAATCTAAACGGAACAATGAGAAGTTTTTCAAGATTTATCGAAAAATGATACTTTGAATGAGGCGAATTTTGAATGTCACTTGCTCGTTTATGCATAATTATATATGCTACGGAATAAGCTGTGGCAAATCCTTTTTGGGAACATTAACAGTTCTCTGGTTATCATAATAACTTCCTTTCTCTCATTTTATTTATGATGACTGCACTCAGTAGCATTGCAACTGATTATAATTAAATATAATCAGTTACGAATATGAATCAGTTATGAATTATACTAATTATAATTTCTTACTAGTTGAAATAAGAAATGTTGAAGTAATAGTATATTATTGTAAAACTTTGCAGCCTCCACCGTTATATTTGGCGTATGATTGAGATAGCTTTGCTTTTTCTCGCAAAATGGTACGGAGACAGTTAGTTTTATGGTGATGGAAGTATAATTTTTAGATAAATCGATTATCGTACTTAATTACAGCATAGGTCACAAGTATGAATCCATGTCATTGAATTAAAAAATAAAATACGTCATTCCCCTACTCCAGATTTTACTTAACTATCCACCATACTTATTAATAAATGATATTTATTAAATTCGTCTTTATTATTAAGATGATCCCACATCCTTCCGACGTATGTAGATTATTAAACTCATTACGCAAAAAGCATGGCTCCATACATCATGTCTGCCAATACAAAGTATCCGGCGGATAGATTTCTACGACAATGCAGATGGACCGAACCAATGTGGTCATGTAAAAGCACGGACTTTTATTTTCTAATTTTGCAAGAAAAATCAAGTAAACCTTCTTTTCAACAAAGGGATTTTAGATTTTTAAAAAAAATGTCAAAAAATAAGAATTGTTGAATAGAAAACATTAATGAGTATAATTTTGAGATGAAAAATGAAACATTAATGTACGCATTTAGATAAAAATGAATTTAATGAAAAAAAAACTGGAATATGTTATATGATAGGAAAAAATTAGATAAACTAGGATTATAAAATTATGTTATATAGAAAAAAAAATTAGAGTATTGTTTAATAGCGCGAAATGTTTTATAACATATATACAGTCTGTTAATTTTATATCAACAAGTAATTAATAAAATTTTATGGTTTTTGTACGACTCTTTATAATTAAGGAATAATGACTGACACCTTCGATTCCATGCTTAGGAACGAATGGAACATTTGATATTACATTTTTTTGTTCTATTTTCTCCTCTTAAATCTCTATTTTTATTCGTTATGCTAAATTACTTCGTATGTTTCTTGTAATTTAATTCATCTAGATGTAATCACTTATGATGTAGTTTCAAGCTACAGTTAAGTTAAATGGCTCTCCCTTTTCTCTTTGTTGCTTACATAACCATAAATGTATACTTTTAAAAATTTTGTGCTACTTTGAACCGAAATTTGGTGCTTAGTAGCTGCCACCATAAGATGGTGAAATCTTGTTCCAAGATTTGGAACTTCGGTTGAACCACAGTACCATTTTTTCAAATAATATGGTGTAAACTCGTTCCAAGATTTGAAGCTTCGATTGAACCATCCTATGGTGGCAGCTGGTAATAGCTGCGAGCACCAAATCTTGGTTCAAAGTAGCACGAAATTTTTAACAGTGTAAAGTTGCACCACAACTAGAAAATCCACCAGACCGTTTACATTGTTACAAGAATAAGAAATCTGGAAAAACAACAATCAGGACAAGTTAGTAATCTCTTTTGATTTATTTACATTGCATACATACTGATCAAAGGCACCGTTGCACATTCAACATACTTTATCTTACTTAATACCTTATTTTGAATAATATGCCCATTTTTGTATCGCAATAGATTTCCCATCGAAGGATATATATGTTTTTTTAGCTCCCTAATGGAATGTAAATTTTTCAAAGTTCTTTCCCTTTAATAAAACATATATTTATCCATTATAGTGAAGAATGTACTCCATTTCCGTAAAATCCAATTGTTATAAAATTCGAAAAGAAATAAATGACTTATAGCTATTCCGTGTTTGTTAGATAACCAGTAATGTATTGAAAGAATGGGTTAAAAGAAATGCATTATTTTAGTTTAAATGAAAAATATGAAACATCATTACATGAGATTATAATGTTTCTTCAAACATAAAACAATTTTAATCAATATGAAGAACATATTTTATACCGTGGCTTTTTAAATGTATCAGATTTATGGAATGTTAACTTCACCTCTATTTATACTATTATATTATAAAACTGGAAAAATATTATCCATTTCTCATTCAAAAATATTGTTGCAATAAAATGTATTTTTCTTAATGTAGAAATAACGTGACATCAGACAAAATTACTTTCGATATTTCATTGATTCTTATAATAAAAATAAAATCCACCAAAACAAAAATAAATCATTAATATTTTAGAGAGAATCCTAAAAATTTTTAATATTTACCATTTAATAGAAAATTTTGCGTTTATCATTTCTTAAATCTTTTATAGTATCGTTTATCACATTATTATTTTTTATGCTGTATTGAAGATGCGTTAAATTTATTTGCATTCTGAAAATGGTTTTATTATAGTAAATTTATATGTATAAAGATGTAAATTATTTTTTTGCGTTTTTTGGACTGAATTCGGAATTAGTCAGTTACTATATGATAAGTATATTTGTTCAATAGATTTAGAAACTGTTCTTTAATAGAAAAATATTTGAATGTCTCAAAATTTATGGACAGGAAGAGTAAAGTGGCCAAAGCAGCAAATTTTTATGATACATTTTTAATGAGTAAATTTCTAGAAACAAATGCCAATAGTAACTATATTAACTTTAGTTTCAATTAATGTTTTACCTTTTTTAAATTATTTTAAAATGCACACGTTACTTTTAAAGAAAACCTACAAAATGACTGTCTTGCCTGCAGACGCTGCATATAGTGGCCAGTATAGGCGAAGTAAGAACTAACATTAATTCGGGATGTACATTAAATCAACAAAATCTAAAGTGAACACACATTAAGAATAATTATTATATTTTGCAACAAATAAATAACGACTTTTACAAGATAAGTTAAATAATGAGTAATGAGATTCAATATGACAAATGGAGGATTACATGTTGCTCTCAGAAGACATACAGACTGGAAATGTCGAGAGCAAGCCATTCTTTGCAGACGTTATTGTCGAGACTTGTCTTCTTCCTTTCAAAGAAAATATATTAGATGAATATTTTGTGATGAGCAATGAATAAAACATCGTTTGCGGGCAAAATTACAATTAGGAATATTTTCCCGATCTCTTTGTGACCAATTTGCAATGAGTGACAGATTTAAAATAATGTCTAGCATCTAAACTGCATGCCTTATCGTTTTCAAACGTACATTATTTTTAAAAGTTATTTCACAAAAATCAAACAGAAAAAAGCAAATAATTGTAACACTGCATGTTATTTAAATATAATACAGATAATATATAGTTCGCTTAAAATAAAAAATGTGAAAAAGCATTAAAATGAGTTTAGAACAGGAAAAATATAGATTAGAGCTTCACAATTTTGAGCCAGTACTACTAGCATTTGTGACGACTTTTTAGTCTTTTTTTCTGTGTGGCGGAATCACTATACAACGGAACAAATATAAATGGCTACTTTGCACTCATTAGTCACTTTACCATTTCTTCCCTTACATTTAATGCATATTTAAGTTGTGTTAACTTTATATTTACATTTTACAATGTACCATTATGATACATACATTATTCGGATAATAGTAGATCAGAAGACGTCAACACAGAAAATCACCACAACGGTTGAAATTTTTAAATTACAGTAAAATTCCGATAATTCGAATTAATTGGGACCAGACGCAATATGGATTATTCGGAGAATCAGAAAAAAATGAAATAAAACAAATCATACTTACAGAAAATCACCTTTATGTTAAATTTATTGAGTATTTACAGACAGTAAAAATGTTCACTTTGCTTAATTCTTCCGAAAAGATTTCAGAAAATTTTTTACCTTATTCAGAATACAACGATGATACAAGTTAATGTTATGGAAATTATCCAGTCGTTTCTCAAATTTGAAAAAAAAAATGACCAAAACGATCCGAAATATCCGGCGATCCGGATTAACGGTGTCCGAATTAGCGGGGTTCTATTGTACTTGAAACTGGGTTCTCATATTAAAATTAATCAATCTGCCAAGTCATATATTGAAGGAAAACACCAGAAAACCCGATTTTAGAGAGGTTTACCATTGTATTTTCCTGCTCCTAGTCTTCCATGTTTAGATACCTTTGAGTGCAGGAAAACACAATGGTAAAACCTATGAGTCTGTAGAGGTGTTAGTTCATAGGCCCAGGTGATTTACCAAGAGAAGCACACACAAAAAAAACTCCGAAAAGCGAGTTACATTTTAGGACACATTTATTTAACTTGCGGTACGACAAAGCAAACTCCCCATAAGGGGAGGTGATTCTGATAGAGCTCAGTGCCCTACATGTAGTCGATACGATGGCAATCAGTGGAGTGATACAACATCATAGCCCTTATCGCCAAAAGGCATAGGAAGTTTTTCATACAAAGAATTTTGGCGATATTTGATAAACCACACGTTCAGTATGAGCAAACCCTTTCGAAGCTAACTTTTGCGTTCTAGGAACCCAAGGGTCATTTTCACATCTGCGAATATTTTATAGGGTTAAAGAAATATTTTAAGCTTGGGAAGTATCTGAGATAAGCAAATCATTACATACATTTGCCTTTTGCAGACAAAACTTTAAGTTATCCAGATGCGCAATTGAATAGAAAGAAAGCACAGTCAGGATAAACAGAGATAAAAGTATTTCTAGGTTTAAGCATTAATTGTGAGAATGAAAACAGGGTGTGTAAGGCAGATGTTAATAAAAATGTAACGGATAAGAGATTATGATGAACTACGCCCAGAGCTTTCTTTATTTTGTTAATAAGTGCGGTTACTATGGGCAGATGTTTTTTCACCGACACAACAGAAAATTTGTGAGAAAGGAAGTTCTATTATTATTATATACAGAGAGCTCCAAAAGATGAAAAGTTTTACTTCTATTAGAGGGAATATGAAAGTTAGAACTTAACTATTAAATGTAGGATTAATTTAAACTACTGGGTTTATTAGTGAAAAGGGAAACTAAAATAAACCAACGAATTTATTAAAGGGAACTAATTATTGCTTTTATGAAGGGGAAAAGATATGTAGCGATAATCTCCGCTACATAACTCCACCTCGAAATTCGGGTTTTCAGGTGTTTTCCACCAAGATAGGACTTGGCAGACCGATTGCATTAGAATAATTGTTTTTGGTATTCCGTTGCGTTACGGCCAATGTGTAAAAATAGTTTTAAGAGCATTTTAATGATGTTACAATCGTTCGAAAATATTGCAATTCTTCTGAATTTATGAAAAATATATTAAAATATACATTGTGTATAATATGTGGTGCAAAGAATATTGTTCATTAATATACAGGGCCACACAAAAGTATTCTATTACATAATGGTATAAAGGAAACATTGTTTGGGACTTGTTTTAATTACATTAAAGTATTTCACATTTTATGAAATTGATATATGCTGCTGAGGTTTATATCAAGTTAATTCCTGTATAATAAAAAGCAAATAGCATTTAAAGAGACGCACAAAAGATTTAGATAACTGTATTCTATCAGAATTACTGTACATTTTAAAAACTTCGCTATAGTACGAAAGCACCTCATTTGTACATTTAACGTGCAATTTTCAACTTGTTATTAATTTAAATGCACAGGAATTATCTGAAAAAAAACTTTTTATGTAACTAGTCTCAGGTACTATTTCAGTATTTATCTCTAATTTAGATGTTTTCTTTAATACGAAGAATGTGTTAAGCTTTAACAGTATTACTCGGATGTAAACTTGGATGGATTCTTTTATTTTTATAAAATACCTGTTTTGAGATATTTTACTGTACAAATAACAGAGCGGAAATGGAGTAATACTGCCGCATTTTTCTATAAAATTTACTGGATTGCTTTAGAGACATATTACTATTATATTTTTGGATATATTTTCTACATAAGCACGTTTTTCACTAGTATCAAATCTATATCTATTTTTTCATGAATAACTTTGCATGAATAACAACTAGCTACTTGCTTCTAGTGGGTATATAATAATGTAAGGAGAATAACATGTAAAAGCACGCTGGGATAACCCGAAAACTGCATAGTTGAATTGAATATTTTCTTTAGTATTTTTAGCTATAGTTGCCTTTGAAGGCATGATATTATACTTCATCGCATGTTATAAGAATAAAATATGTTAGGAAAGTAGAACAACACAAAATAAGCTTGATTCTCCGAAAACATGATTCGTTTTTCCCTTAAACGGATTTTTTTTAAGTCATATATACCTGAAATTAGTCATCTTGAAAGAATTTAGCATCTTAAATAATAATAAAAAAATGAATGCGTTTAAAATTATCCAATTAAGAATAATCATTTTATCCATAATTGTGTATTGTATCCCGAGTGATTATAATTAATAAATACTTTTAAGATTTGTTTACACTTAATATTTGCGTTTGTGTTTACATACATCTTTTGATAACTTATATGTGTAAATATTTACATACATCTTGTGTACTTAGTTGCATATAACATACATAAGAATATAAAAAAAAAATCAATGCGTACTATATAAAAATAATTTTAGTTTTTTCTACTTATAATAGAAGTTTTTCAACTTGAGGTATTTGACGGGTTTACATGTTTAAGGTTTTTCAAATCCTAGAAAAAATATTTAGATATTTATACGTTTTTAGCCATGGTCAGCAATTTCCCCTTTTATCTGCGAATATTTTATCAAAAAATTACATTATTCTTTAACACGTTGAGTTTCACGGTGCCTGATACGGAATTTTCCGCTTCGGTCAAGTCCATCACCGATTGACTAAAGGTATAAAATATGAGTTAAAATGAAAAGAATCATGTTGTATTAAGTAATTATTAAGAAAGTACAATCCTGTAATAAATAAAAGTTAAGTAATTGATGAATGAATTTTCGGTAATTACTTAAAAGAGTATAATTTTTTAAAGTTTTATATCATAATCTACAATGTCAGTTATTCGTGAATCATTCACAAACGAAAAGTTCAGTATCAGTCACCGTCGACTGACAGCAAAATGAGTTTAACACTAACGTTAACTAACTGTTTAACACTCATCGTGTTAATGGCTCCAGCATGCCTACAACATGCTTTCAGAATTCAAACAGCGTTTAAGTTTGCAAATCAGGACTAAATGATCTCCAGTTTGTATCCCTATGTATTATGACTTACCGTATGCTGGTTTAAATGAAATACTTCATGCTAGCGATGTCCGTCTTCTGTTCATATGTCAATGATGTGATTGCATATGCAGGCCACAGGCAATAGATATTATACTCAGATTTTATTATTAATTACAGATAATGAATTAAATTCACGTTTAGATTTTATTATTATTTAAATTAACATTTAATTACTAATTTAATTAACAATAAAACTAATTTAATCGACAAATTATGTGTTTCATACAAATTAAGCAAAACATATCTGCACATTTTAAGCTCACAAGCTGTCAAAGCCTGAGACCTTATGTGTCCGCCCGTTCTCTATGAATGTGCGTACGTACGTAACGCGATAACTCATGATAGAAATATCCCATTCATTTGAAATTTTAGACATAGATGTATTCTGATAAGGCACTTCTCTGATTAGTTTTGAGAGTTCATTAGATATATACAAGAGAGGTAACGAGGGCTAGTGCACCTCCCCTTAATTTAAATAAATGTGTGTTCCATGCAGAATTATCGGTTTTCGTCAAATTTTAGATATAGGGCCATTCTGATGAGGCACCTCCGTGATAAGTATTAGGTATTCATTGGATAAGTAAAATGTCGGGGAACCTAGGGCTAATGTCCATCCCTTTAATTTATATAAATGGGTTTTGCATGCAGAATTTATCAGATTTTATTCAAATTTTAGATATAGGATCATTCTGATAAGGGCTCCTACATAATTAGTTTTGCGAGTTCATTGGATAAGAGTAAAAGAGGGAGAAATGGGAGGTAACTCCCCCTCCTCTTCTTAATTTTGGTGAATGGGTTTTTCAAGCAGAATTTGCCGATTAGCTTCAACTTTTGGATGTAGTTTAATTCTGATAAGACTCTACCCTGATTTGTTTTGGGAATTCATTGGATAAGTATAAATGGGGGATCGGTGAAACTACCCCTCTTAATTTAGGTAAATATTTTTTCTTTCAGAATTAACCGATTTGCTTCAATTTTTGGATGCAGGTTCATAGTGATAAGATGCTTTTTTAAATAGCTGTGGGGTTGTTGTTAAGTATAAAATTAGTTAGGGCGATTACCTACCCTCTTACATTTAATAAATAGATTTTTATGCCGACGAATCCGATTTGCTTTAAATTTTCAATCTACGTTCTCTCTGATAAAGCGAATCTCTGAATAGTCTTAGAAGTTTAATGGTTAAGTATAAAGGAGTATGTAACTTCATCTCCATTTATGTAACTTCTCTTAAATTATATAAATGGATTTTTATTAAGAATTATCCTATTTGCTCTGAATTTTGGATATAGAATTTTTATATAATAAATCAATTCTCTTATTAGTTTAGAGCTTTCGATGATTAAGTATAAAAATTGGAAATAGGGGAGTTATTCCTCCCCGTAATTTGTTTTTCGAACGAAATTAACACTTGAAAATATAAGGCTGTAATGGACAATCAGTATGCGTAGCTTGAGCTTAATGCAATCAGTTTAACTGGACAATGTTCTTTTTATTAAAACCTCTCATTAAAAAGTATTTGAACGTTAAATATATTACATGGATACTTAAAACAATAAAAGTTAATTGTTTAATGTCTCATAAAAATTCATATAACGCAATCAGCCTCTTCTTAGAAATACTAATAAACTTTAACTATTAACTGAACTTTGATATTTCGTGAGTTTGTAGTACTCGGTGTAACCGAAAACATGTAGCTTACGTTACGAGAAATAAACAATAAAAAATAATAATGCAGTATGTCACGCGATTCCTCTGCTATTGCTTCGCTATTTTTTTTTACTATTTTGATACCAAAGCATATTAAATACTACGTGTTCAATAGTTAAAATGACTCGATGTTTTATTTTTATAGCTCTAAAGGTAGTTGCGTTCTGAGCTTCTTCACTGTCAGTTGGTTATTAAAAATGCTCGTATAATTTCCTATGTGAAAACAACACGTGATGTTTGATTTTCGAATAAAGTACAGAAACGTAAGACGTATTTTTCTGGAAATATTGAACTCTATGCCGCCATGAAGTATTTAATGCGATTTTATAAAAGGAATCTAACTATTCTAAATCAGTTCTCATAAGGTAATAGTAAAGTAGGCAAAATATGAAAATTGCATTTTTTTTGTAACTTTTATTTAAACTATTAAAATGGTTTTGTTTTTGTCAGTTAACCTTTCGCCGGACGCGCAAATTTTCATCACATGAGCGGGCGCGCATTGTAAATTGTACAACAGGTGAAAAACAATCAATCATTGCTACTTTACTTTAATTTTACAAATAATTAAAATTACAAACACCATATGAGTTATCTCTGATCACAATTTATGAATGTATTCCGCAATATATATATATATATATATTGTTATAACATACTAAACAGAAGTTTACATGTATAAAAACTGTTAGCTACTACAATCACAAAGAATAAAAATTAATAATGAATTACTAAACAATAATTAATATGTTAGGATATACGGTATTGGTCCTATATTTCATCTATATTAGTCGTTTCCCACATAAAGCATAAGATTTGCTTTTTTGAAGGCTGTTTACAGATAAACCTTGCGCATTTCATGCACTGTTAACACATTAAAATGACAGGTGCTATTAATTGTGCAATCTGAAATACAAATAACTTTCAGGAACTGGGTAGAGAGGTCCAATAAACGAATACAAATGGTTATTAACACCCACTACTGCTTGAATTTTGTTTTAAAGAAAAAAGAATGTAAACGTTGTACTTTTTACATCGGAAGGTTAATATGATTATTTTACAATTATTAACCCCTTTGCGACGAGACATTTACGAAGTTTTTAATTTTTTGTCACCGGTTTTGAAAACAGAAATTTTTGACTTAATAAATCAAGAAAATGATCGATTAAATAGCACAAAATTTTCCTGGTGGTGATAAACACAGGTCCTTAAGGGTTTTTTTGGCATGTATGCGTGCTTTTTATGCCCAAGGATTTTAGACAAGTGTTTTCTAAACGTTTCTACTGAATTGTTTCTTTGTTTAATCTATTTACGAAAAAAAAAGTTAACTATAAATATTTTAAAATTTTATGTAAAAATTTTTTTAAATATTAATTAAAAGTTATCATTTATACACAATAATACGATTTGTATAATCTTACCTTTTGTAAAATAATACAGATAAACAAAAAGAAAATAAATTAAATTTGATAAAAATATACATAAAAAATAAAATAACAACCAACGAACTTATCGTATTACATCATGGATTTTCCGTCTATTTTTCGATATTATATTTACTGGGTATTACTTTAAGATGCAGGGTGATGAAAAATGAAGCAAAACTTTACGGAGTGATCAAGCGTAGCTATACAAGCAAATTTTGTCATGAAAGTATGCTCAGAACGCAAGCGGCGAGAAGTTAATAGGTAGTTAGTCGCAGTTACGCCTAATCTCCTCTTAATTTTCAAAGCAAAAATAATTCTTCTTCAAGGTAGTTTTGCAAAATATGAAAAAAATATTTATAAAAATAAAAATATTTTTATATAAAAAAAAGTAACGAAATACAATTAAGGAAGGTGAAAACTGAGTTCAATCCTATAAGAAATGTGCGAGCTTTAACACCCGTTTTTTCGAAAGCTATCCAACCGTTTTTGACTTTATATTACGCATTCACTTTGACTTTATATTACACATTCAATTGATTATGCTCAAATATTATTGCAAAAAGGTTTTTTTTTTTTTCGAATATTTTTTTTATTTTAGATCAATGGCAATTTGTCGGAAAATTTCCATTTTCAAATAAATAAATAAATAAAATTTTATTTATTTTTCTTTTTTTTTACTGTTTGCCACATATGGTTCTCTATTTATACTCTACCATCAACATTTTTTTTATCGAAATCGCTTGAGTACTTTGGTAATTAAAAGGAGTTTTCGCTGAAAAGAGTAATTTTTAGGAGAACTAAAACCTTAGACACTTCTACATTATATGACGTTCTTGCGTAGTTTTATTAAACACATTAATTAAATTATGTATAAATTCTTGCACAGAATTTCGTTACATGTAATCAATGAGTATAAAACATTGGATAAAAATTACTGTGAACTGACGCGATGTCGCAGTCATGTATTCCCTTAAAAGTACGACCGAAAATATACATGCATCACACAACTGAAAGGAAAAACTTCTTTGAAATATTTGCAAAACAACTCTATTCGACAGGCATAAATATGTAAATAGTGAGACGGAAAGGCTATAGATTTCCTATGCACATAAGAAACAGGAAATCATATTTCAGTGCTTTCTAAAAGTTATTCAATGGCTGAAAAAAGTAATATTACTGCTTGCTAGGGTTTATTTTGTAGAAGTGTGGGAAAATTCTATTACATTTTTATTCTTTTTAATCGATACCAGTTTTGAAGTGCAAGTTGTAATAAGATGAAATTTATTCCATCATTTTCGAAATACGAACAATTCAATGTTTATTTATTGCAGCTTTAAAAGAATCAATAAATGCACACCGAGATATCGACACTTGAAGTGTGAATGGATAAATAAATTAATTAATTGGCAAGTACATAAATTGTTCGCAAGTTAAAAGTTTATTTGCATTTTTTTAATCCTCCTGCCTATACTTCTTCCTGAGCTACGGGCAAATTCCTTTACACTTACACATTGCCGGTTATTTCCCCTCTTTAAGTTTTATACGTGAGGAATACAATAAAAGCTTAGTGCCTCGAGGAAAATTTACCGTCCATACCGAGGTATATTCCTCACATATAAGTTTTATAGGCGAAGAATGCTATAAAAACTTAGTGGCAACAATCAGACATTTTCAAAGCAACCTTTGCATCCCTGCTCAGTAAAATATATATCCTCTTGAAAAGAATTATCCGCCCATATCTGTATTTCTTGCTGTCAAGAAAGCGGCATATTTGAGGAGTATTTATTAACTTATGCATCGATTTCCAATTAGACATAGTTAAACTAAATTAAAAATTTTCCACAAAATCTGACAGTACCACTATATAAAGAAAGTAAATTTTACAGTATATTTCTCTTGCACATGAGTCATGGACAATAAGAAAGATTTCTGATTTGAGAATGTATTGAGAGATAGAATTAAAAAAATAGTCGCCAGTCGCAGCCCTGTGATATCACTATAAATATTGTAATATATTTTTTTTTTATATAATATACTTCTTGGATAAATTTGACTAGTGCTATATACAAAACGGCAGTCGGAAATGGGTTAATAATTATGTTTTATTCAAGTGCAATATGGAATCTTAGAACAAAATACTTCATACATTTTTTATGCTTGAAAACAATTCCAATACATTGAATGTTTTTTCATATTAATGAAATTTATATGTTGAATAAAACAAAGATTTATTAATATTTTATTCTCTTTTTTTAGGTAAGTCTGATTACTCTGATTATCAACGAAAAAAAAAAGATTAAAGATTTAGAGGTACGTGAAGTTGAATATTAGTGTACTTTTCTTTTACTTTATAACTAATCCCCAATAATTAATGGTTATTTGAAATACTATAAAAAATCCTATAAAAAATTATCCTATTCTATTTTGAATTAAAAAAAATTCTGCTAAGGTTTGACATTAAAATGTATGTTTTAAAGTGTTAAATAAGGTGTCCTGGAGTAATAAAGTCACATTAAGTTTCGATTAATTTTCACGGTTTAGTTATAGAATTTTTTTTCAAACATATATAGTATTTAATACAGAATTTTATTGATTATGTATACAAGAAAGGATATTTTAGCAAATACGTATTCATAAAATGTAATGACGTGATTTCTGGACTAATGTTATTTGGCGTTATTACCTATCTACGTGGATAACAACGCCAGGCAAATAAAAGTAGAAATTAATGTAGAATATTGTAGATTTTTAATATATAAGCAAAGCCTTTCGAAGGGAGTTGTTTTCCTTCATTAGACACAAACAACGTCTCTACTACTTTGAAATCAGCAGCAAGACTGCCAGTCATTCTTTTTTAGTCGAGCTGCTTATTTTTTCAAAGTAGTTTTCTCAGCGTCTGATAAAGAAGTATTGCACTGCAAATTCGATGAAAATTTTTACAACACTAACTGAAAATTATAATTAACACTTCTAACTAAAATCATTTTTGATTGTATTGTGAACGTGTAGTGCCAGGAATAAGATTGTGTAAGAAGTGTTTTTAAAAATTACATAATTTTCCCAGAAATGCAGTTATTGATATGCAAGTTATTGATTTGTAAAAATTAGTCAACTCATTCAATAATCCCCTGCATTTTTTTTTCTATAAAGCAAACTATCTCTTAGTTCCTTCTGAAAATTGTGTAATTTTAAAGGCATCATGTAGAAGGTGTTTTGGAAGTTTTTAAATGCGTTGTTTTATAGTGTTCTAAATTACATGGTTCGACAATGTGTTGTTCACTTAGAAACAAAATGTACAGACAACACTATTTAAAGAACTTACAGGGTGTCTATAAAAGAACTCCGGGGTTTTAAAAATTCATATCTCACTAACTATAAAAGATAGCAAAATTTAGTCGATTTCTCTAAAAAGAGTAGCTCAAAACGTTTTACTCATACGAATTGGGAATGTTTGCATCAACTGTTGGCGGCGCTGCAGGGCGTTGACCTTGAAATGATGGCGACTCCGTAACAAAAGGCTCAATGTGTTATTTGGCTCATAGAAACGATAGAAATTTCTTCTGGGGGCATATCAAGAATCTTGTGTATGCAGAGAAAATTCGTGATGTTCAACATCTCAGGGAACGAATAGTCAATTGTGTGGTAACCGTCCCCCCAGACATGCTCGCCAGGACATGGGATGAGGTAGAATACCGTTTAGACGTCTGTCGTGCCACTAACGGGGCTCATATAGAACTTTACTAAGTGTTAAAAAAAACTTGAAAATGTAAGCTTTTCAGTCATGTATAAAACATGTATGTATGTTTTTTATTTCATTAAAATATTTTGCCTCAAAACCCCTGAGTTTTTTTATAGACACCCTGTATTTTATCAGCACCATTTATAGTACTATTTCAACACAATAAACAACACAAAAATATTTCATTTATGAAGTTTTCTAATTCACAACACATTAATGTGTTGTGAATTTGGTGACAAAAAGTGTTCTAAAATGTGTTCATTTCTGAATGTTGAGAATTTGCAGTGTAATTCTTTCGAAAGGCCTTGCACATTTATTAGAAATGCATGGTGTTTTTAAGAATTTCTTTTAACTTATATATCACAGATGTTAATGAATGCCACATTCAATGATATTAAATACGATACACATATTTAGAACGTCATTAACTAATTTTTATTTCAACTTTTTATTTGCATTTTTATTAATATTCTGCTAATTATTTATTTTTTCGTTATTTAGTATAAAAAATATGTTAATATGTATAATTTGGCAGTTAGTCGATTTGTATGATTTTGTGAAATTGGTCGACGGGATAACAAGGTAGTACCCAGTTGTTTAACCTTCCTACCCTGAATGGGTCTAATCGACCGAGTCCTATAATGCGTTTCATTCGATTCAAACCAGAAAAAATTTCATAAAGTAAATTAAATAAATAACACAAAAATTTTAAGTTAAATAAGTATGTTAAATGGATTTAAATAAATATTCTGGTGTGGAATATTTTAATCAAGTTTGAGTAAAATTTCAACAGGGTAGGAAGGTTAACTAATAGGTTAATTAACAACATGCGAAAGCTAATAGCGAAAGTTAATTACGATATATAAATACTTTTAACATACATATTTATTCAACATAGAAGAAGAAGACAATCCTTTTTTAAAAATAATTTTATGATGAACAGTGAAGAATGGAGAAGCTCATAAATCCTTAAATATGCTTAAATGATTAACTAATATTACAGTCATTCTATAATGTGCGTTTAAGAAACTAATGAAAAGAAACTAAAAATTAAAAAAATATTAAGGAACGAAGACATTTATTTTCTGCTTTACGTTTATTTCATAAATAATAAATTTTCTCCTCATTATATTGGAAAAAGAAATATTTTACGATTCTGTTTCCTTCTTTCTGTTTCCGTATTCATTCATCTAAAGAAAATTAGTTTTTTCTTGCGCTTATCTTACATCAACTGCTGCTTAATGTTTTGAGTAATTGTGATTTTTTAAAAATATAAAATGCTTGTACTCATTATGAAATACTTTTAGCACTAAATAAGTCTAATAACTCGAAAACACGAATAGTTCTATGCCTATATACACTTATAACGTTCAAGTATTGTAGATATTTCAATTACATTTAATTTGCACAATGAAAATTAAGTCTCGCATTATTTATTATGATAATAGATATTGTTATCTCTTTATATTATTTCTCATATTTTCAATTCTTTTCTATTTTTTATATTAAAAAATTATTGAAGTAAT
Source organism: Maratus speculifer (assembly GCA_964019185.1). NCBI lineage: Eukaryota > Metazoa > Arthropoda > Arachnida > Araneae > Salticidae > Maratus > Maratus speculifer. Next base: position 95,541,706 of record OZ025302.1, read on the forward strand.
TCTGTTGCTCATTTATTTATTTATGTTTTAACATATTTTTACTCCAGTTCTTCATTTGTTAATTCTTATTTTATCGAAAGTATGTGAATTCAAATAAATTCAAAATCAGTGAATTTTTAATTTAAAATATTGATTGTTTGCAGCTTCATTTCAAGAAATTTTATAACACGCGCTACTTCATTATATCTGTACAAATGATTATAAGAATTTTTTATAGATTAACAATGTCAAAAAAAATCATTTTCCATTTTTACTTTTACCTAACTTTTTAGGTGCGTTCGTAATTATATAAATATGTCGCACCTATAGTCGTCATTCAGTCTGTCCGTCTGTTCGCATATAACACAACAAAAAACTACCTAACCGAACCATTTGAAATTTAAAATATATAATTGTTGCATAATTTCGGGAGTCATTTCAAATTTTATAAAAAGCGGATGAATTGTTTAATGATAGCGACAACCAAAATTATTTCGTTATATTACGATCAATAAGAAAAATAGTTTCAAATGCATTTTTAATGGTGTTATACTTTTTCGAACATAATAAACTTGATATGCATCTGACAAGTACATACTAAAATATACGTTATGTGCAATATGTGGTGCAAAGAATATTTTTTATTAATTTAATGGGCTACACAATAGTTTTCCATTACATAATGGTACAGAGGGATACATTGTTTGGTGTGCTTTTTAATAATATTAAACTATTTCACATTTTATGAAATTGATATACGCTGCTGAGATTTACTACAAGATTTTCTGTATAATTGAAAGTATTTAGTATTTACAGGGACACGCAAAAGATTTCGGATACACTCTACAGCATCTGAAGTACTGTATACTATTACACTAAGATATCGATAATTTTAAAGCTTCCTTAAATTACGAGCGCACCTTATTTGCTAGACTTGATGAACAATTTTCAACTTTTTTTTTCTTAGAATTCCATTTCTCCTTATAATATTTACTATCTACTCAAAAAAATGTAATACAAATTACTAGATTTTTTTTCTGTTCATACTTTTTTCTGTTTTAAGAGATCATATATGCATCTACATTACTATTGAAATAAATTACTTATACTTTATATTGATTTTTTTTATATTAAACATGTTGAAAATTTCTGAAATACATATAATTACATTTGTCAGTGATTATTTCTAAGACTATCGTTATTCATCATTTCGATTTTTTGATTTATTTTCCTAAGTTCAGCTTACTAGATGTGAAACGCTATTAATCATACTTCGTTTTATTGGATAAGCATCTAGCACGTACCTCAGTATGACACAGATGCATTTAATTTATTCATTTACAACTACCAGTTCGTGACTTTGAGGAAAATCTATTACATTTGATATCTTAAAAGAGACACTCTTGTATTTTTCGCGAACGAGACTAACGTTGTAATCTATGTTATTACTATTACAAACATTAGAAATAAAAATAAAATAAAGTAACATAAGTTTTTTTTTTAATCAAGTGAATCTTTCATTAAAAAAATTATTTTAAGTTGAATGAATAAAATTTCTATAAAAAGATTTATTTCTTTTGCAAATCTATGTATGTGTTTCTTCTTATTTCAACATTTTGTCTTCAACAGTACTTATCTTTTTTTAAGAAATATGCTCTTAACATTATTAGAGTTATTTTTCATTTATTAGCGTTCTTCAATATAAAACAAACTAAGTGCTTTGCACGAAAGAATATTTGGTTTAGTTTTGTTTATCAAAATAACTCTTAATAAATATTATGCATGTTGTAAATGACGTAACACTTGTTATCTTATAAAATATAAAAACAAATTTTATTTTTCTTGTTGCAACAAAATATAAATAAAACACTTCCAGAATTATTATTTGATATTTTTTGTTGCTTTTGAATATTATTATTGTAATATCGGATTTATTTATAAAATCAATGCGGTTTTAAAAAATTATGTAATATAACAACAAAAGGAAATCGCTAAGTTTAAATCTTTGACAGCATTACTATAAATATTTAAATAAAAAAAAAATAAAAAAACTAGGGCCATCTTAGCAAATTAATTAAGACACCAGCACTGCTAATCGCGTGAGAGCGTAAGTGGACCATTAGTTCGAACCCGTTGTTGACCTCGCACACTCTTTGTAGAGCTCTCGGTTGCGATCCTTAGCATTGTAAATTTCCTTGTGGCTACTTCGTCTTTGTATATTGACAATGACTTATATGTGGACACAAATCAGATGTATCCGTTCAATAAATAAATAAGTTTAAAAAATACCTTTATTGTTAGACCCATTCAAATTAATATACACATACACAGTTGTGAGCTAAATATCTGAGGTTGACGAAATGTGCAAAAAGCGCATAATGAGTTTGAAGATCATTTTCGAAGCAGTTGCCGAGATACCTCCCAAAATTTCCCAGTGTTCGGTTTAATGAGTTTAATTATACATTTAAAACAAAACAACACGACAACTAGGCTCGACATGTTTTTGTTCTTAGTTCTTTCTATATATCAAGTTTCATTGTTCTTGTGTTATCTGGAGAAATTTTAGAATAAGCATAACCTTAACAACGTTTCTTTCATGCCAATAATATTAAAATGTAAGACTCGTTTACGGCGTGTTACGGAACTGATTGTCTAAGCACAAAAATGAAATCCAAAGGCTGATGAATAATCTTAATCAATCAAATGTCATCATAACCACAATATGTGGTTGGTAAACAACGCTCATGTTTAGAAAAAGAATGAAATGCACATACACTAGGACGGCTCGATATGAGAGTGGGGACACACGAGTTATAAAATTTGAGTAGATGAGACAATTCTGAATGAAATGTAATCACCAAGCTAATGCATATTAACTTTTCACACTCGTACAATTGAATTCTTCCAGGCGCGTATCTTCATATTCTGTTATAGAAAATAGCTTAGGGTGCCTAAGTTTGGACAAACGCTTCTGTCTACACGCAGTCTGATCATCGTGTGTTGCAACTGTCATATCGATTTACTCTAACCTTGATCGTCTCATCTGCGTCGTCTTGCATCGTCAAAAGGTCGATGATGTTACTAGAATCATACTTATGAAGTTATGTATGCTATAGTCATATATGCCTGACACACTTTAAATAATCACATATTAAAGTAATCATAAATAAGAGTGGGATGGCATCACACTTATTTCATAATTAAAAATACATAAATTATTTGAAAATACAGAATATAATGATAGTTTCTTCTCCGAATAATGTAACGGAATACATTTGATCGCTCCAGTAGATGAACCATGAATGCTACATACTCCACTTTGAGTATAAATCATGACATGGCAAACCTGAATAACGTGTATGAATTAAATGAGAATCCGAGTACATTTACCCGAGTTAGAGCACAGACAAACAGAGAAACCGAAGCCATAAACACTTTTCAATTATGTTAAAAAGTGTTAAAAATGATATCTTATTTATTTCGAAGTTGAATTGTTTTATATAATACACATTTTATGTTTAATTAGAATATTTTTCAAATATTAATTTCGATGCAATTAAACCTTATTACATAATTAATTATATATTTTGAGCTTATTTATTAATTTTATTTTATTTGCATTCTTTACATATATCAATCCTTATTCACCACCCATTTTATTCCTAAATAAATAGATTTTTTTTCATATATAACGCGGAGGAAATAAATGTACATATATATATATAGGTTTGATAACTAAATCATAAATATTGTATTAATAAACGTCTTTTGTTTAATTTAATTTTTTGCTGTTATTATATTCTAATTATTTTTATCACTAAAAAATTATTCTTTGTTATATTGTTTGTTTATATAAATGTCATATTTTATGATACTCGAAAGAGAATTTAATTACATGGTGTGGGAAATAGAAAAGTTTTCCTTGTTATAACATTTTTCCAGCCAAATCAGGAATGAAAGCAAAACTCAACATTTTTGTCTTTGTCTCGATTTTTTTGCAAATAATTTTTCTACTACATGAAAAAAAAAAGTATTGCTTCCGTAAAAAAGAAATGCTGATGATCTGCAGATGCTTAAACTTCAAAATGTTTATTTTGTTTGACATTAAAAAAAATAATTATAATAACATCGGATTTTTACATCATGTTTATAAATTACTTTTTCTAATAAAGTATTTAATTTTCAATTTCAAAATTCATTACAATATGAAATTTTTTGTCCATATTTTATTTTACTTTCGTTACACACATACAGATCTATCAGGTCTCCGGCTTTCTGTGTATCAGTATTTTAATAAAGAAAATTATGTTTTATTTAACTGAAAATCCTAGACTATTTAAAAGATCGACATTTTCTCCAAAAAAAATTGTGGTGTACAAAAGCCGAAAACTTGACAACTCTGTCAAAATGTAATTTTTTCCACCGCATTTTATTCATACATTAAGGAAAATTTTTTATTGTATAAAACGTAATAGAAATACGTAAATTTAAAAAAGTAAAATAAAATAAATAAATAAGTAAATAAATAATAATAATTAAAATAAAGATTGATGATTAGATTCTAAATATTGTAATTTAAAAAATCTTTGATTTATTTTACTTTTTTGCTGAAACTATACACCAATTCTTTCAAGCGCTAAGGGAACAACTCTTTATTTGCCTTATGTAGTACATTTATATAAATATTATACTTCATGATACTCAAAAGAGAATTTAATTATATTATGCAGAAAATACATACACACACAAAAGAAAAAAAACTCTGCTGAGTTTAGACGTATTCATTTTAACTGCAAAAATATTAATTAGAATAAAACCAAACATTTATATCTTTATTCCGAATATTTTACAAATTGTATGTTTTCAACTTGACTGTAAAAAAAAAATATATATATATATTCATTTTGAATAAAATAAAATACTGATGATTTTAATTTTTTAAACGAAAAACTATTTCTCCTTGTTTGATATATGAAATAAAATACTTATAATAGCCATGGTTTTTACATTTTGTTTATGAAAGACACATTTCATTTTTAATTTCAGCACTTACTACACTGTAAAGTTTTTTCTGTATATCTTATTTGTGTATATTTCATTTATGTATAGTTTTGTGTATATTTTATATTTGCGTTACATGCAAATTTGTATACTTTTTTCCACCCCATTTTGTTCCTAATTTAATGAGTATATTTTTTATCACATAAAACGCGTAGGAAATAAGTGCAAAAGATATGTTTGATCTCTAATTGCTAAATATTATATAAATGTATATCATTTATTATTTTTGTGTTTTTCATGAAAACACATTCTAAATAATTCAAGCATTAAAACAAAAAATTTTTATTAGTCTTATATTCTTTATTTATGTAAATTTTATATATTATTAAACTCAAAAAGAATTAAATTATGTGCTGAGGATTGCACAAAAAATTAAGAACTCTATTGAAATTAGAAGTATTCGCTTCTTCTACATTTTTACAGAAAATGTATTAGTGGAAACAAAACCCAAAATTTCTGCTTTTATTCTAAATATTTTACAAATAAATTTCTTCGACAAAACCGTAAAAATCTAAATTGTTTCTGAGGGAAAAAAAATGCTTATGATCTTCAATTTCTTAACTACAAACTATTATTTTATAAACATAGCATATTTTTTTAAACATTTTTTAAACATATTCGTAATAGCATCGAATTTTTACATCATGATTACGAATTATTTATTTTAATAAAGACAATTACTTTTTAATTTCAGCATGCATTATATTTTTTATATATCCTAAGGTTTTTAATACAAAAACTTCATTGTCAAGCTAAAATGATTTTATTCAGATAACATATTACATTATATAAAATTCAAAAAATGTATATATATGTTACAGGCCAAACCCTATTTTAGGCCAAACTAGATTGGCCTAGGCCAAACTGGTTTATCCTAACGCCCATCGCATAAAATAGTTTTTCCTAGGCCACACTAGTTTGTCCTAACTCTTATAGGATAGACTAGTTTAGCCTGCTGTTAATTGGCATGAACTAGTTTATCCTAGGCCAATTCAATTTGTCGTGATTTTATTGAATTCAATGATCGCCTCAGCGCCAACATTCTACTTTGTCCTAGGCTGATCTAGTTTATCCTAGGCCAATAAAATTTTACGTGTTTTTAGCTCACAGGCGTCAAAGCCTAAGAAATAATGGGCTAGCAGGCTCTGTATATATGTATGTATGCATGTACGTACGTATGTACGTAACGCGATAATTCTTGATAGAAATATCCAATTTGCTTCAAATTTTGGATGTAGGTTCATTCTGATAAGGTACTTTTCCGATTAATTTTGGGAATTCATTGGATAAAAATAAGAGGGGCGAACAGGAGACTAATCTCCTACCGTTAATTTAGAGAAATGGATTTTTCATGCAGAATTATCAGTTTTCATTTAAAATTTTAGATGTAAGATCATTCTGACAAAGCACCTCCGTCATTAGTTGTGGATCTTTATTATTTAAGTGTAAAAGAAAAGGCAAGGTAGGTAACCCTCCATAATTTAAATAAATGGTTTTTGACGCAGAATTTACGGATTTGTTTCAAATTTTAGATTTAGGTTGTTTCTCATAAGGTGACTCTCTGAATAGTTTTGGGGGTTTAATGGTTAAGTATAAAAGGAAAAATGAAGGATTTGCCTCTTACCTAGGAAAAACTAGTTTATCCTATAGGTATTTAGATAAACAAGTTTGGCGTAAGAAAAACTAGTTTATCTAATTGGCTTTAGGATAAAATAGTTTGGCCATGGCTAATCTAATTTTGCTCAAAATCCGTTTTTTGCCGGTAAAAAACATACTTTTCACTAAAATAAGTATAAATGTGAGTCAATAATCATTGCTTATAACATCAATACAGAAATTCAAAATGTCCACCGTAGAGACATGATGCATTAGACATGATGTTTGCTTATTTGTTTTCTGCAGACTCGTGCAGCGCTGAGATCAGATTAATATTTATTATTATTATTTAGATATTCGAGCCATATCGGAGCTGAAAATAATTTGGAATCAAACAGCGTTTTACTTTTTTGAGAAATTAATTACCTGTCGACATATAAGCTATTTTTGTCACGGTGTCAAGTTTTTCTTTCCGTGAAGTCGTACCGATAATTCGACTCAAAACGTAGCTTTAATAGTATTTTATGAAAAGGAAAAATCGCTTTTATGAAAAAATGGTTAACGCCATTTGATTACATATTTTCTGAGTCAGAATGCCTGTTAATCTCATGCATTTTTGAAAAGGAATTAGTTCATAAATATGTTAGGATGTAGCTCTTTTGGATTTGTGGAAAGCCGTAAGGAAAAACAAAGAATATATTCACAAATCTACTTTTGCCAAACAGATTCAAAAGTAAAGATGTTTATAACTCTCCTTTTTTTTCTTTAGTTCTAAACTACATTAGTTATTTAATAAATCCGTATTTCAATATTGAAAAGTCTAAGAATCAAAATAATCAATCACGCATTGTGTATTTTCCAGTCTGCGTACACATCGTTATTTAAAAATACATTGTAAATTTATCTAATAAATATGCATGTAGTATTTTTTAAAGAAATCTTAAGGGAGGCTCGAATCCCATTTTCAGCCAAAAATCATCAAAAGTTCAAAAATTTTTTTTTTCTCAGAAAACGATAAAATACATATTTGCGAATATCCATGCAAAATTTCAGAATCCGGGACACTTGCAACAGTAGAAAACGAGCTTTTTAAATTGTACTCACTATAGAGGTTAAACTACTAGCGGCCATTTAAAACGTGTTTTCCTGAAAATGACTTTTTTTCATATTTTGCCTAAGTTCAAAGTACTAAGGCTCAGTGGTAAAATGATTTAGAAACAAAATGTTTATGTTTTTAGAATCTTAAAAAAACAACCAACAAAAGTAAGGAGAGATTTTTTTAAACTATTTTTGAAAAATTTACATAAATTGGTAAACATGAAAATTATAACAAATTAAAAAAAAATTACCATGCGTTTTTTTTTTTTTTTTTTTTTTTTTTAGTCGATTAAAATAGAAAATTAAAAATATTTCTGCTTAGTTCTTTTCTATGTACTATAACGCTATTTATGAAATTTTAGTAAAACGAAAATATTGAAAATAATTGAGGAGTAGTAATTTTAAAAGTGTATTTTTCGACAAAAAAAAATCATAAAAATCCCCATAAAAAATATACTTTTTAATAAAAAGTGAATTTTTTGCTAATTATTCCTTACAAGAAGATTCTTAAATAGTACACCAAAATTCATTACTTTAAAATCAATAATAAAAATTTTGGGTTTTTACTTACGGGTCTCCCTTAATTGTATGTGCAATAAAATCTGATTTTTTTTTTTTTTTTTTTTTTTTTTTGCAGAAACTGAGTAGGACCAGATCGAGCTGGAACTGAGTCTCTATTCACTGATTATTATACAGGAAGGGCTCGGGATGAACTTTTAATTTTTACACCGGGTAGTGTAAAAAAACTTTCCTTCAGGAAGGCCTCGAAATTCCGGTCCATGCAAACCGTTAACAGCATTCTACTACACTTCGAATAAAATACATTATACAGAGATGATGGCAAAACCACTTTGCACAAGGTTAGCAATGGAGCAGTAGTCGAGATCAATATTAAAAAGAATATTGCCAGTTAAACTGATGGCTTTGCATTCACAGGCTGTTTATACTAATTGTGTATTACAGCCTTATTTTTTTTAAAGAATAACACCATCGAAAAATAAAGTAAAAGGGATTACTTTTTTTTATTTCTCCCACTTATACTTAAACACTGAAAATCCACAATAAACATCCAATTAACCCATGCACATCCAATAAACCCATAAACATCCACAAAAAATCACGGAGGCGTCTTTTCAGAATGATTCTAGATCTAAAATTTTAAATGAAAACTGATAACTCTGCATGAAAAATCCATCCTCTAAATTTACGGTGGGGGATTAGCCTGCCGTTCGCCCCCCCCCTTATTCTTACCCAATGAATTCCTAAAACTAATCAGAAAAGTACCTTATCAGAATGAACCTACATCCAAAATTTGAAGCAAATCGGATATTTCTAACAAGAATTATTGTGTTATGTACATACGTACATACATACGTACATACATGCGTACATCGATACATACAGAACCTGCGAGCCCATTATTTCTCAGATTTTCACGCCTGTGAGCTAAAAACAAGTAAAATTACATTGGCCTAGGATAAACTAGATCAGCCTAGGACAAATTAGAATGTTGGCGCTGAGGCGGTCATGGAATTCAATAAAATCACGCCGAATTGAATTGACCTAGGACAAACTAGATCGGCTTAGGATAAACTAGTTTAGACCAATAAACAACAGGCTAAACTAGTCTATCCTATAAGAGTTAGGCCAAACTAGTCTGGCCTAAGAAAATCTTGTTTGTCCTGCGGGCCTTAGAATAGACTAGTTTGGCCTAGGAAAAACTAGTTTATCCGAAGGTTGTTAGGATAAACCGGTTTGGCTTAGGAAAAATTAGTTTATCCGATGGGCATTCGGATAGACCGGTTTGACCTAGGAAAATCTAGTTTATCCGATGGGCGTTAGGATAAACTAGTTTGGCCTATGCCAATCTAGTTTGGCCTAAAATTGGGTTTGGCCTGTAACCTATACATTCTTTCCTGAAAATAAAAAAAGTTGAAAGTTGGGTAAAGATGAGATTGTTATCTTCCTTTTTATCACATTTTTAAAAATTTTAACACCAAGTTTCATTTTTAATTTAATAACTATAAAACAATTTTCATAAGAAGAAAAATCAACCCTTTAAATATGCAAAAATCTATACATATAAAAAAAATGCATTTATTTTTTAAGTATTTTTTTATTTGAAATTATTTTGTGATATAACTGAATTCATGTATAAGCTGGATTTATATAGGCTAATTAATGTAAAAAATACTTTTTTATACTAAGGGTTTTATTTTTCGATAATTCGTTAAATTGGGTTAAAAAAATAAATATGTCCTCTTTTTTTGTATTTTTGTATTCATATATTTCTTTTTTTCTTTCTCGTTTTTTACAAAAATAATACATCAAATTTAACTTTAACTTTGGATTTGGATTTGGTTTCTAATTTTCACATTTAAGTATGTCCACAATATATATTTTTTAAAAGTGTTATTTTCCCTTTTTTTAAAAGTTTTTAATATTAAATATAAGATAAAAAGTAAGGAAAATAATTAATTATCACAGCTTTAAAAAATTGAATGATTTCAAGTAAATGCTGTATAATGAATTTTGATTAAAATGGCCTTATATCTGTAAATAAAATGAATTGAGACTTTCGCATTTTCGTTTATTCAAGGACACATTTTTTAAAATTCTGTTAAACAAATATTTTAATTTAAATAATAAAGCTATCTAAACCTACTAAAATAAATTAAAAACCCAGACAAAAATTAAAAATAAAAGTCTGGAAGTAAATATTAGCCGCATATAGTTTTGTTTTATGTGTTATCTTTTCTAAATTTTCGAGTGAAAAGTTTAATAAAATAGAAAAATAATAGATTCAAATGAAATGTTTTATTTTTCTTAATAAAATCTAGAACACCATTCAATTTTTAATCAAATATTCTTAAATATTATTTAAAATATGATAACAGTTCAGATTTTGTTTCTTACAAAAGTAAAAAAAAAAAAAAAAAAAAAAAAAAAAAAAAAAAATGATTTAGAGTGTAAACATCTTTTAATTAAATATAACAAGACTTAATTATTAAAATTATCTTTACAGTTGTTGATCTAAAACATTACAAAAGTAGTTTGAAAAACAAGCTTTTTATGTAATATTGATCCATATATAAGCTTCCATATATAATATTGATCAATTTAGTCGATAATCAAATTTTCTAAACCAGTATTCTCAACACAGTTCTACATATTTTTCCTTTAAATTAAATTGTAGAGAACTAAACTTATGCCACTGTCAAAAGAAATTTCAGTAATTAATTATTTATGCAGTCGTCTCATTTTCTTGCAGTCATGATGCGCACAAAGTCAGGAAAATATCAGTCATGCGCATAATACGCATCCGATAATTCATGAGGCATTTACGTTCCTATTTTCGCAAATTTAATTTGCTTCTGTAGATCTTTATCTTCGTACTTAGTATTTTATTTTGATTTTTTCTCATCAGAATAAAAAATAGAAATAAAATTAATGCTAATTACCATAAAATACCGAAAATAAGCTTCCCCTCCTTTAGCAAAAAGAAAATTCTAATAATTTTAAAGAATGCTTAGAAGTGGAATTGCTTTAAGTTTCCCAGAATTTTCTTCTTTTTTTACTTTTCATTTTTTAAAAACTTCAAATTACATTTTTAAATTATTTTAAATAGTTTGTAACCATTAAATGTTAACTTATTAAAAGGTTTGTAACGATTTGCTTTTGACTTAAAAATTATTTTTTTACTTCAAAAATTAATGTATTTTAAAAAGTAATATGGTCCTTAAATAAAAAAATAAAAAATTATTCATAGCAAATGTTTAGAACTTAAAATTACATTAAATTAAATTAATTGTTGAGCTAATTGGATAACAAAAACCTCACTTTGTAAAATATTTTAATGTACTTTAAATTGAAATAAATTTGATTAATTTGAAATTAATTATTTTATTAAATGTTACTTAAGATAAATTTCGCAATATAACACTAAAAAATAACTAATTCTTAAATCCATTAGACGCATTATTATTAAAAATGCACTTAAGAAATATATAAGCAAACATGTTTAATTAAAACTTAATAAAATGTTTTTTACTTATTCATTTAAAACATAAAGGATTATACTTAAAAACACAAAAAAATAAAATTGTTTTGCAAACATTTAACAAAAATATCAGAAACATTTTATAATGCGTTTTCTTTAAAGTAATTCTACAAACATTCTATAAACAATTCTTTTAAATAAAATTGAAAATATAGATTTTTATTACTTTAATAATTGCGTAAAAAATCCATTAAGCTAATTATAAATATTTTTGTATCTTAAGAATTTATATGAATTCTGCATGGCATTATGTTTTATAGTTAATGCCTCTTAATTATTATAAAAGTATTATGAAATTTTACTTGTTATCTTGACATGGTTTTTATTAATATTCAAAACAAACGAATTATTTAATTACACAAGCTGTTCACAATTTATTAGTTATTTGAGGAATATATTTAAATATAGATATCAATCACAAGAATTATTTTTTAATTATAAAAGTGTGCGCAAAAAATAATGATAACCCGATCTGTTGTATGTATATTGCATGAGATCTTTCGATTGGTTAAAGAAAAAATATCTGATTTTATTTTATATTTAGAAAAAAATTGATAGCATTAATTTTATCACATGTAAAAAAGCAATTAAATACAAAAAATTTTTTAAACAATGTGGATATAGTTTTTTTAAATGGCAATGAACGTGTTTAGAGATGTAATTTAAAAGCCGAGGCACAATAAAAAATAAAATTTTCTTCAAAAACTTTTTACATTTTATTATCTGGTTGCGAGTACATAATAGAAAATAACAACTTACGAAACGAATTATTTCAATTTGAGATAATCTGTAATGATATTAAAATAGATGAAATTTATTAGCCGGGGGTTTTGTTGTTGTTGTTCTCAATAATAAATTAATTCATAAATCTTAAATAAAAGCAGTTAAAAAATATGTTTGTCTTTCAAAATTAATAAAGACTATTTTTTTTCTATCTTTTCAAATTAAAATTAAGATTCCTTTCTATTTCTAGCTTTAAAAAATATATTAATTTCTTTTACTTTATTTTTTTCATTTTTATGCACAATAATGGGATAATTTAATTGCCTCCATTTCAGAAATATTCTAAAAATTAAAATCCAATTTTCAAAAATTACCAATTCATTATAACGTACTCATGACTTGCAAATATTTAATCTACTCTTTAATATTTAACGAATAATAAATTTTTTAGTCTTTATAGTAATTATTAACTTTCACTGTCATAGAGATATCATTTTTTAAATATAAACATTATAATATCGTCATTTATGAAATTATTAAATTTATAAGAAACTTAATAAAATATTAAATTTAGATACGACAAATTAATAACATATTGTTGAATAATATTGAATGTTTTTCATCTTAAATAATAGTTAAATGATGTAATATTTTTTCCATTAATTTAATAAATAAATAAATTTTTATTCGTATCAGGATTGCACAAGATTCTAGATCATTAAATATTTAAAAATTGGTTCAAATTTCATTTTGCATATTCCCCCTCAAAAGCGTTATGCATAAATATTATTTAATAAAAGACATTGTGGATTATTCATATCCGCTAGTACATTTCTATATGCAATATCATCTCAGTATATGAAGATGTGTTACTTTATTCAGAGGTTGTTCGTAAAGGCTGTATTTAACACTGTAAAAAAAAAAAAAAACCCGTTACATTTACGGTGCTGCGCTGTTGCCAGCAGTTTTTGTCTTAAAACTTGCAGTAAAATTAGATGTAATAAAAAAAATAATTCTAATTTTATTGCAATTTTTACGGCAAAAATCCCTGGCAATATTGTTGCCAGCAGTTTCTGCCGTAATATTAACGTTTTTTTTTTCTTTTTTAGCATCTTAGTTTCCGAATTCAGTTTGATAATTTTAAGTCTATGTCGGATTGATGCATTCTGATATTTCAAACATCTCCTTAAGAAATAAATATTTCTATTCTATTTTCTCTCTTCTCTTTTTAAAGAATGTTAGGTAATTTTTTTAATTTTTAGTTGTCAAAATATTTCTAAAATCTTGCTAAATATTAATCTTTCTTTAAATCCGAAAGAAATGTATTTTAACCCTTCTGATGAAAAATGAGAAATTATCGACTGATACCGGAATTCACAAGCGATTTTTTTTTAGATATTTTGAATTCCTTAATTTAAGCTTATATTGTAAAAACAAATGTTTACTAAAATTTTATTGGTGCCGTTCGCTAGTTTGGAATTAAATTTAGGTATCCCAGACCGGGCACAGTGTGCCGGAAAGGGTTAAAAAATACGAATGTATTTTATGTTTTAAAAACTAATGAATTGTGAATAAAATTTTACCATTTCATAGAAATATTTTGAAAACTAAGAAAAAAAAAAACGAAATAACATTTAAGAAGATAACACAGAAAAAAGAAGTTAAAAAATATTAATTATTATTAAATGTTATACCCTAAAGAGATATATGAATATAAGAATACAAACGCACAAGACATAACATTACAGAGGGGAATACGGAAACTCAGTGATCAACAGCTTTAACGAGTAAGTTTGAATGATTAAAATTACATTTACATACAAAGCTAATTCTACAAAATAAAGATATATGTTTAAAAAACGAATGCACTGGAAAATCAAAATTTATATCAAAGCATTCACAATTATTAAATTACTATTTTAACCCTTTCAGATCTGGTATACTAGTTATAGTATATATATCTTTTAATGGTGTATTATTTTGTTTTAAAACCTCCTGACTGCCGCCGAATTTTTCACACACTAAGCTGCAGGTTTCACTGCAACATAAGCAATATTTAAATTAGTATAATTCCACAAATAAAACCCAGTTCTGAAAATTTAAGTTAGGATTGATGCTATCAAAGATTATACACCGATACTAATCACATATTTTGTATCAGGTTGGAAAAAACATCTTTTTTTTTTTAATATTTTTAATTAACTAGCAAAAGCCATGCTTTGTTTGGATTTGCGAAGCATTATTTTAAAAAACAGATACTTGAAAGTAACAATATTTTTTAATATTATTTTTGCATCTTTATTAAACAAAAACGTTATTTTATGTTTTGGCGCGATTTAATTTTTTATTTATGATGTAAGACTGGCATAATAAAATATTTTCGAAGCAAACTTTTACAAAATATTTTTAAATTTTCAACTGAAAGCTCTTTTAAAGATGTTTTTACAATTTTCATTAGCCACTGGTGTTTTTTAAAGTTGTTTGAAATACGCATGTTTCCAATCTTTGTAATTAACATCAAATAATCTTTGATAGCTATTTTAGAATAATATATTTGAAGAGAGCTTAAAGAAAGTTACTTCGTCAAAATCTCACTTTCTGGAAAAACATTTGAAATCTGCTCTCGTTGATACTATGAATTTTTAACTGTAAAACTTTTTATTCTAATTTCTTCGTTTTTATTCATGTTAGCGTATGAGAATTTTTGATATTGTAGAATTTTTCGTAATTAAAATTTCTATTGAATGCATAATTTTGAAGGATTTTCACTCTCGACAACGTTACGTACGTTTTTTAAGCCAACTGGTGTCTATATATCCTCAATATCTACAACTGCTTCATCTAATGTTAAACCTTGGGATTTATAAATTGTAACAGCAAAAGCTAACTACAGAAGAAATTCTTTCCTTGAGCAATTTATGCTTCCATTTTTCCAGAATTTAATTATTGGGGGAATTGGTACGGACCAGTTCTTATAAGTTAAATTACTGTAGTATTCAAATTTATCCATGATTATTCGCGATATCTAGTCTGGTGGCTTGTGATTTTCTTTAATACGTGCAACAAAGACTAAAGTCCTATTCACTAAACTTTTTTCGGTCCACAAATAAGAACGTAACATTACTTTAGATCCAAATGTTAAAGTAAGAAATGGTTAAAGTCCATTTGCCGTTTCTGAATCAGCCAACTTTGCTTTAGTACATTTATAAAGAGCTTGAATCGAGACAACAACTTCACGCAGTTCTTTTAATTTTTCATTTATATAACAAATTTAACAATTAATTATATTTGTTTACAACTCTTTTGTTGCCACTTTACAAAAAAAAAATCCATAATACAATTATTTTAAAATGTTTAAGTGTCATCTGTGCAAACGATTTTGCGGAATAACGAAAACATATTTTATTTATTAAATTAATCATGATTCTATCTATAATTTCTTACTCCCTGATTTATATTTTTTCCTGAAAATATACGCGTTTCATTTTTTATTTATTTGCTAAAATGCGTCCGTATTGGAAATGCATGTAAAATAAATTAATTAAAATAATAATTTTTTCAACGTTTTACTGTAAAAAAAATTATATTGTGCAAATCTACAGATCATAATTTATTTTTTTGTTTAATTTGAAGTTAAAATATTGAATAGTTTATTTGTAAAGTGTACGACAAATTGTAATTTGAGTGGCCTAGTAGAGGATTCGCTTCGCTCATCCTAATTACAGAGAAAACAACATTATAATATTACCATTTGGCTGGGCAGTCAGGGGGTTAAGAAATACTTTTGTTACTATTCATATGAAGTAATGCTAGTATATGTCTATGCATTTACTATGACTTCATTAGGCATTTGGTAATAATAATAATTATTATTATATGCTTAATTGTCTTTGCACCGTTTGCGATTCTTTTATTTTAAACATACATTTCATTCTTTAAATTTAAAATAAATCTTACCTTCCTGAAAGAGTCATATGTAATAAAGCATAAAAAGTTGTAATATAAGTTAAATCATATTGTAATATAATATAATATTTTCTAAACATCTTCAAAAATTCTTCGTTATCCTTTGTCATATGAATATTTATTGAATAGTAAGCAAAACAACATCATTCGTTATCTTTCAGACAATGAATATTCATTAAACACTAATTGATCTATTTGGATAATTTTTAATTAATCTATCGTTAATGTTATTAACGTAAATGTATTTTTTTTTCTAAAAAAAGAAAAAAAACAGACTCCAAAAGTGTCATCAGCAAAATCCGACACTTTTTACAAATCTTAATTCTTTCCGTTTCTCGCGCTGAAACTCGGAGCTGTTCATTCATTTTTGTGGTACAACATTGACATTTTTCTTACAACCTACTCAATTAAAAATACATCCTTTCGCATTCGATATGCTATGCTCCCAACAATAATTCTTTTCTGCCGCTTTATCAACCCCCCTGACCCCAAATATCACCCTACAATGACTCACAATAGAGCAGGGGGACAAGCACAATGTCGCATCATTTCCGACAAACGCTCGATAGTATGGATAGGGGTATAAACTGATCCACATCGGAATAAGCCTGCATCTGTATTGATGATCGTATCCATTTTACTATGATAGGATGGGGAGATTTCTCAATAAATATGTTAAAATGCGTATTATTTTAAACTGTTTTTTTTTCCTTTTTTATGAAAAATAAAAAAAAAAATCTGAAATCTATATATCGAGATAATGATGAGAAAAATAGCAAAATAGTATTAATATTGATATTAATTAAGAATTTTCAGCTAAAATTAGATATATTGTGGGATGTATCGTATATATACAATTAGGAAGTTTTAAATATTGTATTATTATATTTTGCAATTACATGGGCTTAAATTAATTGATTTTATATTTTTAGTACTTTGCAACTTTCTCTATGCTAATATTTTTAAGTCGGGAAATTTTTTTTTTGTTTCCGAAGAAAAGATTCGAATTTTTTGTCAAATGTAGCCATCTGACATGAACCAATTGGATTATGTTCTAGATGAGTTGCAACAATCATATTGGCCAAATTCATTGCACATAAGGAAAATTATAGTGTTTTAAGTAAGTGCCAGATATGGCACACGGTGCAGTAAAGGATAAAAGCTGCTAAAGTTTTATGTATGGAAATCCTCAGTCTCATACTCATTGTTCTTAAATAGTCGTCAATAGCTTTACTAGAAAGGTGTCTTTTAAGTAATCTATTCCTTTTGAATGATCATATCTTATTAGCTTAAGGAATTTGTTTCATAATTATTGTTACATATTTTAAAACTGTCACAAATTAAAATTATTTTTGTAGCAATAATTTTGATGATACTATCCATTAAATTTCGTAATGATTGGGGTGGACAGATTTCTCAATAAATATGTAAGAAATCGTATCATTTTTCAGTACTGATACGGTTCTATTAATGAAAATTCTGAGTCACATATTCCTTTTTCTCGATAAGTTCTCTACACTCTTTTACTGCATCACTAGAAAGGTGTCTTTGGATTTAAAATAATGAATTGCTTTACATTAATTCTGTATTGTTAGATTAAGGGATTTCTTTCATAATTATTGTAGTATATTTTGTGATAGTCATAAACAGCGATTGCATCTCTAGCAAAAATTTTGAAGATACTATCTATTTTATAAAGATTAGCGTAGGATGAAATGGTTTTATTAATGAAAATCCTGAGTCACATCTACATTTTTCTCGATGAGTTCTCTACACTCTTCTATTGCATCATAAAAAGTTGTCTTTGTATTTAAAATAATGATTTGCTTTAGAATAATTATATCTGGTTAGCTTAAGGTATTTGTTTCATAATTAAGGACCAGACACATAGCACTAAGGCTGCGAGCGAACAGCACTACTTTTTATTACACTAAAAAAGCAATAAACCTATCTTTGTTTCCGAACGGAACAAAGGTGAAACCTCTTTAAATGATTTTTGAGGGACTGACCCTACCAAATTGACAAAGGAAGGGAAAGTTTTATCTACCCCCATCTTCAGTCGTAAAGCTGTCAACTGATTTCGAGTTCGAATTTCTCTCTTGAAGTTCAAAAAAGTTCACTGAAAAAGCAATTTATACATCAAAGCTCCGACACGAAAGATGAAAAATAGCGACGCCGCAAGAAGTTAGAGCTATGTGTCTAGCCCTTAACTTCTTGCGGTCAGGCGTCGCTATTTTTGATCTTTCGTGTCGGCACTTTGATGAATAAAGTCCTTTTTCAGTGAACTTTTTTGAACTTCAAGAGAGAAATCGAACTCGATATCAGTTGACAGCTTTACGACTGAAGATGGGGGCGAGATAAACTTTCCCTTCCTTTGTCAATTTGGTAGGGCTAGTCCCTCAAAAATCATTTAAAGAGGTTTCACCTTTGTTCCGTACGGAAACAAAGATAGATTTATTGTTAATTTAGTGTAATAAAAAACTAGTGCTGTTCGCTCGCAGCCTTATTGTTGTATATTTTATGATAGTTATAAACAACGATTGCATCTGTAGCAAACATTTTGAAGATATTACCCATTTTATAAAGATTATCGTAGAAAGATTTCTCAATAAAAAATATATTAAAATGCGAATTACATTTAAGACTTGATATGGTTTAATTAATGAAAATTCGTAATCATTGCTTCATTTGTTTCGATAAGTTCTGTACACTCATCTATTGCATCACTAGAAAGGTGTTTTTGAATTCAAAATAATGAATTGCTTTAGAATAATTGTATCCTGTTAGCTTATGGGTTTATTTTCATAAATATTGTTATGCCTTGTGATATTGCTATGTCATGATAATATGTATTGTATCAGTTTTGAATTTTATTATAGTCATATGACTGTAATAAAATACAGCTGCAGTACGAATATACAGTTGCAGTAAGACTGCAACTGTAGCAACAATTTTGATGATACTATTCATTTTAAAAATTAGAGTAGGAAGACTTTGTATAACTATGTTAAAATACGGATTCTTTTTCAGATCTGATACGTTTTTATCTAAGAAAATTATCAGTCTCATCTAATTTTTTTTCGAATAATTTTCTACGCTCTTCAATTGCACCACAACAAATGCGTCGATTTATTTTAAATAAAGTAGTAAAAAATTATATTCTGTCCTCTAAAGTTTTTTTTTTCATTATTATTGTTGTATCAACTTTAAATTTCATATTAATCACCACTAAAATTGTTTATGTCGCAACGATTTTAATAACCCTATCTATCTTATGGGGAAGGGAAAGAGGAGTTTTTTCAATAAATATGCTGAAATGCGTGTTGTATCAGTTTTGAATTTTGTTCTAGCCATATACTAAGATTGCAATTGTATCAAAGATTTTCATGATACTATTAATTTTACTAAGATTGGAGTAGAAAAATTTCTCAATAAATCTGTTAAAATGTGAAATCCTTCTAACGGCTGATAGTCCGGTCAAATTAGACATTCGAAGTTACCTAAATTCCCACCAAGCTGAAAATCGGTAAGATTGTTTCAAATATCATTAAAAATAAAATTTGAAAGTTCCCCTTCTTTCCCCTGTAAGGAAAAAAAATTATTCAAGGTCAAAGGTAAAAAAAATGAGTTTTTCGCGATTTTCAGCAAAACGGTAAGTTTTATCATAAAAATACCTCAGACAAAAATTGTAGATCATAAAATTATCTACAAAAAATTTATTAATACTTTTTTTTTCTACGAGCCACCGTATTTGAGATATAACGATTCAAATGTTGTTAAAGTTGTAATCGTCTTAATATGCACACGTTCCCACGCCACCTATGAGGTAGTGTACTCAGAGCGTTTTATTTTTACGTGGTTTCCGCAGCAGGCCTATTCCACGTGTCTGTTTTGATCCTGTTTAATTTGAAACTATTGAAAAATATTGGATATTAGCAGAGATTGAAAAGATAAAAGCAATTTAAGTTAAAAAAAAAGTAGTGAAATTTAATCGTCCGAGTCGTAACTTTCAAATTCTTCTTCTTGTTCTTGTTCGTCTTGTTCTTGTTCTTGTTCTTGTTCTTGTTCGTCTTGTTCTTGTTCTTGTTCTTGTTCGTCTTGTTCTTGTTCTTCTTGTTCTTCTTGTTCTACTTCATCTTCATCCTGAGTGCATGTAAATTGCGTTAATAGCGATGTATCGCATGTTGCCTCGTTGGAATCAAATGGATCCTCTACTGTTGGTGATTCAATATTAGAGCACAACCGGCCTTGACAATGTGTACATGCCGGAGAACAGAACAGTCCGATTTTTTTGCAACCACATTTACCACTGCATCCCTTTTTGCAGTTGCAAAAAATCGAGTTCAGCTGTTTTTCCGGCGCAGGTGGAAGTAAAGTGTGCACTGCTTCTAATGACTTGTTGACCAACTTCCAACCCCAGTCTGTAGGGTCTAGCTGATAACCAAGCCACACTTGAACTTGGTAATATACCCTAAAAAGATGTTGATGAGCAGCAACTGAGGTTGGAGGAAGACAAGCTAATTGTACTTGTTTTTTACTTTTGGTGTTTTTAACGAAACATGCATATCTATACTTATCTAAGCAGGTAGTTTTTTAGGAGCTCCGTACATAGAAAGAAGAAAGCGAATGCCGTTAGTAATAATTTCTTGCCGAGTAGAATTACTATTTTTAAAAACTTCAGCACATTCAATTAAATTTTGTTTCTCAAATAGTTTGAAAACTGTTATTTTACCCCTCCTGTAAAATGCAGATGTCGTATCACAGCCAGTTATTACGTGTAAAAATAGTACATGATTTTGACACTTTGCAAAAGTAGATAAACTTTTTGATGAATAAATTTCCGATTGATGTTGAGCTTTTCCTGGTTTAAGAAGAAAATAGTTTTTTCAGTTGGAGTTCGAGCAGTCAGTAATACAAGTAAGTCTATATCTTCACCAACAACAATAGTTGTATTTGTCAAATTGAATTGCTGTTTCAATTATCAATACATCAGCATCATTATTAGCTTGTCTTACCAATATATTTTCCGTAGTAAATCTTTCTTTCAACATTGAAATGAACCGAGACTTGTTGTCAGTACTAGAAAGAAATTTTTGTTGGCTGGTTGGAACTGTCATATTTTTATCAAATAAAATATCAATTGATGAAGATGTTGCTAAAGTTCGACGGCGCTGTTCTGCAGCTTTGGTATTTCTCGTGCAATCATTATAGCCATCAAATACGACAGTAATTCGGGAACCAAAATGTTGGCGTACATACTGTACGTATTTATCTAATATAACGTTGAATGTTGCTTCACTATCCCACACAACGCGATGTAGTAAGTATCCTCTGTCAATGATGTATGTCGCATTTGTGTTGTTAATATCAAAGTCTACCTTTTCGAAACAATCGTAAATTGCAGACTACTGTGTTTTACGCATCCCGATGTCATCAAATAACGATAGAGGGTAGGGAGATAGTTCATATTCAAAATAGTTTTCTATTTCATCTTGAAATGCTGCAGTAATACTCATGCGTTGGAACAACAATACGGGGTCTACAGGTACTTTTTCTTCATGAACTTTTATGGTACTAGTCATAGCTAAAAGAGGAACAACTTTGTCAGAGCGTTTTAATTTAAAATTATTGAATGTGAGTCCTGTCATTTTTGCCATAGAAGCAAGCCCAACTTCACGAGCTTTATAACAATTGATTTTATCATCACCAACGACACCACTCGCAATAGAAACAATTTTGCTAACGTCTGGAAAAGGATCATGCGTTGAGAACCACTCTAAAACGTACATCTTTAGCATCTCTTTTCATTCGCGAATCACTTGCATCAACATTAGGGTGGGTCGAAAAAATCGAATTTTTTCAAATCAACTATTAATAGTGCGGAAAAGTTGCTTTTTGTAATTATAAGGATAACGCAAAAAGAATTTTTGAAATCGGATAATATCTTTAGGTCGCGCGTCGCACTTGAAGTTCGGAAAAATTGACCAAAAATGACATTTTTTGAAATTAATGATGAAAATTAAAAAAAATTGAACCTACTTCTATTAATGCGGAAAAGTTTCCTTTTATAACATAAAAGATAACGCAATTTTTTTTTAAATCGATTAATACCTTTATGCTGCCCATCGCACTTGAAGTTCGGAAAATTTGATCAAAAATGACATTTTTTAGAATTAATGATGAAAAATTAAGAAATTTCGAACTTGCTTGTAATAGTACTCTAAAATCACCTTTTACAATTAAAAAATATTTTTTTGTGCTTTTTAGGTGCGTTCGTAATTATGTAAATACGTAGCACCTATAGTGGTCGTTCAGTTCGTCCGTCCGTCTGTCTATCCGCATATAACAACGCAAAAACTACCCAACCGAATCGTTTGAAATTTAAAATACAAAATTATTATATAATTTTGTCGAGTCAATTCAAATTTTATGAAAATTGGATGCATAGATCAATGGACAATAAAAATATTCCATTACATTACGGTCAATGGCGAAAAAAGTTTAAAATGTATTTTAATCGTTTGAAATTTAAAATAGATAATTATTACATAATTTTGTCGAGTTATTTCAAATTTTTTGATAATCGGGTGTATAGATCAATTACAGGGGCAATCAAAAGTATTCAATTACATTATGGTCAATGGGGAAAAAGTTTCAAATGTATTTTATACGTTTGAAATTTAAAATACATAATTATTACATAATTTTGTTGAGTTATTTCAAATTTTATGAAAATCGGATGCATAGATCAATTACAGGGATAATCAAAAGTATTCCGTTACATTACGTTCAATAGGGAAAAATGTTTCAAATGCATTTTAATGGTGTTATACTCATTCGAACTTCATAAAATTTGTATGCAACTATGAAGTACATAGTATAACATACATTTTACATAATTTGTGGTACATTTGTTATTGATTTACAAGGCCACACAAAAGTATTCCATTACATAATGGTATAGGGAGAACATTGTTTCATGAGCTTTTTAATTGTAATTCACTATTTACAATTTTATGAGATTGATATATGAGAGTAATATTTTTAAAGCTTCGTTATCGTACGAACGCACCTCATTTGCTACACTTGATGTGCAATTTCCAACTTTTTTAAATATATTAATGCTTTTAATTCGCGCATCGTACCTGATATTTTAAAAATATGATCAAAATTGTCATATGTTGATGAGAAAAATAACTTATAAACTGATCTTTTCCTATTCCATTTGATCAGTGCGCAGATGGGCTGTGAACACGTGTGGTTTTCAGTCTTCTCATGTGATGACCACAAACAGTAATGTTTCATTTGTAGGTATGTTTCCATTGAATAGTAAAACATTTCGATTTCTTTTCTTGCTTATTTTCTTTTAATTTATCGAAATTATTTAGCGATTTTGATAAACGTTAGTTTTATTACTCTTCGTTCAAATATTAGTATGTATAATAATCTAATTCAGCTGTGGCGAACGTATCAAAATAATTTCAGATTTGAGCTTTCGAATTTTTTCGTTAGAAAGGGTTGAAGCAATTTCGACATCAGTATTCTCAACTTTAACATTAATTTAAGAAAAACTAGTTTCTGAGTTGATATAACTTTGGTTTGTAACACGTTTATTAGCTTTCTCTTTTCTGTCGTTCCTTTTTCTAATCTTAATCTTTACTTTGAGATCAATGTTGGCAATTTTACCTATCCTAGTGCTTCTTTGGTCGTAGATAAACTTTTGTCCAATTTGTGGAATCTTTTTCTCCTTATCTAAGTTAAAGTTTATTAGTATGAGACATTTACAATGATCTAGAGAAACACAAGTCCTTTTAGATTCATGGTGCATTTGTATGACGCCACATCAAAAATCTTTAATGATTCAGTTTTGGATCCTGTAATTCCTGTTAAAACTCAATTTATTCTTATCTCGCTTAAACGATTTCCTAATTTTACAGTACTCTTCATGATAGGCTTTTATCAATTGCATGATTCTGGCCTTAGACTCTGTTGTTATTGAAGACTTTTCATAAATGTATTTGATTTTTTCACTACTATTTCTGTGACATCAGAAAAAACAAACTGACTTTTTCGATTGTGAAGCAATTTGCAAATTATATCTTATTTCAAAACAGCAGCGCAGAACATCTTCGTGTGAAGGCAGTTGATTCCTGTTAAAATCTTTTGAGAGCCAAATATTGGGCGATCCAAATCTTGCCTTGTAATTAACTTAGGTTTATCACTATACATACTATATTTGAACGAAGAGAAAAAAAAAACATATATGAAAATCGCTGAATAATTTCGATAAATTCAAAGAAGATAAGCAAGAAAAGAAATCGAAATGCTTTATCATTCAGTGGAAACATACCTACAAACAAACATAACTGTTTGTGGTAATCACGTGACAAGACTGAATACTACTTGCGTTCACAGCCCATCTGCGCACTAAGCAAGTGAAATGGGAAAAGATCGGTTTATCAGTCGTTTTCGTAATCAGCATATATCAATTTTGATCATATTTCTCATATTTCAGGCGACTTAAAAGCATTGACAGATTTAAAAAAAAATTAATTGTAAAAGGTAATTTTAGAGCACTATTACAAGCAAGTTCGAAATTTCTTTAATTTTCATCACTCCAAAAAATATCATTTTTGATCAAATTTTCCGAACTTCAAGTACGATGGGCTGCATAAATATATTAATCGATTTCAAAAAAAAAAAAAATTGCGTTATCTTTTATGTTATAAAAGGAAAATTTTCCGCAGTATTAGAAGTAGGTTCGATTTTTTTAAATTTTCATCATTAATTTAAAAAAATGTCATTTTTGGTCACTTTTTCCGAACTTCAAGTGCGATGCGCGACCTAAAGATATTAACCGATTTCAAAAATTCTTTTTGCGTTATCTTTCTAATTACAAAAGGCAACTTTTCCGCACTATAATTAGTTGATTTGAAAAAATCGATTTTTTCGACCCACCCTAATCAACATGCTGCTCGGTCGTATCCATCCTAACGTTAGCGAGATCTTCTAATATTTTACAAACGGTATTCATAGCATGCATACTATAAACCCATTTACTTATGACGCTCTCTTTTGTACTTCTCCCTTTAGCAATACCTCCATTTGTCTTCATGGCTTTCATCATAGACTGCTCGATTACTATGTCCGTTGAAGTTCCACAACTTAATTTGTCAGAACGCCTAACTATGAAAAATCCGTCTGAAAATCTTTCGTAAACTTCAAGATCTATCGAATTTTGTAACTGTTGCATATCTGCAAGTAAAGATGTCCAGATTTAGCATAAGGAAAATGTCCAGATACGTGAAAATAAGGAAGCATTTCTTTGACGCAGTTTAAATGAGCTTTCCAATCCCCCATACGCTCAGCTCTTAGGAACTCTTTAGCAATAGAAACCATATGAAAATACTGAATCCAAAGTTTTGCAGTTGGTCCTCGTTCCTCATATTCTTTTAATTTTTGATTCAATTTATTAAGTAAAGCTCCAGATACTTCATCATCATTTTCAATATCATTGTATGAAAGAGTGTTATCTAATATATGCTCGATATTTATGATTAGATCTGCATCCACGATGTCATCAATTTCAACTTCTTTTAATATTATAATTTCTAAAGTAAGCTGAAGTAGTGTATGAGCTCGAATAGCTCATGCGTAAGCATGACCATTGAGCATTTTTTCTAATGATTTTACCGCATAGATTTCTGCGAGTACTTCTTTCATGCCGCTTCCTTGCATAATATGACCGATTGCTCCCAGAAAGGACATCAGTAGATGAAATCCTCCGAGTCTGACGATGATTTTTGATACTTCAGAGCCCTCAGGTGCGGCTGATACAATTTCTCAAGCTTTAGCGTACAGGGGCTGGTCGAAAGACACCATGCATACATTGTAGCCATACCGTTTTGCATTTTCTAATGCACAAAGTAAAGTCGTACAGATAGTATTATAGTTACTGGCTGGTTGGTGAATAAACGGTAAAAATGAAATTTGAGATTTAGAGTAATTTATATGATTATTTGTTAAACGTTCAATAAAACCATTCCAACCAGGTAAAGACTCATTTTTCCATTTCCCATAAAACCATACTGCATCAGCTTTTTTGAGGAAAGATACCGTTTCAGTTCCATAAACAAAACCTGTAACATTTATTTTACTGTAACCTACTACACCGTCATTTTGATAGATCTGTATCGACACATGAGCTTTTGATTTGAAATCTTTTGCTGAAAGAGCTTCTTTTATTCGTGGCATAGGCTCTTCTAGTAAAACTGAATTTTTAGGAGTAACAATTTGAATAATACCCATTATGTGGAGTGTGTTATTGCCGTCGAGCGTATTCACATTAATATCAGCATTGTCGGCAACGTATTGAAGGAGTGTGCCACTTTCTGGTGATAGGACATGAGGAGGACGATGAAAAACTGCTGCTGCCTCATACATTATTGTTTCATTATAAGATGCACATAAACCAAATGACGAAAAGATTTGTATAAGACGTTTTGAACCGAACCTTCGATGAATAAAAACATCGAGGCCTAATTGTAATTTAGACTTAAAAGACCTTGGTCGAACAGCAGTCATGATACTATGGCAAATATTTGTGCATACTAATTTGAAATGATCTAAATTTGATCGTTTATTCTTTAAAATCACTCGTTCTACAAAATATGTCAACGATTCTGGGATTTCATTATTTAAATCTTCAAACATGCGACCTGGTGGAGGGTAGTTAGAATTATCAAACACTGCGGTTTGAATATCTTCGCGAATGATATCTGCAGCTGCCTCTAGGACTCTGAATCGTTCTTCTTTTTTATTCATTTTTTTTCGTACCAGGCTTGATTCAAAATATCATGATAATTATCTACTAAGCATATGAATGTTGATGCTCCCGATTTCTCAGTGATAATAAGTTTATCGCCATACTTCAGTTTTAGTCGTAGCTTAATCGTTCTGTTATCTAAAGTCGTAGTTTTGCAAATATTCTTTAATTCGTTTAAAGTAAACTGACAGTCATCGCTATTTTGCATGTAAGTAAATATTTCCTCCATTGCCCGATCCGTAGCTTCGTCTTTAGGACGACCGATTTTAAGTCCAGTGGAAGGTTTTATGAAAGAAGCATAGCAATCGTGATGATATTTAGTTTCCGCAGCAACTAAATCATATTCAAATTCGAGTCGAGCAAGAACAGCTTTTGCTGTATTATCGTTACGAGTCCGAGCTATTTCCAGAATTGAATCTTTAAATTGAAGTGTACTTACTTGACTGATTCGACGGCGAATATTTGAGGGTTTTCTTTTCTCATACTCTTCATTCAATTCCTGGCCACAAAATAGACATTGTTTTTTAGAACAAAAAGCTGATTCACTCGAACGTAATCTAGTACGAGGAGCACTTTCTGTGGATGTACTGGCTTCTTGTTCTTCACGTTGTCTTTTATTAGCTGCAGCAATAGAACACTTTCGAGTATAAATTTTACGACAATTTTCATGTATTGTCACAGATTTTTGATTTTTTAGATACTCCAAAAATTCATCTGCTCTTTCGGTACTTGCATTAATTAATGTCTTCATACCACGTTCAACAGTAACAATTTTACTTTCAGTTAAACGTTTAGCGCAAATAAAACAATATTCTGACATTTTTGTTATAAAACTCAAAACAGCACGATACAGGTTAGGATAAACACGTGTTTTCACTACCAACTGGCGTTCAAGACTAACAGTATTTCATTTATTATAGCAGGTGTAAGACCCTAGCCACGCACACAATTAAACAGGGGACAGATGTTTTCTCAAGGTACGATCAAGGTTTATCTATCTTAAGGTTGTTCCATTTAAAGAACAGCCAATCAGAGTAGAGCAGGACTGAAACGTCACGCGGATGACAGAAACGGAGATCGAACAGCTGTGATAATGTAAATAGATGCGTAAAAAGTAGAAAAATGTGGTAAATAAATTTTTCAAAGCAGATCTTCGAAAGTAAATTGAATGAAATCTCTCTCCTTATAAATTTTTTGTAGATAATTTTATGATCTACAATTTTTGTCTGAGGTATTTTTGTGATAAAACTTACCGTTTTGCTGAAAATCGCGAAAAACTCATTTTTTTACCTTTGACCTTGAATAAAATTTTTTCCTTACAGGGGAAAGAGGGGGAACTTTTAAATTTTGTTTTTAATGATATTTTAAACAATCTTACTGATTTTCAGCTTGGTGGGAATTTAGGTAACTTTACCC
Source organism: Maratus speculifer (assembly GCA_964019185.1). Taxonomy (NCBI): domain Eukaryota; kingdom Metazoa; phylum Arthropoda; class Arachnida; order Araneae; family Salticidae; genus Maratus; species Maratus speculifer. The sequence continues at coordinate 95,570,430 of OZ025302.1, forward strand.
TTATTTTTTGGTTTAATTTGACCGGACTATGATACCCGTGAATATTCTTAATCACATTTAATTTTTTAACACGTTCGCTGCCGCTCTCGCGATAGCGCGTGATATGACACCAACGGTAAGGGGTCATATCACGTGATATGACCCCTGTGTGATGCGGGGTGATGTCCAATAGCCAGTCACGCGCTGGCGCGGGAAAATCTTTCACTGATTCTTTGTTATAAAAAGTAAATCGGCTTCTGGGAAAAGCCCACTTCTACAGTGCGGCATTAACTATCATCACATCTTCATGTAAGTGGCAACAAAAGTGTTAATATTTCTTGATACTGATCACTGTCACCACAGCAAAGTCGTCTTTGGATTTAAAAAAAGAATTCCTTTAAAATAATTATATTGCGTTATCCAAAGGTGTTTTTTTTTATAATTATTATAGTATCAACTTTGAATTTCAAATTAGTCACACACTAAGATTGTTTAAATAACAATAATTTTAGTAATGCTATTCATTTTATGGAGACGGGAAAGAAGCGATTTCTCGATAAATATATTGAAATGCGAATTACTTTTTAAAGCTGATATGGTTTTGTTTATGAAAATTCTCAGTCGTATATTCATTTACGTTGAAAAGCTAATGATAGTCACCAGTTGTAGTACAACAGTTCGTCATTGGATTTTAAGTAACAGATCCCTTTAAATTAACCCTTTAATTGTGTTGCTCGAACCGGCTTCGTGCAACAACACTTTACATACTTTGCATAGTTTGTTACTAATCTTTTTGATACCACTAATTTGTAATTGTAAATTTCTCTTTATTCGTTGTCACATATTTTTCGATTATGTAAGATAAATCTTTTATTTGAAAAAAATGGTGTTTAGCTGCTATTACGAATTTATGTTGTCAAAAACAATGCAACAGTTAAGGAGTTAATCATATTGTTTATCAAAAAGGATTATTTTCATAATTATTGTTGTACCAATTTGTATTTTTATAATAGGCAAAAACAAAGATTTCATTTATAGTAACGATTTTGATTAACGTATCCCTTTTACAAAAATTGGGCTGGAGAGATTTTTTATAGATTTATAAAGAATGCTTTATAATTCTTTGAATTGAAAATTTCATCATGACCATTTATGATCACTTTGACGATTAATGTGATAGAGAAGTTAGTAGTATGTTAAATTATAGGTAGTTCTAACATTTTCATAAGTAAAAATATCTAATAATTCGAAATTTGCTTTTAATATGTTTCATCAGCAAAGAAAAAATAGCATCGTAACAATGTATCATATTCTTTAATGAATGATAATGAAATTTTACTTACAAATTTATTTTAATAGAATTGTGATTATCTAAGGTAAATTTTAAAACTAGGATTTCCCTCAGAGGGATTAGTCTGAGCGATATTGCTTAAAACAAAGTTTTAATAATAGTATGTTAAAAGTTTAAAAAAAAGAAGATTGATTATATACTTTAATTTATTATATACTGTCACAAATCGAAATGACAAAAAAATAACAAAGTGAATGGTACAATTGCAAAATATTACATAGAAATTCCTATACGCGGTTGAAAAAATGGGAAATCAAATTATACAAAACAGCCATGCATGGGTATAAAATTCGAAAATACGCAATACATTAAAAGTAACATCGATAATAAAGCATTAAAATATCTTGTATCGGAATTTGAACTCTTTGAAATGTCGTAGGGAATATACACACCAATTTTAGTACCTAAAAGTGGCGCAAATCATGATGGTTGAGTAGAATGAGGAAATTTTTTATATGGTGTATGGTGCCTTTAAATAATTAGAACAAAATAGTTAATATATAAAATAATATAAAGTTTACATCTGTTTTCTATGCATGCGATGAAGTTTTCGATAAAAAGTTGGGGTATTCTCTCTTTAAAAAATTATGCATAAAAATCTCGAAAACGCCAACAAAGGAATACAATGTGGCCTTTCGAGTGTGTTCCAGGTATGATCAATCTGGTGTAAATGGGTCGTGCATGCTGGTCACTACATGCGCTGTTTTGTTTTCTTTTCAAACTCATTCTCATGAAATTGAGCTGTATTTCGCTTTAGCATGCATAAAATAAAACGAATTGACAATCATGAATGTGGTAGAGAGTTTACAGAGGTATACGCCGTATACTTTTTGGATTTTTTACGAATCGCTCTCTTTCTCAAAAAGCTGCAGTATATACATTATTTGGTATATTCTTTAAATTGAGCGTATACTATCTGATTAGAGCGTAAATTCTGTTTTTTTACGATTATACCACTGTTGGAAATGTCTATAGTATAAGGTACTACTGAGATTTGAATACCTCGTCTGCATAAGCTTTGAGCCGTCAAGTGTCATTATAAGTGATTTACAAATCTGAACATATTTTTCAGCATAACATGCTCGCTCAAATACGCCATTGTGAACTCGATTGTGCAGTTTTACCCGAAAAAGTTATTATTTAAAAAACCTGCTAGTGAAATTGAGAAAATGACTAGAATAGTAAATCTGAAAAGTTAATATCAACCCCTCCCCATACTAATTTGTAATGGAATTTTTTTGTGGTGACGTGTAAATGAAAATAAATATTTTTTGCGCGGCATGTTCTACAAAATATATATTCTAGTGCCCTTGATAAATGGATATCATTTTCATTATGTTTCTACGGTTCATTATGTTTCTAACATCATTAAAAAATAATTGGAACTTTTTCATCCCATCGGCCATAATGTAACGGAATACTTTTGACTGTCCCTATATTCGAAATATTTATCCGATTTTATTAAAATTTGCAATGACTTAACAAAATTTGGCAACAAATAGATATTTAAAATTTCAAACTATTCGGTAGGCTAGTTTTTGTGCTATTATATGCGGACAGACAGACGGACGGATCAGACGATGACTATAGGAACTAAATATTTATATTAATTAGAACACCTAAAAAATAGTTAAATTTAAAAGCGCATGCAGAACTTGAAAACGCATTTCCAGATATTATTGCTCAAAGACAGTATTGTAACCGATTTCTTTTGTGTTTCTCTGTAATTGGATTAAAAACGCTATGAATATCCTGTTAAAACGTTATCGTAATGAAATTCAGAGATTTATACAAGTTTCACACATTTGCAATAACGTAATTTCATTAAAATACTCTTCAAAGGATTTCCCCCAATAGACTATAATTTAGTGAAATTCTTTTGGGTGTCCTAGTAGATAAACTATTAATCCCACATACTTCATCTACAATATCAAACATGCCTAGGGGACCCTAAATATAGTTTACCTTGCAACCACATCAATTCATTTAATGCCAAAAAGAAAAAGAAGCTAGCCAAAAAATTTAGAACAGGATATGGTACACTTTTTTTATATAATTGGCGACAAAATATCGTTATTTACATTGCATGGTAACCCGGCTTTTGTTTTTTTATTAAAAAAATTGTTTGTTTATTTTTTCAATATTAATTTAATCTAGATTTAATTGTGTTTTTTAATTGTTACTTTCTTTTTAAAATAATAGAAATTAATTTAAAAATAATTTGCGCCAAATCCGATGCGTATATTATATCTCTGCCCTAATTTTATGGTACTTTTCCAATACCTTCACCTTGGCATTTTTATAAATCATGGTCCAGTTTGGGCTTCAGAAATTGAGATTTCAAACCTGATGATCGTTTATGTTTATTTTTTTTACTGATAAATACGGCACAGATATCATATTTATGTGTAAAAATATAAGCTCACGTTAACGCGATTTTTTCTCCGCCAAATTGACGAGAAATGTTGTTTTTGAGTATTGCTATAAGTATTTTACAATTTACGATTTATTGTGATATTTATATTTTTTATTATATTTATCATTATGTTTATTATTTATAACTCTTTATTCATCGCTTCAACTTTTGTTTCTTTTCCCTTTCTTTCTTTCTTTTATTTATTTATTTATTTAATATGATACTACTCTGTTATCCCGTCGACCGATTTCGCCAAATTATACAAATCCCCAAACTAATAGCCAAATTATACATATTGACATAATTTTTATTTTAAATAATAAAAAAACAAATAATTAGTAGAATATTAATAAAAATACAAATAAAAAGTCGAAATAAAAATCACTTAATGACGTTTTCAACACGTGTATCGTATTTAATGTGATTGAATTGACATTCACGATCATCCATTATTGGCATTTAATCTTATAATTTGGCGATAGTATTTTGGTCAACGGGATAACAGAGTTGTACCTTTTTTATATTACTTGATTATTCTGTCGACCGAAAAAGTAACGCCAAACAATAAGATAAAATGCCAATAATGAATGATCGTGAATGTCGCGTTCAATCGCATTAAATACGATACATATGTTTATGAACGTGAATGGCGCATTCAATCGTATTCAATACGATACATGTGTTTAAAACATCATCAAATGATTTTTTATCCCACTTTTTATATGTATTTTTATCAATATTTCACTAATTTATTTCTTCTTTCGTTACTTAAAATAAAAAATATGTCAATATGTATAATTTGGCGAAATGAATCGACGAGATAACCAAATAGTACCAATATTTTATTTAAACACGCATTTTATTTAAACACGGCAGAATTGTTTCCAATTCGCATATGCGAAACATAAAAGATGCTAATGGCGGTTATAAAGTGCTATTATAAAGAATATCATTAATTCTCAAGTACTCAAGTTACTAAGAATTAAGGCTTTTTTCTTTAGAATTAACAACAACAACAAAATTATTTTCCAGTTTGTTTCTTAAATTTAAGTATAATTTATTGTACTTAAAAATTGCTTGCGTATTTTCTTTGCTCCATGTGCTTAAATTTGGGAGTTTAACGAAAACATCCACCAGTAAAAAGTGACGCACACCAAATTCCTGTGACGTATGCAAATAAATTATGCCTTTTCATCAGTTTTTTAAGGATAACTTTTAAACTATTTGGAACTAATTTTTGAAAGTAAGTGCATTCACGAAGTTACCTTTATAGGTACCTTTTGGTACAAGCAGAATCGAAATCCGACAAGTACTTTTTGAGATTTGCTTGACGAAAGAATTTTTTTGACTTTTAATATCGTTACGTACTCTGAGTATAAGACTTCGCTACGCTCAGACAATTACTTTGCTTTAAACTGTGAATTGAAAATACCATAATAAATATCACAAGGATCTACAAGTGATATTAATATGATTATAATCGTTTTATGATATGTTATAAATCATAAGCATTATTTGAAAAATAATTAGACAATGTGCTTCTTTGCTAAATAATTTAAAATATTAATAATATATACCCTTATTTTTTAAAATTTCTAATACGTTCTTAACATTATTGTACTCTTTGCTTCAAAAATAAATAAATAAATAAAAATAAAGGAGGGAGAGAGAAAAAAGAAATTGCGAAACTTCTCGCTTATATATTAAGAAGTTTTTTTTAGTTAAGAAGAAATATATACGGTTTTATATCAGAGATAATTGTATTAGACACTTAATAAATCTCAATTACTGTTATTAAATAATAATAATAATAAGCTGTTGAGCTTTGCAAGCACCAAAATTCTTGCCGTAAATTGAAATGTATCTTCTATGCATCTCAAGGTTATACTTTTTTTGCTGTTATGCTATTCTTGTTGCATTTTTTCCTTCTTAAAACGGAGCTGAAAGTTCGCATAATTATTTTTTCTTACAATTAACAAGTAATTTACACACTTGGATATTACGGATAATTACGTTAATCGTTTCCGAAAATAGTGTCTCTTGCAAGCAGTAATTAATATCTTTTTTCAGGATCGGTCTGATATTACCTTTTTTAAAAGTAAAAGATGGTATGCCATAATTAATTTTTTTTCGATTATTTTTTTCTTTACTCTGTTTATCGTATAAAGCCTTTTTCCACCATATCACTGACGAACCTTTAATGATGTAATCCATTTTTTTGTCTAACTTGGTTTGACGTAGATTCTCTCTTTCAAGAGAGTTTGAATTTAGTTGTTTAAGTGCCCATATTACTGAATGAAAAAGACCCGGATGACAATGTTAAGTCTATTGGGGCGTTCTTTTCAAATATTTTTTTTTTTTTTTTTTTTTTTGCATTGGGTAGCTGATGACGATCTAAATGACGACTAAAAAAATACTCTAACTTTCGAAACCTGTTAGATCCGGTTCTGAAATTGAAACTATCATAATATTAAAAAATTTGTAATTATTTGTTCTTTTCAATAATTTTTTTTTTTTTTTTTGCATTGGGTAGCTGAAGACGATCTAAATGACGACTAAAAAAATACTCTAACTTTCGAAACCTGTTAGATCCGGTTCTGAAATTGAAACTATCATAATATTAAAAAATTTGTAATTATTTGTTCTTTTCAATAATTTTTTTTTTTTTTTTTTTTTTTTTTGCATTGGGTAGCTGATGACGATCTAAATGACGACTAAAAAAATACTCTAACTTTCGAAACCTGTTAGATCCGGTTCTGAAATTGAAACTATCATAATATTAAAAAATTTGTAACCAAAATCGAAAAAGTAAAAGCCCTCAGCTGTTCTATGCAAAAACAATCATGTAAAAATATTAACATTTGAGCGAGATATTTCAAAAGAACGCCCCCATACACGTAACATCACCATCCTGGTCTTTTTCAATCAGTAGTGAAGGGTCTTAAAAAACAAATTCATTGAAAAAAAATCTGTAAAGTTACTAAGTTCTAGGAAATTGTAACGGCAACAACAAAACAGATACACCTTTGCACTGTAAATCCAAAAAATCTGTAAAGTTACTAAGGGTTTTTTGGAAACTGGGATGCCAAGAATTTTTTATGTAACAGCAACCCAATATATAGATAAAATTTTAGTAATATTACTGTAGTTTTAGTAGGTTCTTTTGTAAAACTACAGATTTTTTAGCTTTGCAAAAATTAGCTTTTTATGTTTACATTTTTTTTTTAAGTGCAGAGATAAAATTTTAGTAAGCATTCAGATTTCTGTAACTTTATATAAGTAGAATTACAGATTTTGTTTATGGTATAGTCCGCAGTAGACATTTAATTTTGCTTAGTTTAAATATTATCACTTTTTACATTTAAAGAAAATACAGCTCTAAATTGCCCGATTTTGATTAACTGAAGACTATATATTGTAATATATACAGGGTGAGTCATAAATATCGAAACAATAGGCTATCTCCTCAAATATTGCCCCTAAACCCATACTTATAATTGCAAAGTTTCATAAAAAAATGATGAATTTTTTGATAAGATAAGTTGCAACTCCATGGGGGGGTCTGTTTTAAAAAATACGAAAATGAAATTTTTATACGGCCCCCAGAGGATAAAATATCCAATTAAAAAAATCTTCCTTATCCATTTCTGAATTAAACAAAAAAAAAAAATTCATCTCGATATTTACAAATCCCTAAAAGATATTAAAATCCAAAAATTTCCAAAATTCCTGACTTACACCACTTAAGCATACCTCTGAGCGCAGCGAAATCCGTTCATATGAAGTGAAATTTAGGGATCTACATATATTTATGCATTATTAAAGGTCGATCCAAGACAATACTTTAACTTTTAGATATAAATTAAAAGCGTATAGTTTTTGGCTTTAAAATTCGTTGAAATATGCTAGATGTCTACAATATTTCGACCTTGGCGCCAATCTCGTAACTGGCACGACCCAATGACCGGACCGTTTTATTAAACACTTATTAAAAGTGTTATTAAATTAAGTGATATTAATTAAACTCTCATTAAAAGTGTCTTAAAAACTTATTGGCGCAGGCACTAAGTTTAGTAAATATAGTAATAGCGATAATGACGCTTCTATTAGCGGAATCATTGGAAATATATTTTGATAAATTACATAGAAATATTTTCAAAAATCTACTTTATACTACAGTTAAACCGCCATACCGGACACTCCCGAATAGCGGACACCTCTATTTAACGGACTATTTTCCAATCCCCACTCTCAAAATCTAAATTTTTCAATGTTTAACCTCTGAATAACGACATTACGAATAGCGGACACTATTTAAGGTGATAAAGGATGAAAAAGTATTTTTTAAGCAGAAATTTCTTTTTAAAAAAGTAAAAAGGCCTCTAAATTTATCAGGGAATTTTGTGATCACAGATAAATTGGCTGGGGAAAATCCCCCTCCCTCTCCCACGTTCAGTGTTGAATTGAAGGGGTTTCCCAGGAGGGACATCCAGAGCATTGAAATATCCCCTCGGAAAATTGAGATTTTATGCTTTTAACAGTCAAAATGTGCAATCCCCCTCCCCGACTGGAACTCTATAATGTCCAATAATGTCACTTGTAAAAACAAATTACATGTAATTGCAAGCACAAGTTAACTTTTGTAACAGGGTTTTTCACAAGCATGTAATAAACAGTGGATAAAGGTGTGTACAATTTTATTTCAATCCCATTGCTTAAAAAATAATTTTAATTTCTGATTAATCATATAACAGAGGTTTTAGGACACATAAAAGTCAATTAATGAAATGTTAAGCATTTCTTAGCGGTCTTTGAATCTCTATGGTTTTTCCAATAGCAGACACCTCCGAATAGCGGACAATTTCTGCGTTCCCAAGGTGTCCGTTATTTAAAGGTTTTACTGTATTCAATTTCAAAATTTATGATGGTTTTAAACCTACTTTTGCTTTTTTCTATATTTAAAAGAAGAAGGTCTTGGATTTATGAAAATTTTGAATTCCGGTTTTCGATGGATTCACACGTTTTAGGGGTCAGAGATACCGAAAAGCATGTTTTTATGAAATATCTGTCTGTGAGTCACAGCACAATGAAGAAATTTGAAATCGACGTGATAAAAAAAATAAAGTTTAAATCAACTGACGCATTTAAACAGTAATTAAAGTAGGTGCGAATGGCAAAACTTAAAAAAAATCTGAAATCGAAACTATACAGCATTTAAACGTTAGTAGCCTATTTTTGCCCATCTTAAAACTAAATGAACTTTTCTGCATCAAATGTTTTTATTTCAGTATTTCTCCTTTTTGAACTGACATAAGTCAATAACCGTCGGTTACGGTAACTTTTCAGCTCAGAAAATTTACTTTTAAAAATATGATTTGTTTACAAAAATTGCATCTATTTTTTATATTGCTATTTTAAATACGTTTATTTTTTTAAATAAATATTATTTAAAGTGCTGAATTAAAATTGAAAGTTAGACATTTTCATTTAATCGAAAGAAAAAAATTCAACGCGACAAATAATATTTTGAGTCATAACAATTTTAATTTAGTCTAATTTTTTTTTAAAATTATTAAGAAGTCGTATGATGTGATAATGCTTACAAATTGTATGGTTAACCATCACAAAACAATCAAAAATCCAACTTTATTAATAAATAAATAAAATGAATGTTTCCTGTACCCATTACAGCAACATTGTTTCTTCAATTACACGCATTTCAATTTGTGTCTGATCCCTTGAAACCTCACGATTTATTAAACATAACTCTCTGAGTTTTGAAGATATCAAGATGATTTTTTTTTTTTTTTTTTTTTTTTTTTTTTTTTTTGTTCAGTTCAGGAATGGATAAGGAAAAATTTTCTAATTGGATGTTTTATCCTCTGGGGGCCGTATAAAAATTTAATTTTCGTATTTTTTAAAATAGACACCCCATGGAGTTGCAACTTATCTTATAAAAAATTGACCTTTTTTTATGAAACTTTGCAATTGGAAGTATGGGTCTGGGAGCAATATTTAGGGAGATAGCCTATTGTTTCTATATTTATGACTCACCCTGTATACATTCTGTTTTTTGTTTGCAAAAAGATATTTTAAATACATAGTAATTTCTGTATGAATTTTTTATAGACATACATATTAAGAAGTAAAACATGATGTTCACTAATAGTTTATAAATTTTGAATCAGAAACTTATTTACGATTTAATTGTAATTTAATGCAAATGGAGATATTTGTAAAATACCGTTACAACCTATAAACAACGCCCCAGGACTCAGTTTAAGAAGATAAAAAAATTGTTTATCACAAAATATTACAAAATCAAAAAGTAAATTACTGTCATGTTACTTCTCACAACATTATTTTTGTCAATGAGTGATACCAATAATTAAGGAGTTCAGAAGTCAATTCGATTAACTCCATCAAACAGAAATGCTCATTTTTAATATTTAAGGTTATTTATATACATATATTATACATTATATATATGTACATAAAGAACTGTTATTTTGTCCATAATATTTTGTTTATATTCATTAATTGTCTCATAATCAAATATAATTCATAAGTATTGTATATGTTACAGGCCAAACCCGATTTTAGGCCAAACTAGATTGGCCTAGGCCAAACTAGTCTATCCTAATGCCCATCGGATAAACTAGTTTTTCCTAGGCCAAACTAGTCTATCCTAACGCTCATCGGATAAACTAGTTTTTCCTAGGCCAAACTAGTCTATCCGAATGCCCATCGGATAAACTAGTTTTTCCTAGGCCAAACTAGTCTATCCGAACGCCCATCGGATAAACTAGACTTTCCTAGGCCAAACTAGTTTGGCTGAACGGTCATTAGGATAAACTAGTTTAGCCTGCTATTCATTGGTTTGAATTAGTTTATCCTAGGCCGAACTAGATTGTCCTAGGCCAATTCAATTTGGCGTGATTTTTTTTAATCTAAAGACCGCCACGGCGCCAACTTTCTAGTTTTGATCTAATTTAGCCTAGGCCAATGCAGTTTGACTCAATTTTAGCTCACAGACTATCAAAGTATGAGAGCTAATGTGCAGCAGATTCTGTGTGTGTGTATGTAACCATGTACGCATGTATGTACGTATGTACATACGTATGTACGTAATGCGATAACTCCTGATAGAACTATCCAATTTGCTTCAAAATTTGGACATAGATTTATCCTGATAACGAACTTTCCTGATTAGTTTCAGGAGTTCATTGGATAAGAATAAGGGAAGGGGAACAAAAGGCTAAGCCCCGCAACCCCCCCCCCCACTCCTTAATTTTTTTAAGTCAGTTTTCATGCAAAAGTATCAGATTTTATTAAAATTTTAGGTACAATATCAGTTTGATAAGGTACATCCATGATTAGTTGTGGGTGTTCATTTTTTACATATAAAGAAAGGAGGAATGGGGGGTAACACTCTTAATTTATGTAAATAGATTTTTCAGGGATAATTTACCGATTTGTTTCAAATTTTGGATGTAGGTTTCTTCAGATAAGGCGTTAACCTGATTAATTTTGGGGGTTCTGAGTTTAAATATAAAGATAGGGCGGATTATTTTTTCAATTGGATGAAAACTTTTGGTTTTATTAAAAGATTTTTAATTCGTAACAGATATTGGTTTTCACACACATCACTTCAGGCGAAATTGTTCATATTAAAAAAGTAATTATCCGAATCCATTTAAAAATAAGAAAAAGCTTAAATAAAGCCATGACACTTGAAATTTAGGATACGGCGGGGAGGTAGAGTAAGGGGACGCTAGATTTTTTTTTTAAAGCTCAGCGTTTTTTTTTAAGTTTTAGCTGCTAATTAAATATTACCAATTTTGTGAAACTTTTTGAAACATAATATAACATGATGTTAAATATTTAAGAAAAAAGATGAGGCGTCAAATACCACTATTTTCTATTAGTAATTTTTGTAAAAATGTTAAATTCTTGTTGGAATTGTTGAAACTTTGTGATAGTTTATAACATGTGATAAAAAATTGTATAAAAAGTCCCATTACGAAAGGGAAAGAGGGGGGGGGGGCAAACAAAATCAGGAAATATAACGGAAATTCTAAGTTGATCTATTTGAAACTTTAAGATAGTTTATGACATATGATATAAATTTATAAAAATACATTTCGCATTTAATGCCACTATTGAAGAATAGTGATTTTTTTCAAAAATCTCAAATTCTTGTTTTGAAGCACCGCGACATCGAGTAACATATCTACTGATAGATTCTTTAACGGAGTTTTCTTAAGATACAGTTTTGTTAGTAATAAGGTGCTCTCCCTGGTGATGGAATGTGTAACTAATGCGAGAACCCTGGTGTTGGAATTTGGAACTAATACAACGCGATTTAGGTATTTACGAATGTTGAATCGAAAGGAAAGAAACATGATGATAAATACTTAAAAAAAAAAGGATTCCGCATCGAAATACCAATATTTTCTAATAGCATTTTTTGTAAAAATGTTAAATTCTTGCCGGAACGTTTTGAAAAATCCGTAACAACGTCTTTCAAATTCTAATTCAAGCTGAAATTTGATGAAAATCTGTGTATTAGTACTATTTCAGATATTTGAATTATCGCAGAAGTCATAAAAAAACTGGATAGAAGCGCTACCTATTGAGCCATTTACTCTAAAAACAAAAGAATATTAATTTATATCAGGGACTAACTGAATTTGAAGTTTGATGAAAATCCATGCATTTCTTCTTGAGATATTGCGATAATCATGAATAATGCCACATAGCAGCGCCACCTGTTGCACGATTTACTCCAAAAACTAAAAAGTACTTTTGTACTTTTTTATATCAAAGACTAACAGAATATGGAGTTTGATGAAAATTCATGCATTAGATCCTGAGATAGATCTATTGCAATAATCACGAATAATACCGTATAGCGGTGCCACCTTTCAAGAGATTTACTCCAAAAATTACAGAATACTAATTTATATCAGGGACTTACAGAATCTAAAGTTTGATGAAAATTCGTGCATTAATTCTTGCGACAGAGCTATTTCGGGAATCGGGAAAATTGAGCACAACAGCGCAACCTATTGAACAATTAACATGAAAACGTAAAAATAATTAGTTAATATCACGGATTTACTGATTCCGGAAGTTTGATGAAAATCCGTAAATTAGTTATTGAAATAGTTTTGATGCAAATCAGTAAAAATGCACTTTAGAAGCGCCATCTGTTGAACTATTTACATGAAAAAGTAATCAGCATCGATTTATATCAGGGACTATTTGATATAAATTTTTATCAAATTCCGTTCATTAGTTCTTGAGATACAGATATTGTGAAAATTGTGAAAACTGCAGCATATCATAGCCATGTTGAGTGATTTACTTCAAAATAGAAACAACACCAACTCATGTCATGGACGAACTGTATCTAAAGTTTGATGGAAATTTGATGGTATTAGTTATTAAGATAAAGCTGATGCGTAAATCGTAAAAAATGCAAAACAGCAGATCCACCTGATGAGCGATTTACACCAAAAACTAATCAGCATCAATTTAGATCAGAGACTACCTGAATATAAATTTATGTTAAATTTCGTTCATTAGTTCTTCAGCCGCGTCCTCATAGCCTGCGGCAGCGTATAGCAGGTGTGCTGCACGCGCACTGCCGAATGCCCTCTTCCTTTTCGAAAGAACTTCGAAGCGAACAATATTTAAATCGTAGCAAGCGTGCTGAGCACGCACCGCCGAATGTAACCCTCCTTTTCGAAAGAACCTCGAAGCGAACGAAATTCGAACTATATCCCCGCTGTCCACGCCAGTCCGATAGCGGGCGAAACCTGCAAGTTTTAACTAAGCCACTTTATATTAGTTCCTAATTCCAACACCAGGGAGCGTACTCTATTATTAACAATCTGTATCTGAATGAAACTCCGTTAAACAACCTATTAGTAGATATGTTACTTGAGGTCGCGGTGCTTTAAAACATAGAATTTCCGTTATATTTCTTGATTTTGTTCGCAACCACATCCTCCTTCATGCCGAAATGTAACTTTTTTTTATAAATTTATATCATATGCCATAAACTATTACAAAGTTTAAAAAAATTCCAGCAAGAATATAACATTTTTACAAAAATTACTATTAGAAAATAGTGGTATTTCGATGCAGAATCCTTTTTCTTAAATATTTATCATGCTTTTTTTCTCTTCGAGGCTCGTCCGCTTCAACATACATCCGTTTCAAGATTTTATATAAAAGAAGAGGCCCAATAGCGGGCGAAGTCGGCTGGTTTGAACTAAATCGCGTCTAAATTTCAACACCAGAGTGCTCGCGTTATATTAGTTGCACATTAGTCCGTTATATTAGTCGCTTTATATTAGTCCTACATACGTACGTACATATGTATGTACATACGTACGTACATACATACGTACATAGTTACATACACACACACAGAATCTGCGAGTGCATTAGCTCTCAGGCTTTGATAGTCTGTGAGTTAAAATCGCGTCAAATTGCATCGGCCCAGGCTAAATTAGATCAAAACTAGAAAGTTGGCGCCATGGCGGTCTTTAGATTCAATAAAATTGCGCCAAATTGAATTGGCCTAGAACAATCTAGTTCGGCCTAGGATAAACTAGTTCATCCTAATGACTGTTCGGCCAAACTAGTTTGGCCTAGGAAAATCTAGTTTATCCGATGGGCATTCGGATAGACTAGTTTGGCCTAGGAAAAACTAGTTTATCCGATGGGCATTCGGATAGACTAGTTTGGCCCAGGAAAAACTAGTTTATCCGATGGGCGTTAGGATAGACTAGTTTGGCCTAGGAAAAACTAGTTTATCCGATGGGCGTTAGGATAGACTAGTTTGGACTAGGCCAATCTAGTTTGGCCTAAAATCGGGTTTGGCCTGTAACATATATATAGAAAATTTTCAATTCAATAATGTCATTACCTGAATTTCTAAATAAAATGGAGTTAGTCAGATTGACTTCTCAACGCCTCAATTGTGAAATTGCATTATTGAATGCACTTTGAATGTGCCAATATTAATGTATAGTAACCTATTTATAAAACGCATGCAACTAGAATAAAAATATGTGAATGAAAGGTACAAGAAAGAAAGATCTATATTTTTTTTCTTGTAATTGATGACAAATAAAAATAATTACGTTTATAATATATTATTAATCTGTTTGAGGAAATTACCAATAGTCTTCTGTGATATAACTTAAAATAACTCAACGGTATTCAGTTATTTAGGTCAATTTTAATTTTTACAAAATAAATAAATAAATAAATAAAACATTTAAAACAAGGAAACGACACTGCATCTTTGCTCAAAGCATATATAGTTAATAAAACTTTCATATTAAGAAACAGTTAACAATTTTAACTAATTTTTTTTTATTTGGTAGCTTTCTTAAAAACGAAAATTCAATTTAATAGTAAATTTCATCTGACGTGTATATGAGATTTAAAAAAAATACTTTTAGACAATAAAAGTAAACTTTATAACTCTAAATTTATAAATAAAATAAAGCTAGAAAATTAATAAATTAAAGCTAAAATTAAAATAAAGCTTAATTGCATTCATTAAATTTATTTGACTAATGGAATGAATTGATATTTGTCTTATAAAAAACATTCTCAAAAATATTTTATGCATTTAAATTAAAATAATTATGTTTCACAGGATTGCTATATGTTGTATTTGGGGAATCGCTATCCCAGCAATATTTGGCAGCCAAAACTTGTGGAAACGAACAAGTCGGCCCAAAACAATAATATTACCGGTAAACAACTCCTCAAATACAACCAGCAGCGCGTGAACGTAAGTACATATTGCGTTGTGTCAAGAGAAAAAATTAAATTAAAATTCTTCAGAATTAAGCCTATTACTTGAGACAGATGAAATAAAAGAAAATAAAATAAAAGAAACACTCACCCCTCATGAAAACAGACTAGATGAATCAAATTTGAATGTATTTATTTACCATTGTACTGCAGATAACGTTGGCCAACGATAAGATTACAAACTATTTAATAATTTTTCTTTTCTATACACATCAAATCTTCCTGTGCACAAAATCAGGAAATTAAATAAAAACATTCATCGAGTATAGTCTGCGTGGATTTGTTTTATACTAGGGAAATTTTTGGTCCAATTGTAGTTGGCATATCTCACTCTTTGGTATTACACTATGATGCAATCTGAATTCGTTGATGGAGTATTCCTTGATAGAATCTGGAATCGGCGATGGAGTACTTTATGCTGTAATCTGGAATCGGCGATGGAACACTCTTAGGTGTAATCTGGAGTCGGCGATGGAGCACTCTTTAGTTAAAGCTGGAATCGGCGATTGAGTATTCTGGAATCGGCGATGGAACACTCTTAGGTATAATCTGGAGTCGGCGATGCAGCACTCTTTAGTGAAAGCTGGAATCATCGGCGATTGAGTACCGGTTTCTGGATCCCACTAAGATCACAAGAAGGACTGCTGGCTTATTGCGTGACGGCCGCAGATACAAAATATGTGACATGTGTTGCACAAAAGCACGAGAGATTATCCCACATAGCCGATCTCTTAAGATAGAATGTTGTTGAAACAGATTT
The DNA here is from genome assembly GCA_964019185.1 of Maratus speculifer. NCBI lineage: Eukaryota > Metazoa > Arthropoda > Arachnida > Araneae > Salticidae > Maratus > Maratus speculifer. The sequence continues at coordinate 95,586,780 of OZ025302.1, forward strand.
AAAGTTTTTTTAATTAGGATGGAGGCTGGGAGAGTTATTAAAAAGATGATTATACTGCAGGACCAAAAAAAATTATAGTACAAAGTTAGCCACAAAGACAAAAAAAAAATTACGTTCTCCTCTGCCGTTGAGAACAAACCTTAACTCTTCCGACGCTTACCTCCCGAGAGGGCAGCGCCGGGCCACGGACGTCTGTTGCTAACGCTGGTCTCTGAAGAAGTGTCAAATAAATCAGAGAAACTTCCTCCCTCTCATGGGAGTGCGCGTGCGCTCAGCCAATCAGGGTCTCGCATCACCCGACGCCGCTAGGAATGATCTAGAACAAACATGCGTCATCAAGGGCTGGACGCTGATATTTCGGCGGGAAATTTGTTCTGGAATGCCGTAGAACATTCTAAGCCCCGATGACTCATGTCCAGCATCTATGAAGTATCAGGAAAGAAAATGGCGATGCTCAAAAAGAAAAAATTAGCTATCGTCACATAAAAATTACGGAGATTATCTTAAATTTTGAAATAGCATAAATTACGAATTATACTATTAAAAGACCGGGCGATTATATGAAAATGATCTATATTTAAAATTAAAACTGATTAATATAATTTTGAGAATGAATAATTAATAATAAAATAATTTAGAAAAATATTTTTTTATATTGCTATTATTCAAATAGGGAAGCTGCGATGTATCAAATGAAAATACAGGATTTATCGGATATATTAATGAAATTATGGAAGATTAAAATTATTATTTTTTTTTTTTGAAATGAGTATTAATTATTTAGTTTTTCTTAAAATAGTGATCTGAATTTTTTTTAGAAAAAAAAATAATCCTGAAAATTATCCCTACATCCTAGCAAGGATTAGTAATAATTAATCTTAAATTTTGAAAAATACCTTACAGTTTTGCAGAATGCACTTAATAAAATTTCTAGTAGAATTCTTTAATGATAAATTTTGAGTTTTTAAGCTCTCTAACATATATTCGTTTTAACCTGAGAACACGATTCAGAAATTTTAAATGCAGTTTTAAGTGACTTTCTACATTTATGTTTTCTCTTATTGAAATAAATTAAACTTTAAAAATTAATTCGAAATATATGAATGAAAATATTTTTATAGTATGAGAGTTATGAAATTTTTTGAATTTCTCGTATTTGATGAAAATTGAACAAAATTTCGTTTGTAAATTATTAATATTTTAAAGAATATTTTGAAAGAACTATCTTATATAATATTTATAAAAATAATAGAACGTCTTTGAAGTTGTACATTTTATTTTACTTCTTAATATGATTTAATTTATATTAACGTGAATTTGAAAACTATATGGTTAGGAAAATTATTTTTTCATTCCTAATTTATTAATAAATTATGAAGTTCTATATTTCATCTTACGGCATACTTTGAATAAAATCTTTTGGAATTTGAATTCTATTCGATATGTGTTTAAAAAAGAATAAAGTCCATTAATATATATATGTATAAAGTTTGAATGAAACATTAGTAAAAACTCATTTGGAATATAAATAATTTATTTTATTTTTTAAATATCAAATAGAAAATTATCTATTTTGAATTGCATGCATATTTAAAGACATTAACTATTCATTCATAGATATTTGTCAATTTAAAAATTAGTTTAGGTCTCAAAAGTATATTGTTAATCGAATGTTTTATATTTTGTGTTTTTAGTAAAAAGTAAAGCAAATAAAAATTAAGATATAAATTCATACACTTATATCATTAATAATAATATAAAATGTTTATGTTATTGTTATGATAAATACATAATTTTGGCCAAGATTTTTTTTTCTACGAAATACTTTTAGGATTAAAGTAAAATAATTCAATTTTATTATACTATTTATAATTAATTTTAATTGATAAAGCGAATTTAATGTTTTTTGAAATGAGTTCAATATGTATATTTGATTGTACTGTTTGTTATTTAAGAAATAAAAAAATAATATAGTGATTTTTTTAACTATTTTATTTAATATATATATGACTGTGTGCAATTGAATTTTGGATTTTATCTGACTTTTTTTTTGAAAGAAAATAAAACGATTAAATTACTATTATTTTCCAAAAATAATTTTGAATGAACATTTAAAATTTAAAAAATTATAAACTATCTTTTTTTCAACTTTACATATTCAATATGATGATCACTTTACTGCAATATTCAGCCTTATGGTATCATATTAGTGGTATCCAATTTGTTTTCAGCTCGATTGGTTTAATTTTGTAATTAAATATTTGATGCGAAAAATGTGAAGTGACGCGAATATGCTACATATATGTATACATTGTCTGTGCACTGTATAAAAAAATTGGATTATTTTACAGCAAAAAATGCTGATGATTTCTGCTGATGTTAAAATGAATGATTTCTTGATGTTATTTGCTTTCGAGCATTTTGTTATATGTTATGCTAAAAATCATAGAATCGGTCGAATTTTGAGAACGTTAGCCAAGCTGTCGGAATTGACCTCAATCAATTTTTTGAAGAAGCGACCACACTTCGTTTTCGCGGCAACCATTTATCTGTCTGTTTGATTTACTATGACCCTTTCGTGTGATATTTGATGTCAATATATATGGTTATTCTTTTATGTTGTTAACTGGATGAAAAAGTAAATTTGGCAGCCGAGGAATAGATTAATACTGGGTCGTTTTTGTCAAACAGCAAGTTTAATGTCAAAAAATGGAATACTTCTGTTGCAACGATGACAAAAAGAGTAATACAAACTTTAAAAAAAAAATTAAAAACAAATTGTGATAGAGATTTCAAACATATTTCATTAAAAAGTGCATTTTTTTCTCTACGCAACAGTGTGAAAATTTTAAATGCGGTGTTAGGAAGCTGAAAAATTTGCAGTTCCAAAAATTGTAAAGCTGAAATTTCATTTAAAATTTGTTTGTGATGGGCCCAGGAATATTAATGTTTAATCCATATCGTACGTAATAGAAGGCATTCATAAGTCAGTCTGATTAATTCCATCAAATAAAAATGCACATTTTAAACAGTTATAGTTTTCTATCTTTAATCTACTGTTTTTTTTTTCTATTTTGGTAAACTACAAGCTTGGAAGGATTTTTAGTAAACTGTCCTTATGCATCATGCATTTGGTTATTTAAAAAGTAAAGCAAATTTTAATAAAAATTTGCTAGATCTAGATCTTTAGGAAAATAATCTAGATTAAATTATCTTCTATAAAAATATTATAGCGTTGATAAAATAAAATTTCCTGACAAACATATAGTAATATATTGCATTTTTAATCTAACAGTATGTTTTAGGGAGTTTTTGTTTTTAATGTTGTAGTTACAAATACCTTTTAAAAAGCATTTGGTATATTAGAGATTTATGTATGTCTAATATATTAACTATTTAAGAAAAAAAAATTACATTTAATTTCTAAGAAATCTGAATTAATAAGAATAAATTTGTAATTCTCATTATAAAAATATATTTATAATTCGAAAAGTATTCTTCTAACATAAGGACAGATAATATTCTTATCTATAGGTAAATGAATGAGAAGCAAAGTACAGAAAGGAAGTTAATATAGCGACAGACAGACAAACTGAATTATTTCCATTTTTTATGTTGTTGTAAAGCGTTAAAAATTGTTTGTTTAGTCCTTAGAATGTATTAAATTAGACTGTTTGAATTTCATTGCATTTCATGTGACATCTATCTAGCAAACATGGAGCAAATGAATTTATATATTTTTAAAGAAACTTCTGAATGAAATATCCCGATATTTTACGAAAAGTAATTAATTTTTAGGAATATTAATAATTAATTTTAGCATTTATAAAATAAGTGGAAAAGTATCTACGTTTAAAAGAAAACTATATAGCTATGAAAATTCGCTTTCACATATTAAAATATTTACGTTTTAGATGATTATTTATTCTTTCGAAATTAATTAAATCTGTGAGTTTTGCATGGGAATATGTCAAATACACTCCGCCAAGAGCGGAGCGTGCAATTTTTTCACTCGGATAATTTCCTACCGAAATAACTGTTGTAATTTAAACAGAAGTAATTTAACTTTATCGGCCTATATATAATTAACTTTAAGCTATAGTATAATGTACTCAGATGATTATAGAAAGTAATATTCAAGTTTGATAAAATAAATTGGTTTTTCCGTCAAATTCGTATAGAGTTAAGAAGATTAATTTATCCCTGAGAATCTAATTCTAATCTCTGAGAATTTTTATTCGAATCTAATTCTTTAAATTGATGTACGCTGTAGGAAATTTAAATAATTTCGGATGTATCAGTTAAAGCTATAGTGAACTATGAATGGTAAATATATTTACCAATGTTTAAAATGTTTTATAAGTTTTCGTTAAAATGTGGATATAATAATATTTTAAATCTTTGATTATGTTTGAGAATTTTATTATAACACAACACATTATAAACGAAAACGGATCAAGTTTATTTTTTGTTTAACCATCTAGTGCTCAATATACTATAATTTATTCGGAGTCATAACAATAGTGCTAAAAGAAGTAAATTTTTCTTGATCTATAAAAATACAACATACACGTAACCACGCAAGAAAATTTACAATAATGTTTGTAGATTTGAAGAAGCGCTTCAAACAATATAAGGGGACAAGGGACCTTGAAATCCTTAAAAATATTTTTTTTTATTTTTTGTAAATTTTACCTAAATATTATTCAAGGGTACATTATATGCATTATAACATGCATCTATCACAAAAAAAATGCAAAAAAAAAATATTTTTGACAAAAAAATGGCATTTTACGTCTTCGAAATCTTCGAAATGCGCCTTGCGCATTCCATATCAATGAAAATCCCCAATATTTTTTATGAAAGTTTGTTTTATATATATAAACAAAATTGTGCATCGAATTTTTTATTTTTGAATTTAAAGGTTAAAAAAAAAAAATTGAAATTTTGAAATTTTTTCGAAAATTTTTTCAAAATTTTCAATTTTTTTTTTTTTTTTACATCTTAAAATTCAAATATGTAAAAATCGATGCTCTATTTTGTTTATATATATAAAACATACTTTCCAAAAAAATATTGGGGATTTTCATAGATATGGAAAGCGCAGGGGGCATTTCGAAGATTTCGAAGACGCTGTGTAAAATTCCATTTTTTTCTCAAAAATAATATTTTTTTAAAAATATTTTTGTGATAAATGCATGCCATAATGCATATAATGCACCCTTGAATAATATTTAAGATGGAATTTACAAAAAATAAAAAAAAATTGAAAAAATTTGAAAATTTTGAAAAAAAAATCGAAAAAATTTCCAAAATTTCAATTTTTTTTTTTTAACCTTTTGAATTCAAATATTCAAAATTCGATGCACAATTTTGTTTATATATATAAAACAAACTTTCATAAAAAATATTGGGGATTTTCATTGATATGGAATGCGCAGGGCGCATTTCGAAGATTTCGAAGACGCTGCGTAAAATGCCATTTTTTTGTCAAAAATAATTTTTTTTTTTATTTTTTTTGTGATAAATGCATGTTATAATGCATATAATGTACCCTTGAATAATATTTAGGTGAAATTTACAAAAAATAAAAAAAATTATTTTTAAGGATTTCAAGGTCCTTTGTCCCCATAATTCGAATAATGAAACATTTTTTTTTGTGACTGAAAGATTTTTGGAAACATTTCTGAGGAGTTTTATACAGTTATCGATAAAGTTATAGTTACAAGAATTTACCGTTATATAATTATGTGGCGTTTACAACTAATCGAAAATTTACAAAATAATTTTTTGACGGAATTAACTTTCTACTTTATTTTTTTAATAGCCATAAATTAATTTTAACATCACGTTCACGAGCAATAAAAATCATTTTAATAATGTATTTCAGTAGGAACTATTATTAGTTTCCTATACACGCTAAACAAAGGCTGCATGATTTGCATTAAACATACATTAAAATTGGTTTCTTTGCCCAATAAAAACTTTACAGAATAATTTTACTCGAAAATAATTTTCTTTCTCATGTTTTATGGTACTAAATGAATTTTTCCGTCATATTTAGAAATAATACAATTCTTATTACTAATATATTTTAATGGGAACTAGTATTACTTTACCGAACACTCTGAATTAACGTCAGTTAACTTCTATAAAAGATACATTTAAGTAGAATTTTTTAATGATAAAACTTTCATAAAATACTCTTATCCCAAAACAATTTTTTCTTGTGATAACAATAAGTACTTTTTTCCTCGCCATGCAAATTTTAATAATAAATAGGTTTTTTTTGTATTTCCACGCAAAATATTTTTATTTTTAGGAAAACTTGTATCATGTGTCTTAGTATAAATGTACATTTAAAAATAAACATTTAAATAGTCTAAAGTTTGGATAATAAATTTAATGAATTGATCATTTAACTATTGAGTTATATTACATAACCAAGTAAATGAATAATTGAGTTTAAACAAGTTATATAATAATATCAAAATTTCTTAGATAGTTTTTGAACAGGAACAATTGAAATTTTTTGGTTTTATGAATACTATTTAGATATTTAAACATCCTTTTAAGAGTTTTTCTTGGTGTTGTTGGAAATATCTTAGAGCAGCTTTTCCAGAGTATTAAATAGTTGTCTGAAAACAGAAGATGGGTTTTTAGAAGGCTGAAATTATTATACGCTTTCTTTTAACTTTCGATTCCCTATGTTTGCATGTGGCAATAAATCTTGTGACACATTTTTCACTCATTTGTTATTGCCGTTGATTAAAATTCGACTCCTAAAGATGCAACGAGGGGGGAGGGGTGCGCAACTGATGAAGAAATCAGTATTTTCTTCAACAATAAGCATTTTATGAAAAGTACTAATGGCAGTATTGCTACAATAACGGCAATAAACTTTTGCCAAAATGTCAAAATATCGCCAAATTTGCAACAAAAGTAAGTTGCCGTTAATGATGTCAGTTTGACGATACTCGGCTAATTTGAACATAATTGACAATTATATGTTTTAGTACTTTCAAAAATATTTGTTGTTCATTTTCGTGAATTTTGTTGAAAGCACTTTCTGAAAAATGTTTAAGCATTTATAATTATCAACTATATATTTTAAACTTAATACTTTAATATGTACAAGCAAGCGTATTAAAATAATATTTATTTTAATGCTTTTCAAATGCTATTTTAATGTTAATTAAAAATGTCATTTTCTATATATGGCTTTTTTGTTGTTGTTGTTCGAATGACATTATTAGCATGCGATTCTGCAGTAATCGAAAACTAGCATTTTGGATCTAGCAAAATATCGATATCATATAACATCGATTACATGTTTTAGATAGAACTCTACTTTTCTCTTTGGTTCCACCGATTTTTCATATGATAATAAAGGATTTCTTTTATGAGTAAGATATAGGCATGTAGCTTTCTTATCAGCTATTAAATTTTAAATCCTGGTGATATCTGAGAATAATCCGAAAGTGCTCATTTTTTTAACCGACTTCAAAAAGGAGAGGAGGTTATCAATTCGACGCGTATGTATTTTTTTTTTTATGTATGTACACCGATTACTCCGAAACTATGCAGCCGATTAATTTGGTTTTGGTGTTAAATTAAAGAGCTTACTCTCGGATTGGTACCACATCCATTTCATACAAAAAAAAAATACATACGCGTCGAATTGATAACCTCCTCTCCTTTTTGAAGTCGGTTTATGTATGTACACCGATTACTCCGAAACTATGCAGCCGATTAATTTGGTTTTGGTGTTAAATTAAAGAGCTTACTCTCGGATTGGTACCACATCCATTTCATACAAATTGGTTCAGTAGTTTTTTAGTAATTAAGCAAAAACTATTAAAATTAGTGTTTTTTCGGTAATTAAAACTGTTGAATTAGTTCCTACAATAGAGCGAAGTCAGGATGGCCGAGCGGTTTAAAGCGCCTGATTATTTTACGTGCTTTAAATTATTTTACGTGCTTTGTTGTATAATATCGAGAACAAAAATATTTCCGAATACATTTCATATGAAATATTTTATTTCAAAGTAAATTGTGTTTTAAATCTATGGATAAAATGTACTTTCCAACTTAATCGAATGTATAAGAAGGCATAAAATGGAAAAGACACAAAGTAATAACAAATGTTCCCCGGAACTAAAGTTTCACTACATTTATGATGCAAAAGTAACATCCTAAATAAACTTAGTTTACGTATGTAAAATGTTTTAATGCCTAATATAAATCTATGAGAAAAGAGTAGTAGAATCTTTCCATATAACAATTACCTGTTTGAGAAAGGAAAAAGCGTGCTTCGGAGTATTTTTACATGCAATAAAATTGGCAGTAAAAGCTTCATTTTTGTAACAAAAAAGCAAACAAAATGAGTACTAGATGCCATGAATGTTAGACAGTAAGTATCAGAGTAAAAGAAAATATAGAAAGATTTATTCAAAAAGTTTATTTTTGTTATTAAAATACTTTCTGCATGCAAAATATCTTTCTTATCGAATTCTGTATTCAAATTTTCCTTATATGATATAATCTCATTTATGTAAGCCATAAAAAACATAGTGATAACATTTGGAATGCTAGAAGCCGTTTGCCATTAAAATATAAGTCTAAAATGGATAACAATGTCATAAAAGTGATTTAAAATAAATGAATCGTCTGATTACACAAAACTATTAAAAATCAGAATGAAGAATAAAATCATGCAAGCGTTCATATCAACAGTTAAATTTTAAATCCTGATGATATTTAAGATTTATCCGAAAGTGTTAGATTTTTAACATTTTTTTATTTGTTAAATCATCTTTTAAGAATTTTACTATTTATGTATTTTTATATAATATAGATGAATTTTAATGTTATAAAAAAAGTTCATTTTACGTTCTTTATTTTATAACATCCAGACAAACAATATTTTCAAATACATTTTACATAAAATGTTTCATTTAAAAGTAAATTGTGCTTTAAATGTATGGGTAAAATGTACTTTTCAACTTAACAAAAATATATCAGAAGGCATAAAATAAATAAGGCACGAAGTAATAATAAATACTTCTCGGAACTAAAGTTTTATTATATTTATGATGCAAAAGTAGCTTTCTAAATAAACTTAGTTTACGTATGTAAAATGTTTATATGCCTAATATAAATCTATGAGAAAAGAAGAGTAGAATCTTTCCGTATAACAATTACCTGCATGAGAAAGGATAAAGCGTGCTTCAGAGTATTTTTACATGCAATAAAATTGGCAGTAAAAGCTTTACTGTTGTAATAGAAAATAACAATGATTAGTAGATGCCATGAATGTTAGACAATAACAATCAGCGTAAAAGAAAATTTATAAATATTTATTCAAAAAGTTTATTTTTGTTATTAAAATACGTTCTGCAAAATATCTTTCTTATCGTATTCTGTATTCAAATTTTGTTTATATAATATAATCTCATTTAGGTAAGCTATAAAAAAACATAGTGATAACATTCGGAAATATTATATTTTTCGTTTTGGTTTGTTTTCAAAATCTACCTTTAGGTAATGGTTGTCGTGACAACGACTTCTAGCGAAAATACGCATCTCTTCATGATAGGGCTTTTAGCTAGTTCTCTCATTTAAATTGTTACAGTTGAAGATCCGTTAAAGATAAATGCTTCAAACTTGGAACATGTCTTTTTAATTGTTTTACTTTAATTCTGATCTAGAAGCTGCTTACCAAAATGTATTTCATTTACTATCTACAATTCATCATAAGTTGTACCAAAAGCTGATCCAAAAGGGACGATTAGCAAAATTTTAATCCTTTTTGCAGAGTAATCTTTAACACCTTTCAATACTCTGTTTGAAGATCTCTGCGAGAGCTATTTCCATAGAAATTCCAGCAGAATTATTCATACGTATTTAATTAGTTAGTCATCGATATCACGGAAAACTCACGAAGTATCTGCTTACATACATTTTTCCGATCAGATTCTAATAGGCATTGTTTGATGTAAAAGACATCACCATAAAATCAGGTGGAAACTATTACATTTTGTGAGAAAATTGCGATGATACTTATCAGTATACAAATATGTTATTGGTGACTTATTGCATTTCCATGCAATATAATCCGGCCAATTATTGATTGAAGACAATACTATGAGGCATTTCCGATTTGTTTTGGACGATTTTTTTAAATATAGGGTGAGTTTACAATCATTGATCATTCGAGATTCACCGGGCATCAATAACCAAATTTAGATACTAGGTAGTTACTTTTTGAGCAGTTTGTGAATATGTATGCCCTGTGGCTAAAATCCCAGCACTCTATCCATTCGCTCACTGGAGGCTGATCGATGGTTGCCTTCGTTTCCAATAAACCAATATAGTATTACAGAGTTCATGCACATCAAGGGTTTCAGGGGAATTTAGAAGTTTCATTACCAGATATTTCGTGAAATACTGGTCGTTATACTGAAGATAGATTTTATTTTCTCATTAATTCTTTCGGGTCCCAATTTTTTTTTTCAATTTTTAGAAAAGATCATTTTTACATTAATAACATTAATACAAGCTATCCGATTATATTAATTAGTGCTTAACGAATATTTCGTTGTCTGTAAAAAAACGAATGTCGTTGTTTTAAACTCTATTCATTTAATACTCATATGACAATAGCTAATGAAGAATTTTTGGAAATGTTTAGAAAATATTGCATTACTATAAGCTTTAACTTATATTACAATATCCTAACACTTTTTGTGCTTTATTACGCATGGTTAGTTTACGAAAGTAACCTTTATTTTAAATTTAAAAAGTGAAATATATGCGTAGAATTAAAGAATCGCAAACGACGCAAAGAAAATTAAGCAAATTCTAATGATTATCGTTATTACTAAATACCGAAATATTAATGAAGTCATATATTAAATGCATATCCATATACTAACATTATTACATGTAAGTAGTAGCAAAAGTATTTCTCGAAACAAAATAATACTCCATTAAAAGAAGTGTATTATTAATAGTACACCAGACCCGAAAGAGTTTTAAGTAAGGCAAATACAATTTTACAAAAATTAGCATAAAAGGTGATTGAAAGTCCTTGACACGTATGAAATGTATGTTGTAATAAATTTTTCTGTCTGTTACGTAATTTTTTTTCACTAAATGTGGGGTAAACCTCAAAATATGTATGGCATTTCTTTTTCTGAAAACTATAAAATATGTTATTCATAATTAAATATGTTCCAACTAATTTTTTAACTATGATTACTTTAAAAATTACATCTGCTTTTTATTTCATAATTGATGATTTTAAAATGGTAAATACAGTTCAATTTGTCTTGTTATATGTCGGTTTGGCAATTCCATGTTCTTTTTTTATCAATTTATTTTTTTACAATGAATTATGTTTTCAGATTTTTTTTCAAATGTGAGTAATGAAAATAAATTCGTTTGATGTTTTTTGGAAATTGCTTTTAAATTTTTCATACATTTTCTACTTATATATAAATATCATATATTTTGTCCATGACTTTGACAAAATACATACTTTAAAACTCAGTTTTCATCTGGTGCAATTTAGAAAAAAATATTCAGAAAATGACTGATAATGGCAGAAAAGATTTTCCGTTTTTGGAAATTTTATAACTTTTACTACTTTTGTAAAGTGAGGCTGACTCCATTAAAATAATTTAAATATTTTAAATTATCTGTTAGAAATTATCTGTTCTTACTTAAAAAAAATTATCTGTTCTTTTATAAAACATTCATAAATTTGAACATAATTGACTTTATGAACTATAACCATAGGGACTTCGAAAAATCATTTTTTAGACTTTCTATGAGGCAAACATTTGAAAAGGAAAAAAAAAAGAACTATCATGATTATACACACAAGATAATTATACTTACATGAAATTTCATTAAAACATTTAAAAAATACTTCAAAGCGCAATTGCCTATTCTAAAGTATGTTTTCTTACTTTATTAAAAAAATCAAATTAAAAAAGTGCTATGTGAGTTGAAATTGATTATTTTTAAAAGAATATCGTATATTCAAAGGCTTCTTATTATAATTTATTTACTCGCTTTAAAAAGCTTTCAATTTCATAAGATAATAAACTTTATTAACTATACCCGTAGAGATTCGTTTGAGAATATGCATTCTATTCTCTTTAAAGTTAATAGATTCAGTACCTTTATTTTTACTCTAATTTAAAATATATTGCTAACATTTCCCTTGATCAATTACGCTCAGCTATTCTTTTGTAATTTAAAATACACTGTGGAGAAAAACATAAATTGCATGTTTGGATATGGGATCATGTTTGGATCATGATTTTTTATTTATTTTTTTCGTCTTATTATTACACTTTTGGTTAAATTATTTTGGACATGAGAATTGACATTATTTCAAAAAACGCATGGAAAAGCAATAACATATGCTTTTTTAGGTGCATTCGTAGTTATGTAAAAACGTAGCAACTACAGTCGTAGTTCAATCCGTTCGTCTGTCCGTCCGCATATAACAGAGATAAACCTACCCAACCGAATCGTATGTAATCGTAATCAAAAATATAATTATTACATAATTTTGTCGAGTAATTTTGTATTTTTTGAAAATAGGATGTTTAGTTTAATTACAGGGACAATCAAAATGTTCCATTACATTGCAGCCAATTAGAAAAAGTAGTTTCAAATGCATTTTAATGATGTCAGACATTTTCGAACATAAGAATATATGCATTTATCAAGTATACTTAAATATACATTCTGTACAATTTGTGGTGCAAAGACTTTTTGTTAATGATTTACATGGCCGCAAAAAATATTTCACAGCAAAATGGTATAGGAAGAAACAGTGTTTGGGACATGTTTTATTTATATTATTAAACTAATTCACATTTTATAAATGTATTTCATATTCATGAAATATTCATAAATTGGACATAGTTAATTTTATGAATTATAACCATAGAGACTTATTTCAAAAATTCGTTTCTTTAGTTTTTCAATGAAGCATATATTTGAGAAATCTTTTCACCTGTTCTATTTGTTTAAAAAAAAATTATGATAATACATTCAAGATATATACCTAAATGTAATTCTACCAAAACATTTTACAAGATACTTCTAAGGACAATTGCCTATTCTAAAGTAATCTTTCTTTATCAAAAAAAAAATTAAAAACTTTTATGTGAATTGAAATTGATTATTTAAAAAAGAAAATCGCTTATCCAAAGACTTTTTATTAAAATTTATTTACTCGAGTTTACAAGCTTCATATTTCATGAGATAATAAACTTTTTAAACTATACCCGTAGAGATTCATTCGAGAATATGTTTTCTAACTTTAAAGTTAATAGATGAAGCACCTTTATCTTAATTTTAATTTAAAATATGCTCTTAAATTTTCTTTTGCTCAATTAAGCTCAGTTTTATGCTTGTAATTTAAAATGCATTGTGGAAAATAAACATAAATTACATGTTTTCATAAGGGAATAGAATACGTATTTTATGATTCTTTGCTTTTAAAAACACACGAAAAAATGCGTAAACTTTCTTAGGTTATTTCTCTATTTTTCGGCAAAAAAAATTCCGATCGCGATTTTTTATTTATTTCTTCTTTATTGTTTTATTTTTCTTATTATTATTATTGTAGTTTTATTTAATTTATTTTAGACATGAAAATTTATATATTTTTTGCATAACACATTGAAAAGCGATAGCCTATTCTTTTTTTGGTGCATTCGTAATTATATAAATACACTGCTCGACATTGAAAATGCAACACCAAGAAGGAGTGGTCAGAAAGTGATGAAATTTGGGGAAAAGACAGACAGCAAGAAGCATTAAGTGATCTTTATTTCAAAATGATAGTAATGCTTCTTGTACAGAACACAGAACGAGAATGGCGTCGGCTCAGAAGAATGTAGGACTATCACGGACAGCGATGCACGAAGAAACACGTCTAGGGATAGAGTCAATAAGAGTGCAGATTGTGTTCTGAGGGATGGCTCTCCATTCCCTTTCAACTATTTGCTGCAGTTCGTCTTCTAAACGAGGCAGGGGCAGAGTACGCAGACGGCGTCCAATCACATGCCACACATGTTTGATTAGTGACAGGTCAGGAGAGTATGGTGGCCAGGAAAGCATCTGTATACCTTGCAAAGCATGTTGGTACATGCGAGCATTGTGTGGTCGGGCGTTATCCTGCTGAAAAATTGCATTAGGCAGCCCCTGAAGATAGGGGATTGCCACCGGCCGCAGTACCTTATCCAAGTATCGCTGGGTCTTCATAGTGCCCTGAATACGAACTAGAGGCGACATGGAATTATACGCAATTGCGCTCCAAACCATTATGCCACGTTGTCGCGCGGTGGGGCGTTCCACAGTTACTGCCGGATTCGATTTGTCTCCACGTAGACGCCACACACGTATGCGGTGACTGTCACTGGATAAACAGAAGCGTGACTCATCTGAGAACACGACGTTTCGCCATTCTGTGATCCATGTCGCTCTAGTCCGGCACCATTCCAAACGTTGGCGTCTATGCTCTCGAGTCAATGGCAGTCTTCTTAACGGACGCCGTGAGTGCAGGTCATGTTCAACGAATCCACGGGAACTGGTTTTAGTCGACCGGAAACATCCAGGACATGTTGTACATGCTGCCGAATCGAGGTACAAGTGACTTGCGAGTCCGCCACAGCTTGTCGGCGGATGTGTCGATCCACGCGTGCTGACGTCACTTTGGCTGCACCTGCACCCCTCAATCTTGCCACATTTCCTTGTTCCAACCATGTTCGCCACAGTCGATGCACCGTGCTCGCATCCATGTGGGTATCAGCTGCGATTTGACGTAAGGACCAACCCCCCTTCTCAGTCCGATCACCATAACCTCTCGTAAAATCGTCTATCTGCTGGAAGTGCCTTCGTTGACGGTGGCCTAGCATTCTCTTTTATGCATGTATCCTCTGAGACAAAAACAAAATTTCTTCGATAATTCGTCTGGCAGAGATAACGACACGAATATTGCCCATCCTGCAAGTTCCTTTCCTTATACCTTACATCACGTGCGTCGTAGACCTGCGCATTTTACATTATTTGAACACAGTGATGTGTGTCTACTATAAAATTTGCATAAATTTCTCACCACTCCTTCTTCGTGTTACATTTTCAATGTCGAACAGTGTATGCAGCACCTATAGTCGACGTTCAATCCGTCCATCGAAATATAACAGCAAAAACTACCCAACCTAATAGTTTGAAATTTAAAACATATTGCTGTTATAGAATTTTGTCGAGTCATTTCAATTTTTTGAAAATCGGATGTATAGTTTAATTACACGCACATCGAAAGTATACCGTTACATTCGGCCAGTGAAAAGAAAAAGTTTTAAGCGCATTTTAATGATGTTACACACTTTCGAACATAAAAAATGGTACGAATTTATGAAATACATAATGAAATATTTATTCGATACAATCTTTGGTGCAAAGAAATTTTGTTAATAATTTACATGGCCACGCAAAAGTATTTCACAGCATAATGATACAGGAGGAAAAATTGTTTGGGGAATGTTTTAATTAAACTATTTCACATTTTATAAACGCATTTCATATTCATAAAATATCCATAGATTGGACATAGTTAATTTTATCAACTATAATGATAGAGACTTATTTCGATTATATTATTTGATTCTTTTTTTTTTTTTTTTTTTTTTTTTTTTTTTTTAGTTTTTCAATGAATGTCTTTTTACCTGTTCTAATTTTTAAAAAATGAAAAATTACGATAATGTATTTAAGTTATATACATATATGCAATTCTACAAAAAATTTTACAAGACACTTCTAAGGAAAATCGCTAAAATGTCTTACTTTATCAAAAAATAAAATAAAATAAAATAAAATAAAAATAAAGAAACTTTTATCTGAGTTGAAATTGATTATTTAGAAAAGAAAATCGTTTACGCAAAGGATTCTTATAAAAATTTATTTACTCGCTTTTACAATCTTCATTTTCATGAGATAATAAACTCTATTAACTATACCCGTAGAGATTCATTTCAGAATCTGCATTTTTTCCCTTTAAAGTTAATAGACAAAGTACCTTTATCTTGTCTCTAATTTAAAATATTTTCCTAACATTTCTCTTGATCAATTAAGTTCGGATATTCGCTTATAATTTAAAAAGCACTGTGGAAAATAAACATAAATTACATGTTTTGATATGGGAATAGAATGGTATTCCATAATTTAGTGCTATTAAAAAAATACCAGAAATGCATAAGTTTTCTTAATATATATATATATACATAAGGATAGTCAGGATTTTTTTATTTATTCTTTCATTATTATTTATTATTATTATTATTATTATTATTATTATTATTATTATTATTATTATTATTATTATTATTATGGTTTTATTTAATTTAATTTAGACATTGGAATTTACATATTTTTTTAAATTTTACATGAAAAAGCGATAACTTATGCTTTTTCAGGTACATTCGTAGTTATGTAAATACATAGAATCTATTGTCGTCGTTCTGTCCGTCTGTCCGTTTGGATATAAGAGAGCTAAACCTACCAACTGAATCATTTGTAATTTAAAATATATAAATATTGCATCGTTCTGTCGAGTCTTTTATTTATTTATTTACTTTTCTTTGAAAATTCGATGTATTTTCACTTGCTTTAAATACAGGGCCATTTAAAAGTATTCTGTTATATTCGGTCCATGAGAAAAAAGTGATTTTTAATGATGTCACACACTTTCGAACATAAAAAATGTATATGAATTTATGAATAATATACTAAAAGATGCATTCTGTAGAATCTGTAGTTGAAAGAATTTTTGTTATTAGTTTACTTGGCCTCACAAAAGTACTTCATTGCATAATGGTTTAGAGAGAAACATTGTTTGGGTCATGTTTTAATTGTGTTAAACTATTTCATATTTTATAAACTTATTTCATATTTATTAAACATTCATAAATTAGGTCATAGTTAATTTTATTAATTATAACCATAGAAACTTATTTCGAAGATTCCTTTTTTAAATTTTCAATGAAGAATGTAATCGGGCTGTCTTTTTATCTATTCTAATTTTTTTAATTATGATTATACATACAATATACATACTTATATCCAATTCCATTAAAATATTAAAAGAAACACTTCTAAGGCCAACTGCCTATTTTGAAGGAAGTTTTATTACTTTATCAGAAAAATCAAATTTAAAAAGACCTATGTAAGTTGAAATTGATTATTTAGAAAAGAATATAGTTTATTCAAAGGCTTCTTATTAAAATTTATTTACTCGCTTTAACAAGATTTGAATTTCTTAAGATTATAAACTTTATTAACTATCCCGTAGAGATTCGTTTGAGAATATGAATTTTTTTTCTCTTTAAAGTTAATAGATTCAATACCTTTATTTTTACTCAAATTAAAAATATATTGCTAACATTTCCCTTGATCAATTTCGCTCAGCTATTCTTTTGTAATTTAAAATTCACTCTGGAGAAAAACATAAATTGCATGTTTGGATATGGAATGATGTTTGGATCATGGTTTTTTATTTGTTTTTTCTTCTTATTATTACACTTTTGGTTAAATTATTTTGGACATGAGAATTTACATCATTTTAAATAACACATGGAAAAGCAATAACTTATGCTTTTTTAGGGGCATTCGTAGTTATGTAAAAACGTAGCAGCTATAGTCGTAGTTCAATCTGTTCGTCTGTCCGTCCGCATATAACAGAGCTAAATCTAGCCAACCGAATCGTATATAATCGTAATCAAAAATATAATTATTACATAATTTTGTCGAGTAATTTTGAATTTTTTGAAAATAGGATGTTTAGTTTAATTACAGGGACAATCAAAAGTGTTTCATTACATTAAAGCCAATTAGAAAAAGTAGTTTCAAAAGCATTTTAATGATGTCAGACATTTTCGAACATAAAAAGAATCTATGCATTTATCAAGTATACTTAAATATACTTTCTGTACAATTTGTGGTGCAAAGACTTTTTGTTAATGATTTACATGGCCGCAAAAAATATTTCACAGCAAAATGGTATAGGAGGAAACAGTGTTTGGGACATGTTTTATTTATATTATTAAACTATTTCACATTTTATAAATGTATTTCATATTCATGAAATATTCATAAATTGGACATAGTTAATTTTATGAACTATAACCATAAAGACTTATTTCAAAAATCCGTTTCTTTAGTTTTCCAATGCAGCATATATTTGAGAAATCTTTTTACCTGTTCTATTTGTTTAAAAAAAGAAAAATTATGATAATACATTCAAGATATATAGGGGGAACTGGGGCACATTGATACACCCCGTGTACAGCTCACAGGAAGTTTCACAACGGCTCCAAAAAGTGATACTAGTGAAATTAGCTATATGCAGAAAGTTTTGGAATGATTCATTAGTTTGATGAAATGGGATGGGTGATTAATTGTTTTTGTAGGTCAAAAGTAAATTTGAGTTGTACAATTGAAATGGTATTATACAACTGTTCCAGTATTTGACACTGAAAACAATACCTTCCCTGGCAAGTAAAGCTACTCCCTATCAGTTTCTCATTCTTTATTATTAGATAAATTATGAAGTGTTGGATTTGCGACTCATTTTATTCAAAATGGCTGTATGGGGCACATTGATACAGTCTTCGTCGGGGCACATTGCAACCTAATACATTTCTAGTTAATTTTTTCATTATCTTTTATTATTTTTTTTACCATACACTCCTTAATTCAACCATTTTTCGTCAAAAATTTCTACTGTTATTTTTTATTGAAGTGAAATAGTTCTAATTTCATTAAATTAGAACATTTTATAGTATTTTTTCAAACAGAAGACGTACAAACTTATACAATATCTAGTGCTAGTAGAATTAACAAAAGAAATGGAAGGCAGCCTGGCAAATCTCAAATTTATATCGATTCTCCAGAGAAAGAAGTATTATCAACATGAGAAACGCTAAGTAAGAGTAACAAGCTGTAGAACAGTACATGATAATTATATTATAAACATAATTTTTAACATAATTATCCTTTATTTTCTGTTTGTAAACCATTTATAAACAGAAAACCTGGTAATTCTTTCACCTTTCCTAAGAAAGAAGATAATATCTGGGGTTAAAGTGCCAGATATGACAAAGTTACCACAGCCAACAAACAGACAAGGGACAGCCAGAACATCAGGTCATTATACATTTCATTTTGATTGCTTTAATATCGCTTACAAATAAATTGTGTGCGATTTTAATGTCTATAAATATGTATAAAATGGTTTGCTAACTATTTTTCTATGAAAAATTGCGCATTTCACATCATTTGCATAACTCACTGACGTGCATCTACTCCAAAAATTGCATAAATTTCTCACCACTCCTTCTTGGTGTTGCATTTTCAATGTCGAGCAGTGTATGATGCACCTATAGTCGTCGCTCATTCCGTCCATCCAAATATAACTGCAAAAACTACACAACCTAATAGTTTGAACATATTGCTGTTATATAATTTTGTCGAGTCATTTCAATTTTTTGAAAATCGGATGTATAGTTTAATTACAGGGACAATCAAAAGGATTCCGTTCCATTTGGCCAGTGAAAAGAAAAAAGTTTTAAGTGCATTTTAATGATGTTACACACTTTCGAACATAAAAAATGGTACGAATGTATGAAGTACATAATGAAATATTTATTCGATACAATCTTTGGTGCAAAGAAATTTTGTTAATAATTTACATGGCCACACAAAAGTATTTCACAGCATAATGATACAGGAGGAAAAATTGTTTGGGGAATGTTTTAATTAAACTATTTCACATTTTATAAACGCATTTCATATTCATAAAATATCCATAGATTGGACATAGTTAATTTTATCAACTATAATGATAGAGACTTATTTCGATTATATTATTTGATTCATTTTTTTTTTTTAGTTTTTCAATGAATGTCTTTTTACCTGTTCTAATTTTTAAAAAAAGAAAAATTACGATAATGCACTCAAGTTATACAGGGTGCTTCATAAAAGATGGGCAGAACTTTAAGGGGTTATAGTACACTTAAAGACAAATAATATTAAATAGGAGACTAAGGGTCCCAGACGTATTCCCAAGGAGATAGGGGGCATTAAAGTTTAGGGTCCGAAATTTCAAATGATTATAAAAAATGGAAAAATTGGTAGATTCGTTTACGGTTTTTGCAAAAAATTTTCTTTATGCCAGTATTTTCTTGAAATAAAATTTTAAAGTTCAATTTCAAAAAATGCCGATAGGGGGCGCTTTAGACTTTGGAGTAACAAACAACTATTTTTTAACGTTATTTTTTGTATTTCTTTAAATGATTTCGAAAGCTTAGACTTAAACTTTAATTTTGATCTAAAAATCTGAGTCCTAACGAGTAGTTAAGTAGCGTAAACTGAAATTTGAAATTTGAAACCCTTCTCTCCCCAGAACAAAAATCAGTTATTCCTGATCTTTGTGTCGTAGATTAGGCTCTAACTACTGCCGCGTTTTGCTAAAATTATTCTTTATGTCAGTATTTTCTTGAAAATAAATTTTAAAGAAAAGTTTCAAAAAATTCCGATAGAGGGCGCTTTAGACTTTGGAGTAACGAACAACTATTTTATACCGTTATTTTTTGTGTCTCATTAAATGCTTTCTAAAGCTTAGACTTAAACTTAAATTTTCAGCTCAAAATCTGAATCGCTGAGCGTGGTTCAGTAGCGAGGGGAGGGGGTTCAAATTTCAACTTCTGAACATAGTTCAGTTTGCACTACTTAACCATGCCCAACGATTCTGTGCTGTGATACGAGGCAAAAATACAACTTTCGTCAAGGACTGCATAGTCGGAATTCACTCATAAAGGCACTGGCACAGTTGGAAACGTCGCTCATGCAAACGTTAAATCTCCATTCCTGACGCTAGTCACCGGGTGAAGAAGGAGACAGAAAATATGCAAATGTCAAATGGGGAAGAAAAAGAACACGTATGCAAAATTTCGACACGATTCAGGCATAAAAACCACTGAACGGTGAGTCAAGTGTAAGTCGCTGTAGTAATGAATCGGAAGATGGTGCCCTTCACGAATAAGGAAAAGGCTGAGATGCATTTAATTTACGGAGCGGCAGATGTAAATGGTGCAGAGGCACAACGAATGTACGGAGAGCGATTTCCCAACAGGCGGTTGCCTAACCGCAAAACTTTCGAGCGCTTGCACAGACAGTTGTGTGAGACGGGATCATTTCTCGCTTCCCGGTCGAATGCAGGTCGTGCAAAAAAGGACGAATCAGTAGTTGTTGCAGAAGCCATTCTGGATGTAGTAGCGGCGCAGCCAAGTACAAGTACACGAACAGTGGCTAGGCAGGTGGATACCTCACAGTCCATGACTTGGAGGGTACTGAAGGATGAACATTTGCTCCCGTTTCATGTGCAACGAGTCCAGAAACTGTCTCCAGGGAATTATCCAAATCGTATTGAATTCGCCCGCTGGTTTCTGCAGCAGAACGCGCTAAATCCACATTTTGGACGAACTGTGCTTTTCACCGATGAATGTACCTTCACACGTGAAGGTACATTTAACACACACAATGCACATGTATTGGCGGATGTCAATCCTCATGCTACGTATCCACATGCTCATCAGAGACGCTTTTCCATCAATGTTTGGGCAGGAATCCTCGGAGACCACCTAATCAGACCGTACCTTCTTCCTGAACGCCTCAACGGTAAAACATACCTCACATTTCTGCAACATGCGTTGCCAGACCTGTTAAACGTTGTTCCTCCACGCATCCGGCGGGTCATGTGGTTCCAGCACGATGGAGCGCCAGCCCATTACGTACGAGACGTCCGCAACTATCTGGACATCACATTTCCGAACAGATGGATTGGTCGAGGTGGTCCTGTTGCTTGGCCTGCTCGCTCGCCAGATCTTTCACCCCTCGATTTCTTTTTTTGGGGACAATTGAAGGCTCTTATGTATGAGACATCCATTGAATCCCCCGAGGAACTGGTCGCCAGACTTTCCGCCGCTGTAGGGGAAGTGCTCGAAAAGCCTGATGTTTTCGCGAATGTTCGCCGTACCATTCTTCGCCGTTGTTCTGCGTGCATAACCTCTGGTGGTCACAATTTTGAACATTTATTGTAATTACATGTTAATAAATATGCTTTGGTAACATAATCCTAATTTGTGTCTTTTTACCTCGTATCACAGCACACAATGTGTGGACATGGTAAACTGAACTGTGCTCAGGAGTAGAAATTTCAAACCCCTCTCCCCAGAAACTTAACCACGTCTAACGATTCATATTTTGGGCTGAAAATTTAAGTCTAAGCTTTAGAAAGCATTTAATGAGACACAAAAAATAATGGTATAAAATAGTTGTTCGTTACTCCAAAGTGTAAAGCGCCCTCTATCGGAATTTTTTGAAAATTTTCTTTAAAATTTATTTTCAAGAAAATACTGACATAAAGAATAATTTTAGCAAAACGCGGCAGTAGTTAGAGCCTAATCTACGACACAAAGATCGGGAATAACTGCTTTTTGTTCTGGGGGGAGAAGGGTTTCAAATTTCAAATTTCAGTTTACGCTACTTAACTACTCTTTAGGACTCAGATTTTTAGATCAAAATTTAAGTTTAAGTCTAAGCTTTCGAAATCATTTAAAGAAATACAAAAAATAACGTTAAAAAATAGTTGTTTGTTACTCCAAAGTCTAAAGCGCCCCCTATCGGCATTTTTTGAAATTGAACTTTAAAATTTTATTTCAAGAAAATACTGGCATAAAGAAAATTTTTTGCAAAAACCGCAAACGAATCGACCAATTTTTCCATTTTTTATAATCATTTGAAATTTCGGACCCTAAACTTTAATGCCCCCTATCTCCTTGGGAATACGTCTGGGACCCTTAGTCTCCTATTTAATATTATTTGTCTTTAAGTGTACTATAACCCCATAAAGTTCTGTCCATCTTTTATGAATCACCCTGTATACATATATGCAAGTCTATCAAAAAATTTTACAAGACACTTCTAAGGAAAATTGCTAAAATGTCTTACTTTATCAAAAAAAAAAAAAAAATAATAAATAAATAAATAAATAAAATAAAAATAAAATAAAATAAAATAAAAATAAAGAAACTTTTATGTGAGTTGAAATATATATGAATTTATGAATAATATACTAAAAGATGCATTCTGTTGAATCTGTGGTTAAAAGAATTTTAGGTAGATTTCGTAAGAAATACTACCTATTGCAATCGCACCAGTTTATATATATATATATATATATATATATATATATATATATATATATATCTCACTTTTTTATGGACACGATAACTTCTATAATTATTCACCAATCTCCACCAAACTGGTACATAAAATCAATGGGGATAAAATCTTGGCTGAGTTCGTTAATGGGCAAAATCGGACCAAGGGGGTCGGAATAGGGGGCGTTTTTGTGAAAACCGAAAAAACGCCATAACTTCTTAATTAAAGTAGATATCGAATCGGTTTAAAGTTTATATTACTTCTTAAAAATGGGCCAAAAGTATATACATGACAGATTTTTGATAAATTTAGGAGTGGGCTCAAGGGGCGAAAAAAACAGGGATTTTGAGAGAAAAAAATTCATAACTTCGTCAATTTTCAAGATATCAAGCCCAACTAAATTTTTTATAAATGTTCTTAAAATTATCTAAAACTTTTGTATTTACACGTTTTTGATAAGACCAACTTTTACCGATGAAAAAAAATAAAAACGAAAAGAAAAAGGGCGCTGAAAAAAGAGAAAAATCCATAGCTCCGTCAATTTTTAAGATATCAAATCTGATTAAATTTATTTTACATCTTTTCAAAAATGTCTACAACTTTTATACTGACAAGTTTTTCATAGGACCAATTCGTATAGCAAAAAGAAATTAAACAAAAATAGGAATTGGAGAAAAAACCTCAAATCCAAACGGCTTATATTTAGACTCATTTTTAAATTCATTTTTGATTTTAAACGCATCCAAATGGTAGATCCTTTTATTTAGAAACTGTATAAAGTGACGCATTGGTCAATTTTCTAATAAAGACAGAACATATTTCAAAAAAGGCTACCAAAAAGGGTATTTTGAACAGAATTTCCGAAAGTCATCGGGATTGAAAACTGAAGGAAGTATTCAAATAAGAAATTGCGTTTTTTTCTGACTCGTTTTTAAATCCAGTTTTGTTCTCAAACGCATCCAATTTACAGATCCTCTTATTTAGGAACTATATAAAGTGATGCACTGGTCAGTTTTTTGATAAAGACGGAATATATTTCAAAAAAGGCTACCAAAAAGGGTATTTTGAACAAAATTTTCAGAAATCATAGTGATTGAAAATTTAAGGAAGTGTTCACATAACAAATTGCGTTTTCTATGACTCGTTTTAAAATCCATTTTCGCTCTCAAATGCATTCAATTTACAGATCCTCTTATTTAGGAACTATATACTGTGACGCATTGGCCAGTTTTTTGATAAAGATAGAATATATTTTTAAAAATGCTGTCAAAGTGAGTATTTCGCACAAAATTTTCCGAAGCAATCATGATAAGGATGTATTCAAACAACAAATCGGTTATTTTATGACTCATTTTTAAATTCAATTTTTTTTCTCAAATGCTTTCAACTGACAGTTTTTTGTTATTTAGGAACTGTATAATGTACTGTTTTGGTCGATTTTTTAATAAATTTAGAATCTATTTCAAAATATGTTGTCATAATGGGCATTTGAACTGAATTTTTTTTAAAATGATTCTGATAAAACCAATTTTTGTAAAAAATGAAATTAAAAAATTTTCATAAACGGCCAAATGAAGTTATTAAACTGGGTTTATCTCTAATCATATTTTTTGTTGTTGTTGTTGTTGAAATGAGCACTCTTCGAAATCTACCTCCGCCTAAAGGCACAGCCGACAGGGATTTTTTGTTATTAGTTTACTTGGCCTCACAAAAGTATTTCATTGCATAATGGTTTAGAGAGAAACATTGTTTGGGTCATGTTTTAATTGTGTTAAACTATTTCATATTTTATAAACTTATTTCATATTTATTAACCATTCATAAATTAAGTCATTGTTAATTTTATTAATTATAACCATAGAAACTTATTTCGAAGATTCTTTTTTTAAATTTTCAATGAAGAATGTAATCGGGCTGTCTTTTTATCTATTCTAATTTTTTTAATTATGATTATACATACAATATATATACTTATGTGCAATTCCATTAAAATATTAAAAGAAAACTTCTAAGGCCAACTGCCTATTCTGAAGTAAGTTTTATTACTTTATCAGAAAAATCAAATTTAAAAAGACCTATGTGAGTTGAAATTGATTATTTAGAAAAGAATATCGTTTATTCAAAGGCTTCTTATTAAAATTTATTTACTCGCTTTAACAAGCTTTGAATTTCATAAGATAATAAACTTTATTAACTGTACCCGTAGAGATTCGTTTGAGAATATGCATTCTTTTCTCTTGAAAGTTAATAAATTCAGTACCTTTATTTTTAATCTAATTTAAAATATATTGCTAACATTTCACTTGATCAATTACGCTCAGCTATTCTTTTGTAATTTAAAATACACTGTGGAGAAAAACATAAATTTCATGTTTGGATATGGGAATATGTTTGGATCATGACTTTATTTATTTTTTCTTTATAATTTTTTTTATTATTATTACAGTTTTAGTTAAGTTATTTTGGACATGAGAATTTACATCATTTTAAATATTACATGGAAAAACGATAGCTATGCTTTTTTAGGTGCATTCGTAGTTATGTAAAGACGTAGCAACTATAGTCATAGTTGCTGTTCGTCTGTCCGTCCGCATATAACAGAGCTAAACCTACCCAACCGAATCGTGTATAATCACAATCAAAAATATAATTATTACATAATTTTGTCGAGTAATTTTAAATTTTATGAAAATATGATATTTAGTTTAATTACAGTGACAATCAAAAGTGTTCCGTTACATTACAGCCAATGGGAAAAAGTAGTTTCAAGTGCATTTTAATGATGTCACACACTTTCGAAATGATGTGCATTTATCAAATATATATACTTAAATATACATTCTGTACAATCTGTGGTGCAAAGATATTTTGTTAATGATTTACATGGCCACACGAAAGTATTTCACAGCATAATGGTATAGGAAGAAACATTGTTTGGGGCATGTTTTAATCATATTAAGCTATTTCACATTTTATAAATGTATTTCATATTCATGAAATATTCATAAATTGGACATAGTAAATTTTATGATTTATAACCTTAGTGATTGATTTCAAGAAATCTTTTTTTTTTTTTTTAAGCAAAATTATGATAATACATTCAAGATATATACTTATATGTAATTCTACTAAAAAATTTACAAGATTCTTCTAAGGACCTGTTCAAAAGTAAGCTTTCTTACTTTATCAAAAAAAAAAAAAAGAAAAAAGAAAAAAAAAAAAAAGAAAAAAATATGAATAAATAAATAAAATCAATAAAAACGTCTAAGTGAGTTGAAATTGATTATTTAGAAAAGAAAATCGTTTATCCGAAGACTTCTTATTAAAATTTATTTACTCGCTTTTACAAACTTCATATTTCATGAGATAATAAATTTTATTAACTCCTAACCATAGAGATTCATTCTAGAATATGCAGTTTTTTTTTAACTTTAAAGTTAATGAATGAAGAACCTTTATCTTAATTTTATTTTAAAACATACTCCTAACATTTCTCTTGATCAATTAAACTCACTTATTTGCTTGTAATTTAAAATGCATCGTGGAAAATAAACATAAATTAAATTTTTTGATATGGGAATAGAAAGCGTATTGTATAATTTTCTGTTTTTAAACCACACGAGAAATTAATATATTTTCTTAGGATATGTTTCTATTTTTCGGCAAAAAAAGTCCGAAGGTGATTTTTTATTTATTTTTTCATTATTATTTTATTTTTCTTCTTGTTTTTATTATAGTTTTGTTTAGTTTACTTTAGACATAAGAATTTACATCTTTTTAAATAACGCACGTAAAACTTTTGCTTTTTTAGGTGCATTCGCAATTATGTAAATACGTGGCATCTAATCCGTCTGTCTGCCTGTCTATCTGCATATAACAACAACAATCTAAACCGAATCTTTTGAAATTTAGGATATAAAATTGTTGCAGAATTTTGTCGAGTCATTTCATATGTTATGAAAATTGGATGTATAGCTCAATTAAGGGACAATCAAAAGTATTCCGTTACATCACGGCCAATAGAAAAAAATAGCTTCAATTGCATTTTGAAAGTTTTGCACTCCTCTTTCGAATAGAATAAAATTGATATGCATCTATGAAATATATATTAAAATATACATTCTGTACAATCTGTGATGCAAAGAATATTTGTTATTAATTTACAGAGTCACACAAAAGTATTTCATTTCACAATAATATAAGGAGAAACGGTATTTGGAACGCGTTTTAATACTATTTAACTATTTCACATTTTATGAAATTGATATAGAATGTTTATTACAAGTTACTTCCTGTATAATACAATATTTAAAATAAAATTTTTAGAGTATTTTGGTGTCAAATCAAAATTACAGAAACACAATTGCTTGCCAGTCAAATGATTCAAGGCATCCACTTGCCTCCATCCGATCGAATATTTATCCGATTTTGCAAAGCAAAATATGTCATATTGTAATCCTGAGGTAGGGATTGCATGTTCGTAATAAGTTGTTCTCTATTTAAAGAGATGTTCCTTTTTAGCTCACAGGCTATCATAGCCTGAGAGCTTATGTGCCCGTCGGTTCTGTATGTAAGTTCGTACGTGCGTTCGTGCGTAACGCGATAACTCATGATAAAAATATTCGATCCACTTGAAATTTTGTATGTAGGTATATCCTGACAGGGCGCTTCCCTGATTAGTTTTTGAAGTTCATTCGATATGTATAAGAGGGGGAACGGGGGGCTCATGCCCCTCCCGTTAGTTGATATAAATGGGATTTTCATGCAGAATTAAATTTTCGTTCAAAATTTAGATTAGGATCATTCTGATGAGGCGATTCCGTGACTATTATTAGGTGTTCACTGAATAAGTATAAATAGGGGGAACAGGGGTTCTAATGCCCCCCCCCCTTAATTTATATAAATGGGTTTTTCACGCAGAATTTTAAGATTTCGTTCAAATCTCTGAATTGTTTTGGAAGTTTAATGGTTAAGTATAAAAGAGAGGGGATAACTCCTTTTAATTTATATATATGCTAAATGGGTTTTTATTAAGAATTATCTCATTTGCTTTGAATTTTGGATATAGATTTTTTATATGATAAAGCATGTTTTTGATAGTATAGGAGGTTCAATGATTAAGTATAAAAAAAGAGGAAAGGGGAGAGCTGTTTCTCCTTCTTAATTTTTTTTCGAACGGAATTAACCCTTGAAAATATAAGGCTTAAATGTACAATTAGTATTTGTAGCCTGTGAGCTCAATGCCATCAGTTTAACTGGGCAGTATTCTTTATTTGTTTATTTTTTTATTTGGAAAAGATGACCACAGATTTCTAATCCTACTTTGCAAGTTTGGATTTATATCCAAACTTTATCTTCGTAACTTTTGGTATTCTATGCGCTAATTTCTAAGACACTATTAAGCAGTGAAATATCAACAACCAATAAAACTCCCTGATTGGTTGGGGATTGTTCTTTAACGCCAGCAACATTAATGTCTAGTACGATTATGTCATAATGTAATCTCAAAACCTTAAAAGCGCACGCAGAAAACTGGTATATGACATTGATAGTTTTATTACACTATTTTTTACATCAGTATTCTTTATAAATAAATACTTTGTGATAAAATGTGAAATCTCGATTTCGAAAATATTTGCATTATACTTGGAAATTTCGAAAATATTTGCATTATGCCTTAATTTACAATAGCTTTTTTGAACTTTGTCAGCAGATGTGAGAATTCGTAAAGCGAATTCAACTTAAAGGGAAAAAAAGAGATAATTTGTCGAATATTTAAAGTATAATATCACATTAGTAATTTATAATTATTGGTGAAAAAAAATATTAAGATGGTACTGGTGACGATAATGTTAATTCTACCAAAATGATCTGTAATTTAAGAAAGGCTGCTTATGCTTTAAATATTATCTTAACATGAGTTTATAGTGTTATCTTTCTTCCCATTTAAACAGAAGAGGCTTTCATTTGTTGCTTGTGGGCGGCTTGTTGATTGGATCTTATAGTTTTACGTCGAGTAGATCTACAAATAACCAAGGATAATAACTACATACTCAAAATGTGCCTTTATAGACTATAATATATTGAGATCAATATTTCTTTAATTATCAAAATAAGAGAGTTCTCATAAAAGATTAAATGTGCAAATCTAGTTTAAATAACAATAAATTGAAATATTGTTGTCAATCGGCTCCATGTCAATTAGTTAAAATGATAATGATATAATCTGCAATTTGGGTTTGGTAACTAATGTGAAATTGAATTACATATGTTAAAAACTACAACTTTATAATGCAAAAATTTCGTAAAACACAAACCATCCAACGAATTACATACGTCGTTTCAAGCATGCCTCAATCCCTTTCCTCAATGCAAAAAAAAAAAAAAAAAAAAAAAAAAAAAAAATGATGAAATAGGTGAAATAGGTGGTGAAAAAAAACCCCGCTCGGTTATAGTCTCGAGTACAGATGCAATATATAGTACTCGAGGCTATAACCGAGCGGTTTTTTTTTTTAACCTATTTCATCTTTTTTTTTCTTTTTTTCACTGAGGAAGGGGATCGAGGCATCCTTGAAACGGCGTATGTAATTCTTTTTTGGGGGGGAGGGTTGTGTTTTGAGAAATATGTGCGTTGTAACGTTCTATTTTTTAACTTGTGTAATGAAATTCGCACAAAGTGTTACAATTTAACTTATGAAATTCAATTTTTATTGCTCGAGGCACATAAAGACATATTTCATTAAGTTGAAATGTTTAAAAAAGGAAATTATTTTGAAGTCTAATACGAATTAGTTATTATCTTTGGGCAGATTATTAAATGACAATTGCATTTGAAAATTGTCTTTATCGTCTAAACGCATTCGGGTGTAATTTGAAAAAAGAAGAAAGAAAATATTATACTTTTTTTTACTCCCAATTTAAATTTATACTTAAAATACACTAGCTGCCAAAATTATCTAATCCTTTTTGAAAAGATCCATTTTTTAATTGTTTGGTGGCTCATAATACTTTATTTTTAGTAATACAGTAAATTCATATACTACTGGGAAAATAGTTTAATTAAGAATTTACATTTCGTTCCTCTGTTAATACTTATTAAAAGTTACATTTAAATAAAGCGATAAATGTTCTCATTGAATGTTTAAAAAATAAATATCATGAACTCATAACTAAACCATGTGTCTGCAAAAATTGCATTTAATTTCAACGAAATTTTATTAAATATGATTATTTAGTGAAAATATTTATTAGTAAATAATATTTCCATATATTTCTTTTATTTCAAAATGATAATGAAATTGTAATGCTTGAATAAATACTGTAGTCTATTCCCTTAATGTTTGAATATATTGAGTATAGATTAATAGAATTCAGGAACATGCATCTTTTGTGCCAACATTCGTTTTTTGTTTGTTTATTAAAACTATTTAATCCGTGCTATTATTTGAAATAGTAATCTTCACTTTATTTAATCTAGTATAAAATCATGCACTAAATAAAGCGAATATATATATATAAAAAATGGTGCATATCAAACAATCTGAAAAAAATATCATCTGGCAACAATGATTATTCGACTTATATTGATTAATAACACAAGGACATTCTAAATAATTTGAAAATTAAAATTTTCAAATTTGAAGAGTCTTATTTAATTTTGTAACCAGATTTGTAATTTAACAAAATAGAAGTTAATTTGACGTTGTTTGCAAATTGTGCGTCTAGCACAGATTGTGTAACACTTTCCAACACTTTTAGAATGCAAATGAGATGTACTGATACGAAATACAGTTGCAAAACTTCGCAGTTTATTAAGATGAAACATAATGTCTAAATAAAAAATTTAAAAATTGCATAACGCATTTGAAAGCCTAATTTCTGTTATTACAATTAATATATTACAATACAATTAATTAATTAATACAAATATTCTTTTCTTTTGTGCAGCCCTGTATATAATCTATAGATTTGCATGCATACTACATAGTATGCAAAATGTTAGTCAGATAAACGATTAAAACAGTCGAAATTTTCCATTCACCAATTTCTTTACTAAAGGAAACGTATTTCAGGCCTTTTGCGCAGTCCTGTAAGTTTAAAAACGGCTATCACATCTGCAAATGTACCTCCAGCAATTATTGTTCATAGGCTTCAATAGTTCAACAACTATAGCCAATTTGCTTTTGTTTGTCCCTGTAAATGAACAATAAATTTTATGCACACTTTATTATGCTGTTAGCTCCTCAGTGGTACACCTCAATGGAATGGTGGATATATATTTCAGCGTATTTAAAATATTGTAAAATGCTTAAAATTTACTGCAAACGATTTTTCCCCATACTCCATAATGTAAGGACCAGGAGGTAGCAATACTGGCAATTACCTCAACGAGATCACGGCTGAAATTTAGAAATTAGTTAAAACTCGATTATTTGCACGTTAGAACACAATTGGCCTGTCAAGTCATATCTTGCTGAAAAACACTTGAATATCTGATTTTAACGGGTATCTCCAACTGTGTTTCCCTAAAACCATAGGAATGAAAACATGGAGGATGGGAACAGGAAAATACAAGTCAACCGCTAAAACAGGGTTTTCTGTTATTTTCCACTATGATATGACTTGGCACACGGATTGCGTTTAAATATGCCACTTGAATTTTAGCTAATTCTTGAATTTCAGCCGCGAATTTAAAGAAGGACTGTTTTGCCACATCCCGGACTAAAATGAACCTTAACATTACATACTTCATTTTAAATACTAAGCATGGCTGTGCAAATCTCAATAATATATATCAATTACATTGTCAATCCGAATATTTTGACTCGAGATAGAACACACACAGACAGTTAGACCAACGGAATTCATAAACCCTTTTCAAGTTTGTTGAAATGTGTTAATCATTTCAGCATTTCTATTCCTAAAATATTTGCATGAAAAATTGGCACCAGAGTTTACGTACAAATGCATTTGAAAATAAGAAAAAGCTATTTTTTACACAATTAATAAGCGGATAAAAAATATGAAAAAAATTCTCGTTCCAATGTGGCATTAAAATTAAATGATTTCATAAACAAAACATCGGTCTTGAAAGGATTAAAAAGAGAACTAACGTAAGCTAAATAAAAGTGTTTGTTTTATAAGAAACAATTTTTAAATAAATTTATGTGGAAATTCAATCTTTAATACGTAAATTAACATGAAGGTTAAGACTTTATACAAGGATTCTAGATACTATTTGTCTTACTGAATAACAATGGTACAATGAAACAATGTAACTTGTTGATGGACTACCTAGTTGCGTGGCAACGTTACATCCAATATTGAGATAATTCGTGTTGCTTGGGCATTAGGGAGCTATAAAAAGAAAATTGTTTAAATGCGGCTAGTAGCCACGGAAATAAAAAATATCTAATAAGAAGAAAAATTTCTAAAAAATATAATTAAGGAGTAAGAAACATTTTTTTCACATATAGTACATGAACTACTAAATAACATGCGTTACGTATTTAAATAAATAAAATGTTTCTGGTATGAATTCAGATTCTCTAAATTAAGGAGTTTCCAGGACGCTTTCTACCACGGGAATTAGAGGGTTAAATTAAATTTTGAATCAAAGGAATAAGGTTTGCTTGATTGTTAAGAGCTGTTTTTAGATTTTAACTGTCTAAAACATGATAAAGAAGAATCTAAATTACTAATAGTTAATAATTAATTAATAACTTCCAAGATAAAAAAAAATATTCTTCGATTTATTTATCGATAAAAGTTATATTATGTCTGACATTAACAATCAAATTAGAGTTCAATGATAAAAAACAATACATAAATATTGAATCTTTAATTACATTATGCCCAATCAGTTCTTAATTAAGGATTTAAATAAAATTAATTCCTATTTACATGCTTTGTTAATTCTACTTATTGATTACAAACAAATTACTTTAATTACTTTTATCAAAAAAATTAATGATTGTTTTAAACAAATGCTGTTTCTGGTTATCTTAAAATTAATGGAACATTTCCCTGAATTAAACTATTCAAGACAAAATCACTTATTTATAATTGGATTAACATTGAATTTCAGTGCACCTCTAATTCGTTTATTTATTGGTAATAAATGACAAAAGTTATGGATGTGAAGACTGGTGCGATGTAGATTAGATAAAAGTTTTTCAATAAACTGTAAAAATTTATTTTAAATTTATATGTATTATCACACTTTAAGAACATTTAAAAGATTTTCTTGTTCAAAAGTTACAGATGAATGTGAGACATTCGCAAGTACTTTCTGATTTACAACAGTGTAGAAAGACATTATTTTTATATTTTCATGAACATATTTTAAAGTTTACTTTTACATGAAAAGAAATACATATGAATCTTTTAACTAGACTATTTTTTGTTGCACAAGATTAATTTATAACATGATTTTTTAATCGGTAAATTAATTTTAACGTATGTAAATTTTTCAAGTGGGGGAAAAAATACGGGCCAGGATTCGAACCTAGGATGTATTGGCAGAAGCCACCATTGCTCTTCCAACTGAGCGATCCCGGACGAACACTGGAGGACTAATTCACCCAAATGACCTCAACGATCATTTAATCTGGTCTGATGCTATGGATAATCTCAACAGAATAAATTGAAGGTCAATATATGGAACTGCAGAAAACGCTTCATACTAAATTATATTAGATTAATTTATAGCACGATTATTCAATCGGTAAATCAATTGTAACAGATATAAATTTTCCAAATGAGTGAAAAAGGGATGGAACCAGGATTCAAACCAGGGATGTATTGGCTGAACAAGGATGATTAGGCAAATGTTTTCACCCACTTGGAAAATTTGAATAATTTTTGCAAATTAGCTAATGAATATAAAATCCACAACAAAAATCCATTTTACATATGCATATTAACATTAGCTTAACAAAACGGCGAAATTACTAAAAATATAATAATTTTATGTGGAAAAGCACATTTTCCCAGTTATCTTTATCATTTTTCTCCCAAGTCTACAAAAGCTAATCTCTCCGAATATCATCAAAGATTGGAACTCTATCATCTTCTTCCCTTACTGCAAACATAATCAATTTCCAAATATACCGGAGCTTGCTGATTAGAATTCCAAATAACATTTTTGATACTAGAAAATTCAATCAATATTAAATGAGTTTTAAAGTTTCTATTAAGCCCGTAAGAAATAGGAATTGATATTTTATTGTTAAGTTTCAAGCACGATTTCAGTCTTTTTCATTTTAATTCTTATATGCATAGTAGGGTGGAGCGAAAAAAAATTTGTTTTTGAAAATCAAAAACGGGTAGGTGCCAAAAGTTGCCTTCATACTAGTACATCAACTGCGTGAAATTTTATCGCCGAAAAAAAATGGCTTGAGTCTGCGCTTTTGCTCCAAAAATCGAAATTTTGGGTAAAATTTGTCAATTTTTGACATTTTTTCAAAAAAATTGAAAAAATCCTACAGAGCTGGTTAGTATTTAAAAGTGTTGCTTAGACCTTTATATTTATCTGCTTAACATATTAAAACTATAAAACAATATGTTTATTCCCTATGGCTGGAGCAAAACAGACAACTTTTAGTAAGAAAACAGTATTACCACTCTATTGGGTCATACAACGAATTGTTGATTTTAATACAGCTCTTGTTTTCAAAACTACCTTGGACATGCGTCGTGGAGGTGGCTATATTTCCTATACCACCCGGCCCAACTATTTGATCATCTTAGTACAGTGTTTTATTTATACATTGATTTGTGATTTTCTTTATAAAAATTTGGCATGTTTTCGATGCTTCCACCTTGTTCATCTGTTCTTTGCATCCACATGCTGCTGTAACTATCTTCATGTATATTTTTATAGTTTATACAAAAAAAAATGACAAGCAGAGTAATGTACGGGAATATTATTAAAGAGATCTATTCGGCCATCTATTATATTTATCAGACTTACATTCAGTTGATGAATAGTGACTGGAAGTTCTGTTACCACAACATTTTTTCAGTTAATTGTATTTTTTTTTTTTTTTTGCGTAATGATTTGCTTCAAAGATGATTTCAGATATTTCAACTATAAGTATGCCATCATTTATTCTACTTTTGCATTTTTTATATATTGAGAAGCGAGCTGTTTAATGTGATGTGATCGTCAGAGAGAATTACAATGAAAATTTGTTCTCCATGTGTAAAGCAACCGCTGTTCTAAATAACTTTTTTTTTGCATTAGTTTTATGCCGTTTTCTAAGTGTTTTCTTATCCAGGTAATTTCCTAATAACTTTTAGTTCCCCCTTTTTATGAATGGACAACATTTGATGGTGAAATGTCCTGGTCATAAACTTATAATGCATAATATTTTATGAGGGAATGTACGGATTCTAATCGACTATAAGTGCTCATTTAAAATTAGAATTTTATTTGTCACTGTGAACCATTTTGACTGGGGTAATCTTAGAATTGTGTATAATATTGAATCATTCGCTACTTCAACTCCAGTGAATTTCCTCTGCGTCAATTATTAGAGAAGTCGATATAAAACATTCTAAGCTACATGGATTCACTGGATCAATAAGGAAAATCTTTGTCTACGTACTATTCACTGCCTATTGCAATTTTATATATATATATATATATAATAGAGAATAATTGTGAAAAATTATTTTAACTTATAAATTATTTTAACTTATAAATTTGTGAACAAATATGGAATAAATTCTAAAATTATCGCAGTCTTTCGTTAAATAAATCAAACAAACATGCTTAAAGTAGAAGTGTATAATCTAGAGGTGTAAAAAATAAATAATAATGTACTTTCAATCAGACCCTTATTATCACATAGACAAATCGAGACTTTGCCGTGTAGCACTGAACATCAAGGGGCCTCCAAATCCACGTATTACAGTACAAAATATTTACTTTTTTCCCCCAATTACAGCTACTCCATACGATGAAGTTATAAAATGCATATTAAAATAATATAACATGTTGCTAAATCTATATAAACGAATTTTGTTCTGTTCTAAATTATAATTATACAAAAAATGTCCTAAAAGAACAAGGTAAACAAATGTTTCAGAATGAACTAATTATTTTCGTTTAAATTTCCTTTCCCTAGTATAAAGTGCTTTAGAAATTATATAGCTACACACTGCTACTTCTTAATATATTCTTTAAAGTGATAACAAATCTCATTTAGTATTTATGAAGCTGTAAATAATATCACCTCTTTATCTTGCCATGCAATGATAGCAATGGAAAGAATCAACTTCTAAGTATAAGTGCCTAGAATTGCAAATTACATTTAAAATTAGAAAATCCAATTACGGTGTAAGCATTTTAGAAATGGTAATTCAAAATTAAATTTTCAAATGCGCCCGCAATGAATAAACAAGTGCTATTACTTCTCTGGAATATGCGGAATAAATGTGTTATATAAGGAGTTCAATCAAATTTCTAAATTTAAACTTGAACGAGTAAGGAATAAATTCTAAAATTATCACAATCGTTGGTTAAGTAAATCAAACAAACATGTAAGAACTGGTAGTGTTAAACCTAGATACGTAAAAATATATAATAACATACTTACAATCAGACCCTTATTATCTCATGGCGAATCGAGATTTTGCCTTAAGGCCAGAACGTCAAGGGACCGCAAATTTATATGCTAAAGTATAAAATGTGTACTTTTTTTCAATTATAGCTACTCCATACGATGAAGTTTTAAAATTTATATTAAAATAACATAACAAATTGTTAAAATGCAAGGATATAAAGTACAAAATAAAAGAATTTCGTTTTCATTTTCATTTAAACTTTCTTTTTTCCGTATAAAGCACTTTAGAAATTATATAGCTTCATAATGCTACTTTTTAATATATTCTTTAAAGTGAAAACAAATCTCGTTTAGTATTTATGAAGCTGTAAATACTATCATCCCTTTACCTTGCATACAATGATAGCAATGAAAAGTAATCAACTTCTAAATATACGAACTTAAAATTGCAAATTACATTTAAAATTAGAAAACCCAATTACAGTATAAGCATTTTAGAAATGATAACTCAAAATTAAATTTTCAACTGTGCCCGCAGTGAATAAACAAGTGTTATTACTTCTCTGGAATATTCGGAATAAAAATGTTAAAGAATACAATTAAATTTCAAAATTTAAAATTGAACAAGTAAGGAATAAATTCTAAAATTGACACAATCATTCGTTAAATAAATCAAACAAACATGCTTAAACTAGAACAATAAAATCTAGGTGTTTAAAACAGAGGTAATAAAATATTTTTGATCGGGTTCTTATTATAACATGGCCAAATCGAGTCTCCTGTGGCCATGTACCTCAAGAGACCTCCAAATCCATGTATAAAGTATAAAAATATTTGGTTTTTTTTTTTCAATTACAGCTATTCCCTAAGATGAAGTTATAAAATTCACATTAAAAATAATAATATAACAAATTTCTAAAATTATATCAAAGAGTTCTGTTCCGTTGTAAGATTAAATAAGAAAAAAAGTCCCAAAAATACAATGTTAATAAATGTTTCAGAATAAACTAATTATTTTTGTTTAAACTTCCTTTTTTCCCTGGAAAGTACTTTAGAAATTATATAGCTACATAACAGTGCATTTTAATATATTCATTAAAGTGAAAACAAATCTCGTTTATGAAGCTGTAAATACTATCATCTCTTTACTTTGCCATGCAATGATAGCAATGAAAAGTAATCAAATTCTGAGTATAAGAGCTTAGAATTGCAAATTACATTTAAAATTAGAAAATCCAATTACGGTATAAGCAATTTAGAAATGGTAATTCAAAATTAAATTTTCAGCTGTGCCCGCTGTGTGTAAACATGTTCTATTTATCCTTTGGAATAGGTAAAATAAGAGTGATAAATAAAGACTTGGGAATTAAATTTCTAATTTTAAATTCGAACGAATAGGGAAGAAATTCTAAAATTATTACAATCGTTGGTCAAGTAAATCAAACAAACATACTTAAACTAGAAGCGTAAAATCTAGATGTCTAAAAAAGTGGTAATAAAGTACAGGGTGTCTAGCAAATAACACCCTGATTTCAAAATTAAATTTCTCAAAAACATAGATCGATAGTAATATGCGGTAAACGATTTTTTCATTAGGTAAGCTTTAAAAATCTTATACAAAAGTTTCGAAAGATAAATATTTTGAAAAGATTGTATTCTGATTGCAAAGAATGCTTTGATTTGACATTTTTCTTGCTTTAGATTGCTGCCAGAGAATGTGTTTTTCGGCTTAAAGTGCCATATTTCATAGTTTTTTGAAATTAAATTTTTGAAATTTCAAAATTCTAAAAATTTATTTCGAAAAATCTTTAAAATATTGCACTGTAAGCTGATAAAACATTTCTCTGCAGGCAATCTAAAACAAGAAAAATGTCAAATCAAAGCATTCTATGCAATCAGTACGCAATTTTTTCAAAATATTCACTGTTTGAAATTTCTGTATAAGATTTTTACAGCTTACTTAATGAAGAAACCCTTTACCGACCTTTGTTTTTGAGAAATTTAATTTTGAAATCAGGGTGTTATTTGCTGGACACCCTATACTTTCAATCAATCTCTTGCTATCGCTTAGACAGATCGAGTCTTTGCCTTGAGCTACAAACCTCAAGGCATCCCAAAATTCATATATTAAATTGTAAAATATTTACTTGTTTTTTTCTTTTTTTAACTTGATTTTTTGAGATCCTGAATAAGGTTTTAAACATTTAGGACAATATAATAAAATTTCACTTGCGTAAATTTTGCTACATAAACCTTTTTATCGTGAATTTTTAGTTTCTTCTGTGTTTCAGGTTTTGACATTTATCAAAGGAATTAGATTTGAAATTTTTATTAAAATATAGTAAATTCTATAAAAAAAAATCGCAGTTTTTACATTTTTTTCGCTATTTGCTGTAACATTTTTATATTTAATTTTTAGCTAACATTCTAAATTCTGCCCTCTTCTCTTATCAATAAAGTTTATTTAGATTTTGTACGGCAATTTTCATATTTTTTGTGAATCTTTATGTTATTTTAACGTGTTTTCGTTATTTGGTACGATTTTTATAACTAGTAAAAGGAATCCATTTTCAATCTTCTATCTCAATATAGTGTTTGGTTTTGGTTTTAGAAGAAGTTCATTCAAAATTCGTTTTGCGATTTTTAATTTTTTCGTGATTTTTATTGTTATTTTACTAGTTTTTTCGCAATTCATGCTGCTTTTTAACGAACTCTTGCAAAGCAAGCGCAGCTTAGCTATTAGTACAGAATAAAGCTATATAAAAAAATCTTCTATATATAAGTAAATTTATGTTAGATGCCATCTTCGTTTGCTAGAAATTAATTAATTAATTAACATAATCCAACCAAAGTGTTGCTATCAATATATCATTTCTGAAATTATATAAATTATCTGCCATTATAAAATCCTTAGACAGGTAAAGCATAGATACATTTTACTCTATAAATAGATTTTACTCTGAAATACATTTTCCGTTTAGTATTTAAGTTGCATTTGGAAGCAGCGCTGTGTGAAAGGGAGGGGGTCGAAGGGGGCGGTCGGCCCGAGCGCGGAAATTTATAAGGGAACCAAATTTACACTACCAGCCTGATTTTTGTCCAATTACAAGAAAAAGTTGTGAGAAAAGGGCGCCAAATTATATCTTTGCCCCGGACGCAATTTTCTCTTCGCACGCCCCTGTTTTAAAGAATGAAGTATTTTTTTTTTAATTTGAAGTTTAGTGAAAGAAACATCCGAACATAATTAATATAACATTGACAAATATTATTATTATTTTTTGTATTTGTTTTGAATGTTTTGTATTTTTTGTATTTTCTTTTTGTTTTGTATTTTATTTTGCATTATTATTATTATTTTGTATCACCCAACTGTTACTAAATTTTGTTTTCTTTCTACTTTCAGGTGAGTGACATTTTGGATGAACTTTTCAAAATGCATTTAATTTAAAGGTATGTTGTGTTTTACATTTATGCATGTATATATTTTTGCATCTCTTTTCAACCAATAATAGTATTTTTCAATAATCAAAAACAATATTTTTTTATCTAGCTCACAATAAAATTTAAATTACTATTCAGCTCACAGACTAAAAAAATATATATATATATATATATATTAATATTATCGTCAAAGCCTGCAATTTTTTTTTAAATTATGCTTTATGAAAATTGCCACTAACATCCATATCACACTGTGCTAGAAGTATCATAGTTTGAAAACAAGTTTACATTACATACCGTGTCACTCTCCGAATAATTATTATTTAAATGATTTTCTTTGTGTCAACATTCTTCACACAATACGGGTTTATCACAATCTCTTTATAGTTGTTAAATTGTGGAAAAAATTCAGTTTAGAAAAAAATGATCTATCCTGCATTTGTGTCTGAATAATTCTATTGTGAACCTAATAATAGGGACGGTTTAAGGATATTTTAAAATTTGAAAATCATTTGTTGATGAAATCTGCAATCTGCATATTACTAAACAGTTATTAGGAAAAGCATGCGTACATTTTTCCACATAAGAGAGGTTGTTATTGATTCTGAAACATTGTATTTATCAAATAGCGTGGAATTCAGTTCGTCTTTAATGCGTTCTATTGCTAATTTATTATGGTAAATCTACCGAAAGCCAATGATAAACATTATACTATAATTTGTATGATTTGGAGACATTTCCAAATCCCATCTCATGCAAATGACTGTTTTAAGATCTCGTTAATGAAGCTTATCAGCTCAGACAGGAGCTTTAGGGAAAGTGATCCTTTAACTATATTCGCAGTTGCGTGTTGTTAATGCTAATAAATTAAAAGTATGACTTATTTATTTAAAAAAAATTCTATTCGAATAATTAACAATATGTAAATCATTGTTTATTTACTAGCAAATCAAAATTAACTATAAGAAATTCTGAAAATAATGATATTTTAATTTTCGCTTCTTATTTGAAGCTAAAAGATTTCTTAAACCACAATGTAAAAAATACAAATGTTACTTAATCAAGAAAAATATTATATAGCCATAAACTAAATATGTACCTGTATATTTCCGTATATAAGCCGAATATACGTTTTTTAAATGAATTTCCGTGCAAAATCGAAAACCCGTATAAGCCGATTTTAAGGAAAAGTGCGGAAAAATTCAGCGAACGAAAATTTTTTGGTGCATAACAATTTTTTTACATAAATAATAGATAAAAAATATGCACTCCGAAATTATTGATATCTCCTATTTTGTCCTGAGCAAGCAACTAAATCTGTTAAATTAGGTTCCGCTGAATCTATTATGACTTTTCTTGTTCATAAAAATCCAATATTGTATTTTTTTCTTGAATTATCACAAGAAATGTAGTTACTTAAATTATACTTTTCTGTTGCTAGTTTATAAACTTTCATAGAAATACTGGGATTTTAATGCACATTTTTCTAATTTTTTTGCGAAATGCAATAACCGAAATTTTCAAAATTTTTAAAGGTGTATTTATCTAATATTGCTTTTTATCTAATGTATTATGTTTTTCTTCCAATAACATAACTTTTTTCCAATAAAAGAAATTTTTCCAACTAGAAAAACTATGTGTATTTGTTTATAATAAAAGTTTTGTTGTTTCTTCCTGTTATTTATTTATCTTGAAA
Organism: Maratus speculifer; assembly: GCA_964019185.1. NCBI lineage: Eukaryota > Metazoa > Arthropoda > Arachnida > Araneae > Salticidae > Maratus > Maratus speculifer. The sequence goes on from OZ025302.1 coordinate 95,628,795, forward strand.
GTTTACTGAAAATTGGGAAATTTCTTTTAATATCGGAAAAATAAAGCAAACCATAATGGAATTTCTTTTTCCATACATTCTTTTCTCCATTTTTTTTTTATATCTGTGCATATATGTATATTTTCATGAGCATAACGGATCAATAAATCTAACCAATATTAACAATAAATCGATTGGCAAAATGGTTTAAAGATAAATAGCATATATTTTTCTTGCATATGTTTTTAATATAGAGGATATTTATTTTTCTAGTTTTAATGTAGCTGGCAATGATTTAGAAATGCATTTTAAAGAACAGAAATAATAAAATAAAACTTCTGTGTTGAAAGATTTTGTATTTTTATCCAGATGCGGTAATTATTAATAAATTTTAATTTGTTAATCATCTTCGTTCCGAATATGTTATACATTACACATTTTCATTACAAGGGAATAAATCCATTCATCCTAGATTACAGATTGTAACGGAAAACCATTTTTTTATTTATAACTAATTAATATTTTACATTCAATATATTTTTTTGGTTAGCCCACTAACAATAAACGAAAAAAATACAATTATACAATAGTAATTTGCATCTTAATAAAGTTTCAAGATTACTTAAGGCATTTCTTTCGCATTAGCCTCGCCCTAGGAATTAACCGAAGAAATTGCTTAAAAATTGCTATTTTACAACCATCCTTTTTTATTGTGATTAATTTAGTGGTTTGAGCGTGTATTTCAATACCATGCCTGAAATTTGTGATTTATTTACAATTTATTTTTCTTAATTTTAATCAGTTAAAGGTTTATAGATCAATATCGATGTTATGATATATAGAAAAAAGTAATTAAAAAAATCTATTTTTATAAGCATTTTATTAACCCCCCGGGCGTCTTGCAAATGGGTAAAATTGTAATGTTGTTTTCTCTAAACTTTGTTTTATATGCTAAAAATTAACTTTATTATTCTTTTAACTTCATAAAAAAACTTAATTACAAATATGAATACAATCCATGAGAGCATTAATCATTCTTCAATGGATTGAAAATCCATATTATCTATAGAATTATATCATCTTAATTATTGTTTATATTGCAATGAACCCATAGAGCGGAATATTACGGCGAACGGAATATTACATGCCAAACACTTATAAATTGTTTCAAATGTGCTTAAACTATTAGTTTAATCCTTCTAGATACATTAGTTGTTTCACGGCGTTCAATATTTATCCGTTGCATTTGTTTTTCATTATTTTGTTTTTTAAGAACATCAAAGGGTGTTTTCTACTGCAAATTAATTAATTTTACCATGTTCTCATACGTTAAAGTCTAATTGCGCAAAAGAAACACAACATTTTAATAAGAAACTTTTCTTATTGTCTTCTTTTCTCGTAAAACCCTGTGTATGATAAAGAAAGTAAATTTACTTTTTGTAAATCTGTACCTTTAATTCGATAGTAACACTAATGAGATAAGTTGTTAGCAAGCAGTAGCTATCTTGTGAAATTTTGTGTTTTTTAATCTACATTTTTGTTTAATATACGTTGTATTTATGTACACTATATTAATTATTTTTCTGTATTATTTGTTTTTGTGTGGTAGTGAAGAGTGTTTTATTGAAATGTGCAAGATTTCCCATATAAAGTTACATATGTACCAATCAAAAGACTATTTTATTATAGGTACATTTTTCAATTATTCTTTAAACTAGTAAAATGTGGCAATCACAAAATTTTCTTCTGTCTCATACATGTTAACACTTCCTGAAAAATACGAATGGCAGCGCAACCAATTAGGTGATTTTCTCAAAAATCTAATCAGCAAAAATTTATGTCAACTTTTAGCTGAATCTGAAGCTTGATGAAAATCCGTGTTTTAGTTTATGAGATAAAACTGTTGTGGAATCTAAGAAAAATTGCATGAGAACGCCATCTGAGGAACGATTTATACCACATCTAAATAGTAAACCAGATCAGCGATACTAAACAGCATCAATTTTTATGAGGGACTAACTTAATCTGAAGTTTGATGAAAATCCACGCTTTAGCTATTTAGATTCAGCATTGACAAATATATTCGGATTGTTGGTCAGGACGATCGCTAGTTTCACCCCACCGTTTTTCATAGTCTTTAAATTGTCTACTTTTTCTTTTAAATTTCACCGGTTTCAATTTCTCTCATTTTTTCCATTTTCTATTTAAGTCTAAGGCATACGGGTCGTAAGTAAAGATTTTAGCGCTATTCGTGTCAAAATCGTGAAAATTGAGGAATAGCAGCATTACCTGTAAGGGAATTTACACCAAAATGTAAACAGCACAAATTTATTGAGTCGTTCGGAAAGTCGTGCTCATTTGGAAAAAATCAGTTCGTACCGGATAATTCTGCCCATGAATTAGTAAACATTAGATATCCGAAACAATATTAATAATGTTATAAAATCCTTTGAAGAATTTGCAGTGTAGCAATTTAGAATGACGGTTTCGTTTGGTAACTGAATTTATACATGCAAATAATACCAATTTTACTAATAAATATTAATGCTCCTAATTTACCCTTTGTATCTCTAAAACATATCTTTTTGAATATGAAAATATTTACTTCTCTCAAAAATATCTACTAAAGTACAATATAACCATTGTCTCCGAATTACTCACGGTTCCAAAAAGTGCTCTATATCTTTAGGTTTATTTATTTTTATTTTTGTCGTCCGATTATCTGCGCTAGGGATATAGGACCATGGGGGGGAATGCCCTTCGTGGGGGTCTTTCTAAGGGAACCTAACCCGTATTTACGCAAGGTTCGAAGAAAACCACGGAAACTCCGAACGGTTAGGCCGACAGCCGCGATTGGGTTCGAACCCAGCACCTGCCGTCTACCAGTTGAAAGGTCAGAACCTCTCGGCCACTGGTGGGGCCTATATCTTTAGGAATTTTTGAAAACTTTCATTATTGAGCAATTGATTTTAGTTAATGTTTTCAAGTCAAATTTTAAAAATTAAAAGTGGTTTTTATAAATATTAAAACATTTTTTTCTTTGTTAGATATATTTCTTTACATAACGAAACAATAAATAAATAAAATATTAAAAATAAATAATAAAATAAAACATTTTTCTTTAAATTTTCTCAACAATTTAATAATAATATTAAAAAACAACATCTTCCTGGAAGAATGCGTGTATAATATTTTTAATGCTGAAAAAAATTGGTTGCCTGTAAAGTCGGTATACGGGCGAAAGTTTTACGTGACAACGACTTTGAGTTGTAAAATAATTTTAATGTGAATATTCATTCGTATAGTAGGAAGAAGGATGAAATAATAGTAACAATTTAAAACATTTATTTATACAAAGAATTATATTTAAAACATTAATTTATACAAAGAATCTCGCACTGAATTTCATATTAACAAAATTTTATTTTTACCTTTACACATACATACGTATTTATATACAAATATACATACAATAACTTGCAATACACTGTGTTTGTTAAACACATTTTACTTCATGTTTATTGATGTCAAATGTTGAATTTTGTAAACAGCATATTAAAGAATTTTTCAATGAGCAGAATATAACTAAAGTAAAATGGCTTTCACTAATCACATATCATTAGTTTTCCATAATATACCACCGAATTACGAAATAAACTACACTTATTTTCTTTGTACTTTATACTAATAACTAATACATAACGTATTTCGTCTTAGTTTGATACTATCTAAAATTCCTATTAAGCACCGCCCCTTCCTTGCAGCGAATTCACATTCACGTTCAGAAAATGGTCCCACAAGTGACCGGAAAAAGTTAAGAGAAAAGTGAGCGCGTATCGTGAGCGGAGCGTAACGTAACGTAACGCAGTTTCTTGAAGTGTCTCCCGGCAAACCAATTTACAAGACGTTGTCACGTCAAAAATTTTTAATGATACAAAATATATTTTGGAAAAAAAATATTTCTGAGAAAGCGGGTATCATATCCCTAAAGAATATCTTCTTATGATTCAAGATAAAAAAATAAATTTTAATTGCAGCAGTTTTTGTTGTACTTAGCATCTGCTTTATCATCTTAGAAATGCAATAGATTCCCAAATTTTTAAAGCTTTCGATTTTTTTCTTCTTTTTTTCCCCTTTTTTTACGAGCAATTGAAAAAAACGTCTTAGAAGAAACATAATACTTAAAGTATTTTACTCATGTTCACCAGGAAATGTCTTTTTTTAGCAATCAAATTCTTCTTCTTTTTCTCCCTCTTTATGTAACCAAAGGGAAGATAGTAAACTTTGTACAAGAAATACATAATATATATAGAAATATTTATTTTACATTCAGAAAATGTATTGTGCTTTAGTTAGAAAATTTTTTTGACTTATCTCTATTACATTATTAATTTTCCCTTCGCGATATTTTCTTTTATTGCGCTTAACTACCAACATATTCACTGATTTTGTATTCTTTAATATTATCTATCATGAAACCCATTAAATTCTTCTTAAATTAATCATTATTTCACCCAACCTACTTAAATATAAAGCTTTTAGTTTATTCTTAAATTGTATCATTCTTTCTGATAAGTTGTATCATTTTGTGTGAATTCGAATGTTTTTTAAAAGAAACATTACTTTTTTACTTATTTTATCCCGAGAATCTTTCGCGTATTGGAGTATTTTTACTTCAAAAAACATCCACTCCCAAACTAAGACAACTTTACAAAATCAGTCCTATTGGACGAGACGAGGTTTCCCGCGTGCAAAATAATACTAATTTTACTAATCAATGTTAATGATCCTAATTTACCCTGTGTATCTCTAAAAAGTGTTACAAAATTCAATCACTGGTTAGAGCACGCACGATGTATGATTTGCGTTAATGCGAGCTATGGAAATAAGTTGATACATGGAATGATCCCGCAGAATAAGTTCGATTTTTTTAGGTGCGTTCGTAATTATGTAAATACGTAGCACCTATAGTGGTCGTTCAGTCCGTCCGTTTGTCCGTTTGTCTGTCCGTCCGTCTGTCCGCATATAACAACGCAAAACCCAACCGAATCGTTTGAAATTTAAAATACATAATTTTTAAATAATTTTGTCGAATAATTTCAAATTTTATAAAAATCGGATGCATAGATCAATTACAGGGGCAATCAAAAGTATTCCATTACATTGCGGTCAATGAGAAAAAAAGTTTCAATTGCATTTTAATCGTTTGAAATTTAAAATACATAATTATTACATAATTTTTTCGAGTTATTTCAAATTTTTTTGATAATCGGGTGCATAGATCAATTACAAGAGCAATCAAAAGTATTCAATTATATTATGGTCAATGGGGAAAAAGTTGAAAATGTATTTTATACATTTGAAATTTAAAATACATAATTATTACATAATTTTGTCGAGTTATATCAAATTTTATGAAAATCGGATGCATAGATCAACTACAGGGACAATCAAAAGTATTCCGTTACATTACGATCAAAGGGGAAAAATGTTTCAAATGCATTTTAATGGTGTTATAGTCATTCGAACTAAAATTTATATGCAACTATAAAGTACACATTATAATATACATTTTACATAATTTGTGGTGCAAAGAACATTTGTTATTGATTTATAAGATCACACAAAAGTATTCCATTACATAATGGTATAGGGAGAACAATGTTTGTTGCGCATTTTAATTGTAATTCACTATTTACAATTTTACGAGATTGATATATGAGAGTAATATTTTTAAAACTTCGTTATCGTACGAACGCACCTCATTTGCTACGTTTCACGTGCAATTTCCAACTTGTTTTACCTGGCAACATCCTGCTGACTGGTAATTCTTTGACAGGATGTGTTAATTTTAATTTATTTTACGATTGTAACGATGATTTTATTTACATTTTAAGACCTAAGCTTATCAATGGATTTGTGGTAATGCTTTCGATGGTATACTGTTAATAAATATATGAGGGCCTAAGCTGTCTCGTTATTCCTTAACAAGGCAATTTCTTTGAAAATTGATTCAAATGAAGTTTCTGTTTTTCATTCCACTGCCTGAATAAGACCGCCTCTGACATATGATCTGAGAAGTTTGTAGTGACATATATACTGTACTAAAAAAATTGTGTAAAGGCTTAGCTCATTTAGGAAACAAAAGTTATGTTTAAAGGACAATACTTTGTAAATTGAAGTTTTTTAATATTTTTTAATATTTCCTTACGTGTTTAATATTCTTAAGTTGCTCCTTTTTATGTTAAATTTCAATTATATTTTTAAAAGTTTTAATTTAATAAACAAGTTTTTTATGTAAATTAAAATATATTTATTTATTTATTTAGTATTTTTAACCTTTCGTTACCTATAGTTATATACATCTTGTATACAAGAAAAAAAATTAAACAAACATGGAAATTCAATAAAATGCTGTCTTCTCTCTCTCATAGTGAAGTAAGTGTGAAAAGAAAATCATTTTTTCAACTTTTTTCCAAAATGTTTCAAATGAAGTATATTTATAAAAATTTTCAGGATGACATGGGTACATTTGAGACGTTGAGTTATCATTCAAGTATTTATAATACTGAAAATTCTTCGGGAACGTGCATTCTAAATTTATTTCAGAAGGCAGGAACAGATATCATCTTTGAAGTTTGTAGTGACATGTATAATCTGCCTAAAGAACTCTGTTAAGAATTAGTACATTTATGATTAAATTGTCATGTTTAAAGAATAAATCCTTATAAATCCAAGTTTGTTAATATTAACAAACTTGGATTTATAAGGATTTATTCTTATTATATATTAGAAAATATTAATGTGTTTAATAGTCTTAAGTCGTCCATTTTATATTATATTTGGCACATAAATATTCTTAAATGATCTAATTATAAACTCAAATTAATTGCGAAACCTAAAAAAATATACATTTAGAATTTTTAAGATTTCGCTACCTAGTTGTAAACACCTCGTAATCTATAAAAAAGTAAAATAATGATGGAAATTCAATAAAATATTCTAGAAACTCATTTATAGAAAAATAAATGTCAAATAAAATGCAATGTCGACAATTTTTTTTTTCCAAAATGCTTCGAGTGACATAGATTTGTGAACAATTTTAGAATGTCACGGAATACATATCAGGCAACGAGGCTTCATTTTAGTATGACTTACATAGTACTCGAAACCCTTCAGGGACATGCTGTCCAAATCGATTTCAGTAACTGATGTAGCACTTTAGATATCATTTGAGAAGTTTAGCGTGACATGTATAATTCACCAAAAGAACTCTGTTAAGGCTTAGAACATTTAGTTGTAGACTAGTGTTTTAGACTCAAATGTTATGTTTAAAGGAGAAATCTTTGTAAATTCAAGTTTGTTAACATTTTCCTACATGTTTAATGTTCTTAATTTGCTAGTTTTTATGTTAAATTTGGCATTTAAATATTTTTAAATGATCTAATTTTATAAAAAATGTTATGCAACTTAAAAAAAATATTTATTTAGTATTTTTAACATTTCGTTACCTCTAGCTAAATACACATTGTATTCTATAAAAAAAAAAATTAGACGAATTTAGAAATTCAATAAAATATTCTCTAATATTTCTTACAGCAAAGTACCTGTCAAACAAAATTCAATTTCAACAATTTATTTCGAAAATGTTTCCAGTGAAATATATTTATCAGAAATTTTAGGATGTCACGGAGTACATTTCAGACGTCAAGTTATCCTTTTAGTATTTATAACTCTGAAAATCCTTCAGAAACGTGCTTCACAAATTAATTTCAGAAGCCAAGACGGCGTGTCATATATCATCTTTGAAGTTTATTGTGACATGTATAATGTGCCTAATAAATTCTTTTAACGCTTTGTACATTTATGACTAAAATAGTAATTTTAAAGGGTAAATCTTTATAAATTTAAACTTGTTAATATTTCCCTAAATGTTTGATATTCTTAAGTAATTTATTTTAAGGTTAAATTTAACATATACATACTTTTAATTTTTTGTACTTTTATAAACTAATTGCTTTCGAAACTTAAAAATATGTATATTTAGCCTTTTTAACATCTTGTCAACTGTAGACCAGAATTTTCTATGTTAATAAACGGTAAATTCTTTGTAGAAAAATAAAAAATAGTAATTTTAATGGGTAAATCATTATAAATTTAAGCTTTTTAATATGACCATAAATGTTTGATATTCTTGAGTAATTTCGCCCCACCAGTGGCCGAGAGGTTCAGACCTCTCAACTGGTAGACGGCAGGTGCTGGGTTCGAACCCAATCGCGGCTGTCGGCCTAACCGTTCGGAGTTTTCGTGGTTTTCTTCGAACCTTGCGTAAATACGGGTTAGGTTCCCTTAGAAAGACCCCCACGAAGGGCATTCCCCCCTGGTCATATATCCCATTAGTGTAGATAATCGGACGACAAAAATAAACCAAAAATAAACCTTGAGTAATTTCTTTTAAGGTTAAATTTAACAAATATGCATATTTTTAAATCTTTGCAATTTTATAAACTAATTGTTTACGAAACTTAAAAATATGTATATTTAGCATTTTTAACATGTTGTTACATATAGACCAGAAACGCGGTTAACGAACGGTACATTCTCTGTGCAAAAAAAAAAAGAAGTAAAAGAATATATTTGTGGAAATACACTACGGGATTTTTCATAGCTGTATTGTTACAAAGTTATTATAATGATACCGTTGTACTGTTAACTGCATCTATTTTTCGGTTATGAATGCAATTTCATTAAAAAAAAAATGGTACCAATTTTGAATTTTCAAAAGCAAAAATTGTTTTTCTCCCAGCATTTTAGGGTTTCTTACAACAGTGCAGCTAGGATATTTTCATACAGTTTATATAATTTTTCCTAAATCTTGAAACAGTCATAAGAAATAAAAAAATATAGTTGTAATTCTTACAGCCTTCTCACAATTTTTTATTCACATCATAACAAAATTCATTCTTTTAATGTATCTTTTCTAAAAAAAAAGGCGGTAAAATGACCAAAAAAACTCCAGACATTTTTGTAAAAAAACGTAAAAAAATTTTAATTATTGAAATTATTAATAAATTCATATTAAAAATTATGCATTATGACCAATAAGATTTTTTAAATAAAATTAACAACAATGGTAAAAAGGAGGTGTGTAAGCTCTCAGCATATTACATCTATGGATTTTAAATTTGCAGATATTATTTACTTACCTGTATAGACAATTATTATTTATTTCATTATAGATAAATTTTCTTGACTTTAAAAGCATTGATATACATTCCGCAGCCCGGAGGTTGTATGCCGCCTGACATGTCATTTCAGTTAGTAGTGTGTAGGCACATAATTAAAAAGTACATATAATTGTATAAAGAAGTATTCACTCTTTAAAATTTTGCGAGTATATTTAAAATCTGATACAAATAAAAATGAGGCTTGTATAAAAGTTTTTAAAAATAATTGTCTTAATATTTTAACTCAACATTCAAATCCTGCCTTATAGCTCTTCATCTCACAATGTAGACATCCTCCTCTTGGTAAGGAACATTACCAAAGAAGGAATTAATACTAAATTATTACATTTTGATAAAATTAATGTCTATTTATTAATAATTAGCATACAATCTGTAATAAACGTAGACGCAATCTGAATGTGTTCTATTTCTAATAAATAAAAAAAAAGATAAATTAGTGGACACACTATCACAATTTTAAGAAAAATTAATAAAACTCAGCAATTATAAAGTGACTTTAAAAGTAAATAAAAAAAAAAGAAAGAAAGAAAGAAAAAATAACAGAGAATACCATGACTTTTCAATGGTAGAATCATACTGATTTCCATTCTTGTATACATTACATGTTAATATACTTTAAATTTATTCAAATGAGTTTATGCATAAAATTGTATTAACTTCCTCAGTCCTGATGTCACCTGTAGGAGACACTAAACAGCACCTTTTAAATTAGTTTAAATGTTACTAGAGTTGATAAAATTACTTCTAGACTTTTTTATTATATGCGTACATATCATAAAAGATAACTTATAAGCTGATACATCTTTCGAGATATTGTACAGTAATTTCTAATGGATTTTTGTTGTTCCTCGTAATATTTGTCTCCGTACTGTGAACGATAAAAAGGTTAACATTTTATTCGCAAAGCCATTGTTTTACACCAAGTGGTTTGTGGTCTGAAGCAGTGTTACCGAAATTTTGGTTCCTTTTTATTGTCAAAAATTCCTTTGAAAACTACCAAAGATGGGCCTGAATAGAAAGAGATGTTATACTAATAGCTTTTAGTACTTTGATAGATTTTGTTTGTAATAGAACTTAGAAATGCCTGGCATATTCCGGAGTTAAATCTAATCGCTCTTCAAGCCATCAGCGATTTACAGCCTACGATTCTTTAATTAGTGATTTTGAATAATACCTTTTCTTATCGCACGTAAGATATCCGGATGTATGAAGATTTATTGAAAAGCAAGCCATGAAAAGTCACCTATAAATACTAACAGTAGTTTTATTTTGGGAAATAAATCCTTTATAAATGCGCTGCATACAATAACATACATACATAAAGAGGATGCCCGAGTTTTATATAATTTTATTTTTATTTGTAAGCAAACATAAAAAAATGTAATAAATTAAAGGTAAAGAACAAGTTTTAACTATTTCTTAACGCCTTAAAAAAGGTTTTAATGTGGAAGGAATACCAATATTTTGCTTTTGAAAAAAGTTACTTTGTTTACGCAATGGTAGCCAGTTTGACAAAATAGAATAGGATCATAAGGAATATTTAAATTGCAAAAAAATCGCGATTTATACAGTAACAAAAAATATTCAATAAGTAAACCTTAGTACACGATCTGAAAATCATCAGATTTTTGAAAAAATATTTTAAGTTTTAGTTCTTGAAAGAAATGTCTTGCTGATGTTCCATGTTTGCCGTCATACTATATTAAAAAAACATAACACCTTCACTCACCAATAAGGTATCATAGAGGAAAACTGACCATCACAGCAATAAATATCTATAAATATATTAAATTTATAATGAACTTGATTAAAATCACTCAAAAAAGCTTTTTAAATAATATGAATTTTATAAATTTTCTCTGAAAAAAAAACTAAAAATAAGATATATATATATATATATATATGTAATAAAACGACTACGATGTTCTATAATAGTGTATAAGCTCTAGTAGAATACCATGTTGGCTGTAGAATACTACTATTCACTAAGAATCACTAGCGGGATGAGCAGAGCAGTCGTTCTGGTAAGTGGATAAGCCATGGATTTGTTCTCGTAGGAGTTTCTCCAATAACAATGCAAGAAAATCAGTTTTAGTTCTTTATTATTTAGAGCACGAACTTAAGTTACTCCACAGATCACCGTTCCACACATCTATCACTACGGCCTTCGCTCACTAAGCTGCAAAATTCCGGCGTTCTACATTCTCGGAAAAAATGACATGGCTTCCGAGCAGTTTAAAGGAAAGATGCATTCTAACCTCCTAAAAGACCAAATGAATATGGAACATTTCCACGTCAAACTAGCGCCCTCCTACTCCGCTTCAATCATTTTAAAATCCAATTAGGATGAACTCGAGCCTCAAACGGACAAAAATGATCAATTCTAATTGGTCGTAGCAGGCGGTCCTTGGCAAGAACTATATTTTTTCCTCGGAAGAACAAACCCTTTAGCAACGCGTAGTAACACCTGTCACTCGATGTTAAAATAAAAAATAAAATTAAAATCCCAGGAATATTCCAGAAAGTAAAAAGCTTACGAAATACCTCCCGCCTTTTTGAGAAGCAAGCAATAATTTGTTAATAACTAAAGTAAGAAAAAGAATTTTAGCTGTTACAAATTACGAAACTAAGATTGAAATATGTTCCACAAATTTAGAATTGAAGCTAAGAGAGAACAAAAATGGCGCAATTTTTTTTATTTTATTACATATATATATATAAGTTGTATAGCTCTAACAACGGATATTCAAACAGAAATGGCACTGTGCATAACAGGAATTCATATGGTAGATTTACGTTTCGTCTTAACAGCGCATACGCCAAATATTAAAGTATTCCATGTTGTCCCACCATTCCGGTACCCGAACTTTCTCTACATGAGTTCAAATTAAATAAGTTCCTAGTTAATAAATTTGAAAAGGGGTAAATTTTAAAACGAATAACGATAAAATAAACTTTCCAAATCAGAAACTACACAAATGCCTTATCGAAGATACCATAACAGCTGTTTCTTCTTTTTGACTAGAAATAATTATTTCAAAAATTAACTGCCACAGTGTTACTGAAATTGAGTAAAAGTAGAGTGTCCTGCTTTTTCCCTACTATAAGAAAGATAGTTCTTATAATATTTCTTATTTATTAATATTTTAACAGAATTTCCAGAAATAGGTAGAGGTAGTTATTCTTGAAATTTAATATATTTAAATAAGTGCTTTATCCAGCAAAATATATTTTACGTTAAATTAAAATTTAAATTATTATAAAGAATATCACTGTTTGCAGTGATTAAAATAAACGAGAACAAGAAGAATATTGATCAAATATGTTTAATTTTATTAAAGCAGAGATATTTTTGTATCATTTCCTTAAAGAAATTAATGATTAGTTTTATAAATAATAACACTTATGTCTTCTACATAAGGATTATTAGAAAATTATCTGTAGAATTGGATTATTATTGGATTATTATTATACAAATGACAATATTTAGAGATTGTTACAATAATTAGTATTGTGTATAGCATGCGATAAATTTATAAAACTATTAAGTCTAATTTTAAAAGTTGCACTAAGAAAAGTAATTGTGTAATAGAGAACTACAATAACATACACAGATATGCTAATGCCTGAAATAAACCGAACTTGAACTATTTTACAACATAATTTAAACAAAAAATCTAGGGGAGACTGGGGTACAATGGTCCACTTTTGTAAATTTTGACTGTTTACTCTTAAAGTATTGATTTTTTTTTCTTTTGATCTAGTACATGCATGTTACCTATGCATTAAAGTTTATACTGCATCAACTCAAAAATAATAATTATGCATACTTTTTTGAAATATTTTTTTAAAAAGCAAGTGACAAAGTGGACCATTGTACCCCAATGCCGGGGTACAATGGTCCACAGCATGGGCTCTATGGACCACTTGTAATTTGAATAAAAATATATCAGTGTAGTTCATTTTTTTAACAATAATAAGATAAACTATATCATAATTTGTTTATTCAAATTTTATTACTCATTTTTATTTGTTTATTCACTCTTTTAGCTCTAACTAAAGTAAAATTTTTTTCGTCATTTTTTTTTATCATTAAGTCATTATACCGGTCGCAGATTGAACAATTAGGTTTATTATCATCCACAATACATTTTACAGCCTGTTCCATAACTTCGTGTGGCACAGAACCTCTATTAGTTTTCCTAGGCTTGTTTCTTGGCATTGCTAAAAGAAATATGAAAAATAATATGTATCTTTTTTGTACAATGATGCCACTTAAAGTTACATATAAAACTTTATAATAAGAAATATATATATCTAATATGACTAAGGAAAAAATATAATAAATTTTTCCTGTCTACTTTACATCATCTATAATTTTTTAATGGATTTTACCTTATTTAATTATTATATCCCGATACAAACTAATAGGTAGATATAATTTTTGTTTTTCTCATTCTACTATTTTATTTAAATCTAACTTATTATTGATGCATGTATGCATAAGTGCAGGAATATTGAATTAACAAATTATATGACATTAAAAAAAAAAACCTCAAATGCACAAAATATTTTGTTTACTAATATTTGGTGTTCAATTTGGGTTAATTTTAAATTTGAAAGCTTATATTATATAGATAAATATTTCAAAAATGCATTTCACAACATGAATCATTAATTAATTCACACACAGAAATAAAATAATTTATTAATTCTTAATTTGGACTAATTTTTATGTTTGAAAGCATATATTATACAGATAAATATTTCAAAAATGCATTACACAACATGAATCATTAATTAATCTAAACACAGAAGTAAAATAATTTATTAATTCTGAATTTCACATATAATATTTAACTTTTAAAAATATGGGATACAAAACTGGCGTACAATGGACCATGGTCCATTGTACCCCAGTTTCTGATGGTCCATTGTACCCCATATGGAAGTTTGACAAAAACTTGATGATAAAAAAAGAAATTTAGAATTCTATTATTTTAGCTATAATAAATATAATAATGTATTGTCTTACCTTTTTATTTTGCCACACAATGTCTTTCAAATTACAAATTTGTAATAAATAAATGAAGATATGTTTCACTGAAAATATTTACTTTTCCCTTACTCCCCCTGTGTCAAATCAATTATCAAGCATAAAATGACTGAATGAATGACTGAATGACTGGCTGCATAAAATGTCAGCTATGCGCATGGTTTCAAACTTCTTTTTACTACTTCATGACTGCCATCTATATACTAAAATATGAAGGTTTCAAGAACAGAATTAATATCAAAAATAGGGGGTGGACCATTGTACCTCGTGGTCCATTGTACCCCAGTCTCCCCTATCTATAATAATTATTATGATGATGAAAAAAAAATTCCATCTGGGTATATTTCACTTTAAAAATAAATTTAATATATTGGTAATACTGTCTTGCTTCTTAAAAACAAAAAGGTTATTTATTAGAAACCATTTGTATATCTACCCTGCGTGTCTAAATTCATTTCGCTTAGTCGTTTTCGTGTGACAAATAGTTGTCTTTGACAAACATTATGATGCAGGCAGTGTTTATGCGGTTTCTATGCTAATCTAATTCTATATATCGCATGTACAAATAAAGGATGTAGTATTAAACTAATCAAGCTTGCGGTTGGAAAACATATATGTGGAAGTGGTTGTTTATGTCAAAAGACGAAGAGTAATGAATACGGAAAGCTTTGCTTAGAAGTAAACTGATTGACTAATTTTCAAATTACAAGCAATGCACTGGATATGCCGTGTTGTATAATACGCACTTTTGAAGCAAGACAATTGATCAAAATGTATAGATGAATATTATTCGTCGTTTAGTAAAATGAAAGCTGAAAAATTCATCGTTAAAGTATGACGTTGCCTGGCAAAGGACCTCCAGAAAATAATTCATAGATAACTTGAAGGAATTTGCTCTCAAAACGAGTTATACATGCACGATAGACACGTCGAAGAAGGGAAACTTCATAATATTATTTTCAGCGATTTTATCATGAATTCTGTTATTGCAAACTCGCCAATATGAAAAACATTAAAAAAAGTCTGGCAATACTAAATTTTATGTTGATTTCACTCTTTTTTTAATATAGAGATAAAAAAATAAATTTCTATAAAACTTATTTTTATAATTCACATTGTGTCATACAATCTCAAAAAATGTGATTTTTATTAAAATATTTCGAAATTTCTTTTTCTTTCTTTTTTTAATATGATATATATGCAGGCAATAGACATTCAATTCATTTGGGCAAAAACCTACTTTATGGTCCATGAATTTTCATTTTTTTTTGTTATATGTATGAGGCAACAAACCGACAAGTACCGTGAATTTATCTGCAGCTTTATCTCTGGATATTTCTGTATGTCTTTCAGATTAAGCTTTTCCACCTCTATTTCCTTTTAGTGGTAAAATACAGAAGAAATCCTAAGGAAATATTATGACAGTATGTTTTCGGAATTGTATTTGAGGCTTGACCTTTGTCTATTTTTTCTTCTTGGATTGTCAGATAATTTTTTTAAATGCTTTCTAATTGAAGAAATAAATATATAAATGCTTTTCTTTCCTTAATTTATTACGCAACGGACAGTTATAGTGCATAAAATATATTCTAACACGAAAATAGTGGATTATAGAATTTTTTTGTGTATACATTTTCAGGTTTTCCAAAATCTCGTTCATTACTTTTTCAGCGAAAATATATGTAGGGGAGACTGGGGTACAATGGACCACTGAGTACAATGGTCCACCCCCTATTTTTGATATTAATTCTGTTTTTGAAACCTTCATATTTTAGTATATAGATGGCAGTCATGAAGTAGTAAAAAGAAGTTTGAAACCATGCGCATAGCTGACATTTTAGCCATTTTATGCTTGATAATTGATTTGACACAGGGGGAGTAAGGGAAATGTTGTTGTTGTTGTTGTATGTATGTCGGCCGATTATCTACACTATGGGATATAGGCCCTAAGGGGTGGGATGCCTTCCGTGGGGGTCTTTCTAAGGGACCCTAACCCGTATTTACGCAAGGTTCGAAGAAAACCACGGAAAACTCCGAACGGTTAGGCCGACGGTCGCGATTGGGTTCGAACCCAGCACCTACCATCTACCAGTTTGAGGTCAGAACCTCTCGGCCACTGGTGGGGCCGGGAGTAAGGGAAAAGTAAATATTTTCAGTGAAACATATCTTCATTTATTTATTACAGATTTGTAATTTGAAAGACATTGTGTGGCAAAATAAAAAGGTAAGACAATACATTATTATATTTATTATAGCTAAAATAATATAATTCTAAATTTCTTTTTTTATCATCAAGTTTTTGTCAAACTTCCATATGGGGTACAATGGACCATCAGAAACTGGGGTACAATGGACCATGGTCCATTGTACGCCAGTTTTGTATCCCATATTTTTAAATGTTAAATATTATATGTGAAATTCAGAATTAATAAATTATTTTACTTCTGTGTGTAGATTAATTAATGATTCGTGTTGTGTAATGCATTTTTGAAATATTTATCTGTATAATATATGCTTTCAAACATAAAAATTAGCCCAAATTAAGAATTAATAAATTATTTTATTTCTGTGTGTGAATTAATTAATGATTCATGTTGTGAAATGCATTTTTGAAATATTTATCTATATAATATAAGTTTTCAAATTTAAAATTAACCCAAATTGAACAACAAAAATTAGTAAACAAAATATTTTGTGCATTTGAGGGTTTTTTTTTAATGTCATATGATTTGTTAATTCTATATTCCTGCACTTATGCATACATGCATCCATAATAAGTTAGATTTAAATAAAATAGTAGAATGAAAAAAACAAAAATTATATATACCTATTAGTTTGTATCGGGATATAATAATTAAATAAGGTAAAATCCATTAAAAAAATATAGATGATGTAAAGTAGACAGGAAAAATTTATTATATTTTTTCCTTAGTCATATTAGATATATATATTTCTTATTATAAAGTTTTATATGTAACTTTAAGTGGCATCATTTTACAAAAAAGATACATATTATTTTTCATATTTCTTTTAGCAATGCCAAGAAACAAATCTAGGAAAACTAATAGAGGTTTTGTGCCACATGAAGTTATGGAACAGGCTGTAAAATGTATTGTGGATGATAATAAACCTAATTGTTCAATCTGCGACCGGTATAATGACTTAATGATAAAAAAAAATGACGAAAAAAAATGTTACTTTAGTTAGAGCTAAAAGAGTGAATAAACAAATAAAAATGAATAATAAAATGGGAATAAACAAATAAAAATGAGTAATAAAATTTGAATAAACAAATTATGATATAGTTTATCTTATTATTGTTAAAAAAATGAACTACACTGATATATTTTTATTCAAATTACAAGTGGTCCATAGAGCCCCATGCTGTGGACCATTGTACCCCGGCATTGGGGTACAATGGTCCACTTTGTCACTTGCTTTTTAAAAAAATATTTAAAAAAAGTATGCATAATTATTATTTTTGAGTTGATGCTGTATAAACTTTAATGTATAGGTAACATGCATGTACTTGATCAAAAGAAAAAAAATCAATACTTTAAGAGTAAACAGTCAAAATTTACAAAAGTGAACCATTGTACCCCAGTCTCCCCTATATTTGTATTTACGAATGTATAGTTACATTGGTATTTCTTTACGATTCTAAGCTCCCATAGTACATTTTTGTTTTTATGCGATGTTATTTGTCTATCATCCCCATATATATATATATATATATATATGTTTGCTAACAGTATGTAGATATTGCGACCGTAGGCGCCATTGCAGCACTCATCAATTGCAACACATATATATATATACAATCCCAATTTCGTGAAAATATTTAATAAGCACCAGGTGCATAATGTATAAACAGTATTAAAAACAATAAACATTAAAATAACAATATTGAACAATATAAAAATAATATAAAATCACCCGCAGAACCAAAAGCCATCACTCATCAGCAGGCGGAATGGCTTTAACCTTCCCCCCGCTGTTAAAATAAAGCTTAATCAGCAGGTTTCGTGTGATCTGGCAAAACCTTGCATTAAATATGAAAATAACGTACTCAAAAGTCACTCAAAATTATTTCAAAAATCATTTAAAGATCAATTCAAATAAATAAGCTTTACTTATATGTTGAATATTTTGAATCGTAATAAACCATTTAAAGAATACACCTTTATATTTATGAAATCTTAATTGATTATAGTATAAAATGCAAGCAAATGCCACACCTCCGCCTGAACCCGCTCATTAGCACAAAAGTTAAACTTACTGCATAAGCTCGGCCTTTTAATTTCAGCAGGTGACAAAAACTAACTCAAACGAAGACCAATCCACATTTCAAACAACAAAGCCTTTTCTTTCCGGTCGTGTCTTCTTTCTGTACGTTATTTCATCCACAGTCATCCTTTCTACCTTGTAGACTTTCAGATGACCGCTTCATGTAACAATACTCCAGAAGGCAGCATTCCTCTCGGCTACGCCTCCAATCCAAAAAGTTGCCATTTATTGAAAAGTAACTTTACGTAATATCTTAAAAATTTACTTGGATAATTATTTTTATAAAATAAATTACCTAAAAACTTATAAACCTGTTTATTTACATTGAAATCATTATTGCATATTTTTCTAAATCTAATAAACTGATTTATAACAGTATTAATAAAAACTTTTTTATTCAGGTTGGAGTACCAATGGGGTAAATTTATAGTATAAAAGTCAAAACTGTTTCTTTTATCATATAGATCGATATTGATACTATTGTCTGAAATATTAAAAGAAATATCAAGGAAATCTACTTTGTTATCAATATTGTTAGCTTTGTTTAATTTTAAGAAATCAGGATAAATTTTATTGTATTCATTAAAAAAATCAAAATTATAAATTAATATGTCGTCAATGTATCTATAAATATGTAAATGCTTATTATATTTAACTGTATAATTGTATTCATAATAAAATAAAAACAAGTTAGCAGCAGTGCTAGAATAGTTAGTTCCCATTCCGATTCCACATGATTGATTAAATATATTATTCCTGTAAATTACATAATTATTATAAAAACAAAAATGACACAAATTCAAGAAAAATTCCCGATTAATATTTAGCTCCTCATTGATACAAAAATTGTCAAAAATATCTCTAAGAACATTGTATAATGAATCTATAGGTATGTTATTGAACAAATTTTCGAAATCAAAAACCTGCATGAAATGAGGAGTGAAGTGTTTTTTGTCCAAAACCTCGTAACTATTATCGATTGACCAAAAATGGCTGGTGTTTTTAAATTTATATTTAAGAAAACCGTATATCCTTTTTAATAATTTTTGAAGAACTATGTTAAAATCTCTATTGATACTTTTGGTCGTGCTACAAATAAATCTAAATTTTTTTGGATTTTTATGAAATTTAGGAGTCATAAACAAAAAAGGTAATGTGTGATGACTAGAAAGATTGAAATTATAAGAGTATAAAGTTTTACATTTCTTTTTAAAAGCAATAAATTTTTTATGAATGGGGTTTAAATTTTCATTAATTTTAGTGTAAAAACTGTCATTTTGTAATTCATTAATTACTATATCAGTATAAAATTTTTTACATATAACAGCATAATTGTTCGCAGCTTTATCCACTGTGACAAAAACAAATTTATTCTGCAAATCCTTAATATCTTTGTAATCACTTTTATTAAGCTTTTGGTATTCATATCTATCACTATTTAAAAATGTAGATAAACTTGATTTAAAATATTTAACTATGTTATCTTTCCATTCAAAAAAAGCTTCCAAAGGTAAACTATTCTTATAACTTTGTTGTTTAATAAAATTATCAATATCCTCATTAAAGATTACCAAAGCCTTTTTCATACTAATTTAAAAAAAAAAAAAAAAAAAAAAAAAAAAAAAATTAGTATGAAAAAGGCTTTGGTAATCTTTAATGAGGATATTGATAATTTTATTAAACAACAAAGTTATAAGAATAGTTTACCTTTGGAAGCTTTTTTTGAATGGAAAGATAACATAGTTAAATATTTTAAATCAAGTTTATCTACATTTTTAAATAGTGATAGATATGAATACCAAAAGCTTAATAAAAGTGATTACAAAGATATTAAGGATTTGCAGAATAAATTTGTTTTTGTCACAGTGGATAAAGCTGCGAACAATTATGCTGTTATATGTAAAAAATTTTATACTGATATAGTAATTAATGAATTACAAAATGACAGTTTTTACACTAAAATTAATGAAAATTTAAACCCCATTCATAAAAAATTTATTGCTTTTAAAAAGAAATGTAAAACTTTATACTCTTATAATTTCAATCTTTCTAGTCATCACACATTACCTTTTTTGTTTATGACTCCTAAATTTCATAAAAATCCAAAAAAATTTAGATTTATTTGTAGCACGACCAAAAGTATCAATAGAGATTTTAACATAGTTCTTCAAAAATTATTAAAAAGGATATACGGTTTTCTTAAATATAAATTTAAAAACACCAGCCATTTTTGGTCAATCGATAATAGTTACGAGGTTTTGGACAAAAAACACTTCACTCCTCATTTCATGCAGGTTTTTGATTTCGAAAATTTGTTCAATAACATACCTATAGATTCATTATACAATGTTCTTAGAGATATTTTTGACAATTTTTGTATCAATGAGGAGCTAAATATTAATCGGGAATTTTTCTTGAATTTGTGTCATTTTTGTTTTTATAATAATTATGTAATTTACAGGAATAATATATTTAATCAATCATGTGGAATCGGAATGGGAACTAACTATTCTAGCACTGCTGCTAACTTGTTTTTATTTTATTATGAATACAATTATACAGTTAAATATAATAAGCATTTACATATTTATAGATACATTGACGACATATTAATTTATAATTTTGATTTTTTTAATGAATACAATAAAATTTATCCTGATTTCTTAAAATTAAACAAAGCTAACAATATTGATAACAAAGTAGATTTCCTTGATATTTCTTTTAATATTTCAGACAATAGTATCAATATCGATCTATATGATAAAAGAAACAGTTTTGACTTTTATACTATAAATTTACCCCATTGGTACTCCAACCTGAATAAAAAAGTTTTTATTAATACTGTTATAAATCAGTTTATTAGATTTAGAAAAATATGCAATAATGATTTCAATGTAAATAAACAGGTTTATAAGTTTTTAGGTAATTTATTTTATAAAAATAATTATCCAAGTAAATTTTTAAGATATTACGTAAAGTTACTTTTCAATAAATGGCAACTTTTTGGATTGGAGGCGTAGCCGAGAGGAATGCTGCCTTCTGGAGTATTGTTACATGAAGCGGTCATCTGAAAGTCTACAAGGTAGAAAGGATGACTGTGGATGAAATAACGTACAGAAAGAAGACACGACCGGAAAGAAAAGGCTTTGTTGTTTGAAATGTGGATTGGTCTTCGTTTGAGTTAGTTTTTGTCACCTGCTGAAATTAAAAGGCCGAGCTTATGCAGTAAGTTTAACTTTTGTGCTAATGAGCGGGTTCAGGCGGAGGTGTGGCATTTGCTTGCATTTTATACTATAATCAATTAAGATTTCATAAATATAAAGGTGTATTCTTTAAATGGTTTATTACGATTCAAAATATTCAACATATAAGTAAAGCTTATTTATTTGAATTGATCTTTAAATGATTTTTGAAATAATTTTGAGTGACTTTTGAGTACGTTATTTTCATATTTAATGCAAGGTTTTGCCAGATCACACGAAACCTGCTGATTAAGCTTTATTTTAACAGCGGGGGGAAGGTTAAAGCCATTCCGCCTGCTGATGAGTGATGGCTTTTGGTTCTGCGGGTGATTTTATATTATTTTTATATTGTTCAATATTGTTATTTTAATGTTTATTGTTTTTAATACTGTTTATACATTATGCACCTGGTGCTTATTAAATATTTTCACGAAATTGGGATTGTATATATATATATATATATATATATATATATGGTTCATTATGATATATATATGTGTGTGTATATTATATGCATATACATATAATATATACACACATTAAGATATATATGTACGTGTGTATGTGAATGAAAATGAAAACGTCTGAATTGTCCTTTTGATTGATTTTCCTTTTGTACATTGTACAAAACAGGAAAAAGGTACATTGTAGAATGTATTATATGATGTAAACCACTGTTAAAAGAAAAGTATTATTTTTTGATAAAATCCGACAATGAATTTGGAATCTAATCCACTTAAATAACTGTTTTAAATAATGTTAACGTAAGAGGAAAATGATAAATTCCTTTTAAACACTTTCCAATAAAGTTGAAAAATGTTTATGAGTGTTTGTCCGTCTATCCAAGCTCTAACTAACATAAATATACTCGGATTTTCATACAATTCATAAACCTTATTTATTATACGTAGGCATGTTGGTATTGTATATAAAATATTTGGGATTAATAATTCATGTATAGCAGCACCATATATGTTATTTACATTATGGTATACGGGAAAAATTGTTTTTAATAACATTATGGTAATGAAAAAAAAAATTGGTTCAAATCACTTAATATTTTTATATAAGATGATTACGATGAAATAGAGCATTCATTACATTTGTCGTTCTTTTAAAGGGACACACACACAAAAAAAATCAATAGCAGTACTGTCTTCGAGTAATAATTGATTGACGCGCGTTTTCAATTTCGACAAGAGCTTTTAAATTTAATTATTATTTTGCATTTTTCTAGTTATATATAAATTCTATACTTCATATATCGGATTGCACAAAATAATTCACATACCATTCTCCTTATTAGCATAAATTGCTAAAGTTGAAATTTTAACTCTCTTATACATTTCCTAATTTTGAAGAATTTTGGCACTTATGTAATTAATAGATACAAATCTTTATATCATATACAGACTTTCTTATTTCGCATGATTTGCTGGTTGGAAATTGCTGAGATTATCAAGTGTGTGTATGTGTCTCTATACGGTTGAATTATTGACAGTATAACACGATGCAGTTTTTGAAATAATAATATTTTTTGCATTTAGATACTCACCAAATGATCCATTCTCTAAATTTAATCAGACATGTGGACTATTGTTTCCGCTATTTCATCGTTAAGTGCAGCTGAATAGTTTATCTGTAAGGCATTTCGTTTTAATTGTGTTTAATGCCTAAAATACTCCAAATTACATATCCGTATGAGGAATAAATGTGGTGTATGCAAAAATAATTTTTAAAAAATGCAGTACATTTTCCACACACATCTTTGAACCCAATGCACAAAATTCTTGTTATTTGTTTCCATTGCATATCAGTACTTGACACCTTATTTTTTCTTTATATCTACTTTATTTCCGTGTATTTTTTCTGCAGAAAGAGAAAGATCTTTTTCGAAAGTTTTGAAACCATAATAACAATTCTTAACTTTTGTTCCTGTTTCAGTAGGAAATGACGTCTGCTGATAGGTTCTCTGTTTCAGTTTTATAAAATATCCAGACATTCAAAACTGCATGATTCAAAATATTGAAAAGATATGTACAGGGTATCTGCAAGGGGTCGATTAAGCGAAGTATTTTGGGCACATCTGCTCATAAATATCCACATTATACTTAGTTTCATTCTAATATTCTACTGAATCGGGCAGCTATTTAAGACTGTTTTAAGTTTTCACAGTAGAATGTAATGATCGCATTAGAAAAACTCTTTTGTTTCTTTTGGTTTTAAATAGTAAGTGAAATGTTATCACGTCCTATTATTTTAGATGAAAAAGAGTACTGCACAAATTTTTAAAGTTATAGAAACTTTTTATTATGTTCTCAATCATTGTGTCAACCAAAAATGTATTTTTAGCTTTTAGCATTTCTGCTAATTTGAAATTAGTAAAAAAATAAAAATAAAAAATAAAAAATAATAAAAAATACCTGTCGTAATATACCTCTTCTTTTCTTTAAAAGAGGCTCTGTTTATTTCACCACAGTTTTAGATAAACCGAAATGAGTATTTCATTTTCCCATAGATAAGGAAATCCATTGAAAATGTATTTAGTATCAACGTCAAGAGATAACCACAATTTTATTACAAATTTATTTGGTTTACTGTGTATATATTGTGTAAATGTACATCTAGATTTAAATGGGAAAAAGTTTACATCAACTGTAATATTTTGTTCTGGTTGGTAGCTAGTTTTGGAATTTAAAAAATATATATACCACATTTCTAATGCAAACGTCAGTTTGTAATTGATTTGTTGTGTTATCTTTTCATGAAATCTCAAAAATATTTTTATGTCTTTGTATCCACCTCTTGAGATACTTTCCTTGCAAAATGGTATTCCCCTTGCCTCGTACTACAATGAATACAAATCTAAACCTATTGCTCCTACTGCATTTTGAATTTATGTTATAGCAACAAAAGAATCTAACTCAGCCAAAAATATTCTTCAGTCTTAATTTACAACCTCCGATAAGCTTCTGATTTTGTACATTTGTTTATATACTAACAGACACTATCGTCAATGAAAAGCTTGAAAGCACTAGGTATTTTGTTGTAAGAAAAAAGGATCTTCGCAAATCTCGCAAGGGTCCCAAATTTTGCTATGATCATGCGTTTATTTTCATTATAAGAAGGAACATGCCAGCAAGCTAAAGTTTTCCAATTTAAATTTAACATTTTAATTTATATCTTTTTAATTATTTATTTTTAATTCATTTATTATTTATTTTTATTAGTATTACTATTTATTAAAAAAATATTTAAAATGTATCTATTTTTTAAGTCGAGTACGAAGAATTTTTTACTAAAGAGGGTCGAACTGATCCCTGTCCGCCGTTGTACGAATATTTGCCAATATTTCCAAATACTGGCAAATCTGGAAAGCTGAATTTTTTTAAAGAAATATATGATATCTATTTAAAAAAGTAAAATAAGTAAAATAAATAAGCAATTTCAAGCAAACAAACGGTAAACTCGGTAAACGGTAAACATCTTCATTGGGAAAATGTCAATCTTATATTGTAAATACAGTTTCATGATTTAAAAATAAATTGCAAAAAAATATATTATTAATCATTTCTAAATATAAAGTCGTGAAAAAAATACTAAACATCCCCTCCTAAATCCTCAACGTATTATCGTAGAAGAAAGTCACTGGTACCGAACGATTAGAAACAAAGTTTACTTTTACATGATGCATTCAGAATTTGCTTTTGGGGGCTATCTACATATTTAAAATCTCAATTTAAATTTTTGTCAATGTCAATACTCACTGTTAACAAGATATTTCAAATCTTCGGTTCACACTATGGCTAGACACCGAATTTCAAGTCATTTGAATTATAAACATTCGAAATTTAACGCTTCTAATGTTATATTACATTTTTATATTTTTATTAATAATTCCTGAAATTATGTTCCTGATGTGCTCTTTTTAATGTGGAAATAAATTCTAAAATACCCAAACATAAATACCTTGAATTTGACACTGTTACAATTTTATTATGGATATTATGAAATTAATATTCGTAAAAAAAATCGAAACCTACAATATTTGATGGATTTAGATTTATTAAGTCCTGTTTCATGAAAATGGAAAATTTCGAATTTTTCTATGAAACTGCAATTTGAAGGAAAAAAAGCCAATTTATATAATATATTTTAAATTTTCTATCTGTACCTAAATGATCTCATTTAAATTATTTAAATTTTATTTTCCTCCAAATTAAAAACTTTAAATGTAAAACTTTGCTCTTATAAATTTAAATAATATTTATTAGTTTTCCCTATTTCTTCCTTTAACAAAATGTAAAAAAATTACACTTTTAATAAGATACAAAAACATCTCATCAAGCTTTAGTATTTATGTTACTAAAATATGGGTATTTGAAAGAACTGAATTCATTTTTATTTAAAAAGTAATTTCCTTACGAATACCGAAGAAATAAATAAATGAGAACATCAACTATCTGTTTTTAAGCTATACAATGGAAACTTATGTTTTAAAAAAACCTGGAGTACATTAGAATTGCTTATATGTCCCTTTCATTAGCGAAGTATATCGCTTCTGCTTATTTATTTTATTTTTCCGAAGATCATTACAATGGGTTGTTTATTTTAAGCAGATTTTTTTAACATTTCGCTCTCTTACAAAAAGAGAAATTAATTAAATATTTTCGAAACATTTTCTAGCTTTTTGTGATTGTTTTTCTGACATTTAAAATTGCCTACTGTTTTATTTTTAAAAATGCATGTGTTAAAAATTTAAATGTAAGTGCAGCATGAAGCTGACTGCATAAATCAGTAAAGATACATATTTCTTTGATTTAACGAAAAAAAAATATTTTTTATTTTCCTTTAGTTTTCATTTCGAAATGCTCAAGGAAAGTGATCAGTTTATATTAATTTATTTAAAGACACAGGGGGTTTCATATTGAGAGTATGAAGCATTGTGTTTCCACTACTTTTGTAAAAATTCTTAAAACTGAAGAATTGAAAAACCTTGAATAAACGGAATGTCTTTGACAAACGGCGCCCATGAAAATATCTATTTCGATTGGGAAAACGTTAATCTTTCGTTATAAATATAATTTCATAAACTAAAAATAAATTTAAAGAGATTTTTTTTATTATTAATCATGTGTAAATGTACAAGAAAAAAACCCTTCTCAAAAAACAACCATAACAGCAATAATAATAATAAATTTGAAAATTGCATGTATTTTAATAGCAAAAAATAAGTCGTCGTTCTTATAATATATTATACAATTTCTATTAGTACTTAAATTCTTCTTGATTGAAATTATTTTCCTATAAATTCAAAAATTTAATGTAAAACTTAGCTCTTATATATTTAAGTAATATTCATTGGTTTTTCTTATTTCTTCTTGTAATAGTATGTAAAAAATACATCCTTACTTTACAGATGCAGAATATTTAGGTTTGTTTTTTTACGCTATTAAACTATACGCATTTAAAGGAATTAAATTTCTATTTAAAAAGAAATTTCCTTACAGAAGAAAAAGAAAAATACAAACATCAACTGCATATTTTTGAGACATACAACAGAAACTCATGTTTAAAAAAAACCTGGAGCGCATGAGGATTCTTTATTTCTCCTTCATTAACGAAGTTTATCGCTTCTTCTTATTTTTTTATTCTTTCGAAGATCATTACAGAGCGTTGTTTAATGCAAGCATGATACAAAATGACACAAATAAAAATGAAATAAAATAAAACATTATGCTGCCTTACAAAACACGAAAGCTATTAAATATTTTCGAAACATTCTCTAGTTTTTTGTGGTTGTTTTTCTGAAATTGAAAATTGCCTACTTTATTCTTCTCAGAAATGCATACATTAAAAATTTATACACAAGTTCAGCAAGAAGTCGAGTATGTAAATTATTAAAGATAAATATTTCTTTGATTTAATGAAAAAATAGATTTATTTTTTATATTTGTTTCATTTTAATTTCAAAATACTCAAATACAATGATTAGTTTATCTAAATGTATTTAGAGACACAGAGTGTTTCAGATTGAGTGTAGGAAGTACTGTTTTTGCATAAATTCTTAAAACTCACAAATTCAAAAACCTTGAATAATTAGAATGCTTTTACCAAATGTAGCCTTTGAAAATATCTAGTTCCATTGGGAAAATGTTAATCGTGCATTATAAATGTAATTTCATAAATTAAATTGAAAGAGATTTTTTTATTATAGATTTCTAATTGTACAATAAAATTACTTTTCTCAAAAATTAACCAAAACAAAAAAAAAAAAAAAAAAAAAAAAAAATCTGAATATTGCCTGCAGCTTAAATGCAAAAAAGAAGTTATATTTCATATAATATATTATAAAATTTTTAGTAGTAACTAAATTCTTCTAATTGATTATATTTAAATTTTATATTCCTCTAAATTAAAATCTTTAAAAGTAAAATTTTGCCCTTATGTATTTAAATAATATCCATAGGTTTTCCTTATTTCTTCCTGTAAGAGTACGTAAGAAACACATCCTTATTTTAGAGATGCAAAATATTTGGCTTTAATTTTTATGTTAGTAAAATATACGTATTTGATAGAATTGAATTCATTTTTATTTAAAAAGTAATTTCCATTCGGAAGCGGAAAAAGAAGAAAAATACGAACATCAACTATCTCTTTTTAAGCTATAGGTCGAAAACTCGTGTTTAAAAAAAACCGGAACACATAAGAATTGCTTATATGCCTCCTTCATTAACGAAGTATGTCACTTCTTCCTATTATTTATTCTTTCGAAGATCGTTACAGAGCGTTGTTTATTTTAAGCATAAATTTTTAAAAAACATTCTTCTGCCTTACACAAAGAGAAAGTAATTAAATATTTTCGAAACATTTTCTAGCTTTTTTGTGATTGTTTTTCAGAATTTGAAAATTGCCTTTAAAAAATGCATGAATTAAAAATTCATATGTACGTGAAGGAAGAAGAGTACTATATAAATCATTAAAGATAAATATTTCTCTGATTTCGTGAAAAATATACTTTTTTTTTGCTTGATTTTCATTTCGAAGTATTCTAGTACAGTGATTAATTTTCTTTTCTAATTAAAGATACCGAGTGTTTATGATCTAGTGTAAGAAGAACTAAAAAATGAACTGAATATCACTTCTTCTTATTATTTTTGTATACTTTCGAAGATCACTACAGTGCATTGTTTATTTTAAGCATGATTTTTAAAAAAAACATTCCACTGCCTTGTAAAAAGAGACACTAATTAAATATTTTCGAAACATTTTCTAGCTTTTTGTAATCGTTTTTCAGACATTGAAAATTGCCTAATGCTTTTTTTTCAATGCTGTGTGCAGCAAGAAGCCGACAGTATAATTTATTACAGATAAATATTAACTTGATTTCATGAATAAAAATACATTTTTTTATCCATTTTCGTTTTGAAATATTGATCAACAATGATTAGTACAATGATTAGTTTATCACAATAAATTACTACAAAGATTAGTTTATCACAATGAATTACTACAATCATTAGTTTATCCTAATTTATTTACAGACTCAGAATGTTTCAGATTTAGTGTAGGATGATTTTCATTTCGAAGTATTGAAGTACAGTGATTATTTTTCTTTTCTAATTTAAGATACGTAGTGTTTATGATTTAATGTAGGAAGAACTAAAAAGTGAGCTGAATTTTGTATTGTAAAAAAAGAGAAATATTTCTTAAGCTAGCTAAATATAATACAACAGCGAAGTTAAATATAAAGAAACATTTTAGTATTATACATCATTCCGAAAGGACATTTTTTCTGTTAGATAGCTGAAAAAACAATATGTTAAGAAGCATATATAAGAACAACATTTGTTTTTCAAAAACGATTCAGAGTAACCTTTTTGGTGTTTTAATAAGTTTCTGCGAGCACATATTACACAGTTTCAAGTAAAGTTTAATATTTAACCCTTCACTGATCATTTTTTTTCTATTGTTATGAAACACATTATTTGAAATCTCTATACCGGTATAGTAATGGGAAAAATAATAAAAAAATATTAAATTTAAAATTTTCAGCTAAAATTTGATATTTTATGGCGTGTACGCTGCATACACAATTAGGGTTTTTAAATATTCTATTTCTATATTTTTCAATTAAAAGGGCTTTCATTAATTAATTTTATCTGTTTAACACTCTGCAATTTGCTTTATATTAATATTTTTAAGCATTCAGTTAAAACCATAAAAGTAAATTTGGCCATCAAAGCTTGATCGATACTGTTACAGTGATCATATTGGCCAAATTCATGACTCATAATGAGAATTATTGTGTTTTTCGGTATGTGACATATATGACCCACAGTGCAGTGAAGGGTTAACAAAGAATTTTTATAGAAAAAAAGATAAGTTAATAACATTAACATTAACATTAGCATTACTATGCGTAATATCTGTAATATCGCACCCCTTTTTAAAATTCTATATATTTTTGGTTTTATTCAGTTTAACTAATAACTATCACGGGATTTTTTAAAGTGAGTTATCGATTCTTCTCTCCACAATATAATAGTTCAAATTGTAAAAATAAATAAATAAATAAATAAATAAAAAGTGTAAAATCACAAAAACAAAATAAAGAAATAAAATAAAAGACTTTTTTAAAAAGTTTTCGTAATATTGCACCTAAGTTTTACTTAATATGAGGACTTTGTCAGAACAGTTTCTGAGCAAGTTGGAGGTCTTCTTTTATCATTCAGATGTGACGAA
Organism: Maratus speculifer; assembly: GCA_964019185.1. Classification (NCBI taxonomy): domain Eukaryota; kingdom Metazoa; phylum Arthropoda; class Arachnida; order Araneae; family Salticidae; genus Maratus; species Maratus speculifer. Next base: position 95,659,352 of record OZ025302.1, read on the forward strand.
GGCTTATATTCATCGGGACAAAAAAATTACTAATATTTGTTATATCAATGTAGAAACGCAGCTGGACTTTGATTATATATTTCACGCTTGTTTAAAGTTGGTTTGAGACCAAGGATAAAAGCTGAGATTCAGGTTGTTCCAATCTAATTTAAATTGTTTTAAGTAGAAATATTGTTAGTGATGAACAGACAAAGTCTTTTGGCTGTTCACGTTGGTAAAAAATCTCAGCAGATTCAACCACTGCAAACTAATGATCTTTGAATATTTTCTATTCAAAGGGAAAATACATTCATTAAAACAGTTTTAAAAATTCCTTCATAAATAAACAAGTTGGAAATTGCACATGAAACGTAGCAAATGGGGCGCGTTCGTACGATAACGAAGTTTTAAAAATATTCAGATCTTGCTGTTATAGTAGATAGTACTTCGGATACACTATAGTACCCCAAATCTTTTGTGTGTTCCGGTAAATACTATTAGCTTTATTTTATAAAGGAAATATCTTGTAGTATTCCTCAGCAACGTATGTCAATCTCATAAAATGTTAAATAGTTAATTATAATTAAAACGCTCACGAAACAATATTCTCCATATAACTTTATGTAATGGAATACATTTGTGCGGCCTTGTAAATCAATAATAAATGTTCTTTGCAACACAGATTGTGCAAATTGTATATTATAGTATATATTTCAAAGATGCATATCAATTTTATTATGTTTGAATAAGTGTAACACCATTAAAATGCATTTGAAATTTTTTCCCCATTGACCGTAATGTAACGGAATACCTTTGATTGTCTATGTAATTGATCTATGCATCCGATTTTCATAAAATCTGAAATGACTCGACAAAATTATGTAATAATTATATATTTTAAATTTCAAACAATTAAAATGCATTTGAAATTTTTTTCCCCATTGACCGTGTAAAGAATTGAACTTTACAGATTGAATTGCCTACGTGGGAGTTTGGCATTGTGCTGTTTCATAGAAAGAATGGGCCGCACAAGTTGAAGTTTTTTTCGTTGACAAGAGAGTATTTTGGTTTAGACAGCAAATATTTTCTCAGATTTTGTGTAAAGGTGCCGCCGAATGCTTTCATGTTGAAACCCAACAGGTGTTAGTTTTTCTCACGATAGTTCGTGAGTGACCTCAGCATTTTCAGGTGACCAATGATAGAAGAAGTTAAGCCTGACATCATGTGGAGGTGCTCTAATAGGTTCTAGAGGGTCCCTCCCTATTCAGATTGTTTTTCAAGTGAGGACACCAGAGGGGAGACCTTCGGTTTTTGTGTTGTGAATAAGCCTGGGATCAAACAGGCAGTCCAGTGAGATTGTGGAGAATGTTTTTCCTCGTACAAGGAGGAGCCCAGCTAAAAAAAGTTTACACTTTGTTTGCAAAAAAGTTTAGATTGTACACAATTTGTGCACAAAAAGTGACTATTTTTGAATACTCCGAAAAGTATGTACTTTTTGTGAAAAATATTTTCATGTTTTTTGCATACAAAAAAGTGAACATTATAAGTTATCAAAAACAGTGCACTTTTTTTGCATAAAATAAATAAATATTCCATGTGTGCAAAAATTGTGCAATTTTTTTTTTTTTTTTTTTTTTTTTTTTTTTTGAAAAAAAAAAATTAAAGATTCCAATTTTGCAAATATTATGTACTATTTTTTTATAGATGTAAAAATTAGATTTTTTCATTACAGGGATTATTATTTTCATGCCTGGTGCCTTTTCTAAATTTGTGAAAATTTTCAAAAGTAAACTAATGTTGTATTTAACTTGCATTTAATCGGAAGGAATAAATTGGATTATGTCTTAATAAGCCAAAATAAAATGAGTTAATTAAATTTCAAAATCGTGAGCTTGTGGTCCCTTTCTCAATAAAAGAAAATTCTCAGTTCGATTTTAATTTTAAGGTAAACAAATTAAATACATTTTAGTATGCTTATCTAATTTGAAGAAAAACAAATTTAACTATTTAAATTTCAAAATCCAGAAATACGGGTAATGAACCTCCCCCCCCCCCCCCTCGCTTCATTACCGGAAACTTCCTTGAGATTATCTTATATTTTAAGTTGCTTAAAAATAATAAATTCTACTATCTTTTAACACATTCGCTGCCGCTTACTTGAAGATGTGATGATAGTTAATGCCGCACTGTAGAAGTGGGTTTTTCCCAGAAGCCGATTTATTTTTTATAACAAATAATCAGTGAAAGATTTTCCCGTACCAGCGCGTGACTGGCTATTTGACACCACCTCACATCACGCGCTGGCGCCTGAGTGGCCCCTTAACGTTGGCGCCACATCACGCGCTGGCGCGTGATCGGCAGCGAATGTGTTAAAAATAAGGAAAATAGAAATTTTGATTAATTATAAATTTTTAAACTTAGGAGAGGGGTAATGTTTTTAGTAAAACCCTCTAACTTTACGGAAATATTTAATTTCTCTTTTATTTTAAATTTCTCGAAAAGACATAATTTTACTATGTTTTTCAAAATCATTCAAAAATAAAATTCAATTGTATTTTAGACTAAATAATATTTAAATCAAACTTAAGGGAGAGGCAATGACTCTCATATGACTTCTTCCCATAAAAATCGTTTAATTTTAAATTACTTGAAATAAACATATTTTATTGGGCATTTCAAAACGAAAAAAAAAAAAAAAGTTAATTAAATTTCAAAATCCTGTTAAGGGCAAAATGTGCCTACTCCTAGAAAGAATTAATTTTGCTGTGTTTTTCAAAATCGTAGAAAAACAAAACTTAGTTAAATTTCAAAATCGAGAGAGGGGCAAAAGCCGTTCTATGCCCTTCCCCCATTGCAAAATTTTTACTTTTTTTTTAAGTTACTCGAAAATAATAAATTTGACTACGAATTTCAAAAAAAGAGAAAAATAAATTTTAATTAATCAAATTTTAAAAAGAAGGGGGGGGGGCAATTGCTCTCACATGCTTTCATCCCCCTATCAGAAAATGTGTTACTTCCTTTTTTATTTTAAATTTCTCGAAAAGAATAAATTTTATGAAGTTTTTCAAAATAAAAAAAAATTAAATAATTAAGTTTCAAAATCGAGGGAAGTGAAGTGGACCCCCCCCCCCCCCACACACACACACATGCTCACAACACGCGCGCAAACACTCCACTTTTTCAACGAGCTTACAATTTGCCCTTTTCCCTTATCAGTTATAGCTTCCAATTATTATGAAAATCACTAGCGCTTTCAAAAATCAGACGAATCCTTTTTAATAATTATTAATTTATTTATTTTTCTCTCATGTACCGCTGTAGCGATCTTTCCGACTCTAGGAATCAGAAGGATTAATACTTCTCAACACAGAGACTTGGAGCTGGTGTGTTTACATGTGACGTCACTCGACCGCGAAGCGAGAGAATCGAATGGATACTACCGCGTGTTCCGTCGTTTTTTATTTTTATTATTTCTAATTTAAATTATAGCGTTTATACCAAAGTTATTTTTTTACAAGTATCTCTGTGAAAATTTCAGATGACTCAGTCATTTGTAAGCACAGGCAAACCCTGTGGAATCGATCGGGATCGAAAAAAAATTTCGCCTTTTGCTCCAAGTTTATGAATTTGCAGGGACTTGAAAATCTTTCCGAATTAGCTAGCTCTACAAATATAGCGTTGTAGTTTTATGGGAGGTGGGGGAGCTCTGACGAATGATATCGTAAGGTATCTCTAGAGGGAGGAGGTGGTTTGGCTTTTGGAATTAATATCATTTTTTATTCTGAAATTCGATAACAGTACTAAACAAAATATAAAATTACAGAATCTTGCTTTGATTAAAAAATTGAAAATAGTTGGGGGTGAAATGAAAATTTTACATTACTCATTAATGCATGGTTATTGTTTGTAATAACAACCACACATTATTAATTTAATTGTTGATGTTAATTTATTCATTGATATTGATTTAATCACTGATATTAATTTAATTTGCTGATTATTTGACATTTACTAGATGCTTAGATTGCTTTTCAAAACTAATGGAAATTCTTATGAAAAATAAAAATTAATTCCCCCTTAAATTATAAGTGTTTTGTGAGGTGAAAAAAGACATGAGATGGGCATTACAATTTTATTTTCTTTTTTGCAGATTCTTTTTCATTAAACCTTTATTTTGCTTCATGTCATGTTTAGTTTTTATTACTTACTATTTGAAAAATTTAGGTTGTTAATAAACATTTAAAAAATAAGACAATACACCACAGGTAAGTGACTGTTTGATTAATTAATGCTTCAATTGTAAAAATATTTTACCTACAGATTATTTTCTGCAGAAACGTGGATTTCTGCTTTTTCGACGATGAATTTCATTATCTCTGAGATTGATGGGAGTATGCATTAAAATTTCTTGTCATTTTTATATGGGGGAGGTAACAGATGAAATACAACAAAAATGCCAGTGCAAACCTCACTGTGTTGGGTAAATTTCTTCAAAGGATTGCTGGAAAAGTGTAAATTTCTCCTAATGATCGGGGAAAAAAAATTAATTCTTCAAAAATTACTAATAAAAAGTATCAATCTTTTCTTGTTTGACAACAAAAATAAGATTTTTACAAAATGAATCGATAAAATGTGCGATTTTTATAGAGCTGGTCAACAAAATTATCTATTTTTACAAAGCCGTTTAAGAAAATTCACAATTTTTCTGCACCAATCAACAAAATTCATGATTTTTACAAAGATAGTTGCCAAAATTCACAATTTTTTCTGCGTCTGATCAATAAAATTTCTGATTTTCATGAAACCGATTGACGAAAATCATGATTTTTACAAAGCAATCGACAGAATTCGTGATTTTTACAGAGCCAATCAATGGAATTTGCAATTGTTTTCACATGATTGGTAAAATTCACAATTTTTCTAAAGCTGAACACCAAAATTATCGATTTTTTCTTGTTTGACAACAAAAATAAAATTTTTACAAAATGAATCGACAAAATGTGCGACTTTTATGAAGCTGATCAATGGAATTTATGATTTTTCAAGTCTGGTCAACAAAATTATTGATTTTTACATGACCGATCGAGAAAATTCACAATTTTTCTATGCCTGATCAAAAAAATTTATGATTTTTTCGAAACCGATCTACGGAAATTAAAATTTTTAAAAGCAATTCACAAAATTCATGACTTTTACAAAGCCAATCGAAGAAATTTGCAATCTTTCTTCACATGATTGGTAAAATACACAATTTTTCCACAGCTGATTGATGAAGTAAACAAAAATTATGATTTTTAAGAAATGGGTTGACAAAATATGCGATTTTTATGAAGCCGATCAATGTAGTTTACGATTTTTCAAGTCTGGTCGACGAAATTATCAATTTTTAAGTAAACGATTGAGAAAATTCACAATTTTTCTTCATTTGATCAATAAAATTTGATTTTTACGAAGCTGATTGACAAAAATTGCAATTGTTTTTCACATGATTGGTAAAATTCACAATTTTTCCACAGCTAATTAACAAAATTATCGATTTTTTCTTGTTTGATAACAAAAATAAGATTTTTACAAAATAAATCGACAAAATGTGTGATTTTTATGAAGCTGATCGATGGAATTTACGATTTTTTGAGTCTGGTCAACAAAATTATTGATTTTTACATAGCCGATTAAGAAAATTCCCAATTTTTCTGCACCAATCAACAAAATTCGTGGTTCTTACAAAGACAGTTGCCAAAATTCACAATTTTTTCTGCGTCTAATCAATAAAATTTCTGATTTTTATGAAACCGATTGACGGAAATCTTGATTTTTACAAAGCAATCTACAAAATTCGTGATTTTTAAAAAGCCAATGAACGAAATTTGCGTTTTTTTTCACATGATCAGTAAAATTCGCAATTTTTCCACAGCTGATCCACAAAATTATCGATTTTTTTCTTGTTTGACAACAAAAATAAGATTTTTACAAAATGAATCGACAAAATGTGTGATCTTTCGAGTTTGGTCGACAAAACGGTTTCGAACAAAAATATCGCTTTTATAAAGCCGATTGAAAATTCACAATTTTTCTGCACTTATCAACAAAATTCGTGATTTTTACGAAGACAGTTGCCAAAATTTAAAATTTTTCTGCATCTAATCAATAAAATTTATGATTTTTATGAAACCGATTGACGGAAATCTCGATTTTTACAAAGCAATCTACAAAATTCGTGATTTTTAAAAAGCCAATGGACGAAATTTGCATTTTTTTTTCACATGATCAGTAAAATTTGCAATTTTTCCACAGCTGATCCACAAAATTATCGATTTTTTTCTTGTTTGACAACAAAAATAAGATTTTTACAAAATAGATTGACAAAATGTGCGATTTTTCGAGTTTGATCGACAAAACGGTTTCGAACAAAAATATCACTTTTATAAAGCCAATTCAGAAAATTCGCAATTTTTCTGCACTTAACAACAAAATTCGTGATTTTTACAAAGACAGTTGCCAAATTAAAAAAATTTCTGCATCTAATCAATAAAATGTATGATTTTTATGAAACCGATTGACGGAAATCTCGATTTTTACAAAGCAATCTACAAAATTCGTGATTTTTAAAAAGCCAATGAACGAAATTTGCGTTTTTTTTCACATGATCAGTAAAATTCGCAATTTTTCCACAGCTGATCCACAAAGTTATCGATTTTTTTCTTGTTTGACCACAAAAATAAGATTTTTACAAAATGAATCGTCAAAATGTGCGATCTTTCGAGTTTGGTCGATAAAACGGTTTCGAACAAAAATATCGCTTTTATAAAGCCGATTGAAAATTCACAATTTTTCTGCACTTATCAACAAAATTCGTGATATTTACGAAGACAGTTGCCAAAATTTAAAATTTTTCTGCATCTAATCAATAAAATTTATGATTTTTATGAAACCGATTGACGGAAATCTCGATTTTTACAAAGCAATCTACAAAATTCGTAATTTTTAAAAAGCCAATGGACGAAATTTGCATTTTTTTTTCACATGATCAGTAAAATTCGCAATTTTTCCACAGCTGATCCACAAAATTATCGATTTTTTTCTTGTTTGACAACAAAAATAAGATTTTTACAAAATAGATTGACAAAATGTGCGATTTTTCGAGTTTGATCGACAAAACGGTTTCGAACAAAAATATCACTTTTATAAAGCCAATTGAGAAAATTCGCAATTTTTCTGCACTTATCAACAAAATTTGTGATTTTTACAAAGTCAGTTGCCAAAATTCACAATTTTTTCTGCGTCTAATCAATAAAATTTCTGATTTTTATGAAACCGATTGACGGAAATCTTGATTTTTACAAAGCAATCTACAAAATTCGTGATTTTTAAAAAGCCAATGAACGAAATTTGTATTTTTTTTTCACATGATCAGTAAAATTCGCAATTTTTCCACAGCTGATCCACAAAGTTATCGATTTTTTTCTTGTTTGACAACAAAAATAAGATTTTTACAAAATGAATCGACAAAATGTGCGATCTTTCGAGTTTGGTCGATAAAACGGTTTCGAACAAAAATATCGCTTTTATAAAGCCGATTGAAAATTCACAATTTTTCTGCACTTATCAACAAAATTCGTCATTTTTACGAAGACAGTTGCCAAAATTTAAAATTTTTCTGCATCTAATCAATAAAATTTATGATTTTTATGAAACCGATTGACGGAAATCTCGATTTTTACAAAGCAATCTACAAAATTCGTGATTTTTAAAAAGCCAATGAACGAAATTTGCGTTTTTTTTTCACATGATCAGTAAAATTCGCAATTTTTCCACAGCTGATCCACAAAGTTATCGATTTTTTTCTTGTTTGACAACAAAAATAAGATTTTTACAAAATGAATCGACAAAATGTGCGATCTTTCGAGTTTGGTCGATAAAACGGTTTCGAACAAAAATATCGCTTTTATAAAGCCGATTGAAAATTCACAATTTTTCTGCACTTATCAACAAAATTCGTGATTTTTACGAAGACAGGTGCCAAAATTTTAAATTTTTCTGCATCTAATCAATAAAATTTATGATTTTTATGAAACCGATTGACGGAAATCTCGATTTTTACAAAGCAATCTACAAAATTCGGGATTTTTAAAAAGCCAATGGACGAAATTTGCATTTTTTTTTCACATGATCAGTAAAATTCGCAATTTTTCCACAGCTGATCCACACAATTATCGATTTTTTTCTTGTTTGACAACAAAAATAAGATTTTTACAAAATAGATTGACAAAATGTGCGATTTTTCGAGTTTGATCGACAAAACGGTTTCGAACAAAAATATCACTTTTATAAAGCCAATTGAGAAAATTCGCAATTTTTCTGCACTTATCAACAAAATTTGTGATTTTTACAAAGTCAGTTGCTAAAATTTAAAATTTTTCTGCATCTAATCAATAAAATTTATGATTTTTATGAAACCGATTGACGAAAATCGCAAGTTTTACAAAGCTATCGACATAATTCGTGACTTTTACAAAGCCAATCGATGAAATTTGCAATTTTTTTTCACACGATAGGTAAAATTCGCAACTTTTCCACAGCCGATCAACAAAATGATTGATTTTTTTTCTTGTTTGACAACAAAAATAAGATTTTTACGAATTGGATCGACAAAATACGTGATTTTTACGAAGCCAATCGATGAAATTTGATTTTTCGAGTCTGGTCGACAAAATTATCGATTTTTACAAAGGCAATCAAGAAAATTCGCAATTTTTACAAAGGCAATCAAAAAAATTCTCAAATTTTTTATACCTCTAAACCAATGCAACTGTGCAAAAAAACCTATAAATTTTTCAAACGATCCTGGAAAAAAACTATTTTCTCCAAAAAAAGTGGGAGGTAACTCTTTCCATCATAGGATTTCGGAAAAAGCGCGACTTCGGTCAAAGGATTATGTAAAAAGTTGCGGCTTTTGTTAAAGGATTACGAAAACATTCTAATTTTCTAAGATAATCGTGAAAAATACTCTATTTTTTGTCGAAGATCGTGGTAAATACTCTACTTTTTGTGGAAAGATACTGGAAAATACTCTAATTTTCTTGAAAGATCGAAGAAGTGTTCTAATTTTGTCAAAAAATTGAGGAAAATATGTAGAGTTTGTCGAAAGATCAAGAGAAATATGCGAATTTTGCCGAAAAATTGCAGAAGATATGTGAATTTTTCCAAAAGATCGCAGAAAATATCCAAATTTTTCCTCAAGATCACGAACAATACCCGAATTTTTCCGAAAGATCACAGAAAATATGTAAATTTTGCCGAAAAATATGAGTAATTTGTTGTAAGATTGAGGTAAATAGAAGTATTTTGTAGAAAGGAGCAGAAAATCTCAAATTTTGACGAAAGATCGGAGGAAAATCGCGAATTTTATCGAAAGATCGAAGAAAAATCACAATTTTGTTGAAAGATCACAGAAAATGAGAATTTTCTAGAAGGATCGTAGAAAATACGAGAGTTTTTTCAAAAGATCACAGAAAAAAGTGTATTTTGACAAAAGGTAGCAGAAAATATGAAAATTTTGATGAAAGATCATGGAAAATACACGAGTTTTGACGAAGGATTGCAGTAAATATGCAAATTTTCTCAAAAGATTGTGGAAAATATCTGAATTTTGTCAAAAAAGGGTGAGAAAAATTACGAATATCTCTAAAGGATCATTGATAAATGCAAATGTCATTGAAAAAACAGTGGAAAAAAGTGCGATTTTTGTAAGAAGTTCACAAAAAAGGCTAATTTTGTTAAAAAATTACAGAAAAGTTCTAATTTTGTCAAATGTCCTTGAAAGTTCAGCTTTTTTTTTTTTCCTGAGGCTGTACAAAGTCTGATTTTTGTCAAAAGTAGCAAATTTTGGCAAAAGATTGCACAAAAATGCCAAATTTTGTCTAAAGATCGGGGGGGAGGGAGGAGGGGACTTCATCATAGGGTCGTGGGTAAAAATGCAAGCTACGTGTGTGTGTAGATGTTCACTCAGACCCAGTTAGTAGAAGGGGAATTAAAAATATTTTCAGTCTTGACAAAATTTCAAACTTGCACCCATGGTTCTTATCTTAAAAATATGGGACCAAAGCATTTTCGATTAACCGGGGTTCCATAGGATTTTTTTAATAACTGAGAAGCTTATGGTGAAAAGCTTGATAGTTAGTACAGTGCTGTAATAAAAATGTTGTAACGTGTTACAGATTATGTCGTAGATGTGGAACAGGATTACACACAGTGAAGCTACTGAGATAAAAAATGTGTCACTTTGAGATATTGAAGTACAAGAAGATGCAACAACAAATGTGTTGTTATTTAAAAGATGGCGTGATAAATCAGCATTGATACCATGCAAAGTTGAAAATCAAAAGAAAATCGCAACATATTATGTAAAATAATGAAGTATTTTACATATATATATAATAAAAAGCTCAAAATTATGCAGTGGACCAAATAAGTAAGTTAACTCTGTTTTTTTAATAAAAAACATGTTTTTGTTTTTTTTAACACTATTTCTACTAGTATCCAAAAGCACCTTTCAAAGTTCTGATTTTTGCTTCTAATTTTTAAAGCTAATTAAAACAAATTTCAATGTATTAAAAATGATTTGGAATTGTTTTGGTGTAAAACTTATAAATAAAACAGTAATCATAAAACAAAATATGTTGAAAGGTGTCAATTGACATCGGTAAAAATAGTGTTGACAGTAAAATTTTTTACATTTAAAAAGGACTTAGAATTTTAAGATCTTTTGGTTAAGTCAATTTTTGGATCACCGGAGTACTACTGTAAATATATGCATATGGATCATTCTTAAAAAAAGGTCCCTTTGGGGATTTTTTTTTCATTAAAAGAAAAGTTTAATATTTGAGAGGATTGTATGCATCTCCAAGAACAGAAATTGAATATCAGCAACATGCATTAAAAATAATATTTATTACACTTCAGTGCTGTATTCAGTATATACCGTTGTTTTTCATTTTTACTCAGGGTTTTCATTCCTTTAACAGTATAAGCAAAATTCAGAAATAGGAGTACTAAAAAATAAGCACTTTTATGCACCCTGTGTATGAACTAGCTCAAGTTCTCATTAAGTCACTGAATGTAGATTAAATATTTTGATAAGTTTCTATGAATATACATGTAATAGGTAAAATAAATGAAATAATTGTATGTTTACATTCAACGGTTTTTATTATGGCCTATGAGCAAATATGATATTACTATCTGGTAGCAATAAATAATTTTAAAAAGTTTCCAGTGAGTACTTGTTATGAAAGTGTTATACTAAGTGTTAAACACACAGTTTAACACTTAGATTTTTAAATATTTTTTTACCACAAAAGAGGTGTGTGTGTGGTAGGAGGGGGGCTTATATGTGAGTGTGGAAAATAAAAATTGCTTGAAAGCAGTGTTCTCGCTGACATTTGACCAACATTAGTAATTTGGCGAATTAAAAATAAAATACATTCGCCAAATGAAAAAAGTATTAGCAAAATGGATTCGCCATGTAGTTCAAACTGTGACAGCGATTGTTATTAATCTAATTTCAACTATGTGCTACAAATATAAAAAATATGTATATATTTATTATATATATATATATACAGTAGACTTCCTGAAATCCACAAACCAGAAATCTGCAACTCTCTAAAATTCGTACATATTTTATGGATGTAAACAATGAAAATTTCAGTTTAGATATTGGGACAAAATTTGATTTTTTCTTAGTTTTGTATCATTTTCATATATTTTTTAATTTATAATTTTCTTAATACTCTATTTTCATGTTTTTTTCATAAAGAAATTTTTTATTTTTTTGAAAAAAATTAAGATATTGCTGATATTACTGGTAATTACAATGTTCTTACCAAATATATTATGCATTATCAAGATATTTTGGTTATTAAGCTTGGCTAAACTTGAAAAAAAAATCCTTATTTTATGATTTTTATGTGAATTAGTAATGTACTTTTATGAGGCAAGTTTTCTTGAATAATTTTGGAAGAATATTAATCTTTATAATGAATATTTAATCATACACTATTGATTATTAACTTGACCTTTGCTATTAGAACTTTAATCATTTAAAAAATTACCTAAACTTTTATTATTTTTAGTTCATTACTATATTAATATTTTATTATAATTTAAGCATTCATTATAGTTGCGAATGCACTATTAATTACATTCAAATTACTGTTTAAAAAATGTAAACAAAGCAATGACCAGAAATCTGCAAAATTCTAAAATTCGCACAACCCCTGGTCCCAAGCTGTGCGGATTTGAGGGAGTCTACTGTATATGCATATGTATGAAAAACAAAAAAGAAAAAGCAAAAATTGAGCACTAGCAATTTGGCGAACCTAATCCCTTGTTTACTCGCCAAATTAAGAATTTAATTGCAATTCGACACATTGGCGAGCAACAGCGAGAACACTGCTTCAAAGTATTAAGGGATTACAATCAGGATTTTACAGTAATAATAGAGTTTGGGGGGGGGGGACTAACATGATTTCAATAAAACCAACTTTTATTGAAAAAAAAAAAAGGAAAATGACCAGATAAAATTGTTAAACTAGGATTATGCCTAATCTTGATTTAGTTTTTAGTTTTTCATAAAATTAGTAGTTAGTAGGGTGGAGCGAAAAAAATTTTTTTTTGAAAATCAAAAACGGGTAGGTGCCAAAAGTTGCCTTTATACTAGTACATTAACTGCGTGAAATTTTACCGCTGAAAAAAAATGGCTTGAGTCTGCGCTTTTGCTCCAAAAATCGAAATTTTGAGTAAAATTTGTCATTTTTTGACATTTTTTCAAAAAAATTAAAAAATTCCTACAGAGCTGGTTAGTATTTAAAAGTGTTGCTTAGACCTTTATATTTATCTGCTTAACATATTTAAACTATAAAACAATATCTGTAGTCTGTATAATTGGAGCAAATCTGACAACTTTTTGTGAAAAATCAGCGTTAACCTCTCTATTGGAGCATACAACGAAATGTTCTTTTAAATGCATTTCTTACCTAGCTGCTTTCAAAACTACTGTGTATATAACTCATTAGAGGTGGTTACATTATCTCACCCGTCTCAACTACCCAATCATCTAGGCCCAGTGTTTTATTTATGTATTGAATTGTTACTTTTTTCCCGAAGACGAGTATAAGTTTTCTATATATCAAAGTAATTTATCTCTTCTTTGTATTCACTGACTTTGGATGATTTGGACTGCTGGTGTGACCTGCTGCACGTATATTTTTATACTATGTATAACAGAAGAGAAGCTGAGTAATGTATTGGGTATGTTCTTAATTGAACCTATTCAGCAGTCTAGTATTTTCATTAAATTTTCATGCAATTAATACATTATGATTGGAAGTTCTGTTACCACAGCACTTTTTCAATCAATTACATTTTATATATAATGATTTTCCTAAAAATTGATTGTATGAATTCAATTTTTAGTATGTCATCATTTACTGTACTTATTACGTTGAATATATTTTGAGAAGCTGGCTGCTTAATATTATGACGATCTTCACAGAGGATTGCAAACAAAATTTGCGTATAAAACAACAATATTTCTAAGGAAGTTTTAGTATGCTTTATGTCGTTTCCTGTGTTGTTCCATAGTCTAGTAATTTCTAATAAGATTTTAGATCTATTATTTAGGTGTGTAGTACATTTGGTATAAAACATCCCGCGATATAAACTTGGATTATACATTTTGTGAGTGAACATATAGACGCTGATTGCCAATCTGTGCTTATATAAAGCGGAAAATTTTATTAACTTTATGAGCTGTCTTTTGTGTGAGATGTTTTCTAAACTCCTATTCTCCATTCTTTCTGAGAAATAGCTTTCTTTATGAATCAGCTTTGCAATCTCTGACAGAAATTTCTAGTCTGTTCTGAGTATCTTTTTCTCAATTTGAGAAAATAATTCTTCAAAATTTTTCTCTGCTTTATATATATAAAAAAAATTGCAATAGGAAGTGAATAGTACGTAGACAAAGATTTTCCTTATTGATCCAGTGAATCCATGTAGCTTAGAACGTTTTATATCGACTTCTCTAATAACTGGCGCAAAGGAAATTCACTGGAGTTGAAGTAGCGAATGATTCAATATTATACACAATTCTAAGCTTACCCCATGCAAAATGGTTCTCAGTGACAAATAAAATTCTCCTAATTTTAAATGAGCATTTATAGTCGATTAGAATCCGTACATCCCCTCATAAAGTACTATGCATTATATGTTTATGCCCAGGACATTTCACCATCAAATGTTGTCCACTCATAAAAAGAGGATCTAAAAGTTAATAGGAAATTACCTGGACACGAAAACACTTAGAAAACGGCATAAAACTAATGCAAAAAAAAGTTATTTACAATAACGGTTGCTTTACACATGGAGAACAAATTTTCATTGCAATTCTCGCTGATGATCACCATCACGTTGTACAGCTCGCTTCTTAACATATAAAAAATGCAAAAGTAGAATAAATGGTGGCATACTTATAGTTGAAATATCTGCAATCATCTTTGAAGCAAATCATTACGTAAAAAAAAATACAATTGACTGAAAAAATGTTGTGGTAACAGAACTTCCAATCACTATTCATCAACTGAATGTAAGTTTGATAAATACAATAGATGGCCGAATAGATCCCTTTAATAGATTCCCGTGCATTACTCTGCTTGTCATTTTTTTGTATAAACTGTAAAAATATACCTGAAGATAGTTACAACAGCATGTGGATGCAGAGAACAGATGAACAGGGTGGAAGCATCGAAAACATGCCAAATTTTTATAAAGAAAATCACAAATCAATGTATAAATAAAACACTGTACTAAGATGATCGAATAGTTGGGCCGGGTGATATAGGAAATATAGCCACCTCCACGACGCATGTCCAAGGTAGTTTTGAAAACAAGAGCTGTATTAAAAACAACAATTCGTTGTATGACCCAATAGAGTGGTAATGCTGTTTTCTTACTAAAAGTTGACTGTTTTGCTCCAGCTATAGGGAATAAACATATTGTTTTATAGTTTAAATATGTTAAGCAGATAAATATAAAGGTCTAAGCAACACTTTTAAATACTAACCAGCTCTGTAGGAATTTTTTAATTTTTTTGAAAAAATGTCAAAAAAATGACAAATTTTACCCAAAATTTCGATTTTTGGAGCAAAAGCGCAGACTCAAGCCATTTTTTTTCAGCGGTAAAATTTCACGCAGTTGATGTACTAGTATAAAGGCAACTTTTGGCACCTACCCGTTTTTGATTTTCAAAAAAAATTTTTTTTCGCTCCACCCTAGTAGTTAGTATCTTCGAAATCTAGATCTACCTGCAGCTGTTAGATGATTCTGGCGGGGATTTTTTGGAATTATCCTGATGAGCTTACAACTAGTTATGTGACAACTTTTAAAATCTAATGTTAAACAAATAGTCATCAATTACAAATTTTTTACTTGCATTTTTTTTTTTTCTTTTTGCTATGTTTTGCATTTTAACAAGCACACACAGAATTATCATTCGATAACTAAAGAAAAATCAACTGTCACGTCATTTTCAAAATTTTCTGCCAAACGATTTTTTTTCCCCTGTAGATTTGAAATAATTTTTTGACTGAGCATTTTTTATATTTCAATTTTCGTTGCAGGTTTATTTACTTAATGTATGCTTTTGTTCACAATCTAAAATTTATATGCATTTTTATAGATATAAGTTTAATCTCCACAGATTTTAATTAATTAGCAGAAAAAAAAAAAACCTGTGTATATTTTTTCTCTACACCTCTGATTATGTATAAAAAGTGTACAGTGTAAGACTATTTGGTATGTAAAAGGAAAAGTGCACAAAATCAGTGTATTTGGCGTTTCCGATCCGATTATTCACATAATGTATACAATTTAGGGCTATTCAGTATGCAAAGAAGTGTACAAAAAAATGCGCACAAAATCTGAGCGTATTTGGCACCTCTGTGCATAAAAAGTGTACAATTTAGGTATACAAAAAAAATATAAAAAAATAAGTGCACAAAAAGTGAGCGTACTTGGCGCCTCTGATTGTGCATAAAAAGTGAAAAATTTAGGTATACTAAAAAAGTATAAAAAAATAAGTGCACAAAAAGTGAGCGTATTTGGCACCTCTGGTTGTGCACAAAAAGTGAACAATTTACGTATACACTTTTTGTCAACAATTCGGTTTATACTTTTTGTGTATAAGCAGAGGTGCCAAATACGCTCACTTTTTATGCACTTTTTTTTTACACTTTTTTTACAAACTTTTTCTAGCTGGGAGGGAAGGAAGCAAGATTCGTCTAGGTCCACGGTGACCTTATGACACGGGAATTGGACAATCTAAAAACCGTAAGACTTCAGTTGATAATTTTCTGTGTTCCGGGAACACTCGCACAAGACTCAAGACTCAACCCTAAAAAAAATGCTATGCTGGATCATTTTATTACTCAAATAAGACTTTGTGTAAATAAATATTATTTAATCCCTTAAATTGATTCAGTGGGCAAATTACTTCTCATACGCTACTGGATTAATCTTTTAGTCCGAGAGGAAATTCGCAACAACCGTAATGTAACGGAATACTTTTAATTGTCCCTGTAATTGGTCTACCCATCCGATTTTCATAAAATTTGAAATGACTCGACAAAATTATGTAATAATTATATATTTTAAATTTCAAACGATTAAATTGCATTTGAAATTTTTTCCCCATTGACCGTAATGTAACGGAATACTTTTAATTGTCCCTGTAATTGGTCTATCCATCCGATTTTCATAAAATTTGAAATGACTCGACAAAATTATGTAAATATTATATATTTTAAACTTCAAACGTTTCCGTTGGGTAGTTTTTGCGTTGTTATATGCGGACAGACAGACAGACGGACAGACGGACGGACTGAACGACAACTATAGGTGCTACGTATTTACATAATTACGAACACACCTAAAAAATTGACATTTGGACCCTTAAATGAAATAGTTTGTGTAACATCGTACACCGCATTTAAAACTGCAATAGGAGTGCAATATTAAGCAGAATGAAACTTTGCAATACACTGTTAAAAAAGTTTGTCCTACTTTTCGATGCTCACTAGGTGACGCAATCAGATGATGAGTTCCGGTTGAAGCAGAGTTCCAATAGAAGGATCAAGCTCCAAATGCTGGTAAGAGATTTTATCATATGATGGCGGAAGCTACTGAACACAAAATTTTGGTTCAAACTAGGACAAGATTTTTAACAGTGTGTGGCAGGCTTCACTGGTGAAAATAAGAATAGAAAAAGAGTAAAAATAAAGGACGATTTTACGGATATTCAACTGGTAATCTAGATGCCAGTAGAATTTACTGTTTTTTAGCAGAAAATCTTCTGTAAATTCCAGAAAATTTGGCGTATTTTCCCTTATGTTACGGATATCTGTCCGTTAAAAAACAGTAAATTGTACTGTCGTCTAGATTATCAGTAGTATTTCCGTAAAACTGTCCGTTTGTTTACAGTGTACAGCCATGTCTAGTTAAACTACATGATCATGTCGTTGCTTATACATTACAAATATTAAGAACAGCAGTTACTATGAAAATGTTTTTTCCTTTAAGGGGGGCGGGTACAAAGATCTGGGATACCAATAATAGGTATATATTTGTGATTTTGTTTTACAGAGTACCTCATTTATTAATATTTTTAACTTATTGTACATTAATAAGCTTTATTCTAAGAATATGCTTACTACATTTTCATAAAAAAAAATATGGACAATTCAGCCAGTGGTAGTGGTGAGAACCGAGTCACCTCAAACAGAATTTTACACGCGGTTGTCAGGATGGCTCATGATTGCTTCATCTGAAATTAAAAACCAAAGGGAATTCTTTAGTACACAAGTTTATCTTGAATTTAAACGAAGGAATTAAGAAAATATTCATTTTTTAATTTCTGGTGAAAGTGCAATCAAAAATCTCTGATTTAAAATTTGATTTTTGCCCAAAGTTGCTCTATAAAAAAATAAGTTGCAATTGAAAAAAAAATCCTTCATTCAGAAACTAGTATTTAATATATAATGGAGTGTGCAAAGTTTAGGTGAAATTCGTCGGAAGATTTTCGAGAAATTTTGCTACCGTCTTAAAAAAAATGTTTTGAAAAAAAAACGATTAAAGTTTGATACATTAATAAAATAGAGATTTTTTTTTTTTACTTTCATAGAATTGTCCATAATCGTGCAAAACTGTTGCACTACAGTAAGTTGCTTTAATACCTTAAACACTAAGCCAACAAAAATGTATAGCTTTTAATGGCGTAGTGATGGTCAGACGGACCGACCGCCCGGAGTTTCAATTATCTATAACGCGGAAAGTTTTGCTCCTAAAGAGTTCAAATTTTCCGAGAATATTTCTTATAAGATGTAGTATCAAAAAATAAAAAAAATATTATTTAACCCTTTTCTCCCTTAAAGTTACGCTGTCAAAAACTTTTGATTTGTATAAAACTTAAATACATCGCAGAAAAACACAATGTCTAAAACGCAACTGCGTATTTAACCAAGGCGCCGATTTCGGTAATGACATAATGAAGTTTAGTTAAGAAAGTTTTGAAAAGTCGGTAGACTCATCTTGATGTAATAATGAGATCTGTGATATTCAGAAATGGTGCTATATGAGGGACATTTTCCCTATTACTTTATTACCCACGCATGCATAAAATAAGTTACACAACTTAAAATGCTAAACTGAGAAATCATACAGACTTAAAAACGAAATATTGGTTTGAGAAAACTGATTATTACACAAAAAGTAGTAGGAAACGTTTCTGCAACTCAGTTACAGCAACAAAACCTTTCATTTTACAAACATTTCCATAAGTCCCGAAAAATACATATATATTTACCGGTTTTAACGATAAAGATTTTGCAATGGCAAGTAAATTGAAATATATTATTGCGCATTTTCTTTCCTGTTTATTTTTAGATCTTTAACTGTTATTATAGTGTTTTGTGTAATATTAAAATCTTATTTCATTTTTTAATTTCTAACAAAAGTAGCATAGAAGAATGTCATTTTTAAAGAGTCAGGTACCCTTTAGAAAAGCCAACAATTATTATTTTTTTCAAAAATAGCTTATAGTTAAATATGAATCTTTAGGAACACTATGAAATAAACTGCATAAAAAAAATTCGCACTAGAAGAGGAGTTATGCCTAAAACATTTTGAGTTTTTCCTATATGATCGATGGGTGATTGAATCTTTAAAGTAAATTTTCTCAAGACAGCGATTTTTATCATTGCGTGCACGATTTCTCAAAAATGGTTGCGTAGAATTTCACAAAATTTTCTCTGAATGTATTAAACGTACACAGGCTCAAAATGACCAATTATTATGTTCCTCAAGTTTGAAGTTTAGAATTCACGACTACTTTTCTAATAAAAAAAATGGTATTTTGAATTTCTTGAAGAAATATTTTTTTTTCTCTGGATCTATAAGTTTTTTTTTCATTGTAGGTCATTTTGAAAACACTTTTTATTTCTACTCATAAAAAAATTCTTGGTTTGTATTAGCCATTCAAACTTGAAAAATCGTGCGCATAAGGCATGCAAGTATTATTGTTTAGTAAAAATCGTACTATATTTAAAAATAAATATAAAAACATTGCATATGTGTATATATTTTTACTTAAAAACTTCAATTGATAAAAAAAATCCTTTTTAATTACGTGATTTCAATTTTATAGTTAAAAGTCAATTATGTACAGAGTGGCAGCGATTCTTACAGAAGTCACTTTTTCATGTAGTTTGTTAGTTCAAAGGTTATCTGACCCCCTTAAACCTTTCAAGAGAGATGGAATATTTTTATATACCTTAATTGTCATTAATATTTACACCAAAATGTTTAGAAAGTTTTATTTCTATAATTTCATTAAAAAAAAAAAAAAAAAAAAAAAAAAAAAAAAAAAAAACAGAAAATACGAGGTTGAAATCAGTTACAGAAACACAATTATCTATTAGATTTCCATAAAAAATTTCTTTCCAATAAAAACAGGACTGGATTAATCCTTATTTTAAAAGGATAGAGCATAGTTACAAAATCTTTTCACATAAAATTCCAAAGATGTAAAAAAAAAAAAAAAAAATCATTCAAAACTTTCACATAAACACTTTAGGGATATGCAACATATCAAAAGATAAAATAATCTGAGCTATTCATAAAAATTTTCATGCAGAACGTATAAAGTTCTATAAATAATTTTAAAAAAGAATTTCTGAAATTTCAAAGAAGATTCACACTCACTGTCAAATCACACTCAGTTTTTTTTTTTTTTTTTTTTTTTTTTTTTTTGCAAGCGCAATACGTATTTCAGAATAAGCCGTCAAAGAGGGCGTTTTGAATCCAATTTTCCGACGAAAGCAGAAAAACCGGTCGACGAAAGGGAAAAAAAGGCGTGATCACGTGATCAAAAATGTTTATAACTGAATAGATAATTGATTGATCAGAAAATGGAAAACTAAGTTCGATTCTAAATCGCTTCCAGGGTCAGATTTTACAATGTTATACCTTCTCCGTTGAAAAATGACTTTGTAAATGTGTCAAAACGTTTTGCGCTTGTTGAGAACTACCTTATTGAAATACACTTAAATAAATTTCAAAGATGTAAAAAAATTTAAATTCATTCAGAACTTTGATACAAACACTTTAGGGATCTGCAGCATATCAAAAGATAAAATAATGGTCTGAGCTATTCATGGAAATTTTCATGCACAACGTATAAAGTTCTCTAAGATATTTTAAAGAAGAATTTCTAAATTTGAAAAGAAGATTATCAACGTGGAAGATATTACACAGAATTAATGAAAGGCACTTAAATAAAGAGTACCACACTCATTAGCATTGTCAATTTATCTGAGTAATGAGCAGTCCATTGTTATCCGAATGCGGGAAATTAAGGCAATTAGTGCTATCTCAAAACGTTTATTAGACGCTTCTTTGCGGCACAGAAACTAATCAATGTGCACTTGAATTTGTTAAAGTAAATATGGAAGAAATAAAAAAATAGAAGAGAAGCAACTAAATTTGAAATCAATATTTACAATAGTAAAGAAGAGTGATAAGAGAGTTTTATCTCTTTATTTATCTATTGAATTCTTGAAAAAAATATGATATTTAGTTTTCTAGCACGATGTGTTGATTAATTTTATACAAATAGCTATTAATCAATCAACTGCAGATATAATTAAACAATAAGTGTGTTTTTAATATACAATTTCCAGTAAATTATATAAATTACAGAATATTTTATTTGCTTTTTGTTTTTGAATAAATTACCTAAACTTACAGCACATAGAGGTATAATTACTGTTCTAAAAGTTCATATCGCTGCAAAATTTGAATTATCAAGATTGTAAAAAACAACAGACTAAGCCATAAATTGAAAAGACACAGCATATTGAAATTATCATACAGATGATTATTCTATTAATTTTTATATGCAGAGTTCATATGTTTTAAGAACTTTCAACCATCTTTCATCAGAGAGTTTTTAAAATATAAAATTCCTTTTTTTTCTAATGAAAGTAATCGTCAGATATAGCGACAAGTTCTTTATAAAATATCCCCGGATCTTAAAAATCGTCAGATTTATATATTTTACAGCCTTTAGTCTCAATATCAGGATATATTTTATCTTTTAAGGCGCAACACCAGTCATAGAAAAAAAACCAAATGATAAAATGTAAAGTTTATAGAAGCGTTCTTTTCAAATATCGCGCTCAAATTTTAACATTTTTACATGATTGTTTTGCATAGGATAGCTGAGGGCTATCCACAACTGGCTTAGTTTTTGCTTTTTCCATTTTGGTTTCAGGTATTTTGTTTAATTACATTAAACTTCAAAACCGGTTTAAACCGGTTCTGAAATTGTAAGTATCATAATATGAAAAATATATAAGCAAAATCGAAAAAGTAAAAACCAGCCCGGTTGTAGATTGTCTCAGCTATTCAATATAAAAATAAATCATGTAAAAATATAAAAAATTGAGCGAGATATTTTAAAAGAACGCTCCCATGGACTTTAAATTATCATCCGGGTGTTTTTCTGTGACTAGTGTTGCACCTTACGTGAAGATAAGACTTGGACGTCGCGCTCATTTTTACTCTAACAGTGTATACTCATTTATTATCTGTAACTTAATTTTTATCAAGTGTTCATATCCACTTTAATTCATGTGTTTGATAATGCTGTACAAGAGTTTTAAACATGTTAGAACTGTGCAAGTTTTTTAGTTCTCCAAAATATCGTACTGTTCAGATAAAAATCAAATACAAATGGCAAATACGTGAAAAATCAATGAAACGATCAATGAATCTGCAATCATCGACGATTTAATTTTTATTTTAAGTAGTTTTAAAACTATTTTAATCATGCAATAAAACATAAAAGTTTGAATTTTTAGTGGCGTTTTCTTATTTTATATTTTAGTGCCGACAAAATATTATCTAACATTATTGTGTTATATTTAACTTAAACGAAATTTTTGTTATAAATAGGAAAAGGTATAGAAAAAATTGAATCTAACACATGTAGAATGTCAAATGTAGCAAAAGGATTCATTTTCAATTGGGAAGAGATTGTTATAAGCATTCATTTATGATTATATTAATTTCATGTAAGGTAGGACAAGCAATTTTTCATAGTAATCTTGACGAATGCAGCTGTAACAGTACTTTTTGAATTTTTACAGACTTACAGATTTAAGTAAAATATTCTGTATCAGGCTCTACACTGTAAAAGAAAAACCTGTTATTCAACGGATATGCAATTACAAAAAACTTTATTTTTGTTGTTGCCATTGCGAAAAAGGCTCTGTAATTCCTAGTTTTTTAGAAAATTTGAATAACTTTGCAGACTTTTTACAGTGTAATACATAATGTAGAAAATTTAAATAATGTGTTTGATATAACTACAATGTGCTTAAAACTGTGGAAGTAAATAACACAAAAGTTGAAGAGAAAACTTGCTACTGCTTGCTAACAAGGTGCCGCATTAGTGCTAAACATCGAAATAAAGGTACGGATTTTATATAAAAAAAAAAGAAAATTGAAAGGCAATTTCTTATTTAAATGCAGTATTTTAGAAAGGAGAGAGAAAAAGTTAAGTGTCCTCATTAAGATTTTACGTTTGTTGTGCATAATAAGTTCTGTGCAATTAACTTTTAACGAAGGAGAGCATGGTATAATTATTTTACGGGAGAAAACACTTTTGATGTTCTTAAGAAATAAAATAATGAAAAGCAAACGCAACAGCGAAATAATGTACACAGACAAGCAACTAATGAATCTGCAGGCATCAAGAATTTAATTTATACATTAAACGTATTTAAAACTAGATAAACATACGAAATAAAATATATTTTTTTTTGTATTTTTAAAGATATTTTAATATATATATATATATTATCTTTTCCATAATTTATGGTATCATTTTGACAACAGGAAAGTAATGCACACAGACAAGCATCTGCGAGTAACAATAATTTAATTTATACGTTAAACGTATTTAAAACTATTTAAATATATGCAATAAAGTAAAAATTTTATTGTTTTTTTAAGATGCTCTAACATATGCATTTTTTTTTCTTTTCTACAATTATATCTTTTGTAATGTACCGAAATCTGTAGCTTTACAAAAGAAACTGAAAAAATTATACTAATCTTACAAAATTTTATTTCTAACTTGGGTTGTATTTGCAAAAAAAGTTCTCTGCATCCCCCAATTTCCTAAATAATTCTTGATAACCTTACATATTATTTTTTCTTTGCAATAGAATCATGTATTTG
The DNA here is from genome assembly GCA_964019185.1 of Maratus speculifer. Taxonomy (NCBI): domain Eukaryota; kingdom Metazoa; phylum Arthropoda; class Arachnida; order Araneae; family Salticidae; genus Maratus; species Maratus speculifer. The sequence goes on from OZ025302.1 coordinate 95,683,187, forward strand.
TTGCACGAATTTTTGTTGTTTCCAATACAAATAAAATATCTATGATTCCAAGTTTTATAGAAAAATTTCAATAACTTTACAGATTTCTTTTTGCATTGTAATAAATAGTGTAGAAAATTTAAATAATGGTTTTGATATAAATATAACTTATTTAAAACAACTGTGCCAGTAAGAAACAAAAAAAAAATCGGCAAGAAAACATGGTACTGATTTCTAAGAAGGTATCTCATTAGTGCTAACATCAAAATAAAAGTATCGATTTTATTTTTAAATAAAGGAAATGCAATCTCTTATTTAAATACAGTATTTTAAGAAAGAAGAAAGAAAAAGTTAAGTGTTCTCAGTAAGATGTTACGTTTGTTGTGCGTAATGAGCTGTATGCAATTAACTTTTAACGAAGGAGAACATGGTGTAATTAGTTTACGGGAGAAAACACCTTTTGATGTTCTTAAGAAACAAGTGCAACAGAGAAATAATGTACACAGACAAGCAACTAATGTCTCTGCAAGCATCAATAATTTAATGTAGACTTTAAACGAATTTAAAACTATTTAAACATATGCAATAAAATATAAATGTTTTGAATTTTTACAAATATTTTAATATATATATTTTTTTTCTTTTCCGTAATTTATGGTATTATTTAGACAAAATAATTAAAAGTAAGTGCAATAGGAAAATAATGCACACAGACAAGCCATTAATAAATCTGCAAGCATCAAGGATTAAATTTTTGCGTTAGACGTACTTTAAACTATTTAAACATATGAAATAAAATATAGTGTTTATGAATAAAATGTTTTAACAGATATATTTTTTATTTTATACAAATCTAGTCTTTCTAATATACAGAAATCTGTAGCTTTACAAATGAAACCTAACATACAGTAATCATACTAAAATTTTACTAGTAATTGTATTGTAATTACATAAAAAGTTTTAGGCATCCCTCAGTTTCCTAATTCTTAATAATTTTACATATTTTTATTTAATTTAAAAGGCAATCATGTATATATTACATGAATTTTTGTTCTTGCCAATACAGCAAAAGGTTCTATAATTTTTAGTTACCTAAAATTTTTTTATAACGTTGCAGTTTTCTTTTACAATGTAATTAGTAGTGTAGAAAATTTAAATAATGTGTGTGTGATATAATTACAATGTACTTAAAAAACTGTACAAATAAATAACACAAAATTCGATGAGAAATCTTGCTATTGTTTGATAACAAGGTATCTCATTAGTGCTTGCATCAAAATAAAGATACTGATTAAAACAAAAAAAAATTGGGATGAAATATTTTATTTAAACACAGTGTTTTAAGAAAGGAGAGAGTTCTCAATAAGATGTTACGTTTTTGTTGTGCGTAATAAGCACTGTGCAATTAACTTTTAACAAAGGAGAATACGGTATAATTAGTTTAGGGGGAGAGCACACCTTTTGATGTTCATAGGAAACAAAGTAATGAAAAGCAACTGCAACAGGGAAATAATGTGCACAAGAAGCAACAAATGAATCTGCAAGCATCAAGAATTTAATTTACATTTTAAACGTATTGCAAACTCTTTCAACACAGGGTAAACAGTACAGTCACTGGAACTATGTACAGTTACTGGCACCTTTGGATTTAAATGTAAATATTAAGGGAACTAAAAAAGTTTCGATGTTGAGAATAATTTTAATGATTAGTTCATTCCTTTTGAAATCCATATGAGTAATATCATGACTAAAAATCAAGTGCATCATATTTTAAAAAAAAATGTTCAGAGAAGTGTTTCACTTTTTAGAAATTGTCACCTTTTCTTCATTATATGTTAAGGATTCTCTGTAGGTTTTTATTAAAAAATGGTACATTCTTTTTCATTTTTCTTCCAAAGTTGATTGTTTTAGATACATATGTAACACCTACAACTTAAATAATACTGATTTGGTTTCAAAAGTTGCTAAATATTTATTTGGTGTGGGTGCCAATTACTGTCTGTGATAACTATGACAAATCCAGTTATTGGTACCGGTGTCAATAACTATAGTTTTCATGAAAATAGTTTTATTTTTAGTAATACACTTTTAAATGATCTACCAACCATTTTAAAATGAAATATAAAATTTTGACAGTTATTGGCACCGGTGCCAAGTTACTGATATGGGGATGCCAATAACTATGTTGTTTCAGTGATTAACATGTCAAACTTTCAGTTAATCTACTAACTCATTATCATTTTTTAATTTAAATATATTTTTCATCTAAATATAAATAATTAATTAAATAAAATTACTTCTATATAAAATCTTTTCTATAAAAATTTTTCAGTGTTAAATAAGAGGAAATTGTTTTTAAAGACAATTTTTTGTTGAAAAGAGGGTGTAATTCTTGTTTTATTATACCAAAATTCAATTAAAATACTGTAGCCATGCAATGTTACAATACTCAAAGGTTTTAAAATAGCATGGAAGGCCGTCGTTTTAGAATGGTATATAGCAAACATTTTGATAACATACTTACAAAGGAATATTTTGCACTAGCTCTTCAAGAAGCAATTACATCGATTAATGAAGACTGGACAATAGCATTAAAAATGTGGGATATACCCATGGTTATTGCAATGCTTTTGATGGAGTTATGTGCCTAGAAAGGTGGGAGGGGGAGGTCTTCTGTTATTCTTCAAGATATAGCTATTTTAAATTTCAAAGTGTTTAAAGATATCCTGGAAGATGACATGTTTCCAAGAATAAGTAACACAGTACTGAAAATGAAACTGAAGTTATTAATTAAAGCATTTTGAAAAGTTGAAGAAACACAATTAGCTTATTAGCTGAGCCTAAATTAGATTTACCAATTCTAAGTCTTAATCAAAATTAAAGTGCCAGAAGGGAAACTGCACATTCTTTACCATATTGTAACGAATCTGTCTCCAGTCTGGTTCACTTGTGAAAGGGTAGCACAATAATTCCTCATTATAATGTCCAACAGCACTTTATTACAATACTCTACATCAACATTTACTTTCTAAAAATACAAATAAACCTCACACACATCAAAAAAACTGAAAATTTTAAACATTAAAATCACTAGTCTCTCTTCAAGTCAACGTCCCATTCCTCCCACACACTCCTTCGTCTCCCTTCGCCTCCATCACTCAATTCAACATTAGCGCCGTCTGGCAAAACCAAAAGAAGCATCCCGCATTCAGGATAACAGTTGCGATAGCCTCTTGTGAAATTTTAGGCGGGAGTTAAAGTGGAAACTTAATCACATGGATTCGTCACAGACTCCTCCCCCCTCCAAATTTTGGACATGTCCAATCAAAGTCCCCACTAAAGGAGCAATAATGTGCCAGTTCCAAAGAACGCTAGAAGTCTTTTCAAAGCACAGTGTCCACGAGTAGTTGCAATGTGCCACAGGCATATTTCCCGAAAATTCATCACAGCATGGTACTGCCCTGACCAACTGTCCTAATTCTATTAAATTTTTTTTTTCTTTTTCTTTTTACAAATTTGGAATACGCGACAATATAGCACCCCGCAATACCAGTTACAATATAAATTACATACACATAAAATAATAAAATATATACATAAATATACATAATAAAATGACATACACATAGCTGTAATCAAATACCGATTTCCATTTGGTGTAATAGGCAATGGTCCACAAGCATCAACATTTATTCTACTAAATATCTCAGACACAATGGGCACCAAAGTTAATGGGGCTTTCCTTTTGTCATTAGATTTCCCAGCTCTCTGACAAGCATCACAAGTTTTCACAAACTGCTCAATTTGCTTAAAACAATTTGACCAGAAAAAATGCTTCACCAAGCGATCTTTTGTCTTGGCGACACCTAAATGTCCCGAGGTCTCCTCATGACACATTCTTTTAATTTGGTCCCTGAAACATTCAGGAACCACAAGTAAGTCCATTTCCTCTCCCATCTTATTAATTTTCCTCTTAACCAATAATTTTTCCTTAACTATTCTAAAATCCTTAGGTTCTGTTTCTGTCCCCCTAGCCAAAGTAAATAAGGGAGCCAATTCTTTACTCCTCCGCTGCTCTTCTGCAAATGTATCCGACTCCACTTTCACCAAGTCAAAAATAGTTTCAGTCTCTTCAACCTCCGGCAAAATTTTGCAGTCTGCACCGGAACAATCATTTTCTTCCTCCCGCGACTTCTCAGTTAATATTAATTCTTCTTCCTGACCCTCTATCGCCTCCTTCTCAGCAAGCTGTAACCGCTTCTGAGATCGTGTCAATACCACATTCACAATTTCTTTTCTCTTATCACCATCAGCTTCTATCTCCTTTAATAGAGACGCAGTTTTATTTCCAAGGATATACCTTCCCTGATCTAATTCATTTCCCAGGACGGCTGCTTTAGTGATAACATGGCCCAATTCACACTCAATCTCAATTTCGGCCATAGGCAAACATGACATCCGCTGGTCCAACAAATGCTGCACCCACACATATTCTCCTATCATGTTTTCAGGTGGAACATACTTTTGACACACCACATCGATAGTTGCTCCAGTATCTCTTAAAATAGGAATACTAGTTCCATTAATCTTCCCAAAAATTGTATATGGTGCCAACAAATCCTCGTCAACCTTATTTTTAACGTGATTTACGCTGTCTAAACCGCTCTTATTTTTAAGCTTAGGGCAATCGGGCCTAAAGTGCGTTGAATCCCCACATTCAAAACAACGGAACTGTTTCCTCCTCTCAAAACTGGGATCAGGCTTTCTATCCCTAAAATAATTTCCCTTATCCTCTACATCTTGTATAAATTCACTTCTTAAGTTATTGCCCTTCCATGATCTCATTTGCCATTGATTCCTATCACCTCGATCCCTATTACTTATCGAAGTTTTACGCTGAATGCAATTTCTTACATCTTCAAATTCATCCATTTTAGTAACAAGCTCAGTGGGTGAAACTATAGTTATCCACCGATCCAAAAAACTCTCCCTAAAATCAGGCGGCGCTCTTTTTTTTATTTGATCAACTATCATCAAGTCTTTCAACTGATCATAAGTTTCTATCTTCAACCCATTCAACCAACCTTCTAAATAATTTTTTATCTCATAATAAAAATCATACCACGTACTATCAGATGCTTTCTGAATTTTCACAAAGTTCTGACGAAACCTCTCTGGACTCAATTTAAACCGCTTCAGCAACATTGTTTTGACATACTGATATTCACTAGCCTGCTGTTCAGGCTCACGAGCTATTAATCGAGAAATTTCAGTTGGTAAAACACCAATTAACTGAGTAACCCATTTTTGGGGGGAAATCCCAAGCACCTTAGCATGCCTCTCAAACAATTCCAGAAATAAACTAATATCATCCTCTTTCACATTGAATCTGGGCATCAATCTCTGAATATCCACTCTCGATTCAAAACCTATACTAGATTGAACAGAGTCTAAGTTCTTTCCCTCATTCAACTGTAACTCTATTTTTTGTCTCTCCACCCTCTCTCTCTCGGCCACTTCCTCTCGACCTATTCTTTCATTTATCACAGTTGTAAGAATCTCTCTAACAAATTCCTCTTCATAATTAACACTCTTTGTAATTAAATTACGTAAATCAATTATTCTCATACTATCATCGACTTCCTCCCCCAATTCCAGAGCAACGATTTTCAAATCTGCTCTTCGGCCTTTCCCCAGGAAAGCCATTTCCAAATACGTTCACCGACGGGTAAGTCGCCGGTTAAACACTTTATAAGAGCGACCGGCACCCAACCAACTGACCAAATTTAATCAATACACCAATAATCTATATATTCACTATATCAAAACAATAGATAAATATACATTATACAAATAACTATAATTAATTATTCAAAAAAAAATGTATCTATATACCGGTTCAAAACATCAATACTTGCATACCTTCTGTTTAACAAAAATAATACACAACTTTAATAATTTTTTTTTTGAACCTTTGAAAAGTCACATTTCCACCACTCAGCCTGGTCTAAAACACTATTTTTCAAAATATAATAAACATAAGATCAGTTTGACCTCAATCAAACCAGTTTGATTTTAAACATGAAGTATCTCGATACAAAATACAATAAATCAGTTTAATTTCATTTACTCAAACCAGATTGGTTTTAAAATACACTCTTCGAGACAAAACATATTAACTTAAAGTCAGCTTGACTTAATTTAATCGATAAACCAGCTTGGTTTTAAATAATCCTTTTCACATTCACACCTTTTATAAAAACCAGACAATACAAATCTGATATTGCGGCCGCTATATATATTAAAAAAACAATTTTTACAACAATTATTATACAATTATAATATTATAAAAGAAAACCAACAAATTTTAATCAAATGAACACTCCCAATACCTTAAACTTAAATCATATAACATGCTGCAATGAAATCAAAACATACCTGTGACTCTACGTTCCTTCTCATTGCAACTCGAAGTCCAATCTGGTGAAACCTCCACTTTAAGACTGTAACGAATCTGTCTCCAGTCTGGTTCACTTGTGAAAGGGTAGCACAATAATTCCTCATTATAATGTCCAACAGCACTTTATTACAATACTCTACATCAACATTTACTTTCTAAAAATACAAATAAACCTCACACACATCAAAAAAACTGAAAATTTTAAACATTAAAATCACTAGTCTCTCTTCAAGTCAACGTCCCATTCCTCCCACACACTCCTTCGTCTCCCTTCGCCTCCATCACTCAATTCAACATTAGCGCCGTCTGGCAAAACCAAAAGAAGCATCCCGCATTCAGGATAACAGTTGCGATAGCCTCTTGTGAAAATTTAGGCGGGAGTTAAAGTGGAAACTTAATCACATGGATTCGTCACAATATAGATTTATCTTTGCTATCACTCTAACAAAGAATAGGATGCAATTTGGTCAGTAATATATGCAGAAAATAATATAGAGCGAAGACATAAGATCAACAATATGAACAATCACTAAGAGTATGATCGTATCGTTACATATTCGCTTTTGGCCTAACATTTCAGAGGAGAAAGATTTAAAAAAAATGGCTTGAGCAGCAATTTAATGACTAGAAGGAATTGGAAAGAAATATTCAAAGCTAGACAGAAGGAGAGAATGGAACAAGATGCTAAAAAGAGCTGAAATGAAAAAGGGAAGTAAAGAAAACAGAAAATTAAAAAGCTAAGAGACTGAACAAAAGTGCCAAATTAGAGTTAAACGAGTTATCTGAGTTAGACATTTATATCAATCAATATTATGATGATAGTGACAGCAATAGTTAAATGAATTTACCATTAATTGTCATGTTATTGTAAAACATGAAGAAAAAAATACATCCTGGGAGAGTAAATCAGGTACAAAAACCTGAACTAAAAGTAAGTATAGTGGTAAACTTGTCAGATATAGCAATACCAAAACTCACTTTTCTATCTCATTAAATGTTAATAGTAGTTCAAAATTCACTATCATAGTACTACAATTAAATAGAAATGTTTGCTCATCATGGGACTCTGAGGATATGAAATTCTTTTCGGGCAAGATCTGCTCTCACGTTCAAAATGTAGATTATTTCGAAGTTGATTTTCGTTGTTGTGCACTTTTTCTCTTCTTTTTTTTTATCACAGAAGACTAGCAGAAATTTTACATTGTAAACAGGTAATTGAATATTGACTTATCGAAGGTGGTGACATCTATTTTAGAGAATTTTTGTAATTCTCTTATTTATTTATTTATTAATTTTGTGCACTGTTAACTGATACATACGATGAATTATTTTTGATGGATTTTCTCAGAATTGAAGACTTATATTGCATGAGCTAAATTTTTACTTTCTCTTGCAGACACTCGTGAATGAATCACTATTTTTTTTTTTTTTTGCACGATGAACGACTTTACGATGCATAACACCACGGGAATACTGTTATTCACTAAATTTTCTATGAGGCTATATGAACTTTCTGTAGATTACGTTCACTAAAGACACAAAACACACACTGGTATAGAAGCACAAAATGAGCACATGCAGCCCTCGATGATATCTGCCGGCAAAGAAAACACGTCAATCACACAGACGATGCAAGGAGATGAAAAAAAAGGGGGGGCGCCCAGCGCTCAGGTGACAATTGTCCGCAGAGTTTCCTTTTATCAGATGGAATATCGAGGGGAGACATTCCAAAGCAGTTGAGATGGAGCACACAGGGGAGGAAAAGGGCGTGTCCAGCAAAGGAATTTCAGGACGGGAACAGCGCTGTACTTTTCGACGTCGACCGCAGGTGACGATGGGGACCTCAATTCCACATCGGTTGACACTTAGCAGGCAAGACTAATAGCATTTTCAACCGGAGGATGCAGAGAAGAAAAAGAAGAACCGAAATACATCACATCCACAGGAAAGTCGCAGTTGATTGTACCCCCCTCCATATTTTTTTTTTTTTTTATGTGGGGAAAAACGAAAAAGTCAAACGGTACCAGTTATTTTTGTAATAGAGATTCTTGTGAGGGTGTAGCTTTGTAGCAGCTGCTATTTTATTAGAATACTTAGAAGAAGCGTGATTACGTATAGTAGTCCAGATTCGGATGTACGAAAAAACCCCACAATGATTGCTAAGTTACTCTTTATTTAGACATGTATTACTAGGGGGGCACACATACAGTACTCGGAGAAAATCTCCGAACAGCGATTAGCAACTTCACAAGACGAGAGCAGTGAGTCAAGTGGCTTCGTACATAGCAACAAACCGCCACTTTTGGCATGATAGAAAATCGCCAACATACACAAGTTCGCCCATGCACAATGGATAGTATACGCCAAATAACAGTTAAAATGCAGCCAGCAAGATCAGAATTCAATTTGGTTTCCCAGCTGGGATGGAAAGGAAAGGTTGCCAAACGATAAATTGTTACACGTGTTGTTATGTCTAAACACAGAGGCACACCGAAGGGACATCAGATTTTACTGCGCAGATGTTAAATTCTTTTTAGGGTTTTGTCGAGAAAGGAAAAAGAAGCGTAAGCATAAATTTCAACTGCGAAACAGAGATGATCTCCTTATAAGGTAATGCAGAATTGCTTCGATCGGAAATAGCAGACATCTGGAAATTGTTTTAAACGGTTGATTAATATGTGAGTGTATTTCTCACAGATAAAGTTAAGCAGCTGCCGATTTTCGGTTAGAGAATTAATAAGCAAGAAAAATGGAAAAGGAATGAAGGACAACTTAAAACTAATTTTGAATTGAACAGAGACGGGGGTTGTAAAGGAATAATTTAAGAAAATAACCAATATATAACGAAATAATCGTTATAATGGCTATTACTAAAATCATGCAAAATTTAGCATAGCAACACTACTTGTTGGTTGATATACATCGAAACTTCGAAATTCTGCAACATCTAACTGAATCTAAAGTTTGATGAAAATTGCAGCATTGCAGCGCTACCTATTAGGCGATTTACAACAAAATGTTAGCAACAAGCCTAACAGAATCTGCAATTTGATTCGTGCATTATTCCAGAGATTGAGCTATTGAGGAAATTGTAAAAGATGCATCATATGCTATCTGTTGAGCGACTTATATCAAAATGTAATCAGCACCAATTTATATCAGGGACTAACTGAATATAAATTTTAATAAAATTTAATACATCCATGCAGACAAACAATCACTGGCAGGCAGTTTGTAAAAACGTGTTTTGGTATCTCTGACCCCTAAAATGTATAAATCCATCGAAAACTAGAAGTAAAAAATTTTCATGAATCCAGAATTTTCTTCTTGTAAAAATAAAAGAAATTAAAGAAAAAAAAAGAATCTTTTCTTTTTTATACTTCCAGTCATTTGTTATTGAAAATTGAACAAAATAAGTCCATTTCATATGAATTTCACTTAATACAATTAATTTCATCATAATTAAAATGATTATTTAATGTACATGCAAATAGTCTATTGATTTCTTTTTCTTATCCATGTAGATGATTTTTTGGAGGGTGCCAATAACTATTATTTCTGTCTTACATTCGTTTATATTTGTTAATTAATTTACTTTTAGGTTCAGCTGTTTTATCTATGCATTATCAGAAAATAGCATCTTTAATGGTTTTTAATTAAATTTTGGTTTCATTTTAGCTATATAAGTTAAGTCACATCGAGTCTCAAAACAGAAAAGTTCTATTTTAGGTGCCAATAACTATACTGTTTACCCTATGCTGTAAATTATAAAAAGTTTTTAACGTTGTTTTATCGCGTTATTTCCATGACTTATGTTTTAGTACTGATAAAACATACTTTAACAACAATTATGTTATATTTTATTTAAAGAAAATATTACAATTACAAAATATTAATAAAACAAAATATTTATATTTTAATAGGAAATGGTATAGAAAAATTCTTTTCGGATTCATGTATAATTGGGATGAAGTTGTTGGAAACTTTCATTTATTGTTTTATTATACCGTAAAAAAAAGTGATGTTATTAAACATTTTCCGGGGTACTCGGATTCCAAGAACTGTACATGTAATGGTAAGAACAAAAATTCATGTAACATGATCGGTTGCATGTATTTTTGCTGTTACCGCTACATGAAAAGTTCTAGAAAACCCAGTTTACAAGATAAATTTCAGTAATTTTACAGTTTTTTTTTTACATTGTAGCTTATTTGTAAACTGTAAAAAATTCTGCAAAGGTACTAAATCTTTTCTAGGAAACTGGGATTCCAAGAACTTTTCATGTAACGATAACAGGAAAAATCCATGTAACCAATTTTGAAACTTGGATTTTTGCTGTTACCGTTACAGGAAAAATTCTAGGAATCCCAGTTTCCTAGAAAATGTTTAGTACCTTTGCAGAATTTTGTTTACAGTGTAGGGTATACTAAGCAATTTTCGCAGTATTCTTGACAAATGCATTTGTAACAGTACTTTTTTTATTTTGTTAAAGACTTACAGGTTTAAATGAAATGTTCTGTACCAGACTTTACTATGTAAAAAAAAAAGAAAAAAAAGCCCTGTATTCTTACAGATATAAAGTTACAAAAACCTGTATGCTTTCTAAAATTTTATCTGTACACTATAGAAACATATGTAACTATACAAAACTGGTCTTTTTAATGTATTAATGTCTATAGCTGTACAAAAGAATTTAATAAATTTACAATAATCTTACTAAAATTTTATTTGTAATTCGGGCTGTAATAACATAAAGTGTTCTAGGCATCCCTCAGTTTCCTAAGTAATTCTTGGAAACCTATTTTCTTTTACTTATAATGCAATCATGTAGCTGATGCATGCATTTTTTTTTTGTTACCATTACAGTTATATAATTCCAAGTTTTGCAGAAAAAAATTAATAACTTTACAGACTTCTTTTTACGGTGCAATAAATAGTGTAAAAAATTTAAATAATGTGTTTGATATAACTATAATTTGCTTAAAATAATTGTGCAAGTAAATAAAACAAAAGTCTAAGAGAAAACTTGCTACTGTTTGCTAACAAGGCGTCTCATTAGTACTAGCATCAAAATAAAGGTACGGATTTTATATAAAAAAAATTAAATAAAATTGGAGTGCAATCTCTTTTTTTAAATAAAGTATTTTAAGAAAGGAGAGTGAAAAAGTTAAATGTTCTCATTAAGATGTTACGTTTGTTGTGTGTAATAAGCTCTGTGCAATTAACTTTTAACGAAGGAGAACATGGTACAATTAGTTTACGGGAGAAAACACCTTTTGATGTTCTTAAGAAACAAAATAAAGAAAAGCAAGTGCAACAGGGAAATAATGTATACAGACAAGCAACTAATGAATCTGCAAGCATCAAGAATTTACTTTACACTTTAAACGAATTTAAAACTCTTTAAACATATGCAATAAAATAAAAAAGTTATAAATTTTTAAATTGTTTTAATATACATATAAATTTCTTTTCCACAATTTATGTTACAATTTAGACAAAATATCTTTTATCATCATCTAAATATACTACACAGAATTTAAGCGAATTAAATAGGAAATAAGACAGAATATCTTTGCAAATAAATAAAAACTAAAAAAATGCGAACGAGTACATTAACCTCCCGTTATGCCGCGACCTGATATATCCGTTCACTAAGCTGCAGGTTTCATTGCAGTTGAAGCTTTATTTAAATTAATATAATTGTACAATTAAAATCCAGTTTTAAGAAATTAAGTTATGATTAATACTTTCAAGGCTTATAAGCTTATACGTAACAAAAAAATTACATCATGATAGAAAATCCCTCTTTTATTAACATTTAAATTAAATTGAGGAGATAAAAACATTAAAATTTTGCCCTTTTGTAAGGCAGTCAGAAGTTAAACTTAGCAATGTTATCGTCACAAATACATACAATAAAACTTACTCTTAAATACAATTCATTAATGTAAAAAACCAAATACAGTCGAGTCTCTATATAACGAATTCCACAGTTCCATTAAGAAATTCGTTATATAGAGAAATTCGATGTATAGAGAATGAATTTAAAAATCGTATTTAATGTGTGAAATTTGAACAAATATTATTTTTGATCTTTTGAATTAATAATTTGAAATTTTTAAAAGTAAATATTAACCTAACATTTTATTTCTTAATTATTTAAGCTGTTTCAAAAAAGAGAATAGACATTTATTTGAAAGCTTAATGAAAATCAAATAAGGAAGACTTGCATTAATTTCAGACGACGAAAACTGTGATTGTTTGTTGTTTTGATTTTAAAATTGTCACGCTCTAAAAAAAATTGCTCAAACTTTAGCAAGGAATGAAATATTGGAGTTAACATTTTTCTCTCCATTTTAAAGCCTCTCTTATGTGCCTCTCATTGATTCTTCTCTTACATGTGCATCAATCCAATTGACACTGATTTGAGAAGGATGTGGAAAGGTGTGTGGGAGATGGGATGAATTCGTTGGATTTAAAGAACAAGGAGAGAAGTAATATAAAAAAAACTCAGCACTGACGATAAATAAAAAATAAGTGATGAAAAATTGATTCCATATGATTTCGAATCCTTTTAAAATTGAGTAAATATTTCGATATATAATTGAGTAAATAGTCGATATTTCGCTATATAGAGACTGTTTTTAATGTAATCATGCGAAATGGGAACCGTTCCTACTAAAAATTCGTTATATAGAGAAATTCGATACATGGAGTTTCGTTATAGAGGGACTCGACTGTATCTATACTAATGAAAGAGCAAATCATCTATAAATAGTAATTATCATAAATAAATATTATTTATTATAAAACTTAAAAGGGTACTTACCACATTTTTCGATTAGTAATTTCATCAACTATTTTTAATTTTTGCTGAAGTCTGCCACCCCTTTGAATAATATATCTATGAGTAGGTTGTTTAATGGGGTTTAGTTCATAAACAGTTTTGTTAAGAACAGATTTAGCCCTCAGGTGGTGGAATGTTGAACGATAAGATTTAAGATTTACTTTTTTGTAAGTACACGCCTGTTAAATGGTGTCGTAGGCAGCGTGAATTTGGTTCGAGGTCGTCCAATTTCAGATTGGATATTTTTATGAGATTTTGCAGTACAGATGTTAAATTCATTTAAGAATATTGTTACGGGACCAGGCAAAGCCGGGCGACTCAACTAGTATAAGAAAAAAATATGTACAAAAATAAAGCATGAAACCTACTTTTGATTAATAATTTAAAAAATACATAAATAATGAGTAACAACTCCTCATTAGAATTTTGTGATTGTTGTATTAGAAAGATATCCTGCAATTAAATTTTAATAAAGGCGAGCTAATAACAATCCATTTATAAATAAAAACGTTTTTGATTAACAAAATTAGAATAAAACGGAAAATCCCGAATCAATGAATTTATAATTGACGATTTAAATTTCTATTGGAGTAAAGTAGACACAAAAAAATATTGGGGGACTTTAGAAAAGAAAAGAAATATATTTGCGTATCCAAAATAATTTATTCTTGTCCTTTACAGAAAATTTTCTCATGTATTATCTTCCATGTAGAAATCATAACAAAATATATTTCCTATATAAGAAAAAAATACAAAAAAGTTATTTCCCTTTCTTCCTAAATGCATAACTGCCTGCAGATAGTTTGGCAAACCTGTGCCTATTTGTGTTTTTTCCATACCATAACAAAATTTAAATATAATATTTCTTAATAACGAAATAGCTGCTGCACTTTTTTGAAAAGTGTAAAAATAAAAACATACTTCCTATACATAAGACAATTAGATAAATTACTGAGAATGTTAAATGTTAAAAGATGATCCCACTAAATTTAACATCAGAAAAAGGAGAAGTATTTATAAAAAAAATACATTGATATGTATATTCTAGAATTCCAAGAAAATAATTATAGAAATAGACTGTCTGGGTAATAAGATTAGAAAAGAAAATCAAATTTAATCCTATTTAGAAACAAACAAGCAAACAAATAAAAATCTAAAAAATCATAAATATATATGTAAACAAGTAGTTAATATATACATACTAAGAATTTAATACTTACACGATTACTGCCTCTAAATACCAGGCCTACGCACTGACACAAATATGGCGATTGCCGTAGATGGGTATTTATCAGTGTTTGTAAGGTTTTTTTTTTCAGTTGTAATATCTGTATTTTCTAAAACTATCCTTCGCTTTATTTAAAATGAGAAAATGTGGGCGAATAACAATTTTAGAAAATACTCATTTCTTAAATTCGAGGAATAGTTTAGGCGTTACATAAAATCCTCCCACGACATCTGCTATTTATTTATCAAAGCGTGGGTCATAATATCAGGGGATCTCTGACTGAATTCAGAGGGCGGCAATATGGTTTATGCAAGCGTCATAAAATTGAATTTTTTTTTTTTTTTTCATCGCAAAAATTCTTTTATTGAAACGTATAAATCTTTTACATAAATGTACTTGTATGAAAGACCAATAACTCTGATGACTTTGTTTATCACTTATACATCACAATCATATGCGAAAGGGTTATATAAAACAAGGAATTTTAAAGAAAACCCATTTTTGTTGAAGTGTACTAAATAAAGTGTTGATGAATTGATAAAAACGACTGAGAACTCTGACTATTTTTTCATCACTTATGCATCACAATCATATGCGAACACTGTTAAAAAAATCTGTAAAGTTACTAATTTTTTTTTTCTAGGAAACTGGGATTCCTAGAATTTTTATGTAACTATAACAATGAAAAACCATGTAACCAATTCTATTACATGAATTTTTGCTGTTACCGTTACATAAAAAAAATTAAGATTTTCAGTTTACTAGCCCTCTGACTGTCGAACAAAAAGGCAAAATTGTAATGATTTTTTCTCCTCAATTTATTTTAAATGTTAATAAAATAGGGAATTTCTATCATGGTATATTTTTTATGACGTCTATGCTTATAAGCCTTGAAAGTATCAATCATAACTTAATTTATTAAAACTGGATCATATTTGTCGAATTATATTAATTTAAATAAAGCTTCAAGTGCAGTGAAACCTGCAGCCTAGTGAACGGATATATCCGGTCGCGGCAATTTTAAGGCTAGAAAAAGTTAAGTAATATTAGAGACTTACTTTTACATTGGGAAGTTTAAATATAATAAGGAGCTTTAAAGAAAAGTCTGTGAATTGCCTATTAAAATAAATTATTGATGAATTGTGCAATAATAAAGAATTATAATAGTAATTATATATATATATATATATATATATATATATATGAGTATATCTTACTAGTGGGTATGTGTGTGGGTAAATGTATGTGTATATCAAATCTCAACATTATTTCCTACAATATCAGTAAATTAATATGTTACAGTCGATGATGATGGTGAGTCTACAACACCGATTCTGACAGACAAAGAAATTTTGGAGATCATTCAGATACCAAATGATTCCTCCTATGTAGATTTCCATTTAGAAATTCAGAATGTGATTAAAACTATGAAGAGATGAATAAACAATGTATGATCTTGAACAATAAGTGGAAAATATGTTAGAAAAAAAAGAGACCCTTTGAAAAAGATACCTCATTTTTCCACAAAAACAATATTCTTTTCAACTTTTTTTTTATCCTAATGGATGCAATCTGCTAGTACATTAACAGGAAATCTAAATAAAATTTAATGACATCAAAAATTGTAAGTTTTGTTTTTTCGTTACTAATCCTTTAACACGACAACAAATTTTGATCCAATCATTTTCGTCCAATCATTTCAGTGTAATTCGCCGAGGAAATGAAATATCGAATTAATTAACACCTTAACTGGCGTATTACAAAAAAACTAAAAATAGAGCTTAAACACCGCTTTTATCAAAATAAAATTGTTTTCATACTTAATAAAAAAATTTCCGGCAATAAGTATAGAATAGCAAAAGCCATGCTTTGTTTGGATTCGCGAAGCATTATTTTATAAAACAGATATTTGAAAGTAACACTATTTTTTAATATTATTTTTGCATCTTTATAAAATAAAAACGTTATTTTATGTTTTGGCGCATTTTACTTTTTTATTTATGATGTAAGAATGACATAATAAAATATTTTCGAAGCCAACTTTTACAAAATATTTTTAAATTTTCAACTAAAAGCTCTTTTAAAGATGTTTTTACAATTTCCAGTAGCCACTGGTGTTTTTTAAAGTTGTTTGAAATATGCATGTTTCCAATCTTTGTAATTAACATCTGATAATCTTTGATAGCTATTTTAGAATAATATATTTGAAGAGAGCTTGAAGAAAGTTACTTCTTCAAAATCCTATTTTCTGGAAAAACGTTTGAAGTCTACTTTCGTTGATACTATGAATTTTTAACTGTAAAACATTTTATTCTAATTTCTTCGTTTTTATACATGTTAGCGTATGAGAATTTTTGATATTGTAGAATTTTTCGTAAGGAAAATTTCTACTGAATGCTTAATTTTGAAGGATTTTCACTCTCGACAACGTTACGTACGTTTTTAAGCCAACTGGTGTCTATATATCCTCGATATCTACAACTGCTTCATCTAATGTTTAAGGGGGATTTATGAATTATCACAGCAAAAGCTAACTGCAGAAGAAATTCTTTCCTTGAGCAATTTATGCTTCCATATTTCCAGAATTTAATTATTGAGGGAATCGGTACGCACCAATTCTTATAAATTAAATTTCTGCAGTATTCAAATTTATCCATGATTATTCGCGACATCTGATCTAGTGGCTTGCGATTTTCTTTAATGCGTGCAACAAAGTCTAAAGTCCCATTCACTAAACCTCTTTTGGTCCACAAATAAGAACGTAACATTACTTTAGATCCAAATGATAAAGTAAGAAATGGTTAAAGCCTATTTGTCGTTTCTGAATCTGCCAACTTTGCTTTAGTACATTTATAAAGAGCTTGAATCGAGGCAACATCTTCATGCAATACTTTTAATTTTACATTTATATATTTGTTTATATTTTTGTTTGCAATTCTTTTGTTGCCACTTTACAAAAAAAAAAATTCCATAATACAATTCTTTTAAAATGTTTGAGTGTCATCTGTGCAAACGATTTTGCGGAATAATGAAAAAATGTTTTATTTATTAATCATGATTCTATCTATAATTACTTACTCTATGATTTATATTTTTTTTCTGAAAATTACGCGTTTCATTTTTTATTTATTTGCTAAAATGCGTCCGTATTGGAAATGCATGTAAAATAAATAAATTAAAATAATAATTTTTTTTAACGTTTTACTGTAAAAAGAAAATATATTGTGCAAATCTACAGATCATAATTTATTTTTGTGTTTAATTTGAAGTTAAAATATTGAATAGTTTTATTGTAAAGTGTACGACAAAATGTAATTTGAGTGGCCTAGTAGAGGATGAGCGAAGCGAATCCTAAAAAATTTACAGTTTCAAAATAACACTATTTTGCAACTGTAAATTTTCATTTCATCAAAAATCAAAAGCTTTTTATTTACGAAATAAGGAAAGTGTCCTTGTCCAAACTGCAACCAAGTGACACAGTTAAGGGGTAATAATTCTGTAAAATAGGTTTAGTACACTTCAAGGACATTCAAAAATCTTTTATGAGAATCTTTGAAAATTTATATTTGACTTATTTAATGAAAAGCTTTCTATGCTTAGATAGAGCGATCAGTATTTTTCGAAATAAGTGATACGAAAACGCCTAAAATCCTTTTAATCCCTTGATGTGCATAAACCTTGAAAAGTTGCTTTGTTAAAAGTTTAAATATTTTGTTGTTTCACCTAATATATATAAACATAAGATTAAATATACGAAAAATCTATCTCAATGCTGATAGAAATACGAATAAACGTTGTATTGCAAAATAGAAATTTTAGATTTCATATAAAAATATAAGGTAACATGAAAATTATTAATAACATAGACAGCATTTGAACATAAGTAAACATAAAAATTCCTTCATGGAAATAATTTTTTGTTAATTTGAATAAGCATTGTCAAAGTACAAAAAAAATTTCCCGTTTAGAAGACACTAAAGTTTTTCTGATCTTCCTAATTATGTACTAGAATTCTGAAAAAAAAAATTATTTTTATTCCGTTTGAAATTTAAAATTCAAGATAGTGTAAAAAAAAAAATCATTAAATCGCTTATGACATCCTTTCTTTTTAAAAATGTATTCAATCGCACGGAACTTTTAAAAATTTCATTAAAACTTGATTTTTTTTCCTAACAATATTCAGATAGTTAAAGATAGTTATAGCGTTAATGACTCAGATGTAGCTGTGTTAATTAAAAGATTTTTAATAAAATTTTTTTGGTTCGTATATATATTTTTTCGTTTATGCTGTTTTGAAAAGGAATGTGTTTTATGGATTTTTTGAGCATTTGAGTATATGAAATACTATTTTGCGTTTGTACGTTATGTCATTAATAATTAAAATTTTCAGAAACAAAAAAATTTAGTTGTTTTTTCTTTACTAATAAAAACTACACTTTTTCTCTAAAAGATATTTTTTCTTTTACGTAATAAATTCTAATTTTCATCACTTTTTTATGAATTTCCAGGAGATTAAATTGAGAATAAATTATTGAATATTAAAGACGTGAACTTGACATTGCTAAATAAGCGTAAAAACAAGAGACTGAAAAATTTACTGAAAGAGAATCTGGACGCTTGGAACAACACTCCAATACTCTACCTTTGAGTTACAGCGACGATACGCAACCTTTCCTCTCTCACTGCCAAACACTGACGTACAAACATTAAGGACAAAGCCTGTAAATTAGCATAAAAGACGAACAAGGTAACAGAATGGACGGAAAGACAAATCATGATACAGACCTGAGACCGATGCTGTAAGGCATGCGCATATATGGCATGTAACGTAAAACGAGGAAGTCAGAAGCGTATAAAGCACAGCGACGGCGGACGCTCAACGTTTCGGGGAAGTTTATTAAACGGTATACAGTCATTTTAACGACGGTTTGTTGCTTTTACTGTGTGATAAGCATAACAGACAATCCAGGACACGTCATTAAGTGGCTTTACCAAACGTCGCATCACTAGGAGACTGGAAGAAAATCGAAATGCGAGCAGTGTGGCAAAATAGTTCGGGGACGCCCATAGCATCGTTTCACGAGGTTGGAGAGCATTTCAAATGATATGAACAGCTAATCTACACAACACGTAGAGTATAATCTAAGCGTCAATTCAGTGGTCGTCCGATAAAAACAAAAATGTCGAAAGACCGCTATATTGTCCTAGAGGCGTAAAGCTACAGGCGGTAGACAGCTAAAAAAATCGCAAGGCAAGTGGAAGAGAACTTTGGACTTTGGATATCTTGTTTGCCGTGTCCAGAAAGCTTCTCGAAGGTATTCTATACGTAAAGAGACCTGTTTGGTATTTACATTAATGTCTACTCATCGGAGACGCCAGTTCTGTGGTGTCAGGAACAGAACACGTGGACAAGGAGTGGCGTCTTATATTCTCCAGGAGTGATCATTTAGTTTAACAAGCAATTCTGAAAGTATATACATCTGCAAAAAGTAAAGAACTCTCAATCACCTCTCCAACATCATAAAAAGGGACCGTTTCGGAGGCACCGGAGATCCCGTTTTTTTTGGGAGGGGGAGGGGGTATCATGGTTGGTTAGCCGTACGAACACCCACGTCTTTCATGGCGATTCAGTAACTGGTTTCTGTTTTTTTAAAACAAAGATTCTCTTGAATCACGTACGTCTGCTTATAAGTGTTATGGGTGCAGACTTCTTCTTTGTTGACGACAACGGAACATCTCATTGTAAGTAGTTTGTGGCAAAGCTCTTGAAGACAAATTTAACCCATGGCCTGCAACGTCCTGGGGCAAAAATCTCACATTAGACGTGTGCGGTACGCTTAACAGAATGTGAACAGGCATCATCAATGATTTCGCAGCTGCAATTGATGTTTAAAAAGTATAGCACCCGAGGTATAGCAACAGCACCTTAATAGTCTCGTCCTCAGCTTGGATAGACGTTGTAAAAACTGCATCGTAGCCTAAGGACACATCATTCCCTATTAAAGTCTCAATTTCTCTTATCATGTTACTTTTTCAGTAAAGTGCTTTTTATCCTTTTGATTCCTTGTTTAGATTGTTTCATTTGTTCCATTTTTTCACATCATGGAAATTTTACGTTATGATTTCGGACGATGTTGAAAACTTTTGTCTGATGTCAACACTTGAAAAATCCTCTCGTAATTATTTTTTGGACTCCGGTATATGTCAGTAAGTTTGAAAACACAACACAAGATGGAAATGTCTTCAATACCCTCATAGCATGGAAGGTCACAGTGACGTCACAATGACGTCACTGTGAGTCACTTTTGTCACATCACATCTGTGATTAAAATGTCATCCCTCAGAGACGTCACATTGTGACTGAGATGTGACTTTCTTAAAAATCTTTAGAAAATTACAAAAAAATTTTCAAAACATGTTATTTACTTTAAAAACATGTTTCTGGCAATTTAAGTATCGTCGCTTTTGTCACAGTTTCGTCACAATGTTAATGTCATCAAATGACACAGTTTTCACAAATTTGTCACACCGTGACTTCACAAAGTGGTCACAATGTGGCGTCACAAACGAGCTCTGTAACGGCCATAACGACTTCACATTTTAGTCACTGTGACTTCACATCGACGATCGATGGTTACAAAGTCACAATGTGACTTCAAAACGACATTGCAGTGACGTCACCATGCCTTACAGGAAGTGCACTGCACAGTTCTGTGGCGAAACATGAGACTAAATAAGTCTCAGCATAAGTGGACTTATAGGGTGAACATTAGTACACCTGAACTAAACTTTAGTTCGTCTCATGATTTGCCGGATGATTGTGTACTTATGAAGACTTTTCCATCTTGTGCTGCGGTTGCAGCCTTATCCACATATGTGAGCAAGAGATGCCAGGCTGAATATCGTCCGGGTAGCTCAAAGAAAGTAGAGTATTATTCCAAAGATCCACCTGCGGTTCCCGGCTGAAATAGTTTCAACTCTGTTGGTTCTATGTTTCGTTAGCTATTTGATAATTTTACACATTTAATATTATTCAGCATTTGATTTTATAAAATCAAAAAATGAAGCATAATGAATACTGCTTAAAAATCTTATGTATAAAGCACATAGATCAGAATACAATCAGTTTTGGATCACTTTGTTGAAAATGTAAAAAATAAATGAATAATTAAATAAAAAGATAAAAATATTTTTACATGAATTTTCGAAAAATAAAAAAAGCTTTCCGGAATCATGGGTAACTAAAAAGGATATTCATCTTTTCATTTGTATTAATAATATATTTTTGTAAAAAAAAAAAAAAATATTTTTCCTTTTTTGACCATGTATTAAATTTATGTAATTAGTGTCATTAAACTACAAAAACACAGTTTATGGTTTTACTTTTTCTTGGATACTTAGGTAATGTAATTAGTTCCGAAAATGTGCAAAATAAAGAAGAAATTACAATTATGTTAATGAAACATTCTCGCCAATTATTTTCTCTAAGTTAAACTATTAAAATTTTTGAATGCATCCTGAGCCCCATGTTAAAAAAATTCCGGAGTTTCCCTGAACAAAAAAAAAGTACAAACTAATATTTTTTGTGTAAACTAATTATTAAAGTTAAAGTTTTAATAATTAAATGAGTTTTGGTAGTATAAGAATGCTATTTTTACTGCTTTTCCTGGCAGAGTATTGTTCTAACTATAATTATTATGTAGCTATATAACTATATATTCCTGTTTAACTATATGGAAATTGTTTGTAATTATAACTTATAAGACAGATGGACAGTGAAAAAAGTAGATTGTAACATTTTGAAAATTACAGGAAGGACTAAAATGTAATCTCATTTCTTACTTTATTTTGATCCCTATTCCAGTTTAAATTATTAACATAGATCAAACGTGGAAAAAATTAAAGCCCGGTTGAAACTGTATGGAAAATTTTTGAAAATCGATCTGAAAATATCTTTACATTTATATAGATTTAATCTCAGTGGTCTCCATTGAATTACAATAAGAACGTTTTGTTTACAGTGTATATACCAATGAAAGATGATGGAAACTTGGTAAGCATCTTACCATGCATGAAATTTATGTTTGTGAAAGCCATTATTGTTTCTTGAAAAAAAGTTCGAAACTGGTGTTATACAACATAACACAAAAAAACTTCTTGAAGCACCATAAAAATAAAATAAATAAAATATCGCAAGGCCTCTCGATAAAACTTAGTCTATCTTCATCCGGCGAAAAGACGTGCGTATACAATGAATGTAGCGGCACGACTCAACTAATGTTGTGCTCAACTAATGTCGTTTATGGTGTTTCAAGAAGTTTTTTGTGTTCCATTATTGTTTCGTTGCATCCCTAAACGTTCTGCATCATTTGTATTTGTCGAAAAATTGACTGTGATAATTACTACCTTTCTGAAAAAACTATGTTCTGCTTGAGCATGGATATTTATTTTGAAGTCCTTTGAAATTAGACGAGAAGTATTAAAATGTTAATACTTTATTGTAACAGTGAAGCATTTTGTATATAATAAGAGTTATAGTATCAAAGTGATAAATTCGACAATTTAATAAACGAATATAATAAGTAATAAACGAATTTTTTTTTTTAAGCTAATTTTTTTTAGAGTTAGAGCTCCAAAGATTCAACGTCCCATGCAATCAAACAATCATAAATTTTATTTTTCCATCATGGAATATTATGTTATCGTATGGGAAATATAAAGGGTGTTGCATAAAAATGTGGAAAGATTTAAGAGTACGCATCCAAACAAACAATTTTCATCAAAGAATGCATGGTCGAAAATAAAAAGCAAAGATGCAAGAGGGTGCAGAAAGGTGATGGTATTATTCGAGGCCAAAACACACAAAAAACAATTTAGACACAAATCCAATGCTGAAAACTGCTCTTCGAACTTCGTAAAGATTCTGGGTAATTTCTATGTGCAGTTCAGTAGATAAAATGCATGTCATTTCTCTATTAACCGTTTAGACGTCGAATTAATATCGCAATGTAATTATAATTTTGTTTTTCCTATATTACAGCTTCAAATGTTTTAGTTTATGCATACAAATTTAGGAAATAACAAAAACAAAAATATTTCTGCAATTTTTTTGGTTGTTTTCATTTTAGTATTCGCATTTTGGAACATGATTATTGATTGACAACCTATGCAAATATAACAAATTATTTTCCGCTATATGCCTATTGTATATTGTTCTTGAGTATTTTCTCGAATTCCAAAAAACATTTAGAATCCTAGCAGTCAAATGTAAATAATATAGAGAAAACGATAAAAGCAAATAATATATTTTTATGCAAATTACTAAATTTTCATTTTCCTTACACCAGTGATAAATGCTTAAACATAAATATTTTTTTTTCAAAATTTGAAATCAACCTTATATTTTATAGGAAAAATAAGGACATCGTTATTATGTTGGAAAATATATGTTTTGTATTACAAATAATGCAATGTTCCCATTTGGGAACACTGGCGTTTAAACGGTTAATGAAATGAAATTCCGATATGGGCCTATCTCAAATAGTCCAAGAGCCGACAGCACAAAACCCTAATTCATCGAGCACAAGAAAAAATCCTTTATATTATGAAAGAGTAGTCATAGGGGAATCTAATGATCCATGTCTGCCGGAAGTGAAGTGGGGCATAGGCCAGACATGAATACCACTAGTGTTTGACTCCTAGGTCTGTCATTGTGTTTGCCGTACAATCAAAAGTATGAGAACACGTAAAACTAGGTGCAGGAAAACATAATGTTAAGTTTACCAGCCAATCACTTGTGGTATTCATTTTTCGCTTATTCACAACTTCACATGCGGCAGACATAGATCATTAGATTCCCCTATGGCTTTCTTCCTTATTATAAAGGATTTTTTCTTGTGCTCGATGACTTAGGGTTTTGTGCGGTCGGCTCTTGGACTAAAATGGCAGTTGCACTTTCGGATTAGTGTATTTTATGTATTGATTTAGCTGAAATTTAATACACATATTTTCATTCTTGTCTGCATTACATTTGCATGCTATTAGTCTTGTTCTCTTACAAGGAAGGTCACCATTGGGGGCATACTCAGAATTTTTTGAAAAAAATACGAATTAAACTACTCATGTAGGTAATAAAGGATCAGTGAAAATTAGCGGCGGAATTACATTATTAGATATGTAAAAAAATAAAATAGTTTGGAATAATTGGCGTGAAAAGCTAAAAGCGACGCGGGACTTGGCGAGCAGTGCATTTCCTCGCCAAAAGCAGACGATTTTAACGAATCTGAAAATTGATTTTAATTGACTTCACTGTTAAAAATCTGCAACATTTACTGCAACGTCACTCCACTACTTTTCTAGAATATCTCTCTTCTGACCAATGAGAATGCTCCACAGCACGGTGAATTGACTGTGTCATACACTGTTAAAAATCTGCTGCATTTTGTTGCAACGCACTCCACCGCTTGTATATAATATCTCTATTCCAACCAATGAGAAAGCTCCATTTTACGGCCAAGTAACCGTTTTCTATACAAGCAAGGGAGTGCGTTGTAACAAAATGCAGCAGATTTTTAACAGTGTATTTTTCAATTTGGAACAATTTTAATCAATTTAAATTGTGTTTTAAATGATAAAATATATTAATTTCATTTTGTTGTAAGTACATATAAACGTATATGACAAAATTACACTTAAAGTAAAGTAAAAATGCAAAACTAAAATTATTTAAACTAAACTTATTTAAATAAATTGAACATAGAAAGTTTTTTCTTTAAAAAGTATTCGAAGCGTAAAAGCGTATTTTTCAAAATTTCGTTTTTTCGCCAACCGGAGATAAATCGCCAAATAAACGAAATGTTTATTATTTTTTTACGGACGTTATAAGGAGGTACCGTCGAAATTTTTTTATAAACATATATAACTATATGAGAAGAACATTCTGTAATTTTTTCAGATTTTTCTGAGTATGCCCGTATGGAGACCTTCCTTGTTAGTAACGCGCAAACAAAATTAAGATTTAACGTTTTCACCCAACAAGTGCGCCACTACCTTTGCATTTTATTTCTGAGCATCTTTGTTTGATGAAAGTAAAAGTAGTGGTTTTTTTTGGATGTGTAATATCACCTCTTAATGTTTTGCCCATATTTTATGGAACACCTTGTATGTATATTTTATATAGACTGCAATAAGGTTAAAAAGGTTTTTTGTATATTGTTGTATTTATTAGTCATGCAAATTTATATTTTGTCATTCGATAAATTCTTTTATAAAAAATATCTAATTTAATTTCTTTTGTCTTCTAGGTATGTACTTATGAATTGTGGTGTTGATTGATTCTTCATCATATAGCGTAAGTTGAATTATTTATGTATAAAATTTTGTATGTGTTTTACTTGTAAGAACAACTGATATGTCATTTTATATTGTCATTAATATGCAAATAGAACAATTCTTCTACTTATTTTGAAAAACATCTTTACATTATTTCTTTATTCAGCTGTTTTAAAGTATATTTATTTCAAATTTTAGGATTTTTTTTTTTTTTTTTTTTTTTTTTCTGCTTTATTTAATTATTTGTAATCATTGAAACAATGTTGGTACTTTCCCGTTAGCCAGCGGCAGGCAATAATTCGCGGAACAGTTTTCTAATCATCCTCAATCGCATTGCATTCTTCGCATTTAAATATAAATCTTTCATTTAAACTACATTATATTCATTTTGAATGCATAACTTGCATAACTTAAAATAATATCTTGAATTGTTGCAATGCGGTCGCCTCTATTTATTTAAAATATAAAAAGAAATATCCGAGTTATAATAATTTTATTTCATAAATCAAAGTGGTATTTCTAATTTAAACACGTAAAAAGTAAAAGCTAATAAATGCATGAAAAATAAAATGCTGTTGATGAGAATTGCAACCGTGTAACAAAAAGGAACAACAATGTCTTGTAATATATATATTTTTAATTCTCTAAAGTTTTGTAATATAGTACAAGAAAGGGAAATTACTTTTTTGTATTTTGCAAATATATATATATATATATATATATATATATATACATATATACATTTCTACTGAAAACGTAGGCAGCATTTAAAAACAAATATTACATGTAAACTTAAGAAATAGGCTTAGGTTTTGAAAACAGAAAACAAAGATTATTATATATAACAAAATACAAATTTAAAAAACGTAAAATTTATACATTAATACAATAAAGAGCATAGATGTTACACATTTTTTTAAATAGTGTGTAATTTAAATAAAAGACATTAAAAAAAATTTTCGCAAGTATATCTGTAAATATTTAAAAATTAAAAACAGGATTAAATTATAGAACTTTGCAGTAAGAGCATAAATTAAATCTAAATATACCTGTATGATGAATTGGATTATTTAATTCTTAATTTCGTAGCATCCATTGAGTCCATCCATTGAGTTTTATCTAGAGAATGCAACAGAAAACAATAATAGTACTAATGTAAATTAAAACAATTACTAAAGTACTGTGTTTAGTACCTGGAATTAGTGAAAAAGGCTTTTTTTTTAAAAAAAAAAAGAGTTAAAAAAAGAAATTATTTTAACAAAATATTGTTGCTAAGAATAAATAACTGATACAAACAAAGTAGTATTGATGCTTTCTAAAAATTTAAAATGTCCGTCGCAGTTTATCTTCTCTAGGAAAATTCTAAAATCGATTATAAATAATCCGAGCTACAAAAACAGAGTATAATACATTGTTCGTGGCTCTTTTACATTCTATAGCGTAAGTTTGCCTATTTCTTACAGAAAACGTGCACAACATTGAATTGATAGTTGAGTTTAGTTGGTACAGATTTCCTTTTTACGAGATTTACTAAAAAATTCTTAAAAATTTCCATTCCAGAAAAGAGAAAGTGTAGCAAAACAAGAATATATGCTTTGGTCGAGAATACACAGAAAGTGAGTGACATATTTTTATTCATGGGAAATGGAAAAGTCGTAATGGAATAAAAGAAAATATATTTGTAGGAAATTGTGTAAGCTGAGGAATTGCTGTAGTAGGTTGTGGTAAGAAATTAAAATAAAAAAGTATTAAGTGAATTTTTAACACAGGAAAACACTGTTGTACAAGAAATCTTCGATCCAGATAGAAATTTTTGCATTCTCGTAAAATTTTGTCAAATTTAACAGCATATAAAATATTCTGGAAATATTCTAAAATTCTTTCAGGATTGTACTTGAGCTCAGAAATAGATGTGTTTACAAAATAATAATTAAAAGATTGAATAAAATAAACTAACAAGGAAGGTCTCCATACGGGCATACTCAGAAAAATCTGAAAAAATTACACAATGTTCTTCTCATATAGTTATGTATGTTTATAAAAAAAAAATTCGGCGGAACCTCCTTATAACGTCCGTAAAAAAATAATAAAAATTTCGTTTATTTGGCGATTTATCTCTGGTTGGCGAAAAAACGAAATTTTGAAAAATACGCTTTTACGCTTCGAATACTTTTTAAAGAAAAAACTTTCTATGTTCAATTTATTTAAATAAGCTTAGTTTAAGTAATTTTAGTTTTGCATTTTTACTTTACTTTAAGTGTAATTTTGTCATATACGTTTATATGTACTTATAACAAAATGAAATTAATATATTTTAATATTTAAAACACAATTTAAATTGATTAAAATTGTTCCAAATTGAAAAATACACTGCTAAAAATCTGCTGCATTTTGTTGCAACGCACTCCCTTGCTTGCATAGAAAACGGTTACTTGGCCGTGAAATGGAGCTTTCTCATTGGTTGGAATAGAGATATTATATACAAGCGGTGGAGTGCGTTGCAGTAAAATGCAGCAGATTTTTAATAGTGTTGCACAAGCTACAACAACGTTAAAAATCTGTACCATTTTCTGCAGCGTCACTCCACCGCTTTTATAGTAAACGGTAAATTCATCGTGCTATGTGCTATGGAGCATTCTCATTGGTCAGAAGAGAGATATTCTATAAAAGTAGTGGAGTGACGTTGCTGTAAATACTGCACATTTTTAACAGTGAAGTCAATTCAAATCAATTTTCAGATTCGTTAAAATCGTCTGCTTTTCGCGAGGAAATGCACTGCTCGCCAAATCCCGCGTCGCTTTCAGCTTTTTACGCCAATTATACCAAACTATTTTATTTTTTTGCATATCTAATAATGTAATTCCACCGCTAATTTTCACTGATCCTTTATTACCTACATGAGTAGTTTAATTCGTATTTTTTTCAAAAAATTCTGAGTATGCCCCCAGTGGAGACCTTCCTTGTAAGACAAACTTGAATACATTTAAAAAATTGAAATTTATGTACAAAAAACAAAAATACTAAAAAAAGGACATTTAAAAATACAGAAAGTAAACGTTTCACAAAGCTACTCGCAAGACATCATCCGTATAAATTTCCATTGCAT
The DNA here is from genome assembly GCA_964019185.1 of Maratus speculifer. Taxonomy (NCBI): domain Eukaryota; kingdom Metazoa; phylum Arthropoda; class Arachnida; order Araneae; family Salticidae; genus Maratus; species Maratus speculifer. The sequence continues at coordinate 95,712,141 of OZ025302.1, forward strand.
AACAAACAGGGCATGAACAGCATAACATAAACAAACTTGTGAGTAGCTTGGCGAAATGTTTACCTTTTGTATTTTTGAATGTTTTTTTTATGTATTTTTGTTTTTTGTATATAAATAAAAAAAAGTCCATGAATTCATATCTGTCTTAGTTTATTTTATTCTATTTTTAATAGCTTTTTTAATTCCGACGTTAAATATACAGGGTAGGAACCCGTCAAATTTTGACGAAAGAAAATGTTTAAGAAGGAACTGTTTTATTAACTTATAATAAACCTATAAAATTAGTTATAGTAAAAAGTGCAATTTATATTGGTACATAACTCTTAAACAAACGATATTTATCGTCAAATTATCAAAATACTTTTTCTATAAAACGCAGTTGTCAAAATTGTTAAAATTAAACTTTAATCGTATATGTAAGCAGTAAAAACGATACATTATTATGATAAAGTTGTCACTTAAGGCTCTTATGCTAGTATTCTAAAATGATAAAATGCAAAATTTATTCAACTTTGATTCAATCATAGAATTTTTTTTCCCGTGAAATCTAAACCCGTCATTATTTTCACCATATCAAAATTTAAAAATGTACATTCCACATCTGTATTCACGTTTCAAAAAAATTGGCATTTTAATTCGATAATTTTGTCTCAATGCTATTAGCTGACATGGATATTAAACTGTTAATGTTCTTTTACGTGTAAATCAAATTTTGTAAATTAAGTCAAAATTCAGCTAGTTTTATAACAGAAGATATTTAAATTTCTATTTTGTACCTTTTAATGAGAAAATGGCAACATAAAGATACAGTAATAATTTTTTTCCTTTGCTTTAAGTAAAAATGGAGTACTCCTGTTGCCACGATCAGAAAAGAGGTATTAAAGCTTAAAAAAATTAATAGTTCAAAAACTAATTAAGATACAGCTTTCAAACAAATTTCATTTAAAAGTACATTTTTTTCCTACACGATGGTGTAAAGATGAAAAATGTACGACATTAAGAAGTTTAAAACACTTTTAGTATCGAAAATTGCAATACCGAAATTCATTTAAAATTTGAAAGTGCTGCCATTCGCAAAATGACGTATGCGTTACGTACAAATACGTTTGGCCTTTATAATATAGATATGTATTGCAAAATAATAATTATAAAATACAAAGTGGATCTTTCTTGAAGAAACAACTATTTTACAGCAAATATATTATCCACATAATTTTTCCTGCATTATTTCAATATTTTCTCATATTTAACCGCATATTGAAATATTTAGAATACTATGATATTCATCCTGTCTTCAACAAATACAGCTTTTATTATTTTTTATTTTTTACCAAGTACTATATATCCCAAAGGATAATCTTTCCAGAATTTAGTATTTAACCTCATGAATGGCTAGAGCAGACTGCGGTAACAAGTTTTAATAAAAACAAGGAAAGTAGCATTTCCTTAAAGAAAAACTGTTTTAGAAGAAATGTATTATAAATATAGATTATGTTTTCCATTTTCGTTTTATATTTTCAAACATAATCGCATATCAAACTTTGAAGATTACTCGGAAACTCAGTCTATCTGTGAAAAATTCTAGTTTTCATTTCTTTTATTTTTATTGAATTCTTTATACCCAAAAATATATACTTTCTTCAATATTTTTGTTTAATTTAAAACCACGTAGCATTTTTGCCTTCTCGGATGTCTTATTTTCAAATTTGTTTTCGTCAAACTTTTAAAAATATCCTGAAATTCATTCTATCTATAATATGTAGCAAAATTATTTTTAATATATTGCTATCAGCAAATTTATTATAAATATAATGTTGTTAATTGTAAATACTGTTGTAAATAGTGTTGATGAAAATGTATTCTTACAATAGTAATGTGCTGCAGAATACTTTGTAACCAAATTAACAATCCATTTTAAGCACCACATAATTTAGAAAACTATAAAATAACACAGGTTGTCCAGTAAATGACTGACCCATTTTGAATGTAGATTTAAAAAAAAAAGAAAAGAAAAGAAAAAAAAATGGTTTGAGATATAAATGCGCGGTTTGCTGCATTGTTATCAGAAAATCAATAAATTTTTAGATATGCACTTTCGTAAAATAGTTCAAATTTCTACCAACAGATGGCGCTGACGGCGGCTACAGGTTGCCGAATTTTAAACATTTCTCTAGTTTTCAAACGCATGAACTTTTCGGCTAATTTCGCAAAGCCGAATCTCAGTTGACATGTTGAATCGACTCTCCACTCAACTACAGAAATAAAGTTTGTTGGAGGAAAAGAAATTAAAGATAATATTCATGATTGAATAATGTCTACTTTCCTTAATAAAAACTAACAAAACTTACTTTTTAATAAGCATTGACTTTTCACACATTTACTATATAAGTATGTTGTTTTAAAAAATGTTTTTGTAACCAGTTAACTGATTCTATTTTTACTTGTAATAAATTGAAAAATGGGATAAACACCGCTTTTTAAGTTAAAAAAAATCTTAATATTTAATCTAAAATTTTTTTCCATTAAATAGTATGAAATTATACTTAAAAAATTAGTGATGTCAAAAAACATTAAAAGATCGATCAACCCAACTCTTCTTGCCTGTACGTCGTGTACTGAAATCAGAAATTAAAATAGTGATACGCAAGTGGTGGGCAAATGCCATATCAAAAAAAAAAAAAAAAAAAAAAAAGCGGGGCAGTGATTTATAAATCAGCACATAAAATGTATTAAACTTTAGAATAAAGGCCCGTCTATATTTCATCTATAACAAATCCTGTCTTAAGCATAAAAAAGTATTGATCACGACGGAGAAAGTAATATACAAAACTATCTGCTAAAACGAAAACCCGTCTAAAACGAAACTTTTTTTCATTTTTGCGCAAACGAATTTTCGCGAAATTTCGAATTTGAATCATTTTTGCGAATTTATTTCTACGTTATATTCTTATTTTGACATTTAACATATCTGAAAATTTTATTACGTAAGACACGACAGATTTTAAGATCCTTTTTTATACACAACCCTTACCTCTTCTTTCCCTGACTGCAAACGGAATAAGTTGAAATGGAAGGATACTTGAAAAAAAATGCGACTTACCGGTTGTTATATCCTGCAAGTCACTCCTTTTCAAAATTTCATTACAGAAAGCATAATAGATCCTGAATCATCATAGAGTCATTATAGTTCAATTTTATACTTATTTTAGTTCAATTTTATAAATTTAAATATTACCAAATTACAGGAACTTAATTGTTTTTCAAGTATAATTTTCAAAATTTTTTAGAAATATATTTTTTAAAATAATGTTAAATGTCAAAATATAGGGATGAATTCGGTTTTCGGAGAAATGAACAATATTATGTTTTAGGCAAGTTTCCGTCTTAGCAGCTGGTTTTGTATGTTAATTTCTCTGTCAAAACCAATATTTTTTTACGTTTAAAACAAGATCTGTCATAAAAAGATTCCTTCATTCTAAGGTTTATTATATTTTTATATGCCGACTTATAAATTACTGCCCCCCAACACTATTTCCGTACCACTATTTTAACTAATTAACTGATTTCACTGCACGACATGTGCAAGAAGAGTTTGCTTGATCCATCACTTAAAGATTTTTAGCACTACTAATTTTTTAAATACAATTTCATACTATTTATTGGAAGAAATGTGTAGATTAAATGTTAAAATTTTTTTAACTTAAAAAAGCGGTGTTTATCCCATATTTTCGTTTTATTGTACGTAAAAAGAGAACCGTTTAACCGGTTGCAAAAACAGTTTTTGAATACAAATTTTTTTGGTAAATGTGTGAAAAGTCAATGCTTATTAAAAAGCATGTTTTGTTGGTTTTTTATTAAGTATAACAGACATTATTCAATCTTAAATATTATTTTTAACCTCTTTCCCTTTAACAATCTCTATTTCTGTAGGTGAGTGGAAAGTAGATTTAACAATTTGACTAAGATTCGACTCTGCGAAATTAGCTGAAAAGTTTATGCGTATGAAATCTAGAGTAATGGCTGAATTTCGGCAGCCTGTTGCCGCCGCCAGCGCCATCTGTTGGCCGAAATACGAACTATTTTAAGAAAGTGTATCGCTAAAAATTTATTGATTTTATGATAACAATGCAGCAAACCGCACATTTTTATCGCAAACCTCTTTTTTATTATTTACATTCAAAATGGGTCAGTCATTTACTGGTCACCTTGTATATGGTGTCTTTAAAATGACAAAATTTTGGAAAGAAAATAAAAGACAGGCTACTCTATAGAAATAAAAAATCAACAGATTATTGAGTGAGTTGATTAATTTTGCCAATAAATATGAATAACTGCAGTTCCGGATTTTTAACAACTTAATTTTTGCACAATCTTTTTCCTGGCACAATACATTCGTAACACATTCACAAGACAATAAAAAATTATTTTAGTTAGAAGCGAAAATTAAACATTTTCGAGACGAGAGCATTTTACAAAATTTTTAATGATTTATCACCTGTTTTTAAAAACAGAAATTTGTGCCTTATAAAATCGAGAAAATGCTGAGATTAACCTCTTCAGACCTGAGGTGCATAAATGTGTACCTCCATTCTTTTCCTCATAAAAACTAAACTGTTCGCTTTTTTTGCATTTTGACTTTACTTTTATACAGCTGAATGTTTTTTGCTTTAAAATAAAACCAATAAATGTCAGCACTGATGAATATTACCTCATAAAATAAATATTATTTTCATCCGAGTTTCGAAAATACCTTCAAGATATTGTGGCCAAGAAAATAAGAAATATTCATGATTATTTAACTTAAATGCTTTACAATAAAAATTTTTGAGGCTTTGCTGATAATTTACTCCGTTAAATACCTTAATTTTGTTAATGCGTAAATTTACATTAATGATAGTTAAAATGATGTTTTAAGGAAATTAGTACTTTTATATCCATATTTGTAAACCTAAATTACCAGTCCCCTAAAGTACTCATTTCATAAAAATGACTCTTTCTCTCACCTATGTTGTTATTTCGACTATGTAAAAGCAATAAATTTATATTTGTAGAGTTGTTTTATGTTCAGGTCTGAAGACGTTAAGCAAAACAAATTTCATAGTAAGATTTTAATGGTGGGGATAAACAAGGATTCTTAAAGCCTTTTAGCAGCACGTATACGTGTCGCTCGAGCCCAAAAGGTTAATATGTTCAGTTGGTATTGCAAAAATGCTTCAAGAATTTGTAGAATGCGGAAAAAATATATTCCTTTGGAATTGGTAAGGGATGGAGTGTGTCTAACACTTATACAATTTCAAAACTGTAAAAAAAAATCTGTAGATTTTCTGAAACAGTGTAAAATTTAATAATGTTTAAAAATGATATGAAATTCCACAAATCTTGTTCTTTTTTCAATAAGGTAAGCATTTTCAGCTACTGAATATTGGTTAATAATGTATGATCGCTTTAAAAAGTTAGGTTTATTGTTTCATATCACGCCAGCATACAGCATGTCAAAAGGTACTACGAGAGTCAATATCATATTTTAATCGGAGGATGACTTCAGATACAGCTCGAAACGTATATTTTATATTTTGTGATATTTTTAATTGTGCAAGTTCATGTACTTTTTTTTGCTTTTGTGTACCAATGAGCAAGACTGTTTGTTTTAAACGAATACATTCTTATTTATTATATTTTGTGATGCAATTATCCAGCATGTGTCGATATAATTTTCTACATAGCAAATTTTTTTTTCATATAACTGATGATCAATAGATTGTGTCTAAAAATCACATACTAGTAAAATGATGAAAACTTTTATTTAAAAAAGTATTTTAAAATCTAATTATACTTGAAGGATTCTACAAAGGATTCTATCTTAGAATAAAGGGTTCTATACTATAAAAAAGAAATTCTATACCATAAGAAAAGCTTTTATATATTTTATCTTGTGTTCAGTAACTTAATTTTTTTGTCTCGACAAACCAAGTAACCGTAATGCCCAAATAATAGCAATACAAAGAAGATAATACCATTCCAAAAAATTTCATTTATTGTTTTGAAATCTGGCATCAGGCTGATTGACAACAGGTACAAAAACAAGAAAGAAATGATGTAATTTTCTCAACAGCAGTTTATTTCTTTTATGGAACTGATAATGAAGAGATTTTGTCTAACAGTTACAAGACCATAAAATGACTAAGAAATTCGGTACATTTTTCGAAATACTACTTTAAAATTCAAGGCTATTTTTAAATGATGAAACTTACCATAAATTCCATCCTTTGCCCAGTAAAATGACATTTTTTGCCACAAACTGAGTGACTTTTATGTAAAAAAACACAATATAAAACAGAAAACGGAAATTACAATTAGGATTTTGAAGCAAAGCAGCAACATGTTGAAAAAAATACAACCAAAATAACTGAAGGAATTTTCTCCTTCTCAAATTTTTTTTAGTTGAAATGCTAATAAACAGCTTGTAACCAATAGTTACATGCGGTTAAAACGGTAAAAGAATTTGGTAAACTTTCCGAAAGGCTTTATAATTTAAACATATTTAAACATGATTAAGAATTCCATAAATTCCATTCTTTGTCCAGTAAAACGACATTTTTAACACTAATTGAATAACCTTTATGTAAAAAAAAAACACAATATGAAACAGAAAACTTAAATTACAATTACGATTTTGAAGCAAAGCAGCAACATGTTGAAAAAATACAACCAAAGAAACTGAAGGAATTCCTCCTTCTCAGATTTTTTTTTTATTTTAGTTCAAATGCTAATAAACAGCCTGTAACCAATAGTTACATACTGTTAAAACGATAAAAGAATTTGGTAAACTTTCCGAAAGGCTTTATAATTTAAACATATTTAAACATGATTAAGAATTCCATAAATTCCATTCTTTGTCCAGTAAAACGACATTTTTAACACTAATTGAATAACCTTTATGTAAAAAAAAAACACAATATGAAACAGAAAACTTAAATTACAATTACGATTTTGAAGCAAAGCAGCAACATGTTGAAAAAATACAACCAAAGAAACTGAAGGAATTCCTCCTTCTCAGATTTTTTTTTTATTTTAGTTCAAATGCTAATAAACAGCCTGTAACCAATAGTTACATACTGTTAAAACGATAAAAGAATTTGGTAAACTTTCCGAAAGGCTTTATAATTTAAACATATTTAAACATGATTAAGAATTCCATAAATTCCATTCTTTGTCCAGTAAAACGACATTTTTAACACTAATTGAATAACCTTTATGTAAAAAAAAAACACAATATGAAACAGAAAACTTAAATTACAATTACGATTTTGAAGCAAAGCAGCAACATGTTGAAAAAATACAACCAAAGAAACTGAAGGAATTCCTCCTTCTCAGATTTTTTTTTATTTTAGTTCAAATGCTAATAAACAGCCTGTAACCAATAGTTACATACTGTTAAAACGATAAAAGAATTTGGTAAACTTTCCGAAAGGCTTTATAATTTAAACATATTTAAACATGATTAAGAATTCCATAAATTCCATTCTTTGTCCAGTAAAACGACATTTTTAACACTAATTGAATAACCTTTATGTAAAAAAAAAACACAATATGAAACAGAAAACTTAAATTACAATTACGATTTTGAAGCAAAGCAGCAACATGTTGAAAAAATACAACCAAAGAAACTGAAGGAATTCCTCCTTCTCAGATTTTTTTTTATTTTAGTTCAAATGCTAATAAACAGCCTGTAACAAATAGTTACATACTGTTAAAACGATAAAAGAATTTGGTAAACTTTCCGAAAGGCTTTATAATTTAAACATATTTAAACATGATTAAGAATTCCATAAATTCCATTCTTTGTCCAGTAAAACGACATTTTTAACACTAATTGAATAACCTTTATGTAAAAAAAAAACACAATATGAAACAGAAAACTGAAATTACAATTACGATTTTGAAGCAAAGCAGCAACATGTTGAAAAAATACAACCAAAGAAACTGAAGGAATTCCTCCTTCTCAGATTTTTTTTTATTTTAGTTCAAATGCTAATAAACAGCCTGTAACCAATAGTTACATACTGTTAAAACGATAAAAGAATTTGGTAAACTTTCCGAAAGGCTTTATAATTTAAACATATTTAAACATGATTAAGAATTCCATAAATTCCATTCTTTGTCCAGTAAAACGACATTTTTAACACTAATTGAATAACCTTTATGTAAAAAAAAAACACAATATGAAACAGAAAACTTAAATTACAATTACGATTTTGAAGCAAAGCAGCAACATGTTGAAAAAATACAACCAAAGAAACTGAAGGAATTCCTCCTTCTCAGATTTTTTTTTATTTTAGTTCAAATGCTAATAAACAGCCTGTAACAAATAGTTACATACTGTTAAAACGATAAAAGAATTTGGTAAACTTTCCGAAAGGCTTTATAATTTAAACATATTTAAACATGATTAAGAATTCCATAAATTCCATTCTTTGTCCAGTAAAACGACATTTTTAACACTAATTGAATAACCTTTATGTAAAAAAAAAACACAATATGAAACAGAAAACTTAAATTACAATTACGATTTTGAAGCAAAGCAGCAACATGTTGAAAAAATACAACCAAAGAAACTGAAGGAATTCCTCCTTCTCAGATTTTTTTTTATTTTAGTTCAAATGCTAATAAACAGCCTGTAACCAATAGTTACATACTGTTAAAACGATAAAAGAATTTGGTAAACTTTCCGAAAGGCTTTATAATTTAAACATATTTAAACATGATTAAGAATTCCATAAATTCCATTCTTTGTCCAGTAAAATGACATTTTTTACCACTAACTGAATAACTTTTATGTAAAAAAAACCACAATATAAAACAGAAAAGGGCAATTCGGCGAAATTTTAATTACGATTTTGAAGCAAACCAACAACATGTAGCAAAAAATAGAATTAACAGTAATTGAGGGAATTTGTAACAAATAGTTACACACTGTCAAAACGTTAAAAAAATTCGGTAAACATTCCGAAAGACTTTGTAATTGAAACATATCTAAACATGATGACGAATTTCAAAAATTCTAGCCTTTTCTTCTAATAAGATAAATATTTTTTGCACGAGCAAAAATAATCATAATCCGAAAACTTTGCTTTTATAGAAAACACTTATGAGTCACGGGAGCAAGCTAGAGTGGGAAAATATAATCCAAGATAAAACAATCATTTTTTTCTTTTGTTGCAGATACTTTCTTTCAAAAAACTTCCCAAAGATATATTGTGTTTAACTGTTACATACTCTTAAATTTTCCAGAAACATTTTCAAATTCGATCAAACTTCAATTTTCCAAAAGCACTCTGAAATTCCTGCTTCCTTTAGAAAGGTAAATATTTCTTTCCGCAAGTCTTCTTTGTGGTATGTTGTAAGTTCTTCTGCGGGTGATGAAAAAAATCAGCTTGAAAATATATTTTTTATCATTTGGGTAGGCATTGATTTTTCTTTAAGCGAAATTGTTATAAATTTTTAAAACAATTTTAAGATAAGGTTTGTAAAAGTTTGTTGTAGTAAAATAATCGTATAGATACATAAATGGTGTGTTTTATATAAAATGTATTGTAATGCCAATAAACAAGGAGGTCGAACTTGTACAGCAAAGACGTTGAATAACAGACATTTTAGGAAATAAAATAACCGCTTTTTAGGAATAAACGCTATTAAATTCTTAAAGTGTACAAGTACAGTAAAATATTTTAAAAGTGGGAAGTCTCTCTTTGAACTATAGAATTTATCCATTTTACGGATGTATACAAATTTCAGAGGTAAAAATACATAAATAGCATATATCAGCTGGCCCTAATTAATGTGCACATGTTTTAAGGGTTATTAAAGTTAAATTGTTTAATTTATATTGAAAGATGTGGCATTTATTGAAGTTAGAGCATGCAGAAATTAGTTTTTTAATAAAAAAAATAATAAAACAGATGGCACTATATATAAATTCGATAATTTAGAATTTCTTACCAACTAAATTTTGAAAGATTTTTATACAAAAGTTCCCACGATAAATGGTGCGAAATATTTTAAATTCAAACCTATTTATCCCCATGAAGAATTCCTTAAAATCTATCCTTTTTTCAGTAAGATAAATATTTTTCCTCAAAAGTGAAATAATCGCAGTACAAAATTTTCGCCTTTATATAAAATTGTTACGAGACGCAGGAGCAAGCGAGAATAGAAAATCATAAACCAAGATTAAACTACCTTTTTTTTTTTTTTTTTTTTTTTTTTTTTTTTTTTTTTTTTATTATTATATGAACTCACCAAAGATATTTTGTATTTAACTGTTACATACTCTTAAGTTTTTCAGAAACATTTTCAAATTCGATCAAACTTCAATTTTCCAAAAGCACTCTGAAATTCCTTCCTCCTTTGAAAAGGTACTCCCTCCTTTAGAAAGGTAAATATTTCTCTCCGCAAGTCTTCTTTAAGATATATTATACGTTCTTCTGTGGAGAATGAAAAAAAAAACCTTGAAAATGTATTTTTTTAATGATTTGTGGGGGAAATGATTTTTCTTTAAGCGGAATTCTTATAAATTTTAACCCTTTAAGCGGCCTGTCTGGAAATTTTCCGTCAGATAACTTTTAAAAACAATGGATGATTTAACACAAAATCAATATTAAAATTAATTTTTTGAAGTGAATATGATAAATAAATATGTAAGTTTGTCAAATAAAAATTTTCATACCAATATATTTTATAAATACTATTTTATGAATTGTTAAACATGAATGGAATATTTTGCAGGCCGCTGAAAGGGTAAAAACAATTTTATCATAAGGTTTGTAAAAGTGTGTTGTAGCAAAATAATACACAAATGTGATACACAAATAGTATATTTTAAATAAAATGTGTTGTATATAATATCTATGAACAAGGAAATAGGTAATGTACAGTAAAACCTCTGAATAACAGACGCCTTGGGGGAGAAAATAATTGCTGTTTTTTAAGATCTAATCACTGTTAAACTCATAATGTGTACAAATGCAGTAAAAGTTTTTAAAGATGGGAAGTCTCTCCTTGGACTGTACGTACGCAGATAATGAAAAAAAAACCTTGAAAATGTATTTTTTTATGGTTTGTGTGGGAATTGATTTTTTTTTCATGAAATAATTATAAATTTCAAACAGTTTTAATTTTTAAATGCATATTGTATCATTTTCGATACCATAAGTGATCCCGATTTATTAGGGGTTTTATTCACATATTCCGTATTTTCACCAGAAATTCAAAAGAGCAATTTTTACTTTACTTAATGACAGACATTTCGTAATTAAATAAAGAAAAATTTACTATTTAGATTTTTCTGGTATGAATGCTGATTCTTTGAATTGCGCATTTTTTGGAACGCGTTCTATCCTATGCATTTAAGGGTTAAGGTAAGTTTTGCAGAAATTTGCTGTAACAAAATAATCAAATAAATACATAAAAGATATATTTAAAACAAAATGCATTGTAATATCTATGAACAAGGAAACCTATGAACAAGGAAACCGATCATGTAAAGTAAAACCGCTAAATAACAGACATCTTGGAAAAAATAAACACCCTCTTTTAAGAGGTAATCGGTATTAAATTGTCAAAGTGTACAAATTCAGTAAAAACTCTTAAAAGTTGCAAGCATCTTTTGAGTCTACGGAATCCATCCATTTCACAGATATGTCTAAATTTCAGAGGTAAAAATTTACAAATAGTATATCAGGTGGCGATAATTAATGTGCATATGTTTTAAGGGCTCTAAAAGTTAAATTATTTTATTTTATTTTAAAGATGTGGCATTTATTGAGTTTAGAGTATGCAGAAATATGTTTTTGAATTAAAAAATAAATAAATAATAGAAAATAAATCAGCTATATATGGATATTAGAAACATTTATAGAATATCCTACCAGCTAAATTTTAAAAGTTTTTTAAATAAAATTTTCCACGATACAAGGTTCGGAAGACATTAAATTCAAACATAATTAAACATTATTAAGAATTCTATAAAAATGTTATTTTTTTCAGTACGATAAATAATTTTCTTATCTTTCTTATTTTTATATCCGAAAATTTAGCTTTTATAGCAAAAGTTAATATTCGAGGGAGCAAGCGAGAATAGAAAAACATAAACCAAGATTAAGGAATATTTTTTTAAATTTCTGCAAACACTTTCTTTCAAAGAACTCAGCAAAGATATATTGTGCTTAACTGTTACATACCTTTAAATTTCCCAGAAACATTTTCAAATTCAATCATATTTCAATTTTACAGCAAAAGTTAATAGTCGAAGGAACAAGTGGGAATAGAAAAACATAAACTAAGATTAAGGAAAATTTTTTTATTTGCTGCAAACACTTTCTTTCAAAGAACTCAGCAAAGATATATTGTGTTTAACTGTTACATACCTTTAAATTTACCAGAAACATTTTCAAATTCAATCATATTTCAATTTTACAACAAAAGTTAATAGTCAAGGAACAAGCGGGAATAGAAAAACATAAACTAAGATTAAGGAATATTTTTTTATTTGCTGCAAACACTTTCTTTCAAAGAACTCAGCAAAGATATATTGTGTTTAACTGTTACATACCTTTAAATTTACCAGAAACATTTTCAAATTCAATCATATTTCAATTTTACAACAAAAGTTAATAGTCAAGGAACAAGCGGGAATAGAAAAACATAAACTAAGATTAAGAAATATTTTTTTATTTGCTGCAAACACTTTCTTTCAAAGAACTCAGCAAAGATATATTGTGTTTAACTGTTACATACCTTTAAATTTACCAGAAACATTTTCAAATTCAATCATATTTCAATTTTACAACAAAAGTTAATAGTCAAGGAACAAGCGGGAATAGAAAAACATAAACTAAGATTAAGGAATATTTTTTTATTTGCTGCAAACACTTTCTTTCAAAGAACTCAGCAAAGATATATTGTGTTTAACTGTTACATACCTTTAAATTTCCCAGAAACATTTTCAAATTCAATCATATTTCAATTTTACAGCAAAAGTTAATAGTCGAAGGAACAAGTGGGAATAGAAAAACATAAACTAAGATTAAGGAAAATTTTTTTATTTGCTGCAAACACTTTCTTTCAAAGAACTCAGCAAAGATATATTGTGTTTAACTGTTACATACCTTTAAATTTACCAGAAACATTTTCAAATTCAATCATATTTCAATTTTACAACAAAAGTTAATAGTCAAGGAACAAGCGGGAATAGAAAAACATAAACTAAGATTAAGGAATATTTTTTTATTTGCTGCAAACACTTTCTTTCAAAGAACTCAGCAAAGATATATTGTGCTTAACTGTTACATATCTTTAAATTTACCAGAAACATTTTCAAATTCAATCATATTTCAAATTTACAACAAAAGTTAATAGTCAAGGAACAAGCGGGAATAGAAAAACATAAACTAAGATTAAGGAATATTTTTTTATTTGCTTCAAACACTTTCTTTCAAAGAACTCAGCAAATATATATTGTGCTTAACTGTTACATATCTTTAAATTTACCAGAAACATTTTCAAATTCAATCATATTTCAATTTTACTACAAAAGTTAATTGTCAAGGAACAAGCGGGAATAGAAAAACATAAACTAAGATTAAGGATAATTTTTTTATTTGCTGCAAACACTTTCTTTCAAAGAACTCAGCAAAGATATATTGTGCTTAACTGTTACATATCTTTAAATTTACCAGAAACATTTTCAAATTCAATCATATTCCAATTTTACAACAAAAGTTAATAGTCAAGGAACAAGCGGGAATAGAAAAACATAAACTAAGATTAAGGAATATTTTTTTATTTGCTGCAAACACTTTCTTTCAAAGAACTCAGCAAAGATATATTGTGTTTAACTGTTACATACTCTTAAATTTCCCAGAAACATTTTCAAATTCAATCATACTTCAATTTTACAGCAAAAGTTAATAGTCAAGGAACAAACGGGAATAGAAAAACATAAACTAAGATTAAGGAATATTTTTTTATTTGCTGCAAACACTTTCTTTCAAAGAACTCAGCAAAGATATATTGTGCTTAACTGTTACATACCTTTAAATTTCCCAGAAACATTTTCAAATTCAATCATATTTCAATTTTACAGCAAAAGTTAATAGTCGAAGGAACAAGCGGGAATAGAAAAACATAAACCAAGATTAAGGAATATTTTTTTATTTGCTGCAAACACTTTCTTTCAAAGAACTCAGCAAAGATATATTGTGTTTAACTGTTACATACCTTTAAGTTTCCCAGAAACATTTTCAAATTCAATCATACTTCAATTTTACAGCAAAAGTTAATAGTCGAAGGAACAAGCGGGAATAGAAAAACATAAACTAAGATTAAGGAATATTTTTTTATTTGCTGCAAACACTTTCTTTCAAAGAACTCAGCAAAGATATATTGTGCTTAACTGTTACATATCTTTAAATTTACCAGAAACATTTTCAAATTCAATCATATTTCAATTTTACAACAAAAGTTAATAGTCAAGGAACAAGCGGGAATAGAAAAACATAAACTAAGATTAAGGAATATTTTTTTATTTGCTGCAAACACTTTCTTTCAAAGAACTCAGCAAAGATATATTGTGTTTAACTGTTACATACCTTTAAGTTTCCCAGAAACATTTTCAAATTCAATCATATTTCAATTTTACAGCAAAAGTTAATAGTCGAAGGAACAAGCGGGAATAGAAAAACATAAACTAAGATTAAGGAATATTTTTTTATTTGCTGCAAACACTTTCTTTCAAAGAACTCAGCAAAGATATATTGTGCTTAACTGTTAAATATCTTTAAATTTATAGAAACATTTTCAAATTCAATCATATTTCAATTTTACAACAAAAGTTAATAGTCAAGGAACAAGCGGGAATAGAAAAACATAAACTAAGATTAAGGAATATTTTTTTATTTGCTGCAAACACTTTCTTTCAAAGAACTCAGCAAAGATATATTGTGTTTAACTGTTACATACCTTTAAGTTTCCCAGAAACATTTTCAAATTCAATCGTACTTCAATTTTACAGCAAAAGTTAATAGTCGAAGGAACAAGCGGGAATAGAAAAACATAAACTAAGATTAAGGAATATTTTTTTATTTGCTGCAAACACTTTCTTTCAAAGAACTCAGCAAAGATATATTGTGCTTAACTGTTACATATCTTTAAATTTACCAGAAACATTTTCAAATTCAATCATATTTCAATTTTACAACAAAAGTTAATAGTCAAGGAACAAGCGGGAATAGAAAAACATAAACTAAGATTAAGGAATATTTTTTTATTTGCTGCAAACACTTTCTTTCAAAGAACTCAGCAAAGATATATTGTGTTTAACTGTTACATACCTTTAAGTTTCCCAGAAACATTTTCAAATTCAATCATATTTCAATTTTACAGCAAAAGTTAATAGTCGAAGGAACAAGCGGGAATAGAAAAACATAAACTAAGATTAAGGAATATTTTTTTATTTGCTGCAAACACTTTCTTTCAAAGAACTCAGCAAAGATATATTGTGCTTAACTGTTAAATATCTTTAAATTTATAGAAACATTTTCAAATTCAATCATATTTCAATTTTACAACAAAAGTTAATAGTCAAGGAACAAGCGGGAATAGAAAAACATAAACTAAGATTAAGGAATATTTTTTTATTTGCTGCAAACACTTTCTTTCAAAGAACTCAGCAAAGATATATTGTGTTTAACTGTTACATACCTTTAAGTTTCCCAGAAACATTTTCAAATTCAATCGTACTTCAATTTTACAGCAAAAGTTAATAGTCGAAGGAACAAGCGGGAATAGAAAAACATAAACTAAGATTAAGGAATATTTTTTTATTTGCTGCAAACACTTTCTTTCAAAGAACTCAGCAAAGATATATTGTGCTTAACTGTTACATATCTTTAAATTTACCAGAAACATTTTCAAATTCAATCATATTTCAATTTTACAACAAAAGTTAATAGTCAAGGAACAAGCGGGAATAGAAAAACATAAACTAAGATTAAGGAATATTTTTTTATTTGCTGCAAACACTTTCTTTCAAAGAACTCAGCAAAGATATATTGTGTTTAACTGTTACATACCTTTAAGTTTCCCAGAAACATTTTCAAATTCAATCATACTTCAATTTTACAGCAAAAGTTAATAGTCGAAGGAACAAGCGGGAATAGAAAAACATAAACTAAGATTAAGGAATATTTTTTTATTTGCTGCAAACACTTTCTTTCAAAGAACTCAGCAAAGATATATTGTGTTTAACTGTTACATACCTTTAAGTTTCCCAGAAACATTTTCAAATTCAATCATACTTCAATTTTACAGCAAAAGTTAATAGTCGAAGGAACAAGCGGGAATAGAAAAACATAAACTAAGATTAAGGAATATTTTTTTATTTGCTGCAAACACTTTCTTTCAAAGAACTCAGCAAAGATATATTGTGCTTAACTGTTACATATCTTTAAATTTACCAGAAACATTTTCAAATTCAATCATATTTCAATTTTACAACAAAAGTTAATAGTCAAGGAACAAGCGGGAATAGAAAAACATAAACTAAGATTAAGGAATATTTTTTTATTTGCTGCAAACACTTTCTTTCAAAGAACTCAGCAAAGATATATTGTGTTTAACTGTTACATACTCTTAAATTTCCCAGAAGCACTTTCAAATTCAATCATACTTCAATTTTCCGAAAGCACTTTATAATTATCTCTCTCAAAGGTAAATATTTCCCTCCGCAAGTCTTCTTTGTGGTATATTGTGCGTTCTTTTGGATGATGAAAAAATAAATCAACTTAAAAAAATATATTTTTTAGGATTTGTGTGGACATTGATTTTTCTTTCAGCGAAATAGTAATAAATTTTTAAAACAGTTTTAACATAAGGTTTGCAAAAGTTTGTTATAGCAAAATAATCAAATATTTAAATAAAATATATATTTTAAATAAAATGCATAGCAATAGAAATGGCCTCCTACACCAAGGATCGTCATTTCGAATCACACCGTTCACTTCATTTTATCCTCGGTCAAAAAATACAGGTACATCTAAACTATTCGATAGATAGCACAACAAACAAATTTCTATAGTAACTTCATGATAGATAATGGGAAGTTGCTTCTTCAAATGGAGTTTATTATCCAAACGTACCGGGTGTCCCAAAAATGACTGATGGATTTTAAAATTCAATAACTTGAAAACGGTGACAGCTACTTAAAAATTTTTGCAGGAGGGTTATGTATAATGTCAGGAGTTTTTTTGCCGTAATTTTTCATTTTAGTTCGCATCTCAAACAATAGGTGGCGCTGACGGCGATTGAAGGCCAGCTGATCAGTGCTGAGTGAAGCGTCGACCAGGCCTTCATTCGCCGTCGGCGCCACCTATTGTTTGGCATGCGAATTAAAATAAAAAATTACGGTAAAAAAAATTCCGGACATTATACATAACCCTCCTGCAAAAAGTTTTTAAATAGCTGTCACCGTTTGCAAGTTATTGAATTTTAAAATCCATCAGTCATTTTCGGGACACCCGGTATAAACAAGGAAATCGAACATACAAGGTCATGGGGGGGGAAAAGTAAACACCCCCTAATAAGTCCACAGTAAATTTTTGTAGAAGAAATTTACTATCACCGAACGATCGGAAATAACGTTTTCACTATTTGCTCTTCTATTTCTATAAAAATCCTCTATCTTAAAAAGTCAATTTTTCTTTCGTTTTCTTAAATAATCTCGAAAATTATAGCTACCTCGAAAAGTATTGCTACCGAGTCTGAATCGAATAATATCGGAATTAACGAAGACATTTTTAGTTAAATCTATACCCAGAAAAAGAAACTGATTAAAACTACGAAACAAGTTTTGTTGAGTACATTTTGGTTGTTTTAATATATTTTTTAGTTAAAGTAAAAAATCGGTTTTGTTGCTCAGACAAAAAAAAAAAAATATTGTTAACACTTATAAAGTTTTAACAAATTTATTCAATTTTAATTTAGTCTTACTAAAGTCTTGTATTTTAAATTTGTAATTCTAACAAAATTTTGTTGTTATTGCAAAATTGAAATTGGTGTGTTATAGCCATCACTTTCTCACGTAGTTTTCTTTAATTGACTTTTATAGCTATAAAAAATTAACATTTTTTTTTTTTGGATAATAAAAACCTTTCAAACTGAGACGCAATAATGACGTTATTATTGCGTTATTTTACATTTCGGATGAAAATTGTGGACGAAAAATTGTAAAAAAAAAACAAAAAAAAAAAACATCAACAATAATTTTTTATTTACTCAAAAATAATTTCCATTGACCCATATTTAAACGAAAAGATTTGTTGGACCAAACAAATTTTTGTTGATTCAACAAAACTTTTTTCTGGGTGTAGAAGCGCCATGAGTAGTCAAATTGACGGATAGTAAAATTGGAATGAAAGAATATTTTCTATTTTAAAATACTGGTATCCAAAAAGCGGAGATTTGGCAGTTCTCTAAGGCACTTTTTTGCGGAACAGGCACTTTTGCGCTTGGCCAATATTTTTAATCCCTCTGTTATATTCTTTTAAATCCGAACAATGTTCCAATAAAATAAAATAAAATTTTATATTTTGAAATAATTGCATCCAAAAAGCAGGAAATTGACAGCTTTGTAAGACACATTTTCTGTGGGTTTGAGTTGTCAAGTCCCCGGCTTTTTTTGCACTTCTCTATTATCTAAGAAAAAAATTCTTTTAAATCAGAAAAATGTTCTTATTAAATAAGAGAACAGTTTATATTCTAATGCAGTAGCATCCACAAAGCCAGAAACTTCACAGCTCTGTAGGCATATTTTAGATTAGCCATATTTATCAAGTCTCCGGGTTTTTTTTCACTACTCTATTACCTTAGAGAAAAAAAATTTTCATCAGAAATTGTTCCAATTAAATAAAGGTATATTTTCTATTTTACAATACTGCTATCATTAAAAAGCCAGAAACTTTGTTGCTCTGTTAGGCACTTTTTCTCTAAACTTACAACAGTTCATTCCTTCTAAGACTATGAAATTCATGTTTCAATGGAATTAGGTTACATATGTATTCAAATATGTGCAAGAACCTGAATGGGAAACATATAAGGCGTCACAAACATAGTGGGAATTAAATAAGGTACTTTTACGCTGAACACGCTAGAGTTTATTGCCTCTAGAATTTTAAAATTCACGCTTCAATAGTTTTTCTTTGATCATCGACGCTGAAAATTTTCATACGCGTGCTAAATTATTCAATTTAGTTTTCCCGTAAGCTGTCCCTAAGAATGCAGATGCATATGAATAGAAATCAACATCATCACCAATTAAATAATCCAAAAAAAAATGAAATCAAAGGAATAACTCCAATACTAATTTTATTTTTTTATATTTATATTGATCACAGTTCATTTAGAAAAAAATATATAAACATTTCTTAAACCATGAATACCTAATATAATCATAAACGTATTCCACTACGATTACATTAGAACAAGATATTCACTGCATTTGTAATGTGTTTACAGAGACACACAAAATAAATTGGTTACATAATACATTTTTGAGTAATATTTACTGAAATGCATTTTCTATTGCGACATATGCTTTTAAATGTAACTTTTAGGTACGTTCGAAATTACATAAATATGTAGCATCTATAGTCACCGCCTAATCCATTCGTCCATCTGTCTGTCTTCCATCTTTATTTCCGCATACAACAGCACAAAAATTATCCAATAGAAACGTTTGTAATTTCAACTGTATATTTATTTTCAAATTCTAGTAAAATTGGATTTATAGTTCTAATATAGCGGTAGTCAAAAGTATTTCGTTACATTACGGCCGACGGGATAAAATTGTTTCAAGTTATTTTTAATTATATTAACCCGTCGAAACATTATGAAATTGATATTCATTGTTAAAAGGGCATTAAAATACACATTTTGTAGAATAGGTTTCACAAAGAATATTTATTATTCATTTACAGAGCCACACACACACAAAAAAAACATCCTTACATTTTGGTGTAGGGGAAAACCTTATTTCCGGCATATTTTAATTATGTTGAACTATTTCACGTATAATAAAATTGATATATATGTTGATTAAATTTACTACGAGTTTCTTCTTCAGTAATAGAAAATGAGTTTCTATATTGTTGAATTAGATATAATATCTTAACTTATTAAACAGTGCAGTTTGCAATCTATGCTTGGCACATAATCTTTTCTTCCTTGTTTCATTCCCTCCTTTATTTTTAATTTCTTAAAAACACTTGCGATTTATTGGTGTTTCATGAATTTCTCCTCGTCACTTATTTGACTATTTCAATTCAGCTCGCTGTCACTTGAACTGGATTCAGATGGCGATATTTTATGGACATTTTCACCAAACTTTTTTTTCTGTGGGAGAAATTGTTATCATTATGCCGAGTAGTTTCGTTGCTAGAATAATTTTCTAAATGTTCGCTTTGCAATTATAAAATCCAATCTTTCGAAAGACGTCCGTTGCGCTTTCATTACAACAAATGTGTGAAACTGTAATATCATTAATTGACATTTTTTTTCCTATCTCGTACAATTTGTGCAACATGTAAAATGTTTCTTTTTATTTAGTTTCTAAGCTGTTACTAAGATAATAACATTCTACATTGGCCCAAAATCAAACAGAAGCTCACACATCCACTTCGCATGACAGGTGTGTAATTAAGCCTATTCCCTCTTTTGTAAAAAGCAAATTCAATATATATCCTTATATTATTCTAATGTTTTTTAAAAGTAAAGTGGTGAAAATCCCGCTGAAGTAGAAGAAAATGTCATTGTTTTATTTGGGTTAGCTATGACTCAGCACAATATTTCTACGCATTCAAACTAATACACATATGTTTTTTTTTTATTCCATTGCTTTGGATTTTCGTTCTTCAATCTTCGTCCGTTTCCTTTTTTTAGTAAATATGATGAAAATGTCCGACTTTTAATGCAAAATGCCCTTTTGTCGTGAAAAGGGATTTTTTCTATAAAATTTTATATATGTGAATCTCAGATTTCTTTAACAGTGCATATTGCAATATATTTACTGAAAATAGTTATAAACTAAATGTAATAACAAATCTATGTTGGGCTTTAATCTAATTTCTTGAAGTTTAATGAACTTATACCTTTTATTACAAACTGTAACTGTACTGAAAATATTATATAAATGCATCGTTTATACTAAAATTCGTTTTAACGAAATATATATGGATTAGAGTTTCATTGTTAAATTTCATATTTATAATTATAAAAAATATAATAGAAATTTTCGTCTAAAATATGTTTAATTAAATGTATTTAACAAAGTGCTCTGTAATTATCTGTAGTACTAACTTACTTTAATTTTATTTCAAATTATAAATTAATATTTTTATAATTGCGGAAAACGAACTATCCTAGGTATTGTTCTTTACGAAGGCCCTTGTTAAGTGGTATATTTTTACACTTCGATAAATCATTAAAAAACTTTAAAAAAATAAAAATTCTTTTTTATCTGCTGCATATTTTCTACACATCTTTAAATTTTATGCTTCAGCATATCATTATACTTTGTTTTATATAAAACTCCATGAAAATTTTTAAATATATTTAACCAGTGATTTTATATATTCACACTAGAGGTCTGCACGGGCCGGAATTTTCAGGCCCGAAACAGCCGGGCCGCTACAAAAATCAGCGAAGACAGGCCCGGCCCGTTTTGGCCCGTTACAATTTCTACGATTTCTAAAAAAATTCAGATTTTTATCATATAACTAAGATTCCTTTAAAGAATACTGCATACATATCTATGGAATGATTTTACAGTATATTTTACAGCAAATACACATTAACAACATTAATGATTACTTAGATTCTTAGGCTTTCAACATTTGAATAAAGATTCATTAAAAAATTAATATGGCTTAGAATAAAAGAAAAAAGAAAGAAAGCTAAAAACATCGTTAATTTTGAAGCTGTTTAATAAAAAAAGATTTATAAATATATTTCTATATCATTTTATTATAGATTTCAAATCCAAATTCATTCTTAATTTCAAAGAAGCTCTTTTCTGATACATTTCTAAATTCATTTTTTTTTTTCAGAAACACATAAGATTAGCAGATATCTTTATTCAGAAACTATATAATCGAATGGCGTTATCGATTTTTTGATACAAGCAATTTAAGAATACTGCAAACAAATAAAATACTGTCATAATTAGCGTTTTGAATAGAATTTCCGGAAGCTAATAGCAAGGGAAGGTAGAAAAACCTGCAAGCATTTGAGAAACTATTATATCTTAACAAGGTTATACAAGTATTTTGTTTACCAAAAATGAAAAACGCTATTCGATTACAAATCCTTTCAATAGTTAGGCTTATCACTTTTATATTTTTACAATTTAAAATTAATCAGAAAATGTGTCAAACTTTCGCATTATTGAGAAATTAATTTAAAAATCATCAAGAAGTATATATCCGAAGACTAAGCTAACATAAGTTCTTTATCGTAAGTAATTTTACAAATCATGTTTTCTGCCAATAATTAAGTCTAGTACCGATCCGGCCAGTCTATATGTAGAAAAATAATGCAAGCGTGATCTTGGACCGGCATGAGTCAGCTAAAAAAATATTAAAACGAGTTAAACATAATGTAATTCTCCGATGCCGATACACTGCGCATTTTTATATTGATGCTGTCAAACTGGTATGGCCACATACTTATTCTCGTTAAAACCATTTTCGTTGAAAATAGCTCATATTTTATCATTTCTGCTTAAATCTTCAGAACTGGAAATTTTTTTTTTATCGGCCTGGCCCGGCCCGTCTGGCTCGTTCAATTTTTTTGCCGGCCCGGCCCGTTTATGTTGTTTGTCGGCCCGGCCCAGCCCGTTGAAAAAACTTTTCTAATTCTGCCGCCCCGGCCCGTTAGAAAATTCGAAACGATTCCGCCGGGCCGGGTACGGGCCACGGGCCAAGCCCGGGCCCTTGAAGATCTCTAATTCACACAACAAACGATAATTTTAGAACTAAATTTAAATTTAATTTATTTCTTATTACTTACCCTCATACGCAGTATAGGGTAAGTCTTGCAATCGTTTGAAAATCAAAAATTTTTTTTGACGGATTTACACGTTTTACATAGTGGAGATTCCGAAAAACATATTTTTAGAAAAATTTTTTTGTTGTGCGTCTGTCTGTCAGTCTGTCTGTCTGTAAACACTCTATCTCCCGAACAAATTGAGATAGAGACTTGAAATTTTGTATGTAGTTAGTATGTAAGAATGGGACGAAGCCTATTTAATATCAGTAACCTCGATTATCCGGAACTATTTTTTCGGACTCTCAAAAAATTCGTTCTGATAAAGGGTACATAAAAAATTTCGAATTTTTTTGTTCTAAGGAATGGACGTAAAAGACAATAAAATAACACACATTTTGCACATAGAACGAAGTCGATCAGATTGTTAGTTGCCGAGATATTTGTAATCCTGTTTTCTACATTCTTCGATTTTTCATGACTCTGTATTTCATTCAAATTTCAACTCAGAGGTATATTTTAATTGGAAGGCGCAGTTAGTTGTTAGTTAATAGAATTATTATTTTTCGAGTTATAAGGATGTTTCTTTTACGCAGTTCGGTACTACTTAAGTATTTTGGTGTTTTATATAATTTGTCGAAATTGGTATATCAGCAGTTCTTTAATATAGCACTACTAGGTATATTAACAATATTTAAATTTTGTTTATGAATTGCAATGCATTGTATAAATAGTTTTCACGTGTTTTATTTTCATATACATATCCATGATGGGTAAGTATTACGGTGGCCCCCAACGACTAGTTTTTGCTATATTTCAAAACCAACATGCAATATTCTTTCTTAAGCATTCCTATTATTTTTAAAAAATTGTAAGTCATGTTAGAAAATGTTGAGGGAAAAATTGTAAAAACAAGTTTTGCATAAGTTGACTACTTCTTGCTTGAATTTTTCACACAAATAATATTTGCATCGGGTATGTCTTTTGAAACGAAACCGTTATGGAAATATCTAAAAAATTATTATGTTTTGATCAGTAATGTTATAAAAACTAGAATTATACCTGGATAGTTATTTTATATCCGAGTCTTTTTGCAAAAAATAAAATAACTCCAAAATAACGATGAAAAATTTCTCCTAAAATACAGATAAGTATATTACTAAAAAGACGTCGATTTTATGAATTTCACGTTGAAAGAAAGTCCCTAATGTCTTTTTCTATGACATGTCAGCTCACGAAATATTACGATGTATATATATATATATTTGACATGTTGCTAAATAAATTTATGTTTTTAGAATATTATGACACCATAAAGTGCTAAAGAAATATGATAATGAACGTGGCCTTTTAGCTGTAGTTGTGTAAATCATTATAAAGTTTTTTTAAAGAATTATTAGACATATTTTTTTACATTTACGTTTATAAATGGGATCTGAAATATTAATTAATCATACATAAGTTTAAAATGATACGCATAAGATAAAATAATAGTAACAAATAAAAAAGCAGAAAACTAGATAAAATTTTCTTTTCGTTAAACAACATATGTAAGTTTAAAGTTAAAACTAGTTGGATCTGGCAATCCAAAAACTTTCTACTACCTTATACATGGGATTACTTCCAGAAAAATGAAACAAAGCATCGTCACCGGTTAAGTGATTTACAACATAAACTAATCTGGAAAAACTTATTACAATTTCTAACTGAATCTGAAATTTGGGATAGATTCATCGCAGAAACGGTAAAAAAAAACTGAATAGAAGTGCTACCTGTGAGCGATTTATTCTAAAAACTACAGAATACTAATTTATATCAGGGACTAATTGAATTTAAAGTTTGATGAAAGTTTGTGCATTAGTTACTGAGATAAATCTATTGCAATAATCATGAATAATGCCGCATAACAGTTCCAACAGTTGTGCAATTTACACCAATACACAGCCAGAAACATATTATATCAAGGACTAACGTAATCTAAAGTTTTCTAAGAATCCGTTCATTAGTTCTTGAGATACAGTAATTGTTGAAATCGTGAAAAAGGCAGTATAGTAGTGCCATCTGTTGGGCAATATACACCAAAAACTACTCGGATCCAGTTTATATCAAGGTCTAACTGAATTGTGAATTTTCGTACATTTGTTCATGAGATAGAGCACCCACAATATTTATGTCATATACAGACATAGACACTCATAGACAGGTATTTTGTAAAAATATATTTTTCGTGTTCTCTAATCCTTAAAAGGCGTAAATTTGTCGAAAACTGGAATTCGAAAATTTTCACAAATTGAATACTTTCTTTTTGTAAAGTCAGCGGAATGTAAAAATATTTTCAATAATATCGCATCAAAATTAAATCTGGTGAGTTTTATCTGCTACGAAACTTGTTTTAGGAAAGCTAACACTTATAAATTAGCATCATATTGTCCAGTCATTTGATCGTTTCATGAAGAAACTGTTATGTAATCATAATTTAACTGTGTTTTGACTACAATATGAGTAGCAATATAGACAGAATAGTTTAAATTACGGTTATATTATCATTCCTTATTACAATGATCAAATGAATGATAGTTTGTTGCAAATTTTTAACAGTATTTACGACGCACTTTATCCAAGTGGAATATACGGGGTAAATCTAAACTGCATGGGCAAAACTTTAAGGGGTGATTGTACAAATTAAGAAAAATATTATTAAATGGGAAATTAAGGGTCCCAAATGTCTTCCAAAGGAGACAGGCGCCTTTAAAGATTAGAGTCCAAAATTTCTAATGATTATAAAATACGGAAAAATTGGTCGATTCATTTGCAATTTTTGCTAAAACTATTCTTTATGTCTGTATTCTTGAAAAGAAATTTAAAAAATAAAGTGCAAAAAATGCCGATAGCGGGCTCTTTAGACTTTGGAGTAACAAGCAACTATTTTTTACAGTTTTTTTTTTCTATTTTATTAAATGCTTTCAAAAGTTCAGACCTAAGCTTAAATTCTGTACTCAAAATCTGAATCGATGGTAATGGTTAAGTAGCGTAAACTGAACTGTGTTCAAGAGTTAAAATTTGTAACCCTTCTCCCCCCAACATGAACACAATTCAGTTTGGGCTACTTAACCACTCTTAACGAATTAAATTTTGAGTTAAAAATTTTAATTTAGATCTAAGCTTTTGAAAGCATTTAATTACATATAAAAAAATAACCATAAAAATATTTGTTTGTTACACCAAAGTCAAAAACGCCTTCTATCGGCCTTTTTTGAGCTTTATTTTTAAAATTTATTTTCAAGAAAAGACCGACATAGAGAATAGTTTTAGCCAAAGCTGCAAACAAGTTAAACAATTTTCCCTTTTTTTTTTTTTTTTTTTTTTTTTTTTTTTTTTATTATTATTATTTGAAAGATTGGATCCTAAACTTTAATA
The DNA here is from genome assembly GCA_964019185.1 of Maratus speculifer. Classification (NCBI taxonomy): domain Eukaryota; kingdom Metazoa; phylum Arthropoda; class Arachnida; order Araneae; family Salticidae; genus Maratus; species Maratus speculifer. The sequence goes on from OZ025302.1 coordinate 95,738,652, forward strand.
ACGTCTATCTCCTTCGGAAGAAGTTTAGGACCATTAGTTTCCTATTAATATTGTTTGTCTTGATGTGAACTACCATTCCTTAAAGTTTTGCTCAATAGTTTAGATTCACCCTGTATATCTATCTTAATTAACTTCAATAGAATGAAAAAGATGAAACATATATTAATAAATAAATCATTACATCTTAGAATTTTTTATCTGTAAATTTTTTTAAATTTCATTTCAATTTGATGCACTGGTTGAAAATTTCATCTTTGAAAATAATTCTCTAATTACTGCTTTATTTAGAAAGTAACATGAAATAAAAAGTAATATATTCTAATAAAAAGAAATAATAAGAATAATATATTCTGATAAAAATATTTTAGTAAATATTTTTATCATTATAAATCATATAACATCAACTCCGGTCGTTAAATAATTTTACATAACTCATCAATCGCATCACCTGATTAAATTAATAACCAGAAAAGAGAAGCATGATTTGTTGTCAAGTTATTTTTTTTGTCTGTTACAAATTCTCATTACCTGCTGAGAATATTTCATTATAACAGCATATAATTATTTGTCTGATTTTCCTAGAGAATTTGTCATTTTTTCAATTCATATATGTCGTAATAAATTTGGCAGTTTGCCGAGGTTTTTTCTTTTATTTCATTTGTTGCAACGCCAAATATTAATTCTGGCACTCAGACGTTGATTCTCGATTTGTTACGTTTCATAGAAAATGTCATCCTCTTAAATTATTAAGGTAAAATTCGTTCTTTTATTTCCTTAATAACGTGCCATTATCTGTATACTATGATTTCAATAAAGAGTTTTTATCTGTCTGGACATTTTCCAATTTTTTTTTTTTTTTTTTTTTTTTTTTTTTTTTTTTTTTGTAGTACATTCTAAAAATGTCGATGAAACATTTGGGTACTTGCCTATATTTTAGATACTTGTTGCAATATTTGTTGATTCATATTGTAAGAGTGCTACTGTGTGTGATACTGGCATAAACATAATAACAAGTCCATAATATTTACATTAATTTTATTTATTTAGTGGTTGACATTAATGTAATAGTTACGGTTACATGATAAAAGAGTGAAAGAGAGAAATGGAGGCTCACAAATTAACTTACCAGAAGACGAATGAGGTATTGATATCATCACAATTCTGATCTCGGTTACTCTCTGTCTGTCTGATTGTCCTCGTTGCCTGGTTTAATATATATATATATATACCGGGTGTCCCAAAAATGACTGATGGATTTTAAAATTCAATAACTTGCAAACGGTGACAGCTATGCAGGTGATCAATGCTGAGTGAAGCGTCGACCTGGCTTTCAAACGCCGTCAGCGCCACCTATTGTTTGAGATGCGAACTAAAATAAAAAATTGCGGTAAAAAAACTCCTGACATTATACATAACCCTCCTGCTAAAATTTTTTAAATAGCTTCCACCGTTTGCAAATTATTGAATTTTAAAATCCATCAGTCATTTTTGGGACACCCGGTATATAATTGCGTATCTTAAAAAAGGTCATATTTTAACTACCTCCTAATTTTACTTCTTGCTAATTAACACTCATGATTTCTCTAATCTTCATTACGTTTCTGGGAATATCAACTAAGAACGTGGATAACTCGTTTATTCTTAAGATGTGGGTGCCCTTTACATCTGGATGGAAACTTTGAATAAGAGATTAGACTCTTCACATGTCCAAGGAATTCTATGATTTATCGAAACTGGCAAGTGAATTTAGTTTCAACCGCTTGACAATTGAGAAAACATTAGCTGATTACTTTTATTATCTAGAATTTTGGGATTAAGCTTCCGTGACATCGTCAAAATACACTTAGTTTTGAAATAAGAAAATGAATAAAAAAATAAACTGTAAAAAGAAAACTCCATGAAAGGATGGAATATGTAGCGGCAGTCAATTTCTGTGGCCGTCTATTCTTTATTTTGATATTCCTCTGTTTTCAAAATAGAAATTTACCGCCATTCAAAACAGAGTTGTTTCTTTGTTTATAGATATAAATGTGTGAAAGAAACAAAAAAAAATCATTTTCCTAATTACATATAATTATCTAGATTTATAAAAGGTATTTGTATCAAACATTATTGCACGCGTTTTTACGGCATTCACTGCTTTTTTCCGTATTCGAACCTAGGTACTCGCCAGAAGTCCGAAAATCTAGGCGCCAGCAGGTAACCTCTCACAAAAAATTTAAATGTTTTCTTCTCTGAAAATTTAATAGCATTCTAGCAGGAATTTTACACAAAATATTAGACAAAAAAAAAACGAAGTCAATGTTATGGTGAGAGACTGCTTGCTGGCGCTGATTTTTTGCACACATGATACTGGATATTAGAGGATGGGTGGCGAACTGCCACGTCCAATGACTCAGTAGTAGACTACAACATCAAACATGAAAATTTAACCATTTTTTTTTCAATTTCTCTCTGTCGAAAACAAATATTTACGTTTGTTGTCTTGGAAGGAACAGGAACGTTAATGTAAAAATCTTAAAAAAAGTTTTGTATCCAAAATGAAGCGATTTGGAATACATTTGAGAGTCCTATGTAAGATCTATAGAGTTTATACACTCCTTATGTAATACAAAAATTTAACTGAGCATAAAAAATCATGCTACAACTAATGACGAATTTCCTGCATTTATTCGCTCATAAAAAGTTGTGATCTGTAATCTTTTCATTGCCCCTGTAAATCAACAAATACTTTTTTGCAACTCATGTTCTAAAATAAATAAATAAAGTCTTATGTACTAAACTATATCAGTAAAAATCAATGTTTAAATCAATAATTTAAAAACACGATAAATAAAACAGTCCCCCTCCCGCATGTTATTTTCCGTTTCATTGTAGTTTTAGCTTTAAAGTAGCTAATAACTTAAGACAGTATGATTTTAGAGTGGTTTTTAAATCAATCAACAAATTAACGTTTTCACAGATAAAGGAACAAATTCCTTCAATATTCAATGTCAATGTGGTTTGTTCTATATTGGATAAACTAAATGTAAACTCCATTTCTACGCTTAATTTAATGTGCATAGTGATATGAATAGAAATTCATATCACATATATGCATTAAAAAAAAAGACTTAATGGCTATTGCCAAGGGATATTTTAAAATTTAGTCTAAAATAAAGCCTATGAACAAAAATGAAATCAAACAAATCGGAGTGAAATATATGCACAATGACTGCATGGATTTAGATACGTATATGAAAATATAACAACTTACCTTAATTTTCAATTATTAGAAGAAATTATACGTTCAGAAGAAAAAAGTGGAATAAATAGACATATTATATTTTACGTTATGCAAACAATTCCTTATATAAAGTGCTTTTATGTGTCTCTTTAAAAAAATATTAAAAATATAGTTGCTGTCTATAAGTAATATTTTATTTTTCTTTCCAAGTAAGTCTGATAATTTGCTTTATAAGAAGATAGAAAATTGCGACTAGAATATCCATTTTATGTGAGGTATTAGAAACTTTATGTGTATATTTTTTCTGTATTACCGTTTCTTCTGATATTTAAGTACTATTTCATGAAAAGATTTTTATTTATGTTTGTTACGCCACTTACATGATGAGCTTCTAGTATATGTTCTGAGAGTATTTTCAATTTTGATCCACGTTAAATAAGCCTGTTTCTAACCTGACATTTTGCCTAATAAATATTATCAAATATAAAAAAGCATTTTTCTAGTTCAAAATTACTTTAGTTGACTTGAATAAAATTGATATTACTTTACTGAAAATAATATTCTGACAACTATGATGTTGTGCTTTGTAATTTTTTTAAAATTATTCATTAAAAATCAATTAATTCTATTGCAGTTTTGAGATCAATTTTTATCTAAAAGTTTCCTTTTAGGGTCGCTTGTAATTATGTAAATACGAAGCATCCATAGTAATCGGTGAGTCCCTCCTTCCATCTGTCTGTCTGCACTGTAAAAAAAATCTGTAACCTTAGTAATCTAAATTAACCGAAATCTCTTATGCTTACTAAAATTTTATGTGTACACTGTACAAGAAAATGATGTCAATCTACAAAACTTGTAAGCAAAACTAAAACCATCTGTAACTTTACAAAAGAATTTACTAAAATTTTGGTAACTTTACTAAAATTTTATCTATAATGCTCGTTATCGTCACTTAAAAAGTTCTTGAAATACGATTTCCCAAAAAAATTCTTAGTAACCTTAAAATTTGTTTGATTGAAAGTGCAAATCTGTATCTGTTACAGGAATTTTTATTGTTGCCGTTACATAAAAAGTTCTTGGAATACAATTCTACTAGAAAAAGTTTTGTAACTTTCCCAATTATTTTTTACAGTGTGCATGTAACAGAGCAAAATTTACTTTACCGAAATTGTTTGAAATTTAAAATATATAATTGTAGTCATTTCAAATTTTATAAAAATCGGATCAATTGCAGATATAGCTTAATTGAAGAGACAATCAAAGGTATTCCGTTACAGTACGGCCAGTGTGAAAGAATAGTCTGAAGTACATTTTAAGGATGTCACACTTTTCCGAACATAATAAAATTGATATGAATCTTTAAAATATATACTAAACTATAATTTTTAGTACAATCTATAATGTATAGAACATCCATTAATAATTTACAGATATACGTTGCTGAATTTTACTGCAAGTTAGATTCTGTATAATAGAAAACAGGTAACATTTACAAGGACTCCCAAAGAATTTAGGCTAATATACTGTATCCGCAGTACTAAATACTATTACACTATTTTTAAAACTTCGTTATAGTACAAACACACGGCGTTTGCTGTGCTTAACATGCAATTTCCAACTTGTTTTCTATGCAGTGATAGAATGACAGAAAATATGCAATGCTTAAAAACAAAAATGTGAATTGAAAAAAAAAAACATACTTAGTACAAAAAACTGGTTATAATTATAACAAAAAATTTTGAATTACTTAACCGCAGAAATCTGCAATGAGAAATAGTTAGTAAATAATGTTTTATTAGTTTTAATTATTTATACAGTTAACCATTCTACCAGTCACTAAAGAAACCAGTCATTAAAAAAAGTAAAAGTAAACCGAAAAACAAAAATATAGCAACACAGCATTAAGGTGCGAGAGGATTTATTTAACAACAAAAAATTTGAAAAATAAAGCAAATACCATCTAGAATAACTTTTTATTCTACAAACAATAATTTATTCAGACATAATGCAATTACCTGTCATAGATAATTTTTAAATAATTAAATGTCTACTAACTAAAAAATAAAACCACGTATGAACAGAAATAGAAATTAATTAACCTCTGAAATCATTAAAAACATATTTTAAAAATTCATTAAATGTAAACCAATTTTCTGTTAATTTCACAATGCTTTTTCTATTATTATTAATATTTAAATATTATGACATAAAAGTTTTGATTAAGTTCGCAATCATTTCTTTTATTCGTGACAAAAACTGACAGTCGCTATCTCACATTGATATTGCTGTTAAATTAATTTGTGTCAAGGATATCATTTTTTAAATTATTACAAAGAAAAGCAATTTTTCAACAGACAATTATACTTTTCATCTTGAATATTTTCTCTTTATATTTTTGTAATATTTTAGTACCTTAAGGCATCATTATCTGTCTGGACTCTATCCAAGTAATTTTTTTTTCATACTTCACAGAAAATTGCCAATCTAATTTTTCCCCTTTGCCTTTTTTAAGATTAAGCTGTTGCATAAATAACTGTTGATTAAGTTACTCCTTTACCACTAATGCAAAAAAAAAAAAAAAAAAAAAAAAAAAAAATACTGGTTTTATAATTTTGATATATATATATATATATATATATATATATATACACTATATTGCCATTGATTATGGGACACTTGCGATTTTATACATTTTACTAAATATCTAGAAAAATACATGAGGAATCATCTCGAAACTCTTAGTGTATAAATATAATAGTATACGTCATACATCTCCGTGAAGATTTTTTACCGAAACGCCATAGGGGACCGTCAACAAATTAAAAAAGAATGAATATCTTTTGAATAACCCTGTCAAAACTAATGTAGCAAAAGCGCTCAAACTCTAAATTATGATTGAATGCCTTATTGTAATATACTGTGTTCATTTTTATGCAAATAGCATGCACACTCGCAGAGTAATTAAGGTTTTTATAAAAATGGTCCCAAATTTTTCCAAGTTTTTCCATTATAATTTTCAGAGTTCTTAATATAAAATAATATTTTTTTCAGAGAATATGACAAACAACATTACACACAGTACCCTGTAATCAGAATTAAAAAATAATAAAAATTGTATGAAAAATGAGTAGGTTTACTATATAATTTTTTACTGTGCATGCGTCAAAGATATCAAAATTTCATTTACATATTATGTTAGCTAAATGTATAGAGCAACTTTTGTAAAAGTCTCAAAATCATAGCTTGAAAATTCTGAAAGTAATCGTCTATAGAAAAAGGACAAAATCCGTTGTTTCCAAAATGAAGCAAAAAATCAGGGATTTTATCCAAATGCAGTTGTACATCCCATATTGTGTAATCTATATTGACACTAATCAATGAATATATGGATACAACCCCTCTTGTTTTTGCTTCATTTTGAGAATAACGGATTTTCGACTTATTCGATTGACGATTATTTTCAGAATTTTCAAGTTATGATTTTGTGACTTTCACAAAAGTTGCTCTGTACATTTAGCTAACATAATATGCAAATGAAATTTTGATATCGTTGACGCATGCGCAGTAAAAAATTATTTAGTAAACCAACTCATTTTTTTTTACAATTTTCATTATTTTTTAATTCTGATTACAGGGTACTGTGTGCAATGTTGTTTGTCATATTTTCTGAAAAAAATAATATTTTATATTAAGAACTCTGAAAATTATAAGGAAAAAACTTGGAAAAATTTGGGATCATTTTTATAAAAACCTTAATTACTCTGCGAGTATGCATGCTATTTGCATAAAAATGAACAAGGCTTATTACAATAAGGCATTCAATTACAATCTAGAGTTTGAGCTTTTTTGCTACATTAGTTTTGACAGGGTTATTCAAAAGATATTCATTCTTTTTTAATTTGTTGACGGCCCCCTTTGGAGTTTCGGGAAAAAATCTTCACGGAGATGTATGACTTATACTATTATATTTATACACTAACAGTTTCGAGATGATTCCTCATGTATTTTTCTAGATATTTAGTAAAATGTATAAAATCGCAAGTGTCCCATAATCAATGGCAATATAGTGTATATATATACAGGGTGAGTCATAAATATCGAAACAATAAGCTATCTCCTTAAATATTGACCCTAGACCCATACTTCCAATTGCAAAATTTCATAAAAAAGGTAAATTTTTTGATAAGATAAGTTGCAACTCAATGGGGGGTCTATTAAAAAAAAATACGAAAATTAAATTTTTATACGGGCCCCCGTAGGATAAAACTTCCAATTAGAAAAATTTTCCTTATCCATTCCTGAATGAAACAAAAAAAAATTCATCTCGATATCTACAAATCCTTGAAAGATATTAAAATCCAAAATTTTCCAAAATTCATGACTTACACCACTAAAGCATAACCTCTGAGTGCAGCGATATCAGTTCATTTGAAATAAAATTTAGGGATCGACCATGAATTTACGCATTATTAAATGTCGATCCAAGACAATACTTTAACTTTTAGATATAAAATAAAAGCGGATAGGTTTTTAGTTTAAACTTCCTTGAAATATGCTAGATGTCTGTAATATCTAGAGCTTGGCGTCAAGCTCGTAACTGGTTCGATCCATTGGCCGGACCGTCTTATTAAACATTAAAAGTGTTATTAAATTCAGTGATATTAATTAAACTCTCCTTAAACGTGTCTTAAAAACTTATTGCAGCAGGCAATAAGTTTAGTAAAAATAGTAATAGCGATAATGACACTCCTATTAACTGAATCATTGGAAATATATTTTAATAAATTACACAGAAATATTTTCAAAATCTACTTTTTGTTATTCAGCTTCAAAATGTATGTGGTTTTAAACTTATTTTTACTTTCTTTTATCTTTACAAGATGAAAGTATTGGATTCGTGAAAATTTTGAATTCCGGTTTTCGACGGATTTACACGTTTTAGGACTCAGAGATACCGAAAAACATGTTTTTACAAAATGTCTGTGTGTGAGTCACTGATCCTGTATCTCTGTATATGACATAAATTTTGTGAGCGCGCTATCTCAAGAACTAATCCACGAATTTAATAAAAAATATATTTATTTAGTCCTTGATATATTGTTTTTGTTATTGTTTAAGCAGGCCAATTATCTACAATAGGGATATAGGCCCTGAGGGGAGGGGTGTCTTCCGAGAGGGTCTCTCTAAGGGAACCTAACCCGTATTTACGCAAGGAAATCCAGGGTTCGAAGAAAATCACGGAAAACTTCGAACGGTTAGGCCGACGGTCGCGATTATGTTCGAACCCAGCACTTACCGTCTACCAATTTAGAGGCCCGTAATTAGAGGCGCCTTTAACAAGAAAAATATGAATAATTTTAACAAGAAAAATATGAAGCTGACAGGGCAAAAACAATGAAAAAATTTGAAATCGACATGATGAAAAAATGAGGTTTAAATCAACTGACATATTTAAATAGTAATTAAAAAAGGCGAGAATGACAAAACTTAAAGAGAATCTGAAATCGAAACTATACAGGACGGAGTTAATCATCTAGGAACTTTTAAAAAGCATTTAAACGTTAGAAGCCTATTTTTGTTTAAAACTAAATGCATTTCTCTGCATCAGATGTTTTTATTTCAGTTTTTCTCATTTTTAAACTGACATAAGTCAATAACCGTCGGTTACGGTAACAATCTCGCGATTTCAATAGTTTTTTAACGTGTCAAAAAAATGCCCAACGCGCCGAATGAAGTTTGCACCTCAGAAAATTTATTTAATATGATTTGTTTACAAAAAATTGCATCTATTTTTTATATTGCTATTTTAAATACTTTTACTTAAAAAAAAATATTATTTAAAATGCTGAATCGAAATTTAAAATTAGACATTTTCATTTAATCAAAAGAAAAAAATTCAACGCGACAAATAATATTTTTAGTTAAAACAATTTTAATTTATTCTAAAATTTTTGAAAAAGAATATTTTATTAGGAATTTTATGATGTGATAATGCTTACAAATTATGTGGTTAACCATCACAAAGCATTCAAAATTCAAATTCTATAAATAAATAAATGAAATATATGCTTCCTGCACACCTTACAGCAACATTGTTTCTTCAATTACACGCATTTCAATTTGTGTCTGATCCCTTGAAACCTCGCGATTTATTAAAATCGTCATAACTCTCAGAGTTTTGAAGATATCAAGATGAATTTTTTTTTGTTCAATTCAGGAATGGATAAGGAATTTTTTTCTAATTTAAGCTTTATCCTCTGGGAGCCGTATAAAAATTTAGTTTTCGTATTTTTTAAAATAGACCCCTCATGGAGTTGTAAGTTATCTTATCAAAATTTACCTTTTTTATGAAACTTTGCAATTGGAAGTGTGGGTCTAGGGGCAATATTCAAGGAGATAGCCTATTGTTTCGATATTTATGACTCACCCTGTATATATATATTTCCATTTCATATATATATATATATATATATATATATATATATATATATATATATATATATATATATATATATATATATATATATATATATGGAAGGTGTTTTCGAAATTGAGTTAATTGTTTTCTTCTTAGACAACGTGTCATTATATTTATTTAATGATTTTGACAAGATTTCATTACATATTTGGAGATTCTCCAGGTATTGTTTTTCTTTTAATGAAAAATTACCACTGTAATTCGTGTCTCTTTTTTTAATTTGTGGCAAATTTAACTGTTGATTCAATAACGAATTTCCAATTAAAGCACTAAGATGACTTTTGTTTTACATATCGACAAATATTATTTTAAAGAAACGTATTCCTCGGTTGCTTTCAGAAATTTTCTTACACTTTGTACATTTTCTTACGCTTTCCAACACTTAAAAATATAATTTTGAATTATTAAATTTGAAGTTAGGGACATGCCATGGTAATGACCTTTGTAACTTTTTTAATTCTTTTAATATTTAAATTATTATTTTTCCCATGTTTAAACTGTTGCGCAATGTAGTTCTTTATTTATTTTTAAAAACACATTCATGTTAGACTTATTAAATTTCCTTTTTTTAGTCAAGGATATAAAATTTCCCTTTATCTGAGAATGACCCGTATAACGTCATCGCTTTAATAAAATAAGTAGATATATATCGTAATTAATTTTTCTCAATAGTTAAGCAATTTCTAATATTTAGTTGCTAATCTGTTTTTTTTTTCGAATTTGAAACTATTAGTAGAATAATGTTTATAAATATATGCACATAACAGTTAAAGCTGCTGACTAAATTATCCTACTTTTTTATTAAATTTCAAATTTTAGGGTTTTTTTTTCAATTATGAGGTGTTTTATTGTGTGTAGTTAATCATCACAATAAATTTAAAACTTTTAACTGAATAATAATAATAAAAAAATATTTTAAAATGTGTTTTCGACCCCCTTAAGTGATATTTCTCTATAGAGGTAGTGAAACGGAAATCTTTTGAGTGTCCCTGTAGATGAACCAGAACGTTACGTAATTCGTTTTCAATATAAAATATAACATGGTAAATTTCACTAGCGTGTAATATTTTCATGACACTCTTACTATATTTATGAAAAAAAAGGCTCGAAAAGACAGAGCAAATTAATAAAGACTTTTCAACTATGTTAGAAATTATAAAAAAGGAATTTTTTTTGTTAATTACTAATGTTCATTAAAACAATTATATTTTCATTTAATTTTGTTAAAATTTACTAAAACATAATTTATTTTTAATTATATGAAGAAAAAAAAAACATCGATCATTAAAACGCTAAAAGATAGTGTTTTCAAGCTAGGGTACTTCAAGCAAATAATAATAATAATAATAAAATGGTAAATAATCAAGGATAAAACATTTTTAATGTCTTGCTTCTTAATCTGAAGCAGTAAAATGAATTTTTCGTGCTAGTCAGCAAAAACTTTAGAGAAGGACGTTACTGCTTTTTTTAATTTCTTTTTTTCATCCAGCTTCTAAAGTGTTGATAATGTTTTGTAAAAACCTGAGGCAAATCACGCAACTAAAGACTTTTGATAAGTTGAGGAAATTTCAGACAATGTTTTCGTTTGATGTTTGTCTAAAAACTTTCATGAAAATCTTTCGACACAGTTACAGCGACAGAATGTAGAAAATTCTGTCACGAAAGAACTCAATTCTTTAAACATGCCACAAGATATTTTAAGTTTGTTTTCTTTTTTGAAAGAAAAAAAAATTAGTTAATATATCTGCTAGAAAAAAGTGTTAGATTCGTGAAAATTTCCGAATTCCCGTTTTCGCCGGAATTACAAGTTTCAGGGGTCAGATATTTCGAAAAATATGTTTTTACAAAAGTCTGTCTTTGAATCTGTCGGTCTGTCTCTCTGTTTCTATATATGTGACACAAACTTTAGTTTCAGGTATAAATTGGTGTCAATTATTTTTCGATTTAGATCGCCCAACTGAAGGCGCAGCTTTGCTGTATTTTCACGATTACCGCCATATCTGAAGAGCTATATGCTATAGCTGTATCTGAAGACCTAATGCACAAACTTTCACCAAACTTCGAAATCAGTTAGTCTCTGTTATAACTTAGTGTTGGTTGCGTTTTGCTGTAAATCGCACAAAAGGTGGGACTGATGTGCTGCATTATTCATCATTATTGTCATAGCTATATCTAAAAAAATGCTTTCAATTTCAGATTCAGTTAGTTCCTAATATAAATTAGAGCAGTTTAATTTTTCGTGTAGACAGCTCAACACGTGGCACTGCAATGCTGAATTTTTCACGATTCTTGGAAATGCTATGCTTTAAGAACTGGAGTATCATTTTAACCAAATTTAAAATTTATTTACTATCCGTTAGCACCGTAAGGAAAAACATACAGTAGCTAAGAGATTTCTCGAACCAAACAAAATCATACATAAAACAGACAAAAATATTGATGAGTAATTTTCTCAAGAAATACAGAGTGTATTAACGTTATTTTTGTGTGCATTGTAATTTTTTTTTGTCTATTTCTTTATTAATTGTTTACGAGATGTTCGTTTAGAAATACCTAGAAATAATATATCGGATGTATGATATATATATATGGTATGTATATATATACCTAGATATATCGAAAAAATACACCATAATATACAATTTTACAGAACTGAAAACAAAAATTAAACTAAACAAGAAAAATTTAACATAACTCGTGAACAAACTTCAAAACTAACAAAGGTAGAACAACAAACGCTAAACAAAAAATTCCAACTCAGTTATAAGAACATAGGAACACAGAAACTAAACAAGAAGGATAAAAACGAAAAATAAACCTCTGAAGATGGGGCCGTAAGAATTGTGACTTACGGTGCGGTTTAAACTAATTTTATGCCAGGCAATACTCACCAAAAACCCCGCCACGACCTGATTGAAAATCAAAAAGTCAAGATGCATAGGCCTGCGATACTTAGTTATCAAACCTCAAATGAAAGTGAACCGTTCTTAAACAGTTAGACAAACAATTAAACCATCTTTTGAATTAGCCTATCTTCAACGGCAATTCGAAAATTCTTCTTTTTGAGAAGTCCTATAGTAACCTGTTCAAAAACTTCGTAGGATAACTATAAATTACAGCCTGGTCATACCAATTAAAAAATTCGTCAATCTTTCGATCTGTATTTGAAATCTATTTATACGATTTAACCCATTCCTAAAAATATTTCTATAAATAGATATGTGAATAGATATGTAGAACCAAAATATAGTATTTTTAGTGTATCAAAATTGAAACTATTTCGTTTATCATAAATACCAGTACTTAACTCCCCATTTTTTAAAATAATGATAATATCTCAATAATTTACGTTATTATGACAATTTGAAGGTGGTTTTAAACTCAAGCCGTTAGGATAGTTACTGAATTGATAATTATTCACTTCATTACATAAAATAAGTAAAATGTTATCAATATATCTGAAACATTTAATATTTCTAGATATTGCCAATTGTTCTTCATACATAAATAAATAAATATCCGCTAAAATTGAACTGCAACTCTCCCCCCATCGGAGTCCCCCTAATTTGTCTGCAGACTTTTTTACCGTCAAACAAATAATTTACACATACAGTAAATTTAAACAAATCATTGAAGTAAGCTTGATCAATACCTGAAAAATTAAATCTATTAAAAAATACTATTATTTTAATTTTTAAGCTTTCGAAATCTATACTATTATACAAATCTTCAAAATCATAAGCATATAAACTTGAAATGTTTTTCAACTGAATTATTCGCTGAACCAAATCAAAGCTATTTTTAATAATGCATGTTGGATTACCCATAAGAACTTTATCAAAAAATATCTTTTAATAATTTTAACAATTTTTTATTTCCATTTACTAAATAGGATCCAAAACCACAAGTTATAGCTCTAAATGGTACAGGATTTTTGTGAAATTTAGGCACCAAAACCAGATTTTAATCTTTAAATTTGTATTTAAGCGTTTTTTTGACGTTATTTTGAGTTAAAATTCTTGTAATTTTATATTTTGTTCCAAATCTCATTGCATCTCTCAAAGCTTTATTTTGTACTATATCTAGGTTACCAGTTAATATATGATTTTGATTATAATTGGAGTCTATATACTTATAAATTTTTCACCATAACAGTAACAAACACTGTTAGCTTGACTATTTTTTAGATCTTTAGAATATTCATTATAGTTAAAAATTACTCTCCCCAAAGGTTTATCATATTTAAAAGCTTTAATAATCTCAATATTTCTATCTGGTAAAAGCTCACTGTACCTGTTTAAAACTCGATTGATAAAAACGCCTTTCGTATACGAACCCAAATGATCCAAAACATAATATATTATATTATTGTCACAATTTGTTTGGGACCTACTTTTAACATAGTCGTCCAACTTTTGCTGTCTTATTCTGAATCTCAAAAGATCCAAGGCCATATCAGTATTGTATCCCGTTTTTTTATACAAAATACCCAATAGTTCAGGAATAAATTTCTTTTTTGCATTAAAAATTAAAATTTTAAGTACTATCGCATTATCGTTAGAGTTGTAATTATTGATAAATTTTTCAATATCCTTACAAATTTTAAATTCTTTATATCCATGTCTATGTTGTAAATATTAGTAATATCGTGATTAAGTATATGTTCCGTCCTTTCATACAGTGAAACATCCAATAAATTCTCTCTGAAATGCCTTATTACATTTTTTTATCGAATTTGACATTCAAACCGTAAGGATACACCGTACCATATTTCGCCATCGTATTTCTTTCACAAATTAATCTTTTCTTTTTATTTGGAACGATATCCAAAATTGAAATCCTAATGTTATTTATTCCATGCTTTTCAAAATGTGTAATTTCAATTTCCTGCTCCTCTTTACCACTTTTTTGTTTTCTTATATCTGTTTTATGATTATTAAATCTTGCATCTCTCAGAAGTCTCTCCGATGTAAGACATATTATATATCCCGCATCTAAATCTATACACACAATTATACACTTTGCAAAATTTCAAACAATTTCTAGTTCCCTCATCATCAGATAAACCCTCGGCAGACACACACACTTTACAGCGTTTATCTGAACAAGGATGTAGTTTCAATCCCTCAGATAACCTTTCTCTTCCTAAGTTTTTATTATAAAACCATCTGGTTTTATATTTAGTATAGATATCCTTGCTGCAATTACCAAAGTTTAATTCCTAACCAAAGGTACCACTGTTAAAAAAACCGGTTTTATATCTAAACCGCCATATTTATATCGATATGAGACTACATTTTTTAAATGAATATATAGATATAGATATATAGCTTTGCACATGAGCAGGATTGTGGAAACACAGCGCTCTTTATAACTTCTTACGTTCGTTTGAACGTATACTTTCCTATGTGAAAATGTCTTCTTTTGCTTGCTGCAATTACCAAATATTAATTCCTAACCAAAGGTACCACTGTAAAAAAAATACTGGTTTTATATCTAAAACTGCCATATTTATATCGATATGAACATAATTTTTTTAATGAATATATTGATATAGATATATAGCTTTGCACATGAGCAGGATTGTGAACACACAGCGCTCTTTATAACTTCTTACGTTCGTTTGAACATATACTTTCCTATGTGAAAATGTCTTCTTTTGCTAATTTTTATTTTCTCTCTAAATTTGAATGTTCATTCTTGATATACCCTGTATACAAACAAATATACAGGGTGGTCATAAAAAAACTTTGCCGATATACGGAGCTCTAGCGGCCAATCCGTTCAACCGATCGAAATGAAATTTCAGATATAGCTATTCAGAGGTATGAGCTCGAGATTCTGTGAACGACAACAAAATGGCGCTCACGGTTACGGTTATAGTTACAGAAACTCGAAAAATTCCAAAGGCAACACCCATTTTTTTTCATCGCAAAATGCTCAGCGTATGCGAAAACTCTCAAGAGCGTTGGAACCGTACGTGTATCACAAGAAACGGACATGTTATGCACGCACAAAAAACCGTTCTGGGAATCCTGTCCACCATAGAAAAAACTCAATTGGGGCGCAAGGAGGAAATTCGCATATGACACAGAGTCAGTAAACTAATCTCTGATTACAATACAGATCGGAGAAACTAAAACTTTTAATTTGATTACACATTTTCCACATGGGTGCCATCACATACAATTACACATTGCAGATGATGGCACACATGTGGAAAATGTGTAATCTAATTAAAGGTTTTATTTTCTCCGATCTGTATTGTAATCAAAGATTAGTGTACTGCCTCTGTGTCATATACAAATTTCCTCGTTGCGCCCCAATCGAGTTTTTTCTATGGGGGAAAGGATTCGCAGAACGTTTTTTTGTGCGTGCATAACATGTCCGTTTCTTGCGATACACGTACAGTTCCAACGCTCTTTAAGGTTTTCGCATGCGCTGAGCATTTTACGATGAAAAAAAATGGGTATTGCCATTGGAAATTTTTGAGTTTCTGTAACTATAACCGTAACCGTGAACTCCATTTTGTTGTCGTTCCCAGAATCTCGAGCTCATACCTCTGAATAGCTATATCTGAAATTTCCCCTCGATCGGTTGAGCGGAATGGCCACTAGAGCTTCATTTATCGGCAAAGTTTTTTTTATGACCACCCTGTATATATACACATGCATATATATTAAACACACCCCATATACACATAAACATACATACAAGCACATACACACATACCTATACATGTCTACAAAGTTATATTAATAGAGAAAATATCATTAACAAAACAAAGATATATGAAAAAAGCCCCTTACACTAATTTATCTTTAGCATGGGGAGTTAATGAGTCAGGTTACACTGAAATTTCCCACGAGGTTAGACAGTTCATTGTAAATCCACCCAACGCTTAATGAGCTCCTCCCAGTACGCAAGTAATGAACTACAACATCAGAGGTCTCTTTTGTTCAGCTTTGAGTCTTATTATTTTTGAAATGAAAGCCGCACAGAATATCGATTTCGAATTCTTTCATCTGGAATATTTTGGAAAAGAAAAGATTGGTTGCATGAGTTGCACATTAACATTTCACTGCAGATGCATATTGATATGGATTACTTTTCTAAAAATTTATTTTTTCCACCACAATGTGTATAGTTGTAAATTTTGTTTTCTCTCCAAACAAAAACATTTTGTTGATATTTGCTGAATTGGTGCTGCCAAAAAGAACACTCAAAGTCTGTCACAAGTTTCAGTGTATTAGAATGTACAAAGCTGGATTAAAAAAAAAATACTTGGGCTTAAAAAAATCCCTTAATGAGCGAATTTACCTTATTTCAAATTTATTTATGAGGTTGACACAGCTGTTTCAAAATGCCATGTAAAACAAATAGCATTATTGTATATATGTTTTTTCAGTAACTTCAAAAAGTTTATATATATGTATAGTTTAATTGTAAATTGATAGCAAAGGAATAGAAAGAAATACAAATATTTAGCAATTTCTCAAGCCAAACAAAATCATATATAAAACATGTGATATATCGATAAATTTTTTTTCATTAAATGCAGAATGTGTTAAGGGGTCTGGTAACCTTTGAGCTTATAATTTAAGTAAAAAATTATCTATATAAGAATTGCAGTCATTCGATATCTAATTGATTTTTAAATATAGGATTTTAAAAAAAAATAAGAAAGGTTCATTTTATCAACTACACTTCTTAAAAAAGTATACACATACATAAAATATTTAAATTTATTTTTAAAGATAGTACATTTTCTGCGAAACAATATTCTTACATGCATTGCGCGCAGGAATTTTCAAATTTGAGTGGCTAAAATAAACTAATATATTTTTTTTTATAAGTACAGATAGAATGTGTTTTAAAAATAACTTTCAATGTAAAAGAAAAAAAAATTAGACTCGAAAAATAAAATAGTATTTAAAGAAATTCGAAATATCCGAATTGTTTTAATAAAACATAGCGGTGAATTCTAAACTTCTAACTTGAGAAAAATAATAATAGGTCATTTTGTGCTTTTATGCGTTTTTCATATTCATTAAATTTTTTGCAAAATTCTAAACAGCCATTTTTTAGAAATCGTGCGTGTAATGATAAAAACCACTGTTTTGAGAAAACTGAGTTTCAAGATTAAATCACCGATCGATCATGTATGAAAAGCTAATAGTGTTTTAGACATAACTTCTCTTCCAATGCGAATTTTCGTATGGAGTTTTTTTTTAAATGTTTCTAAAGAATCATATTTAATTAGAAGGTACTTTTTAAAAAATCGATTTTTGGATTTTTCAAAAAGTACCTGACTTTTTAAAACTTTTTTTTGTATATTTTTTGCTAATTTTCTTAAAAATTGTTCCATTATGAATAATTAGAAATAAAAAATACAATATTTACGACCTTCACAATGACCAAAAAAAATCTCTTTCCCTAATATATAAATAGTTTTCACACGAGTGGAAATTGTGGATTCAAAGCGCATTCTACAACTTCATACGTTTATTTGCGCCCATACTTTCCTAAGTAAAAACGTCTTTTTTCGCCATTTTTTATCTGCTCTCTAAATTTGAACGATCATTCCTGATATACCCTGTATATACACAAATATATATGCACATCTATATGCATTTCACACACAAACACTCATAAACACATAAGCATACATACAAGCACGTACATACATACCTATACATGTCTACTAGTCTATACTATAAAGGCCAACGTAATTCCGTGACGTGCGTAACGCATACGTCATTTTGCGAATGGCAACACTTTCACATGCAATTTCGATTTGCAATTTTTGGTACTGTAAATTTAACACTTCTAAACATCAACGGGAATTTCTTTCGTATGACTGACGGTTTGGCTATGGGTAACCCTCTTAGTCCGATTTTATGTGATTTTTACATGCACTATTTTGAAATAAAATTGTTTGAAGTCTTAAAATTTCAGTTTTATGTTCGTTACGTAGATGATATTTTTGCTTTAATTGATGTGAATACTGATATAAATCATATTCTCTCTATTATGAATTCTATTGATTCTTACATTCAATTTATTTTTGAAGTTGAAGCGAACAATTGCCTTTCTTTTCTTGATGTCCTTGTTATTCACGATGATGATAATTTTCAGACTACGGTCTTTCGTAAACCTTTTGCGGTCAGTCTTCCACCTCATAGATATTCTTCTCATCCTCCTAACCAGAAAGTTGCGGCTTTTAAAACTTTTGTTTTCCGGGCTTCCAATATTTGTTCAACTCCTCAGTTACTCAGTGATGAACTTAATTATCTTAAAGCTATTGCTGTTGATCGTGGTTATTCCCCTAATATTATTGATTCAATTCATAGAAAATTAATTAAATCCACCCAATCTGAAAGAAAAAACTTTAATTCATATTCCAATACTTTGGTTGTTTTGCCTTTTTTCCCCAAAATCAGTCAGCAAGTTGCTAAAATTTTAAAAAAGTTCGATTTCAATGTTATTTTTTCTCCTGTTAATAAAATTGCCTTTTCATATCTTAAGCATCCCATTGATCGCTTAGATAACTGGGGTATTTACCAAATTTCTTGCCAATGTGGCCTTTCTTATATTGGTCAGACTAAACGTGCTCTCAGATTTCGTTTAACGTAACATAAAAGGTATATCAAAAATCAAGAGCTTAAACGTTCTTTCATTGCTCAACATTGTTGGTCTTTACAACATAAGTTTAACTTTTCTTCAGCTACCATCATCCAAAAGTGTCCTTTCATTCTTGATCTTGATTTTTGGGAAGCTTACCACATCATTAAAATTTCTCACTCCTTAGTCAATGACTTATCAAGTACGCCTTATTTTCCTAGCATTTGGAAATCTTTAATTTAATTTAAACTTTTTCCCCCCTCGCTTTTTCGCTTTTGTTTTGTTTATTCTCCGGTAGATGTCGCTACTTGTCCAGCCAGTTGTTGGGCTGCTCTCTTCTCATTGGTTGCTTTCCTTTAGGCGGGATCGTTTCCGTAGCGGGTATGCTGCGTCTCTCTGTCTCTTAGCTCAGTTTTGCTTTCTCTAGCTCGCTGAGTTTGGCACTGATGAAGAATCTCCATAGTAGATTCGAAACGGCTATTTGCTACCTTTTCTTACTTTATTTGTGCATTTATAATCGTTGGTTTTTTATCTTTAAACTTCTAAACATCGCCCTTTTTTAATTCCTACAAGGTCGTCTAGAAAAAAAAATGTACCTTTAAATGCAATTTGTTTGAAAGCTGTATCTCAATTTATTTTTGAGTTATTAATTTTTATATAGTTATTATTATTAGTTTTTTTATTGTGGCAACAGAATCACTTCATTTTCTCTTAATACTGAAAAAAAAATAGATTACTGCGTTTAAAATGCGTATACTATAATAAATATATCTTCTATGATTGTTTAAATTGGAATATTTTTTTTTCATTCGCAACTGTACCAGTCATAAAAGCCTCAATTGATAACTTCATCAGATTAAGTGATCTTTGTTATAATTTACTGATTACGTATGAAATTAAAGTTTAATTTTAAAAATTTTGACAACTGAGTTTTATAGAATTAGTATTTTGTTAATTTTAGCTTAAAATAATGTATGTTTGAGAATTAGATTGGCTAATGTAAGATGCATTTTTTACAGTAACTAATTTGTAGATTTATTATAAATTAATGAGACAGTTTCTCCTTAAACATTATCTTTCGTCGAATTTCGATATGTTCCACCTCGTTATATTAAAAGAGAAAATTTTATTAAAAAAATAAAGATATATGAAAGAATCCTCTTACATGAATTTATATTTTGCATGGGGAGTTAATGAGTCAGGCTACTCTGGAATTTCCCACGAGGCTAGAAGGTTTATTGTAAATCCACCCAACGCTTAATGAACTCCTACCAGTACGCAAGTAATGACCAGGGGTCTCTAATGACCAGGGGTAACAACACCAGGGGTCTCTTTTGTTCAGCTTTGAATCATTACTATTTTTGAAAAGAAAACCGCACAGAATATTGATTTCAAATTCCTTTATCTAGAATATTTTGGAAAAGAAAAGACATGTTACGTGAGTCGCAAAGTAACATTTTACTGCAGACACATACTGAGAGGGATTAATTTTTTAGAAAGTTATTTTTCCATCCCATCTTGTACAGTTTTAATAATTTAGAGCATAAATTTTTTTAAAACCAGGCTTGTTTGCTTGGTTTCGCATGCTACTTTGTTATTTCATACCAAAATACGTAAAAAAGTTATTTTTGCCTTAAGGGATGCAAACAATTTCAAAACGTTTTAGTCACAAAATCGATGTTTCATTTATGCAAAATATTAAAATTGATTCTTTTAATTAATTCTGCTTAAATTGCGCCTGACTCTTAATTGTAACCAAAGTTTTAAAGTTAGAGATATTACAGCTTTTTTATTGCGCCTAAAAGTTATATTTGGCTTTTTCCCAAAATGATATTTTTTTTTTCAAATTTTTACTGTACGCAAAACATCCAAATAAAATGCATGAAATACCATGAAATTATCTGCAGTTCTTTTACAATTGTCTTTCGAGGGGATAGACTGCAGTCATGGTAATATATTAGATAGTTTTATACTTACACTTGTATAAATCATAATCTTGAGACAAATTTTGAGAATTTTTCATTAAATTTGTACTTTAACTGCCATATCATCTGAGATAAAGATGCGGTTATAATGTGTGTAATCTAAGTCCTAGAGAAAATTATTCCGTTTATTATGCAATTTACAAATTGTCAATACATTTTTTTCAGAGTTATCAAGTTTTACGGAAATGCTAATTTTTGACATAATGTTTAGTACTTTTTTATTAATATTTTTTCTGAATAATTGTTATATATATATATATATATTTATATATATATATATATTGCAAAGTTTTAAGGTAAATGTCATTATAAAAAATGGATAAGAAGAGAAAATTTCAAAATTTTCAAAAATTCACTTCCGAAGATGGACGGATACCTTAATTAGTCAAGAAATCCTGTCATTCAATAGTGGGAAAATTAGTTATAAAAATTTCCGATATGAATTGAAAATTTCTGACTAAAAAAGAAGGCCAAACAGGAATTCCTGTTTCAAACTACAGGGTGCCCTATATTTAAGAGATCCTGCATTGCAGTTGTCTTCAGACAAAACTATTAATGATAAAGTTGTGAAATTTTGGGAAAGACATAATAAAGGGATGAGAATTTATTTAAGAGCCCTCACTACTGAGTGAAAAAGACCCGGATGATAGTGTACAGTCTATGGGGGCTTTATTTTCAAATACCTCGCTGAAATTTTAATATTTTTGCATGAATTTTTTGTATAGGATATTTGAGGACGATCCACAACCGGCGTAGGTTTTACTTTTTCAATTTTGGTTATATTCTTTTTATATTAAGATAGTTTCTGATTCATAACCGGTTCTGTAATTTAAAGTATTTTTTTTTCTTTAATCTGAAACTAAAACCGATAAAGTAAAATCTAGGCCGGTTGTGGATCATCTTCAGCTATCCTATGCAAAAAAATCTTGTAAAAAATATCAAAATTTGAGCGAAATATTTGAAAATAACGTCCCGTAGTCTTTACTTTATCATACGGGTATTTTTGAGTGACTCGTGTTGGCTATAAACTCAATCATAGCTCTGCCTTTTCTGTAATAAGGTCTTTTCTGGTCTTTTTCATTCAGTAGTGTGGCATATTAAGGGGTGTCGGGAGTCTTACATTTTACTTGGCAGTGCAATTTAGCAACATGTCACATTTCATTTTTTTCTCAATCCCTGTAAAACATAAAAGCATAAAGTTTTTAATATAGACAACTTAATATGTTTCTATTTAAAATGTTTTTCAAAATATTCTACATTGAAATTTTATTTTACTTTTTTAATATTTAATTTTGTTAATACTTACTGCCACTTACCACTGCACGCAAGACTGTAGCAAATCCATTGGTTCAAGAGTCTCCAATAATGTTGATAATGATGTAAAATTAGTGTATCTTGAACTTTGACTTCATTTGAAAGCAATTTATTCATTTACGTATATAAAATTTAAACTTAAATTATAGAATTTCGAAAAAAAAAATAATTTTTTATTGAAAAATTGCAAGTTTTAAACAGTCAATGCAATTCTATTTCAAAATTTGAAGAATAAGTTATTCTTTAATTTAAAATGAATATATTTACCAAGTTTCATGGAAATTAATTTATCAGTTTTTAAGAAATGTTGCACGCAGTCTATACATTTCAAAGAAGCCGATACATTTCAATTTTATTTTTTTTTAAACAAAATTCAACATAAAAATGAACTAAAATTTCAAAGTTAAATATTAAAAAAATATTTTAAACAGAAGAGTTGTACATATAAAAATTTTTATTTCCTTATGTTTCATAGAGACTGAGTTAAAAAATGAATGTGACACGTTGCTAAATTGCACCACCAGGTACGAGAGTTCTTAAGGAAAAAAAAAAATCAAAATTTCACTACCAGAGGGCAATTTTTAATAAATTACATATTTACCATTACCTTAGTTTGGAATCTAAATCTATTAATTAATTTAAATCATTATTTATGATTAATTGGATCATTTAGATCAAACTTTATGATTATTTAGTCATTTAGATCATAATTTATGATTATTTAGATCATTTAGATCATTATTTATGTTTTTTAGATCATTTAGGTCATTTTTGTTTATATAATTAAGCATTTTAAATCGCTTTTAACCATTTCTTTGTCATTTCACTTTTCTACGCATCATGGAAGATATACATTTAATTTTTTTTATTTCAATCTGATTATTCAATTCAGATCAATATTTATGCGTTATACATTTATTTAAACGAAACATTATATAAAAAAATATACTGAAACGTCACTATATTGTTTTATAAAAGTTAAATTGGATTTTGAAGTACTTTGAATACATTTTAAATCGTAGATGGATATATTAATTCTTAAAAAAAATATTCCGTTTCAGGAGCGGTAAAATTAATGAGATTTTAAAAATATTAATAAAAGACGATGATAATGTTGAATAAACTAAAATTTTGATAAAGACATTTTTTAAAGAAGTGTTTGACATTCTAATCTCTTAACGGAAAAATAACGCCATATACCTGGCATTGCGCTTTTAGTTATTTTGTCCAATTCCGCGTATATGGGGCCCCACCAGTGGCCGCGAGGTTCTGACCTCCAAACTGGTAGACGGTAAGTGCTGGGTTCGAACCCAATCGCGACCGTCGGCCTAACCGTTCGAAGTTTTCCGTGGTTTTCTTCGAACCTTGCGTAAATACGGGTTAGGTTCCCTTAGAAAGACCCTCACGGAGGGCAACCCACCCCATAGGGCCTATATCCCATAGCTTAGATAATCGGCCGACAAAATACACCACCACCACCACCACCGCGTATATGGAGGCAAAATGTTTTTATTGACTGTATAAGCCATACGAATTAAATATTTCCAACTGAGCGAAAAATTGCTTAGGCCGGGAGTTGAACCCAGATAGTTGGCTTACAAAGTCAATCTTTACCGTTTAAGCTAACTGGGCACGACAACAGGTGATCATTCTCCGCTCTGATAACCTCGTTGGTCATAATATCTGGTCTGTCATTTAGAGAGCTCAACACAATGGATAGCCGGAAAAGGAACTCCATAAAACCATGGATAAGTAGATAATTGGCTCTTTTAACACAATCAAACTGATTTGTAAAATTATATTACGAATTACCTGCGGTCTATTCTGTTCAGCTGTCTAAATAACAGACCAGATGTTATGACCACCAAGGTTATTGGAGCGAAAAATACTCACTGGTTGTCGTGCCCCGTTTGTTTAAACGGTAAAGCATTGGCCTTGTAAACGAAGTATCTGGGTTCGACTCCCGGCCTGGGCAATTTTTCATTCAGTTGAAAATATTTAATTCGTATGGTAACTTTACCAATCAGTTTGATTGTGCTAAAAATACCAATTGTATAAGCTATGTCATTATGTTTCTGATATGTATCTATTCTATTTGAAAACTATGCACTGCAAATGCATGAAACACATTTGAAACGCTAACAGAACATAAAAATGAACATTTCTGATTGAAATCGTTTTCGATTGTGTTGTGAATGAGTTGCGAATGTCATGTACGAAATAAAAATATTGTGCAAAAAGTATTGTTAAATATTACAAGAGGAGTAAATGTGTTTTCAAATCATACATTTTTAAAATTGTGTAATTTTAAAGGCACCCTGTAGAAAATATTTAAATTTCATACATGTGTTTTTTATAGTGTTCTAAGTTGTGGCGAGCTTACAAAGTGTTGTTAACTTGGGGACAAACTGCTGTGCAGCACAACACAACATTAAGAAACTATTTTCATCAACACTATTTACGCAATTAACAACACACTTAAGAACAATGTATGTATACAATTAACAAAAATATTTTTAAAACACATTTCTAAATAGCAATACTTTGCATTATATTAAGAACACATTTCTAGAGAACAAAGTTTTTGCAACATATTAAAAAGACACAGTACAAAAACCGCTTCACAACACATTAATGTGTTGCATCCGTTTTTCATAAAATTTTGAATGACCCGACAAAATTATGTAATAATTATATATTTTATTTTTAAACGATTCGGTTGGGTAGTTTTTGCGTTGTTATATGTGGACGGACGGACTGAACGACAACTATAGGTGCTAAGTATTTACATATTTACGAATGCTCCAAAAAAGGATGTTGTCTTTCGAAATGGGTTTTGGCTGTAAAATATAAAAAATTACTGCAGTTGGCCGTTAATACAGAATTGTAATGATAAATGAATATTAAAACAAACCTTTCAAAGACTAAATGAAGCATCTTTAAATCATTTTAACTTAAACATTTTAAGCCACTTCATTTTAAGTCAAACGAATTTCAGTTAACGCTTACTGTTAAATACATTTTTTTCATTAGAAAAGACACAAGGATATAGAAAGTTTCCCCGTATTCATACATCATTACTAATTCTTACTTTCCATTTTAAACATTAAATGCGTTACCCCCAAACGCCTACTAAATAGTAAGATGTACAGCTCATATTCAAAATATTAGAATAATTGAGAAAAAGTAATAAGAAAAAATTATTTGTCATTTATTTATTTTTAATACTAAGTAAATGCAATTAAATTTCTTATAAATTAAATCTGGAATGTTTAGATAAGATTTTAACATTTATAAAATGTAAAATACAGCACAATAAATTAGGTATACAGCTTCCTTAAAAACACCAGAATATTAGAATAAAATTTAGATTGGTTCAAAATATTAGAATATTTTATTTTACGCAACAATATTACCTTATGAATATGAAGTAAATGGTAGTTAATATTTTGTAGCATCCCCTTTAGCTTTCATAACAGCTTACAATCGATCTTGCATACTATATACAAGGTGTTTACAAACATTTCTATCAATATTAGCCCAAATAGACTTTATACGTGCCACTAACTCAGTTTTACTTGAAGGAGGATTTTCATGAAGTTTTTCTTCATTATACACCATAAGTTTTCGATGGAATTAAGATCTGGTGAATTTGGTGGTCAAGGAAGTACCTTAATGTTGCGTTGGCGGAACCAATTCTTAGTTGACACCGAGGTATGCGGGGACGCTAAATCTTGTTGAAAGATGAAATCATCTTCAAATAAATGTTCCGATGATGGAATCATGTAATATTCTAAAATTTCTTGATATATCAGAGAGTTAACCTTTTCGTAGACGATGCATAACTTTCCAGGTCCTTCTGCACTCATACAACCCCAAACCATGACACTAGCAGCAAATTTTACGGAACGTTTAAGGCATTCTTTATCAAATGCTTCTTCCTTCATTCTCCAAACTCGAATACCTTGATTACCATATGAAACACAAAACATACTTTCATCACTAAATAATATATTTTTCCAATCTTCATTGCTCCATAAACGTCTTGATTTACACCAATTCAATCTTATACGCTTTTGTCTTGCAGTCATGAGAGGTTTTGTTTTTGGTACACGAGATTCAAATTTAAATTTATGGAGACGTCTTAATGTTGTCAATGTAGAAACTTCAACTCCTTCTTCTTTCCATTTTCGGTGCAAGAATCGCACACTTTTAAAACGGTTTTTCTTAGCTATACGCTACAGTTTCCTGTCATCTCTAGCAGATGTTTTTGGTTTTCGGCCACCATTTCGGCGATTGTTTTGAAATTTTCCAATTTTTGAATATTGTGTTAGTATTTTACTAACGCTCGATTGCGAACAATGTATTTAATTCGCTATAAAACATTGATTTTTACCGTGCCGATACAAATCAACCATACGAAGTTTAGTAGATTCAGGAATATCACTCACACGGCCCATTTTAAGACGAAAAAGAAACAAACTGCAAAAAAGAATACTGATTTTAAATAAAATAGTCTGAATTTAATCAATGATGCCACCAGATAAGAACTGGTAATAATTAAAGGAGAATTAATGTGAAATATTCTAATATTTTGAACCACTTGAATAAATATTCTAATATTTTGACTTTTCAAAATAATTTTTTTTGCAATTAATCTTTTCAAAAATGATATTAAATTTAAGATAACAAGAAAGTTTAATCAACAATAAGTTCTTAATAAAAATATCGTTTGCATATTTTCATTAAAAGACATTAAATTACCAAACGATATTTTCAATTTCTAAAAAAAAGGTAATTATTCTAATATTTTGAATATGAGCTGTATGACGCTTTATACAATGATGAGCTGCACACAGACATATATTAGTTATAAAAAATAATATATAATAACAGTCGCCTGAAAAATTTAAATTTCCATTTACGAAGGGGGTTTTTAAATGTTTAATTTAAAAGTTAATCAAAAATATATTAGTTTAGTATTAAATGGCTGATTTTCTTTAGCTTGAATTAATGACTGTTTGTTCATAATAACTAAAGTAGATCAAAGAGCTGTTTTGCTTATAATTATGTAAACATATTTAAAATCTTTAAAATGTTTATAACCTTACATTTTGAAATTTAAGTGCTATATCTCATAACGTGCCTTTAAACTCATAAAATATTGCTTTATTTTTCAGCATGTAATTGTTATTCCACGAATAATTCAAAAATTTTCTTCGTAAAAATTTAAAACAGTAAACCTTAATTTATAAAATTTCAAATGCTTTAAAATTGTTTTTTAAAATTCGGATTTAAAATTTACCTCCGTAAACATGAAGTATATCAATTATGTATTTAAGTAATATGATACTGTTAATGTGTAACCATGTAGAATAAAATATTACATTATTAATATAACTTTCAGTTTTATTTGGTTTAAATTTAAATATTGTAAGAAACTCAATTAAATGCGAGTTATTTAGAAAGATCATATAAATATATCTGAAAGCTTTTTTAAATTTAAAGGCTTGTATTATTACATAAATAAACTGCTTTCGACTTCACGCTGAAAATAAATTCGTTTATGCTATCAGAGAAGTAAAGTAGTTTTTAAATAATTCAATTTAAAAGGGCGATGGAATTGAACATATTAGAATCTTTAAAAAGAGAATTTTAAATAAAACTTCTTCGATGTCTTTAAATTTTAAATTCAATAAGCTGAGCTGGTAGAGAAAAAGGCTGAATGTTAAACCCCTGACCGTTTATTAAAAAAGTAAAATTTTAATGTTGTTTTCCCTGTATTTTTTTAATGGTAAAAAATATTTTTTCCAAAATATATAATTTTTTTTTCTATTGTGTATAGGTAAATAAGCCTCCAGAGTATTAATCATAACTTAATTTCTTAAAACTGGATATATCTGTAGAATTATATTAATTTCAATAATGCTTCATTTGCAGTAAAACCTGTAGCTTCGTGAACGGATAGATCAGTTCACTGCCGTGAGAAGGTTATTTCAGTATTAAGATTGATTCATAATATTATTAAGCATAATTTTTGATGCATTCATTCATGACCTAAGCTGCTCTCAAAAAAAAAAAAAAAAAAAAAAAAATATATATATATATATATATATATATATATATATATATATATATATAAAGGAAATTTTGTTTTTCATTTTGACATTTTTTTCATTCCTTTATTAAACAGAAACACATACACTTATATATAAATGCTTGACTATTTGAAAATTCACGTGATGTTACTTGTTTATCTTCAGGCTAAAACCACTAATTAGATTTAAGACCCTTTTCAAAAAC
The DNA here is from genome assembly GCA_964019185.1 of Maratus speculifer. Classification (NCBI taxonomy): domain Eukaryota; kingdom Metazoa; phylum Arthropoda; class Arachnida; order Araneae; family Salticidae; genus Maratus; species Maratus speculifer. The sequence goes on from OZ025302.1 coordinate 95,767,582, forward strand.
AACTAAAATCATGAATGATTACATTTATGTTTGAAAAACTGAATTAAATGAATTACATATAAATGAATTTTAAAATAAACCGTATAAAGACTGAATGAAGCATCTTTGAATCATTTTAAATTTGATAAGTCAGAGGAATTTCAGTTAATGCTTACCACTAAAAAAATTTTTTTCTTTAGAAAAGACACAGGGAAGTAGAAACTTTTCACATATTCATACAACATTGATAATTTTTATTTTCCATTTACTTTCCATTTTTAACATTAAATGCATTACCTCCAAATGGCTGCTTAATAGCAAGATATATGGCGCTTTTCAAAGTCATGAGATGCAGGCAGAAATATTTTAAGTTAAAAAAATTATGCATAGTAATAGACGCCTGAAGTATTTAAATTTCCATTTACGAAGGATTTTAAAACGTTTAATTTAAAAGTTAATCAAAAATGTATTATTTTAGCATGAAGTGACTTATTTTCTTTAACTTAAATTAATGCATGTTTGTTTATAACAACTAAAGTAGATCAGAGAGCTGTTTTGCTTATAGTTATGTAAACATATTAAAATATTTTAAATGTTGATATCCTTACATTTCGAAATTTAAGTACTATATCTCATAACGTGCCTTTAAACTTAAAAAGTATTGTTTTATTTTTCAGCATATAGATGTTATTCCACGAATAATTCAAATTTTGTCATCGCAAAACTTTAAAACAGTGAACCTTAATTTATAAAATTTTAATTGTTTTAAAATTGTTTTTTTAAATACGAATTAAAAATTTATCTTCACCAACATTAACTGCATGAATTATGCATTTATGTAATGGAATATTGTTAATGTGCCCTCTGTGTAGAATTAAATAGTATATTTTTAATAAAGCTTTTAGTATTATTCGTTTAAAATTTAAATATTGTAAGAAACTTAATTAAATACAAAATATTTAGAAAGATGATGTAAATATAACTGAAAGATTCTTTAAATTTAAAGGCTTATGTTATTTCATAAAGGAACTACTTACTTCTCCTGACTAAAAATAAATTCGTTTATGCTACCAGAAAAGTAAAGTAATTTTAAAATAATTTAATTTAAAAGGGCGATGCAATTGAGTACATTGAAATTCTTAAAAAGAGAATTTTAAATAAAAATTTTTCGATTCTTTAAATTTTAAATGCAATAAAATGAGCTAGTTGTTAAAAAGGCCGAATGCTAAATAAATTTTATGTAGGTGTATCAGTTTATAAAGTATAGAAGCAGTATAGATACGAAAATGTATAGATAAAGAATATACCGATAAGATATATATAAGGAATGTATATATAAGGAGTATATAGATAAATGTATAGAAAAAAAATAGATGATATAGAAGCTTCATTGACATTTATTTATGCATTTAATTTTTTTTTATTCCACACTGGATATCATTTATTTAGAAATTAATATGTCTTACTATGTAATGTGGAATAGGGATGTAAAAATGTTGCACATATTCATACAATATTAATAAGGGTTTTTTTTTTCCATTTTAAATTCTAAAAGCGTTACTTCCAAATATCTGCTAAAAATTAGGATTAAATCGGTAAATTAGAATCATGAAATGCAGACAGAAATATATTAGATTTTAAAGAATAATGTATAAGTATTAGCTACTGGAATAATTTAACTTTTCATTTAGGAGGGACTTTAAAACGTTTAATATATAAGTTAACCAAAAGTACATTATTTTAGTATAACACAGCTCTTTTTCTTAGTTTTGAAACAACGAATGCTTCTTTAAACACCATAAAATAAGTTAACTGCGCAAGGCCTTTCGAAAGAACTTAGTCTTTCTTCGTCAGGAATACCTTCGTATTTCTTCGTATAAATACCCCATTTTTGGAGGTCAGGGACCTCCAAAAATGGGGTATTTATAATATTCCTTGTAATGGCTGTGATTTATCGTATATTGGTCAAACTAAAAGAAATCTCGAAAAACGCCTAAAAGAACACTCTCGGTATGTCATTAATCAAGAAATTTCTAAATCTTCTGTTGCTAAACACTCTTGGGATTCCGGCCATAGTTTCAATTTTCAAACTGCTAAAATTATTTTTAATGCCAATAGTTCCTCTGAGTTAGACTTTCTTGAAAATTTAGCTATTTATATTAATCGTGATATTATTGTTAATGATAAATCTGATTCTAAAACCCTCTCCGTTGCCTGGAAGAATCTTTTCAGCACTGCTTCATAATTAAGTTTATTATTTAATTATTATTTTTTTTTTATATATATTATGTATACTATTTTTTCAGGTATATTCATGTGTGTTTATAATTGTAAACTATTTTTTATTTTTATGTATTTTTATTTTATTTTATTTTATTTATTTATTTTATTTATTTATTTATTTTATTTTTTATTTTTTTTATTACTAATTTATATTTTTTGCGTACATTTTATTTCATTTTATTCTCTCCTTTTAGTTAATTTTTTAATTTATCCCGCTTTTTTCCCATTTCCCTCCCCCCCTTCTTCCTTTCCTCTCCTTCATTGTCTATCCAGTTTTTTTATGCTCTTCCGTGATTGGCTGTTGCCTTCTTCTTTCCTATTGGCTGTTCCTTCTGCTTGCTCCCTCTCCCTCCCGCTTCCCCTTCAGTCGTGCCGCTACATTCATTGTGGACGCACGTCTTTTTTGCGCCTGACGAAGAAAGACTAAGTTCTTTCGAAAGGTTATTGCACAGTTAACTTATTTTATGGTGTTTAAAGAAGTTTTTTTTTCATTTCATTTGTGTATAACACCAGTTTCAATTTTATACATTGAACGAATGCTTGTTCATAATTATTAAAATAGATCAAAGAGCTGTTTTGCTTATAGTTACATAAATTTATAACAAATGTTTTAAATGTTGAGATTTTTGCATTTCGAAATTTAAGTGTCATGTCTCAAAACGTGCCTTTAAACTCATAAAATAGTGTTTTATGTTTCAGCATGTAAATATTATTCCACGAATAACTGAAAAGTTTTCTTCGTAAAAATTTAAAAGATGGGAACCTTATTTTACAAAATTTCAAATGTTTCAAAATAGTTTTTTTTTTTTTTTTTTTTTTTAAGTACGAAATTTAAATTTATCTCCTCAAACATTAACTATATGAATGAATGCATTTATGTGATGTAATATTATTAATGTGCCTTCAGCGTAGATAGGAATACTAGATTTTGAATATAAGTTTTGGTATTATTTATTGGAAATTTACATATTGTAGAAAACTCAACTAAATGCAAAATAATTAAAAAGATCATATAAATATTACTAAAAGCCTTTTTTTTAATTTAAAGGCTTATACTATTACATAAATGAACTGTCTATGACTTCAGACTAAAAATAAATTCGTATATGTCATCAGAAATGTAAAGTAATTTTTAAATAATTCAATTTATAAGGGTGATACAATTGTATATAATGAAATCATTAAAAAGAGAATTTTAAATAAAACTTTTTTAATTCTTTAAATTTTAAATGCAATAAAATGAGCTGGTTGTTAAAAAGGCCGAATGTTAAATAAATTTTATGTACACATGGAAGTTTAGTAAGTTAGAATGATATAGAAGTTTCCTTGAAATTTATTTATGCATTTAATTTTTTTTATTTCACACTGGATATCATTAGAAATTAATATGTCTCACTGTGTAACGTTGAAAAATGTTGCACATATTAATACAATATTATTGAATTTTATTTTCCATTTTAAATTCTAAAAGCATTACTTCCAAATATGTATCTGATAAAAATTAAGATAAATGAGGTAAATTAAAATTATGCGATGCAGACAGAAATATATTAGATTTAGAGAATAATGTATAAGTATTAACTACCGGAATAATTTAACTTTTTATTTAGGAGGGACTTTAACGTTTAATGCATAATTTAACCAAAAATATAATAGTGTAGCATTACATAGCAGTTTTTCTTAGTTTTGAATTAATGCATGTTTGTTCATAATTATTAAAATAGATCAAAGAGCTCTTTTGCTTATAATTACATAAACTTATTTAAAATGTTTTAAATGTTGAGATCTTTACATTTCGAAATTTAAGTGCTATGCCTCATAACGTGCCTTTAAACTCATAAAAATATTGTTTTATTTTTCAGCACGTAAATGTTATTTAACGAATAATTCAAAATTTTTCTTCGTAAAAATTTAAAACAGTTAACCTTAATTTATAAAATTTCAAATAATTTAAAATTGTTTGTTTCTTTAAAGCATAAATTAAAAATGTATTTCCGCAAACATTAACTATATGAATTACGTATTCATGTAATGGAATATTGTTAATGTGCACTCCGTGTAGATATAGGGTGGATCGAAAAATCGAAATTCGGTTAATCGAATCGGCGCGGGGTGCAAAAGTTGCCTTTTATGCATACTAATTCACATATGTTTTTTTAATCAAATCCATTTATATCTTCCGGTGCCCCAAAGGCCTCAAAAATAGTTAAAAATTGAAATTTTTATAATTTTTAATTTTTTTTTTTCGCTTCTTAATATTTTTAATATTATTTTTGGCACAGGTTGCAAAAGTTACCTTATATATATATTAGTTCAATCTTTTTTTTAAATTTAAATCCATCCATATCTTCCGGTGCCTCCAAACGCCTCCAAAATAGTAAAAAAATTGAAATTTTATAAAAATTTATAATTTTTTTTAAAATTTATTTTAAATTATTTTATCAGTGGGATAAAAAAGATGCATTTTGTAGTATATTAAATTTCTTCCAATGCCCCAAAACTTTTAATTATTTGCCGAAAATCGAGTTTCATGCAAATTTTGAGCTAAAAAAATACAAGTAAAATTAACAGTTAAAGAATAATTTATCGAACGTAAAACGTAGATCGAGAGGATGAGAAATCGTTAATCGTACTTTATTAAATGTATAAAATAAACTTTTTATACTTTATTATTTGGAAGACAACATAGATAGAAGAGTTCTCAGCAATGACCAGCAATATTTATGTGATATTTACATAGCAATATCACGTGGTGAATATGGTTCTGATTTGGCATTAATGAAACCTGGTCCAGTTTTATCACTCAAGATGGCTAACAACTGCGTGTAGAATTTTAAGGTTGTAAGTGACTACAGTAAATCCTTCTGATAATCTCATTAATCTTACAACATATATTATGAAGGTATATGCACTTGTATGGTTTCATATCAAAACAAAACCATTCATAACTGAAGGAGCGCGTCATATTTGGAAACTTATCACATATTCTAGATATTTGGAACCCAATTTAAGAAAGATCGTAAATGCTGATATTCAACGAAATAGTTTTTTTTTTTTTTTTTTTTTTTTTTTTTTTTTTTTTTTTTTGCCACCCTGAAAATTTGCTATTGTCAATGCTCGCAGATAAAACAGAGCATATCAGGTCTTTAGCAATGCGAAAGCTAATTTGTGCTAGAAATAAAAAGAGAAAATCACCAGAAGTGAGAATTTTCAAAGTACCCCAAACAAACTTCAAAGCGAAAGATTATTTTGAACTTATTATATGTTCACGAGTTGGACGTTTTAAACCACCTCTTTTGATTAATGTGCCTTGCGAAGAAATTGAGAATATGATAAAAGTTGTGAAAACGAATGAATGGTCAAAATATCCATGCCATACCCAAGCGGTTGAAATTAATAATTAATTTATTAATTAAATTATTATTTTAATTATTTAAAAAGCGTTCGCTTAGTGTCTGAGGCATCGGAAACTGTATCTGGAAAAGAAAAAAGACACGGTTTTATATTGAATAGAATAAAATCAAGAAGCCATATAAAACAATTTGATACCAAAAAAGATTACAAGCTTTAAAAATATGTAAATTTCCAAATTGAAGGATGTAAAACTTTTCTCTACGTAAGTTCGATTTTTGTAATTTTTATGATTTAATGCTTTGATTTTTAAATTTATATATCGCTTCTTATTGTAAAATTAATGTTATTTATAACCTTATACGTTATTAATTAAACTGTTTTCAAAATTTGTAAGTATTTTTCGTAAATTATAATTCTTAATACATTTTTGTAAAAATTTCAGTTTTTAATTATAATTGGTGCATCAAAGATGTGAATGGATTTTGATAAAAAAAAATATCGGAACTCCAGAGTTATGTAGTATTGTAATAACAACTTTCCAACCCAGTGCCAAATGAATTTCAAAAAGTAAAATAAAATAAAATAAAATTAAAATAAAATAAAACAAAAAAAAATTTTTCAAGAAAATTTCAATTTTAAACTATTTTTGGGGCGTTTGGGGCACCGGAAGATATGAATGAATTTTATTTTTAAAAAATATGTAAGCTAAGATAGATAAAAGATAGCTTTTGCACCCCGCGCCAAAAGTAATTAAGAAAAAATAATAAAACAAAAAAATATAAAAAAAATCATAAAAAACTCAATTTTTAATTATTTTTGGGGCGCTTGGGGCACCGGAAGATATTAATGGATTTTAATAAAAAAAAAACCCTGTAAACTAGTATACATAAAAGGCAACTTTTGCACGCCGCGCCGATAGTGATTTCTAAAAAAAAAAAATTTCTATACTTTTCGATCCACCCTAGTGTAAAATGAAATATTAGATTTTTAATAAAACTTTTAGACTTTTAGATTTGTTTGAAATTTAAATATTGTAGGAAACTCAATTACATACAAAATATTTAGAAAGATCATATAAATATCAGTGAATGCTTTTTTTTAAATATAAAGTCTTATGTTATTTCATAAAAAAAGCTTCCTACTTCTCCTGACTAAAAATAAATTCGTTTATGCGATCAGAAAAGTAAAGTAATTTTAAAATAATTCAATTTAAAAGGGCGATGCAATTGAATATATTGACATCATTAAAAACAGAATTTTAAATCAATTTTTTTTCGATTCTTTAAATTTTAAATGCAAGAAAATAAGCTGGTTGTGAAAAAGGCCGAATGTTAAATAAAATGTAGGTGTGAGAAATTAGAAAGTTAGAATGATATAGAAGCTTCCTTGAAATTTATTTAAACTTTTTTATTCTATAATAGATATCATTCATTTGGAAAATAATATATCTTACTGTGTAATGTGAAATAGGGATGTAAAAATATTACGCATATTAATACAATATTATTAAATTTTATTTTCTATTTCAAATTCTAAAAGCATTACTTCCAAATATCTGATAAAAATTAAGATAAATGAGGTAAATTCCCGTAAGGCAGGGAGACGTTACTGAGACATCGTTGTGAAGTCACATTATGACTTTGTGACGATCAATTGTCAATGTGACGTCACGTGACGTCGATGTGAAGTCACAGTGACTTAAATGTGAAGTCGTTATAGCCGTTTTAGAGCTCGTTTGTAACGTCCCATTGTGACCATTTTGTGAAGTCACTGTGTGACAAATTTGTGAAAAATGTGTCATTTGTGACTACTTTGACATTAACATTGTGACGAAACTGTGACAAAAGCGACGATATTTAAATTGACAGAAACAAGTTTTTTAAAGTAAATAATATGTTTTGAAGAATATTTGTAATTTTCTAAAAAAAAAAGAAAAATAAGAAAGTCACATCTCAGTAACAATGTGACGTCACTGAGTGGTGGCATTTTGGTCACAGATGTGATGTGACTCACAGTGACGTCATTGTGACGTCACTGTGATCATGCATGCTATGAGGGTTAAAATCATGAGATGCAGACAGAAATACATTAGATTTGGAGAATAATTTATAAGTATTAGCTACCAGACTTTAAAACGTTTAATGTACAAGTTAACCAAAAATATATTTTAGTATAACACAACTGTTTTTCTTAGTTTTGAAATAATGAATTATTGTTCATAATTATTAAAATAGATCAAAGAGCTGTTTTCCTTATAGTTACATAAATTTATTAAAAATTGTTTTAAATGTTGATATCTTATATTTCGAAATTTAAGTACTATATCTCAAAATGTGCCTTTAAACTCATAAAATAGTGTTTTATGTTTCAGAATGTAAATGTTATTCCACGAATAATTCAAAAGTTTTCTTTGTAAAAATTTACAGCAGCGGACCTTATTTTATAAAATTTAAAATGTTTCAAAATTGTTTTTTTTTAAGTAGGAATTCAAAATTTATCTCCGCAAACATGAATTATATGAATAAATGAATTTATGAAATGTAATAGTGTAATAGTGCCTTCTGTGTCGATAGGAATACTAGATTTTTAATATAACTTTTAGCATTATTTGTTAAAAATTTACATATTGTAGGAAACTTAACTAAATAAAAATAACTAAAATGACCAAGTAAATATTGCTGAAAGCTTTTATAAATTTAAAGGCTTATATTATTACATAAATGAACTGCCTACGACTTCAGACTAAAAATTAGTTCGTTTATGTAATCAGAAAACTAAAGTAATTTTTAAAAAAATCGAATTTAAAGGGCGATACAATTGAATATATTCGAATCTTTAAAAAGAGAATTTTAAATATAACTTTTTCGACTTCTTTAAATTTTAAATGCAGTAAAATGAGCTAGTTGTTAAAAAGGCAGAATGTTAAATAAATATGATGTAGGTGTGGGAGTTTAGAAAGTTAGAATGTAATATAGTATGTAATAGTTAGAATTCTTATTTATGCATGCCATATTACTTATGCATATGAAATCTATTTATTCATTTTAAAATTTTTATTTCTCATTGCATATCATTTACTTAGAAATTAATATGTTTTAATGTGTAACATGCATGACAGTTTGATTCATTTTGCAGATAAATTTAAGTGCATCCGCTAATGTTCGTTGTTGCGACAATAACTTCTGAAAGACAAGAGCTAGTGTAAGAAAATGGGGCTTTATGTGTAATAAAATAACCTTGTACTGCTGAATAAAACCACTTACGGTGCCAACTGTAGAGATATTACAGAATTAGCATTTCTATACTGAAAACGGAAAGAGATATGGAAAACATTATTTACAAAGTTGTAGATCATCATCGACTTAGTACAAAAAGAAACCTTGTAAACATTTATGCAAATAATAGAATAATTAAAACGTGCATTTGTTTTCTCGTGATTTTTTACATCACGACGTGACAAAACAGTCTTAGAAAAAAAGAAAAAAACTAGTTACAACAATATACCTTTAATCGAGGTGTTCTTACTTCACGCAGTCAAATGTGATGACTTTTGAATGCAGATTTGTCCGCAGCTTATGCATTTCTCTTTCTGTTCAAGTTTTGTGATGTTAGCCATTAATGAAAGTCTTATTCATTTCATGAACCTTGTGTTAAGCGAGCAAAATTATGTTACATATTTTGTCCCGTAGGAGACAGATGTCACCCATTTCCAATATTCTGTTTTTGTACCTTTTTAAAAAAAAATTAGTTACAAAGCAATATTCTAAAACAATAAAATACATATTAAATATTTATGTTTGAGAGTTACACCTGCACTTAAAAAAAAGAAAAAAAAATCTGTAATCCTACAGATGTAAAGTTGCCAAAATATGTAAGGTTACTAACATTTTATTTGCATACTGTGCAAGAAAAAATTTAAATCTACAAAAATAATTTTTATAAAGCTACAGAAATCTGTAATTTTACAAACGAGTCTACTAATATTACAGTTAACTTACTAAAATTTTATCTGTAATCTGGGTTGAAGCTACATGAAAAGCTCTTGGAAACCTAGTTTCCTAGAAAACTCTTAGTAACCATACAGATTCTTTGATTCTGAGCAAATCTGTATGTTTTACATGAATTTTTGCTGTTGCCGCTACATAAAATGTTCAAGGAATCCCAGTTTCCTTTCCCAGTTTCCCAGTTGTCCTAGAAAACTTTTAGTATTTTTACAGATTTTTTCTACAGTGTGTTATGAACAATACAATTATGAAAAAGTGTAAGGGAATCTGACAAAGAAATTGAAAAATGCAAACTATCAAAATTTTGAAATATCGCAGGTGACATATATTACCCGCGTGCCTAACGTAAGTGAAATGTCATAGTACATAATCAATTCAATGACATCTCGTGATGGGTATTAATTCTAGTTTAAGACGATGTTGACTTCCCATCATACGTCGGAGTCCTAGTTTTTTCCTTATTATTGAATTTAATCGATAAAATCGCAATAAATATTATATTCAAGCATTTTTGCAAAAGAGTGCAAAGAGAACTATTTCATCACGATCTCAATATTTGTAAAACTAGTTATAGATGAAAGCATCTCATTTGCCACTTTTGACGAGCAATCCCCGAAGCTATTTATTCGAAAATAAGCAAGAGCTATAAAATTATGTTCACAAGAGTTGTTTATTATAATTGGAATTTATTTGAGATCATTTGAATTTTTTTTTTTTTTTTTGTGACAGTCAAGTATTAGCACGAGGAATATAGCCTTAAGAGAATGGATACATTCCGTGGGTTTTTTTAAGGGAACCTAACCCGTATTTACCAAAAGAAATCCACAATTCGAAGAAAATCGCGGAAAAATTCGAACGATTAGGCCGACGGCTACGATTGGGTTCGAACCCAGAACCTGCCGTTTCGAGAGCAAAGCCTCTCAGCCACTTATGAAACCAACATGAATTGTAATCATGAAAATATGTGTACAATATACAGTAAATGTTTATAAAAGAAAAAATATAAAACAATTTAAATATATTTTACTTCTATTAGGGATGAGATTTCTCCGTTATTACATGACAGTATTTTATTAGAGAGAAAGTTGTTTTGCTAAATTGCAAAAATGCTCCTATTAAATTAAACAATATTCTCTCATACAATATACTTGCAAAAACACGGAAATCTCATTACTTCTCTATAATTGTTTTAATTGATAACCGAAAATATATTTAATCAGATTCATCTTCCTTAATTATAAAGTTAAGCACTTTTTTTCGTAACTAAATAAATTTGCCGAATATATTTATCTTGTAAAAGTCTGAGTTTATACTAAAATTGGCAATTTTCTTGGCTTTGCGGAATCAGCATTTCTATTTCGGAAACAGAAAGGAAAGTAGTTTACAAAATTGTACAGTATCATCGACTTAGTAAAAAAAGAAACATGGTGGACACAATTGCAAAGAATAGAACAATTAAAACGTGGTGTCTTCCGTTGGGGTTTTTCTAAAGGAACCTAACCCGTATTTACGAAAGAAAATCCACAGTTCGAAGAAAATCGCGGAAAACTTCGAACGATTAGGCCGACGGCTACGATTGGGTTCGAGCTTAGCCTGCCGTCTACCTGTTTCGATAGCAGATACTTTCAGCCAACTTGAATTATAATCATGAAAATATGTGTGTATTATAAAACAAACAATAAATGTTTATAAAATAATATATATATTTTTAAAAATATACATTTTTTACTACTATTAGGGATGAGATTTCGACGTTATTACCTGTCAGTATTTTATTGGAGAGAATGTTGTTCTACTAAATCGCAAAAATGCTTCTATTAAATGAAACAATATTTTCTCATACAATATACTTGTGTGGAAAACATGGAAATCTCATTCCTGTTCCATAATTGTTTTAATTGATAACTGAAAATATATTTAATCAGATTCATCTTCCTTAATTATAAAGTTAAGCACTTTTTTTTCATAACTATATAAATTTGCCGAATATATTTATCTTGTAAAAAGTCTGAGTTTATACTAAAATTGGTAAGTACGAATTAAAAGGAATTGACACAAAAACAATTATAAAAGACATTTTTTATATCGACGCAATTAGTAAGTAGGATTTAGAATTCTTGCATCGGGAATTGATAAAAGATTGCTATAAATTTAATAACAATAAATGAATAAAATTATTTTAAGGAAGATGACAGATGACTAAACTGGGAATTAAGCCGATACGATAATCAGTTTAACTTTTCCGTTAAAGAGATTTAAACTGAAGCATCTTTGAAATATTTTAATTGAAAATTTTAAATATAATTAATAAGATTATGAAGTCCTCGTGCCTGTTCTAAGTCAAATATATAATTCACTCAATCATGTTTCTGGACAGGGTAGAATTTTATTTTTAATTCTCATTCGTTTTAATTCATAATTTTCATATTGCATTCATTTCTTAAAATTGAGTTATTCTTTGAACATTCAGAAAAGTTTTGAAATAATTGATTAAAGATGGTAAAAATTAATTTTTCCATAATTCAATGATTTTGGTATTCTTCAAAGGAAATTCACAGGAATAATTTATTTCTCTTTTTATTTAAATTTATTTTGAATTAGAAATAAACTAAAATAAAAAAATCTCCCTTTCCATTCATATTTATTATTTTCGGCCAAATTGCAATGTATGCGATAATTTTTTTTCGGAAAATAGCTTTTAGAATGTCATTTGTTATTATCCTTAATTGGTATTCAAACTTTGTTTTATACTCAGAGTGTTGCCAGATGTGACAGATAAATTCAGACATGTAAAATAAAATCTGTAAAATTACTAATTTTTTCTAAGAAACTTATTCCTAGAACTTTTTATGTAAGAACAAAAATTCATCTAACAAATACACTTCTGTACTTTAAATCAAAAACTACTAAAAATTGCTAAATTTTTTTTAAAAAACTTGGATTCCTAATAATTTTTATGTAACTGCAACCCGGTTACAAAAAAAATTTAGTAAGATATTGTAATTTTAGTGGATTCTTTTGTAAAGCTTCATATTTCTGTAGATTTAGAAAAATTAGTTTTGTAGATTTACATCTTTTTTTGTACAATGTGCAGATAAAATTTTAGTAAGCACACAGATTTCTGTGATTCTAATTTGTAGAATTGTATTTTTTTTAACAGTGCCAAAAACATGGATTCGTAAACCACATATTTAATCACAAATACAACTCACATCATAAATGAATTTTGTTTGATTGTAATAATTTTCAGAAAAAAATATTGCAGTAAAATGTAGTGCTATACATCTATTTTTGTCTAAAATTTGATAATATCACGAAAAGCTCTGGAAAGAATGTCTATTCATACAATGATTACGTCGTATGAACTAGATATTGCAGTCAAATATATCTGGTGTCAAGTGTATACTGCTGCCGCGAATAAAGAAAATTTCTAGAGTTTTTTTTTCGTTCCTTACATTTACAATAAGATACGTTTTTGAATCCTTTTATATGTACACTGTAAAAAAAGGGGTCGATCTACTAAAAAAACTTTAGTGATCCTTGTAATTACTAAAAAATTTTTAGTAATCTTAGTTACAAGAAAATCTTACAAGAAAATCTGTTACAAGAAAATCTGTAAGAACTACTAGAAAAAAGTTAGCAGCGAAGAGAGTTAATAGTTTTATATTTTTAATAACTATTACTAAAACTCACTTGGTGTGGCCTTGATAGCATAGTGGTTATAGTAACGGACTCCAGACTAAAAGGTCCTGAGTTCGATACTGGCCATCGCCAAATACTCCCCGAATGTATGTAGTGTAAGTACTCGTTAGTAAAAGGATTATAAAAATCCTGTCGAGCACTTAGCAATGTTTGGTGCTGCAATCTATTGCAGTTTTGCCAAAAATCTTCCGCTTTAGAAGTCTGGATGCAGCTCGAAGGAACCTCCTGTCCCTCGGGCGCACGTAATGGTTATTAAAAATACTTTTGGAGCTATTGCTAAAATTTGCTTGTTGGCTCATACTAAAAAGTTTTAAGTTAGTTATGCAAAAAATTCTTTTGTTCAGTTTACAAAAGAAATGCTTGTTTCATTTGCAAAAAAAAAGTTTGTAATGGTTACTAAAAAATTCTGTGGAATACAAATTTACTAAAAAAATTTTAGTTACCTCTTGAATTTTTTTTTACAGTGTAGGCATGAGTTTGTTTCTTTATTTATGCGATAAATATTATAAGAAAACAAATATATTTTTCATTATAAGATAAGTACACTAGGACTACCTTCATTTCGGGCGACTTCTCCTTTTAGCGATTCACTTCGTTGTATATGATTGAATACATCTTGCAGTAATTGAAACATTTACCAATTTATGTTTTGCAGGAATGATTTTATTCTACAATATACGGTTTGTTCAGTATCTTTTAAGAAAATGATTAAACTGTGCATACATTATTAAACAAAGGTGCAACAACATTTTAGCTTAATTATTAGGTACAGCTTTAATTCATATAATGAGAGCTTTCTACAGACACTCCTTCAATGATAACTACAAAACTCAGAATGTATAAATGTTTAGCATCATAGAATAAAGAGTACTAATAATTAAAAAGTTATTTCAGTTCATGAGCCTGATTTAAAAAAAAATACAAGCTTAATTTTACAAAAAATACAAGTCATTTTCTTAGAATTATCCTTAATACTTTTTTTATAATAATTTTAATTTTAATTTTTAATTTTAGATGTAATTTCACCATTGTGTACATTTGAGTACTTTAATAAATTAAAATTCTGAATATTACCTTTCATATATATATGACTGCAAATAACTTATTTCAGACTTTTCAGAAAAATTCCGTATAATCTAATAACAGTCCATTTCAACAAGATTAAAAATTTATCGAATAACATTTTTAAAAAAATACTAAAATGGAATTTACAAAGCCCACATTTTCATTTTAAATGTCAAGCCCACATTAATTATTTAAAAGATATATAACAGAAGCGTAGGCTAACAACACAAAAGCTATTGCATCGAATTCAAATACAATTTAATAACGAAAGAAAAGCATTATAAATTAAATGCATTGATATATGTATGCACTGCACATATTAATTTGCTAATATAAACATATTATTTCCAGACAGTAAGAATAAATTTAATATCAGTGGAAATATATTGTATTAAAATATATCTCAAATGGCTTGTTTTTGTAATATCAAATTTTGTTAAATTGCAAAATAACAATTTTTTTTAACATCAGTTAAATACTTGTAGGAATAAGCATTATTTTAAATATTGAATTTGTATTATTATTATTTTTTTTAAATATGATATTCTTTCGATTATTTCAGCTTATTTAATAAATAAAAGCTCTTTTACATTTTTGAATGCATTATCTACGAAAAAAGAGATAAGATCAAAATAAATATCATTGTTCATAAAATATGGAGTTGTAATAGATGAAATATATTTTAATCAATTTACATGCAAAACCACAGCATTTCGCAATACCAATACAATAAATAAAATTTCATATTGTTTTAAAAATTAATTCAGTTAACAAAATGAACAAGAAAATCGTGTAGAAAACATAATATCAAAAGCGAAATATTTTTAAAACCGTGTAACAATTTAAGTGTTCTCAAAATATTCAGTCATTTTGCTTTATTCAGAATCTGACAATTTTTTTAAGGACAACCGCTCGTACACAAAAAATAAATTTACTAAAAAAAGCTTTTTGATTTATTCCACAATTTGTTCATTAAAGCATAAATTAATGGAACAAAATATTTCTAAAATGGCTTTTTTGTAATATCTAATTTTGTAATTAAATTGAAAAATAGCAATTTTTTTTTCAATGTCGGATAAATATTAGTGAGAATAGCGATTATTTTAAACATTGTATATCTATTAAGAATTTTTAAATAACGATTCTTTTCAAATATTTTAGCGTATTTAAAAAATAAAGGATCTTTTAGATTTATGAATGTTTTTTCTACGAGTTGTAATACATGAAATACATCTTAATCAATTTACATGCAAAACCACATCATTTCGCAATACCAATACAATAAATAAAAATCGTCTTATATTTTTTTGTAAATTAATTCAACTTATAAACAATAGAACAAGACAATAACAATTTAATAAACAAAATAATTAAATAAACAAGAAACCCGCATACAAACGTAATAACAAAAGCGAAATTACTTTCAAAATCATGTAGCTACATGCGTGTTCTCAAAATATTCAGACATTTTTCTTTATTGACAAGCTAAAAAAAAAAAAAAAAAAAAAAAAGGACAAACGTCCGGACACAAAAAATAAATTTACAAAAGAAACATTTGATTTATTCAACAATTTATTCGTTAAAGCAAAATTTAACAGAACAAAATACAAGTTTTTTTTAAAAATAAATGTTTATTGTATTTCCATGTTTTGCTTCATGGATTTTGATAAAAGCATTAGCATATTTATCTAGATGCTTGAATTTAAAACTGATTCAAAATATTGTTTAAGAATTTATTTACTTTATTTCGCAATTTAATATTTCTATTATTAATAACAATGATGCGAAGGATATAATTTCTTTTGTTATAATTTTTGCAACTGAAGCTATAATGCCGATGCGTCACAGTATTTTTTTATAATATAAAAGTATTTAATGCAGTTTAAAAACTCTTTGAGGTGTTTTTTTAATATATTTATAAAGTTATTGTACTATAATTTTTTAATATAATTTGATTTGTGATACCCTTGAATCTTTTATCTTTAATGCGTTTATTTTTCAACATTTTAAATATTGTTTAAACTTAAGAAATTCTTTTCAGTTGTTGGTAAATATTTCCGATTAACACACTCATATTGCTTTTTTATTAAAAATTATTATTAATTAACGTTACAGAAAAAACCATAGAAATTGACAACAATGGTAATCAATGATACATTTGTATGTATAGAGAGCATTCTTTTTCAACGGTATCCTATAGCTAACTCCTAAACCGTTAGTCATAGCCATATTTTTGCAGTCACAAAAATGTTTTAAATGAGGTAAAGAAGTATATTAAAAGCAATTTGGGTTACTATATATGCGGTGGCAAAATATGAAATAAAAGCCACCTTTTATGCGCTAGGCCGAGATCGCAGTACTATATTGTGAAGAACACCGGATCGATATTTACATTTTTTTTTGGAATCAAACAATGAAGACATTTTCATCAAGGAAAAATAAGTTCTCAGAGATATTCTTGACTATTTCTTTATTTTTCAAAACACATGAAACTGAACACCTATAAACATCGAGAATGCAGCACGCTAACATAAAATACCTTCGAACATTATATAGAAAACATTAGTCATCTTTGACAACAGCGAGCGTGCGGGTTTACTTCACCATGACAAAACGTAACCTCACTAAATTTTCACATAAGAATGCAGCACGCTAACATAAATGCTCTCGAACACAATAAAGAAATGTTTGTCATTTTGACAACCGCGAGCGTGCATGCTCACTTCACCAAGACAAAATGTAAAACTAAATTTTCACATTTCACAAAACGCCAAGAGAAAGTCTTTTGGCATACAATAGATTCCCAATCCGATCTAAAAAAGTACAGGTAAAAGAAACGTTATATAATAAGCAATGAGGAAAATTTAAAATGAGTGTTGTCAAGAATACAGCATTTATCGCCCGTGGCGAAAAACGCGCAAAGCACAGCAACACTAAACGAAATTACACAATCGGTAAGAAAAATTAAGTTCTTTATACAAGACAAAATGAAATGATTGGGAAACAAAAATAGCAGTTATTTAAAACAGAAAAAATATTTAATTCGTTTGATATTTAATCAACTGAAGAACAAGAAAGAAAAATCTAGAAATGGAATGATATTTTGAAACAAATTTATTATTTGTTTTCAATTTATTATTATTATTTTATACGCATTTGGAGACGAACACACAATAAAAATACCTATTAAAAATGCTTTTCTTTTAAAATTAAATTTAGAGGGGGGGTAACTAACATTTGAAAAATTAATAGAAATATATATAATAGAATATATGTTACATCACAATATAAATATATATATATGTGGTGTGTCTGTGTATATACAGTAGAAACTCGATTATCCGAAGTAATTTGGGACTGACCCTACTTCGGAAAATCGAGAATTCATCATAATCATTTAGTTTAATATGTAGTATCGTCATTGAACTTTTATTATGATTTATTTTAACTGTTAAATACTAAATTACAATTATGTAAAAAAAAAAATATTTCTGAAACAAAAACTTTTTTTTTCTTAACTTTTAAAAACTTTTGTTATTTTTTTCCGAATTTCTTTTTATATCACTGACAATTGACACGCCAACGTGAAACTCCTTTGCAAGTTTTGTCACAGCTTCTCCCGATTCTAGTCCTGTAACAATATCGTATTTTTCCTGTATGGTCAATACGATTCTTTTAATGGAAGCCATGATAAAAAAGAAAACTTTATTATAAAAAAATAAGAAAGACAAAGTGTAAGCTCTATATGTATGACCTACGAAATTTCGATATGGAGTGTTTTTTTTTTTTTTTTTTTTTTTTTTTTTTTTTTTTTTTTTTTAATTTAGAACAGGAACGTATGAAAGTGGGGAAGAATACACTCATAGAGAGAATTGAACTTGCGAGAAGGAATTATAAAAAAGGAAATTCCAAAATATTTATCTGCACTCGTTGTTTGCAAAAGACGGTTTGCATACAAAAGAAATGTGGGAATAAAACCTCTTAAAAATGCATGTTTGTTAAGAGAAAATTTTGGATGATAGTAGAAAGTGAAAAAAGTGCCGAAGAAACCGACTTCGGTTAACGGAGAGTTATGGTTATTCAAGGTTCCTATAATCAAGGTTCTACTGTATATATACACATTGTTTAAGAAGTTACGAAACAAAAAACTATGCGATCAACCGGCCTTATAATTAATCTTTAGTAATTTTTTCCGATTTCACTGACAAGTAAGACAAAAAAATCTCATTATTCTACGATAAAAACTGTAATAGCTTTTTAAAGTTGGAACATATTTTTTGCTGCTAAATAGGGGGTCATTCACAAATTTAATAGCAGTATAAATAATCGTCAGTCATATTAAAAAATATTTGAGAGTAGAATTAACATTACAGCATAAATAGGAAATCTAAAATTAGACTGAAATGTTAATATTTAATATACCTATTTTATAGTAAACACATAAAGGCTATTCCATGCGAATTTGTTAGTATGTTACGTACTACGATTTTTGGCTACCAGTATTTTATGTCAAAAAATGAGACTTATTTTGTTGAAGATATCTCATCAATTGGATAAAACGAATCAAACTTAACCGGTGGCCAACAAGCATAGCAATTTTTAGCTGTGTAACAGACAAACAAATTCGCATGGAATAGCCCATAAGTGAAAAAAAAAACACAGACTTTCTTCAATAAAATGGTTTAAAGCAACAGCGTTAATTCTATACAAAATTATACATATTTTAAAATGACATTAGTACTTACAAAACCAGACGCAACCCAAATTTTGCACTAATCTGCGAAATTTGGGTTATGTTTAGTTTTTTTAGATTTTGATAATTGATTCTATAGAATCTTGAAGATTGAATTTTGTAGTTCTGAATCCTTAAATGGCTTTATTTTTAACTATCACGTCAGAGATTTTAGCAAATCATATATTTCAGAGTTCAAAAGTTAAAAGTTGAAATTGAAGTTTATGAAAAATCTGTATACAATACCATATTAATAATACGTTCTAAGCGATAATTTAATATTCATTGGATATAGAAAATGGTGGGGGAAAGTAAATTGTCACCTTTAACCTGCGGAACATTATAAAGAATACACTGTAACATTTATATTAAATTAACAAAGAAGAATAATACTATTTACTGGGCTCCAACACTTTATAATATAGCTTAGATAACCTTTCTAATGGAGTTTAGTTGGTTTAGTTTAAGCAAAATATCAATATATATCCTTTACCAGCAAGTGTTCATGTGTGGATGAATTGTAATGAAGTAATAAAAGATGATGATGTAAGCATAAATCTGATACTTTTTGTTATTTTTTTCTAATGAGCAGAACTATAGCCTAGCTTGTAAATTTTCTAAGTCATTATTTTAATTAAAAGTTCTCTGAAATTGTTCATTTAAATTGAAAAAATCTGCTCTTTGATTTATGACTTATATAATTTTATACAATCACAATATAGTCTGCTGAAATAATGCCGTGAAATATTATTATTTAAAAAAAAAACCTACTTCTTAATACATATAAATATATAAAAGCATTTTCCCTTATGGCCAATTAGATATTGTTTTGACATAGTGCTGCATTTATTTCATTTAATACATAAAATTATGTACCTTAATTTTTTATTCAGTAAGAGTTTTAATAACAATTATATTTGTCCTTCTCATTTTTTTTCTTAATGTGTCTCGAGGCTCTTTACAATAAAGTAAATTTAAAATAAATTAAAAGTCAAAACATTAAGAAAACAGAAAATAACCCTCGAATTGTATGCCTATATTTTGTATACTAATTTTTACCCAGAGCTTAATTATGAAAAGTTATGATGTTATTTTTTTAAAATCTCTAATTTAATTATATTAAAGATTCGGAAAAACCATTAGGTTTTTCCAAAGGGAGACATTAATTTTTTATTTTTTTTTTTTTACATTTTAGTTAGTTGTCTTGTTACGTGATTCCGTTAGCTTCTTGGTCTTATACATAAAATCGTATTTTAAGCAAAGGAATTACTCTTAATAGTTTACATTGAATTGGAAATTATATAGGAGAAATAATTGCATTAGTTTTGTTTAAAAAATAATAGAGTATAATAATAATGTTTTTAATTTTTTTAAGAGGACAAATGATAGTGCAGTTTCTTAGAATAATATAATCATTCCTTGAAATGTTTTTAACAAAACGTTTTTGTGTTTCTCAAAGGAAATATATTTTCCACGTACTTATTAAATTAAATTTTATGTAGTTTGAAAGCGTATATCAAATATTATGCTAATATATTTTGGTTAGTAATTGAGTTTAGCAAATATTTGGAAAATTAGTAATTGTCGTATGGAGAAGTTTTGTAAATGTGTCGCATTATCCATTATGTTATTATCTGCATTTTGGCAATGTGTAGGATGGAAAATAAATACGATAAATTACACAGATTTGCTCAAATTATTATTTTGTTTTTCATTCCAGTAATTAGGGAAATCAAATAAACGGTTATTTTGCAAAATAAAAAAAAATATCTAAAATTATCTTTTCATAAATTAAAAGCAGACCTAATATATGCAGCTTATATTAGCTGTTTACTACAAAAGTCTTTTTTGCTCAAAAATTTAAAAAAAAAAAACTACAAAATATATATTCTATCAGATGTGTCAACTGAAATTTTTTCGTGTGCACCATAAATACATTCATCATATTATCCAAATATACACTGGTCATCAAAATTTAATGGCAATGAGAAAAAATATGCTTCGTTAGTTAATTTTGCAACCAAATCCACTGTTTTATTTATTTCTGTTAATTAATTACTGTTGAATACAAAACTGCACTTCCACACATGCGTTAGCGTCAGAAATATGTAAATTATATTTGTGTCAATGTGGTGCGCAATGGACGTACTTTGGAATTGTGGTCTGTAGTGCTTTTTAAAGTAAATGCGGTATCTAAGAGTGATTAGTATTCATTAGTTATGGTACAAAGCGCTCATTTAAAGGAAGATCAAAATTGATAGATTCGAGGAAGATCAAAAGCAAACGGAAATCACCTAAGATTTAAATATCCCTCACAATGTCACATCAAGGGCTTCAAACTGCGATTTATAAGCTTAAGAACCGTTGACAGACAGCCTGTTTTGCAGTTGTTTAATAGAAACTGCGTCCGGAGACCGTTTCATTGCCGATTCCTAAAACAGGCAAAGCGACTGCAAAAGATTTATTTCAGACATTCAGGCTGCCACAGGAACTCAAAATTGACGTTCTACTGCTGCACGAAGGCTTTACAAGGGTGTATTCTATGCGAGAAAATCAATTGTTTGTGTCCAACACACACCAGCTTCCAAGGGTCTCTTTTAAACTGTTGTCGTCGTCATGTACAATGGAATCAAGACGACTGTGCTCAAACGGTCTATTCACAGTTAAGGGAAGGTAAATTTCGTATTCTTTCCGGCTTCCAGATCAAAATATGTCTAGAATCAATGATCAGAATATCTCTGAATTCGTAAGTACACATTTCTCGAGTCCCGTCTTCTTGGTTTTATTAAACATGATGATGGCAACAGTTTAAACAGGACAATTTGTAAGCTAGAGATAATTAAACACAAACTATTTGTCTTTCCGCATACAGCTATATACTTGCAGTTCAAAAACGAAGCACTACGCTATAGATCACATTTAAAATTTTATTTTTAAACTTTAACTGCATGTTTTAATGACATTTGTGAGCATAACAATAAAAAGGATTCGTGTACTTATTTTGTATGAAATAAGATTAAGGTTTAGAATAAAAACGTAATTAATATACAATAGTAATAAAATATTAATATGAAAAGGCAATTGGAAGCAGCAGTATTTTGTAATTTGAAATGGAATTTAACCCTCTCCACTTGAGAGATGACTGTTACTCACCACTACTGCTGTCAGTGTCCCTCGTAAATCGGGACACTAAACGCTTTGGACACCACTAATATCTTACAGTTTATTTCTCCATCCTTTATCACATATTATTTGGACATTTGATAAAACGAAAAAAATTAGTTTAACCCTTTAACGTTCATTGGTTTCGCCACGAAACCACAAAATTTTAATTCCGATACGCAACACTGACACCAGTATTTTTATCTAAAAATATCCCTTTTACTTTGTATGTGAGAAATCACGTTTTCTTATTTAGAAATATATTTGTTCTTAATTACCGGTGTCATTCATTCATTTCGACATCTTAGCAATGAAAATGCTATGATCGTTGAAGGGTTAAAATACTAGAGTCCAGAGCATTTGAAGCTTCCATTTACACGGGACGCTAGTCGTCAGTGAGAAACGATCTGTGGAGTGCAAAGGGTTAATATATTTGGCTTTAAATCTAATTTTTGCTTTATCAACACAAAGCACTTTAAATTCAAAATAACGTCAAAATTTAATCTACTGATTTTAATGCTTTTATTTTAACAAAAATGCTTGATGTCTTAATTTTTCTTACTCCCTCCCATCCCCTTGTCGCCAATTGTAATAATTTCACCCCCCCCCCTCCAAGGCTGACTTTATTTTCCCCACACTGAAAAAATATCAAATTATTGTTATGCTTAAATTAAGTTTTAAATTAAGATTAAATAATTTCATTATAAATATAATAAAAAATAATCATTGTAAGGTTTTTAACACTTTAATAATATAAAATTTTATAAGCGAGCAATTTTAAGAGGTTATCACTTTTTGAAATTAACATGTTAGTTTTTATACGCTGTTAACTTTTTTTTCGGTAAGTGACTGTACTTGTAACAGCATAGTTGTTATAGAGACTGGTGAGTTTAGAGTTCCATCGACTTTATTGCATTTAAGAAAATTATCCTTATGACTAGATAATATTTATGTGATATTGGTATAATTTTAGATATATTTTTAGCGATATTTTATTATCAAATATTTATAAATACAACTCAATTCAGATTCATATATTTTGAGGTGAGTATATTTTTGCAGAGGCATGGAATATGTACTATTATTTTGATAAAAACTATTATGCAAAATATTTCATAAAACTTTTAAGATTTAGTTAGTACGGAAGTCACAAATTTTTTGTTATATAAATAGCGCCATCTGTTTTAAAGTATTCAATTTTTCTTTTAAACGCAAAACATACTTTTGCATGTTCTGTGCTAAATAAAAACCACAATGGTTTTATATATTTTACACAGCTTGTAGAGCACTTCGGAGACGTGTACTTTAATTATGTCAACAAGAATATTCCCAGTAAACTATTTAATGTAGCATTCGTATTACTTTTAAAAAAATGTTTAAAAAAATGTTTTTTGCTACATCTATACTAAGTTGGAGCTTCGGATAATGAATTAGTGCAGTACATGGTAACCTAATTCTCCTAGCCTACAGTAAGAATTAGTAAATTGTATAACATTACAGCTCATAAAATCCACATAAAGAGGCAGAACCAATAGCATGACTCAGAAAAGTAATCAGATCACTGCTTTTTACTATAAAGACCCATATCACATATTATAGAATATTAAAATCACTAAAAGTAATAATAAAAACTTTAAAAACTCTTTAAATTCTGGTAGTAGCGTCTAGACCCCGCCGGCCGCAAACTTTGGCTCTTATCACAAATGCACCCAAGAAATTCCCCATGCTGCCGATAATTTCCCTTTTTTAAACGGAAGATATGGTTTCTTGAATCCAATGTTTATTTATTTATTTATTTATTTAAATGGGGGCGTAGCGCTCATACACGCGTTAGTGATTCCGGTGTTGATGAATTTCGTACATTTTAGCGATTCCTGCACAGCGAGTTTCCTGGATCCAGTGATGTTTTTTCTTTGGTTTAATGGGCGCGCAGCGCTCATACACGCGTTAGTGATTGCGGCATTGACGAATTTCGTACATTTTACTGATTCCTGCACAGCGAGTTTCGTGGATCCAGTGATGTTTTTTTTGTTTAAATGGGAGCGCAGCGCTCATACACGCCTTATTGATTGCGGGGTTGGCGAGTTTCGTGCATTTTAGTGTTTCCTGCACAGCAAGATTCGGGGATTCAGCGATGTTTGTCTGTCTGTATGTCTGTTGTTTTGTTTGTCTGTCTGTTTATTTGTTGATTTGTTTGTTTATTTGTCTGTCTATCTGTGTGTTTGTCGGTTTGTTTGTTCGTCTGTCTGTTTGTTAGTCTGTTTGTTTGTTTTTGTATGTCTGTCTGTTTGCTTGTTCGTTTGGTTGTTCGTCTGTCTCTTTGTTTGTATGTATGTTTGTTTGTTTTTGTCTGTCTATCTGTTTGTTTGTTGGTTTGTTTGTTTGTTTGTTCGTTTGTCGGTTTGTTTGTTTGTCGGTTTATTTATTTGTGTGTTTGTCGGTTTGTTTGTTTTCACGTCTGTTTGTTTGTTTGTCAGTGTGTTTGTTTGTTTGTTTGTTTGTCGGTTTGTTCGTTTTTACGTCTGTTTGTTTGTTTGTCTGTTTGTCTTTTAGCTTGTCAGTTTGTTTTTTTCTTTGTCTGTTTGACTGTTTGTTTTTTTATTTGTCTGTTTGTCAGTTTGTTTGTTTTTCTGTCTGTTTGTTTGTATGTTTGTACATTTGTTTTTCGGTTTGTTTATTTGTCTCGCTGCCTGTTTGTTTGTTTATTTGTAGTATCGTCAAAAAACGGAAATCAAGAAACCATATCGTCATGAAACCATACCTTCCGTTTAAAAAAGGGAAATTATTGGCAGCATGGGGAATTTCTTAGGTGCATTTGTGATAAGAGCCAAAGTTTGGGGCGGGGTCTAGACGCTAGTAGTTCTGGCGAAGTCTGGAAAAATTCAACTATAAAGTTCATTATCCAATCGCAAAAGAGCAAATCCATTATTCAAATTATGGATTGTAAAAAACCGAGAAATTATGAAAGGATACAACTGCAAAATTAAACTGGTATATTTTTAATATGAAGTTGAAAAAATGAAGAAATTCTGAAAAAATTTGAAAGAATTCAAGTATAAATTTCACTAGCCAGTGGCAAAAGAGCAAACCGATTAATCAAATTATGACTTATAAAGTAGCCGAGAAAATATGAAAGGCTGCAACTGTAAATTTAAACTCGTATGTTTTCAAGATAAATCTACGATGAAGAATTTTTTTTATTGTGGTTCGATTTAAATTTTTATTTAATTTCTCGTCTTAGATTGCAAATAAAGTTGAATCCTCACTGTTTATCATCTCTGAATGGTTTACACACTGTGTACAGCATTCCAAAGCATGTTCAATAAAAAAACTATAATATTTAATTCTATTTATACGAATTTATACAGTTAAAAATATCAAAATTGTCTTGTAAACAAATGCAACATGCAACACTGCATGATTCATTGTTTACTTAATCACTCTTCATTAAGGTAATTACACAAAGAGCATTATGAGTATGATTATTTGCAGTGTGTGTCGCTGGACAAAATGTTTTAGACACATTGTATTCAGAAACTTTACGTGTAAACGAGAATTGAATTAAAATTAGAAATAATTGTAACAAATGTATCTATCCTCTAAGAGAGCTGTTCGAAAAATATAAAAAAATGATGTTATTTAGTATCGCGTTTACTTTTGTTAATGACTTCCTGTTTAGATGATGAGTAATTAAAAATGCATTATAATGTACTTTAGTATTTGTATTAATTAGTTTGTGTCTATTATTTTTAGCATTTAATGATTATTTTAATTAATAAAGGTATTAATAATTAGGATAATTTGATCCCGGCGAAATACGTTTCAAAACAGACATACAGTCGAGTCTCTCTATTAAGCGAATTTCTTTATTTAACGAACTTTTGATAGGAACGGTTAATTATTTTCATGATAACACTAAAAATAATCTCCATATAGCGAAATATATACCTCCATTTAACAAATTTTTTTGAAAAATGTTCTTTCACATGTTTCAAAAAAGCTTCAAATTATTTGTAGAATAAATTTTTTTCGATGATTTTTGGTTTGTATTTCATAGCTACATTCCTCTACCGTATTCCTTATGTCTAAAAAACGCATTCAGCTCCCCCCCCCCCAAAAAAAAAATATTTTTTGCATGGTTACACTTGACTTTGTTTTAGCCAAGATGAGCATGCGTTCTTGGAAAAGATTGAAACATTTGCTTGCTACTGGAGCGATTTGCAATAATCACAAAGCATCCTAAAAGATCCTATATTCCACTGCTATCTTGAAAATGTTTGTTTCTTACTTTGGATAGTTAGGCAGGAATAAGGAAGTGATAAGGGAGCAAATGCAGAAAAAGGTCGTTTTTTGATCAGGTTTTCATCTATATAAAATCATTTTCATTACTTTAGAGTGGATGTTTGTTGTTTGGGGCAACTCTGAGCTTTTTTTGTTGTGAGAGATCATTTGAAAGGAGAATTGTTACTAAATGTCATCTATGTTGGTGTTATCTTCTACTGCGTTTGCACAAAATCGCTTTTAGGATAAGCATAACTCTTTCTGATAAAGTCAAGAATTTTGAAGATAAACAATAAGACACTGGGAAAAAAAGGAAGTGGAGAAAATGTTTCAGATTCTGGAAAAATTCAATTAAATATTTCAAAACTTAAACAATTCTATTTCAAAATGTAAACATCAAATGAAAATTTTTTGCCCTTCTCTATTCAACGAATTTTTCTATATAACGATTTTTTTCACTGAACGATGGATTTCGTTATATAGAGACTCCACTGTATTATTAAAATAAGTTCCTAGTATAAACATAATATTAAATTAATTAATACACATTAAATACATTTTCTTGTTCAAACTGTGTGTTTAATCAACGTCACCTAGATTTCAAAAAACCGTGACACGCTTTTTGTGACGTCACTAACCATCAAACTAAAAAGGCAAAACTAAGAAAGGGGGGGATCAAATAAATTACATGTTTCGATTTTGTTGGATCGTAGAATTATTAATAATTATTCAGTAATAATAATTAATAATTTCACGAGTCAACGAACTGGAAGCATGACAGTTATTGCATTTTTTTCTTTGTTTTCTTTTCTTAATGTGTCGTTTCCTGACAGAAATATACTGTTATGATTGATATATTTCAAAAGAACATTATTTGAAATAATTTTTCTTACTCTGTCTGTCAAAAACTGCAAAACATCAATATAATTTGGATTTCATTTTTCCTTTTCACGCTAATAAGTGATAATGAACATTAGAACTACGATGAAAATCAAAATGCTAAGTACACACTTACTCTATTTATGTTACACCCTTTTCTTTTAATCGTATTATATCATTATGACTCGAATGTCATTTGGGTATTAACTTTGTATTTTAAGCTAATTATATTCACATTTCTCCCCTAATGAGCCACTTAATGCTATTTAGAGCACAATTCTTTAAGCAATCTTCAAATTAAATAACCTGCGTGATTGATGGAAAAACACGTAACTAGAATAGTTACTCAAATACTCCTATTTTTTTCAAAACGTTACAAAAGGTCAAACGTATTTTTAAATAAGTGCTTGCACTTGAAGTATTCAATCAATAAAGGTATGTAAAAAATCATTATTTTATGTAAAGTATTTAAATGTAAATACTTAAAGACATTTTCAAGTGTTTTATTTTGTTTTTTTATTTTCACCCTTGAAGATATGTATTGAATATTTCAAATTTTCATCCTTTCAACAGTGTACAACTTTCTTGCTCAACCTTTTTTATTTGTTCAGAGGCCTGAGAACATTATATTTTCTATTAAGGTTATCTGTAGCATTAAAGGCAATAATTTTAAACAAGAAAGAAAACAAAATGATGCTTGAAGCATAGATTATGAAAATCTTTTCAGAATAACGGAATAGAATAACATTTGTAAGATTAAAAGAACTATGTAATGGTTCAGAATAATGCAATACCATTTAATTTTTACCATTTAATAAGTTGAAAATAGATGTTAAATTAAACCACGTGGCAATGCATAACATATTTCAATGCATAATGTATTCGAAGAAAATGCTATAATATGATATTATTACATTTTTTAGAACTTTTATATCAAATAAATATAGACTGAAAAATTTATAAAATCCATTAAATACAATGATTACGCCTCTCAAAAACAAAGCATAAACTAAATTTTAAATCAGAAGTTAAATAAATCGTTACTTACGTACTATTAATAATAATTTGCTACAAGAAAATGTATGCATATGTACACTTTCTATCTTCTTAAAACAAAGTTTACAACATTAATTAGAAATTATAAATAACTTTATGTTAAAAAAAAACTCCTTCAAATAGTTTATTGCTAGAATCGTTAAATCTCCTTTATAAGCAGTACCTGACTTTATATTTTGCAACGAGATAAAATCATTGTTAAAGATAGTAAATCAATATCAAACTGTGGAAATATAATATGCATTAAAATGAATCAATCATTCAAACAACATCTGCGTAATTTTAATTATTATTTGAATATTCATATCATGAATTGAAATCTTCCTACACGCTTCATTTATTAAACATATGGGCATAATATTACAGTTAAAATGCGTACATTCATATCTCATACGCATGATATGATAACAGCAGTATATTCACTGTAAGAAAATATATGAAATATCATTAAATTTGTTATGGGAGGATGATTAATACTATTTTGAAATATAGCTCGTTCCTCGTAAAATTAACATTAAATGTTATTATGCAAGGAAGCAACGGATTCCAATTATTGACTTACAGAAAACTTCTGTATTAACTTGCAGATAATTTTTGAGTAGAAAATTACAAATTTATTACATTCTACTTATAAATGCATAATAATTAGTGCAAATTCTGAACTTAAAGTACAATTTGAATTTGAAATATTTTATATTCATCTCTATTATATAGCAAAAATAAGTCTTGCGTAATGCTGATGTCATTTTGCGAATGACGTCAAAATGATGAAAATAATTCACAGTAAAATGATGATGTTTTAAAAATCTATGTTTCTCGCATACAGAAAGACGATTACAAACGATAAATAATTACAAATAAAATAATTCAATATATTGTTTCACCATAGTTAAAATAATAAAATGTAAGACACAAAAGTAAGACATATATTCGTACTACTCTGAAATCTGAAATCTTTGGACTAAAATAGTCTAGCGATCTTCGACGGTTTCATTGCCTGGTTATTTGTAACATAAGGGCAAAGTAAAACTATCGATTTTAATAAATTTTAAAATTTTATTTGAATACATAATTCAGACATGCCAACCTCCGGCTTTTTAAAAACCAAACAATTATACTTCTAACCAGAAATTTTTTGAGTCAACGACATTAAGTAAATTTCGAATTACCCTCTGAGTTAATACTAGACACTTCTAATTAAATAAATTTTCTGGTTCAAAGTACGTTTTCATGAATTAACAAAAGCCGGAGGTTGGCAACTTTGATAATTGCTATTTTTCAAGTAAAAATCATTGCTTGTATCTCACTATTAAAAAACAAAACTAACTGTTACAGCCACTGTAAATGATTTTTTTGACATCGGGGGCTTTTCATTTTTAATATTAAGAATATTAATAGAACTAACTATAATATTTAATATTAAGAATAATACAAAAGTATGAAAATTGGTAGTATTATAGAGAAATATTTTATAAATATGCTGATATAGATTGTTTTTAAATCTATTATATATTTTAAGAGAAATTTAATGTTAAATATGATCAGAATTGTTCTATTCCGTAAAAAGTTTTATATGAGCAAACATTGTACGTAGGCAATGACATACTTTTTCTAATGACATACTTTAGAAGCCCACAGTATGCAGAATCTATTTACTTTTTTATTTTGAATATTTGTTTAGGGTTTATTTCCATTTTAAATTAAAATTTTCAGTATTTCGAAACATATTTTTTTATCTTGATAGATTGATTATTCTTGGAGCTTAGGCTCGATGGTTCGATTTTCAGTTTTGCTGTGCTTGATGGCTTTGTACTATCGATGTTCCAAAATGTCTAATACGCTTCTCTATAAAAGAATTCTTTCATTGTACTTTACATCCGCAGATGAGAATTTGTTTGTTGTGAGTACTTGTTTTTATTGTACTTTGTATTTATTTTTTACATATTTAAGAACATTTTAGAGTATTTTAAATGATTGCCAATTGCAAAAACAGCACAAAGAATAATGTTTCTTTCACTTAAGAATTTACAGTCGACGCTCGTTAATTCGAAATCGGATAAATCGAATCTTCACTTAATTCGAACAAAACATGAAGTCCCGAAATTTTCAATAGCAGAATAACGTTAAAAATTTTTCATTTATTCGAATTCCTTTTCTCTGACTTCGTTTAATTCGAACTTACAAAGTTCTGATTTTTCATTTTTCCTTAATTTCTCCCGGTCTTCAGATCCTTGAAATATATTTGTTTTTTTTATTCATTTTTGTCAGAATTGTTCTGAACAAATATGCTTATAGTCCCATGAATTTCAAATCTGCTTTTTTAGTGCCCTGCCTGTCCATCAATGACATCTCCACCGCATCTTTGTTTGCGCTTGTTCCTGATCTCTTAATTAGTTTATGTATTTATATCTTTTAACTTAATACTAAGTCATATTCTAATGATAACATCACTAAAATAAAAATAAACATAACATTAATTTTTTTGTAATATTATTCCTTTAAACATGTTTTCGTCTCATACTTTCCATAATTCGAACTCTGGATAATTCGAAAATTTTTTGTGGTCCCGACGAGTTTGAATACACGAGAGCGAACTGTATTTATATGTGATTATAATAAACAGAAAATAAATCTTCAAATTAGAATTAAATGATTACGTTTTAAAAAGAAGAAAATATTGAATATTATGTCAATAAAGCTATACGTGCTGCTGAATTTTAAAATAAGAAATTCATTATTATGCCTTAAGAGCCGTAAATGGAGGAAATTACGTCCTATTTAAAATGACCATATAATAATACTGCCAAAAAACTTAAATTTAAAAATATATTTACACGATACAATTATTTCTAATCTCTGAATGATCTTTTAACCTATTTTGCCAGTTTTGCAGAAGTGCAAATAAAAATATTTTATTTTTCTGGAAACAAAAGTGTTTTCTCGTGAATATTAAATAGAAAAAGAAAAACTTTAAAATAATAAATTCAAGCATAAAATAAATTAATAAATCATAAATAAATCACCAATTATAATTTAATAAATCATAATTGTCGATAGTTCATTATTAAATACTCATAATCTCATAAAAAAATCATATTTAAAAAACTCATTGGATTATAATTTATTTACCTTAATCACAACTTAGCCACTGATGGCTACGTTCTTTACAAAAACATTCTCAGAACTCGTATAAAACAAACGCAGACGATAAAAACCATTGCCAAAATTGCAAAGCATAAATACGACCGTACACGGGAGAATTATTTCACATTTCTGGATGATCTTTTGAACTATTTTGCCAATTTTAAAGCAGTGCAAATAAAAATATTTCATTTTTCCGAAAACAAAAATATTTTCTCGTGAATATTAAAAAAAAGAAAACTTTAAAATAATAAATTCATTAATATGCATTAAAAGCAGTAAAAAAGACAAATTACGCCCATTTGAAATAGCCAAAGTATATTATTGCAAAACATTTAAAATTTTAAAATATGTTTACACAATACATTTATTTGATATTTTGAAATAATCTTTTTAACTATTTTTGTGAATTCTAATACAGAACAAATAATTTTTTTTTTCCTTTTTAACAATATGATTTGCCAAATTTAAGCATGCCAACGGATGTATCATATTTCAGGAACATTTGTATAAACCAGTTTTTCCATGTAGTTGTTTCAATCTTTTTTTTTTTTAGCAAATAGTTTCTGAAACTATTAGAGACGTTTCCGGTGTAATGTTTCTTGATTCATAAATGTGTTTTTTGCTATACACAAGACACATATACATACATATACAATATTTTTAAGCAATTACTTACACGGTAACCGTGCACTGCGCTAAACACAAAATTGGTGTTTTATTTTCGATTTTTATATTGGTAGCAATATTTATTTGTGCAAAGATAATTTTTTTGCAAAATTTATACGATTAAAGATTTAATTTGCTGTTAACATTTCAAAGCTTAACATTTAAGAGTTTAATTTAATTTAATTCTTGTTTTTCTAACATTATAAAATTCTAAAAAAATAACCTTACTAAAATAGTAAATATGCAGCATGCTCTGAGACATTTGGTTTAAATAAAACTTGGCAACTATTCGACACTGACCTTGTATTGTTAAATATATTTTATCTTATATAGATCTGTAAAAGTATGATAAATTACATATGTGTAGCAAAATACTTAAGGAAATGTGAGAATTACAATACAATATTTAATGTTATATTCCAGAATAGTTGAAATGTGTTTATAAATTGGGTTTGCCTGTACGAAAGTTCTGTATTTTAAAGTATATTGACCAGGTTCTTTTTAGAATGCATTCACTGAAGTTGTAGGCTGTGATCATTTTTTAAGAAACTAGATGCTTTAAGAAATTTATTTATTTGCAGTAAAATTATAAATTTAAAATTTTCATACAGAAAAGCTAGGGATGATGCCTGAACGTATTATTAAGAAAACAGTTTTCACATGATTGCCTCGTGAAGCGAGAGGGAGACAATTGATTCCTCACACAATAATTCACACATTGGCATCACACAATTGACGTCAAAAAGCATATGAAAAATGACTGATATCATCTACGCAAAATTGTCTGTTACGCTTTAAAAATTAAAAGGATTTTGAATTTAATAGCAGGGCAACCAGAAAATAGCAGTCCTAAAAATACGCCAAAAAAGGAATTCGCCTGCCAATTCGTACGTTAGGAGCATAGTTTGAGAAAATGTTCTCAAAAGACATAACAACCATTATGTACATGAAGCGACTCTTATGCAACGAATAAGTTAGACTTAAAATTACGCAGAGAGGAAAATGAAATTTCACTGACCGCAAACACATTCGATCTTTATTCTTTTTTTTTATTTGTTTCTAGTTAGGGTGAAATACGCATCTTAATGAATTCTCTTTATTTGACAGCCGTTTTTCAGTAATAAGGCAGATGCTAGATGTTTTTCTTTCTTTTCTTTTTGAATGACAGATATTGTGGGATCGAAATGAAACGTTAAGATAAAATAGATATTAATTAAAGATTAGTTTTAACTGTAATTTAGAAAAATGTAAAATTTAAGAATACTATATGTGATTCTACATCACATTGCCTATCTGTCTATCTGTCTGACTGCCCATGTTCAAACTCGCATAAATATTCGTTTAGGATATAAGTTTAAAATAAAAGTTTTGCAGTGGCACACAAAAGCATTCGTCCGTATAAGAAAATGTTCAATAATTAAACTATTTAAGCCTACAAACTATAAATGATGGAAGTTCATTTTTACTTGTGGTATGCTATACGAAACTAAACGAATTTTTAATTATTGTTTCGTGTACATTGGTCCTATACATGGTCGCACAAAAGCTCTTAATAGCACCCGTTTTTTTTGGCTAAAAATGATGAACTGAAATTTTCAACTGTGTTGTATGTTTAACTAAACTACAACACACTAGGTAGTATAGGTTGTGATTCCCAAAATTTTAAAGGAGTCACTGGCTCTCAAACACAAATATTTCAATCACCAGCAGTGCTTATTTTCTAAGAAAAATTAAGAAAGAACGCAAAACAACGGAGAAACAACACGAATTTCTTTAAACGATCGCTGAAGAAAAACCAATATTATAAAATGATCGCAAAAAATGAAGCTACTTTCATCAAAGAATCTCTGAAAAACACGGTTTCAGTCAAATGATTGGGAGTATAATGCGATTTTCCTCTTACAGTATCACGAAGAAAACGTAAAATTCGCCACAAGATGGCGGTTTAGACGCCGAAAATTAGTCACCAAGTCAAAAAATTTAGTTGCCACGTGGCGGCTGGTGACCATGAATCTGCACCTTTCCTATGTAATATGCATATATATCTGTAAATTATATACAGAGTTATGTAAAAATCTTATATTTTAACGGCTATTCATGGTAATATCTGAAATCAGGGTTTTAAATGATTTATTAGTTTTCCAAATTGTTTATTTATTCATCACAATACTAAGATGAAAATCATAGTATAGATGTTGTAGTTGCCAATTGTTTATTTATTCATCACAATACTAAGATGAAAATCATAGAATCATCAATATACTAAGATGAAAATCTTAGTAAACAGTGAAGTTTTGTTATAATATTCTGAATACATTGAAAAATGTTTCATAATCTTTGTCGTATACATGATTGATTTTTCGTTTTGCTTTATAATTAATATTTCTACTATGCAATATTTCTATATGTTTCTGCCACAAATATTACATTTTATGTCTTTTATCTTTCTCAAAATGTATAAATAACTGAAAATCAAAATGTAAAAACCAAACGTATGGCACAAAAATAAAATTTTGTAATTAATGTTACCAATCAAGCGGATTTTGAATTCAGCTTTACTAGGTATCTGCATTACATAAATTCTGCTGATAGGCACTGGCCATCATGAAATATGCATGAGTTGCACATCGACGTAATCTGCATTAATCTGATACTCAAATTCGTGATACAGAGCCAAACTAATCAGGCATATGGTTATAAACAGATAATAGAGATACGGAATATAGAGATTGAAGTTATTTAATTAATTTACACTCAATAAATAATTCTACTTTGACAGTATTATAAATTAAAACAATTTCATAAACATTATTACTTAAGTATGCATAGCGTAAATCAATCGGATGCTAATTTTATATGTGTATCCGTGATGTAGGGTTTAAGTTTTATCATACTGAACATTATAACTGATTTATAGCCATTGAACTAAACAAATTTTCTCGTACTTAAAGCATTACATTAGCAGTAAAACATTAACAGTATGTAATTTCATAATATAAACATTAAAAAGCTCATCATTTTAATTGAGAGGCAACAAAAATTATAGTAATATGAATGTTAGAAGTTAAAAGTATTCATTAAAAGTATAAATTGAGATTAAACTTCCGTAGAGAAAATTATTTACTGCCATTCCAGTTATTTTAAAATATTATTTTTTACACAAATTTAATCCGAAACACTCATACTTCTACTATTGTCAAGATGTGAATTTAAAATGAAAGCGAAGTTTGTATACAAAGTGACATATTAAAATAAATAAATTGACAGTTAAATACTTTTCTCCACATAAATTCAAACAAATACCCTGTATTTTTACCTTTTCCTCCTATTTCAAACAAAGTGATATATTTGAATTAATGAAACGACAATTAATGAAATAATTCTCTGTCAACAAACATAGAATTTTAAGCCGATAGTACTATAAAAAAATGTATAGTTTAACTTGTAACACCTGTATGATTTTTTGTACGCTTTTAAGGTAAAACGGTGAGTTTTTTAAAATTCATATTGCGTAATTTATTTTTATACATTTGGAGCGATCAGATACAAATGCTTATAATATATATCATTATTGCACAAATTGTTGTTCCTTATTCCCTTTAATGAAAACAAAAAAAAAATGCATTTGAGAAGAAATTTTCTTTTTATTTCTATTAGAAAAACGAAAAAATTATATTTGTTTGTGGTACGAATTTTTCCAAACTCATTGAATTTCTACTTATAGATTGTTGCTGTCGTTTCGGAAAAGAATAACAGGTGTGTCCATAGTTGCTAACATTTTAAAAAAGGCTCGACGCATAATATTAATTCCAAGCAAAATAATGGAGACATTTTACTTTTAGATATCTGAAAGGCGAAATAACTTACACTCCGAAATACTTCCATAACATTTTGAATTTAAATCAGGACCACTAATTTTTTGGATAAAAATTCCCGATGTCTATTATTGTTTTTCCTATTGGTCGTAATGTTACGGGATAATTTTCATAGTTTTTGTCATAGAATTACGCTCCCGATTTTCATAAAATTGGAAATGACTCAAGAGAATTCTTGAATGATTATATATATTATATTTCAAACCATTCGGTTAGGTATTTGTCGCTATTTAATGTGGATAGACGGACGGATGGAGACGTTGCTATAGACGCTACGTATTTATATAATTTCGAGTGCACATAAAAACATTGAATACTTATATTAATTTAGTTTAACTGTTTTTTTACTTATTTCGTTTGGATATGTTTTTATTACGGTGTGCGCTATAACCTTTTTAAAGTTTCTCGGATATTGAAAAAAAAATCCTATACGCTTCAGTAATTATTATTTTTTATTTATATTGATGCACTTATTATCATGAGATAATTATTTTCTCATAAAATAACATGCAGAAAGACAAAATAAATATTCCCTAGTCATTAGACATAAATATTTTATAATTAAATATGCGTTGGTGTGAGGAAATGTTTTCTTATAATATATTTCTTTCTATCAGACAAGTAGTGTTTCAAATTATATATGATTAAGTTTTTCTTGAACTCAGTCTGCTTAAGTTATTATAGAACAAACCAAAAACGTATAAATAATGATGCCTCTCGGTACAATTAGAACAATAAAAGTATATTTCCTTTAGGAAAAACAATTGGTTGTGTACAGAGAAATAAATAATGTTACATTTTTATATTCTCAAAAAATAAGAAGATTTTCCATGCATTATGTTTTTATAATTTCCCCCTGAGAAACATTTATGAAGTGTTATTATCAGAAATAAAATCTGGAAAGTGAAGAGTAATGGAGGAATATAAATATTATGTGTTATGACAGGAAGGAATTTAAATATTATTTGCAGTTTTTTATGATTGGTTTACGTCTTAAAGAAATGAAATTTTAATTAGTATTATATCTACTTATAATAAAATGCGTCTGAAGAAATGTGTAGAACGGTTCCAGGTTGTGCCACGCCTATCTGAATTCAACCGTTGCTAGACGCCACGTTAGGTTTAATTGCAACCAGATGCTAAAATGATGCTTTTAAAATTTCTTCTACTTGAAATAATGTTTCTTGAGCATATTTTCATATAAAACATGTATATCAAACCCAATTATAATACATAAAGATAACAGTGGAAGTGGAAATTTTTTTTATTATCTGAGTACGATCGTATTTTACTTATCACTCTAGCACCATCTCTCACAACTTTAGTGCTGCCATCTATGAACTATTTTAGAAGCTTTTTTGGAAATATATTATAAAAGATAAATTTAGTTTTAGATGAATTTAAATTTAGTTTTATTATTATTATTATTTAAATGCTAGCATTTATCCGGTTAATTTTTTTAAATTTTGTTTTCTATTTAATTAAATAAGCTCTTTTTTTCCTCAAGTTGTAATGGATATATAAGATATCATCATGACTGCATTAGTATAACTGAAAATTATTTTTTCACATGGTCTTAAATTAAAACTTTATCTGCTTTGATGCAATGCATGCAAATAAATCAAAATTGCTCTTAAATTAAAATTTGATGATTTTTTTTTTAGTTTATGATATTATATATTCCTTACATTTAAATGGCATTTGATAAAAAATACAAATTTCGTTTTCAATGTAAGCAATTTCGAATGGATATAATCTAAGCTTTAAAAACTGGTAGATTTAATTTAAAATTTTACAAAAGAAACAACAATAATAATAATTTTGGTTTTCATAACTTACGGATTGAATTTTTAAAGTTGCAAGCTGAAGTTTTTAAAAATTGATTTTGATTTAAATCAATGCTTCCTACTATAGAAAATAGCAGTATTTTCTATAAGAAACTACGATTTAAAAAAAAAGTTGTTTTGTGTATATTAACTGCGTATAGATGGCACCAAATCTAAATTTAAAAAGAAAATTCAAAGCTTCATAATCGATGCCTAAAAGCATCGAACTAAGATTCTATCATATACCCACGACTAAAATCGCTACCGAATCATAATAAAGAATGTATTTTAAAATTTTAAAAACTTCAATATTTAATTTAAATGTTTTGTGAAATCTTCAGAAATTGAGTTTTATTTTGCCAATTATTATTATTATTGTAATAAATACTGTTCTTTGTTTTGAAATTAAAATTTGTTCAAAAACTAAATATCAAGTAAAAAAAAAAAAAAAAAAAGAAATCATTTGTATTTGTAGAAATTTATTGCTATTTTTAAAATGTGCTTTTTTTACAATACAAACTCTTCAAAAATAAAATCTGCATTCTGTTTGTTTATATGAAGTATTAAAAAGATGAAATACAAGTGAAAATTCCGTCATTTTTGATGGGGTTATATACTAGTATTAATATATTTTTGTATTAATAAAAATACTTTTACATGGACGTGTGAACATTCATTAATCTTGTAACAGTAACATCAAATTTTTCGAAATATTTCCTTTTATTTTGTTGACAAAATATAATTCAACAAGTTGAATACCATTGTATTCAACTCACATAAAATATTTCTAATTTGTAACAAATTATATATCATACTTCTCTTGTATTAAATCTAACCTTTGTTACTCTACTAAATAGCGGTCAGAAAACAACATTTTAATTTATTATATATCCAAGGAATATAAATTTTGTTGGAAATTAGATATATATTTTTTTACTTCCTTGATATTCTTGGAAAATCTTTTTATGTTCACATTCTATATCAACAAAAATTAACTGCAACCAAACTGGAAGAAATAAATAGAATCTTGGTTGAAAATCGGCATCAAATTTATCACAAAAAGAAAAAAAAGACATTATTTTTATTGAATGGGTCTTTTCTCTTTTGTTCTTATTTCGTTTGCAATTTTTTTTTTTTTTTTTTTTTTTTTTTTTTTTTTTTTTTTTTGTAGTGTGCGCTTTTGAAATTTTCTCGAATATTTTTAAACATTAATTATTCATTAATTATTTTTATAATATTTATATTGATATACTTATTACCACGTAATAATTTTCGTATAAATAATTGTCCGTAAAGACAAACTAAATATTCCCAGATTATTCGATGAAGAATATTTCATCATTAAATAAACGAATGGTCTGAAGACTTGCTTTCTTATAATGTACTTCTTTTTGCCAGAAAAAGTAGTGTTTCTCATTATATATGAATTAGTTTTTCTTGAGTTTCGCTCTGCTTAAGTTATTATAGAGCAAACGAAAAACGTATAAATAATGATGTCTCTCGGTATATTTAGAAACAATATAAGTATATTTTCTTTGGGAAAAACTGTTGATTACTTTCAGAGAAATAAACAATGTAATAATTTATATATTCCCAAAAAATAAGATGATTATCCATAAATTTTGTTTTATTGAAAATTTCCCTTGAAAAACATTTTAGCAAATGTTATTATCAGAAGTAAAATCTGGCAAATGAAAAGTAAGGGTGGAATATAAATGGTATGTATTATAACAGAAAGGAACTTAAATAATATTTACAGTTTTTTCTGATTGGTATACGTGTACAAAATTTTATTGTACTATAAATAAAACCGGAGATATAGTGATTTGAAAAGTTTTTGAGAGCTAAAAATAAACGCGAAAATGCAAAACGTTTTTTTCATACAAAAAATTCCAATAATCTTTTCTAGAAAAAACATTAAGCTCAGAATGAATGAAAGGCCAGTAAAATACATTTAGAACGATTAAAGTACATGTTCTTTAGGAAAAATTTTTGAAAGTGAGCAGACATAAACAATGTAATACTTTTATATTCCCCCAAAATAAGAATATTATCCGAGCATTTGTTTTAATGAAAATTTCCGCACGAAACATTTTAGCAAATTTTATTATCAGAAAAAAATCTGGAAAATGAAAAGTAATAATGGAATAAAAATTATATGCTATAACAGGAAGGAATTTTTAAATTATTTGCAGTTTTCCCTGATTGGTTCACGTATTAAAGTTAAGAAAATTTAAATTGGTGTTAAAAATATACATTATAATATATATTTATTTATTAATAAACAGATTTTTACATGGAAGTTTATCCATTTATTACCCTTGTGACTATTACATATATTCTTCAAAAATACTTCCAACTATTTTGTTATTAAGATAAAATTTTATTCAACAAGATAAGTACCATTGTGTTCAATTCATGTAAAATACTTCTAATTTGTAACAAAATGAATTATACTTGTCTTGTAATAAACCAAGATGT
The DNA here is from genome assembly GCA_964019185.1 of Maratus speculifer. NCBI lineage: Eukaryota > Metazoa > Arthropoda > Arachnida > Araneae > Salticidae > Maratus > Maratus speculifer. The sequence continues at coordinate 95,808,071 of OZ025302.1, forward strand.
TATTACTCTTCTGACCCTTTCTGACCACACTCCTTCTGATATATATATATATATATATATATATATATATATATATATATATATATATATATATATATATATATATATATATATATGTATATACATATATATATAGTACATCTTCATTTACATTGAAAAAACTTTTCATGAGTCATATTCTATACCTGCAAAAATTAACTGCAATCAAATGAAAAAAGTCAAATGTTTTCGATTGTTGAAAATTTTGCTAAAATTTATCTAAAAAATGAATAGTTACATTTAGCTGTTTTTTTCTTTTGCTCTTATTTTATTCCGATTTGTTCCTTTTCATTAATTATATATATATATATATATATATATATATATATATATATTGACACATTTATTATCTTTCAATAACTATTTTCATTCAAAAATATTGACCGGAAAAACAAACTAAATATTTCCTAGTTATTCGAAATAAATATTTTATCATTAAATAAGCGATGCTATGAGGAATTGTTTTCTTATAATGTATTCTTTCTATCGGAACAAGCAGTTTTTCCCATTATCGATGATTAAGTTTTTCTTGAATTCAATCTCCTGAAGTTACTATAGATCAAACCAAAAACGTATAAATAATTATGTCTCTCGGTACATTTAGAACAATAAAAGTAGATTTCCTTTAGGAAAAACTTTTGAATGTGTACAGAGAAATAAACAATGTTATACTTTTACATTGCCAAAAAATAAGGTTAAATTATGTATTGTGTTTAAATGAAAATTTCCACTAAAAAGCATTTTAGCAAATGCTGTTATCGGATATAAAATCTAGCAAATGAAGAGAAAGGATGGGATATAAGTATTATGTATTATAACAGAATGGAATTTAAGTATTATTTGCAGTTTTTTCTGATTATACACATGTTAAAGATATGGAAATTTCAATTTGTGTTAAAAAAATACGTATATTAATATGCAGTGTGATTATAATTAATGTCCGAGTTTCAAAACGCTCTAAAAAGCGAACCACTCGTTAGAATGGCGTCAAAATTTAGCAGCGTATTATTGAAGAAGGGGGAAAGTACATGAACCCAAAAAAATTCCAAATTTTAGCAACAGATAACGCTGTAAGCGTCAGAATTTCTACTACAAAGGACAAATCGTAAAACAACGACTAAGGCGTAAGTTACACGATATAAACCAACTGTATTGTTCAGTGTGCATGACTGTTCGCGTGTCATATTATTAGTTACGTATGCCCGCCCACCACGGCAAGGTCGTACCATATCGGATGGGAAAAATTGTTTTTTAATTGTCCTGAGGCCAAAAACCGCATAAAAAGCATCCATCTAACCGGTTTTTAACTGTCCTGAGGCCAAAAACCGCATAAAAAGCACCCATCTAACCGGTTTTTAATTGTCCTGAGGCCAAAAACCGCATAAAAAGCATCCAACCAATCGGTTTTTAAGTTTGGCGAGACTGGCGCAAAACATGTTCAATATGCTGTCCGCCGTTGTGGGTAGCAAGATTAAATCGGGAAACAGCATGTTCCACAACCGATCGAAGTGTATCCGGGGTCAAGTTCAGAATGTGTTGCGCAATGCGCGTCTTTAATTCAGCTACGTTGGCAATCGGAGTACTGAACACAATATCTTTCAGATAACCCACAGCCAGAAATCACACGGATTAAGATCAGGTGATCGGGCCGGCCAGGCTGAAGGGAAATGACGACTGATAATTCTAGCATTTCCGAAATGCCGCCTCAACAACTGCTTCACTCGATTTGCAATGTGCAGAGGAGCGCCATCTTGCATAAAAATGATACTATCCAGACATTCACGCTGTTGCAGAGCTGGAATGACGTCATTACGCAAAAGAGACTCATAGCGCTGGCCATTTACGGTAACGGTAACAGGACCTAAAGCACCCGTCTCCTCGAAAAAATACGGCCCTATGATAAATGATGCCGTAAATCCGCACAACACAATGACCTTTGCAGGATGAAGTGGTACTGGATTCGTTGCGAGTGGATTTTCTGTTGCCCATATTCGGCAATTCTGTGTATTGACATACCCCGTCAGGTGGAAATGGGCTTCGTCTGTCCACAGAATTTTCCACGGCCAATCATTGTCCACTTCCATGCGAGCGAGAAATTCTAAAGCAAAACGCTCTCTTGCTGGCAGGTCAGAAGGGAATAACTCCTGCACATGTCAAATTTTATATGGATAGCATTGCAGGATGTTTCGTAGAATGTTATGTACCGTGCTCACAGGCCTGTTCAATGTTCGGGCAATTCTCCGTGCACTGCATGGTTGCTCACCACCGCTAGACTCTTCCTGAACTGCTGTGGCCACTTCTTCAACTACCGCCGAATTACATCTTTACCTTTCTCTACCAGACTGCACATCAAACGAACCCGTATTTTCGAATTTTTGCATCATTTTCGCCAGACCTTTGACAGTCATCGGTCCAACGCCTTTTTTCATACCCTTGAGATTCCTGAACTTCTGCAGAGCCACTGGTGCAGAATCACCGCTCTTGTAATAAAGCTTTACAAGCAGAGCACGATCTTTCATTGAGACACTCATGGCCAACGTCTGAGAAGCGAAATGAGGAAACACCGTTTACCCAACGCTTTTACAACACCTGAAATTATCGTGCGCATGCCAGGTATTTTAATTTACATATGCTGACGCTTACAGCGCCATCTGTCACTCAAATTTGGAACTTTTTTTTGGTTCATGTTCTTTCCCCCTTCTTCAATAATACGCTGTTAAATTTTGACGCTATTCTAACGAGTGGTTCGCTTTTTAGAGCGTTTTGAAACTCGGACTTTAATTATAATCACCCTGTATAAATATATTATTATTATTAAAACATACTTTCGCATTGTTATGTGTCCATTTATTACTCTTTTGACCATTACAGGAGATTTTCGGTATTGCTTCACGGATTACAAAACCAAAAACATTTCAAATAAAAAATAAATCAAATTTATCTCGAAAAAATGTTAGTTTTGTTTAACTGTTTTTTTTTTTTTGGGGGGGGGGGCTTAATTAGTTTGAATTTGTTTTTATTGGAGTGAATGGTAACAGGTTTTTTATAATTTATCGAGTATATATTTTTAATATCCTATTGGTTCCATTAGTTCTTTGTTCAATATTTATATTAACGCACATATTATAAAGCAATTATTATTTTTGCATAAAAAGTTATAAAGAAAAAACAAACTAAATATTCCCCATTTATTCTAAATAAATATTTTATCACTAAATAAGTTGTTAGTGTGAGGAAATATTTTCTTGTAATGTACTTTTTATCAGAACAAGTAGTGTTTCCCATTATATATGATTCAGTTTTTCTTGAGTTTAATTTGCTTAAGTTATTATGGAACAAACAAAATACGTATAAATAATGATGTCTCTCGGTACATTTAGAACAACAAAAGTAGATTTCCTTTAAGGAAAACTTTTGATTGTGTAAAGAGAAATAAACAATGTAATATATTTTTATTAAATAAATAAGAAGATTATGCATGCATTGTGTTTAATGAAAATTTCCACAGAAAAAAATATTTCAGAAAGCACTGTTATTGGAAATAAAATCTGACAAATGAAGAACAAGGGTGGAATATAAATATTATGCACAGTAAAAGGATGAAAATTAAATATTATTTGCGTTTTTACTGATTAGTACACGTGTGAAAGATATGGAAATTTAACTTGTTTTAAGAAATATATATTATAATACATAATTTATATTAATTAAACAACATTTACAGAGGCATTACTCTTGTTATCATTACAGCAAATTTTCGAAAATACTTCAGATTATTTTCTTTTTAAAGTAAAATTTAATATAAGTCGTTAAAAACCATTGTGTTCAATTCACATAAAATATTTCTGATTTGTAACAAATTGTATTATTCTTCTCTATGTAACAAATCAAAATGTTATTATTACTCTTCTTACTAAAGGTCGCAAGAACAACAACATTTTGATTTATTATATAGACAAGTAAAATACGTTTTGTTCCATATTATGTGTATAATTTTTACTTCGATTTTCATTCACAGACTTTTTATAAATTACATTCTATTTCAGAAAAAATTAACTGCAACGAAAATAGAAAAAGAATTGGAAATCGGCATCAAATTTATCTCGAAAACATAATAATTAATTTTATTTAACTGTTATTTTTTTCTTTTGCATTTATTTGGTTTGGATTTATTTTTATTGTAGTGAGCTTTTTAAAGTGTTTTGAATATTTTTTAAACATCCTATAAGCTTCATTAATTATTATCTTAAATTTTATATTTATATGTTCATTAATATTTATATTGTCGAGAAAAAGAAACTAAATATTCATCGGTTATACGAAATAAATATTTTATCATTAAATAAGCGTTGTTCTGAGGAATTGTTTTCTTATAATGCACTTCTTTTTATCAGAGCATGCATTTTTTCCCATTATATATGATCATTTTTTTTCTTGTGTTCAATTGCTTAAGTTGTTATCTAACAAACCAAAAACGTATTTAAAATGATATCTCTCGGTGCATCTAGTACAATAAAAGATTTCCTTCAGAAAAGACTTTTGATTGCGTTCAGAGAAATAAACAATGTAATACTTTTATATTCCCAAAAAATAGGATGACTATCCATGAATTCTGTTTTATGGAAAATTCCCCGTGAAAAAACATTTTAGCAACTGTTATTATCAGAAATAAAATTTAGCAAATGAAGAGTAAGGGTGGAATTTAAATGGTATGTAATATAACAGGAAGGAATTTAAATATTTGCAGATTTTTCTGATTGGTACACACGTACAAAATTTTATTGAACTATAAATAAAACCCGAAGTATAGTGTTTTCAAAAGTGTTTGACAGCTGAAAACAAGAGCAAAAATGCATATTTTTTTTCATACAAAAAATTCCAAAATAGTTTTCTAGAGATAAAATTAACAAAAGAAAAGTTAGTGATTTATAAAAGCATTTAACCTCTACACGGAGGCTTGGACAGCATCTATCCTAGTATATATGCTTAGCTGGACAGATGCTGTTCGAGCCCCTTTTAAAGGTTAATTCAGAAGCAAATAACTGTAAATAATTTTAGTAAAGCATAAATATGAACTTTAAATATGTTTAATGGAAAACGCACTTATCAGTGAAAATTCTATACATAAAACAAGACTTCTCGAAAAGATAATGAAATATCACTATGAAATTCCAACAGCAACAAGCATACGCACAAAATCTCAATTTTGTGTTAAATTTTAATGTCAGTTTTTAAAGTTAACTAAACAATCTTAAATTATTTTATTTTGCATTTACTCATAAATGAATGTGATCTACTTATATGGTGATTTTTTTAAATATCTGTGACATGTCAACCACGGATGATTAGCTTATTTTGTATGGAATGACCCTATACTAATGCTAAGTAGTTGTTTATTTTTATTTCATTACGAAAAGTTATTATCTTTTTTTTCCATTAATTTGCAAGGGGAATACCATTACCAAAAAACGGAATAACTAAAATCTGCTCAATTTGTTGAAAAACCTTTGAATAATTCATGAAGTAAGAGAGAGAAGTAAAGAAAACACTTCTTTAAAAACTACTTTTTTATTACTCTGTGAAAAAGGATTTGCCATGAATAGTTAAAATCTTCTGCCCCTTGTTTGTCATACAAATAATTACTTTAAAAAATGCTTCTGTTTTATCATTCACAAGTAATTTTTATCTCATTTTTTAAACTTTGCAATGTAGTTGAAAATTGTTGATGATTTTCTCAAGCTATGTAGGATAATTGCACCATAAAATATAATAAAGAAAATATATACAAAAAAAAGTTGTTCATTGATACACATAAACAGGAAATATTACAAAAAGTTCTACAAATAAGAATTAATGATAAAGCTTAATATCCACTTTTAAAACTCTTTCTCCAATTGTTTTTAGTATAAAGATGATGTTGAAATGCACAAAAGTATATATCAGAAAGCTTTTTTTTTTATCAATTATACTAATGAAAAACTACAGTGAGTGCATCAGAAAAATTTAAAACGAAATAAGCTGTGATGAATGGAAAGTTTGCTTGAAAATCATAGAGTATCACCAGATGAAGTTTTGCAAACAAATACCGAATTAAGACTTTTTTATAATATTAACCCATATTTCTGGTCTATGATAGGATAAATCACCGTTTCAGGATGAAATCAATGATTTCATTCTCGGACCAAGCTTTCAAAATGTTATTATGTGGAACTTTAACTTTTATCTCTCCAAAATTAATGTAGAAACCTTCGTTATCTAAACAGAAACGAGAAAGCGCTTTATTCTGTTTAAACTTTTTATGGTCTCAATGATTTTATTTTTTAAATTCATTTATATAACTTGCGTTTCTTTGTGCCAATGTGAACTATTTTATCATTATTTAATAATCATGCTATAGATATTTCAAATATATCAAACTTTTCATCAAATGGAATTTTGTCAATAAGACTTGGGAGAGGAATTTCCAAATCTTATTACTCATTTTATTGATTATCTTAGTGATAGAATCAGCTTAGCGACAATTTGCATTCGCAAAAACTATAAAACTAATGATAAGTCGTTAAAAAAACCTTATTACTACACTTTTACAGGTCCTCATAAACTAATATTTCAGAAACGTCTAACCACAGCCTTGTAAGCATTGGCCGAGCACGATAGTTGCAGTCTTTGCTGTCGTTTGGTAGAATCTTTCCCCGTTTGTACAACCCTTTGGTTTTAAATACCAAAAATTTCGCAATTATATCCTTAATATTTTGCAATCAAATAACAATAAAGCATACTTTAAGAAAATGTCGATGTTCAATTTCAAAGCACCTCATAATCTTTGAGAAACAAATACAAGTACGATAATCATAATTTTTGTGTCAGGATGTGTGCCAAGTGGACAGAGGACTATTATGACCTATCTGTCGCGAGGGAAAAATGGTCCAGAGACTTAGCAGAATGTATATGCTTATAATGTATTCATTAGATATCATTACACTTTTAAAAATCAGCAACATTTAATGCATAGTCACTCGACCACTTGACCAATAAGAATGCTTTATAATACCTTCAAGTAACGCTTTCTATAAAAGCAGTGCAGTGACAATGCAACGAAAGTTAAATATTTTTAATGGAGTACTTTTTTGAATAAACCTTTATGTCTTGATGTTCCGAGTGGCAATTTTAACAGTATTATGAAACATGTAGTGACTTTCGCATGCCTAGGCGGGCAAATATACCACTGGCTGAGAAAGGTTGTGCTTCTTCTTTCCGCTATAAAACGAAATTGAACACATATGATTTGCCGACTCAACAGTGTTGCCAGTGGACTACTTTTTTTTAATTAAGATTTCTTGATTAGCACCACTTTTTTGAAATGGTAAAATTCCTTTTGTTTTCGCATTTATTAATCCATCATTAAATAAGATGCATTTTAGCATTACGAAAAAGTGGTGCCAATCAAGAATCTGAATTAAAAAAAAGTAGCCCATCTGGCAACGCTGCGACTCAATCAACTGACATTTTTTGCAATCCAACTGCATACGACGGCTTTTATTGCCCAATTGGCTTGGTAGAAATAAATTGATCTCACGTCTTGAACTGCTGTTTCAACCAAATTAGGCCTCAGAATATTACATGATCTGGCACTACGAACAATTATTTAGCCTATTTACACCTGTAGATATTACGGAATCTGACGTCGGGAACGGTTTTCTTGACCAATTAAACAGGCTGACTTGACTTCGTAAAATCCGTCCTAAACAAGAGCTTTCTAAATTGGTGACGAAATGCTTATTTCTTATAAATTTTCTTTCTTTAAAGTCAGGTATACTTCTTGATCTATTAAAAGTGGTTCTGACAAAATTGATAAAATAAGTAAAAGAATCATCAAATTAGGAATTGGAAATAAAATTGTATGATATTTTAAATAGAATTTCTTCTTAATACAGTAAAATACTTTTATATGTATCAAGACATTTTGTTATTATTTGAACTTTAAAATATCTACATACTGTTATTTTTCGCACAATTCTTAAAAATATACAGCATGTGCAATATTTCTAAAAATCATAAACTATCACATTTTTTGGTAAATGTAACATTTTATCTTCAATTTATTTAGTAGAACAATTTTCATTTTGAATGTAAGATAATAGCAGCTTAATCTAAAGTTTAAAACGAAATTGGGAAATATATTTAATATATATTTTGACAATATACATTTAGTTATTTTGCGTTAAAATATTGTACGCAAATTGTAAAACTATGTTTCTAATTTTAAAATGGCAGTTTTTAAAATTTATGTTTATTTTAGAAAGAAGGATTCTCAATTTAAAAAAAGTTATTACATTTAATTTAATCATTACATACGCGTTATTAAAGTAACTGCAGAAATTATTTTATTTCTCCATCTATGCATCTCTTAAATTATTTTATAAGGATACGTAGTATGGCCAGCAGGAAACGCTAAATTCTATTATTGACTCTAGACATAGATTTTAAAAATTCTCAGTGAGATCCGCTAGAGAAACAAAATAAGTAAACATACGAAAAAGTTTAATATGCTTTGACATCCATGAATAAAACATTTTCAGAATATAATCTGGAGAAGTGTATAGGGATATACGTATTTCCAGTAAATTCGAAAACAATTTTCTTCTATAAACTTCTGCAAGTGTATTTAGAGAAAAATATTTCGATAAAATGTTTTAAACATATGATTTTTAGTATAATTAATGTATTTTGGAATTGTAAGTTTTAGTATTATTAGGTGTTAAATAACTCTAAACATTTTTATGTATTATGAATAGTTAAAAATAACTGTAAAATAGTTATTGGTGTATTACTAATTCCTATTGCAAGTAAAAAATAGCTGTATGTGTCAATCCCAAACTTCCCTTTTCTTTCAGGTTAATACTTATTGTAAAAATGAAACATAACAGAGCCACCAGTTAGATGATTTATACCAAAATCTAATCAGGAACAAGTTAAGGGAAAGTTCTAACTGCGTCTGAAGTTTGATGAAAAACTGATCATTATTTGTTGAGAAAGAACCATTGCTGATATAGTGTAAAAATCAGGATAAAAGTGACAGCTGTTAATGATTTACTCCAAAAACTAAACAGCATTAATTTATATCAGAAACTGAACTTCGAGGAAAATTCATGCATTAGTTCTTAAGATAGAGATATTGCGATAATCATAAATAGCAATCTTAGCAAGCTTCTTATCAATATTCATCCTTTGCACCTGTTGGAAGATTTATACAAAATAAAAAAAATCAGCCCCATATTACATCAAGAATTAACACAATCTGAAGTTTTATGAAAATTTATCCATTAGTTCTTGAAATATAGCTATTACAAAAATTCTAAAAAAGAACCAGTGTAGCAGAGCCATCTGTTGGCGATTTACATTAAAAAAGTAATGAGCACAAGTTTATATCAGTGACTAATTGAATCTAAAGTTTTGTTGGATTTTATTAATTAGTTCTTGAGATAGAGGTGGCTACAAAACTTGTGTCATATACAGAAGAGCAGACATTCATTTTGTAAAAACAATTTTTCGGGTTTTATGGCCCCTAAAAAGTGTAAATCAGACTAAAATCGAAATTCAAAAAATTTCCCTGAACTCAATACGTTAATCTTGTAAAGATAAAAGGAAGTAATAAACAGTTAGAAAATTTAATGTACATTCGGGAAAAGAAAGAGAGAGAACGACAAAGAGAACTCTCCATACAATTTAATCCAAAAATTATTCCAGTAAAAACAAAAATAGCTATTGGACTGGAAATTAAATCACCAGTAGTTTTTATAAAACATAAAGTTTGGAGATTGTGTTGTTAGAGAATGTGACGTCTATATTTTCAGATTACACTTTCATTTTCAAACGTCTGAAATTTTTAATATTCGGGTTGTTTTCAATGTATAAAATAACCCGATTTTTGCTTAATTTTCGCATTTACGGAAAATTTTACCCTTATTTTCCAGAGAAGAAGTCAGACAAATACGTAAATAAAGAACTGTGAAGGTTTAAATTTTCGCTGTATTAATATTAAATTCAGTTATAACCGTTTTAGAACAAACTGTAATCCTGATATTTTAAAAAATATATAATAAATAAATAAATCCACTGTGCAGAGTTTATTGTTATTTTGAATTATCACATTCCAAGCTCTTATAAATGAATTTCTTCCTAATGAATTATATATTACAATTAGTATATATTTTTAAAAAAATAATTTTAAAAATGCATGTATTTTCCAAATACATTTTGATGAATATTAAGATATACACAGGGTGATTAAAAAAAGTGGACAAATTGATATGACAAATCAGGCATACGACAAGGATAAAAAAATCACATAGGAACATAAGGCCGCAAACCAAGTTTTGAGTCACAAAAATAAGGTGTCTCATCCTAACTCAATTTGGGTTGACGTTAATAAGTTTCAGAAAACTGAAACATATTGGGATAATATATTTAACAGATATTCTCACCATTGTTTTAAATGTGATATCACCAAACAAAAGGGGTAGACATTCGCATAATGCGCCCCAGCAATATCCACTTGTCACTTCACATTTTGGACTGTTTATACGGTATCATCGATTGCTTGAGCAATATATTTTGAGGATCTTTTCGTAACGTTATCACATTTCACACAAAATAAGGTACATACCGTTGCATTTTCATTACAGTATTTTTATTTTCCTCGCAATTATTACTTTCAAACAGGGTGTAGCTAGAAAGAAACACTCTGTATTTGTAACTCAATAAGTAGTTTGCGACCTTATGTTACTACGTGAATTTTTATCATTGTTGTTTGCTTGATTTGTCATATCATTTTGACTACTTTTTTAAATGACCCGGTATATGAAAATTTTTTTTGGAATCATTATGATTATGATTAATCAATATGATGAGTTATCCTTTTATTATCATGAATTACATACATTATGATGATTGCATGATGAATATCATAAAAGACTTTAAGCGAATTAAAATTATTGAGCCAAAACTTAGGTGATCTGATATGAGAGAAGAGGGGTGTCAGCGATACAACGTTTAATTTGTTGAGGTAATTTTGTACAAAAATGATTTGCGAATCTCCGTTGGTGAGATTGCCATTGTCCCACAAGTAAATTTGTTAACTTTTTTTACGCGTCTACACTGTAAAAAAAAATCTGGAAGACTGCAAAACTAGTTTTTGTAAAGCTGCAGAAATCTGCATGTTTACTAAAATTTTATTTGTAACCAGGTATAATATTTATCACCCGCATAGTACAAATACATGAAATGTCGTAGTTTCACCTGTAAGCCAATCAGAAAGAGCTTCAGTAGTGACGTAATCGCTATTTACGAAGCCACAGAGGCGTGAAATGCATCCATCTTGAATCCGGTATGGATAAACATTTCTAGTTACTGAGTAAGTAAAGTTTTATTCTGTATAAGTTACATTTTATTACATTTCCTTTTTGCTTGATTCATAATAAGTAAAAATCAAAACTCAGAAAAGACTATTTGATTTTTTGTTATTGGCAAGCTAATCTGCAATTATGTTCTGTTTATTACATATTTATTTTTAGGTGAAATAACTATTCTTTACATCTGTGTTTAATACATGTGAAATTTCTAGTGTTTTATGTAATAAATCAAATTTATCTGCTCTTTTTCTAAAATTTCACTTTCTTTTATTACCCTCTTCTCCACAATGCAAAAATTTAAAGTGTTTAAAACTTGCTTTAAAAAATATTACTCAACTGTGTCTTCATAGTGAATAAATTTCATTAATCATTCTTACATCACATTCATTTCATTAAAACTTCATATGTATTTCGATTTTAAAATTTTGCTTCCGAATTTTCTTCAAAAACTTTTCAAAACTGCTTAATTTAAAATAACATAAAAAGTATAATCTGTGCTCTATGTGTTAATTTATTGTCGTAATGAAATATCAATTAAGTCTTTCCTGTTCTTCCCCCCACCCCTTTTTTAACTAAAAGAACGCATAGAATTACACACAGAAAGTATAAAACTCTTTTAAACTCCAGTGGTAGGAGAGGAAAAAGCCTAAATCAGAATTATTTAAAAGAAAGCTGGAAATTATTTAAATTCATTTAGTTTAGGTCTAGGATGAATGTATTAAGTTTTCCCCCCTCTTGCTAGGTTGCGTTACAATTTTTTTAATTACCATTAAAATATCTATTAAAAAAACCTAATGAAAAACACTGTCAATGCAAATATTGTAGAACTTAAAATTATAAATAAAATGATAACCGATATTTAACATTTTTGTTTAATTTTCAACAATTTTACTTCAAAGTATTGGCTAAATCGTTAAGCAAGAACTTGAAACGCGAAAAGACAAGGTTATCAGTTTACCGTGCTTGTTATTATGTACATGCAACTTTTTTTAGTTATTGATGCATTATTTAGAATGGATATTTTTGAGAAATATGGCTTAATCTCTTCATTGCGGATTATAGCCCAGTGGTGTATACAAGAAAGGCTAAAAGTCTGGTTTAATTCCAAGAAATCTGGAAATTGTTTTAATCCTATCGACATAGATTAGAAATTAATGTATCATGTTTCCTCCTTTTGTAAGTGAGCTTTAGCAACTACAAACAAATTAACTTTAAAAAGTGGTTATTTTCATAATTTTTAGAATATTTCAAAAATGTCTCGTAAATGATGGGAAATGTTGCTTATTACTTCCGATATTGTATTTAAAATATGTATAGCATTTAATATGATGCATATAGAGTGAACAACAATGCGTATGTATTAAAATTAAGGATATTGAAAATTAAGAGCAAGGATAGGGGGAAGCGGGGTAGAGGAACAAATGGGTGTGTATAAGACTTTTCTCTAGAGGAATTCAAGGTCAAATAATAGTACGATTATAAATTTCGATATTTGCGTAAAGGACAAAGATGGTAATAATAAAATGATTTTTGACAAGTGTACATGAATCTGCAGTTAAATTCATAAAAGTTTCAAATCTTACAAACATTGAAAAAAAAGTATTTTAGTCTTTACGTAAAAAATATTTCACTTTAAACTATGGTTTAAGGTTGGCGGTGTTCGCTGCGAAATGAAATGGAAAACAGCTATCATTTAAGCAACACTTTGCCCGAAAACTACTAAATTATAATTCTCAAAATAGACAAAATAAATTCCTAACGTAATTACCATAACATCGTGAAGGCCTCAAGAATTAAAAATGTATCTGTACACGTATGTAACAAATGTAGAGAGGATGAATGGGTAACTTGGTGTCTCCTTTGGATTAGCGGTTAAGGCAAAATTTTCAAATAGAATTGCGACAAAATTATGAACATGGGTATTCATTTTATTGCAAATTTTAAACTCTAAGACATTTGAATTGTCAATTATTTTTACAGTATTACTTGTTTTGCGATATTAAGATAATTAAAAAAATGTATTTTCTAACGTAAATTTAGAACATGGGGAGGGGGGGAATTCTAGATCTAAACTGGAGGGATTAAAATAATTTCCAGTTTCCCCTAATTAATTTTTAGTTAAACCTCCTGACCACTGTGGTTAAGCTTTGAAAGAGAATTGTGGCATTAATGTTCAGCAAAAATATTAAATGTAGATGGTCATTTTACTCAGAATTTTAAACTTTACAACATCCGTATTGACAATGTTATTTAAAGTTAATTCTTTTGAGATATTTTTATGATATATAAAAAAAAATTACTGTGCATCTATATCTTTTTTCTAATTCTCACACCGTAGGGGAGAAAAATTAAATACATTCATTTTAGATCTAAGCTGAAGGGATTAAACCAATTTCCTACTTTACCTTAATAACGAGCTCTGCAAACTAATCACTGGGATATTAGTATTTTACTTATTTCTAATTTTTAACTTATGTAAATAAGTCATCTAATACTCTCCCTTTCTTAAAAAAAAAAAAAAATCCTGATCTGTTACTTTATTGTACCAATAAGTAATAGATCATATGCTTTACCCCTCCTCTCACCGAAAATGACGTTATCTCTTCCCCTCTCTCCTTAAAAGCATACAAAGTTTAGTTTTTACAGCGATTAATTTTCATTTTTTGCACAATTTGTAAGTCTTCAGTAAGTTAAATTGGCAACCGTTTGGAAATTCTTCCCTCCCCTCCTTCAATAATAATAAAAAAGAAAATATGGTTATCTTTGTCGCCATGCTTACTTTTTAAAATTATAAATCTGTAAATGTCTATTTTCTTCCTGCTGTATTTGTTACTTTATTATGACAGTAATTAACCACCTAAAATCTTCCCTAAGTCTCTCAACCTAAGATTTTATTACTTAGTAAGGGAGAGTGGGAGTAAAGGAGAGTGGAGTGGAATGGGACAGGAGATTTTTCTGTTTGTTTCATTTATAAATATTTCACCAGTCACGTATTAGATTAAGGAAAATCATCCCCAATGTTTAGTTGAATAAAGTAGCTAATTTGCACAACTTGCAATTGTAAAAAGAAAAAGATTATTTTAAGAACCAAAAGTAAATTTTTATAATTTTATAATTTTTTATGCTTTCTGTATATTAATGACTTGTTTATGTATATATGTAATTGTTTCCTTTTTTATAGAGCATTATACTATATATCATCCATAATTTAAACTATGTCTAAAAGCAGCATTTCTGTCTATACAAGAAATTTAACGTAGAGTATAGGGAGGAATGGGACATGCCAGCAAATGAAGAATTAGGACAAATCCAATTTCTTTACTTTTTTTTCTCTTAGTTACAATTTCAATATAATTATAAAATCGTTTTGAAAATTATGCTTCTATAATGTTCAAAAACATTAAAAATGTTTCATTTTGTATTTTATAAATCGAAATTTTGTTTTTTGTGTCAAATTTGATATTCTTATCTTTGAAAGTTGTCTCATTCCTCCCCACTCTCCCTTATTTTATTTATTTTTTTTTAAATATTCAGGTAATTTCAGAGCTTTAAGCGAGTAATTCAGTTGCATGTCTGTTAATTTAATTATTTATAGAGGAAGCTTTTTTTTATGTAACATTAGAATAAAAAGAACTCTTTATGTTTTAAGAGCAAACAAATTAATCTTTGGGGCTAAACAAATATAACGTTATAATTTTTTTTTTTGGAGGGCGGTTGTTATTTGACATCGATGTCATTTCTGATCATCAATTTTTTCTATTTTTATTTGTAACATGGTCTTTGGTACAAAATAGCATGTTATCTTTTTAGCCTGTTATTTATTTTTATGAAAATACAAAGTTATTAAAATAACTGAATTATTATAAAATTATTTAATTCTAAAATATAGTATACCCGAACGTTTAAGATTCCTATTTTTCTTCATATGTGTATGCATATCGCAGTTCGAGAATTCGTATAAAAAATATACTTGAAATGAAGCTGTGTTTACTAATAAAGAAAAAGAATGTTGTCCTTCTTTTGCTGGTATGAATTTCTATTTGCACCTCACCCCTCTCTGTTCGGTGCAAGTACGACAGTTCTTTATTATTGTTGCGAAGTGATCTGCGTTTACCAGTGTATTTGAAAGAGTTAAAATTCATATTTTAATAATCAACTGCACTATCAATTTTAGCATTTCAGCTTTTAAAGCATATATTTTGTTTATCGGAACTTTAAAATAGCATCTTGTAGTTGCTTAGGGAAAAAAAAAATTTTGGAAAAATAGTTTTTTTTCCAAACGGCTTACTGTGGGGGCTTGTAGATATCAGAAATTTAATATCAGAATATATAAACATGTTAAAATTGGTACTGATGATATATTGCGATAACTATCTTAAACTGTATGGGAATAGAAAAATTGCCAATTTTAAAAGATAAATGCATAGCAGATATTTATGTACAAATAGATGCAAAAAGCAGCTAATCATTTTTTATACTATTTGCTCTTTAAGCATCTTTTAAATCTGTGTGTATTTTTACTTAATAGAAGTATTTTTAAGCAAGCACTAAAAATCGATCTAAAACCATAAATTATAAAACACTTTCCAAGGCATTCAGAATTGTATCTAAAATTTCCACCGCTTAAAAAGGTTAAGTATGATGGCTATGTAAGCATTTGATAAATCACATAACGCATTTGAAAACTTAATTAAAAAAATTGCTATCAGTTATCGGAAAAATATCAAAATTATTTTGTAGAACACTGGATATGATCTATAGCTTTGTATGTACACTACATGGCCAAAGATGACCGGTCACTTGCGATTTTAGACATTTTGATAAATATCTACAAAAATACATGACGAATTATCTTGAAACTCTAAACGTGTAAATATAATAGTAAGTCATACATTTCCATGAAGTTTTTTTTTTCCCCCCGAAACTCCAAAGGGGGCCGTCAACAAATTAAAAAAATGTTTTAGATAACCCTGTCAAAACTAATGTATCAAAAGCGTTCGAACTGTATATTATGATTAAGTGGGTTATTCTAATAAACTGTGCTTATTTTTATGTAGATAGCATGTATACTCTTAGAAAAATTAAGGTTTTTATAAAAACAGTCCTAAATTTTTCCAAGTTTTGACGGATTCTGTCAGCTAATTTTGAAATAGTTGTAACATTCGATACTATGATGAATATTAGTTTTTCTATAATAATATTCATTATAAATTTTATTTAATTTATGTTAACATTTATCTTTTCTTTTTAGATGCATGAAGAAACTGAAGTACATCTTAAAAACAATGTGAGCCTGCTTGACGGCGAAATTTGAGGAAAAAGTTCTATCAATCAGAAAAATCTCGTGAACATCATTCTTGCGCTTTAATATATTCTGAAGCACTGAAGTTTTCCAGTAGTTTTATTGTAATGACATTTTGACAATCATTGTCTAATAGTGTTTTAGCATACATATACATATGAGTTTGATTATTGTTATTTAGACAAAGCATGACTTCAAAAATATAAAGTATGGAATCCGTAGGCATTTGTATACTAATTATGTAATACTTGCAAAATGTGAGTTGTATAAAAAATATGCTTTTTTATTGCAATGAATTTAATAAATAGTTATTTAATAAATTTACTCATATATTTCATTTATTTTGTTATTTATTCATATTGCATTTATTGGTTGTACAGATATGGATATTATATTTATATCAAACGACAGTTTATAATATTTTCCAAAGCAATATACATTTCTTTTTGTTTCCATTTTAGTTTCCATAAGCTTTCTACTTTTATAAAACTGCTTAGTTATACTGATAATACCATACTGATAAACATTAAAAAGTTCGAAACCTGCCCACAATTACTGTTGATGTATCAAAGGTGTATTTTTTCCATATATATGTTAAGGTGTATATCAACTCTCATATATGTAACTATTTGAGTTAAAGATTCTAATTCCAAAGGAATGTTAACCAGATAAGAATTCTGCTAAATTCATACATATTTGATCCATTCTTCGGGATCTTCAAGTTAGGTTAGTTTTAAATTCCTGGTCTTGTCAATAATTTTTTCCTCTTTAATATTTATATTTGAAACAAAACTCTCAAGCAAATAAAGTATTAAAGACACATGTAAAATATGTAATGTATTAAGTGTAGGCGGTGCAATAAATATATGAAGAATAAGTCGTGGAAAAAGATCACCCCCCCCCCCTCTCACAAAAAAGGGGGAGAAGAAAGATTCTAATAATTAGTTATAACATCACTGCATATTCACCTGAAATAAGAATATATAAGATGTAAAAAAATCTTAAATGCTACATTCAAGTAAATACATTAATTTTTTTGCAGATTTCCTATCTGTTATGTGCCATTGAATCGGTTATTATGTAGTGTTCAAATATATGTACCAGGAGTTAATGAAGTTCTTACGACCATAGAACCGAACAAAACTTCTTTAAAAAATATATATGACTAAATATATATTTTTTATTTCTAGTTTAGTTCAGTAGCATATTTACATAAAATGAACAGATAATATTTTCTCACAATATAAAAGTTTATAATTCATGTATTGAATTAGATGAGGCACAGTGCTTAATTATGTATATATATATATATATATATATATATGTATGTATGTATGTGTATATATATATATATATATATATATATAGAGAGAGAGAGAGAGAGAGAGAGAGAGAGAGATAATGTAGTCCTTACAATTTGTAAAATTTTTTTGTCACAATTATACCACTAACATATTTTAGGCATATTTTAAAACTCAATGATGTACCTTACTTTGTTTTTATTGGCTTTTTTTAATTTAACTAAAAACCGTAAGATCTGCTTCAGCTTATCTGCTCAATTAGTGCTGTTGTTATAATGCCCATTTAATATAAAATGATTTTGCACCTATTGAAATGTCTAAAGTAAAACTTTAGTGTATAACATACAAATATTTGTGTCAATTGCTGCGGTAATATTGAAATGTATGTCAGGCCATATTGTTTATTTTGTTTCGAAGTATTTTGATACATGAGGAAAACTTCACTCTGAATATCTAAAACTCTAAAAAATCAACTTCATATTGAAAGAATTCGTAACAACTCCAATTAATAGAAGTATTAGTATACAATATATTTATATACACGTAAAATCTTTTCGGAATATTGCTGGTAAACCACTGGTAATACAACTGGAAAAATATTTTACAGTTACAAATATATTTTGGAAGTGCAAATAAAATGTTTTAAATACAATACTAAAAAATCATTAGCATTTTTAATGTATTAATTCTTGTACTGTTGCAAAGAACTTTCTGGCGAGAATGCAAAAACTGGCTCAACAACATATAAAACAAAAAAAGGTAATTTTTCTGACGGTACCTTAAATTCCCATTTTTTTATAAGTACATTAAAAGTTTAGTTTGCAATTTTGAAAAATTCTAAGTAAATGTGCCATGAAGTCCCTTGCAAATGTACAAGAAAATTCTCAATAAATTTACTACAAAATCATTTGTAAGAATACTAAAAATCAATAGAAAACTCGCAAAATATTGTTTATAAAACTCCCTAAAAAATCATTTGTACGTTTACTAAATAATTCTTAGGAAATTTACCAAAATATATTTAGTAATCGCCCTAAAATATCGCTAGTAAGCTTACTAAACAATATTTAGTACTTTTATAAAAACTAATATGAGAAACTCCCTTAAAAATCATTAGTAAATTAGATCAAAATTCTTTAGTAAACTCCCTGAACAATCATTAGTAAGATTACTAAGTAATATTTAGTAAATTTACAGGCGATTCTTTGGGAAACTCGCTAAAAGAAGGTTAGTATGTTTCCTAAACAATATTTAGTAACAGTTACTAAAGCAACTTTTGTAATATTACACGATTTTCTTGTGTTGCGGTTACATAAAAAATTCTTGGCATCCCAGTTTCCTAGAAAATTCTTAGTAACCTCACAGAATTTTTTTTACAGTGTATTTGAAGAGATCTTCACTAATCTTGCGAAGTTATGGAAAGTAGTTTTGACATACTTTGGACAAATGCCTATAAGCATAATTTAAGCATGCATCAATTGTGTATGTCCATCTTCTCATTTCAAATACATTATATAAAACTTATCGGTATTTTTGAGAAAATATTTTTTAAAATCCTTCTTAGCACACAAATAACTGGAATCGCATTTAGCATATAAATGTATTTTTTCTAATGATAATACATTAGTTTTGCGACATAATTCAAACTGAAATTATTTAAAGAAAGCAATAGAACAGACTAAAGCGATTGTGTAGTTTCATTGATTCATGAATTAAACATACTCATCCATGAATAAATAAAAGTATTTGAATCCAGGAAGTAGATGAAAGGTCGAAGAGTTTTATATTTTTTCAGAATGTTGATTTTATAACTTTTCAAACACTTTTATTACTTTACTTCGAAGCGTAAGCTTACTTTAAAATTCTTTCTACGAAAATCTTAAAAAGGAGGTTGCAGAAATGCTAATCAAAAGTTGATTTAATTATTAATTAATTAAATTTAAGGTTTTTGTTTGTAATGGAACACATGCTTTATTGCATTTTAAAAAAAATTTCAGAATATACTTTTAATTAAAATTAAAGGATAATAAAACCTAGAGCAAAAATATATCCTAAAAGGAAAATTTCTTTTTCACGGACGATGTTGTTCAATAGACATATTTATTCCATTATAGTTGAGTTATTTATTCCATATTTTGTTTTAAAGCCAGCAAGATCAACTGGGATAGGGATATTTTCTTCAAGAATATTTAATGATAAAAAAAAGATGTTTGCATAAAAATCAATTTAAAATACTTTTCGTCTAAAGGTGTGTCAACAATTCCAGTGCAGAAACTGTGTATAATTGTCTGTTGAAATCGAGTATAAGGTAGAATTTAAATTGATTGCTGTCGCAGGTTTGTTGTAAACTGATGTACTTTTAGTAGCCGTTACCCACTGAAAATGGAAAATTGAACTCTCCTAAGAAATAATGAAAAAATTTAAGAGGAAAGTATATTTACCTAAATATTTAAACACTGCACCAAATAAAGAAATAATTGTATAAAAAAAACTTTGACAGTTCATACTGTTATTACGTTTTTTCAATTACATGTTTAATTTAAGAGGGAGAAATCATCTAAACTATTATCACAAACTATGACAGTAAGAAAAATCAATTGAGTCGGTTTTACTTTTTATTAATTCGTAAAAATTTCTTCATTTCTTTAAAGTAAGGTGAAGAATTCTCTTAATGTATTTCCATAGAAGAAGAAAAGTAACAAACTATGAACTTTGTAAAATCACCATAAAAAAGAAAATTAAACAGGACGCGTTACGAGCTTCAAAAATACCGCTCGTCATCAACTAATCCAAACACATGTCACAAGGGACAGAGTGGAAATAAAAGTGAAACAAAGAGGAAGGAGATTACAAAGGGTGCGACAGGTGGCGCTGCCTGACAAAGCCAAGGAGGAAGAGCAAAGTAAAGTTAAAGTTAAAGAAAGAAGGAGAAGTTTACAAAGAGTGCCACATGAGGCGCTGGCTAAAAGAGCCCAGGTGGAAGAGAAAAAATGATGATAAACTAATAAAAGAGAAAGAAAACAGTGGGAAAATAATAATAAAAATAAATATATAAATAAATATAAAATAAAATATAATAAATAAATAAAAATAATAAAATAATTATAAAAGGAGTAAATAAAATAAATTAATTAATGAAAGTAAAAATTAATAATAATAATAATAATAATAATAATAAACTACAAAAGTAATTTCTATGCAGGAGAAAGGGAGAGGGATGATGAGAGATCATTGACAAGAGTATTAGAATTTTTAAAAATAAAATAAGCTTCGTGAATATCTAAATGAGAAGGAGAGGTAGGATTAGAAATAATTCTGGTCATGGAAAAATTGAAATAATGACCGGAAGACCAACAGTGAGAAGCAATCGAAGACCTGGATAATTCCTGATTTTTAATATATCTCTGATGTTCATCCAATCTTTTCTTCAACACTCTTCTGGTCTGACCAATATAACCCAAATTGCAAGAACAAGGAATAAAATAAACACCCCACCGGTTCTCAACAGGAATAGGATCTTTCAAAGACGATAATTTAATTTTATTCATAGGTTTAAAGATAACTTTAAAATTGAAACGAGAAAGGATTTTAGCAATTTTGAAACAAAGAGGGGAATAGAAAGGTAGAACTATAGAGTTAATATTAGACGAATTATTAGAATCAGTAAGAAGACGTTTAGGCTTATTAAATTTATACAGAGCTTTGTCAATCAAAGAGGGATTATAACCACGAGCGAGGGCAAGAGATTTGAGGTAATTAATTTCATTATTGAGAGCAGAAGAGTCAGAACAAATCCGAAGTGCTCTGTAAACAAAAGTATAAAAAGAAGCCACTTTATGCTGTGGAGGATGGTTAGAAAAAGCATGCGGAGGAAGAGATACAGCGAAAGATTTTCTATAAACAGAGGTAGAGAACCGATCAGGGTGTTTAGTAACTAAGACATTGAGGAAAGGAAGAGAATCGTTCTCTTCGACTTCAAGAGTAAACTGGATGCAAGGATCAACAGAGTTGACAAGAGAAAGGAGATTTTGGAGATCCAGCTCAAAAGGAATTAAGATAAAAGTATCATCAACATACCTACTCCAGAAGGGAAAATCATATAAACTGAAGAGTCTTTCTTCCACAAAATGCATATAAGTATCACATAAAGGAGGAGACAAAGGATTGCCCATGGCCAAACCATCCGTTTGAACATAAAAGGAATTATTAAATTGGAAAGCGGTTTGCCTAACACAAATACTAACTAATTGCAGGATCTCGTCAATCTCGATGGAAGAGTAATGGAATTCGCGTAGCCTTCTTTCCAAACAGTCAATTGCTCCTTGAACAGGGACGTTAGTGAAGAGGGATTTAACATCTAAAGAAACCATTTTGTAATTATAATTAGAAAGGCGTTTAATTTTATCAACAAAGTCAATAGAGTTTTCAACAGTGAAAATTAGTGGAAGATAAAGCAGCGAGTAACTTAGAAAGGAACTTGGCAAGTTTATAAGAAGCAGTACCAATATTAGAAACGATAGGGCAAAATGAAAGAGTAGGTTTATGGACCTTAGGAAGAGCATAGAAACGAGCACACTATAGACGGAATGACCATACGTTTAGTGTTATTATTAAGAATGACAGACTTATTAACAACCTCCTTGATATCAGAAAGGTGTTTAGTAGAAGGATCTTTCTTTAATTTAGAATAAGGACCGGAGTTTAACATAGAATCCACATGAGAAATATAATCAGACTTATTGAGAAGAACGGTTTGACCGCCTTTATCAGCCTTAGTAATAAGAAGGTTAGGGACAGAAATAAGTTCACTGATAGCAGATTTTTGAGAAGAAGAAAGATTAAATTAAACTGAAGATTTATTAGAAGAAATGTCATTAGCCAAAAGGTAGGGAAGTGATTCAAGTTTACCCGGAGAAATTTTACTATTTTTAAAAGAATGTTCAATCGGAGCAATTAAATTCGGAATGGAAGGTTTGGAAACACGCGAAAAATTCCAACCAAGAGAGAGAACCTCACGTTGGGAATCAGTAAGGGAATGAGACGATAAATTAACAACATAATTTTGCCGAAGAGGAGAGATACCAGGAGCAGAAGAATTAGAAGTCAGAAGTGACGAAATTTTTTTATCCAATATAGCACTGTGACATCTAGAATTGTAATCAACGTAAGCAAAAATCCGTTTCTCAAGGAAAGGGAAATAAATAACAGATTTACTTAACTGCAAATGTAAAGAATATAATTCATATTCAATGCACGAAAGAGAGTGCGGAAGATCTTGAATAATGGCTCTAAGAACAGCAAACTTACTCCTGGTTAAGGCATTTTGAACGCGAATGTATGAAGGAAGCTTCCATTAAAGTCAGTTTTACTTTGTATTTTATGGTGATTTTACAAAGTTTGTTAGATTATTTATAAATTTATCGCCAGTGATTTCGATGTTTCTTAATATAAACTATGAACTGATATCAGTTTTACCTTCGTAAATATTATTTTTTTGTTTAAAATGCGGTGATTAAACATAATAATGTACTGCCAGAAATGCACAAAAATAAAAAATAAAAGATTTGGTATCAGGCATATTTATTTTTTCGTAAAACTTGTTTATTTTGTTATCAGTAAAGCGAACTAATGTAAAAACGTATTGCCTCAAAACCACGAAAATAAAAATCTCTCTAAATCAGTTTCATTCATTATTTGCTAAAAAGTACTTTTTTGTTTTACGATAGCTGACCAGTTTATGTAATATATTATCAGAAAGCTACGAACGTATTGAAAAATCCATTAAAGTCAGTTTTATTTTGTATTTCGTTAAAAATACTTGTTTCATTCAGAGACCAGTTTTTCTAAATATTGCCACAAAAGCGCTAAGTAAAGAAACAATAACTTAAATCGGGATTATTTATTCTTCCATAAGAATTATTGTTTTGTTAAAAGCAAGGTGGCGAAATCTAATAAACTATTGAAACTATATCATGAAAAGATAAAACAATCTCTTAAAATCGGTTTTATTTATTATTTTTCGTTAAAAATTACGTTTTCGTTTAATATAAAATTACGAAAACACCTATCTTTTTAAATTTCAAAAGAAAATATATTAATTTTAAAAAACAATCTTTTTTTTTAATTTATAAATTTGCCAACTTTCTAAATTTTAGTAAGCTTTTTTAATCAAAAATCTGAATTTCTAAATCAGAAACTGTTTTATATTCTGAGACATTTAGTCATTTTGACTTAAAAGCATATGGTATATCTCGGAAAGTAAAATGAACCAGATTTTGCGAAATATATCAATTATTTTATTTAAAAATAGAGACATGAATGATTTTTTTCAGTAAATGTACACTTTATAGCCCATATATAAATAAAAAAATATAATTTCATCCATAAATTAGTTTTCAAGAACTAATTACATATTTTTTGAACAATATATCTGTTTGATACACTTTTCTAAAAGAATATTTGAATACATCGCGTGAATTATTAAATACACACAAAATTTTCTATGATTTAGAAAACACATTATTTGAAAGTAATTAGAATATATTTTTATTTTGGCTTAAAAGAAATAAAATTAAAAAGGTTTAGCAAAAAAAAAAAAAAAAAAAAAAAAAACTTTGAAAATCCTAAAACTTTTAACGACAAATTTCCTTACTTTAGTGATTTTTTTCACTTAGACCTAAAATATTAATATTTTTTTAAGAAACAATTAGTTACACAATTAAAGAAAGTTCAACTTTCTACCTAAAATATGATTTTAGAAAAATGTATCAAAGCAAAAAAAATAAGCATTTTTAAATATGTTCAACATATATATATGTGTATGGGTGTGTGTTTGTAATATCAGTGCGTAGTTATGATAATTACTGTCGATAAAATGCAACATTCTGCTCTAAAACCCATCACTTAGCAAGAAAATTCCATCAAGAACACTCGTAGATTTAGCATTCGTGTGGTCCAGGGTCGTGAAGCAACAAAGAAATATCCTTTTGCATGTTTCCAAATTAAATTAAACAGAAGTGACGAATATTTTTAATAATATTTATTGATGTTCCACATCACAGAAAAAATAATTCCGCTCATGCTGGTTGAAACTTCTTATCAGCGAAAGGTGCATCTATTATAAGTAAAATATGCTATTATCACAGAACTTCACCAGATAAATTCATCTCATCAGCTGACAGGAGTTTTATTAACACAAGAAAAACGTAGAATAATCACTCCGAAGTCAATGTAAGAAAGTTATAAGAGACTTTACGCTACAATACAGGATTTTATGGCTACTAATATAATACCAATATACTAACAAAAAAATGATTTTAACCAATGCGAAATTTTACCCCATGGAAAAAAGAAAGAGTTGTAGCAGTCGCTCGGAAGCTTAAAATGGAATCCTGCTTCTATCGTCTCATAGAAGGGAATTGTGGGTGATCGAAGGAATTTTTAGAGCGTAAATGCAAAATATATTATGCAACAGATAAAAGAATAAATGGTAAGGGGTTACCCAAAAACCCCAAAGTAATGGGGTTTTAAGAAAAAAGTTGTTTTGACCGATTAATGTTTTTTAGAGTAAAATAAAATATAGAAAGCGCTGATTAAAGATACGAAATTAAAATGAATATGTTGAAATATCATAAAAGGAAAGAGGAAATGTTAATTGTTAAAAAAATTTGGAAATAATTAATTTAGAACTAAGGCGAAAATTTTTTATTACTAGATATATGCACACCGACAGTGCTTTAAATAAATTATTTAAAAAAATTCAGCACGATAATTTTAAGTCCATAATTATTTAACACCATAATATTTAAGCTCTATGTTTTAGGTTGATAATTAAAAAGTCAAAAATCCGAAACCATTTTATATTCCATGTGCCCTTAAATCAGTGTAATTTTTGAAAGGTTTCTCATAAAATCAAAGATATATATACTTTAATGGTATTTTTTGAATGCGTATTCAATTTACCTTTAATTTATTTTAAAACTCTAAAATTGAAAATTTTGTTTTCTATATATCGTCTATCTTTTACTTATTGTACACTTTACTCCTCTATAAATGCTTCAACAAACTTCAACTATATTATCACTTAAGCGTGTATTCAAAAAACTATTTTCCACTTTCAACAGCTCGAAATTTTCTGATACAATTTCAGATACATTTTTAAAAATATAAACATGAAACTTGCTGAGGGGATTTTTGAAAAGACGTATAAGGTACCGTGTGATGTCTTTCTACTCTAAGTTCATTAGAATTTGATTTATAAATTATTATTTTCTTAGTGTGACACTTTTTTTCGTTCACAGATCTCCCGCTTCGGGAAAATCGATTCAAAATTCTGTTTTTGATTGTTTTTTTTTTCAATATTTTTTGCATTTATCAAAGAATCGACAATCACGGACCCTTGTGTACTTTTTAAATAAGAAAATTTGCCATTTTGATGCATATGAGAGCAAAAATGAATTTAAAAATAAATCGGAAAGTAATCAGTTTGAATCGAAACACACTCTTAAGGCCCTACACTAGGCACAGAAAAATACCCGGACGATAATGTAAAGTATATGGGGGTGTTCTTTTCAAATATCTTGCTGAAATCTTAATATTTTTGCTTTTTTTGCGTAGGATAGCTGAGGACGTTCCACAACCGGCCTAATTTTTACTTTTTCAATTTCGGTTACAGATTAAAAAAAAATTACTTTAAATTTCAAAGCCGGTTTAAACCGGTCTGAAATTAAAACAATCATAATATAAAAAATATATGAGCAAAATCGAAAAAGTAAAAACTAGACCGGTTGTAGATCGTCCTCAGCTATCCTATGCAAAAAAAAGCAGGTAAAAATATTAAAATTTCAGAAAGATATTTGAAAAGAAGTGTGGGGCCTTAAAGGCAGTCCTTTTCTTTCCTGGTGTTATGAATAACATATTCTTTACAATAAAGTCGTTCTAAAATACCGTTTGATAATTTCAATTTGATTCTATTTTTACTAATGGAAATTGAAGATAAATAAATGCTCTAAATATAAGAAAATCTTTTTCTGTTAAAAAAAAAAGATTGATTATTCTGAAGACTTCATTCCGCTTCTTTAACGAAATTTCATCTAGAAAGTGAACTACAAATCTTTTAGAATGTGTTTTTAATATGGACTTCGAAATAAATTGTAAAATGATACGCACATATTTTTTAATTAGTTTTCTCTGAAGAATTTATAATTTAGATTTGAGAATTTGATGTTTATGTTAAATAAGATTTTTGAATTAAAATATCTCCCACATTTAATTAAAATGTAAAAGAAGAACTTAATAATAAATATGATACTGATGAAAATACCGATAAAATTCTTATATCTGAATTAATTTTTAGATATCTTTCATTAATTTTGTATGAAAAAAATTAAAAAAATATTTCTTTTAAGATTTCATCTATTCTTAATATATCCATTTAAGTCTATGTAATTTATTTTGATGCATTCTACTTTGTCCAATTTTGTCACTTAATTTAATTAAATATAATATTTATACATAATAAAACAGTTCTATCAATCATTAAATAAATGTTCTTTTTCAAGCGGAGAATTAAAAGTACGACAAAATGCTTGTTTCTGTAAATTTTAATTTCTAAATTTTTTATTTACTTCGCTAACTAGTATAAAAGTGTCCAAGAAGGAATTCCAATCTCGGTCATTGACTTCTCGCATTACCGCTATATCACTGAGTTACCTGGACAATATCAATCTTAGCAATTTTCAGTATTTTTTGTTCAAGAGAATGCAGCGTCAGTATACAATAATATATTTTTATGAATTAACAACTATTGGGCAAAAACGAACCGAAATAATCGATTGATGGTGAATCATGGAAATAGTCCATAATATATTCCTGGTTTCAGTCTTGCCAACATTTTGCAATGAGACGATATTTAACTCCATAATGTCACAAAATGGAAGGAAAAAATCCATATTTTGACACAATTATGAAAAAATATTCATATTTCTAATATCAACTTTGTGTAAATAAACGGACATACTTAAAAATACACTCATTTATGTTCAAGAAAATAACTTTCTGTCTGAAACAATCTGTTCCGCATGAAACAAAATTGAACTCAAATCTAAAAAAACAGAATCAAACTGACTCCAATATGGCCTGCCACAGAAAAAAATCGTTAACAGTACAATCAGATCTATTCTGTGTTTGCGTCCATATTCATAAAATCGGGTTCCGAACCCGAGACAGAACTTTGATTCATATTCATTCTGTTTGTCGAAAATATTACTTATTCTGAAACGCAGCAGACGATGATGTATTAAAATTTTTAATGTATTTCTGTAAAAAAAAAACTATAAAAGACATGATAGCTATGTTAAAAATATAAAACAGTATTCTTTATTAAAACATAATACTGAAAATGCGTTACGATTACTCTTTTATTTATTTATTTATTACGAAAGTTAAAGCTTATAAAGTATAAAATAATAATAAATTTCATTGCTATATACTGATGATATTGACCCTCTGAAGATTAAGAATTTTGCAAAGGTGAAAGTTTGAAAATCAGTGAGTCTGTTGAAAGGTTATACTTTCACTGTACATTGAAAAACACTGCATAACCGCATTTGTAACTTAATCTTTACTGAAAAAAATTTCAAAAATAACTTTATATTCCTAAACTTCCTGTAAAATTTGCCAAACAGTTTTATGAATGTTTGATAAAATGTCGATTATTGAATGAGTACGTATACTTCTGATCAGATACATATCAAAGCGTATTACCTTTTTTACGCATGCATAGAAAAATGGATACAAACGAAATGTATGAATTATTTCTGTTTAAAAAAAACATTAAAAACAAAATGAAAATCCGTAAATTTGAATACATATTAAATGGAAACTAAGTGTCGTGAGTAGTCTCAAAAAATAAACATGAGAATATTTCAAGGTACATATGCATCAAGATCTTTCAAAAAGATTTTACTAGAGTTTTTGTAAAGTAAATTTTGTTTTATTTAATGAAAAAAAACTATCTTCAGGTATAACAACCACTGCTTTACCGAAGTTATAAACTGTATACAAAACGTAGAAGTAAATAAAAAACGTGCAACAAAAACTTAGTATTTATAATACCACAAATTATACAGTAATGCGTACATAACATACTTAAAAATTTTAAAAGGCTTTTTTTTTAGAAAATTTTTAATAACAATAATAATAATGAACTACGTATGAAGATTGTTTTTATTATACAAAAAAAAGTTATGGAAACTCTTCATAAGTTCTTTTGAAGTATATAATCAGTCAAATTACAAAGCACTTTTATATTTTACTTTAAAACAGTAATCATGTTTTGTTTCGTAACTGTGCTTTTGCGTCTATCTTAGCATAGTTTTTATTTATTCTCATTTTAATTTTTTTAACTTTCTTCCTTTTCTTTCTAACCGATGGTCAGGCTCCTGTCTGCCGGGTTATCTCAGCTTAACGGGTTAGATACCCGGTATCGGGGAGGTCGACCGCCTAATTGCCGCGTAGCGGCAATAAACCTGATTTCTTTGCTTCGCATGCTATCATTTCTGCAGTACTTGCTTGTCGTTGAGCATACTTTGTTTCGCCTGTTAATTAATGGTACATCCTGTTGTTTGAACTGCAAATGGCTTCGCAAGATGATCTCATAATTTAGAGCCTTGATCAAATGACGAGACCTTCACCTGGCAAGGCACCTCCAGAAGTATAATTCACAGGTAACTTGGAGGACTTTGCAACCACAACAGATTTTACATGCACCAGGCGCCATTAGCGTACATTTGTAATTTTAGCAGGCAAAGTGGCGAACCACTAAGACAAATTTTTTAAACTTATGTTTCCCTTAGGAAATACTATAATTTAAATTCAAATGATTGAGCAATTTGAAATGCTGATGTCTTTTTTTTTATTGACCAAAAATATCAAAAATTTTTCACACAAAAATTAGTCGTAAAATTTTCGCATTACTAAAATTAGAAAAAAAAAAGTAAAAGAATTACAACTAAGAATTGAATATTTAATGCATCGCACATAAGTTTATTCAAAGAATAAACGTAATGTCATAGCTATATCTTCAATTAAGAAAAAAAAAAGTAAAAGAAATACAACTAAGAATTGAATATTTAATGCATCGTACAAAAGTTTATTCAAAGAATAAACGTAACGTCATAGCTATATCTTCAATTAAAAAAAAAAAAGTAAAAGAATTACAACTAAGAATTGAATATTTAATGCATCGTACATAAGTTTATTCAAAGAATAAACGTAATGTCATAGCTATATCTTCAATTTAAAAAAAAGTAAAAGAATTACAACTAAGAATTGAATATTTAATGCATCGTACATAAGTTTATTCAAAGAATAAACGTAATGTCATAGCTATATCTTCAATTAAAATGTACAGGATGTAAATAAACATTTCATTATATACAATATAAAAACGATTAAAAGAAAGCAAAACCTCACACATTTTTATTACCAAATTGTTCCAGAAAGAAAGAAATGGGCATTTGACTAAATTTATTATTTACTTTTAAGCATGTGTTTAAATAAATCAAACGTTACTAATGAGAAATAATGGCAGACACTTGAATTAAAAAATAAATTGTGAAATAGGGCAGGAGAATTAGTAAGAAAAACCTTTAAACGTTTCCAGAGGATTTAAATATTTGACGTATTTATACTAAAATATTAATACTGAACACAGCCGTAATACACAACTCATCTCATATGCGAAAAATAATTTTCCCATTTATGAACAAATTTTATAAAATCAAATACACTTTAGCAAGGACGAATAACATTTGTTAATAATTAAATTCACTGCAATCTTTAAATGTAATTATTGTCTTTTATTTTGTCACAATTATGAATAAAGCCCTGTGTTGAAGGACATATAATGCATAAACAGGTGTACGAGAATACAAAAGGCAGGTGGAATAATTTGCATTATTTGCTAAACTGCACACATTAACTTGAATTATTTATTTTACCCCCAGCGCAATCGCAGTTTATGGTGATGCATATAGTTAGAGGACTTAATGCGTGTTACTTCATTTTAATTACGTATAGAAATTAAGTTAAAAATTGTATATTGAAAAAAATAGAAAACTTTCACTTTGAAAGCGAATGCAATGATTTTTGCACCAGAAAAGAAAAGGAGAAAAAGTTAAGTCTACTAGAATAATTTGAATTGATCATCTAAATGATTTCGTTAACGACTTACAACGAACTACTTTTGGCATTGCTTGCATCTAGCAGCGAGACATTTTGTAGCCCTAGATAAAAAATAGTGGTGTATTTTTGTCAGCCGATTATCTGCACTAGGGATATAGGCCCAGGGGGGGAGTGCCCTTCGTGGGGGTCTTTCTAAGGGAACCTAACCCGTATTTACGCAAGGTTAGAAGAAAACCACGAAAACTCCGAACGGTTAGGCCGACAGCCGCGATTGGGTTCGAACCCAGCACCTGCCGTCCACAGTTGAGAGGACAGAACCTCTCAGCCACTGGTGGGGCGATAAAAAATGGAGAACCAATGAACATTCTCGGTTAAAATCATATTTATATATATATTTTTATGCTTTAATTTTTTTTTATTATTGATTTTTATTTGTTCATTTCACGCCAAAAGGGAATTAAGTTGTCATGTTTCGCTTGCCTGATTTTGGGACTATGATATTCGGCTAGGGTTGCCGGAAAACTCTACTTTTGAAAATAACGTTTTCCCGGTCTACAATGTGAATACAATGAGTTATTTTTTAAACCCAAATTTTAAAGTTTTTCAAAGAATTTTTAAAGTTTTTTCAATAATTTATATTTATTACTAATTAACTAATTTATATTTTTAAAGGCTTCTCTTAAAAGGAAAAAAAAACTATGTTAATACTTCAATGAGTGACTTCAAAAATAGCATTTTCAGAGAAAGTTATGTTGCTGTAAAATGAAAAAATGTGACTTTAACAGAACAATTTTTTTTTTCGATTCTAAAACATTCTAATATACACTGTAAAAAAAAAAAATCTGTAAACTTACTAAAAGTTTTCTTGGAAAATGGTATTCCTGGAACTTTTTATGCAACGGCAACAGCAAAAATTTATGCAACCGATACAGATTTGCACTGAAAATCAAAAATTCTGTAAGGCTACTAAGATGTTTTTAGGAAACTGGGATTCCTAATTTTTTTATGTAACTGAAACCCAAGTTACAGTTGATTATACCCTTCAGTAATTTTCATAAGTAAACGGAGGCACACATCAGATGTTTTATGAAGCCCTATAAATGATCTATAAAATGTATACACACCAAGAGCTATGAAAAAACACATTTCTAGAAATTATTGTTCATAGAGAGTACCGTGGCTGATTTTTTTCTCTCCACAAACGATTTTCCCACATAGGTCATAATATAATGGAATTTTTTTAGAGTCTCTGTAAAATAAATATAACAGATACATACTTCATTTTCAATGCCAATCATGCCATTGTAAATATCCGTAGCATACATCAATTACATGATAATCTATGTACATTTGTTCGAATTAAAGCTCGAAGAGACAGACAGACAAATAGTCAGACAAACCAACAATTTGAACTCTTAAACACTTTTCAGATGTGTTAAAGAGCGCTAAAATAATATTTTTGGTTTAAAAAACACCGAAACTTACAGCAAACACACTTTTTTATCATGGGTAGTAAAAAAACTGCGGAAATGACGTCATTTTCTATTGCAGCCATCATGTTAGATTCTTACATTTTTACACAATGCCACCCAGTCTTATGTGCTTTGTATTTTATTAAAGTAGATGCTAAGCAATTGGCATATTATAAACACCATTTGCAGTTTTTCACACGTAGCACCCTGGCTATTCATGATTTCTTTTGTAGAATTATTGTTTACCCTGCTTATTAAAATATTGAATTTATAGTTATTATTCAAATAACAACACAAAAGTCGTTTTCGTACCATTCGTTACGATTTTGTACCAGTTATACATTTCAACGTATTTGCTTTTTATTGGTTAGTTTGCAGTTTTGTATTACTTGTTCAATAACTCTAGAATATATGTATTGCTGTTTAAGTCTGTCAAAAATTTAATTGTGAATCTTGTAATTTGAATTTTTCATAAATACTTGTTTTTCAATAAAAACAACATCATAAACTACGTAAAATTTCATTGATCATCTTACCTGCAAACCTACAAAACTAAATTTTAAATGAATATATAAACTTATAAAATATATTTGAAATATTTCGCTATTGTAAGTATGAAAGTTTCTTTTTTAGCTCACAGGCTATCATAGCCTGACAGCTTATGTGCCCGTCCGTTCTGTATGTTCGTTCGTGCGTAACGCGATAACTCGTGATAAAAATATCCGATCCACTTGAAATTTTGTGTGTAGGTATATCCTGACAAGGCGCTTCCCTGATTAGTTTTTGGAGTTCATTCGATATGTATAAGAGGGGGAACGGGGGGCTTATGCCCCTCCAATTAATTGATATAAATGGGATTTTCATACAGAATTAAGTTTTCGTTCAAAATTTAGATTAGGATCATTCTGATGAGGCGATTCCGTGACTGTTATTAGGTATTCATTGAATAAGTATAAATAGAGGGAACAGGGGTTCTAATGCCCCCCCCCTTAATTTATATAAATGGGTATTTGAAGCAGAATTTCCAGATTTCGTTCAAATCTCTGAATTGTTTTGGAAGTTTAATGGTTAAGTATAAAAGAGGGGGATAACTCCTTTTAAATTATATAAATGTTAAATGGGTTTTTATTAAGAATTATCTCATTTGCTCTGAATTTTGGATATAGATTTTTTATATGATAAAGCATGTCTTTGATAGTATAGGAGATTCAATGATTAAGTATAAAAAAATGAGGAAAGGGGAGAGCTGTTTCCCTTCTTAATTTTTTTTCGAACGGAATTAACCCTTGAAAATATAAGGCTTTAATGTACAATTAGTATTTGCAGCCTGTGAGCTCAATGCCATCAGTTTAACTGGGCAGTATTCTTTATTTTAAGTTTTGATAATTGCATAAAGAAAAATAAATCTTAAGCATTTAATGAAAATAATTATACTTTCTTTAAAAACTTCAAGTGCATTATGTTTACAGGAAGAACACGGGGACCACTTATGTTACTGATTATATGTGTGCGTTTAGAATTGCCACTTAAATCGTACATTTGTTTTCTTTCATATTTATGTTGTAGCACAAGAAAATATATCGCTTAAAACATTTAGGATTTAAAAATTGTTTTTAGGTAATTATTCTCTGGTAAATATCATGTATTTTAATTTTTAGAAAGGAATGTAAAGAAAAATATTAAATGTAAGGGTACTAAATGATATGTATTTTGAGTACAACTACATTGAAACATACACATGACGAAGCCTCCACTTAAACACTTCATTATGGAGAAAATTCTTTAAATAGAAATCGACGAAAATTCAAAAAATTTGTATATTAAAATAGGCATGCATAAAATGAAACATAGACATTAGATGGAAATGTAACCTCCTCAGTCCTGATGTCGTCTGAAGGCGACTCTAGAAAAAAGCCCTTTAAATTATTTTAAAAGCTTCTAGAATTGTTAAAGTTACATGAAAACTTTTAAATAATTGTGTGTATATTAGAAGGATCCATTTATAGACTGATGCATTATTGGAGATGTTTTATGATAATTTGAATCTGGTTATTGCAGTGCGAAGTACAGTTTGTCTCAGATCTGAGGGGGTTAATAGATAGGGAGGCGGTATCACAGACAATCACCTCATCGAGTTCACGGATAAAAATTTAGGATTTGTTAAATATTTATTCGTATATTAAAAAGCAATCGGTTTGCCAAGTCATATTTTGGTTGAAAAGTCCTAAAAACCCTATTTTAATGGTTCACTCGTAGATTCATCATTATGCTTTCCTGCACCCAAAAGTATGAAAACATGAAGAATTTGAAGCAGAAAAACAACTTTTTAAACCTATCTAGTCAACCTCTAAAATCGGGTTTTAAGGTGTTTCTCAACAAGATTTGGCAGACCGTTTGCGTTTTAATATACGAATAGAATTTAACTAATCCTAGATTTTCATATGTGAACGCAATGAGGTGATTGTCTGTCATACCGTCTGCCGGTCTATAAGAGAAATGTATTTTAATTTCGGCAGTAATTATTTTTAAAGCAATTTAGACAAATGGAAAAAATTTAAATAGAATAATTTATGTCTAAGAAAAAGACACAATAAACAGAGCTAATTGAACTGTAAAGTTTTGCGTACGTTTTCTCTTTTTCTTCACTACTCAAAAGAATTAACGTTAAAAAAATAATGTAATACTATTTTGTACGGATTAGCTAAAAAAATAAACTGATAAAAAAAAATTCACATTTTTATAACACCTGAAGAACTTATCTGTAACATTTTTGTGAAGCTCCAATCCCCTTCTTATTGTATCGAAGGCTTTTAGCATTTTTTATTTAAAAGGAAATGATAAAATAAGTAAGTAACTTCATTTTCATACAATCCGGGGAAATAAATTTATGCACACATTTCAACGTAACTCTCAATCTCAACAACAAGTGATAAATAAACTTCGTTATATAGAATATATTTTTCATAATAGGGAGATTAATTTCTAAGATAATGGTGTTCAAAATTCAAGGTTTAGTAGAAAATTTCGTTAAATAGGAAACTTCTTTAAATGAGGACTTTGGAATTAAAGAAAAATTGTAACTTTCATATATATGTGCGCGTGAGTGTATGCGTTTTTGTTTAAATATATTTCATTCCTAAAAGTGGGAGATGCATATCTTTATTACTCCCATCAGTTATGGAGTATTCCCCAACTTCAAGGTAGATAGCTAAAGTGTTACTCATGCATTTTCATTTTACGCAAATACCTTCCTGATAATTTTCTATTTTGTAGCAGCGGCAGAAAAATTAACAATTTTATTAAATATAATAAACAGGTTATTTTCTAAAGGGGATTTTCAATAAAGAACCTTTTCTCTGCTACATAATCTGTGTGACTTACCTATATCGTCACATTCAGTTACTTAAAATATCTCAGAAAAAAATATATATACCAGTTTCACCTACAATAAAAGCTAGTCACTTTCTGAATATCTAAATAAGAAATATAGATGACCAAACAATGTGAATAGTGTAAACAACTAAACGGAATCTAGAATTTCTAGTCTCTCGTTTTCTAGGTCACAAAACAATATTCAATCATTTTAATAGTGAGAAATTTTCGCTTGATTTTGTAAAATGTTTCATAACCTAGAATTATAGTTACTGAAACTAACCTATTGTGTTAGCATTTATTTGCAGAGATTTTTAAATAAGTTTGACAGCGATAATATAAGAAAATACTTTTGAATTCTAGTATTTGACTCTACAATTCTCCAGCAAAGTGAATTAGAATTTATAAAGATGATATGGAACTATTTCTTTTAGAGCTACGATTTAGATTCTAGATTCCTGAACCATGTTTTTTTCTCGATGAGAGGAAAACTCGTTGTACTTTTTTTTAACTAGGCATATTAAAAATCATTTGAAACACGCAAAACAATTGAAATATAATTAAAGTTGAATTCTGTAGAGTTGTTATATAAATGTTTAATTTATCAAATATTTAGACCGAGTTTTTATAATTATATTTAAAGTAAAATTATTATATTTTATAAACAATTAAAAGTACAATTTATAATTATACTTCATAAGTATATATTTTTGTTTCAGGTAAGAACTTTGAATTCCTAGTCTATGATGAATGAAATATGAATCAAATGTAAGTCGAAATTTAGTTTTAAAATCAATGCATTGATTTTTCATTGAAATACTTGTTTTTGTTAGCGACATGCGTCATTACATCATTTATTAATTTTAATGTTTTTATTATATTCATCTTTTAAAGTTAAAAAAATATTGATATGGTTACACAAATGATTATTTGCCTGGACACATTGTATATTCCGTAAGAAATATAAGTGTGAATTTTTATTTGAGCTAACCAAATTTGGTTCTGATTAAAAGAAATATATTTTGATTTGTTGGAAAATGATATGGACACCATTGATATCTGATAGTTTATTTTGACATCTTTTATCACAGATTATTCGGTCATTAAATGAAAAGAATGAAATTACTTTAAAATACTAGTGTCCAGAGCATTTGAAGCACCCATTTACGCGGTGGTCAGCTTTTAAGAAGTCAGTTAGAATCATCTCTGCAATGCAAAGTGGTAAAAAGCATAGAAAGATGCCAGTAATTGTTTAAAAAAATGAGTGGCGGTAAAGTAAACTTAGTTTATATAAATTGATCTTGAAATATTGGAGATATACATTGGTTTATATGTGGCTAAAGATAAAAATTCTTTTTAGAATCGTGGGTAACTTGGAAGTGAGAAGTGTAATTTGATTGTGAATTACATTATATTTTTATGTTTAATAACATATGTACCTTTTTATAAAGTACTATGAGTATAAAACAGGTTAAAATGTCATAATTTTAAATAAATTAATCAACACAATGAACCAAAAGGGATATATTTTGTATAGCATACACTAAACATTTCTTCTCTTTATTTTTTATTTGTTGTTATTTATTTATTTTTTGTCAACGTAGTATAATTACATCTGTTTAGGATTATAAATGAACGTGTGTATTACAATTACAAAAGTTTTACTGAATATTTTGGTAACATCATAATAGTCGCTGTTAATTGATGCATTGGATTAAATGTTTTTTTTTTTTTTTTTTTTTTTTTTTTCAGAAAAACTCAGATTTCATATAAAAAAGAAACCTTAAAGAGTTTTATTTATATCCTTTTTAATCGAGAAGCAAAATAAGGAAAAATATATGTTTAATGAAAGAAAGAGATGAAATTGTTGCTAAATACAGAAACAAAATAAATTAACATAAACAAAATAAATTAACACAATGAACCAAAACTGGTGTACCTAGTCTGGCACACACGACAAATTTCTTTCCTTTATTTTTTTATTAGTTTTTTTAATTTATTTTTTGTTCTTGTAGCCTAACTAAACCTTATTAGGGTAATAAAGAACATGTGCATCTGAATTACAAAAACTTTACTGATTAATTTTAGTAACACCAAAACAGTCGCTGTTTCATGCTTCCTCGGATTAAATGTTATATATATTTTAAAAAGGCAGCTTTTTTATAAGGTAAAAAAATCCTTAAGCGTCTTATTTATATCCTTTTTAATTGAGAAACAAGATATGGAAAAATATATGTTTAATGAAGGGAAAAAAAATGTTGCGTAGCAAAAGAAATAGCTCCTTAGAGATTTCAATCCGATGGTTATAGAAATATATTCCTTGTTAGCAAATAAAAACGAACGGTAAAAAACGGAATTTTTCATATATAATACAAGGATGAAAAAGTTTTTACATTACAGAAGAAATTGCATTTTACTTCTTTTTCACAAAAAATTCTGCGCATACGACACACATATTACTGGTAAAAAAAATTTTTGCGGAAAAGTTTTAACATCAAAAGCTTCTGTGTAATATATTGGCGGACGAAAATTTGGAGTAATTATAAAAATTGACGTAACTTATTTATTTTTTAGTAGCGCGCGTGAATCGTGCACATAATCTATATTTTGTCGTGGTTGACTTAGCTTTAAGATGGGGAAAAAAAATCTGACTTCTTAAAAATAAATAACTGACTGAATATATACTACTGAATACTACTAATATACACTACTAACTACTGAAATAATAATCTTTTTTATAATAATGTGTATTTTGAAATTGATAATAGTATATTTCGATCGTTAATTATATTATATTTTTATAATTAGTAGGCAACTGTCTCTTTTTACAACGTAGTATCAGTATAAAATATCTTAATGTGTTATAATTTTTAACAAAATGAAGTAAAACTCGTGTATCTTATCTGGCATACACGGCGCATTTTTTTTTAATTTCATATTTTTGTTTTTGTTGTTTATTTATTTATTTCTGATGTAGCATAATTAAACCCGCTCAATATAATATGCACCTAAAAATAAAAATAAATAAATAAAAAACCTTTATTGAATATTTTTAGTAGCATCATAATCGTCGCTGTTACACGCTTCCTCGGATTAAATGTTTTTTTAGAAAAAAACGCAGTTTTTTCCAAGGAAAAAACCTCCAAGCGTCTTATTTATATCCTTTTTAATAGAGAAGCAAGATAAGGAAAAAGATATGTTTAATGAAGGAAAGAAACAAAACTATTGCGTAAAAGAAGATATAGCTCCTTAGAGATTTCTGTCTAATGGTGGAATTTATGAAAGAAATTATCTGTGTGTGCAAATAAGAACAAACGGTAAAAAACGGTATTTTTCTTATAAAATTCAAGAGTAATAAAGTTTTTATATTAATGAAAAATGTATTTTTCTTTTTTTTTCAAAAGGTATATATGTGTATACAACAAACATATTAAAAGTGAAAAAATATTTTACTCAAAACTTCTAACATGACAAGCTTCTGCGTAATATATTTACACACGAAAATTCGGAGTAATTGTGAAAACGTATATAAATTAACTTACTTTAGGTACATGCTTTATATGTGTTTTAAAGATAAAGAGCATCTTTTGGAATTATGGGTAATTTGCATGAGATAATTGTATATTTAATTTTTAATTAAATTTTTTGATTAAGAAATACCAGTATCTTTTTACAATGCAGTATGAGTGTAGAATATGTAAATATGTTATAATTTTGAACAAATAACACAATGAACCAAAATTGTTGTATATTGTCTGGAATACACGACACATTTGTTAACTTTCCTTTTTTTATTATTGTTTCGTTTATTAATTTTTTGTTCATGTAACATAATTAAACCTTATTAAGATAATAAATGAACATATGTATCGGAATTACAAAAAGTTTACTGAATATATTTTTGGCAACATCAAAAATTGTCACTGTTACATGCTTCTTTCGATTAAATGATTCTTATAAAAAACGTACCTTTTTGGCATTACGAGAAGAAAAAAAGACCCTCAAGCGTCTTATTTATATCCTTTTTAATCGAGAAGCAGTGTAAAGAAAAAATATATGTTTAATGAAGGAAACAAACAAAATTACTCGTGGAAAAAAAAAATAGTTCCGTAGAGATTTCAGTCTAATGGTGGAATTTATAGAAATATATTCGTGCGAGGAAATAAAAATGACCGGTAGATAACATGTAACTTATTTTTTTAGCTGTGCGCGTGGATCTTGCTCATAATCTATAATT
Organism: Maratus speculifer; assembly: GCA_964019185.1. Classification (NCBI taxonomy): domain Eukaryota; kingdom Metazoa; phylum Arthropoda; class Arachnida; order Araneae; family Salticidae; genus Maratus; species Maratus speculifer. The sequence continues at coordinate 95,848,390 of OZ025302.1, forward strand.
TGTCATTTCTGACATAGCTTCAAAATGCAAAAAGCCTGACTTCTTAATATTTATATATGTATATACAGGGTGTCTAGTAAATGATTGACCCATTTTGAATATAAATAGCAAAAAAAAAAGGTTGGAGATAAAAATGCGCGGTTATTGTTATTAGACTATTGTTATTAGAAAATCAATAAATTTTTAAACATGCATTTTGTTTATATAGTTCGAATTTCGGCCAAAATATGGCGCTGGCGGTACAGGCTTTTTGTATACAGACATGATTCTAGTTTTCATAGGTATGAGCATTTCAGCTGAATTTGAATCTACATGTTATCGAATCTGAATCTATATGTTGAATCGACTCTCGTCTGAGCTTCAGAAATAGGGTATGTTTGTTGGAAAGTGATTTAAAATAATATTTATGATTGGACAATCTATATTATATTTAATCTTCTCAGTCCTGATTCGGAGATATTATTTTAAAAATTATTATATTATATTAACAAAGTGCATGTTTTAAAATTTATTGATATTCTAATAACAAAACCACAAGTCACTCATTTTTATCTCAAAGTCTTTTTTGTTGTTGTTGTTGTTGTTGTTTTTTACATTCAAAATTAATCAGTCAATTACTGCACACTCTGTATTTATATATAAATGCCTTTTTAGAATAATGGATAATTTGAAAGAGATAATTGTATAATTTAATTTTGAATTATATTATATTTTTATTATTAGTAAATAATTGTCTCTTTTTACAATGTATTATGTGTTTAAAATATGCTAATATGCTATAATTTTTAACGAAATGAATTAAAACTCGTGTATCTTACCTGGCGTACATGATATATTTATTATCTTTACTCATCTTTGTTGTTGTTGTTTATTTATTTACTTGGTGTAACATAATTAAACCTGTTCAATATAATATGCATCTGAGTTACAAAAAACTTTAATGGATATTTTTGTGATACCATAACCTTCTCTGTTATATGCTTCCTTGGATTAAATATTATTTTAGAAAAAACGCAGCTTTCATCTAAGAAAAAACCCTGCAGAATCTTATTTATATCCTTTTTAATCGAGAAGCAAGATAAGGAAAAATATATGTTTAATAAAGGAAAGAAACAAAACTATTGCGTTAAAGATGATATAGCTCCTTTGAGATTACTGTTTAATGATGGAATTTTAAAAATATATCTGTGTGTGCAAATAAAAACGAACGGTAAAAAACGGTATTTCTCATACATAATTCGATAATAATAAACAAGGTTTTATATTATTTAAGAAAATGTATTTTTCTTCTTTTTTAAAAAAAATTACGTGCATAGAACAAAGATATTACCAGTTAAAAATACTTTTTATGAGAAAATTCAAGCATTTCAAGCATTTTTGTACTATATTAGCGGAGAAAAAATCGGAGCAATCGGAAATTGCGAGTAAAGCGTAGAAAATGAGGTGCGTTCGTACTACAAGGCCATTTTAAAAATATTCATATCTTGGAGTAATAGCATGCAGTGCTTCGGATACAGTAGACTATCCAAAATAATTTTGTGTATCCCTGTTAATACATTCTTCTTTCTAATATACAGGAAGTAACTTCTACTAAACTTCATCAACGTATATCAATTTCGTAAACTGTGAAATAGTTTAATATTATTCAAAAGCGCCCCAAAAAATGTTTCTCCTTATACCATTTTATAAGGAGTTACTTTTGTTTAGTCTTGTAATTCAATAACAAATATTCTTTTTTTCACAACAAATTGTACAGAATCTACAGAGCATTACATGTTTTATAGATGCATATCAATTTCATTACAATTGAAAGAATGTAACACTTTTAAAATGCACTTGAAACTATTTTTTTTTCCGTATAATGTAATACTTCTGGTTGTTCCTGTAATTAAACTATACATCCACTTTTCATTCAATTCGAAATGACTCGACAAAATTATGCAACAATTATATATTTTAGATTTCAAATGATTCGGTTGGATAGTTTTGCTCTGTTGTATGCGGACAGACAGACGGACTAAACGACTATAGGTGCTTCGCATTTACATGATTACGAACGCACCAAAAAAACTGATTTAACTTAATTTTTTTAGCTGCCCCCGTAGATCTTGCACATAATCTATATTTTGTCGTGGCTGACTTATCGTTAAAATGCAAAAAGCAACTTCTTAAAGAAATCGTAAATAAAAATATAATAAATGTGGTATAAAGTTGTGTAGGAAACAGACTTTAATACTTTTAGGGATACGCTGGAAAACTCTGCTAAATTTTTGGCTGCAAGGCACATCTAGCTGGGATGTCAACCGTTAGGTTTCCTCCAGAAAAAAAAAATCTTTAGAAAATTTGTAGGCATTTGGCCCTTTATGCAGATATTTTTATGATTATCTTAGAAAATACTGCAGATATTTGTAAAAAAAACTAAATCTGTAAAATTGCTTCAGATTTCTATAAAATTTCTGAAGAAAGTGGAAATTTATTCATATAATCTTAAGATTAAAATGAAAAAACTTCTTTAAAACTCTATAAAATAAATTCAAATGCGCAAGGGCTTGCGTATTTTAATTTATTTTATGGTGTTTTAAAGAAGATCATCACATCAATTAATTAACACCATTTTAAATTTATTATATTAATCTTAAGATTATTTTTAGTGGGGGAGTAAATGTCCCGGAGGGAAAACTCCACCTCCACCATCTGCTTGGGTACGAGCCCAGATTAAAGTCATATTCTAAACTACACCCAAAAAAGAGGAATTGATGAAAGCTACAAAAAATGTAGAAAATCGGTTTTGCTGCTCAGACAAAAAAAAATTGTTAATACTCTTATAAAATTTTAACAACATTTCATTAATTTTATTTGAGTCCTGTATTTTCAATATGTAATTCCAACAAAATTTTGTTGTTTTTTCAAAATTTAAATTGGTATGCAGAAGCCATAACTCTCTCACGTAAATTTGTGTGACTTATATAGCTATAAAGGATTAACATAATTTTTGGATAATAAAAACTTTTCAAATTGAGACGGATCATTAACGTTATTATTACGTTATTATGCATTTGGGATGAAAATAGTGGACGAAAAATTGGAAAAAAAAATCAACAATAATTTTTTTGTTTATTCCAACAAAATTTTTCTATTGATTCCAATATGTGTTGAAAATATGGGGAATCACAAATTAAAAATACAACACTTTATTTAAAAAATAAATAAATAAATAAAAAATTATATTACATGCTGTATTGCAAGATATCAGCAAAGAAAAAAAAAGCTTTTTAAACATTATTGTGTAAGAAATATTCACTTTTGGATATGTTGCTTATATGGAAAACGGTGATAAAAAAGGTAAATGGGTAAGAAAGTACATACAATTACAAAACTTTATTTAAGTCTTTCCAGAAACTACAAAGGTTGTTCAATAAAATAATTTTATGTCTATTCCTTTCGGGTCCGATTTTTCCTCAATTTTTAGAAAAATTACTTTTACGTTAATAGCATTATCACTATTATCACATTATCACATTATTCCGATTTTTTATCAGACAGATTTTAGATCATTTGAATAATTTTCTTTCTTTGATTTTTATGAAAATTGCTCCGAACGAGTACACATGTAATCCAATGCATTTGATATCCACTTTCTTAGTGCCCCGTCTGTCCATCAGTGACGCTTTAAATCTTTCTTCCATTGTACTTGTTTCTAATCTTTTAATTAATTTATGTATTTATATATTCTAATTTAATATTAAGTCATATTCTAATCATAGCAGACGAAATAAATTAAAAAAAACACTATAAGATTAATTCCTTTGTAATAGTACTATATTAAGCATGTTTTCATTTCATATTTTCCGTAATTCGAACTTCGGATAATTCGAACATTTCTGGTGGTCCAGACGAGTTCGAATTAACGAGAGCCGACTGTATATTAATTAGAGTATAACGAATATCTCATTGTCTAAAACATAACGAATGCTGTGTTTTTGTGCACTATTCAATTCGTATTTATATGCCAATAAGCTAAGTAAGATTTTTTTTTAATGTTTAGAAAATATTATATTACATCAAGATTTAACTCATATTGCAACTTTCTAATACTTTTAGCGCGATATTACACATGAATCTTTCAGGAAAGTAACATTTATTCTAAATTAACAGAGTGAAATATATGTTTAAAATAAAAGAATCGCAAGTGAATTTTGCAAATATTTACTATTATTTTTAAATCCTTAAACATTAACAAGGAAGTCATATACTAAATGCTTAGACACAAACAAACATTACCATATCTAAACAGTAACAAAATTATTTGTTAAAATTATACTCAGTTAAAACACATGTATTCTTAATAGTACACTAGGCCCAAAAGGGTTATTCGATGTTCCATGCTTGTAATACACTAAGCATCGTCGAGGGAATACTGATTTGAAAGAATGAATAATTTAGGGAAATGCCGAGATAAATACAACATTTGTCGTATAGTAGAATAAACACGAATCCTGCAGTTCAAACCTTTATTATATATGAGAAAATCTATACAAATAGAATTATAATGGTAGGCATTTAAACACAATATAGTGGATTTAATGCCACGTACACTGTAAAAAAATCTGTAATTCTATAAATATAAACTTAGAGAAATTTCTGTGTAGACACAGGTGTTTTTTTTGTCTTATTTATTAGCGTAATAGTAAAAAATATTACTTAATATAACTTGTAGAACCTGGGGACCATATGAAAATTTAAATCTCGTAATTTTTTAAGAAATTAATTTATTGACATAAATATACTTTAAAATATTTCTTTACCCCTTTCTAAATATTTTTGTTAATGGAACTATATGTCTTTGATTAACGGTTTAGGAATTAGTCATTGGTCACCAATGATAGTGGACACCCTGTATAGTGCATTTAATATCACATACACTCTAAAAGAAATCATTAATTCTACATATGTAAAGTTAGAAAAATCTATACGCTTACTAAATTTGTGTCTGTACAGAAAAATATGTAAATCTATAAAACTAGTTTTTGTAAAGCTACATAAATCTGTAGTTTTACAACAGAATCTACTAAAACGACAGTGATTTTACTAAAGTTTTATCTATAGCCCGTGAGAAGTTACATAAAAATTTCTAGAGACCTGAGTTTCCTAGAAAATTCTTAGAAACTTTTCAGATTTTTAGATTTAAAGCTCAAACGTGCAACTTGAATTTTCGTTATTGTCGTTATATAAAATCATTTAGGAATCTCAGTTTCCTAGAAAAATTTCTGTGACTTTTCAATTTTTTTTTTTATTTTATTTTATTTTATTTTATTTTTTTTTTTTACGATGTATAATTTTTGAAAAAGTTAACTTCTTTGGATTTTTATTTCAGCAAAAATATTGACAGGTCAAAACAAACAATTAAACAGATAAAAAATATCTGCTTTGAATAAAGATATTGTTACACGTGTGAAAGATTTATATTCAATCATTTAAAATACTGTCTTTTTTATTCATACCTAAAATATTATTTTGGTGGGTAAAAAAAGTAATAACAAGAATTATTTAATTTAAATGTATAATGTTTTGAATGAACATTAAAAAAATAAGAAATCTTTTATATGCAAAAATGTAATTCGTAAGAAACTACACAGCGTGTAGTTTCTTACAATTAAATTTTAACAGATTTCTTACAATTGAAATTTATTTATAATCTTGATTGTTTTCTTTTATTTACAATGCATATAAAAACTTTTAGTAAAAGAAACTGATGTTTATATGCATTATGTTCATTGTCCAGGGAATTAGAGTGTGCAGTATTGAATAATTAAGTGAATACTCAAGTAAATATAAGATTTATTACAATTCAGAAAGACCATGAAGTTTGCTGTTCCAATATTTGTTCTGTAACGAAAATATACATAGTATGCATTAAAACACAACATAGCATCATACAGTAGTATGAAAAATGTAATTTATTTGAGTCTTTATTTCAAGAAAAATATTTGCAAATCCAAAACAAACAATTAACCAATTAAAACAATTGCTTTCGGTAAACATATTGTTACACATAAAAAACGTTGTATTTAACGCGTTAAAGTACAGTCTTTTATTTTGTCTCTTTAGGTGCGTTCACAATTATGTAAATAGGTAATACCTATAGTTGTCGTGCAATCCGTATGTCTAAGTGTCTGTCTGTCCGCATGTAAGAACACAAAACTACCCAAAGGAAACGGTTGAATTTTAAAATATATAATTATTATATAATTCTGTCGAGTCATTTCAAATTTTATAAAAATCGGATTCATAGTTCAATTACAGGGACAATCAAAAATAATCCGATACATGGAGAAAAAGATTCGAATGCATTTTATTGGCGTTACACTATTTCAAACATAATAAAATTATCTTTAACATAATAAAATTACTAATAACTTAAAAAATGTATCTGAGACGTATATACTGTAATATACATTCTGTTTAATCTGTGGTGCAAAGAAAATTTTTTATTGAATTACAGAACCACACAAAAGTATTCCATTACATAAAGGTATAGGGAGAACATTGTTTGAAACGCGTTTTAATTGTATTAAACTATTTAACATTTCATAAAATTTATATACGTTGCTGAGAATTACTACAAGTTATTTTCTGTATAATAAAACGCAGATAGTATTTACAGAGACACACAAAAGATTTCGATCACTATGCTGTATATCATTACACCAAGATCTGAATATTTTTAGGTGCGTTGTAATTAAATATCAAAATGTCTCGTAATTAAATATCTACAGTCGTCATTCTGTCTGTCTGTTCGCATATAACAAAGCAAAAACTACACAATCAAAATGTTTGAGATTTAAAATACATGATTGTTGTATAATTTTGTCGAGTCATTTCAAATTTTATGAAAATCTGATTTATAGTTTAACAACCGGGCAATCAAAATTATTCCATTATATTACGGTTAGTAGAAAAAAGTCTTCACGTACATTTTAATGATGTTACATTCTTTCGAATACAATGCAAATGACATGTATCTGTGAAGTATATATTAAAATATACATTATGTACAATCTGTGATGCAAAGAATATTTGACAAAAATTCAAGAGTTTTCAAGAGTTCAAGAATTTTCTGTTAATTATGACCTACTCTATGCAAAATATTCTGAGCACGTGCGTGACGTGCACTGCAAATCTCAACAAACTCTAAGAAAGCATAAAATGAGTAATTACCCAATTTACTACATTTTTGAATAATGCCATGGATGGATTTTTAAGATCAATTGTAAATCGAAGAAAAAAAAACAAATCCACCAAAACATGAAAACTTAACAAGTGCGTGTGCAATTTGTTACAAGCATTCAGCTGTGAAATGCAGTCGTTAAATGTCATATCTACCGCATGCTTTTATTGGCTGAGAGCTTCGTTGACGCTGATTGGAGACGAGCTGCAAATAGCCTCCATCCTGGCTGTATAGTCCCCAGGGATTGGTTTAAAGCTATAAATATCCTCTGACCTAGTAAGTTTTAAATTAAAAAAAATCTAAATTGAAATTTAAAAATCCGACTGCGAAGTGTACTTTTCGGTGTTAGCATCCACACATGACAAAAATTTCAGAGATTTGACTGTTATAATTTCGGCGTTATCGGAGGTCATGCAGGCAGGCAGAAAGATATCTCTTATTATATATATATAGATTTTTATTTGTTTTTACTTACAGAAGTTTGCCCAGGTATTAGAATTTTTTACTGATACTAACATTCGGTTGCCACAGAATGTCGGAAACTCGGGGTCTGACTACCGCCAAAGTAAACTCCCACCAGTAAAAATATAAATCTATTTTCGCCATCATTTATGACCGAAATTTCGTATTTATAGGGTGTTTAAATAAGGAAAAATTTTCTATTCAAATTTACTGGTGTAATTTTGTCCGGGCGGTAATGAAATCCTGCGACAGCGGTTACAGTTGAAGATTCACTATTTTCAGGATATGTCAGTTCCTCTTATTAATAGTTCCATGAATATGGAAATTCTCCATTCAGTTAGCTTAATACTACATGGATGCACAATACTGTTCTGATATTTGGTTTTTAATTTTCAGAACTTTTATTTTTTTAATTTTAGTTTTTGTTGTTGACTTTTTCCTACGGTTATTACTTTGGGTGTGCTGATGAGATCTGTAAATACCACAAACGTCTACTTTTATAATGTTTAAACGTTTTTAAGTAAATTGTCTAAATTTTAATTTTCATCATTTTGTAATTGTACTGGTCAGACAAAAGATGCATGTATATTTAAATTTACACCGTAAAAAAAATGTGTGACGTTATTATATAAATTAATGGCAGGCCAGCTATCTTCATTTTATTGAGCACTTTAACTGATACAACTGGTGTTATGTTACACTTATGTACCAGGTGCGTCATAAATTCATGCAAACATAAAAAATCTATTACAAAAGAAATAATACTCGAATAAAATTTTGGTTTGCGCGAGTATGATCAGACAAATTTTTGATTTTTTCCCATGTATAATAAAAAATATTCCAAAAGTTACCGGTAGAAGGCCTTCAGACATCCAACTGAGTCATTTTATTAGGATGAGCGAAGCGAATCCTCTACTAGGCCACTCAAGTTACATTTTGTCGTACGCTTTATAAAAAATCTATTCAGTATTTTGACTTGAAATTAAACATAAGAATAAATTATGATATGTAGATTTGCAGAATGTTATTTTTTTTACAGAATAACATTTGAAAAATATTATTTTAATAATTAATTTATTTTACATGTTTTTCTATTATGGATGCATTTTCGCAAATAAAAAATTTAACGCTTATCTTTTTATTTTCAGAATGAAAATAAACCATGGGGTTAGTAATTATAGATAGAATCATGATTAATTAATTAAATAAAATATATTTTCATTATTCCGCCAAAATCATTTGCAAATAAAAAATTGAACCCGCATCTTTTTATTTTAAGAAGGAAAATAAACTATGGGGTTAGTAATTACAGATAGAATCATGATTGATATATTAAATAAAATATATTTTCATTATTCTGCCAGAATTATTTACGCAGTTTATACTTACGGATTTTAAAAGAATTACATTATGATTTATTTATTTAGGTATTTACTTTGGTAAAGTGGCAACAAAAAACAATCGTAAATAAGTAAAATTAATTCTTATATTTGGTATTTAAAATGAGTATTTTGTTAAATTTGCTAAGTTTCTTAAGTCTGGTATTCGAAATGAAAGATTAAAGAATAATTTAAGAATATTTTAATTGATTGAAGAATAATTTAATTGAACCAAATTAAATATATTAACTACGTTTATAAATAATTTCTGGAATGTATTAGTAATTTAAAAATGTCGAGAAAAAGAACACTTATTGGCCAGAACGAACGCCGTTACTGGCCACTGGAAAATGTAAAAACATCTTTAAAACGTTTAATTAAAAATTTAAAAAAAATATTTTATAAAATTCTGCTTCGAAAATATTTTTATTTATACCAGCCTTATATCATAAATAAAAAATTCCGAGGAAATTCTTAGTTATTTGGCTGAATTTACATTTCTAAAATTTAAATGCGCCAAAACATGAGATAACGTTTTTGCTTAATAAAACAAAATATAAAAAAATAATGTTCCTTTCAAACATTTATCTTATGAAATAATGCTTCGCGAATCCAAACAAAGCACGGCTTTTGCTAGTCCATATTAGGCAAGCAATAAAATACGCAGCAGGAGATACATTCGTCATTCGATATCAGCAGCATTCTATCCTTTACCAGATTGAGCGCTGGTGATTTAACTCTTCCACAAGAATGGTGAATCCACAAATATTGCATTTCGAAAGTTTCGCATGTTGAGCATCTTTTACTGCTTTATAACAAATGAAGAGTGTCATGTTATTGTGATTTGCTTCATTGTCTATTTGTGTTTGTCAGATTTGCATAAAATGTCCCAATATAGGTATGAGCGTCCTCTATAGGTTATTTTTGGAAACATTTTTATTATACATGGAAAAAAATCCAAAATCGGTATGATCATTCTTGCGCAAACCGAAATTTTTTCCGAGCATTACTTCGTTTATTTTAGATTTTTAAAGTTTGCACGAATTTATGACGCACACTGTATAATACTGTACAAGTAATATTACACTGTTAAAAATCTTGCAGCATTTTGTACAGTCATTTCACCGTTTTCTGAAAAACCAGTAACATAACCGTAATTTAACTCTATTCTGACCATAAAATTGGTAATAATAAGTTCAGAAAAACGTAAAAAGACGGTTGTTTTACTTTTTTTTGTAGAAAACGGTCAAATGACTGGAAAACATGTTGCAGATTTTTAACAGTGTAGTCTAAATTAGAGCATGGTCCTAATTAGGACAGTTAAGGCACAGTTAAGACATAGATTTTTTTTCCATAAATGTTTTACAGTTACATAATAATCTTTATTTATTTCCTTCCCTCTACTATAAAAGCTATTCAGTAAAATAAACCCATGTTTATGCATTACGTTCAGCTTTTGTAATGCCCTAAACGCTGTCTCGGAAATTAGAATTGTACGGATTGAATAATTAAGAGAATGCTGAAATAAACATGACGTTTACTGCAATACAGAATAGCTATGAAGCCTGCAGTTCAAATGTTTGTTCTATGCGAGAAAATGTATGCAAGTAGGATTAAATGGTGCGCATTCATGTACAACTTAGCGGATTTAATACCACATACAATATTTTGGAAAATGTAATTTCTTTTTATCTTTTTTTAAACATGAATATTGTTACTATTATTTTTAACACAATCAAACTGATTGGTAAAGTTATCATACGAATTGATTATTCCCAGCTGAGCAAAAAATTGCCCAGGCTATCGCCCAGATAGCTTTACAGGTAAAGCATTGGCCTTGTAAGCCAATTATTCGGGTTCGATTCCCGGCCTGGGCAATTTTTCGCTCAGCTGGAAATAATCAATTCGTATGAATATTGTTAGTTCAAAGCAGAGACTATTTAATATTACGTAAATATTAATAAAAGAATTCATTTGAAAAAGTAGAAAAAATTGAATTGTAACGCTAATTAAGATTAATTGCACGTTTCAAACAGTAATAGCAAAACAAATGGAAAATGTAGAAATTACAGTTCGTTTACTGGGACACTCAAAACGATTGCGCAAAATTGCGGTTTATAGGAAAAAAATGATTGGGGTGTATTTTAGTGATGTTGTGTTATTTGAAACGTAATGATGTTAATATGGATTATTGAGGTGTATTGAAGCGCATGTTTTCAGCAGAACATGGATTGCAAATCATTTGCAATTCATTTAAAGAGTCACGCAAAAAATCGGTTAAATATTGTTCGACATTTGCAAAGTATCTCGATGATGTTACACTATTTCAAACAAAATGAAATTTTTATACATTATTGATATGCTTGAAAAAAGTTACTGTAGAATAAGACGTGTGAAGCAGTTACTGCTGTATTACAGCGTTAGACGAAACATATCAGTTGTTGCACTGTATCTGAGCGTCAAAATGCTGGAAATTCCTTTACAACTATGATTTGACGGTTTTGGTTTAATTAAATTTTTCATACTAGGTGGTATTTATAAATTCTAATAATCATATATAAATTACACAAAATATTTCATAAACATTTCTGCGTTGAGTCTTAATGGCTGAAAGCTGTTTTAAACTAGATGTAAGGAATTTCTGCTTAATTTTACTTGGTATATTGCAAAATATTTATATTATAATAATAATTTCATATACATGGGATAGGCAAAAATTGGGCTCTCTGGATAACAATACTGTCTATGGAAGGTAAATTTCTGAATGTTTATTTTTAATTGTTTTTTGCGTTTATTCACGAATTATATTTAAGTGATATAAGGTGTATATAAAAATCTGTAATAATTATAGATGGTTGTACAAAATTATTGAACAGTATTTCCATCTTTTGGCAGAATTATGCTTGGAGATTTGTCTTGTTTTAAAATAGATACTCTTAATGTTTGTGTTAAAATTGTCTGAGTTGGGTCAACGTGATGTCAAATATGTCCGTAAGAGCCCTAAAATAAGACTTTTTCCAACCCTCAAACAATTCGATGCAATAAAAATCAGTCTGCAAGAGAGAATTTTTAAGCACAATCACGATTAAAAATATCTTTAATTAAAAAATTTATGCACTATGTGTCTCAGACGGGTTAAAAGCGTCTAATGCTGTAGTTCAGACTTTTCCAATATGCCGTTTTGTTAAATTTGCGCGTTTTATGTGTAAACTTCTTTTGGGGACTATGTTTGTCAAGTATGTGCATGGATGTGTACACTGTAAAAAATAGGGTCGATCTACGAAAAAAAAATTAGTGATTCTTGTAATTACTATAAATTTTTTAGTAATCTTACTCGGTTACAAGGAATCTGTAAGAATTACTAGAAAAAAGCTAGCAACGAATAGAGTTAATAGTTTCACATTTTTAATAGCTATAACTAAAACTCACTTGGTGTGGCCGTTATAGCCTAGTGGTCATAGTACCGAACTCCAAGCTGAAAGTACGTGAGTTTGATGCTGGATGGCACCAAATATGCACCGAATGCATGCAATGTAAGTACTTGTTAAATAAAGGGATTATGAAAATCCTTTCGTAGCAATTACCATGGGTAATGATCTCTAAACTTTCCCTCCCCTTTAGAAACATGTCAAAATAGAGCAAGCACCAATGTTTGTTGCTGCCATCTATTGCACCTTTACTGGAAATCTTCCGTTTCAGAAGTCTGTCTTTTTACCCACTTGATGCAGCTCGAAGGAAGCTCCTGCCCATCGGGCACACGTAATGGTTACTAAAAATAATTTTGCAGCTGTTACTAAAATTTGCTTGGTGGCTCATACTAAAAAATTTCAAGCTAGTTATACAAAAAATTCTTTTGTTCAGTTTACAAAAGAAATGTTTGTTTCACTCGCAAAAAAAAGTTTGTAATGGTTTCTAAAAAATTCTGTGGAATACAAATTTACTAAAAAATTTTTAGTAACCTCTTGAATTTTTTTTTACAGTGTAGTATGTTGTCATGTTAGTGTATCATGTATGGAAGTATATATCCACATCAAAACAAGTGCACAGAAATACTTTAATCGGGTTACAGCCAACTGGCACATTTAAACTCTATTGGTTCGACGCATAGTAAGATCCATTGCTGAATCTTTCAGACAGTTTTAACTACAATGTTGCGATCATCATTTGGACACCAGTTTAAGTCACGCCAATAGTATTTTATAATGTTTATTATTAAGTGTTATTGTTATTAAGAGAAAATGTTTATTATTAAGTGTGGAGATCACACAAAAACTTTTATTTTCAAATATAAACAAAAATACTATATTAAGAAAGAATAGCATGTTGCAAAATATATACATATATATTATATATATCCCCTTCGGGACGAACGATCGGTATTCGTGCCGGCACCTTTGGCTTTCACATCCCGCGCGACCGGTATACGCGACAGCGTTGTTGGCACTCAGATCACTAGCGACAAGTATTCGTGCCGTCAGTCTGGAACGTTTTACTATAAAGAATTTAACGTATAAAATATATATCGTAATCGTATTTGACTTTATATTAGAGAATAATACATTTCATTCTAACAGACAAAGCAAATGGAATCAATATATATATATATTTTCTTCCAAGTTATTAAATTTTTCTAAATATTACTGCAGTGAAAAGAAAATATGATTAGTTTATCTTTGTATGTTTCTGACTGAAATTTCAAAAACGCAATCTCTTTTCGATCATTAATCTTTCACATGTGTGGTAAAACTTTATTTTTTTTTATTTATCGCAAAGGTTTCACAAGTACTTAGAAAGAGGGGGGGGCGGAATGAATGAGCTGATAAAGTAATAACATGATGCCTCATGATATATGCTTACGCCTCTGACTATAAACTTCTGATTAATGCGGTTTCTATTTTTTTCTACTTTTAACTGGATGATTTTAAATGAGTTTTAGATCAAAGGATAAATAACTTCTAAAATTGTTTTTTTTTTTTTTTCGTTTATTTGTGTGTAAATTGTTGCGCGATTTGAGCTCTGTTGTTTCAAAATGAAAGGATGAATGCCAATTAATACTTTTATTTTGTAGCGGCAAATTAATTTGCTCTGGAAGAAAAACAGAAAATAATTAAAAAAGAAAGAAAAAAATTACGGATTGTGGAATTATGTTTCTTAAATACTTAGAATAATTTCTGCGAAGCAAAATTGAAAAATCATTGCTGTGTTTTACTTTAGTTTAATTTTTTATTTTTACTTTCAGTTATTTTCTTTCTTTTTAAAATTTAATTTATTTTCAAGTCAATTATCTATATGAATGTATCTTATTTCAAAAACTCATTAAAATGTCAGAAAACGCAGATGTTTGACAAAGAATGAAATAAAAAAGATTTTGAAAAGTACTTAGTTTTCTTAAAGTAATATTTTTAAAAGTTAGTGATAATAACATAATAATATAACTCTTGTTATTTTGATAAATGATTGCACATTTCAAATTAATAGTGAGTTTTTCAAAAATAATTTAATACATTTATTCGATATATTTAATTATCCATGCATATTATTTATTTATTTATTTCCATATCCAAAAATACTTGTAAAATCAATGGGATTAGTGATCAGCTTATTTGAATTTATAATCCAGTTTCATTAATTATTATTAAATATTATTCAATACATTTAATTCCATAAATTTATTTATGTTTTTAAATATTATTTATACGTAAGATATAAATAAAAAGATTTTATCATTATCATCGCTTTGATGAATGTATTTTAAATTACTGAAATTTACTCATCATTATAAAATACCCTTTATTTGATATTACATTTATTATCCATTACTCCTTTTTTTTTTTTTCAAAAATATTTTTAACCTTTAATAACATTTTAGAAAAGTATATTTTAAAGTACCGGATGATCCAGAAGTTCCGGGACTTTTAAAATGCTAATAATTAGCGAACTATAATTAATAGAAGTGTGCGATTTTGACAGAAATGCATAGAAACTTATGGAATTTGTTTTTTCGATGAAATAAACATATTATGTAACTTACACTTTTTGAGAACAGATGGCACTAAAATTGATAGTATTATTTTTATGGTATGGTATAGATTACTAAAAAGAAAGAATTAATGTTCAAGGGTTACAAATTTTCAATAAGACGCCCATAGCTTATAAGTACCGCCGTGAGCCGATGCAAAACAGCGAACACAGTATCCTCAGAGTAGAAAGAAATTCCATATGAAATTTCACTTCATCGTGATATTACAAGCGTACTGCACTCACGATGAGCTGATGATTTCCACTGAGTATTGGCATCGAATTTTTCCTCATTTAAGATTGCAACAAACTTTTTGAATCTCCTGCTTCTATTACGATCTTCCAATGAACCCTTTTCTCAAACCTTGCTTACCATAGCATTTCACATTTGTAATGGCCATCGAATCTGTTGCAGTTTTACCTTCATGTATTATGATAAGAACACAACCGAACATAGAGGTTACTTATCAAATTTTGTATCAAAATTACCTTTCAATGGAAATTCAACTACTTAAAAAAATGTTTGAACATAAAACATCCTTAAAGCGAAATCTCATCAATATCCTAGAAAAGATGTTTCGCAATGAACGCATTTGTCTATATAACGCATGTTGTAGGTGCATTCATTCTTGTACAGCAGCGCCGCCTGTTGCTAAAAATTGTAACTATATATATTAAAAAAATCATTTTTAATAAAAATCCCACATGTTTCTCAGCAGATATGTGAAAACCGGACCTTTGTTTTGTACATAGTTTCCCAATTATTAACATTTCAAAACTCTCGAAACTTCTAGATCACCCGGTATATTTCTATTTTACATGGTATTATTAGATACTTTTTTATTTAAAATGTATTTTATGTTGATTATACATTTAAATAAATTTTTTGAATTAAAAAAAATATTTAAAATTAAACATTTTCAAACTATTTTTTACGTTTATCTGTATAATTATATTAAAAACTAGCAGCACAAGCTACTTCAAAATTTATTTAATTATGTTTGTTTATGAATAAATCAGCTTTATAAAAACACTTATTTTGGTTAAATTATTTACGAATAAACTTATTATTTCTTTTAACAAAATTCAACTTTATTTGAGTAAAATGTTTCATACATTGTTATAGTAGAGGTACGTAAGTCTTTTGTAATCATAGTATATTGTTTTTTAAGACAAAAATGAGGTTAAAATATGCATTATATACATTCAAAAAGTCATTTTTATACTAAAATATTGCAGAAAATACCCCAGTTTTTTGAGTGAATACATATAATATCAATTTCTTTCATGTATGTGCATTTCAAAAGATTCCATGAAAAAACGATTTTTTTATCATTTTTTAAAGGACACTTTACAAGAGTTAGGCTTAGCTGTGCAAAATCCTTCGGCCCTGAAAGGGAAACCAAATTTTCACGCTCCATTTCCACGATCAGGTGCCCACATCTGAAAGCGCTGCCTTCGCGAACTGGATATATATGTAACATACGACGAAAATCTAATAAAAAGCGGCTTTATGATCAAATATAGGAGCCATATCTATCCAAATGAAGCTAAATTTGAATTATAAAATCATTTTTCTCAATTTAGATATTTTTGATATTGCGCGAATGTTATTTCCAAAACTACGTAACACAGAAGCTTTAAATTTTGAATTATAATATACTTTATGTCTCTCAATGATTTCTATTTATTTTTAATTAAGTACCTATAAAATGTTTGTTGTTTTAATTTTTATAGAAAGTTTATCAGATAAGATTTTGCGTTTTATACTTTAATTGTCTGAAATATTTTTTCTTATGTTAATTTCATTAATATTGTTTCAGATTGAAGTTATTGTACGATTTTAAAGGAAATTTATATGTAATATTAGGTGCATATATGGAATATGTTTTTCAGATTTCAACGTTTCAACAGATATATGCATATAAAACCTTTAATTAGTAGGTCACAGTTAAAGTTATTTCTAATTATGTATCATTAAAAATTACTTAAAAGAATACTTAAACAATGATTTGACAAATTTATTCTAAAGAGTCGTTTGATTTTAACAAATATTTACAACTCCAATTTCATTTTTAATATTGTAATAAAATCAAGCAATTTCGAGCTGCTGTAAGTGATATCAAATTTACAGTGTATTAAAATCAATCGCATTTGGTACATCTATATTATAAAGGCCAAACGTATCTGTGCGTAATGCATACGTCATTTTGCGAATGGCAACATTTTTCTCTGCAATTTCAGTTTTGCAATTTTCGCTACTACAAATTTTATACTTATAAACATAGCACATTTTAAATTTTTACACCGTCGTTTAGACAAAAAATATATACTTTTAAATGCAATTTGTTTGAAAGTTGTATCTCTTTTTTTTTTGAAATATTAATTTTTTAATAGTTTTTAGTATTAATTTTGTAATTGTGGCAACAGAATCACTCCATTTTGTCTTAAAATTATTAAAAAAGAAAGAAATTAAAATGCGCAGCATCTTCCCATGCATTCCGTTTTGCAATTTTCGGTACTGCAAATTTTACACATGTAAACATCGTACATTTTTAATTTCTGCACTGTCATATAGAAAAAAAAATTACTTTTAAATGCAATTTGTTTCAAAGCTGTATCTCAATTTATTTTTGAGGTATTAATTTTTTTATAATTTTTAGTACCAATTTTGTAATTGTGCCAATAGAATCACTCCATTTTCTCTTAAAATTGAGAAAAAAATAGAAATTAAAATGCGTATGCTATTTTAAAAATATCGTCTGTTATAAAATCCGGTGAATTTCAGTTTTATTTCGTTTAATAAATTGGATAATTGAGTAAATATTGGATAATTATAGTATTTTGTTAATTTTAGCAATAATATTTATTTGAGAATTAGACTGACCATTGTAAGATGCATTTTTTGCTGAAGCTAATTTTGTAGGTTTATTATAAATCAATGAAACAGTTCCTTCTTAAAAATTTACTTTCGTCGAAATTCGACGGGTTCCACCTTGTAATAATAATAAGAATAATAATACAGAAAACGACCATATAAACTTTATTGTCGTTGTTGAGATCCTAAAATTCGAATAAATACCATTTCTTGTTGATTAATTAAAAAAAACAATCTTTATAAAAACAAACGCAAAAGGAAAAATAGTTTTCTCGTATTTAGAATGTTTTTTACGCATTTGTATAAACAATAAAGAAATAGGGAAATTCTGGCTGGCGTATAATTAATAGAGAAATAAACTAGTGTGTTTCATTTCTTTTGTATTAGCGTAAGTGCGTCAAATACTCTTTCAATCAAATGAACTTATGTTTATGCAATTAACTGTGCATCTATAATCCCCTAAATAACAGAAAGAGATTTACATTTTAAAATGTTTGAATAATTAAAATAGGTCCAAAGTAAAAGTGAGCTTTTAATCTTTTGGCTTTAGATGATACAAATGAAACTAGTAAGTTTTGCATTTTAAATGGCAATCCATAGTTTTGCATTCTGTTTATCGGAAATTAAATGTAATGCAGATAAAATAATTTTTTATACGCAGCATTATTCTGATAACAGCAAAAAAGTGGAAAATATGATTTCAAAACACAACTTGTGAAATGTAGCAATTCCAAAATTATCTTCTATCTCATACATGTTACTTCCTGAGAAATGAAGTATAGCAGTCCCACTGGTTTCATGACTTACACCAAAATCTGATCAACTATGACTTATGTTAACTGTTAACTGAATCTTAAGTTTTATGAAAAATTCTATGTTAATTTTTGAAATTGACGCTATTGCAAACATCGTACAAAATTCATCATAGCATTGAAGAATTTATAATAAAAACTAGCCAGGACCAATTTATATCAGTTACTAAGAATATCTGAAGCAATATGAAACTTTATGCGTTAGTTCTTGAGGTACAGTCATTGTGAAAACCGAGAAAAATGTAGCATAAGAGTACCACATATTCGGATATTTCAAGAAAAAGTAAGCAGCTTCAAATAACAGGAAAGAATTGTTTCTTAAGTTTTATTTAATTCCGTTTATTAAATTTTGAGAAAGAGCACCTACGAAGATTGTGTGACATATAGATAGATAGACAAACAGGCAGGCACAGTTACATTCTCACATATAGACATTTTGTAAAAATGTGTTTATAGAGATCTCCTCTCTGTAAAATTTGTAAATCCATCGAAAACTGGAAGTTAAAAAAATTTACGAATCTTATACGAATCTTAGTAAAACCAAATGTATTGTCCTAAATGTATTATCCTAAAATGCCAGTGAATTATATATTATTCCACTTGATTAATAAAAAAAATACAATCATTGTAAAAACTTAAAAAAAAAACCACGCACTTAAAATGTCTCTTTACACGTCTATGTGAGCGATAGAGAAATAGAGAAATTCTCATTTGCATATAATTAATGGAGAACTAAACTGGTATGTTTCATTTCCATTGTATTAGCGTAAGTACACCTAATACTCTTTCGATCAAATAAACTCATGTTTACGCAACAAACTGCGCTTCTGCAAACCCCTAAATACCATCAAGATAACCATATTTTAAAATGCTTTAATAATTAATGTAGTTCCAAACTAAACGCGAGCTTTTAATCTTTTGGTTTTGGATGATACAAATGAAACTTAGTAAGTTTTGAATTTTAAATGACATTTCTTAGTTTTATATTTTGTTCATCAGAATAGACTGTTACAGAATTAATTTACAAAAGATTTAGCGTAAAGTAGATAAAATAATTTGTTATACGCAGCTTTATTCTGATAACAGCAAAAAAACTAGAAAATATGATTTCAAAACACTACTAGTTGGATGCGGCAATCCCAAAAATATCATACATGTTAATATTTCTTGAAAAGTATAGTATAACATTGTTACCGATTAAGTAATTTACACCGAAATTTAATCTACAGCAACTTATGTCAACTTTTAACCGAATCTGAAAGTTTGATGAAAATTCGTGCATTATATTTTGAGCTAGATGCTACTACGTAAATTTCAGAAAATTCTGCAGAACAGCGCCACCTATTGAGTAATTTACACCGAAACCTAATCAGGATCAATTTGTATCAGGAAATAACTGAATCTGAAGTTGACTGAAAATTTATGCGTTAGTTCTTGAGACACACCTATTAGAGAAATCCAGAAAAATGCAGCATAAAAGAGTTGCCTAATGGGAGATTTACACTAAAGTCTAAACAGCAATAAATTATATATGGGATTATCTGAATCTGAAGTTTATTAGTTCTTTAGATACAGTTATTGCGGTAATCGGGAAAAATGCATCATAGTGAAAAAATGCCCAATTGTTGATTGATTTAAATCGAAAAAGAATCCGCAACAATTTATGTCAGGGACTAACTGAATCTACAATTTTATTTTCTTCCGTTCTTCAGTTTTTGATATAGAGTGACTACAAAGTTTTTGTCACATATATATACACAGACAGGCAGTCACAAGTTTACAGACAGATATTTTGTAAAAATGTGTTTTTCAGGAACTCTGGTCTCTAAAACGTGGAACATTCGTTGAAAAACCGGGAATCGAAAATTATTTGGAAACCAATACTTTCTTCTTGTAAAGTTAGAAGAAAGTAATAATACGAAATGAAATCTCATTGGTGGTATCTTAACCCTTCATTTTCACGTTTTCTTTTTCTATTTTATGAAAAAAAAAATATCTGAAATCTGCATATCAGTCTAATAACTGAAAAATAGCAAAAAAAATAATAAATTTCAAATTTTCAGCTAAAATTTGATATTATATGGCGTATACCCTATATACACAAATAGGGTTTTTAAATATTGTAATGCTATATCTTGCAATTAAATGGGTCGAAATGAGTTAATTTAATCTGCTTAATACTCTATAACATTTTTTATATTAATATTTTTAAGCATTCTGTAAAAATAATAATTGTAAATTTTGTCTTAATAGCATCATCGAAAATATTTTTGTTTCCGAAGAAAAATTAAATTTTTTTGTCAAATGCAGAAATCTGACAGGGACAAAATGTGTGTTTTTTTTATTTTTTAGACTGCTCTTAATCAGTTAAAAATATCACATTTGCCAAATTAAGGGCACATAATGAGAATTATAATGTTTTTAGGTATGTGCCAGATGTGACACACGGTGAAGTGAAGGGTTTACATGTCAAAGAATTCCACTTTTCCCTTGACCAACTTTAAAAAGACAAACAATTTAAAACATTTCAATAAATCGCAATGGGAAAAAAATCTACATTTAGAGCGTCTTTACACATTTGTAGGAGCAATAAAGAAATAGGTAAATCCTCATTTGCATGTTATTAATCAAGAAAGAAACTAGTAAGTTTTGTTTCTATCGTATTAGCGTAAGCGAATCTAATATTCTTTCAGTTGTATAGACTCGTGTTTATGCAATAAACTGCGCTTCTGCAATCTTCTAAATACCATCAAGGGAATTACAGTTTAAAATGTTTGCATAATTAACATAATTCCAAACTAAACGTGATGTTTTAGTCTTTTAGCCTAGCTTTGGATGATATTAATGAAACTACTATGTTTTGCATTTAAATGGCGCTTCATAGTTTTGTATTTTGTTTATTTGAATAGAATATTGCGAATTTAATTCATCGAAGAACAACTTTCAAGCAGAAAAAATAACTTAATACACACATCATTATTTTGACAACAGGAAAAAAGTAAAAAGGTTGATTCAAAACACAAAAATACTAAATTTACTGTCATTGGTTGGATCCTAATCCGCCAAACAAATCTTTTTCATCCTTGATTAATTATAGAAACAATCTTTATAAAACTTTTAAAGGAAAACATAATAACTTGCTGCATTTAGAACTTCTGCATTTTAAATTGCGGTTCATGGAAATAGTTTTACATTATATTTTTTCAAATAGAATAATGTGGATTTAATCCATTGAAGAATTAGTTTAAAATATATAAAAAAATTGTTATTTTCTGTCTTATTCTGACAGCAACAAAATTGTAAACAAAATGATTTCAAAACACAACAAAAACAACTTTATTGTCATTAGTGGAGTCCTAAAAGGTAATAAATTACATTTTCCCGTTATTTAATTGCAGAAAACAATCTTTATAATATATTGTGAAAGAAAAAATAATTTTATACATTTACACTGTAAAAAAATCCGTTAAATTTACGCAAAAACTACTGGCAACAATGTTACCAGTAGTTTTTGCCGTAAAAATTGCAGATTTTTTATGTAAACTTTTGTATTTATTCTAATTTTACTGCAATTTTCACGGCAAAAACTACTAGCAACATTACTGCCAGAAGTTTTTGCGATAAATTTAACGGATTTTTTTTACAGTGTACATTTTTTTTCAAAGGTTTCTATGAGCAATAAAAAAACATACTTCTCATTTGCTTATAGATAATGGAGAAAAAACTCGTGTAAGTGCGCTTAATTCCCCTTCAATCAAATAAACTCATATTTATGCAATAAAGTACGCTTCTGTAATGCCCTAAGTAGGATATGAAAAAAGTTACATTTTAAAATGTTTGCATAATTAAGGTTGTTTTAATTTTTCGTAATGGCTTTGGATAAATGTATTGGTGATTAGCAGAAACTGTTTTGCATTCTATTTATTAAAATAGAATATAGAGGATTTAATTAATTGAATATCGAATTTAAAGCAGGTAAAAATAAATCACTATACGCAAAATTATTCTGACAACAGCAAAAATGCTTAAAGGATGATTTCAAAATCCAATAGTATTAAATTTATACTCATTTATGATATCGTAAAAGTCCATTAAATTTCATTTCTCCTTTACTTAATTACCAGTGTAGCTGTTTTTATAGAAAATTGTAAAACATAAAAACTAGCTTTACATTATATTTTTTCAAATAGAATAATGTGGATTTAATCCATTGAAGAACATTATTGTCATATAACAGCTTTCTACATTTAACTTTTTTTTCATACGTTTTTATGTACAATAAAGAAATAGGAAAATTATCATTTGCAAATAATTTGCAAAGAAATTTGCATATTTCGTTTGTATGGTATTGGCGTAAGTACTATTATTTCACAGTTACATAAACTCATGTTTGTGTAATAAAGTGCGCCTCTGTAAAGCCCTAAATACCAGCAAGGGAATTACAGTTTAAAACGTTTGCATAATTAAGATAGTTCCAAACTAAATGCGATGTTGACTTGCAGCCTAGCTTTGGACGATATTAATGAAACTACTATGTTTTGCATTTAAATGGCGTTTCATAGTTTTATATTCTTTTTGTTCGAATATAATATTGCAAATTTAATTTATCGAAGAACAACTCTAAAGTAAATAAAAAATAACTTATTACGCGCAGCATTAAATTTAACAACAGCAAAAAAGAGAAATGGGTGATTAAAAACACAACAATACCAAATTTACCTAAAGTTCCACGGAATTCTTTTTTACTTCTGATCGTAGTTCTTTCTTCTTGTAAAGATAGAAGAAAGTAATAATACGGAATGTATTGTCATTGGTATGAACTTAATATGACAAAGAACTCTATATCCCTTTTGACTAATTTTACAAAGATTATAAAAATAACTCACAGTATTAATTGTAACAACAACAAAAGAGTAAAATGGGTGATTAAGAACACAATAATACCAAATTTACAATCCTTGGTACGATACTGAAATGCCAAGGAATTCTTTTTTACTCTTGATTCCAGTACCTTGTCATTGTAAAGAGGAAGAAAGTAATAATAAGAAATGTATTGTTATTGGTATGGTCTTAATACGACGAAGAATCCAATTTTTCTTTTGATTAATTTGACAGACATTATAAAAAATTAAAAAGGACAAAAATCTACATTTAGAAGTTTCTTTACACGTCTCTAGGAGCAATTAAAAAAATGAATATTCTCATTTGCATACACTACAGAAACAAAAAGAAATAAATTACTTTCCACTATAATACCAGCAGCTGTGGCGCCAGTTTAACATGCCAGAAAGAAAACATACCAGTTTCTTTCTCGTTTAAATGTACGCTTCAAAAAAAAACTTTTGATTTTATCAATTTAATTCGTGGAAGAACATGTGTAAAGTATATAAATATCATTTAATATGCGCAGCATTATTAGAAAAGATCTTTATCAAAAATATATAAACGAAAAACTAAATAACTTAAAAACATCCTAAAATCTCAGTGATGCATTTTTTCCTGGTGATTATTCATAGGAAAACAATCTTTATAAAAAAAACTGAAAAACGGAAAAATAAATTCCTACATTTAGAAAGTTTCTTTTCACGTTTCTATGGACAATATATAAGTAGGAAAATTCACATCTGCTTATAATTTATGGAAAAGTAGACTAATTCCGTTTTTATCGTATTAGCGTAAGTGCGGCATTTACCCCAATCAAATAAATTCATGTTTATGCAAAACACTTCTAGTCAGTAATACCCTAAATACCATCAAGGAAATTTCAATTTAAAAAGTTTGCATAATTAAGATAATTCAGAACTAGCTCGATGTTTTAATCTAACAGAATAACTTTGAATTATATCAATGAAAGTAGTAAGTTTTTCAAATTAAATTATGGTTCGTAGAAATAGTTTTATATTTTATTTATTCAAATGGAATAACGTGAATTTACTCCATTGAAGTAAAATTTTAATGTAGATAAAAAAAAAATCATAAACTGTTTTATTTTCATAACAGAAAAAAAAAAAAAAAAAAAAAAAAAAAAAAAAAAAAAAAAAAAAAAACCATGATTTTAAACTACAATAAAATCAACTTTTTTGTCATTATTGGAGTCCTAAAATGCCTATTCATTCCAATTTTTCCTTTAATTAATTATAGAAAACAATCTTTCTAATATAGTGTAAAAAGAAAAAATACATATTTCGAATGTTTTTTTCTTTTCACACGTTTCTATTGGCAATATATATATGTTAATTCTCATTCACATATAATTAAATGAGCAAAAATAAGTGCAAGTGCGCCTAATATTTCTTCAATCAAATAAACTCATGTTTATGCAACAAAGTGCGTCTCTGTAATCCCCTAAATACCATCAAGAGAATTACATCTTAAAATGTTTGCATAATTAAGGTAGTTCCAAACTAAACGCGATGCTTTAATCTTTCGGAATAGCTTTGGTAATGCTATGGCAATTAGCAGATTTAATTTTGCATTATATTTATACAAATAGAATATGGTTATGTTAGAGAAAATTAGTTTTTTTATTCGCACCATCATTCTGACAATAGCCTGAATGCAAAAAGTTTGATTTCAAAACACAATAGTATCAAATTTATTCTCATTGATGGAGTCTAAAAAAGGGCAATATGTTCCACTTTTACTTTAATTAATTGCCAATTTATAGAAAAATTTGCCAATATTTATAGAAAATTGTAAAAAGATAAATAGTTTTCTATATTTAATTTTTTCACACGTTTATATGGGCAATAAAGAAATAGGAAAATTATCATTTGCATATAGTTAATGGAGAAAGAAATTTGCGTATTTTGTTTGTATGATATTAGCGTATGTGCACCTGATACTTTTCAGTCAAATAAATTCATGTTTATGCAATAAACTGCGCCTGTGTAATACCCTAAATACCATCAAGGGAATTACATTTTAAAATGTTTTTATAATTAAGGTAATTCAATATTAAACGCGATCTTTAATATATCTTTGTATGTATGGCTTTGGAACTTTTGGATGTATAGAATGGCGATTAGCAGAAACAGTTTTGCAATCAGTTTATTTAAATAGAATACGGAAATTATTTAATAGAAGATTGAAAGTAAAGCAAAGGGGATCAAATGTAAAGGAAATCAAACAAAAAGTTAAAGTAGTTGGTTTTGCGATTTAAATGTCGTTTTATAGTTTTACATTCTGTTCATTTCAATAAAATATGGAGGTTATAATTCATCGAAAAAAACTTAAATACAAATAAAAATAATATTTTTATAAAAAATATTATTCTAACAACAGTAAAAAAGCAAAAAATGTGATTTCAAAATAAAATAATACTAAATTTATTGTCATTTGTGGGATCCTAAAATACCATTTAATTTTCCCCTTAGTGTTTCATAAAAAAAAACAATCTTTAAAAAACATTGTAAAAGAAAGAAGTAATTTTCTATACATAGAAAGTTTTTTCTCATGTTTCTTTGTGCAATAAAGAATTACGAAATTTTACATTTCCATATAATTAATGGAAGGATAAATAGGCATATTTCGTTAGTATTGTATTAGCGTAAGTGCATCTAATTCTCCTTCAATCAAATAAACTCATGTTTATGCAATAAACTGCGCCTCTGTAATACCCTAAATACTATCAAGGGAATTACATTTTAAAATGTTTGAATAATTAAGGTAGTTCCAAATTAAACGCAATACTTTAATCCTTCGGTATAGCTTTGGATGTGTCGCTTTGGAACTTTTCGATGTATAGAATGGCGATTAGAAGAAATAGTTTTGCATTCTGTTTATTCAAGCAGAATTCGGAAAATTATTTAATTGAAGATTGAAATTAATGCAGATAAATATAATTTATTGTACGCAACGTTCTTCTGACAACAGCAAAAACGTAAAAAGAACGATTTCAAAATACAGTACGAAATTTATTCTTATTGTTGGAGACCTAAAATGCGAATAAATTACATTTTCCCCTTTATTTAATTACCAATTGAACAATATTTATAGAAAATTCTAAAAGATAAATAGTTTTCTACATTAAAATTTATCCCACGTTTTTATTGACAATAAAGATATAGAAATTGTCTATCTACATTATAAAGGCCAGACGTATCTGTGCGTAACGCATACGTCAATTTGCGCATGGCAACACTTTCAAATTTTAAATGAATTTCGGTATTGCAATTTTTGTTACTAAAAGTTTTTAAACTTCTTAATGTCCCACATTTTCAATTTTTACACCATCGTGTAGGAAAAAAAATGTGCTTTTAAATGAAATTTGTTTGAAAGCTGTATCTTTATTTGTTTTTGAAATATTATTTTTTTTCTAGCTTTTAATAGCTCTTTTCTAATCGTGGCAATACGAGTACTCCATTTCTATTTAAAGCAAAGAAAAAAAGGGAGAAAATTGAGAGCTGTATCTTTATGTTGCCATTTTCCATTAAAAGGGAAAAAATAGAAATTTAAATATCTTCTGTTATAAAACCCGCTGAATTTTGACTTCATTTACAAAAATTGATTTACACGTAAAAGACTATCAACAGTTTAATATCGATTTCAGCTAATAGTATTGAGACTTCAAGTTTTGAATCAAAATTATCAAATTAAAAAATGCCAAAATTTTTTTAAACGTGAATACAAATGTAAAATGTACATTTGTGAATCTTGATAAAGTGAAAATGATGCCGGGATTAGATTTCACAGGAAAAAAAATTCTATGATTGAGTGAAAGAGCTTTTTATCATTTTAGAATACTAGCATAAGAACCTTAATTAATAACTTTATCACAATAACATATCTTTATTACTTTTTACTGCTTACATGTACGATTAAAGTATAATTTTAACAATTTCTTCAACTGCGTTTTATAGAAATAGTATTTTGTTAATTTGATGATGAATATCGTTTGTTTAAGAGTTAGACGTACCAATATAAAATGCATTTTATATTATAACTACTTTTGTAAGTTTATTATAAGTTAATGAAACAGTTCCTTCTTAAAAATTTTCTTTCGTCAAAATTTGGCGGGTTCTACCTTGTAATTAATAAAGAAATTAACATATTCCGTTTATATAGTATTAGCATAAGTGATACTAATTCATTTCAATCAAATAAATTGATGTTTATGCAATAAATTGCGCCTCTGTAATCCCTAAATACCATCAAGGGAATTACGGTTTAAAATATTTGCATATTTATGAAAGTTCTAATCTAAACGCCATGCTTCAATCTTTCAGAATGGCTTTGGATTATATGAATGAAATTGATAAGATTTGGATTTTAAATGTTAATTCATAGATACAGTTTCATATTCTATTTATTTAAATAGAATCTTGCATATTTATTTCATGGAAGACCAACTTTCAAACAGGCATGAATAATTGTTTATACGCAGACTTAATCTGACAGCAGCAAAAAAATAAAAAATGTGATTTCAAAACATTATACAGTGAAACCTCCTTTAACGACCACCTTTAAACAACGACAACCTTCAATTACCGACCACGTGTTGAAGGAAATAAAGAAGTTTAATAGCGTTATCATTATTACGAATTTCTAAATAAGGAATTCTGAACAATGACCACTCAAAAATCACAAGAAAAAATATTTATAATTTCTGTTACCATTTCATATTTATTTGCAAACCGAAAAATAATGGAGATCAAACAAAAAGGGAAAACAGTAGGTGTTATGACTTAAATGGCGTTTTATAGTTTTACATTCTGTTCATTTCAATAAAATATGGAGGTTATAATTCATCGAAAAAAAACTTAAATACAAATAAAAATAATATTTTTATAAAAAACATTATTCTAGCAACAGCAAAAAATGTGATTTCAAAATAAAATAATACTAAACTTATTGTCATTTGTGGGATCCTAAAATACCATTTAATTTTTCCCCTTGGTGATTTATAAAAAAATAATCTTGAAAACAAATGTAAAAGAAAAAAATTATTTCCTACATATACAAGGTTTTTTTTCTCATGTTTCTTTAACCAATAAAGAATTAGGAAAATTTACATTTGCATGTAATTAATGGATGGAGAAATATGCATATTTCGTTTGTATGGTATTAGCAAAAGTGTGCCTAATTCTCCTTCAATCAAATAAACTCATGTTTATGCAATAAACTGCGCCTCTCTAATCCCTTAAATTGCAACAAGGAGATTACAGTTTAAAATGTTTGCAAATATGAGACAGTTCCAATCTAAATGCGATGTTTTAGTCTTTCAGAATAGCTTTAGATGATATGAATAAAATTTTCAAGTTTTGGATTTTAAAAGGCAAATTATAGATAGTGTTTCAATTTCTATTTATTTAAATAAAACATGGCATTTTTATTCCATCGAAGATTAAATAATATAAGACTAATTGAATATACACAGCCTAACTGTGTCAGCAGCAAAAAAAAATAAGAAATGTGATTTCAAAATACATAAATATAAAATTTATTGTCATTGGTGGGATCCTAAAATGAAAATGAATTATTTATATCCGCTTGATTATTTACAAAATAAAAAAAAAATGCAAAAGATAAAGAAATATTCCACATTTAGAATATTTCTTTACAGATTTCTAGGTGCAAAAGAAAATATGAAATTTCTTGTTTGCATAATAATTAACAGATAAATGATCTGGTATGTTTTACTTCTGTTGCGTTAACACTAAATGCACCTTGAATCTAATATACTCATATTTATGCAATAAACCGCGTGCTGTAATTCCGTAAATACCACCAAGGGAATTACATATTAAAATGCTTGAATAATTAAAATTGTTTCAAACTAAACGCTGTTTGGATGTTTTAATCATTCTGATTAGTTTTCGATGATATAAATGAAAAAAGTAAGTTTTGCGATTTAAATGGCGTTTCATAGTTTTACTTTCTGTTTATTCCAATAGAATATGGAGGATATAATTCATCAAAAGACAATTTTAAAGGAGATAGAAATAATGTTTTCATAAGCAACATTATTTTAGCAACAGCAAAAAAGCAACAAAACGTGATTTCAAAATAAAATAATGCTAAACTTATTGTCATTGACCGTTCACTGTGAATAACTAATGCATTGTATTTAATAAAAATTTATATTTAGTTGTCCCTGATATAAATTTCTGTTGATTATTTTTTGGTATAAACAGCTGAACAAATGGCGTTGCTATGCGTCGTTTCTCACGATTTCCATTGTAGCTTAATCACTAGAACTATTAAACGGATTTTTATCAAACTTCAAATTCAGGTAACTCTTGGCTTGAATTGAAGTGCTTTCTATTTCAGCATTATAGTCCAGTACAAATATAGCGATACTATACTGCATTTTTCCGATTTCCATAATAGCTCCATTTCAAGAATCAAGAATTAATGCACGGATTTTCATCGAACTTCAGATTTAGTTAGTCTTTTATATGATTTTATATGATAGGTAATATTTATATTTTGGTGTAAATCTCCCTAAAAGTAGCGTCCTCAAAAGTAGCCTCCCTAAAAGTAGTACTCAAATTTTCACGATTTCCACAGTAGCTTTCTCTGAAGCATCAATGCACGAATTTTCATCTAACTTTGGATTCAATCAGACATTGACACAAGTTTTTGCTGATTACGTTTTGGTGTTAATTGCCCAATAGGTGGTGCTCTTACACAGGATTTTTTGTTCTTTTAAAGACAATCATATCTCAAGAACTGATGTATGGAATTTCATATCTTTAAATTCATCATGGTGTTTATAGGATACCGTTTAATTTTGGTTTTGTGATAGCAGACTTTGAATTATTAGCATGTACGTGATAAGGAAAAGTTTTGGGATTGCCATATCCACTTACTTAACTTCGATACAATTGGAAATTATCACTGACAAAAATATCACCCAAAAAAATAAGAAAAATACTGTTAACACTCAGATTTCTTTCAATTTTTTAATAAAAAATTACTTTAAATTTTAAAACCGGTTTAAACAGGTTCTGAAATTGAAACTATCATAATATAAAAAATATATAACCAAACTCGCAAAAGTAAAAACTAAGCCGTTTGTAGATCGTCCTCTGCTATCCTATCCAAAAAAGTCATGTAAAAATATAAAAATTTTAATGAGATATTTAAGAAGAACACCTCCATATACTTTACATTAACATCCGGGTCTTTTTCTGTGTCTAGTGTGGGGCCTTAAACAGCCTCAGGAGAATTATAATTGGAAGATTGAAATAATTAAAATTTTTGAAAAGTCAACTTTGTTTGTTCTACATTATGCATTGTAAATGTATTTGTAGTTCAAAATATGTTTTTAAACAATTTAAAAATAATTATCAAAGGTACGTATATATTAAGACAGACATAAACACAATTAAATACAATAACCCAACATGGAGTGAAAAATCAGCCCGGGCCAGGAATCGAACCTGGGTCGAGTTTTCACGTTCTGTTGCTCGTACGGTACGCTGTCGACCCAGGTTCGATTCCTGTTTCCCGGCTGATTTTTCACTCCATGTTTGGTTATTGTATTTAATTGTGCTTATGTCTCTCTTAATATATATGTATCTTTGATAATTAATTAATTAAATTCAGGCGTTAATTTCTGTGTTCTTAAATTTATAAATATTTCATAAGCAATGAACTCTAATAACATATTTTTCCTTATGTAAAGAATACTACAAAAAGAAACTTGTTCCATTCAATAAATTTTCTTGCCTCCCAGATACATTTGTGTTCCTTTAAACAC
Source organism: Maratus speculifer (assembly GCA_964019185.1). Lineage (NCBI taxonomy): Eukaryota > Metazoa > Arthropoda > Arachnida > Araneae > Salticidae > Maratus > Maratus speculifer. The sequence continues at coordinate 95,879,873 of OZ025302.1, forward strand.
CCTTAGGAGAATTAGAATTAGAAAATTTGAATAATTTAACAAATGCATACATAAGCTCAGCAATTTACATATTCAAATTGCGAAGGAGGAATAATTTTAGGATTAGATTATAGGAAGATTGATGAAAATGTCAGAATATATTGTGTGTCTTAAGATTAAATTATTGATGCGAAAAAAACGTTAAAATGCTTAAACGAGATATGAAGGAATAAAGAAACAATTTCTTAAAATACGAGACTTCGACTGCTAGAAACGAATTTATAGCAAAAACCATAAAAACATGTGTTAATTTTGTTCGTACCACCTTTTTAAACCCAAAGTTTTGATATATGCATTGGTAACAGGTTCAAAAGAAACATACTGAAATGCCTATAGTTTTAAAATAGTGGAGTTAAATAGATTACAAAATTAGTCCTCAATGGAAAGCAATGATAGTTAAATAAAATATAGGAGAAATAAAAATTTACCCCCCCCCCTCTATAAAGTTATTAAACCATTTTATTCTAATCAGACTTTATAGCAAAGCATAGTTTTTATGAAAAAAAGTTACACCAGTGGCCGGGAGGTTCTGCGCTCAAGATATTTGGCCGTCATAAACACAACCAACCAACACACCTTGTTGAGAAAAAAAATCTGAACTATAAAATGTCGTTTATTTATTTATTTATTTTTTATAAATATCGTATTTTTTTATTTCAATAGCTATTTTTATGAAGAGATATAGATTTATTAAAAAAACTTCTCGATATCAAATTTTGTAACTGAATACAATATTTCATGAAAAATATAATGTTAACTTTTCATCTAAATGGAAAATAAATTCCAAATTTCTTGACTCACGAGAGAGTGTAATACTGTTCACACTTCTAAAATGCACTTGAAGCCTATCATTTAACACATGCTCTCGGAACGCGCTTTGGCTTTTATGTGAAGCTGTCTTAAAGATATCCATACATCTTTTGTGCTCTTTTCATCACACTGTGACTATTATCATCTCCTATATCTGGGCTTCTTAAAAGGTAATTTATCTTTCCACATCGCCAGTTAAATATAAATTTGGCATACCTTTTCCTGTATTTTCTGGATTCTGTTTTAAATTAAATGTTAAAATACATAATTATCTTCGGTGAATATCTTTTTATTGAGATAATCGGTCTAGTGAAAATAGGTCAAATAATCAGCAAAAATGTTTACAGACATAATAAGCTCATAAAAAATCCCTCACTTGAAATCAAATTTGACAACTTCATACGATGTTCCGTGAAAGACATAATGTTAACCTCTCATCTAAATGGAAAATAAATTCCAAATTTCTTGACTCACCAGAGAGTGTAATATCGTTCACACTTCTAAAATGCACTTGAAGCCTGTCATTTATCACATGCTCTGGGAACGCGCTTTGGCTTTTATGGGATACTGTCTTTAAGAAATCCATATTCTTTTGTGCACTTTTCATCACACTGTGACTATTATCATCTCATATATCTTGGCTTCTTAAAAGGTAATTTATCTTTCCACACCGCCAGTTAAATATAAATTTGGCATAGCTTTTCCTGTATTTTCTGGATTCTGTTTTAAATTACTTGTTTAAATACATAATTATCTTCGGTGAATATCTTTTTATTGAGATAATCGGTCTAGTAAGTGAAAATAGGTCAAATAATCAGCAAAAATGCTTGTAGATATAATAAACTCATAAAAAAAAACCTCACTTGATATCACTTGATATCAAATTTGACAACTTCATACGATGTTCCGTGAAATACTCAATGTTAACATTTCATCTAAATGGAAAATAAATTCAAATTTCTTGACTCACCAGAGAGTGTAATATCGTTCACACTTCTAAAATGCACTTGAAGCCTGTCATTTATCACATGCTCTGGGAACGCGCTTTGTCTTTTATGAGAAGCTGTCTTAAAGAAATCCATATTTCTTTTGTGCACTTTTCATCCCACTGTGACTATTATCATCTCATATATGTTGGGTTCTTAAAAGGTAATTTATTATCCACATCGCCAGCTAAATATAAATTTTCGTATATTTTTCTGTATTTCATTTTATATTATTTCTTTAAATAGATAATTATCGTCTGTAAATATCTTTTTATTGCGATTATCGATTTAGTACATGAAAATGAGTCAAAAGATTAGCGAAAATGTTTTTAGATATAATAAGTTTATAACAAAATATTCACTCGATATCATATTTATTAACAGCATACGATGTTCCGTGAATTACACAATGTTAACCTCTCATCTAATAGAAAAATAAATTTCCAATTTCTTGACTCACGAAAGATCGTAATTCCGCTGGCACTTCTAAAATACACTTGATGTCTGTCATTTATCACATGTTCTGGGAATGTGCTTTGGGTTTTATGGGAAGCTGTCTTAAAGATATCCATATTTCTTTTGTGCATTTTTCATCAGACTGTGACTATTATCATCAGATATATCTTGGCTTCTTAAAAGGTAATTTATCTTTCCACATCGCCAGCTAAATATAAATTTGGCATACCGTTTTCTGTATTTTCTGGATTTTGTTTCACATTACTTGTTTAAATATATAATTATCTTCGGTGAATATCTTTTTATTGAGATTATCAGTGTAGTAAGTGAAAATAGGTCAAATAATCAGCAAAAATATTTTTAGATATAATAAACTCATAAAAAAACCCTCACTTGATATAAAATTTTACAACTTCATACGATGTTCCGTGATATAGGGGGAATTGGTGCACATTGATACTTGGGGCACATTGATACACCTCCTGTACAGCACACAGGGTCGTTACAGGAAATTTGACAACAGCTCCAAAAGGTGATACTAGTGAAATTAACTACATACAGAAAGTTTTGGAATTATTCAATAGTTTGATGAAATGGGATGGGTGATTAATTGTTTTTGTAGGTCAAAAGTAAATTTGAGTTGTACAATTCAAATGGCATTATACAACTGTTCCAGTGTTTTCAACCGAAAAGAATACCCTCCCTGGCAAGTAAAGCTACTCTTTATCAGTTCCTCATTCTTTATTGTTAGATAAATTATGAAGCGTTGGATTTGCGAATCATTTTATTCAAAATGGCTGTATAGGGCACATTGATACAATCTAAATCCTTTTCTAGTTCATTTTTTCATTACCTTTTTTTTTTTTCACCATACACTCCTTAATTCAACCATTTTTCGTCAAAAATTTCTACTATTAGTTTTTATTGAAGTGTAATAGCTCTAATTTCTGTATATTAGAGCATTTTATAGTATTTTCGCAAACAGAAGACATACAAACTTACAAAAAATCTAGTGCTAGTAGAATTAACAAAAGAAATGGACGGCAGCCTGGCAAATCTCAAATTTATATCGATTCGCAAGAGGAAAAAGTATTATAGACATCAGAAATGTTAAGTAAGAGAAACAAGCTGCAGAACAGTACAGGATAATTATATTATAAACATAATTTTAAATATAATTATCCTTTATTTTCTGTTTGTAAATCGATTTATAAACAGAAAACCTGGTAATTCTTTCACCTTTCCTAAGAAAAAAGATAATTCTGGGGTTAAAGTGCCAGATATGACAAAGTTACCATAGCCAACAAACAGGCAAGGAACAGCCAGAAGATCAGGTCATTATACATTTTATTTTGATTGCTTTAATATCGCTTACAAATACATTATGTACGATTTTAATGTCGATAAATATATATAAAATGGTTTGCTAATTATTTTTCTATGAAAAATATGCATTGGTGTTATTTTGCCTCCATTTTTCCCAGACGTGTCAAAGTGTATCAATCTGCCCCGGGGATAGGGCACATTGATACAGATTACTTTTTTTTATTTCTTTAAAATTACATGCACAAATAATATAATAAACAACGATTGTTCATTTTTATAACACACTACACACGTTTTGATGACATCACATAGAAAAATAACTTAAAATTTCTGCTTTCTAGACACCAATAATTTTTTTTGAAAAAAGCTGTATCAATGTCCCCCAGTTCCCCCTACATAATGTTAACCTCTCATATAAGTGGAAAATAAATTTCAAATTTCTTGACTCACGAGAGAATGTAATTCCGCTCACACTTCTGAAATATATTGAGGCCTATCATTTATCACATGCTCTGGGAACGCGCTTTAGCTTTTATGGGATGCTGTCTTAAAGATATCCATATTTCTTTTGTGCACTTTTTATCACACTGTGACTATTATCATCTCATATATCTTGGCTTCTTAAAAGGTAATTTACCTTTCCACATCGCCAGCTAAATATAATTTTTTTGTAAAATTTTTTGCATTTGCGGGATTTTATTTTGCATTATATGCTTAAATAAATAGTTATCTTATATATATTTATTAATATTAACCAATTTCTCAATTAATTTTCAGCAGTGTTACACTTAAAAATCTAGAATAATGTGAAAATCCACATGTTAATTATTCTAAATAGTTATAGTCTGTAAAAATCTTTTTATTGATATTATCGTTTTAATAAATTAAAATGGGTCAAAAGATTAGTAGAAATATTTTCAGATATAATAAATTTACTCTAACTGGCATATCTGCGCAAAATAGCGTACAAATTAAAAAAAGCCGAAGTACAATATTCACATAATTCTGGTACAAAAAATGCATGAAATGATTATCGAAGTATTTATCAATCCTTTGTTCATTTTGTTTTATTAATAGGTAAAGTGATTATCACCGATTAAAATTTTTTAAATCTATAGTAGTCGCTTCTTTTTTCATATTCTTAGTCGCACTTCGTCTTGCCGCTGGTCTTCTGCATACAAGAAAATGTAAAAAATTAATATTTTTGACTTAATTATCTTATATTATATTTCAATGAAGTTATAAATTTGCAGTCTACTTGGATTGTATTTTATTTTCACCAGATTTAAGATTGTAGGAAAAAGTAAAAATCGTCTCACACTAGGGATCGTTGCGCAGACTTTAACTAATTTAAAATTTGACTCTAAAAATGTACCCTAAGGAAAAACTGAGATGTCTTTTTACTTCACTATAGCTGTCGAGAAACATTTGAGGTCAGTTACGTAGTCTACACTGCATTTGTAAGTAAATATGAGTACATATATGCATTTAAAACCTTTAGTTAATAGGTCACAGTTAAATTTATTTATAATTATGTATCATTAAAAATTACTTAAAAGAATGGTTAAACAACGATTTGACAAATTTATTCTAAAGAGTCGTTTGATTTCAACAAATATTTACAACTCCAATTTCATTTTTAATATTGTAATAAAATCAAGCAATTTCGAGCTGCTGTAAGTAATATCAAATTTACAGTGTATTAAAATCAATCGCATTTGGTATATCTATATTATAAAGGCCAAACGTATCTGTGCGTAATGCATACGTCATTTTGCGAATGACAACATTTTTCTCTGCAATTTCAGTTTTGCAATTTACGCTACTGCAAATTTTATGCATATAAACATAGCACATTTTAAATTTTTACACCATCGTATAGAGAAAAAATATATACTTTTAAATGCAATTTGTTTGAAAGTTGTATCTCATTTTTTTTTTTGAAATATTAATTTTTTTAAATAGTTTTTAGTGCTAATTTTGTAATTGTGGCAACAGAATCACTCCATTTTGTCTTAAAATTAATAAAAAAGAAAGAAATTAAAATGCGCAACATCTTCCCATGCATTTCGTTTTGCAATTTTCGGTACTGCAAATTTTACGCATGTAAACATCGTACATTTTTAATTTTTGCACTGTCATATAGAGAAAAAAATTTACTTTTAAATGCAAGACTATAGCTGATAAAGTGTGTGTTCCTTAAATCCTGTAAAGATTTTTTTTCATTTAATTATGTCAACAGTATGGATATAGTGACACGAGATTAAGATTCATTTTCATATGCAAATTGAGGCGTTCAAGGTATTCTTCTTGATTAACATTTAAAATAATACTAATTTAAAAAATGATAGCTTGCTAATGGTGTTGCGTCACCTCCATTTTCTCTTTTTAGAAAAATTCTTCTTCGATAGCTAAATTATAATTGTTGCCATAAATTATTGTATATGACATAAATAAGTCAAAATTTAAATATACGACTAATATATATATATTTGTATAATAGCGCATATCATCTGCTCCTGTCTACTAAAATTTCAGTTTTACTATAGTATTAGAAAGCGCAGTATGTTTCATTAAACTAAACAACGGTAAACTTTTATCGAAGTAACAAATTCAGATTGAAATTTATTAGTTTACTAAACAGTGTAAAGTTCCCTTTTACTGATAAGATAAACTATTTCGAATTTATCACATGCTCTGGAAACACGTTTTAGCTTTTATGTTTTCTTAAAGATATTCACATTTATTCTGTACATTTTATTCAAATTCTGAGTATTATTATTGCATGTATTTTAGCACCTAAGATGATTTTTTATTTTTCAAAAATCGTTATACGAATATAAAATTATGCTGTGCACATTCTTGATTTTTTTCAGGATTTACAACGAAACAACAAAAGTTATGCGAGTTGCCACAAAATGTGTTGAAAAGGCAGTTTGATAGACTCCAACTGATATGGAAAATTTAAATATCAATCCAATAATCTAAGAAATAATTACCTGAACTAAGTTTTTTTTTTACACATATTTTACATCTAGTACCTGTATTTTTTCGTTTTATTTTTTATGATTATAATTTTATTTTTTCATTTATAAAATAAATATTATTTAATTATTAAGCTATGTTCTTTCCCATTATTACAAACTTTTATTCGAACCTCTGGGTCTCTCCTGAAATTTTTCAATCCATTAAACACTTATTATTCTACATTTGAACTCTGATTTTGTCATTGTAATTTCTAAAACACTGCATTTTACAAAAAAGTAATTGCAAAAGTTTGCCTTAATTCAAAATTGAAGATGTTGGACTCATTTTAATAACAATTTACTATAGAATGCGACCAAAATATGCAGTGTGTTTCGACCTCTATTTTTAACCTGCAGTCCATTGTTTCTTTCATTTATAAACTTGCACAAAAGAATTTATTCAAATTAAAGTCAAGTAATGCAATTCATGAATTCCAGTCAAAATCGTGTTTGTGTGTGCTATTTTCAAGTTATCACATGTAACTCTACAGTTAAAACTGCATGTTATTTGTAATGGTTTTGTTGTTTTTTTTAATTTAAAACTCTTCAGTAATCATGAAGTAGTAGAAGATGGAGAATAAAAGAATTTTCCAAATTCATATACAAAAATATTTTCAGCTATTTCTGGTTGTAATTCCTTTTTTATTACGAAATAAGCAGTATATTAAATACCACCAAAATATTTAAAGTGCTTCGTATGTTTTCCTAAAATATAATCATTGATTTTCCCCATTGTTTCAGATTATTGTTAAATTCAGACAAAGAATTTATTGAAATTCAAATTGTCTGCGATACCTAACTTATACTTAAAATGGTTTAAAAATTTGAATGCACTGTTTTAGTGTTAAAATATAAAATAAAAAGTATGTATGATACCATGATATTTTTGAAATTTAAAACGAACATAGGAATAAATAAAACATTTTTAAGATAAAAGATTATAAGCCGTAGTTATGATAATGTAAAGTGTTATCTTCAGCTTCTTTATCACTATATAGTAACGAAATTTCCAATAGGTGAAAGGCATTGTTTTGTTGTTATTAAGTACAATGTGTTTATTAACTTTTAGATAATGCTTATTTACACAATATTAAACATTGCATGCATGAATTAATGTAAAATACCTTCTGCAGGAACATTTACACAATCAACGGGAAATATTCTCAGAGATAACGAATTTCGAATTGTTCATTTCAGCAACTTCATTTTTAATGATGTCCTTTACTGATGATTAATATTTAGAAATTATGTAATATTTTAACATATAACGCTATTGTTATATCCTCTTAAAACTACAGAACGTAAGAAGTTTTCTAATTATTAATAATATTAAACTATAAAATGTATGCATAGCTTCGAAAAACATTGATTTACTATTTTCGTGCAGCCATTGCTCTTTATAATTTAAAAGCTGCAAGACGACATCTTTAAGTTCACAGTAGGATACAACAAAGACTATTGAAAAAATAATTAATGTTTCAATTTCCTTATCAAATATCGCTAAATTTAAATTTTAAATATGATAAAAAATTTTAAGTGAATAAATACATGTGAAATTTTGAAGTTGGAAGCCGGAAGTAGCATCGCCGGTTTCCCCGTTTTACAGCACAGGAGTTGTAGCAAGTAAGAAAAAAAATAAATGTAGAAGCTTCATAAAACTACGGATTTGCTGCTTCAAAATAGTTTCTTAAAATGCATTCATGTAGAGCGGGAAATTCTCTCCCCGGAACAGACATTGCATTAAAAGAAAAAAAAACATAGCTTCCATTTAAACCCGAATCATCGAATAAAAAATTTCATCCAACTTTGGGCCTCCTCACTTAAGTAAAAAAAAAGAAAAGAAAAGAAAAAAAAAAGAAAAATCTTCTAGAACTTTCCATTATCTCAAACCGTGATTCTTTTATGTAAACAGAAATTATTATTAAGTGTTGAGATTAAAAGTAACATACTCGATCTAATTGCAGACGATAATTTTATTTAAAAGATTATTATTTAACTAATTTATAATCGAAGGCAATCAAATTTCGAATATAATCCACAGACGATAATTTCACAGAAAAAGAGTAAAGAACTGAATTTATTGATACGCAATAAATGTTTATAAAGCGAATTAAGAATTCATATCGTTTCTATAAAGATTAATAAATTAGATCTAATAACAGGATTTTAATTGAATAAGTTGAAATGAATATGGATTATTATTAAAATTAAATTAATATAGTATAAGGTTAATTTTGACGAAAAAAAATTAATTTTGTAATATGCATGATGAAATACCTTATTTCTATACATTTGTTTACACTACATCTCTTAAATAAAAATAAAAATTTTAATAAATGTGTTGATCAGTTTCTTTAATTTATTTTTGTCTCCTACTATTTTTAAATATATATATGGAATGTGAATTCCGCTGACAATTAATGACGTTATTTACTTTTTTTTAAAATCTTATATTATTATAGAATATTCTCTTGTAAATATGTTTGAATGATAAAAAGTAATTATTTGAATTCCTGGCGATGCGAAGTACTTGTTTTATAAAGTAAATCATGTCCGTTACAAGAACAGCCATCTTAATGATGCTTCTAATGACCTGCATTATCCCTTTCAGTTTTATCACACATTCATAGTTACTAAATATTGTACAATTTCAATTTTTACATCATTAAATGGGATATAAAAATGCATTTTTACATAAAGCTTGTAAGAAAACTTGAATTTACTATTTTTGAAAATAATTTTCAAGGGTTATTTCAACTCATCTGAATAATAAATATTTGCTTGCTACAATATAGTTTGTCAGAAACTTGGGAAATAATATAATTAAATATGGAAACGTAGGAAGATAATTACAGTGTTCCATTTCTTGCTCATATATAGCGGGAACTCTTTCTTTATATGTCACGCATAATAAAAATATGCATTTTCTTCCATAAAATTGAAAAATGTTTGAACTGATAAATTTTAAATTTTGTGTGCAACTAAATTTTAAGCGCATTTAAATGCATTCTACTTATTTTATTCAAGCATTTACTCTTTTTTAAAAATTGCAAAAATTATTATTTAAATGCTTAATTGTTTTTTTTTTTCTTTTGATATGATACTGACTGCTTTTCGCTGAAAATGGTATCCAATTTTAAAAAATATATAAAATGCAAAACTTGTATTCGATTTCATATTAAAATGGTTTATGTCCTTGTATCTTACACCAGACTACATATATTGTGCAACAGAATGAATCTCCAACTAAATATTAAAAAAATATCTTTTAAAATTGGATGCCTAAATAGGTTTAACTTCACCGTAGTGAGTGGCAGGTATAAGTGATGTATAGGGGAGACTGGGGTACAATGGTCCACTTTTGTATGTTTTGACTGTTTACTCTTAAAGTATTGATTTTTTTTCTTTTTATCAAGTCCATGCATGTTACCTATACATTAAAGTTTATACTGCATCAACTCAAAAATAATAATTATGTATACTTTTTTTTAAATATTTTTTTAAATAGCAAGTGACAAAGTGGACCATTGTACCCCAATGCCAGGGTACAATGGTCCACAGCATGGGGCTCGATGGACCACTTATAATTTGAATAAAAATATATCAGTGTAGTTCATTATTTAACAATAAGAAAGATAAACTATATCATAATTTGTTTATTCACATTTTATTACTCATTTTTATTTGTTTATTCACATTTTATTATTCATTTTTATTTGTTTATTCACTCTTTTAGCTCTAACAAAAGTAACATATTTTTCTTCATTTTTTTTATCATTAAGTCATTATACTGGTCGCAGATTGAACTATTAAGTTTATTATCATCCACAATACATTTTACAGCCTGTTCCATAACTTCATGTGGCACAGAACCTCTATTGGTTTTCCTAGGCTTGTTTTTTGGCATTGCTAAAAGAAATATGAAAAATAATATATATCTTTTTTTGTACAATGATGCCACTTAAAGTTAAATATAATCCTTTATAATAAGAAATATATATATCTAAATATATGACTAAGGAAAAAATATAATAAATTTTTCCTGTCTACTTTACATCATCTGTATTTTTTTTATGAATTTTACCGTATTTAATTATTATATCCAGATACAAACTAATAGGTAGATATAATTTTTTTCATTCATCTATTTTATTTAAATCTAACTTATTATGGATGCATGTATGCATAAGTGCAGGAATATTGAATTAACAAATTATATGAAATTTTAAAAAAACCTTCAAATGTACAAAATATTTTGTTTACTAATTTTTGGTGTTCAATTTGAGTTAATTTTTAAATTTGAAATCTTACATTATATAGATAAATATTTCAAAAATGCATTTCACTACATGAATCATTAATTAATTCACACACAGAAATAAAATAATTTATTAATTCTTAATTTGTGCTAATTTTTATGTTTGAAAGCATATATTATACAGATAAATATTTCAAAAATGCATTACACAACATGAATCATTAATTAATTTACACACAGAAGTAAAATAATTTATTAATTCTGAATTTCACATATAATATTTAACTTTTAAAAATATGGGATACAAAACTGGAGTACAATGGATCATGGTCCATTGTACCCCAGTTTCTGATGGTCCATTGTACCCCATATGGAAGTTTGACAAAAACTTGATTTAAAAAAAATAAATTTAGAATTCTATTATTTTAGCTATAATAAATATAATAATGTATATTCTTACCTTTTTATTTTGCCACACAATGTCTTTCAAATTACAAATATGTAATAAATAAATGAAGATATGTTTCACTGAAAATATTTACTTTTGCCTTACTCTCCCTGTGTCAAATCAATTATCAAGCATAAAATGGCTAAAATGTCAGCTATGCACATGGTTTCAAACTTCTTTTTATTCCTTCATGACTGCCATCTATATACTAAAATATGAAGCTTTCAAAAACAGAATTAATATCAAAAATAGGGCGTGCACCATTGTACCCCGTGGTCCATTGTACCCCAGTCTCCCCTAAAGTGCTCGGAGTCCTTAAGGTTTCTGGCAATGATCTTTCGGCCTCTATAAAGATTCTACCTTTACTGCAGGAGATTAATTTGTTTATATAGCGGAGTAGAAATTATTATATAAAATTCTCAAGTAAAGAGAATAAAGTTCTGTTTTTGACAGATTTTAATGTGTTCTGTATCCCAAATATATTCATACAACTTCAAATATATATACATAAGAATAAGCTTCCATCATAACTAGTTCCAACAATTAATTGGAAAACTTAAAAAGTTTTTTTTTTTTTTTTTTTTTTTACACTGCTTTAGTAAACTTGAATCTGAAAACGTTTCATATAATCAGTATCAAGACGACTTTCTAATTGAATTCTTCGATAGTGCTACTGCGATCAAATCATTTTTTATGATTTACTCTTTCCGCTGGTATAAATTTGTGATACCACTCACAAATACTTGAACGAGACGGTGACATTTCCTTTTATTTCAGTCGATAATTTCTTTGCGTTTCACTAAAGAGTTTGTTTCAATAAACCATTCCACACATAGATATTTCTTCGTCGGACCCGCCATTTTGAATAACTAAATCCTTTAATATTTTTTTAAGGGAGTTATGCAGTGCCATCTATGACCAGAAATATACCATAGAAAATTTTTGAGTTATTCTGTCAATAGTTAAGACTGGTATTGCAACAACCTGTTTTATTTTATTTTATTTTATTTTATTTGGTAAAATTGTGATATTTACGGTTTTTTGGGACAATCCGTATTTGTTCCATTTTACATTTAATTCGGGATATCATTATATACAGGCTCTGTTTTAATAGAATTTACTATTTTTTTATGTGCCGTTATAGATCTAATATCCTGTCACTAACCTGCTATTTTAATTTCTTTAAACGGCTTTTTCTCAAACTATGACTGGCAATATTAGGCGATTAAAGTTCTTGAGAACCGTATTTCTCTAAGTATACAGTAGAAAAAAATATGAAAAATATTTTGTATATTCGTCGCCAATCAGTGAGAAAGAAGTATTTTTAATTAAAATTTTCACTCTTATATTAAGTTAACTAATATACTTAGGAAGCAAGCACTTCACGTGTAATTAAAACAATATTTGTAAAACTGCTTTGTTCTTTTAACGTCAACAATGTAATATATAGAATGAAAACTTATTTTTTTTCTTTCATAACACTTTAACACTACTCGCTTAACATTTCCGCTCAATAAAGTATGAAATAAGTAAACAATTTTCGAGTACGTGCTAAAGATCTGAAAAATTGCTTAAGTATACAAACACTTGTTTCCATTACATAAAAATAAGAAATTCCGTGAAGAATAGAAAAAGCTTCTTTGATGTTTTAGTTAATATATTTCTCAACAAGGCTTGTTTGTGCAGCGTTATGCAAAATTCTGAAATAAAATACACTGCACCGGTTCAATCCTCTTAACCTAAGTGGATTTAAGCTGTACTATTAAATTATGGATCTTCTCTTTTATTTAGAATAGCGTAAGTGATCTCAGTGTATTACATTTATAAAAAAATAACTCTTAGAATTTATAATTGCGTTCGTGAAAGTATCGAAATTAAGCCCTTAATTATTATTGATTATAAATTCATGTTTTTCTTTTAGTTTTCTTCTCTAAAAGTATATCGATAGAGTTTTTTGTTTAACTTTCTTAATAATCAGTTTTATATTATGACTGACACTATAACAAGTGATTTATAAAACATGTTGCAAATTTAGTGATTTCAGTTTTGACCTTTGGTATTTTATATTATATTTTTCACTTAAAAAACAATCATACTAAAATTGTTTCCAATAACAAGATCTATAAGAAATGTTTAGAAAGCGCCAAATGTGTAATAAATGTTGGTTAAATACTGTAATATAATGGAGTACAAAATAACACCACATAAAAGACGACATAAATACAGGATCTACCCTCTGACAGTCTTGCAAAAGGGCAAAATTGTAATGTTGTTTTCTCAGCATTTTGTTTTAATTGCCAAAAAAATATGATTCTTTCAAAATTATAGAAAAATCTTATTTACGAATATGAATGTTATCCTTGAGTGTGTTAATCATTGCACAATGTATTAAAAATCCATTAAATCAACTGAGTTATATCATTTTAATTATTGCTTGCGTTGCGGTGAAACCTGGAGTTTAGGGAACGTCTATAGACGTGCTTGTCAGTGAGAGGGTTAAGTATTGGAAAGAGATCAAGGTACTACAGATTAAATAGCAACGGGAAATTGAAGATAAATCACAAATAGAGTAATACAAATTTTATTAAATCCCCCCAAAATGCGTAATAACATACAGGACACATTTTGAGACATACATTTTAATAGCTCGTAAAAGCGTGTCCAAAAGCGATCAAGATCACAAATGAAGGGCTGGGAGGGAAATATACTAAGAATGAGACACGTGGAGCTAGCCGAAAGGAATACACCAATGATAGAGTATCACATGAATTAAAGGGAAGTGTTGCCAAAAGAAAACAAGAAATTTAACGAAAAGAAAAAAAAATAAATGTTATTAGAAAAATCCAGTCAATATATTACATTCTAAAAAAATGATGTTTTTTTCCTGATATAGAAAGATGTTCTATAGAAATAAGATATTCTACCTTAATGGCAGTTTAAGGTTCTGCCAATTTTTATAACTTTGTTTTAGTCTTTCTTCCAAATAAAGATATGATTTGATACATCAAGTTATTGACTACCTATAACAGAAAGAATATTTTAGTAGATATGTATTCATAAAATATAATGGCGTGATTTCTTGACCAATGCTATTTTGCATTTTTACCATTCTATGCGGGTTAATAATACTAATAATTACCATTCTAGCAGCGTCTTGCGAACAAAACTATAAAATAAAATAGATTTATGAAATGTAATTTACCCAATTCTAAAGATGAAAACTCTACGCTTTAGAAAGTGATAAATTTCCCTTACGTCTCATTATTTGCGATAAAAGGAGGCAGTAATAATCCTTTGAGTATTATTCTTCTGTAATGAAAAAACTAGTGCACTTGAGACACAAAAATTTCTTTTTCACCATTTTTGGTTTTCAACAATGACAATTATGCGCTCTCGTGCATAAAATAAAAATAAAAAATAAGCCTTTTTCGGATGTAGTTCCAGCTCCGAAAATAATCAATCAGAGTAATATCCCAAGTGGATTACGTTATTAAATTGGTATACATTTTAAACTACAATCTATCTTGCAAACACATCCAAAATCTCCTACAACATTTTGAAAATCTATGAAATATATGGCTAATTCTTATAATCAACAAATGTTTCTTAATAAATATATAGTCTTCGTATCACTGAACTTACCTAGCAAATCTTAGATCACGCGTTGACTCTTCTGTGCTTCTGCAGCGGTAAAGTTTACAAATGGAACAAATTAACTTTCAGCGGTTGTTTGTGTTTCAGATGATTCAGAAACTTTTTGTACAGAACACTTAGGTGAAAACTCGCGGATATCTTTATAATTATGCTTAATATTAGCATTTGGTGTTATTACCCGAGAACATCTTATATCACTAATAAACAAAAACATCTTCTGAGTGACCTAGTATTACCAAAACTATTTTCTTTATATTCAAAGAAACCTGCGACCGATAGAACTAGAATTTAGAAGACTTGTCTTTTCAAGACTTGAACATGCAAAATTTATACCAGAATTAATAGCACTCCAATTAAATATATTTTGTGTTCATACTGGGTAGGGAATCTTATATATTTATCCATTTCTCAGGTTTATGAAGATAAAAGAACGGGGTTCGAAATCATGGGTAATTTCGAAGCGTCATATTGGAACTGTCATTTTCGTACACTTGTATCATAGATCTACAGTCTTATTATAATGCATGTTATTTACAATTAGCTTTTTAGGTTTAAATTTTAATTAAATATATTGTGACCTTGATTTATAAAAAAAATTGTATTCCATCTAAACAAGCATATAAAAAATATATATGAATATAGGAATTTAAAGGACATTTTTGTTTTGTTTTTAACTTTGTTCTGTCACCTTGAAATTAACCATAAAATAAAAGAAAACTGCACTTTATCAGAGAAATAATACTAATAATAATGATAATAAACAATATCAAAGTAAAACCATATTCAAAACGCCTTATATAATTACATCAAAGAAGATTTGATTATGTAATTATGTGCGTTATTATATATGTATATTAAACACAACCAAACTTGATTTCATTTTTAATTTCCATTCCTGGAAGAGCAAAATGTTGTAGAAAATTATGTCCAAGCCCTTAAATTATTTTTTAGAGTACAAAGCATATATATTCTTATTGGCAGAACAATATCAAGTTACAAAAACATTAAATAATACAAAACAAATAACAATCACAAAAATACATCAACTTGATTAAATTCATTATCTCTAACGTGGAATATTTTAATTTGTCAAATCAAGTCTTTCCCCCATCTACTTTCACTAAATTAACTGTAACTTAATTCTAATCTATTAATCTACTGTAACTTAATTTCATTCGTACATATTTTATAACAATTGCTGTTTTCATTTCGAAATATTTTCTGTTTTATTATTCTCCAGGATACTTTACTTCTTACTATTATTTTATAGATAAATTTTGGCTTCTTGCCTCCACTACAAACAATTGCTGTTATTTTATTACCTTTTTATTTTAAGATTACTATTTTGCTATCTTGCCGACGCTAAAAACAACTGTTGCTACTTGGAATTGCAATGGAATTATTGAAAATAATTTTCACTCTGTAATATCGTGTAAAAAATGAAAAAAGAGTCAATGATCTCTAGGTTTGTTAATTTTGCTTTGAGATACAACAGGAACTAGATGCAACTAAAGTACTTTTATTGAGTAGAATCCGTAATCTTGCTACAGTAAAAACGCAAGCAAAACACGACCAAAACAGAATAATGGATTACTTTGGTTGAAAGTGATACCACATATTTATTGTATAAATTTCTAAATTTATCTCATGTTTTGATTTTTTATTATAACTTATGCTTTTTATTAACGAATTTACAACACATAAAGAACGCGTTAGAACATTCTTATTTATGAACCTGCAAAAATAAATCTTATTTTAGTAACCTTTCAATTATCTGCCACACGGTCGTCGTTCCCGTGAGTGACGGATAATCAGAACTTTGCTGCTGTTTTTCTAAGATATACGGGGTGATTTTTAATGAGTATTGGGGTTTTAAGGTTTGATAGTGTTTATTACATAAAATATGAAATTTTAATTAATGCGTAAAATGAAAGAGCAACACAAACAGTTTTACCTACAAGTTTACAAGTGTTCAATGTGACCATCTATTTTCGCACGGCATACATCAAGTCGATATCTCAGTTTTTCCGAAGCGTTGATTAGCAAAAGAAGTTCTGTTGAGACACTCACCCGAACTGACGCCATTTTATTGCTATCTGTGAAAAAATAAAATCATAAAGGATCGTGTGTATGTGTCTTCACTATCATCTAGCCATTGCAGGTGTTGCAACAATGACCCCACAAACACTAATCAACTTTGGGAAGAATGGAAATATTAACTTGATGTGTGCTGTAAGACGAAAGATGCTCACACAAAACACTTGTAAACTTGTAGGTAACACTGTTTGAGTTGTTCTTTCATTTTAGGTATTAATTATAATTTTAGGTTTTGTGTAATAAATACTACCAAATGTTAAAACCCCGATATTCATTTAGAAACACTCCATATTTACAATATTCACGGATATGATGACAGGACAATCGTAAATCATTATTAGATGATTAGAGTTTTAGAATATCTGTTAACAGTATGCATATAATTATTTTGTTAATTTAGAGAGTAGAGATTTCATGTATTCATGTTCAATTTTAATTGTGTTTTTAAGTGCTTGTATTATACAACATAAAATATATTTCTATTCAGAATGAAACTGTTTCTTTTTAAAAAATCTTTCGAAAGTCCAAAATTGCAGCACTATTTTAAAGGCATTTGAACTAGCGTTCATTCAATAAATTACTAGGTATAATTGTAAACTCATCTAAAAGAATACATTTATTGGAAATTGATCAAAAAGATAATATTTTGTTCAACAGTTTTTTTTAAAACTTGAACCACTTTCAGATTCAAAAGCTCACACATGGCCGACACATTTTCTGATGAACTCACTAAATGTCGTTTGATTAACTTTGGAATTTTCATGATTATAATTATGAATAGCAATATATATATAATAATAAAGTCATTTTAAATAATGGAATGTGAAACTTATGAATTTTAAATGTAACCATTTCTTTTTATTTAATCACTAAACAGTTTTAATTGCACTTTCGAACTTTAGTATTTCGTGACTAAATTCACTGAAACTAAAATTCATGTAACCTATAAGTATACTTTCCCATTTTGAAGCTAGAAAAACGTACGGTATAAATCACGCATATCCCTCATTATGGTTTGGTACCTTTCATTTTTTTTCTTTTTTATTCATCAATAGCGATTTTAAAGGCTTTCGTGTCAAAATAAAAAATAAAGTCAAAGAACTCATTTCTACTCGCACCATGAATGTTAAAAATACTTGTTTAATTTAAGAATTAGATCACAGTATTGGTATCAGCAGATTTGATCACAATATAAAGTCTGAAAGAATAGAGCTTATATAAATATTCTTCTCATTAAATACAATACTCGACGTAGAAGATTAAAAAAATAAATTATAGTTAATTTTCAGGAAATAAAAAAGAATATTGAAAACATGCCTTAACATTAATAATAATTCCATCTCTTAATGTAAATGAGTTAATTTTTCCGTTTTCTTTTTTATGCATTTTTTATGATTTTTCATGCAAGAAATTAGCATGCTTAAAAGTATTGTTTTCCTTGAGAACTTAAGGAAATGCGGCCTAAGCATTGTTATAATAGCATTTCCACGGTACGCTGTTTCTTAATCAAACAGAATATAATATAATCATGACCAAAATATAACATAACGTTTTCAAATTACCCATAGTTCCGGAAAATGTTGTTCAACAACCTGAAAAAAAAATTTACATATTTTTGAGATATTGAGAATCATTTACAAAAAGTTTTCTTTAATGACTTTACTTTACTTTTCACTGATATTCAAAGCTATTTTCAAGAAGATTTTAGTATGTATTTATGAGATTTATCAAACACGATTATCTGAGTCAGAAATGTCGTAATGCAAGTTTGTTCTTCATGCATATATACTTTCCGTAATTAGCACATAAAAAAACTATTTTTTGAGTTTAGAAAAATGATTGATACACTATGAAAACAATTAGAAAACGTTTTAAAATTCAGTGTCAGGATAGCAAATTATGTTTTTTAAATTCCCCTTTAAGCCTCGGCAATCTATATGTTAGCAATATTTTGTAATTTTTCATTTCTTTATGAAGCAAGTTTTTATTGTGTTATGGTTGATTAGCCAGAAGAAAACACTGAACTATTTATAGTGTTAAAAGGTTATTTTTTCACAATCAGGCTACATTTGACAGATAGATAAAAAACTCAATTTTAAAAATATTTTAAAACCATAAAAAATGTAAACTAAGAAACAGTTTTTAAACCGCTTTCATTTTTCTTTCCAAATTTCATTTGTTTGTGAAGGTGTAAAAACTGAATGTTTGCAATAAAAAATAAAAAAAAAATGCATATAAAAGTGAAATATGTAGGTGTTACTGTCGTTAACATGACGCCTGCTCTACTAATGCACGTATTTTTTTTTTCTATACATAATTTTCCTACCGTTACTTGCGTTACATTATTTACCTGACAAAACTTTTTTATGTTCGAAATGATGTATGAAATGATTTTATTTTTTTCCGGGAGAACGAAAGAAAATGTATGAAAACTCTTGCAATCATTTATATTTCCTTAATGTTCCAACACCTATCTTTGACAGATGAGCACGCAGAATCATTTTTTATCTTTCTTGATAAGAAAAAGTACCTACTGTTTTTCTCCAAAACATGTCTTTATTTTAAAAAAGGTTCAAGAAATATTTGTGCATTGCTACTTTGTTAGAACAGATTCTTTAAACATGTTTCTTTTTCAAACATTGCTTAAAGAATTTTATCGTTAGTTAATGATTCAGGGTGTTGACAAAAAAAGTCCTTAATTAATACCATAAAATCTTGAAAATAAAGATCGACAGAAATTAAAGAAAATTAAAGCTTTTATAAATTGTAATGTTTTTTGCTTATAATATGCAGAGTTTTTAACATAAAAAAATTTCTTTTCAGAAACTATGAAAAACATCATTGTACATAATACCCTGTAATAAGAATTTTAAAAAAATAGTAAAAAGTGAATGAAAATGAGAAGGTTTTCTTAATATTGTGTAACTGATCATACTTGAATGTAATCAAAATATAATGTACGTAATTTATTAGCTAATTGCATACAGCAATTTTTGTAAAAGTCTCAGAAATATATCTTGAAAATTTTGTAAGTAACTGTCTCTATATAAGCTCGAAATCCTTTGTTCTAAAGGAAGCAAAATAAAATGAGGCGCTATCCTTATAATATATATTACTTACTTTTACCAGAAGGGAAAAATGGGGATACTTGAGCCATTTTTTAAATTTTAATTTTTTTAAATTATTTATAATTTCTTTGATCAAAATAAAATATTGAAAATGAAAATTTGATATTTTTTTTTCAATTGAAAACCACTTTCAATTAATTTTGAACTATTTTTCTATGTCTAATAAATTTTTACTTTTTCTTTTACATCGTGGCTCAAGTATTCCCATGGAGGGGATACTTGAGCCAGAGTTCACATTCGCACCAGTATTTTGCAAAGAAAAAAACCGATTTACAATATACGCGAAAAAATTCATTAAACCTTTTTCAAATAAATTTGGTCGAATTTTCTGGCGTCTTTGTGATATTTCAGAATTAAAATTATGTGGTAGAAAATTCTACCAGCAGAGCTCAAAAGGTTAATCACCATATTTTCAAAATGGTACCAAGGGTGTGGGATTTCTTTTTTACATGTTCAGAACTATAAATATATTACCATGTTGCCATTTTTAGAAAGAAAAATTGACCAACTGTAGAGATCATAGGGGTGGCTCAAGTATCTCCTATACTCAAGTATCCCCACTCTCCCCTACACGATATTCACGTACTACTATATTTGAATACAACCCCTCAACTTTTTGTTTCGTTTTGGGTACAACATAATTTGAGCTTATTCTAACAAAGATAATTTTCAGAATTTTTATGCTATATTTTTTAGACTTTTACAAAAAATGCTCTATAGATTTAGCTACATTAGTGTTTACAGTGTTATCCAAACACATTCGTTATTTTTAATTTATTGGCGGCACCCTATGGGGTTTCGGGAAAAACTTTTCACGAAAATATGTGACTTATCTATTCTGATTAAACACCTGATGTTTCAAGATGATTCCTTATGTATTTCCCAGATATACAGCAAAATGTGTAAAATCACAAGTATTCGGTCATCAATGGCTAAATAGTGTATAGATATACTGAGAAGCATTTATGAAAACATGTGGCTACTGAATAAACTCTCTTAAAAAGTCAGCCACAAAATAGCTCAAGTTGAGCTGAAATCCACTCATCTCAATGTTGAAAGGCAGCTTCTCAAAAAAAAAAAAATTGAAATAACTCGAGTTTTAACTAATTTAAATGAAGTTGAGCTATTTAAATAACCAATTTAGATCAAGAAGATTTAATCGTTTGAAAAACAACTCTTTTATGATCGAAAAAATTACAGCTCTTTCATGAGAAGCCAAATCAGCTCTTTCGTTTTAAGAGTGAACTTTTTTTTATATTAATACTTCCTTAAATCTTGAAAAAAAGTCTTTTTTTTCTAAAGATTTTCACAATTGCAGTGAAATTTCTCATCTATAGTTAAATCGCGATAATTTCAAACAGAATATTTTTGCAAAAAATCTCACAGAGTCAACATTTACTATAATTAATTTTCAAACTCTCTGTTTGTAATCTTTTTTCACAAATGTTTTAAAGGGAATCCGATAAACCAATATCTTGGGTTGTTAAATCTAGTTATTGCGGTGTGAAAAGTAATCAGAAACATTTCAGAAATTATGTCTCAGTGAAAGTAATGAAAACTTTCCATTGCTAAATTCTTTTCTAAATTTTGAAAATACATTCCCATAAACACACATAAAAAATGCCCAAAGAACTGTACCTCTACGATTAATAGTTTACGAGAAAAAATACGAAAAACAAAGTATAATGTCAAAGTCAGTGCAAGGAAAAAACATACTATTGGGACGGAAAAACAGCAGTATCTAAATTTTTTTTTCAAACAATAACGTTCAAAACGTAAGCTGCGCTTGTTTTTGTAAACAATCAAAACTTTATTATTGGGTTCAAAAATGCTCTAACTATTCTTGAATTTTCTTTTAATAACTTTTATTGCATACATAGAATAATGGTATGAAGAAATATTGAATTCAAATTATTTACATAATATGTACAAAATGTATAATATGTACAAAATAAAAATTCCTTTTCCCTTGATAATTTCTGATCATCGTACTTAAACTGGAAAGATGATCTTATATCCATTATGCGTGCCTTTTCATAAAAATAGCATAATTTTTCATTAAAATTTAAGACACGCACGACACAAAAAATATAAACTTTCTCTCGAAAAAATTCTTTTTCATTCCATCAAAAATTGATGCCAACTTTTTTTTATCTAAACTTTTACCTCATCTCGTAAGATAAAAAATGTAAAACTAAAGCAGACGAAAAAAACAGCTTCGCTGCTATAGCAACGAGTCGCGTAAGAAAAAAAATAAATATCACAATTGCAAATTTGCAAACGATTTTCTGTGAATAAACTGATATATTAATTTATCAATTCCTAACACGCATATCGCGTCCTGCTTGCGCAAGCCACGATGTGGAATGATATTTAGCCGTCGTTGAACTAGTATTTAAAAGACTGCATCTTGCAGTTACCAGCATTCTTTGCATGGTTATCATTTATACAGATGTGCAATGCGACGTCTTGAACAGGTTTTTGCTGCTGTTGTTGTAGGACACCTATCGCTTCCTTTACAATACTTTTTTCTAATTGTGTGTACTACAAATTTTTCATTGTAATACAGTGAAAATCACATGATGCTCTATTCCATTCATGAAAACAGCGACATTGACACTACACTGCTGTCACGTTGCAGATGCACTCATCCGTTCCACGGCACACCCGACCCTACATTGATATGTACGGCTGGCACTTTGAACGTCTGCCTTTATAAAATGCAAATACTGCAATTGATGTTTCAAATAAAGTGTTTTTTCTTGCATGTCAAACTTTGTTTCTCCTAAACAATAGATCGTACTGGTACAAATGTACCAGTTGAGAGCTATTTATGAGACACCCTGTATATTGACTTTTTTAAAGATTTTCTTTGTTGATTTTTCTAAAGATAAACAAGACTTTTTGAAATTGTTCGTATCTCAGAAGGGGTTATAGTATGTTTTCGTTCGAGGGTATATTATATTTTCCTATATTAAAAAATCATATATATATATACAGTAAAGCATCGTTTATGCGACGATCACTTATACGACGTTTACATTTATACGACGTTTTAATGTGGTCCCGATTCGTTCCTATTCATTTTAATGTAAAAATATATCTTTTATAGGATGCCCAAAATCGTTTATACGTCGATTCTTCGATTTTTATAGGTTTATTTTTGTTTATTTTTCTTGTGTATTTTACGAACGAGCGGAAGTTTGGCAGCTATGAATGGCATCAAAAAGCGTGTTTAAATGCACTCCACATTATAAAAATGTGGGCTGGTGTTCGATTAGTCTTAAAAATCAGCTTACGTGTAACAGATTACATTGGGAGGGGTCATTCTTTTTTCGGGGATGGTCAGCTTTCCCGACATGTTTTAAGTTGCAAATAGACTATCCTTCTAACTGTTATCAGTATTGGCGACTTTTAGTTGACCACGCGGGGTTTTTGATCTTTGACTTTAAATGGAAAGGAAATGGTGTACTGCAAATGAGGAACCTTTTGGTGAAATATAAATAAAAGTACGCATATTTAAATTGCTTACTGATTCCCCCTTCCCCCTCCGCTTTTTTGGTTATTTGTTTATTTTGGTTTGTTTAATTTTCAAATTCATAAAATCATCACGTTAAACATTAAAATTAAATGAAAACAAAATTAATTTTAGTTTTGGAAGTGAAAATCGATTATACGTCGTTGTCGTTTATACGACGTTTTTCGGTAGTCCCTTCGGTGTCGTATAAACGATGCTCTACTGTATACTATATTGTAACATACACCAAATACTGCTTTCTGACAAAAAATCAATTTTCCTAAAATGTTATTTCAAAATAATTACCCGGGAGGGTTATTTAAATGAGTATGTCTAGTAAAGCGATGTCCCGACAAAAGTTTTTAGAAAGATAATTTTTTGCTGCACTTTCAGAATAAATAAATGACGATTCTGCAAAGTTATTAAGAATGAGAGAATGTAATTAGTCTGAAAATGAATTTTTTTAGCTGCAGGCATTTTTTCGAAGCGACTATCTCTGGAATAAAACAGACAGAGTCAACTATTGGTATGATTAATTGTATAAAGTCAGGTGTTTTTTCTTTTCTGAAATATAGTAAAAAGGTTTTACGTAATAGCAATTCTACATGACCTTTCCATTTTTTGTTTGTTTGCTTTTTCATTAAAAATACAAATGTCACTGAATAATCGCAATATTGATATGCGTAATGAATGCAATGTTTTAGTATGAAAAACAAAATCAAATGTCAAAGTTTGCAAAGACGTTTTCTGACTCGTGATCCTTGTCTTTCTTTCTTTGTAACCGATGACCAGGCACCTGCCGAGATAACTCAGATTGACGGGTTAGATACCTGGTATCGGCACGTGTGACCACCTAATCGCTGCGTAGCGGCAGTAAACCTGTTATTTTCGCTTCGCATGTCATCACATTTGCAGTACTTGCTTCTCGTTTGAGCATACTTTGTTGTATCGGTTGCTTAACGTTACATCCTGTTGTTTGTACTGCAAATGGCTACTCAAGTTGGTCTCGTAATTTAAAACCTTGATCAAATGACGAGGTGATCTTTGTCTTTTAACCCGGTAGGAAAATGGCCAACATAATTAGAGGCCACGAAAGCTTTTGCTTGTTAAGGTTAGTAACCATAAGTTAGGAATAATAAAAGAAACGGTTCTTTTATTATTCCTAAGTTATGGTTGGAATTAATTAATAAATTCCTCGTGAGAGCTTGAATGGGATGAACCATGTTGGAAATTCTTTTAGATCATGGTCTATATTTTAATTTAATTTTTACAATAGAGCGCGTGTTTTTTGTGTTCTTTGTTATTTATATCTCATTGTCGCGTGTTATTTGTATTGACCGTGAAATATTTTGAAATTTTATTTTTATTTATATTTTAGATCACGGTCTATATTTTAGTTTAATTTTTTACAATAAAGCGCGTTTTTTTTTTTTTTTTTTTTTTTTTTTTGTGTGTGTGTGTGTGTGTGTGTGTGTGTGTGTGTGTGTGTGTGTGTGTGTGTGTGTGTGTGTGTGTGTGTGTGTGTGTGTGTGTGTGTGTGTGTGTGTGTGTGTGTGTGTGTGTGCGTATTTTGCTATTTATATCTCATTGTCGCGTGTCATTGACCGTGAAATATTTTGAAATTTTATTTTTATTTATAATATGATTATGGAACTTATTTAACAGTTAAGAAACATGTCAATGACATTTATTTTTATTATAACACCTTTCTTAAGTAAAATTAAAATTTTTTTATTAAAATGGAATTATTACTTTAAAATCTAAAGATATTACTAATAAAGTCAAACAGAACAAGATTTCTTTTCAAGAAAATATTTTCTGAAATATATATTAATTGTACTTCTTGGAAAAAAATTATCATTTATTCAAGTAAATAGAAATAAAGTAACAGAGTTTCTATTTCTTTCCTTTTTTTTAGGTTGTATTGTAGTTTATGACGGCCAGTTATCAAATCGAGGAATATGGGACATAAAGGGGGGGGATTGCATTCTGTGCGGTTCTTTCTAAGGGAATGTAACCCGTATTAACGCAAGGAAATCCGAGGTTTAAAAAAAAACAAGGAAAACTCTGAACGATTGGGCCGAAGGGTGCGATTGAATTCGAACCGAGAGTCTGACGTCTGCCAGTTTAGAGAGCAGAACCTCTCGGCAACTGCAGTGGCAAACAACAAATTTTGGAATAATTTTTGAATAAATTAAAAATTATTTTTTTGGAGAAATATGATTTCACAAATCTGTCTAATATTTTCCAGTGTTTTAAAATGGTGGAGGAAACATTTCGTAACCTGTAAACCGAAAATAAATTATAAGGTACCTGTGCCTAATATGGACACCCTAAGGAAAATTTATTTTTTTCCCTTTTATATACACGTGATAGGACTCCAAAAATATATGACCATTAATGATAGTCAACAGACTATCATTATTAAAATTAGCGACCTTGTAACTATTCCGGTTTTATTTAAATGATAAAAACAAAAAATGTTGACAAATGTCCATATAAGGAACCACCAGTCCGTATTATGGACAGGTGCCTCCTTCTTGACCTACTACACAGGGTGTAAGGAAGAGCCACTCTTCAATGGAATTTTAGAGGAGAGGGGATAAAAATACATATATATATATATATTAAAGTATTGCGGGGGAGGACCAATAAATATCTTCAGAACATGCATTTTAGAGCAGGGGGTCATTTTCGGTTTTGGCCCTTCGAAGACCCATGCAAAGCATCTACTACAAAATATTATGAAATAATGTAGTTGGTTTTGCCTAACTTTCTATTTTTGTGAATCTGAAGATTCACCTGCTATACTTCCAAAGTGGATATAAGGTGTCCATATTGGGAATCGGGAGTAGTTTTATTAGATCTTGTAATAAATAAATAAATAAAACTTTTTAAAGCAATATGCAATAGCAATCGAAAATATGTTTTAATTTAAAAGCTTTTTAAAAAACCCCACTTTTCAACATTTAAAATAATTTTACAATATCTAATAAGAATTTAAACTACCCTGTAGTTACGATCAGCACATCATGAAACAACGAGTTTCCTTCTAAATGGCGAACAGCGCGCTTTTTTGTACTTTCCAGGCTTAATTTATCTTTTCAACTGCTTTTCTTTACGGATATGTAGCGCGATTTCTCTATCAAAATTGTTATTTTTTAAAATATTAGGGGTGTCCACATTGAGAGCACTGTCCATATAGGGTACAAATACCTTAATATATTCAATGCATAGTAAATATAGTATAATCTTAGGAACGCTTACAAATATATTAATCATTTGCAGTCATTGTATTGATTGACTTTAGGTCGAGAGTCACAAGACTTCCTATATCTTTTAGGAGCATTTATTAGTTCATACTTGTTCATTACGAGAACTTTTGAGTAATATCCCAGCTGTCGATTCTATATTTAGGGTAAATTCATTTAAGTTGTTCAAAGTTAAAATTAATCGTGGGATATTTTGTTTGAAATACCACACACATAATAATCTATAAGATAAAACTTAAAAATTATATATTTAAGGATTATGACATATAAATCTTGTAAATTATGTGAGAATGAAATTATTACTTTTAAAATAATTCTCTGTTCTCTTATAGGTAAGTCTGAAAAATCATGTTTATTGAGCTATCATAAAGAAATATATTGTCGACATAAAAGCAGGTAAAAAATTTATGTTTTTTTATTGTGTTTTATCTTCGTATTTAAATGCATGATATATTATTTTGAGCATTTACAGTTACAGAATAATAGCTATTTAATATGTTGGTTCCTTATTTTTACTCGTTTCCTATAAAGTAATATGATCTCAAACATGTTCTGTACAACCAAGGAGACAATTTGTCAAATATTTCTATAGATATTTGACAAAGAGTTTTAAATCAAAAGTGACCGGTCACTAAACATAATTTATGAATATGAATGTATGTTAAAGTTTGACATAAATGTGCATATGTATGTTAGAAGAAGCAGTCATACAAATATGAAATTAATTCAGCAAATACTACATAAATAATATTTTTTTCTTTATTACTTAAAGGTGTTCAAAAGAAAATCACGTCCAATATAGCGAATATTTTTGACACATTTACGAAGTCACTTTTATACATAAAATTATGATATCTTTACGCATGACTAGTATAATAATTTCGAGTCAAAGGATTTTTTATTTTGTGATAAATGCATAAGAGATTTCAAAAACTTCGCACAACATCCTTTTCGTTTATCGCTTATTGGAAATCGATAGAAAGAATTAACGTACATGAAAATTTTTAAAACCTCCTTTTTTCATTCATAATTTTTAGATCAATTTCATAGTTTTAAAATCGCAGTAGTTCATCACTTTATCACTAAAAATGAATTCATGAATGTAATCATATCTATATTATAAAGGCCAAACGTAGCTGTGCGTAATGCGTAAGTCATTTTGCGAATGGCAACACTTTTCCTTGCAATTTCAATTTTGCAATTTTCGCTACTACAAATTTTACACTTTTAAACATCGGACATTTTAAATTTTTACACCATCATATTGAGAAAAAAAATTACTTTTAATTACAATTTGTTTGAAAGGTGTATCTGAATTTATTTTTGAGATATTAATTTTTATCAGAGTCACTTAATTTTCCCTTAAAAAAAAAAAAAAAAAAAAAAAAAAAAGTAGAAATTGAAAGGCGTATACTAATTTTAAAATATCGTCTGTTATAAAATCCGGTGAATCCTGGTTTTATTTCGCTTAATAATTTATATATTTGAATTTTATAGTATTTTGTTAATTTTAGCTTAAAATAATATTTGTTTGAGGGTTAGACTGACCAATAAGGATGATTTTTTTTACTGTAACTAATGTTGTATATTTATTATAAATCAATGAAACAGTTCTTTCTTAAAGATTTTCTTTCGTCGAATTTCGACGGGTTCCACCTCGTATAAAATAAAAGACTAAGTCATGTAACGTTCATCAACTGTTCCGGGTTGACTGCTTCACATTTTATGTTCCAGGCAACAAATTTAGCACTTTAATATAAGTCAGGAAGAGTGGATATTTCGCCAAACATTGTACTATTACCATAATTACATCTATATTATAATAGTACAAGACATGTGTCTGTCATAAACAAGTGATTCCATCGTTAATTATATTCAGTGTTTCTATTTTGATTAAAAATGAAAAAAATAATTTTTCCAATAAAACTAAATAAAAGTTGCCATCATCTCAAAGAATTCTTCATATTTTTATATTAGCTTGGTGTAAATTTCTCCAATAGTATTTTTGTGTAACTCACCAGAGCATTATTTTTATTTTTTGTGTAGTAAATAATGACAATTGTTTGAAGCTGAATTTAAATAACATGGTTTGTGGCATTATTTAATATTTTGCTTTGCTTTTTGTTAAAAAAAAAGAAAGATATAAATGACGTGAATTTTAGATGCTTCAATTTTTAATAAAAACATCGTATTTTTAAATGAAGTGAGTAAAATTGGTATATTTTTAATAAAATACAAAAAAAAAAGTTATAAAAATAATGTTTGGCGGTTTATCACCTGCGCCAAACTAAGATAAAAAATAAAGAGCTCTTACTTTCTCTATCAGAATTTTCCGATTTGGCGTAAGATTGAGTAAAAAAACTAAATTATAAATAAAAATAACATGATACATTGCTTCGCATCGTAAATTTTTTCAGATGTATCTTGCAAATTGCACATAAATCGTATTTATTTTCGCAGAAATCACCTTCAGAGGCTGTTTCTCGCACAAATACTACAAAAACCTACCTTGAAAATTTCTGTTAATAAATGTTATTTTCATTTCCAGACAGTTTGGGAACCTAGTAGCATATGCTTAAGAGAGTTCAAACTGGTCACAAAAGGCATCTAGTAAAGATAATATTATTTGAGAACAGCATTAAAGCATAAATGATTTAAATGTTTAAAATAGTATGTATCAAAAATGATTTTTTAAATCTTCTGCAATATATTTATTAAATGTTTAAAACTAAATATTTATAAATTTAATTCATGCAATCCATGTGATCTCAACCGTCACTTTAATTATGCTGCTTCAAATCACGCGCGTATTAACTCACTCTATATAATTATCAATATCTACATATCCTTTGCGCAACATTTGCTTTATATGCTCATTTTATTTTACCATTATCTAAACAAAACATCAATATCAGATTTAATAGTTTTAACATTTGAATACCTACTTATAATATCGTCACCGCAATACACGTGATCGCAGCCGTCACTTTAACTGCTGCCACTTACTGCTTCACTTACTGCCTCAAAACGTGCACATAATCGTTCATTATACATTTATATAATTATCGATTTCTACCTAACCTTTGAGCAATATATGCTTCATATGTTCATTTGCCTTTGTCTTAATCAAAAAAAACATTAATTTTGGATTTCATAGTTCAAGGTTTGAATACCTACTTATTGCATAAATTTATGACTAAACACTTATCCAAAAACTTGTCATAAGAACAATTTTATTCGAGAACAGATTTAACACATCAGTGATTTAAAAATATAAAATAGCATCTGTCAAAAATTAATTTGTAAATTATGTGCAATAAATTTGTTTAAATTGGAAACTGAACATTCCAAAATTTTATTTCTTTAAGTACTTTATTTCAACCGTAACGTAACTGCACTGTCTCAAAACACGCACGTATTAGTTCACTATATATAACTATCGATTTCTATATCTTCTTTGTGCAATATATGCTTTATATGTTCATTTTGATTTATCTTTATCGAAACAAAACTTTAATATTGGATTTCATATTTTCAACATTTGAATACTTACTTATTACATAAACTTATGACTAAACATTTATCTAGAAACTTGTCATAAGAATAATTTTATTTGAAAACAGAATCAACGCATTAACGATTTAAAAGTATAAAATAGCGCCACCGCAATACACGTCATCGCTACCGTCACATTAACTGTGCTGCCTCAAAACGTGCACGTATTCGTTCATTACATATTTATATGTAATATACTATTGATTTCTACATATGCTATGACCAATGTATGCTTTATATGCTCATCTACCTTTACCTTTATCAAAAACAAAACATCAATATTGGATTTTATAGTGCAAGATTTGAATACCTACTTATTGCATAAATTTATGACTAAGCATTTATCCAAAAACTTGTCATAAGAATAATTTTATTGGAGAACAAACTTAACACATCAGTAATTTAAAAGTATAAAATAGCATCTGTCAAAAATCAGTTTGTAAATTATGTGCTATAAATTTGTTAAGTATTGAAAACTGAACATTCCAGAATTTTATTTCATTAAGTACTACATCGTCTCAACCGTAATGTAATTACATTGCCTCAAAACACGGCACGTACTTCGTTCAATTTATATGATCATCGAGTTTTACAAGCATCAATGTCAGTTCGTGACTCGAAGACACTCTTAAAATTATTGGAAATCTCAAGAGAAATACACTTATTTCCGGGAAGATCCGTGACAAATGACTTTTACCCTTGACCTTATTTGTAAAAAGAGAAAATAATCCAAAAATAACACTTAATTTGGTTTTCCTAATAACAAGTTTTAAACGGAACATCATTTTCTAGACATTTTGTAGTTTTTTCATGTGAAACTTTTTTTAACTAGTTTTTATTGCTCCACGAAAATTTCCCGGAAGAAATTATCTTTTTTTACTATTTAATCTTCTTGATGCTAAAAAGGTATAAAGTTGGAAGAAAGGATAGTTAAAATTATTGGAAATTATTGTCCTCTCTTAAAATTATTGGAAATCTCAAGAGAAATACACTTATACCCGGAAGATCCGTGACAAATGACTTCTACCCTTGACCTTATAAGTAAAAAAAGAGAAAATAATTCTAAATACCATTTAATTTTGTTTTCGAAGCATGCTTTAATCAGAACATCATTTTTTATACAATTTATAATTTTTTCATGTAAAATTTCAGGAAAGTTTTTTTAATTAATTTTTGATGGTTAATGAACATTTCTCGGAACAAATTCTTATTTTCTGCTGTTTAATCGACTTGATTCTACTGCATGAAAGGTATAAAGTTGGTGAAGAAAATATTTTTAAGTAAGGTACCCTGGGGTAATAACACCACGTTAAGGTTCTACCAATTTTCACTGCTCAGTTTTAGTTTGTATTTTTCAAACAAATATATGATTTGATGCAGCAACTCATTGGCTATCTATATAAAAAAATAATTTAACAGATATGTATTCATAAAATGTAATGGCGTGATTTCTTGAATTGCATTCAAAGCTATTGAAATTGTTCAATTTTTTGTGAAAGTGTAAGAAAAATAAAGGTGTGGTGTGGGGGGGGGGGAGGATGAGGCAAAAGAATATCTGACCGTGAGCTTCTTTTTGCTTAAAAAGGACCGCTTAAATAGAATTATTAGAAACATTGCGCAGTTTTAACTGTGTTTATTTGAATCAGTATTTAGGATGTAGCTCAGCCACTGTAGGGAATCAACCGGGATATTAATGCCAAGGATTGGCGTTATTACCCCGTTATAGTTATTGAGCTGTGTATTTTAAATTACAAATTATCTCGAGAAGATATCCAAAATCTCCAACAACATTTTGAAAGTCAATGAAATGTACTACAAATTTATGTAAGTAACAAAGTATTTCTGGATTAAAAAAAAATAGTCTTCACATCACAAAACGTATCTCGCAAATTTTAGATCAAGCGTTAATTTTAGTTGCTTGTAAAAACAAATAAGACCTAAAATGAAACAAATTATCTTAAAGCTGTTTTTTGCGATTTATATGACTCAAAACCCTTATGCGTAGAGCACATGGGTGTCACTTACCAGATTATTTCATAATTATGCATAGTATTTGCACTTGGTGTTATTACCCAGCCTGGCGTTATTACCCCAGATCACCTTATATACAATAAAAAATGCCTTAGTAAACAATTCTAAAATACCATTTAGTTTTGTTTCTAAACATGTTTAAGGCGAAATATCCATTTATTATTCCATGTGAAACCTTTGGTACATACTTTTTTTAAATAGTTTTTTTTTTTTATGCTTAAGGAACATTTTTGGCAGTTGACGCAAAATGGTAGCAAATTCTTACGTTAATTTAAACATTAATGATGGAAGCCTTTATTTTAACTTACACGTGATATTCATAAAATAGCCCCTAGGTTTAAAATTCAAAATGAGAAATATGAGAAATACCATAAGCATAAAAATATATTAAGTGAGAGGACGCAATTTTTTTTACTTATAGTTAAAAAAAATTCCAAATTTCCGCAATAGATGATACTACGCTGATTTAAAATATAAGGATTCTCAAATATATTTTTTAAATGTCTTTTAAAATTTTAATACGAAAAGCAACTAAAAAGTTGAAGTTTAGAATTTTGTTAGTCTGACCATTCTTACAGCTTGAATATGCACAGTACCTATTGTTGCACAAATTCTTAACATTTTTTTAGATTGCTGTGTAAAGAAAACATTCTTTAAATGCATTTTGAGTATTTATTTGTATTCTATTGTAATTCTAAAAACTTTATTTACAAACCTTTATAAAGAACAAAAATGCATAAAAATTTAACATTGTATAAATATCGTCCAGTTTATTCTTTGTTCAAATTATTCTGTTTATTATAAGTCTTAAGACTTCTTAACTTATAATTTTAAAGAAAAATATATAATTATGCAGAATGCGCAGAAGTTTTACAAGTGTGAAATAAATTTTGTATTGAAATGTCGTTAAATATAAAATTTTAATCACAATTCGTCTGTGAAGAAGGAAATAAAGTTTTCAAACCAGAAAAATAATATGTCTGATACCCTATCAAGTTAAACTGTCACGTTCTCTTCAAATTTTAAACTCTCGCCATAGAAAAACACACAAAATTGGAAGTTCGTGTAAGATATTTTTGTTTAGTTAAAAATAGAATTTCCTTTGTGTAAATACTTTTTATGTTGTATATTAGTTGGCACTATTCTGTCTGATCACCCATAAATTGTTCTTTTTTCTGTCGTTTAAATAAATAAAAAAATCTGAAGGTTGTACTTATTCTGTACAAAAGTTTGAGATGTTTTATAAGCTTATTTCCATTTTCTAATAGTTTAAAAGGAAATGCAATTTTACCGACAAGTTTCTGAATGTCGTATATGTTTCAAATACCGGGTGTCCAGTAAATAACTGACCCATTTTGAACTTAAATGACAAATAAACGGTTTGAGATAATAATGCGCGGTTTGCGGTATTGTTATTAGAAAATCAATAAATTTTTAAACATGTACTTTGTTAATATAGTTCAAATTTCGGAAAAACATATCGCGCTGGCCGTAACAGGCTGTTTGAATACAGACATGACTCTAATTTCCATAAATGTGAGATTTTCGGCTGAACCTGAATCTATATGTTGTCGAATCTGAATCTATATGTTGAATCGACTTTCGAATCAGCTTCAAAAATAGGGTACGTTGGTTGGAAAGTGATTTAAAATAATATTTGTGATTGAATCATCTGTATTATATTTCCCCTTCTGAGTCTTGAGACTGAGATATTATTTTAAATATTATTATATTACATTAACAAAGTGCATATTTTAAAATTTATTTATATTCTAATAACAATACAGCAAGCCGCGCATTTTTATCTCCAACAGTTTTTTGTTATTTACATTCAAAATGGGTCAGTCATTTACTGGACACCCGGTAAATAAATTAAAACATAATATTATCTTGAATTAAAAAGCCTCTTTTATAATAAAAAAAACATTTTTTTTAATTAAACTTATTCTAAATTATCCATACTTTCATTCCAAATGAGTGAATCTTTTCAACTTTTATACATTTTTTCTGTATATATGCACAAAATGGATTTCATGGTGCCTGTTACAATATTCATACGCAATCTACATGTTCTGCCCATTCAGTAATGAGACTGATTTTTTTCGCGCCAAGCAGAAGGCTGAAGGAATAGAATTTCTAAACGAAATAACTGTTGTGGTCTATCACCTACAGATTCTAACAGGGATCAGTTGGCTTTAAGCCTTTACAACTCACGGATGAATGAATTTGTCATGGAAGAACTTCAAATGTGGAAAATATGTGCAAGCTGGTTCTTCAAGTTTACTTAGTTCCTGTCAAAGCTGAGCTTAGCTACACCAAACACCATAAAGCATCAATAATTCATCGCCTGACTTATTCTTAATCCTTTGATTAATATTAAAATTTAGTGGTCATCATTTTGAAATGTAAAGAACATCGTGATACGCGTTTCGAGCAGCCTTCCAATTGAAGACTTCCAGGCGAAAATGAATGAGATTCTGCCAACAGTTTTTATCAATAAATAATAGTTTTTTTTAATTCATCTTCAAATAAATGTATTTATTGGAATAAATCTCTTTGCTTACTGGACTGTCGCTGTATATTTTGAAATACCTATTACCTCCGCTATTTCCTATTTTGAAATAAATTACTACCCGGAACTCTTTGAATGTGTAAAAGATCCTTCAAAATGTTTTGGCTTGTGTTTGATCGCGAAGCTTGCACACAAAGTTAAAGATACTCTTCAACACCAAAATCGATCCTATTAATAGAAATGACCTTAGAGGAGCTATATTATTCAATTCATTAGAAAAGGAAGAATCAAGAAACATTATATAGGCATGACCCAGCGTAAATTTAATATCAGGTGTAAATAACAAAAAGCGGATATGAAATATAGCTAGGGGAATGCTCCTTTATCCAAGCTAAATACAAGAGAGTGCATTAAAATGCCTTTTAATGAAAACAGATTAATTTACAGTTATAATTTTTATTTAAATTTATTTACAAGGTAGTTCAATAAGATTTATTTAAGAGGTTCAAGTACCTGCAAAGATAAGCTATCTTTTTGTATCCCGAAGATATGGATTGAGTGGTTGGGCAATTGGGGAGACACTGCATACTGGGAACACAGGCTTTATCGATAATATAGGGGGTGTTGTATGTTTATTTGTATAATACAATGACTATTTTTTTCGGTTTTCGTGTATGTTGTGTTTATAAACTTTTTGTTATATTTTCTGCTGATGACTCAATGAAGGAGTTAAAAAATGTCAGAATTTAATGTATTTTAACGGGTTTTTTTAGTAAAATGACGTCTTTTAAGCAAATTAGTATTTTTGCTGCACTTTTATTTTCAAATATATTGTCATGATATAGTTATTGGTGGACGTAATTAAGACTTAAAGCTTTTGTATTACATTGAAACCGTAAGAATATATAAAAGTATAGAAAAAAATTATGTATTTTATTCATTGCTTTAAAGTATTTTGTACTGCTTTTAATATGTTAATTTTTTCGGTTGCCTAACGGTTGCCTTCGGTTGCCTTCGGTTGACCCCTAAACACCCAAGCTTCATTTTATGCCTTATTCTTAAATATTAATAGAATTAAAATTTTCGAGATTGAAAAAACGCTATGTATAAAAATAATATGCAGCTTAATCTTTTCGCTGGAAATAGTATGTAAAAAACCTCAGAATGTCTTAAAAAAGTCAATTTCTACGAATATCATAATGGAATTCATTTCAATAGTTATCTTTAGAACAAACAAATCTTTTGAATCTATTCAAAAATTTAATATATTTTTCCTCATCCAGTTAAACTGTCACGTTCTAAGGAAATTGAAAACTATTCACAAAGTAAAATATTTAACATTGAATATTTCAACAAGATTTTTGTAGTTAAAAACAACAAAATAAAATTCCCCATGAGAAAATATGTTACACGTTACTTAAAAGCAAAAAATATTCTTATCTTATCTCAGTATTATTTTTTTTCCTTTTTGCTCATATAAAAAAATCGACAAGCTAAACATTTTAGGTTTTTTCATTCAATTTTTGTAAGATTTGTAAGGAAAATTTTGTAAGATGAATTCCCTTATGTAATCGTTTTAGAAACAGCAGCAACTTTAAGAGGAGAGGTCAGAATGTGAAATAACTTTTTAAAAAGTGAGTGGAAAGAAAATCAATATTTGAATCTTAGTGTTACATTAAAAATTGATTGCAATGACTATTCTGTACTATTTGATGAAAATACGAATTGTTATTTCAATCCCAACAGCTATAATGTATATAAACTTTGATGGTTTGCTGAAATACGTAGCCAAAAAAACAGTAAGGTATAAAGAGTTAACAACGCTACGATAAGATTCTACCGATTTTCAAGGCTTTTTTCGGATTTTTTTTTTTTTCAAATAAATATAGGATTTGATACAGTAACATATTATCTATGTTTACAAGAAAGTATATTTTAGACATTGTAGATTTTTTTTATATATACTATTCATTGTTTTTAAGTATTTCGTACTGCTTTGAATATGTACATTTTCCCGGTTGTTTAACGAAGTCACCTCTTAAATACCCAGGCTTTAATTGTAGCTGAAACATATTTTAGTCTTTCATGGAATTAAAATTTTAGAAATTCGAAAACGCTTTGTCTAAAAAAAATATAAAAAATAATGTACATCTATCTATAAAAATAATATGCAGCTTAGCCTTTTCACAGGAAACAATATGTAGAAAATCTCAGAATGCTAGAAACACCCCTCAATTCCTACGAATATCGTAATGGAATTCATTTGTATAGTTATCTTTAGAAGAAAGAAATGTTTTGAATCTATTCATAAATTTAATATATTTTACCTCATTCAGTTAAACTGTCACGTTTTCTGAAAATTGAAAACTATTCACAAAGAAGAATAAATAATTCAATAAGATTTTTGTAGTTCAAAAACTGCAAAATAAAATTCCCCATCAGAAAGTATGTTGCGTGTTTTATAAATATAAAAAAATATTCTTATCTGATCACAGTATTTCTTTTCTTTTTTTGTTCGTGAAAAAAATTGACAAGCTAAACATTTTAAGTTTTTTTGTTCAAGATTTTGGAAAATTTTGTAAGATTAATTCCCTTAAGTAATCGTTTTGGAAACAGCGGCAGCTTTAAGAGGAAAGGTCGGAATGTGAAATAACTTTTAAAAAACTGAGTGGAAAGAAAATCAATATTTGAATCCTAGTGTTACATTAAAAATTGATTGCAATAAATATTCTGTACTATGTGGAGAAAATATATATTGGAATTTCACTTTCATCAGCTGTAATGTGTTGAAACTTTGAGGATTTGCTGAAATGAGTACCTAAAAAATATGTAAGATATTCTGGATTAACAACGCCATGATATGATTCTACCGATTTTCACGGTTTGTTTTGGATTTCTTTTTTCAAATAAATATAGAATCTAATACAGCAACATATTCTCTATGTTTACAAGAAAGAATATTTTAGCAAATATGTATTCCTAAAATGTAATGGAGTGATTTCTTGAACACAGCTATTACCCGTCTATGTAGGTAATAATGCCTCTCAAAACAAACTATAAAATAATATTTTAACCCTTTCGGGTCTGGTGTACTATTAATAGTACATGTCTTTTAATGGAGTAGTGTTTTGTTTTAAGAATTACTTTTGCTACTATTTTCATGTAGTAATGTTTGTATATGTCTATGCCTTTACGATATGACTTCATTCATGTTTAGGTATTTAGTAATTAATAATAATTTTTATTATTTGCTTAATTCTCTTCGAGCCGTTTTCAATTCTTCTATTTTAAACATATATTTCGTTCTTTAAATTTAAAATAAAAATTACTTTCCTGAAAGAATTATGTATAATAATGCGCAAAAAGTATTAAAAAACTGTAAAATAAATTAAATCTTATTGTAATAAATTATTTCTAAACATCTTTCTTTGCCTATTGTCATATGAATATTTGTTGAATGGTACGCAAAATTACAACAACGTAGTACAAACGACTGTGAAATATTCGTTAAACACTGATTAATTGATTTAGATAACTAGTGTTAAAAATATTAAGATAAAAATAGTTTTTTTCTAAAAATTGAAAAAATTCGGACACCAAAGGGTTAAAATGGCATGCAAACTGACGAATTTTAAAGATATAAAATCTACAGCTATGGAAATCGAGAAATTTTTCTTACGTACCATAACTTGCGATGTAAGTATGAAATAATAATCATTTTATTTTCTACTTTTCTGACATTTAAAAAATTGGCAACTCTTAGAACATATAAATTTCTCTTCATCCATTTTGGTTTTCAACTATAACTTTCTCATGCACAAAATAAAAAATATGGGTACGTGGGATCGCAGATCGCACAGAGGGTTTCATTTAATGTTTCTTTTAAAACAATTGATCCTTTAATATATC
The DNA here is from genome assembly GCA_964019185.1 of Maratus speculifer. Taxonomy (NCBI): domain Eukaryota; kingdom Metazoa; phylum Arthropoda; class Arachnida; order Araneae; family Salticidae; genus Maratus; species Maratus speculifer. Next base: position 95,918,897 of record OZ025302.1, read on the forward strand.
CAAGCTGTTAATTTAATTTTTACATAGAGGGTAACACCAATAAATGTGATTTTAGAATAATTATAAAAGAAAGACATTTATTTTAATCAAATTAAAATTGTTCGAATCAAATTATCATATGAATATAATATAAATATGTAAATAAATTCCAAATTTCCTAATTTTATTCCTAAAAGTTAGCCGAGATGTAAATAAAATTTTAAGTTTCTAAAAACGAAAAAAACTTGTTTAAACAAAATTTAACATGCTGAATCATTAATAAATCGCAATATTTTTTTTTTTTTTTTTTTTTTTTTTTTAACAGAAAGAAAATTGAATTCGAAAAACTATCATTAATGTCAGTGATTAAAAAAAACATAATATAGACACTTAAATTGGAAAAAAATACTAAATTTATGTTAGTTAAATCTATCTGAATATGAAAATTGGAAGTTCCAACACCGGGGTTTCAAGAAAGAACCTTAGATTCACTTGCGAGACTCTTTTCCTCAAGGCCATCATGTCTACTCGGTAAACCTTGAAATTAAGTTTTCTTTTAAATTTTAAATCGAAAAAATGAACTAGTGACGATGATAAAACTGATTTAATTAACATAATAGTCTTTTTCAAAATTCCATTATTTTTCGTTTGACATGGGGTATTCGGTTGTAAATACGCAAAATTTGAAGTCTCTGACTTATAAATTTCTTGTGTATGGACACTGTGATGAACAAAGAGACAGAGTATAGACTCGAATAGGGTTTCGTCAGATGAACAAAAATTTAATAAACCCTCTTCTGATGCAAATTCTTGATTTAGTTCCAGCACTGAAAAGAGTCAACCGGAATAATATTGCGAGGATGGCGTTGCCTTTCTGGCATACTTATTGCACAGTGTATTTTAAACTATAAACTATCTCTAGAACAAATTTAAAATCTTCCACAACATTTTTAAATTACATGAAAAACACCACGAATTTATGTAATAATCAAAATGTTTCAAAATAAACATATAGTCTTCACATCACAGCACTTACCTCAGTAATTTTAGATCGGACGTTGTTTCTTTCATCCTTATTCTAGTGATAACGTCTGAAAATGCAACAAATTTACATTTAGCAATTTTTTGTCATTTAGACTAGAAGCACTTCTGCGCAGAGCCTGTAGGTGCTATCTCTTGGATTATTTCATACTTACCTCTAACGAATCTTTACCTTTTTGACGCTTTTACCCCGTGACACCTTAATATTCAAACAGCTGATTGTAAATGACGTCATATATCATACATAAATTATATTTGCTTGGTTGCTATGAATTTGTTTTATACTATAGAAAGGTTCTCTATTATGTATTTCTTATGCTTTTGAGAATAATTTAAATTTTCCCTCAGTAACGTATTTGATATAAATAAACAGTTTCTGTTGCGTTTGTAGATCAGAAATTGAATCATAAAGGCATCAGAATTTTTAAATTTAAATATAAAGTGAGCAGAATTTCTAATTGGTTATATGTAAATTTAATTATAAAGTCACCCGCATTCCTAATTGGTAAGGTGTAAGTTTAATATTACTTATACCAGAATTTCTAATTGATAAGGTATAAACTTATTCATGAAGGTAGCAAGATTTCCAATAGATATGATATAAGTTTAATAATAGAGATAGCAGAATTTTTAATTGATGAGATATAATATAAAGATTAAATATGAAAACACTAGAACATCGCAATGGTAAGAATAAAAAGTATCATAGACATCAATTCTAATTGATTAGATGTATATACAGTTATAATGACATTTATTTAAAGACTTCATGATAATTAATTAATAAAATATAAATTTAAACATTTATTATATTACTATATTAAACAAGCATTAACATTCCTTTATTGATAACATATGAATTTAATCATAAAGATAAATAGACTTTTAATTGATTTATAATTTAATTTATAAATTTAATTATAAACACATTACAATTTTTAACTAGAAATGTACGAATTTAAGTATAAAATCATAAGAAATTTTAACTGCTAAGACATAAAAATAATCATAAGGACATCAGAATTTCTAAATAATATGATACATATGTAGATACAATATTGTTAGAATTTCTAATTTGGGAGCTTTAAAATTCTTTTATTACGAAATCCGAATTAATAATTGGTTGGACATAAATTTAAACACAAAGGAATTCGGATTTCTAATTGATAAAATATACCTTCATAATTATAAAGAATCAGAATTTTTAATTGCTGAGATATAAATTCAATCCTAATGATAACACAACTTCTAATTGGTAAGACAAAATTAATCATACAAGATTTAAACGACAATAAATATTAGGTGCCGTTGAGAAAGCTGCCAAAAATGTAAAAATTTCTTTATTTACTTCAAGGTTCTGAATTTTTGCAAGGCATGAATAACATTAAATTTCTGTTTTCATTCTATCTTATACATTGTTATCATGCTGACTATGTTTTCTTTTTGTTATTGATTACACGTGGTGCTCCTTCCGAAATCCTTATAGAATAATCCCATACAGGAAAAGGCTTTTAAGGGAAGGATCTTTGCTCTCAACCTTATCAAGCGGCTATATCTAATTTCCGGTGTCTGTAACTGGGGCGTGTTTTGAATGAAAACAGATGATAATATCACACTTTGCACTTGCGGTAGTCTCTCTTTTAACCAAAAATATTTCTTTAAAGATAATCAAAAACTTGTTTATAGTTTTATTGTTTAAACTTTGTATGTTTTTATATAAATCTCCATGAAATGTATCACTAAAAATTAAAAAAAAAACAGATTTTATATAGTGGATTATATGAAATTTATTTAGCACAGTATTACAAGTATTAATAAAAAATAAAGCCAATAACATTTCTAATTGATAAGACATAAATTAAAACATAAATTTTTAATTAATGATCTATAAATTTAATTATAAATATATTAGAAATTTTAACAGGAAAAGTTGTAAATTTATTTATAAAGAGATCATAAGAAATATTATCATAAGAATTTTTAATTGTAAAGACATAAAAATAATCGTAAGCACATCAGAATTTGTAAATGATATGATTTATACATAGTTATAATATTGTTAGAATTTCTAATTTGTGAGCTTTACTTATTTTTTGTTATTATTATTTTTTTTATTGCAATATCCGAATTAATACTTGTTAAGACATAAATTTAATCGCAAAGTCTCCAAATTTCTTATTATCTCTTTATAATAAAATTCACAACTTTTCCAATTAAAAACTCTAACGTCTTTAAAATTAAATTTGTATCTAATCAATTACAAATGTTATTCGCCTTATTTTTTATTAATAACTCCATTAATGTGTTAAATAAAATTGCATATGTTCTGTTTTTTATATATATGCATATATATAATCATAAAAAATCAGAATTTTTAATTAATAATATATAATTCATTCACAAAGATAACAATACTTATAATTGGTAAGACATAGAATAAATCATAAATAATCTAAACAACAATAAACATTATCCGACTACTGTTAGTGTCCTCTTAAAATGCTGTTAAAAATGTAAAAATTTCTTTATTTACTTCAAGGTCCTGTTTTTGTACATTTATGAATAACATTAAATTCCTTTTTTCATTCTATCTTATTCTTTGTTATTATCTTGACTTTAGTTTGGTTTTGTTGTTGATTATACGTGGCACTTCTTTGGAAATCCTTATGGAATAATCCGATACAGGAAAAAGCTTTTAAGAGAAGTATCTGTGTTCCCAACCTTATCAAGCGGCGATATCTAATTTCCGGTGTCTGTAACTGGGGCGTGTTTCGGATGAAAACGAATGATTGTATCAACTTTGCATTTGCGGTAGTTCCTGTTTTAACCAAAACTATTTGTTTAAATATATTCAAAATCTTGTGCATAATTTTAATGTTTAAATTTTGTATTTTTTATATAAATGTTTATGAAATGTATTAGTATATATATATACACATATATATATATATATAACAGACTTTATGCAGTGGATTATGTGCAAATTTATTTAACGTAATAATAGAAGTATCAATAAAAAAAGATCAATAAAATTTTTAAACTATAAGATAGATATGAAATCATAAATATAGTAGAATTTTTAATAATGATATATAAATTTAATTATAAAGATATTAGAATTTATAATTAATGATATATAAATTTAATTATAAAGATATTAGAATTTTTAATTTTAAAAGTAGTAAATTTATTTATAAAGCGATCATAAGAAATATTATTATAAAAAATTTTATTTGAGAAGACATAAAAATAATCATAAAAAACATCTTAATTTCTAAATGATATGATTTATATATAGTTATAACATTATTAAAATTTCTGATCATGAGCTTTATTTCTTTATTATTATTATTATTATTATTATTATTATTATTATTATTATTATTATTATTATTATTATTATTATTATTATTATTATTATTATTATTATTATTATATCGAGATCCAAATAAAAAATTGTTAAGGCATAAATTTAATCGTAAAGTGTCTGAAGTTTTAGCTGATGAGATATATTTATACATATATAATTATAAAATGCCAGAATTTTTAAGTGCTAAGATATAAATTCATTCATAAATATAACAGAAATTGTAATTTCTAAGATATAAAATTATCCACAAAAAATCTGCATAGCAATAAACATTAGTGGACTATTGCTAGTTGCCGCTTAGGAAGCTACCAAAAATGTAAAATGTACTTCATTTACTTAAAGGTTCTGGTTTTAAACATTCGCAAAAAGCATTAAATTCATGTTTTCATTTCTTCTTATACTTTGTCATCATCCTAACTATGGTTTGGTTTTGTGGCCGATTGCATGTAGCGCTTCTTCCCGAAATTTTTATGGAATAATCCGATACAGGAAAAAGCTTTTAAGAGAAGAATCTTTGCTCTCAGTCTCATCAAGCGGCGATATCTAATTTCCGGTGTCTGTAACTGGGGTGTGTTTCGGATGGAAACAATTGATTGTATCACGCTTTGAATTTGCGGCAGTCTCTCTTTTAAACATAAATATTTCTTTAAATATATTCCAAAAACTTGTGTATTGTTTTAATTCTTAAATTTTGTAAATTTTTATATAATTGTTTATGAGGTGTATCAGAGAAAATATGAAATAGAAGATTATATAGTGTCGATTATATGCAAATTTATTTAACATAATAATAGAAGTGTAAATAAAAAATAAGGTATGTTTTATTCCCGAAACCGTAAATATTATATCGCAATCGTTATGTTTATTAGTGATAGTAACTGTTATATATTTACGATTTTGCAGATTTAGAACACGTTTACAAATTGAAAGTGATAAAAAAAATGAAAAATCTGTTAAATGTTCTATCAATATTCAGTTGAAACATCAGTTCAAACTTTTTAATTAAAAAAATAAATGTAAATACATCTAACCACACAAAATAAAAATTATGATTTTTGTTTCTAAAAAAGTGTTTATATATATATACAGGTTTTAAAACATAACCTTCATCGATATAAAGATCTGGCTATAAAGGCAACAGTTAACTACTTTTAACTGAGATTGCAGTCATCATCAAGAGGGGGGAAAGGTGTTTAAGACATCCTCTTGAATTTTTCCTACCTATTGCTGTCTGTAGTATCCGTCGAAAGTGATCGGCTGTTAATTTTGTAACATCATTTTAACATCCATGATGTTTTTATTGTGATATAAACTCTCTGTTTCTCTCATATATTTATATATGCATGTCATATCTGAAACCCAATTGACAACTAACAATTTCTCTTAATAAAATCTAACTAAAAGATGACTTATGTTTAATGCATATATTTGATACTTAATATGAATTAAACAAATTAACATATTCGAACATTCATGTCATCGGACATGAATAAATGGTGATATAGTTACTTATGGTTTTTATGGTGATATATTTTCTTTGTGTCGTTTATATATTATTTTCACAAGCAGTTTTAAGTATTTTGAAGGCATATAATAAAATACTTTTATAAATGAAAATCCCCTTTGTTGAAAACATCAAAAAAATGATCATGGTTTCTGATGACGGTGACAACTTCTTTTTTAATATAGATTATTGAATAACGATAGAACCTTGTATTCAGTTTATCTTACGTTTTTGCACTGAGACTGAAAATCCTTAGGTGTTATTTTTGATTACTCGTAAAGTCTTCTTCCGAAATCTTTGTGGATTATTCCGAAACAGGAAAATGCTTTTAACAGAAAACTTTTTTTTTAACCTCATCAAGTGGAGATATCTAATTTCCGGTGCCTGTAACTGGGACGTGTTTTGGATGAAAACGAGAGATTCTATCATGCATTTCACTTTCGATATCCTATTTTTAAACAAAAATGATTGTTTAAATATATTATGAAACTTGAGTATAATTTAAATGCTTGAATTCAGTATATATTTCATATTATTATAAATTTCTTTATAGTGTAATAGTGATAATGTGCAAAACAAAAGAATATGTAGTTAATAATGTAAAAAAATAAATACATAATATAAAGAATTAATATTTTTAAAAATAAAGTATGTATTTTTTTTCCATGATTGTTTGTACCATTCCTCGAGATCAATATGACTTAACCCTCTTAGCTGCTTTTACAATAATTTGGGAATGAGAAGCAAGAAAAGGCTTTTAAGACCGAACTTTTTTCTCAACCTCATCAAGTGGAAATATCTAATTTGCGGTGCCTGCAAGTGGGACGTGTTTTGGATGAAAACGAAAGATTCTAACATGTATTTCACTTTCGATATCCTTTTTTAAACAAAATTAGTACTTTTAATAAACAGTGAAATGTTTGAATGTAAAATTTAAATGCTTAATTTCAGTATATGTTTTATATTATGATAAATTTTTTTTGTAGCGTAATAGGGATAATATGGAAAACAAAAGTATAAATAGTCAATAATGTAAAAATTTAGATAATACAAAAATTACTTATTTATAAAAAATAAGGTATATGTTCTATTTCCCGAGACTGTGTGTACCATTCATCGCCATCGATATACAATTTTTAACCTTCTAAGCGGTTTGTGCATATTTTTTTCGTTTCCCAAAGAACTTTTAATTGGCTTAACAAAAATAATTTTAATAATATCACATTTTAATCTATAAGTAAGATAAAAAAATGTATAAAATCTGTTTTGGTTTGTAATCTTGATTAAAAATTTGAATTAACATTGGTATAAATTTTATATACAGTAGAGTCCCGCTTTCCAAAATAACTATTAATTAGGCAGTAATTACAAAATTAAGAATTAAAAAAAACATTGTACAATTCATTACAATATTTTTCATAAAATCAAGAAATGTTTAAAATGTTTCAATAATGAAACAAAATAAAAATAATATGTTTATTCACATCTCAATGTCACGTATTTTTAATTATTTTTCTGTGAAAAATAGCCGATTGTTTCTAGAAATAACTGTAGGTAATTTTAAGTAGCAACAAACAATTTCATGTCTATAGACATATAATTTTTTTCTTTTCATTTAATATTTAAATATGCAAAATTTCATATTGAAAAATGCATTTATGTGTACAAAACATACATTTTATTTTCATTTTAATAAATTTTAATCATAACACATATTTTTTTTCAAATAAATTTCGAAAATTATTGATGAAAATTCTTGTTCGAAAGAGCGAGATTCGAATTTAGGGACAAAAATCTCTAATCCAGTATGATGACGTCTGTGCTACTGATCCTCTGCCCAAGACAGAAATTATATGATTATAAACTGTCGCGCAAACTTTATGAGTTATTTTCTTAAGACCTCCTGGGTATTGCATCTTATGGCTGTCTAACTATACTGCATTGATATACAAACGCTCAGTCAATTTGGTGACTCCTGCCGTCGATCCTCTCCTTGTCTGATCCATAGAACATAAAATTCTATTCCATAGGAAAACATAGAATTCCAATCGATCGCCGGACTTCCAACTGTTCAGACCTGGCTCCATGATAATGGTTGTTTCAAAAATTGAATGCACCACTGAAAATGTCTCATTCTGAGAGTAGAGATCAGATATATAGAACGCGATGGTGAAGTTGAATGACAATTTTTAATAAAAAAAAGTCTTCCGAAGCGTTTTTAATTGTGAAAGGAAGAGTTCGTTTGTGAAGGCACCAGGGGCCTAATTGTAAGGGGATTAAGGTCCCATTTTTGTGAGGTATCTTATAATTTTTTTAAGTCAAATGCCGCATAATTATCAGACACCACAAGTGTATCTAGAAATGTGCTCTAAGATGTGCATTATTTTAATAAACAAGAGTTAAGTCTTTGCTCGCTAATTTCTTTATCTTATTAAACTGGTGCATTGTAAAAAAAGTTGTTCATTTATGGTACTTTACCGTGAATGATTCCAGTAATTTCCGAAAAATTATACCTGTTTCTAGATAAACGGTCAACTCCTGTAAAATTTTATGTTTTACGTGCAAAATCTATTTATATAAAAGCGAATCCCGTTAATCTAGTAACAAAGTCCGATTTTGGGGGGGAGGTTGCCTGGTATCTCTGCTGCAATAAAAATACTGAAGCAATTTTTTACAGTGTAGTTTGTTTTATTGAAGATATTTAGATGTTTTTAAGTTATTCCGTCGTATCATGAATGTGTATAATAGATTGAAATATGTTGATGAATGAAAAACTTTTTTAAGGCATTTATGAACTTTAAAGGGTTTTGATTTATTGCTTCATTCATATTTTATTAATCAATATAAAACGATACGATCTTGTATACATTTTATCATACGTTTGTATACTTTTATTGTTACTTTTGATTACTGGTAGAGTTTTCTTCTGAAATCCTCATGAGATATTCCAAAACTTGTATCTTTTAAATTTACTTAATAATCAAATTTCTAGTTTAAACCGAAACATGTTCAAATAATAGCCATCAAAATGACGACTTATGGTAGTTCTTGTGTTACATAAAAAGTAAAAATTTTTGTTTACGTAAAATGGTCTTTAACAAAAATATTTGAAAGTATTAACATGTTACAGTATGAACATTTATGCATTCTGTATTAACATTACAATCTTGATATCGTGTCATGTTACGATTTTGTAATCACATGGCAACTATTTAGATATTTGTTTTAACTGTTCATGACGCCTTTATCTTTCTAAGAAAAAATGGATAGTTTTTCATTTACTGAAAAAAAACTGAAAATTTTATAAAAATATTGGAAATGTATTAGTGTTAATCTGAACTATTCATGAAGCCTTTTAAAATTTTCGCGGATTTATTCGAAATAGGAATATATCTTTAAGAGAGGGATCTTTATTTTCAACTTTCTCATGTGGTGAAATCTAATTTCTGCTGTCATTCCCGAAAATTGTTTAAATGCAAAAAATACAATCTACCATTGGATATATTTTCCAATTGCAAAACAAACTATTTTTTTTTAATTATCCAGGAATTCCAATACAGACTTCTCGGGTTAGAGAAGATTGATAAAAATAATTTTTAACTGAAATACTAACATATTTTGCACATCTTACATATTACGTTAGTTGCCCACTAAAAACAACAAAAAGCATTTTTATATTAAAAAAGTACCAATTATTCAAATAAATTTTTGAAATGTATTAAAATGTATACATTTGTATTAGTTCAATGCCAGGAATTAATGGGTGAAAAAATAATTACCGATGTCACTATTCAGAGCAGCATTTTGGATTCTGATTATTTCTGTCACAAACCGCAATTGTATCACCGAAAGATGGGCGCATATGTGTGTGTGTGTTTCTGCTACGAATCTGTTTAATCATTGGGAATACTTGACATTTTTCACCTTTGTCAGAATTTATTTTATGAATTTTCATATATTTCTTGATTATCTTAATATATTTCAGTCACCTGAGGGTTTTTTATACGTTATAACGATCTATACAGGATGTCCACACTCAAAGGTGACCAATGACTAATTTCTTAACCGTTAGTCATAGACCTATAGTTCCAATTGCAAAAAATGCTTTAAAAAAGTAAAAAATTGTTTTTCAAGTCAAAAAAAACTTTTAAATAAAAAATTACGAAAATAAAATTTTTATACGGTCCCCTGGTCCTATAAGTGATATTTAGTAAATTTTTACCACTACTCTAACAAGTAATAGAAAAAAAGTCCCATTCCCCTGCGATTAAAACAAACCGAGTAATAGCTGTTTGAAGTTGAAGCATCTTTTCTGTTGCAAATTAGGGGTCAGTCACAAATTTACTGGAAATAAAAATAAACGCAAGATATAAAATTTAACGTTAAACATTGAGAGTAAAATAAGTTTGTTAATTTAAATTATGAAAAGTGACAGTCACAATTCGTTAAAAATGACATATAAAATTCTATTAGATTACTTAACCTAACAGAATTTGTTGTAGTCCTATAAAATAAATAAATGGTACGCACCTAAAATTGTATTAATATTACATTGTCATTGGATATAAATAAGTATGCAAATTGAACCACGATCGGATATTTGGAAGTGAGTTAAAATTTAAATAGAAATTTTGAAATACGAAAACGCGTACATATGAACGTTTTTAACAAAAAAAAACCATATCAAAATAACACACTTTTTTAAAATAAAATGTCACGAAATTTTATTTTCTCAATAAAAATAATTTTAAAACTCACGTATTCAACTATTTTAACCAATCTAGAAGTTAATTAATAAGAAATAGCACTACCGTAAAACTTATACGGTGGTAGCATCTTCAGTTAAATTGCTTTAAAAATATTTTTTTATCTCATTTAAAACATTTTTGTATTTGGAACTATGTGTCTGTGATAAATGGTTTAGGAATTAGCTATTGGACAGCGTTGGAAATGGACGCCCTTTATAATAATTTAAGCTCTTAGTATACGTTCCCTGAAAACTTAGTCCAACTCATTCGCTTTCAGCTACAGAAAAGATGCTTAAGTCATGAAATTTAAAGTTTCATAACTCGGTCAATTTTAATGTTAGATGAATGGGACCTTTTTTGTATTGCTTGATAGGGCGATGGAAATTTTTTACTAAATATCACTAATAGAACCGTAAGACCGTATAAAAAGTTAATTTTCGTAATTTTTTAATAAAAAATTTTTTTGACCTAAATCGCTTGAAAAACAATTCTTTACCTTTTTTAAAGCATTTTTGCAACTGGAACTATATGCCTATGTCTAACGGTTTAGAAATTAGCCATTGGCGCCGTTGAGAGAGGACACCCTATATATTGTCATATTTATTTCTTCTGAAGACAATATCGAAAAAAAATAACTCTTCTTCTCTAACAGTTGTGGAATTGAAACTCCCTATATATATATATATGTATTAACCCATAAAGCGCCATTGTTCCCATTTTGGAAACATTACTTTAGGGTTTTTTTCTAAAATGAGTTTTTTTATATATTGTCAAAAATTTATGTTATTTGTATTTTAAATAAAAGAGAAAACTTCCTATTTTTTTTAAAGTTTCATTTGTATTTTCCATTTTTTGAAAAGTATTCAAAAACACGAAATTTAGCTTTTTGACCGCTTTCGCAAGAGTTTTTTTACTATCATTTAAATAACTTACTAATAAAAATTATATTATTTATTTCAAATATGTTTATAACTGTATGATGTCTAATATTACATAAATCTGTAGTTAATAAATATAATAGATTGATCCCATTTCTTGAAAGAACTAGCTGCTCCCGTAACGGGAGCAATGGTGCTTTCGTGGATTTTCAAAGCCAGACGGAATACCCCAAATTAGAAAAATTCAATACGGTGCTCTTAATACGAGAGCGAAAACAGTCTGTATAGAAGCTTTGGAATTGCTTTTTTGTTCATTCCTAGCAATTTTTTCTTGGAAGTGTTGCTCTTAAAATCCGTTTCTTATTTTATAAGATATCTTCTTTTTGATGAAAAATGTATATTTAATAATCTTTTCTATTTTTTATAGCATGTATTTCGACTTTATGGAAAATATGCCATTAGATAGTCTTCGGATCACAGAAAGTGCATTAAAAATTTTACATCGGGCATTAACTTTTAAGTGCTTCTTTCAGTTATAAAATCTACAAACTGATCAAATTAACTTTTCGTGGTTGTTTTAGATTCAGATGACTCAAAACTCTTCTGCGCAGAGCTGGTAGGCGCTATCTCCTGGTTTTCTTCCCTATTACGCATAATATTAACACTTGGTATTATTACTTACCCAGGCGTTATTACTCCATGATTCCTCGAATAACTTATGTTTTGCCGAATTTCACCCAAAACACATAATTTTCAAGTTATCTGGAAAAGAAAACAGGAAAGGTTCATTTTTTTCTGGCTGGTTTTTTGAGTATTTTTCGCCAAAAAATACGAGGGAAAAAATGATGGCAGCCATTTTTCATCAACACACAAAACATGGGAGTTGTAACAGCTTGCTGAATCCTTGGGGAATCTAAAGAAAAATTTACCTATATAAAATTCCTCCGTGATATTATTAAGTCTTTGATGAAAATAGAACAGAAATTAGAAGGATGTCCTCCTTCAGTTCATTCTGGATTTTTGTGAAATGACGTGCGTTTTGATGGCGTCAAGCATTTTTTTAAATGCTGGAAAACAGTCTAGGTGTCAATTATGTGAAAAAAATTGTCGAGTTATCCGTAAAAAAGTGGAATTCAGTTTTGCATGAAAATTGTTCAGTCGTTTTTCGTGTGAAATAATGGGAAAAGATAATGTAATAATTAAAAATAAAGAGATACATAGTGAAAATATTTCCAAACATGTAAATTGATTTTATTTTATGAAATTGTAATAAAAGGTTTTATTATAATTGTAGATGTAAATTATCTCAATTTTTTACGAAATGTCTGTTTCAGAATGGTATAGTCCATTTATTTTTAAAAGAAGTGAAAAATAACTTTTGTAATTACAAACGGCAAAAGTTTATTTTTTTAAAACTTTTCCCTATTAAACGTCATTGCTCCAATCTCAGGAACATTCAGTTTTTCATAAATAATCAAAATATATTTATTTTTTCTTCAGAAGTTCTTTAATGACATCCTGTTTATTAAGAAAAACAATGATTCCATTAAAATCAGTTATTATATATAACAGCATTTAATGGGTTAAAAAGAAAATTTTATCCTTCTAAGCATATTCTCGACTTTAATTTTTATTTTATATATATATATAAAGAGGATCCATAAATTATCTTCATTAAAATTAACGTTAAAAAAAATGATCACTAAATAATTAGGTATTCAATATTTTTAAACAATTAATATGCATGTATAAAGGTACTTCTCGGTTATATTATTTCTTTTATATCGTCAGAAAAAATAAGGTTGATAAAAAACTTGGAACGATAGAAAACCACCAAATGACAAGTTTCCATTAATACTCTACGAACACAGAAATTTTATGAGGAGTAATATTTTTTATTTACTCTGAATTTGTTATTACTTTATCGGACAAATATAAAAAAAAATATTCGCTAATTAATTAGTTTTCTGTAATTAGTTTAGATTTACATCAAAAGCTTTATCACTATTTATAGGTTTTAATAACGCTCAAGTAATTAATGAATTTTTCTCATAAAAGAATTTTATTATTACTTAAAATTTTCTGCTAATAACGTAGCGTCTAAGTACATTTAATAAAAGACAAAACATTTTCTGCTTCTCTGACAAGATGATCTTCCTTTTGTTATTTTGATTTTCAACGCTCTTACTTGGATATTTTTCTCGATAATAAAGGGATTATGTTATGAAGTTGATTTCTTTTATCAAAGCTTAAATATCCGACAAAGCTTCTATTTTATAATGCCACGGAATTATAAAATCCGTATTCTTCGTTTTGAAATATGCTGTTCTAATGAGAGAGAAGCAGTGAAGGTGTTTGTTTTTGTCGCCTTATTTGCTTTCAACGGGCGTATGCATACAAGTAAGCATTATTGACTTATAATGGATTTTTTTTTAAGTTCGGTATTTATTTTTAATATGTATACTTTTAATAGAAGTGATAAAAAATGCATCAAAGTGTATATCGTTTATTGTGCTTTAGTGCTTTAGTAATTATCTTTACGCTTTAGTAGTATAAGTTTATTGTCCCTTTTACAAAGAACATTAATATCTATAGATTTCAATAACGCTCAAGTATTTAAAAAAAATTATATAAAAGAGCAATATTATTCCTAATCTTATCTTCTAATAACATAGTATGTAAGCGCATTAATGAAAGACAAAGCATCATTTTCTGCTTCTCTGACAAGTTGATCTTCTTTTTATCATCTTGACTTTCAACGCCCTTATTTGTATACTTCTCTGTAATAAGAAAGGAATTATGTTATGAAGTTGATTTCTTTCATCGATGCTTAAATATCAGACAAAATTTCATTATTTTCTATTTTATAATACCACGGAAGCAACACATCATTATTCTCAGTTTTGAAATATGTTTTTCTACGGAGAGAAAATCAGCGAAGGTGTTCCTTTTTTTTTTTTTTTTTTTTGCTGTAAAAGTATTTTTATTTTAATGGGCGTACACATACTAAAAAGAAGCATTTACTTTTAATGGAAGCAAATTTTTAAAGTTCGGTATTTCGTTTTAATATATATATTTAAAAATACATCAAAGTGTCTATCATTTGTTGATCTTTAGTAATTATCCTTACGCTTTAGTTGTGCAAGTTTATTTTTCCTTTTATAAAGAACATTATTATTTATAGATTTTAATAACGCTCAAGTATTTAATTAATTTTTCTTATAAAATAACATTATTATTTATATATTTTCATGACGTTAAATATTTAAGGAATTTTTCTTATAAAAGAACAATATTATTATCAATCTTATCTGCAAAAAGCATAGCTTGTAAATGCATTCAAATAAAGACAAAGTATCATTTTCTGCTTCCATGACAGGTTGATCTTCTTTTTATCGTCTTGGCTTTCAACGCCTTTACTTAGATATTTTTCTGTTATAATAAAGGGATTATGTTATGCAGTTGATTTCTTTCATCAACGCCTAAGTATTCTACAAAGTTTCATTATTTTCTATTTTATAATGCTGCAGAGTTACAACATCATTATTCTCAAGTTTTGAAACATGCTGGTCTAACGAAATTGAATCAGCGAAGGTGTTCCTTTTTTCGCTGTAAAAATATTTTCATTTTAATGAGCATATATATACTAGCAAGAAGTATTTACTTATAATGGATATTTTTTAACGTTTGGCATCTGGTTTTAGCATATATTTTAAAGAATACATCAAAGTGTCTAACATTTATAATGTTTAGTAATTTTCTTTGAGCTTTAGTAACATAAGTTTATTTCTTCTTTTTAAAAGAACATTATTATGTATAAATTTTAATAACGATCAAGTATTTAATGATTTTTTTCTTAACAATATTATCACCAATCTTATCTTCTTATAGCATAGCATGCACATACATTTAAAGGAAGGAAAAGCATCATTTTCTGCTTCTCTGACAAGTTGATCTTCTTTTTATCGTCCTGACTTTCAACGCCCTTACTTGGACATTTTTGTGTTATAATAAAAGGATTATGCTAGGTTGATTTCTTTCATAGACGCTTAAATATCCGCCAAAGTTTCATTATTTTCTATTCTATAATGCCACGTAATTATAACATCATTATTCTCAGTTTTGATACATGCTATTATAACGAGAGAGAAACAGCAATTCGAATTATTTCGAATTATATTCATTTTAATGGGCGTATATATGCTAGCAAGCAGTGTTTAAATTTAAAGGATATTTTTTAACGTTCAGTATTTGGTTTTAATACATGTATTAAAAAATACATATTGTATTTGTCTATCGTTTATTATGCTTTAGTAATTATCTTAACGCTTTAGTAATATAACTTTATTTTTCCTTTTATAAAGAACGTTATAATTTATATATTTTTAAAATTCTCAAGTATTTAATGATTTTTTCTTATGAAAGAACATTATTATTTATAGATTTTAGCACCGCTCAAGTATTCAATGAATTTTCTTATAAAAGACCAATATTATTACAAATCTTATCTGCTAATAGCATAGCATGTAAATACATTTAATGATAGACAACCCAACATTTTCTGCTTCTGTGACAAGTTGATCTTTTTTCGTCTTAACTTTCAACTCCCTTACTTGAATATTTTTCTATTATAATTAAGGGATTTTATTATTAAAATTTTATTTACTTTTGCTGATGAGAAATATTTATTTGGAAAGTCTACCGTAAGTAAAATTTTTAAAATAAAATAAAATGAATCTAGTATCTCCCTGTAAGAATTAGAGAATTTTAAAATACACTGTCAAATACAAATTGATGATTTTACGATATAATACAGGTACAGTGTAAAATCAACAATAACAAAAAGCTTTAAAAAAATCCTTCCGGCAGTACCGGAAGGAAAAGGTAGCTTTTATATACCTTATTTATTTTAAATTAAGGTATATTATTCAAACATACGAAGCTCAAATTAATGCAACCCGATTATATAAGATTGAGTACAAAGTTTTGTCAATACTGAATATTAATGGGAATTTTAAGAAATTAGTCATCTTTTATTCAAACTGGTTTTATTTTATGCGATTTATATGGCCACCCAAATCCACATGGATTAAACAAACCAATGAGCTTGGTCAAAATATTAATTAATGTGCACATGCACAATCACATCGAAATTGATTAATATATACTAGCGCTGTCGCGGGAAAATTGATTTTTTTTTTAAATGTCACCCACATTAGAAATTCAAACTGCTATATCTCAGGCGTTTTTTGGTAAAGATTAAGCAAAATATACTCCGAAATTCATTATTAAGATCAAACACTTTAAAAAGAACCTTTTTTTATTTTTAATTATTTTGTTTGTATATCATTATACATTTAAAAGATTTTTGACAAACTTAAATGGCCGCCATTTTGAAACAAGATGGCTAATGAAGTTGGCGAATAAACTCGGTTGTAACATTGGTACATAATATGTACACATGGAGTTACATCCATATCAGTTTATAAATATGCGTATTAACGCGTGGCAAATTTCAGACCGTTTAAAAAATCAAATATACTGGAAATTGCAAGGGCTATAACTCAGCCATTTTTCAAGATATAGATGAAAGAGAAAAATGCTCTAGAATCTCTGTATCAAGGTGAAACACACAAAAAAAATCCTTTTCAATTTCTCATTTTTTTTTGTACCTAATTTTAAATTTTAATTAAAAAATTTAAATGGCCGCCATTTTTAAACAAGAATGATGGCTGGAACTGATTAACGAACTCAGTACAGGCCTCTGTATGTACAATGTACACACCAAGTTACATCCAAATCGATTCATAAATACGCGTGTTATCGCATGACAAAAATCAGATCGTTTTAAAATGTCAGCTATACTAGAAATCTAAAGTACTATGATTCAGCCATTTTTTAAAAATATAGACGAATAAAAAGTGTTCTGGAATCGTTGTTTTAAGTTTTAACATATAAAAGGAAAATATTTTACAACTTTTAATTTTTCCGCATTTAATTTGAATTTAGTTTTTTTAATTAAATGGACGCCATTTTGAAACAAGATGGCGGATGGAACTGGCTAACGAACTCGGTCCAGGCCTTAGTATGTACTATGTACACACCAAGTTACATCCAAATCGATCCATAAATACCCGTGTTATCACGTGAAAAATATCAGATCGTTTTGAAATGTCAGCCATACTAGAAATTCAAAGTACTATAACTCAGTCATTTTTTAAGATATAGACAAAATAAAAAGTGTTCCGAAATCGTTGTTTTAAGTTCTAACACATAAAAGAAAAATATTTTTCAGCTTTCAATTTTTTCGCATTTAATTTTAAATAAAAAAAAATAATTAAATGACCGCCATTTTGAAACAAAATGGCGGATGATGCTGGCCAACGAACTCGGTCGAGACATTTGTATATATATACAACGGTAACATACTCATAACTATTGTCAGTTTTTCGGTTAAACATTAGCACTAAAAGTATTAATTCTCTGACCGTAGAGCAAAAGGGCAAAATTGTAATATTGTTTTCTCTTCCAATTATTTTAAATGTTAATAAAAGAGGGATTTTCTATCATTGTATAATTTTTGTATTGTGAACAAAACGCTACAGACTACAATATTCTTTTCTGACGTCATCCATATTTTGAATTCAATACAAGAATAACACATTTTACTTAGTAAAGTAATTGAATTATCACTGAGATATAAGTTTATCTTTTCATTAAAGTTTATATTCTTTGTTTACCGAAGTATCTATTTTTTTCTGAAACCTACTTCTTGTTTGATCAACATCTTCA
This sequence comes from Maratus speculifer, assembly GCA_964019185.1. Classification (NCBI taxonomy): domain Eukaryota; kingdom Metazoa; phylum Arthropoda; class Arachnida; order Araneae; family Salticidae; genus Maratus; species Maratus speculifer. The sequence goes on from OZ025302.1 coordinate 95,937,209, forward strand.
GCATAATTGAATTTGGAGTTTGTTTTATACGAGCTTTGCTTCGTTTTTGATCAAATCATTACGGTTTGCCACACAATATAAAGATTGACCAAAATCCCAAAACATATAGGCTCCTTTATTTATTTTTTTAAGAATAAAATTAGTGGTTAATATTATACAACATAAAATATAATAATTATACACAAGTGAATACTATCCATATGCACAGAAACAAGATTTTTAATGTACTTTTTTTCCCGACATGCGAATTTATCTTTTTAAGGTTTCATTTATCTAACAAAAACCTATTTGTCTCGTTTTTCTCCTTCTCTGAACTTCATTATGTTTGATCTACATCTACAGTATAACTCGGATTGACCAAAAAAAATCCCATTATATTTAGTTTTGAATCAAGTAGTTAGACTCATAGGAATAAAAAGAATAAAACAAAAAACAAAGCATAAAGAACAGTTGTGTTTCCATAGAAAGTATAAATTATCGTGGTTTCAAATTATAAAGCATAAAGAATGTCCCGAACAATTAGTTTTATTAATCGGAAAAGATGTTTTTTTAAACATGGCTGTAAAATTTTCTGATGCTGTGTACTTAGACAGATGGGAAAAAAAAGTTGCTCTTCTTTAATAAATATGACTTCTTTTTATTTTTTAATACTTCACCTGTTAATTAAACCAGGTTCATCTTTTCTCTGCGTAAGATTTTCCATCGTGTCTGACAGAAAATACTGATATCTGAGTAATTAATTAATATTATTATTTTAGGCACAAAAATGTCGCAAAAAAGAGAAATTCCTTTATATTAAATTAATTTTGATAAAATGAAAGTCTATTTCTTACTCACAACCGACGAAAAGTATTTTGTAATATATATAAAAAAACTATGATTGTAATTGACATATATTTATGAAATTTCTTTCTGTGTGTTTGTATGTATGTATGTGACACAAATTTTGTGGGCGCTCTACTTCAAGAACGAATTCATTGAATATAATAAAAATTTATATTCAGGCAGTTTCGAAAATAAATTGGCACTGATAAGCTTTAAGAGTAAATCGCCTTACAGGCGGCGTTGCTACATTGCATTTTTCACGATTTCCCCAATACCTCTGTTTTAATGTAAATCTCTCACATGTGACGATGCTTACGATTTTTGCAATAGCTCTTTCTCAAAAAATAATATAAGGTACCCTGGGGTAATAACGCCACGTTAAGGTTCTACCAATTTTCACGGCTTAGTTTTAGTTTGTATTTTTCAAACAAATATAGGATCTGATACAGCAACTCATTGACTATCTATATAAAATAAAATAATTTAACAGATATGTATTCATAAAATGTAATGGCGTTTTTTCTTGACCCATGCTATTTGGCGTTATTAACCACCTATATGGGTAATAACGCCATGCAAACAAAACTATGAAATAAGATGGAATAATTGCATGTAGATAGCCCAATTCTAAAAATACAAACTCTACAAACTTAGAAATTGACAAATTGCATTCTAAGCTATTGAAAGCTTGTTCAATTTTTTGTGAAAGTGTAAGAAAAATAAAGGTGTGGTGTGGGAGGGGGGATGAGGCAAAAGAATATCAGACCGTGAGCTTCTTTTTGCTTAAAAAGGACCGTTTAAATAGAAATATGAGAAACATTGCATAGTTTTAACTGTGTTTATTTGAATCAGTATTTCGGATGTAGCTCGGCCACTGTAGGGAATCAACCGGGGTATTAATGTCAAGGATTGGCGTTATTACCCCGGTATAGTTATTGCGCAGTACATTTTATATTACAAATTATATCGAGAATATATCCAAAATCTTCAACAACATTTTAAAAGTACATGGAATGCACTACAAATTTATGTAATTAACAAAGTATTTTCGGATAAAAAGATAGTCTTCACATCACAAAACGTATCTCGCAAATTTTAGATCAAGCGTTAATTTTAGTTGTTTGTAAAAACAATAAGACCTAAAAATGAAACAAATTAACTTGGAGCTGTTTTTTGCGATTTATGTGACTCAAAACCCTTCAGCGCAGAGCACATGGGTGTCATTTACCTGATTATTTCATAATTATGCAAAATATAAGCACTTGGCGTTATTACCCCGCCTGGCGTTATTACCCCAGGGTACCTTACTCATTTTCATCCAACTGCAGATCCCGTTTGACGTTGACATAAGTAGTTTCTGTTTATGTTTTTGGTGTAATTTTTCCCATAAGCAGTGCTGCTGTGCTGCATTTTACTCGATTTGCGCGATTTCAGCGATAGTCAAATCTCAAGAAGTAATGCGCGGAATTTGATACCTTCAAAATCCTGATGTTGGGCATAAATTGCAATTTAATTTTTCTCTGTTATAAAATAATTCGATGCATTAATATGGATGACAAACAAAATTTAGAATTGTTGCATCCTACTTATTTTCCTTGCATTTGGTGTAAAAGAATAAGTTTCCAAAAAAAGAACAAAAGAAAAAATATAGGTATATACTTGATAAAATCAATATCACAATTGTAAATTATAAATATTTCTAAACGGTAAAAATAATTATTGGGAAATTTTTAGGTTTTATAAAATTAAAAAAAAAATTCTTTAGTTATAGATGTAATTTGCTTAAATATTCTTCTTCTTCTGTTTCGTTTTTCCAGGATATGTGATCAAACTGCAAGATGTTATTCTAAAAGAAATGAAGTTCAATAAAAAAATAGCTTCTTATTTAATTAAAGTGAAGATGTTGATCAAACATCACTCCGTTCAAAGAATATTTTGAATTTAGATAAACACGCAACTCTTGAAAAAGAAATGCTTTTGCGAATAATGTTAATTCAATTACTTCTTATGCACCCTAAAAAAATTATTTTTTGTATGAAATTCGAAAGATCAAAGTAACCAGAATGTTATGTTATTTTTATTTTATTCTTTTTGTTTCTTAGTTTTTTTGCACTGAAAGAAAGAAATTGAACAGTAATCACTTTCGTATAGTTAGTAAGATTTAATTCAAATAATATAATAATGTAACTTTTAAAATTTCAAAGTGTAAAAGTATACAAACTATTCAAAATGTATCAAAATTGGAATATATTTTTCAAAAAAATTACACAAATACAAAGCTTTTTGAAAATATAAAGCCATCATAAATGCCATTATATAAGGAGAAAGAAAAGTATACATAACGTAAAAAAAGAACTAACAAAATTTCATTTTATGATATCAATGGTACATATTTTTTTAAAAATCACATATGTTAATTTTTTTATTACGGTATATTTTTTATTGATTAAGTTTTAATTTCGTTGTGAAAAATTAGCCGGAGTCAAAAGCTGGAATTTGAGTGTAAATGTGATGTTATTCTTCTGCAGTGGAGCCGGTACAAGATAGAAATAAGAATTTGATGAATTCATACTTCAAAATTACTTTAAAATCATATAAAACAGTCAATTAAGATACAGTTAAAAAAGTGCTTAAAAATAGATTTTGTTGTCCTATGTGAGCGTGCACAAATTGAAAATAAGTTTGATTAGAAGTTTAAAACATTTACGTCATCAAAAATTTAAAAACTAAGTTTGATTACTTTCCAGAAATGGTGGCAATTTTGAAATAGATATCTTCATATTAAAAATTGTAACAACAACTGATTTTTAAATCATAATTCAAAATTCTAAATAATCTAAATAATTTTGGCTCCATGTTTATTTTCCATGGTTCAAAATAAGCTGAAAAATGGCAAAGTTTATATGTCTTTTTGAAATCTTGATTCGATTATAAAACCAAATGTGTTAAGTAATTAGGTATACATTTCAAAGAACAAAATTAAGCAAGAGAATGTAGGTCATAATTCCTATATATATCGCAGATCATACGGAAAATGAAATTTTTCGGTACCAGTATTTCTTTATAGAAAATGTTTACACAATTAAAGTAAAATTTCGGGCGTCCAAACTACATTTTATTTTTCAGATTTAAAAAAATACTAATATTTTATCTGGAAAATAACGGTGCCCTTATGAACCTTGTGTTATGTATATATGAATCCGAATTAAAAATTTATTATGCTTGCATCATGTCTGTAATCTTAATTTATTGCTAATCATCTGAAAGACTTGCAAAAGGCCAAAATTATAATGTTGTTTTCTCTCGTTCTGTTTTAAACGCTTAATAATGTGTTACTTTCATTTTTATACAAATATAATAATTACGGATATGAATGTAATCCTTGAAAGTATTAATTATCGCTCAATGTATTGAAAATCTCTTAAATCAATCGAATTATACTACTTTAATTATTGTTTATACTGCAATGAAATCCGGAGCTTAGTGAACATTTTAACACGAACTTGTCAGTGAGAGGGTTAAAAAATAAATGATGATTTGTAATATTCCATAATTGTTTTATATATTGTATATGACATATATAATCCTTTTATATATTTTAATACCATATTATATTACATGTCGTCGAAACAGAAAATAATTATTTATCATTAAAATACGTACCTTTTTTTAATCTAAATAAATAAATTTCCTCTTTGATGTTATAAATACATTTAATTGGCCTTCTGTAACTCTGTAACTTTAAAACTTTCCTATTTGGCCCAATTTTCACTTTTATCTGTCGTTCCTCTTTGCATATCTTTCATGTTTCATTACTGAAATATCATCTTATTTGTGTCAAAAAAGAAAAATATATATTTATTAGTAGAAAATATAAAGCTAATTTCTTGAAATAGTTAAATATTGCTTTGGTGCTATAAATACATTTAATTGTTCTCTTGTACATTTTAATATTTTCTATTTTAGTACAATTTTCATATTTGTTTCTCATTCCTATTATCACTTCATTTTATGTGTTGTTACTTAGATCTACCAGCCATGTTGTCAAAAGAAAATGTAATTATTTATTATTAAGATATCTAATTGATTTCCTGTTATAGATAAAAGGTATCTTTGATGTGAAAAAAATATATAAGTTTTATGAATAAATTTCTAACTTTCATCTTTATTTTTTTTTTCGATTTGTCCTTCCTTTTATGTATAATTACTTAGACTTACCATATAAGTTGTCAAAGGAAAATAATTATGGGTAATATATGAAGCTTAATTGCCGATAAAGATAAATGTACTTTCTTTTTTATCTTTCCTTTTTGTGACAAATATATTTAGTTGTTCTAAAGTAACTTTTAAATTTTCCTTTCTTGTTCAATTTCATCTTTCTTTATAATTCCTTTTTGCACTTATTTTTATTAGGATAACTTACAGATATCGTACAGTTTTAATATGCAGACTGTTAAAAGATAAGTAATTACAGTTAAGTACGCAACAATAGTTGTAAATAAAATGAATATTTCTAATAATCGTATTTATTTTTTAAATTTTATAATGCATTTAATCGTTGGGTTGCTTTGCACACAGGATGTCCCAGAAGTATTGGAACAAATTTTAAGAGGGGGTACAGGACATCACAAGGATTCAGTTTTACATAGCAACCCATGGTCGGAAACGTTTTCATGGCAAGGTAGGGACGACACAAAACACAAGAAAGACCGGACACGAATAAGAGGAGAAAACATGTTTATTATCATTAATACTACGAAAAACTAAGAAAAAAGAACATGAAAGAGACACCGATCATCATCAAAACAGGTGTTCAAAATTACGATCCCGGGCCGTGATGCATGGAGCGCATCTCTGGCGCATGAATGATCTAAGGATCTCGAAAAAAAAACAATGCCCCGAATTTCTCGAACAGCTGCCATGATGAGTGTAAGAAGTTCCACAATACTTCCGAGCATTGTCTCAGTATTTTTTTCCACACTAAGAGTAAGAAACATGCTTTCTTTCCCTGTTTGTGTTTTCTTTCTTGTGTTTTGTGTAGTCACTACCGCTTCAGGAAAGTGTTTCCGATCATGGGTTGTTATGTAATTCTGAATCCTTGTAATGTCCCCTACCTCCCCCCTTAAAGTTTGTCCCATGACTTCTGGGATACTCTGTATATATGCGTTTGTATGTGTCTCATCCAAATTTAACCTCTGCAGATCTGATGTATCCTATAAGATACACATCTTTATATATTTTTTCAAGTATATAAATAAATTTAAAAAGGAGAAATCGGTATGAATGGAGCCTAATGGATAGAAGAACTAATCAAAATAGCAATTGGTTTTTTATAGCATTTTTGCGAGCTGCGTGCTATATAAACTGGCTTGCAGCAGAAATGTACAAAAACTAAAACGTAAATAATTTTCTCTGCGTTAAAATGCAATTTGTAAAATCCATTAGTAATACAAAATTTCTCAATAAAGTTATGGCTACGTGTTTGGGATGCATTCAGCATAATCCTCAATGAATACCTTGAAAAATGGAAAATTAAAAATGGAGAATATTATGTCAACTTACTGGATCATTTCAACGAATTTGTGAACGAAAAACGTACGCACTTGTCGAAGAAAAAAAAGCGCATGCACACATGCACATCTGTATTATCCCCATGTTAAAATTCTAGGAATTATCATAAGAACTGTTTCTGCATCCACTATATTAGCAAGATTTAGCTTTCAAGGATTATTTTATATTTCTAAATTTAAAAAAATAAATAGTTCGGTGAAAAAAAATGGCTCTAAGGATGAGGCTATTGCTGGGACAAACGCTTATTTTGAAGGGTTGGGAGAGATCATAATTTTTTGAGGGAATAAAAAAAAAGTTGGGTTGAGTGAATCGAACTAAATAAGATTATGTTAAACAATAAAGAATATTTTTGACATAAAAATGTGGTTTTTCTTGTCAAGGCCAGATACTTATCAAACTGCCCTCGTATATTACAACTTTCTGATGCATTTTGCGCTATATTAAGCATGGTTCTAGCTAAAAAGTAATTTTAATTTTAAATTCAACAAGTGAAACATAGGTTAAAAATGAAAGAATCGCAAACAGCGCATAGAGGTTTAAGCAAATAATAACAATTATTATTATTAATAAATGCCTAAACATAAATGAAATCATATAGTAAATGTATAGACATATACTAACATTACTACACGTAGATAGTAGCAAAATTATTTCTTAAAACAAAATAATACTTCATTAAAAGACATGTACTATTAATAGTTAAACTAGACAGAAAAAAATTAAAAAGAGAACTTTAGACATAACATTTCTTCTACAGGGTGATTCAGCTCGTCGGTGACAAACTTTAAGGATCGATAGAGCACACCTAGACGAACATTTTTGAATAGGGAATGTAGGGTCCCTGACGCGATGGTAAGGCGCTAGGCGCTTTCGAAAATTTGGGTGCCGAAATTCGAAACGTCATAAAAACTAGGGAAATGGTTAGATTTTCTTGCTTGTTGCGTCGAAATGATTCTGTTTGTTTAGACTTTCTTCAGTACCAATTTGATAAGCGTATCTCTTAAAACATGGATAGGGGGCGCTGCAGACTTTGGAGAGCTAGACAACAACTTTAAGCCCGTTATTTTGATAATTTAACACATGCTCGCCAAATTTTATACTCTAACTTAAAGTTTGAACCCAAAAGTAGAGCCCTGCAAAAAGCGTAAGAGCCGGAATAAAATGTCAAAGTACAGGGTGGTCGAAACTCGAAGGCTCCTAAGAGATAAACAAACAGATTTCTTGACTTATGGCATGCATTTTCATGATTCTGTTTGCTGGGGCTCTCTGAAACTCAGTTGAACGGTACAAAAAGAAACATCGATAGGGGGCGCTTTGGGCAAAAAACATAATTCGTTGACATTTCGGACGCTAACTGGAAACGGGGCGCTACGATCAGTTAGAAACAAAACAAGAGAGTAATTTACTTATCATAAGAAGCTATTAAAACTGCAGTTTGTTTGTTTTTTTTAACAAACATAGCTGGTTTCAATCATGCACAATGCGCGCAATAAAATTTACATAAGGTGCTTTTTGCTGATTTATGCAAAAGATATCGTACCATATCGATATGCAAAAGATACGTAATGCGTAGACGACAACGCGAGATGACGTAGTTGTATGCGCAGACACGTCTTTTGAAAGTGCGGTACCTACTTAAGCTTCGGGTTACTTGTCTGCAGATCGGTAGTAGGATGGAACGGTACACAAACTCTGAATTGGCTGACATGCATTTGGCGTATGGCGCTGCTGGTTGTAATGGACGAGCCGCTCAGCGGTTGTACGCCGAGCGTTACCCCAACAGGCAAATCCCCTGCCATGCCTTCTTCGCTCGAGTACACCAGAGGTTGTCCACACCGGGATCTTTCGACGGAGGCAGGCCTGAACGGGAGCGATCAGTGAGCACCCCCGACAACGAAGAGGCTGTGCTTAACCTGGTTGAGGACAACCCAGGTCTTAGCACGAGAGATATCGCCAGACATGTTGGCATTTCGCAAGCAACTGCGTGGCGCATCTTACGTTCCCGGAATCTGCACCCCTACCACATCCAGCGGGTGCAATTGCTCAGAGAGCAGGATTTTGGCCCTCGAGTGGAATTCTCAAGATGGTACTTGGCGATGAGATCCAGGGATCCCCGTTTTGTAAACAGCATTTTGTTTACGGACGAGTCCACCTTCAGCCGGGAGGGAATGTGGAACGCCCACAACAGTCATGCGTGGTGTGATGAAAATCCACATGAAACCAGAAGCCGAGCAGCCCAGGAGCGTTTCTCAGTAAATGTGTGGGCCGGCATTCTGGGGGATTGCCTCATTGGCCCTTATTTGTTACCTGAACGGCTGACAGGTGGAAATTACCTGATTTTCCTGGATCAAGTGCTGCCGCAGCTTCTGGAGGAGGCGCACGTACCCGAAGGTTCGCGTCGCCAGATGTGGTTCCAGCACGATGGAGCTCCGGCCCATTACACGAACGACGTGCGTCTCCATCTAAACGCAAGGTATGGACAGCGGTGGATCGGGCGTGGGGGTCCAGTTCACTGGCCTGCCCGATCACCAGACCTCACCTGCTTGGATTTCTTCCTTTGGGGTTACCTGAAGGCCGAGGTATACCATACACCGGTCAGCAGTGCTGAAGAACTTGTGGCGCGCATTGTGGCAGCTGCAGGGCAGATCAGAGATACTCCTGGCATTGTTGGAAACACACACTCCTCAATGCGACGGAGGTGCGAAGCCTGCATCATGGCCCAAGGTCGAAATTTCGAGCATCTTCTGTAGTGTTATTTTTTGTAAATAAATTTCCAGTATCATTGATGTTTTTGGTCTAAATTTATTCAGAAGTGTTGAGCAGAGGTAGAAAATGTGTTTTCATTATTACTAACTGATCGTAGCGCCCCGTTTCCAGTTAGCGTCCGAAATGTCAACGAATTATGTTTTTTGCCCAAAGCGCCCCCTATCGATGTTTCTTTTTGTACCGTTCAACTGAGTTTCAGAGAGCCCCAGCAAACAGAATCATGAAAATGCATGCCATAAGTCAAGAAATCTGTTTGTTTATCTCTTAGGAGCCTTCGAGTTTCGACCACCCTGTACTTTGACATTTTATTCCGGCTCTTACGCTTTTTGCAGGGCTCTACTTTTGGGTTCAAACTTTAAGTTAGAGTATAAACTTTGGCGAGCATGTGTTAAATTATCAAAATAACGGGCTTAAAGTTGTTGTCTAGCTCTCCAAAGTCTGCAGCGCCCCCTATCCATGTTTTAAGAGATACGCTTATCAAATTGGTACTGAAGAAAGTCTAAACAAACAGAATTATTTCGACGCAACAAGCAAGAAAATCTAACCATTTCCCTAGTTTTTATGACGTTTCGAATTTCGGCACCCAAATTTTCGAAAGCGCCTAGCGCCTTACCATCGCGTCAGGGACCCTACATTCCCTATTCAAAAATGTTCGTCTAGGTGTGCTCTATCGATCCTTAAAGTTTGTCACCGACGAGCTGAATCACCCTGTATATCTAAAAGCTCTCGCATAATAATTTCCCTGTTCGTCAAAAACTCACCTCTTCATGTGAATGTTCTTCCAGTAAATGAAAGTTGACACCACTCCAAAGCATTCATTTCACACTCGTTAAGTCGAAACATATTTATTTCTGAAGTACATCATATACATACTCCAAACAGAATAGAGTTTTAAAAATGCACCCATTTGAATTTGACATACCGTTCAGCCATAAGTCGTAATTTCCTTCCTTCAGTGCATTACCGATACCGTGTCCCCTAAACTACGTCTCCCTTCTATGACTCAATAAAAGATCGAGGAAAGAGACGTGTAATGTCATTTCATTCATGACTTAAGCTGCAAACACACGCAAATACTTTCTGCGGTTAGCAGGCGGTGCGTTTGTTCTTAATGACTTTTGCGGCTCAACTTCAATCCAAGTGTAGGACGGAAATATTTCCCTTCAGTAGGGTTGAGATAGTTATCTGCTGGACAATTGTCATCTCCCCCCAATTTCTATTGTCAGTAAACCGCAGATGGGAGGAAAAGAAGTGAGTTCCAGGAATTCAGTTCAACTTCAACAAAATGCATGTCTGAACGGAGCCTTAAAATTGATGGTGTGTTTATGAGCATATCCTGATCAAAAAATGAAGATAACATTATGTTGACGTTTCGAGACTTAACTAGAGGAGAACATTATGAACGATTATGTAAGACTAAAGAAATTTAATCAAATCGGTGCAATCATGCTTCATTTTTCGCAACACTAAAGAAAATGTTATTAATGGAAACAACTTTGTCTGAAAATGTTATTATCAACGTCATGGTGTGTTTTTTAGATTTAAATTGTTGGAAAGTGGAGACTTCATTAATGAGAATCTAAGGCAATAGAGTTTATTATCCTTCCCCCTACCGCGACCGGATATATCCTGCACTAAGCTGCATGTTTCACTACAGTTGAAGCGGTATTTAAATTAATATAATTCGAAAAATATAATCCAGTTTTAAGAAATTAAATTATAACTAATACTTTCAAAGCCTATAAGCAAATACGTTACAAAAAATAATACCATGATAGAAAATCCCTCTTTTATTAACATTTAAACTAAATTGCAAAGAAAAAAATTACAATTTTGCCATTTGCTCGGCGCTCAGGGGGAATAAACATGCATTTTTTAAAAAGAAAACTTTAGGTATAATAGTTCTTCTATATCTAAAAGCACTCACATGATAATTTCGAACACCCCTGTTCATGTGAATGTTCCTTCCAGTTAATGAAACTTGACACCACCCCAAAGCACCCATTTCACACTCGTTAAGCCGAAAAATATTTATTTCTGAAGTATATCATAGACATACTGCATACAGAATGCTGTTTTAAAAATGAACCCATTTGCATTTGACATACCGCATAGCCCAGAGTCGTAATTTTTTTCCTCCAGTGTATTACCGACACGGTGTCTCCTAAACTACGTTTCCCTTTTATGACACAACAATAGAGCAATATATGCGTGTGGGAGAGCACAGTGCTAACGTTAAAAATTGTGAAATAAAACGTTCCGCTATCGCCAGCCATTGCTGGTCCAATAGTCATAACTTTAAATTTTCCAAAGCCTCAATAATACAATATTGTTCATCTGTTTATGATTTAGACTTTTGGGAAGCTTACCATATATATGGAAAAACTCTAATAATTTAGTTAATGACATGTCCAGTACTCCAAGATTTTCTGATGTCTGGTTTCCATTCCTGTAATTTCACTCCCCCTCCCCCCTCCTGTTCTCTTTGATTTGGACTCGTCCAGTGTGATGTGACATATGATTGGTCTCCTCTGGGTGCGCGTGCCAGCTTATTTTTACTGTTGCTTTGCGAAGTTTCTCAGTCAGTTCGTCTTAACGGCGAACTCAGTTACACGGCTTATTTTATTTTATTTTACGATGTGACTTTCTTTTACGTTTTACACTTTTAGCACTGATGATGGGACTTAAGAAATCCCGAAACATGTATGCTTTTAACATCTTTTATTTTATAATATTTGTGCTCTTTAACATTGTTTATTTATTTAGTTATATATAAGCACAAAGTACAATCCTCCCTCCCTTCTTCTAATAGAGCAAGGAAATGACTAAAAATTGATGGTGTGTACATGAGAATGTCCTTAGATTAAAAAAAATTCACATTATGCTGATTTTCGGTGTAAGTGGAGAAGAACATCATTAACGATTATACACTATATTGCCATCGATTATGGGACACTTGCGATTTTAGACATTTTACTAAATATCTAGAAAAATACATAAATCATCTCGAAACTCTTAGTGTATAAATATAATAGTATACATCATACATCTCCGTGAAGATTTTTTACCGAAACTTCATAGGGGACCGTCAACAAATTAAAAAAGAATAAATATCTTTTGAATAATCCTGTCAAAACTAATGTAGCAAAAGCGCTCAAACTCTAGATTATGATTGAACGCCTTATTGTAATACTCTGTGTTCATTTTTATGCAAATAGCATGCATACTCGCAGAGTAATTAAGTTTTTTATAAAAATGGCCCCAAATTTTTCTAAGTTTTTCCCTTATAATTTTCAGAGTTCTTAATATAAAATAAACATTTTTTCAGAAAATATGACAAACAACATTGCACACAGTACCCTGTAATCAGAATTAAAAAATAATAAAAAATGTATGAAAAATGAGTAGGTTTACTAAATAATTTTTTACTGCGCATGCGTCAAAGATATCAAAATTTCATTTGCTTATGATGTTAGCTAAATGTATAGAGCAACTTTTGTAAAAGTCTCAAAATCATGGCTTGAAAATTCTGAAAGTAATCGTCTATAGAAAAAGGACAAAATCCGTTGTTTCCAAAATGAAGCAAAAAAATGAGGGATTTTATCCAAAAGTAGTCGTAACATCCCGTATTGTGTATTCTATATTGACACTAATCAATGAATATATGGATACAACCCCTCTTGTTTTTGCTTCATTTTGAGAATAACGTATTTTCAACTTATTCAAATGACGATTATTTTCAGATATTTCAAGTTATGATTTTGTGACTTTCACAAAAGTTGCTCTATACATTTAGCTAACATAATGTGCAATTGAAATTTTGATATCGTTGACGCATGCGCAGTAAAAAATTATTTAGTAAACCAACTCATTTTGTACACAATTTTTATTATTTTTTAATTCTGATTACAGGCTACTGTGTGCAATGTTGTTTGTCATATTTTCTGAAAAAAATATTATTTTATATTAAGAACTATGAAAATTATAAGGAAAAAACTTGGAAACATTTGGGACCATTTTTATAAAAACCTTAATTTCTCAGCGAGTATTCATGCTATTTGCATAAAAATGAACACAGTGTATTACAATAAGGCATTCAATCATAATCTAGAGTTTGAGCGCTTTTGCTACATTAGTTTTGACAGGGTTATTCAAAAGATATTCATTCTTTTTTAATTTGTTGACGGTCCCCTATGGAGTTTCGGTAAAAAATCTTCACGGAGATGTATGACGTATACTATTATATTTATACACTAAGAGTTTCGAGATGATTCCTCATGTATTTTTCTAGATATTAAGTAAAATGTCTAAAATCGCAAGTGTCCAATAATCAATGGCAATATAGTGTATAAGACTAAGAAAATTTGGAAAATCGATTTAGTGATGTTGATTTTTGCAATCTTATAGAAAATGTTATCAAGGGAATCAATTTTATCTGAGAATATTATTATCAATGTCATGGGCTTTTTGTTAGATTTAAATTGTTGCAGAGTGGAGACTTCATTAATAATGATCTACAGCAATAAAAGTTACTTTAAATCGGTATAATACTACTAAGTGAAAAACATAAATGTCCTTTAAAACGAATATTGCAAAATCTAATTTTGTTTCGCCAAAGTTAACATTATTCTAAAGAAATTACCCTTCTATTAAAATTCTATGTATTATACCCGCTTATTAAACTAAAATTCTATTCTTAACTTATTATATGAATCTGCATATGTAAAAATGTACTATCTTATTTTGCCTTAAAATATTTATTCCAATTCCTTAAATTTAAAAATGGCGTTAATTTTTTTACATTCCCTGCATAAAACTCTTTTACTCATCAATTACTAATATGCTTCTATTGCTATTCTTCCATAAAATAAAGGATTTTTTCTTGTGCTCAATGACTTAGGGTTTTGTGCGTTCGACTCTTGGTTTATGTGAAGCTAGGCTCACAAATGCTATACATCTTTCATCCGACACGCTACTTGTTCGTCTTATTTTTTTCATAAGTAGCCTTATATTATGGCCCTCGTTGGTAGCTGTTATCCGTACTTTCAACGGTACAGCTGACACACCTCTCTATGTTTTATCACACATTTTCCAGGAAACGATGACTTCAAAGAAGAGCATTTCTTAAAATACCGGGTGTCCCAAAAATGGATTGAATCCCAATGATGGATTTTTAAATTCAATAACTTGCAAACGGTGACAGCTATTTAAAAAATTTTAGCAGGAGGGTTATGTATAATGTCAGGAGTTTTTTTTTTACCGTTATTTTTTATTTTAGTTCGAAATTCAAACAATAAGTGGCGCTGACGGCGATTGAAAGCCAGGTCTACGCTTCACTCAGCACTGGTCATCTGGCCTTCAATCGCCGTCAGCACCACGTATTGTTTGAAATTAGAATTAAAATAAAAAATTACGGTAAAAAAACTCCTGACATTATACATAACCCTCCTGCAAAAATTTTTTAAATAGCTGTCACAGTTTGTAAGTTATTGAATTTAAAAATCCATCAGTCATTTTTGGGACACCCGGTACATGTGAAAGAAATCAATAGGTTAATCTTTTCATAGAAATGGATTGTTATTTTTGAAAGACCCTGTATATAAAATAATTTGACGTTATATTTTCTTTTGTAATTTATTAAATATTCTGGCACGGGCAAATGCGGTTAGGAGATTGCGAAATTATCAAGTGTTACAGGAATTTACAAACGTCTTTTTTAGAAATTAAAAATCCCTTAATTTAAATTTTCATTGTAAAAGCAAAATTTTACTGAAATATTATTGGTGCCGTTTGCAAGTTTGTAATTAAAATTTAAGTATTCTGGACTGGGCACAATGTGATGGAAAGGGGTAAAAGGTTATAGTAATGCAATATTTCGGCTGTACTATAAAGCTGTTACGGTGAAAAAAAATATTAAATTATCATCCATTGGTTAATGAAAAACAAAACTTTCATAAATAATCAAATAATTTAAGAAACAGCAAAAAAATTTTTTGAACGTTAGGCAAATGGAAAAAATCTAAAACTGAGAACATTTCAACTTAATCCTAGCATACAGCGAAACTGATTGTACTTCGAGGAGTAAATGTGAATAATGTTAAACATAAACAAATAAAATTTTTAAGCTTCTTTTAACCCTTGGCGGTGAAGGGCAAATTCGTTGCTAAAATGTTGAAATTAATGACTGACACCGGAATTTGAAAATAACTTTATTTGTGAAGAAGAAAATGCAATATTTCACGCATTCAATAAACCTTAATTTTCTTAAACAAAATTTCGTTGCCAATGTGGCTTTTGGGAATTAAAATTAAGTGGTATATCTATTAAACCACCGCGCCGCAAGGGGTTAACCTTTATAAAAAATAAAACAAAATATATGTACAATTCCCTTAAAAGAAAACTAATATCTATGTAATAAAGATAGTTTAATTTATTTCTTTCATAAACGATTTCTATCTAAAAAGAAAATAGAATAATTTATTAGTAAACATAACTATGCAAAAAATAAAGGAATATGAACTAAAAATTAAATATTTGTTTGAAAAGAATTCTGTAATGTGTTTACAGTTTTCCAGAATTTAATTCAAATTAATGTTGATTATCAAAAAAAAAAAATAATTCAATTGATTTTCCTTAGAAAATTTCAATGCATATTTTAATAATAATTTATCATAAAAAATGTTTTATTTGTAAAGAAAATATAATAATTTAATCACAAAATTATTAGATAGTGCATAAGGCAACTTTAATCAGCGATGAAATGCTTATTTAAAAATGCTTATACATTTAGAATATTCAAGAAATTAATTGAGAACAGACCTTTATTATCAGCAAAGGTTTCAAATACTAAATCTATTTCAGTAGAAGTTTATGAAGTAATAAATATAATTTTCAAGAAACTGAACAATGGATTTTCTCTTCAAAACAACGATCGGTATTTTAATAATGCCTAACCACAAAAGACTTTTATCAAATTTAATAAAGAAATGCATCTATTTAATCATAAACTTATTGGCTAAAGCAAAATAATCTTAATTAACATTTGCTAAAAAGGATGTCTATGTTATACTTAGCATTATAATTTCAAGAAAATAAATTGGAATAGAGTTGATTAAGAAAAGATCTTGAAATATTAGTTTTCTTCCAGCTGAACAATATATTCTATTGTACTGCGATTTCATTGTTTTTGATAACATAATGAATACAACTAGATGAATATACTTGTAGACTCCACATCAATTTATGTAGCACAATATGTGTAATATGTGTCTGTCTAAATCAAAAGATAACAGTATTCACAAGGAAATATTCAAGCGCAAAATACAAATTATATTGTTACAAATGCATGTAGCAAATTCATTACAAAATATTGATGAAATTCAGTTTTTGTAAAAGTTGAAAATTTGCTTATTTTCTTGATTATGGCATTTAATTGATTTGTTTCAACAAACGTCATTTAGTATTATAATAATATTTGATAAATGGTTTCCACCGGTAAATCAAAATGTGTAATTTATTCAAAAACTTTTCCATGTAAAAACTTTAATTAACGGTGAAATATTTGTTTGAAATTATTTCTGCATCACATTTAAAATTCTTATTCAGTTCATAATGGAGTTGATTAATCGGAATAGTGTTGAGTTAGATTTAATATCAAAAAACCTTTGAAATATTAAATTTATTCCAAATGACAATGGATTTTGTCGTTTCACAGTAACGCTCTTGCAATTTATTCATCATGTAATTTACATAGTCTCTTACACTACAAATCTTTAGGAATAATGAAGAAAAATCTTGGTATACATTCAGATAATGATTATCAAATCATTTATTCAGAGCTTTTTTTATTCAAAATACATATTTTTTAAAATTATTATATTTAATGATATTAAAAATAAAATTATTCTAATTATGCAATTTTTTATCTTTCTGTTCATTATTAATTATATCTTCTGATAAAAATTTATATTTGTAAAAAAAATACTTATAAACAATTAAATGTAGCAATGGAGAACTTGGATGATAATGAAATATTTGTTTAATTCTTTATTATATTTAATTGTCTCATACGTAGATTAGTGTTCATTATATAAAGTTTATTTTTAAAACTTGGTTATCCGCATTGATTTGATTATCAAAATAGTTTTGAAATATAAAATTTATATTTAATGACACATTTTAGTATACCTCTGCAAAAGGACTTCAATCTATTTTGCTACGCAACATATTATCTAGTCTCAAACAATAATGTTGATATGTTTAACAATAATATTTATTATTATATATTTAATTTTAGATATCTGTATTAATAATAAAAAAATGAAGGCATATATATAAGCGATTAATAGCCGATTTTCTTTTACCTTTATATATTTTATTTATTCATTTATTTTTGTTATCTCTTTTTGCTGAATTCGTGTATTATCCCTCCCCTCATAGCATGCATGTTCACAGTGACGTCACAATGACGTCACTGTGAGTCACTTTGGTCACATCACATCTGTGACGAAAATGCCACCACTCAGTGACGTCACAATGTGACTAAGATGTGACTTTTTAAAAAAATTTTCACAGTTCGTCACAATGCTAATGTCAAAGTAGTCACAAATGACACACTTTTCACAAATTGGTCACATTGTGACGTTACAAAGTGTTCACAATGTGACGTCACAAAAAAGCTCTAAAACGGCTATAACGACTTCACATTTTAGTCACTGTGACTTCACATCGACGTCACGTGACGTCACATCGAAAATCGATGGTCACAAAGTCACAATGTGACTTCACAACGACGTTGCAATGACGTCACCATGTCTTTTGGGTCATAGCATGCATGGTCACAATGACGTCACAATGACGTCACTGTGAGTCACTTTGATCACATCACATCTGTGACGAAAATTCCGCCACTCAGTAACGTCACATTGTGACTGAGATGTGACTTTCTTAAAAATTTTTAGAAAATTACAAATATTCTTCAAAACATGATATTTACTTTAAAATCATGTTTCTGGCAATTTAAATAACGTCGCTTTTTTCACAGTTTCGTCACAATGTTAATGTCAAAGTAGTCACATATGACACACTTTTCACAAATTGGTCACATTGTGACGTCACAAAGTGGTCACAATGTGACGTCACAAAAAAGCTCTGAAACGGCCATAACGGCTTTACATTTTAGTCACCGTGTCTTCACATCAACGTCACGTGACGTCACATCGACAATCGATGGTCACAAAGTCACAATGTGACTTCACAATGACGTTGCAGTGACGTCACTATGTCTTACGGGATACTAACGTGACATACTATGCATACTTTTTTGTAAATTTTGTGTAAAGATTAGATTACAAATGAGTAAATCTTCAGTGGGTGCGAATTAAGTTATTTTATGTAAAATAAAAGGGCGTGTTTTAAATCTTAAAACTGAAATATGTTTTGTGTTATCTACTTTTTTTTCATCGAGGAATACACCAAAATTTAGGAAAGCAGAAGTCCTGTTTTCTAATTTTATACATTTAAATTATTTGTTGGTTGTTTCTTTAATTAAAATAACAAATACGTCCTTAAACGGTGATGCCATGATATAGAAAGAGAAAAAGCATTTTAAAAATATTCCAATACATAGTAAAATAAAATAAATCAGTTTCAGCAAACGTCACAAATATTACTAGCACAGAGCGGTAATTAAGAAAAATAATGAAAGCAAATAAATATTCAATTTTTTTCTGCTTTAATTGATATATTGTAAATTTCTTTGTTGAAAATTACTGAGTGTGAATGGAACTTTTCTGGGTAGCTTTTGTTTCTTTTCAGATTTCAATAGTAACATTATTCCATTACTTTAAAGGGCGTTGCAGTTTGCTAAAAACACTTCGATAGATTTTTCTTTAATGGAAAATGGCGAACAGGATAATGAGGACGTTTCAAAGTTTTTCATATAAACTGTTTACATGAATCCTCTTTAAGGATAAATGAAAAAAATCTACGATTTTAAAATCCATAATGAAACATGACTTTAAAAACCATCATTCACGTTTTTCACATTCTCTGTCAGATTATTTGTATTGTTTTAATTTTTTATGTTTATTACTAAAAATATTGAATTATTGATACTTAGGAGTATTAAAATAAATATGAATGTTAAAATAAAAGAAACAGAAGAAGGAACGTGAGACACGTGAATGAAGGCCTTTCAAATTATCCATTGACAGTTCGACTACATAGAAGTTTCATACTTCTCTTTAAAAAATGCTTTGGTAAACCGGAAACAGTAGAGTGTTTATACATAATTAAACAGTTTTTATGGTTTTTATTTAACATCTTTTACCAATTAATAAAATCATCTTTAAAAAGTATAAATATAATGATGGGCTTTTGTCCATCTGTTGCTGGCTCTGACTTTTATTATGCTTAAAACTGATATATAATTGACATAAAGCGAGTATTTATTCGATAGGAAATGTATTTTCAACACCCTAAGATTATCTTATTCTTCGCTAACAGAAAACGTTAAATTAAAATACTTTATCTTAAAGCACTGAATTATTTTGCAGTTTCCAAAAGTGTGAAGAAATGAGATCATTTGAGAAACAATTATAAACCATATAGCTTTGCGAATAAAAAAGTTATAAGAAAATTACATTTGAATAATGTATGCAGAATTGAAAATGACTCTTCCGCCTAAAATATGCAATTTAAATGCAAATTTTCGAACAAAATTTCAAATATATATTTTTTTTCATTTCATCAAAAAGAATTTTTTTTTTGAATTGATCTTCGAGATAGTTTGATTAATATTTCGAATCTACTTTTTCGGATAATTGCATTTGAGAAATAGTGTGAAATTTCTTTCGAAAGTTTTGCCACAATGGATATATGAAAAGTAATTTGAGTAGTTGTACTTCAAATAGCATATTGGTTTCTTTCATATTTAAAGTACATTCTTACACTTTAAAATGCAAACGATAAAGATAAAACTTTTCTTGATATATTACTGTAAAATGGGACAGGATAGTGAAAATGTAGCGAAAGTTTTTACACATAAACTGCTTATATGAATCCTATTTCAGGATAAATGAAAATTATCAACAATTTCAAAATCCATTTGAAATGACTTGAAAAACCAAAATCCACGTTTTTCGCATTCCCTGTCAGTTTGTTGCATTATTTCATTATTTTTTTTATGTTTATATCCAGAAATATTAAAGTAATGGAAGTTACGAGTATGAAAATAAATAGCCAAGTTAAAATGAGAGAACGTGAGTAATTTGAGAGAGAACTTGAGAAACGTGAATGATATTTTTTCAAACTATCCACTATTAGTTCGACAATATAGAACTACAGAAATTTCATACATGAAACCCTAAACACACAGAGGGTTTACACATACTTAAACAGTTTGTATCATTTTATTTAAAGTCTTTTAGCAATTAATAAACTCTCATTTTAAAAAGTATAAATATAACGATGAGTCTTTTGTCCATCTGATGTCAATTTTGATTTTTATTATCCTTAAAATTAACATATAAGTGATATAAAGTGAGTAATTATTCGATAGGAAAAGTATTTTCAAAATCCTAAAATTATGTTATCATTCTTCGCTAACAGCGAATGTTAAATTAAAATACTTTATCTTAAAGCACTGAATTATTTTGCAGGTTCCAAAAGTGTAAGGAAATGAGATCATTTGAGAAGCAATTACAAATCGTATAGCTTTGCGAATAAAAAAGTCATAAGAAAATTACATTTCAATAATATATGCAGAATTGAAAAGGACTTTTCCGCCTAAAATATGTAATTTAAATGCAAATTTTCAAACTAAATTTCCAAAATTGCTTTTTTTTTCATTTCATCTGAAAGACAATTTCTTGAATTGATCTTCGAGATAGTTTGATTAATATTTCGAATCTACTTTTTCGGATAGTTGCATTTCAGAAATAGTGTGAAATTTCTATCGAAAGCTTTGCCACAATGGATACAGGAAATAATTTCACTAGTTGTATTTAAAATAGCATATTGGATTCTTCCATATTTAAAGTACATGCTAACGCTTTAAAATACAATAGATAAAAAGAACTATTGCTGATATATTACTGTAAAATGGGATGGTATAGTGATAATGTAGCGAAAGTTTTTACTCATAAACTGCTTACATGAATCCTATTTTAGGTTAAATGAAAATTATCTACAATTTTAAAATCTATATTGAAATGACTTGAAAAACCAACATCCACGTTTTTCGCATTCCTTGTCAGTTTTTGGCATTATTTCATTATTTTTTAATTTTTATTTCCATAAATATTAAAGTAATGGAAGTTACGAGTATGAAAATAAATATCAAAATTAAAATGAGAGAACTTTAGTAATTTGAGAGAGAACTTGAATGAGAAACATGAATGATGTCTTTTCAAATTATTCACTATTAGTTCGACAGTATAGAACTATAAAAATTCCATATTTGAATCCCGAACCAGATAGAAAGTTTAAACATATTTAAACAGTTTTTATGGTTTTATTTAGCATCTTTTAGCAATTAATAAACTTTGTGAATGATGTCTTTTCAAATTTATCCATTTATAGTTTGACTGTATAGAACTGTAGAAGTTTCAAACATGTCTTATAAAAGGCTTCGGTGAACCCGAACCACGTAGTGGGTTTATACCTATTTAAAAAGTTTTTATGGTTTTATTTAAAACCTTTTAGCAACTAATAATTTCTCCTTTCAAAAAGCATAAATAGAATGATTGATCATTTGTCTACCAGTTTTTAGCTCTGATTTTTATTATCCTTCAAACTGATATGTAAGTGATATACAGCGAGTATTTATTCTATAGGAAATGTATTTTCAATATCCTAAAATTACCTTATAGAAGACTTCGCTAACAGCAAACGTTAAATTAAAATAATTTACCTTAAAGCACTGAATTATTTTGCAGTTTTCAAAAGTGTAAGGAAATGAGATCATTTGAGAGGCAATTACAAATCTTATAGCATTGCAAATAAAAAAGTCATAAGAAAATTACATTTGAATAATGTATGCAGAATTGAAAATAACTCTTCCGCGTAAAATATGTAATTTAAATGCAAATTTTCGAACTAAATTTCAATTTTTTTTTCATTTCAGCTGAGAGAAATTTTCTTGAATTGATCTTCTAGATAGTTTGATTAATATTTCGAATCTGCTTTTTCGGATAATTGCATTTCAGAAATAGAGTGAAATTTCTATTGAAAGTTTTGCCACAATGAATACATAAAAAGTAATTTGAGTAGTTGTACTTAAAATAGCATATTCGATTCTTCCATATTTAAAGAGCATGCACTTTAAAATAAAACTTTTCTTGATATATTACTGTAAAATGGGACGGTATAGTGAAAATGTCGCAAAGTTTTTACACATAAACTGCTTCTATGAATCCTTTTTCAGGATAAATGAAAATTATCCACAATTTCAAAATCCATATTGAAATGACTTGAAAAACCAACATCCACATTTTTCGCATTCCCTATCAGATTTTTGCCTCATTTCATTATTTATTAATGTTTATTTACATAAATATTAAAGTAATGGAAGTTACGAGTATAGAAATAAATACCAAAGTTAAAATGAGAGAACATACGACAGTTTCATTCTTGTCTTTAAAAAGGCGTCGGTTAGATCGAAACATGTACGTACAGTATTTATATATATCAAAAAACTTTTTGTGTTTTTATTTAACATCCTTTAGCAATTAATAAAAATTTATATGATAAACATTTTTTCGGTCATACTTTAAAAAGTCAACTGAAGATCAATAGTTATTTCAGTCTTAAATGAGCCGTGATAACAAAAGTACTTTGCGAAAAGCAACAACACAGGAAAAAAAGACTCAATGAAGAAGATGCTCAAGTATGTAAGTGGCATTTATTAAGGAGTGGGTAAAATCACACTCTCGCGTGGTGACCCCCGGTAAAAATACAATGCAGGAGCTCCACATTTTTACTAGCGAGCGGTCAGATATAGATTCATTGACCGTCAGATTTGATTGCCAAATTGTGTCGAACCAAACCTTGGTGCCCTTTAAGTATTGTAACCCCACAAATACATTTCATAAAGGAAGTTTAAATTAAAACGAGCCAAAGGCACCGTTAATTTGGGGTTTAATATATCAACGTACGCATATGCATGCCAAAACTGATTCCTGAGAAAAATCTCTCGCAAGGCACAACACAGATATCAGACGCCAAATTTTGATGTAAACTGAGCTTAATATTTTCATCAAAAAAGGGACTTGTATTGACTATTAATCTGAAAAATGAATGCTGTAAGTGGCTGAGTCACCGCAACAAAGAAGCATATGGTTTAAATTATCTTTCTATGTACTCTTTGATCAGACGAAATTGTGCTCACTCAGATAATGATTTTTAGGATGAGAAAAGATTTTTTTTTATTATTATTAACGGCCTCGGATGAGCATGAGTACCTATGTAACTAGAATTTAATTCAAAGAGAAAAGCGATAAATCTATTCTTTTTAGAAAGTAAAAGGGAGGATTAATTAATTTGAAATTGCGAAAGATAATTTAAATTTTAAACTTCAGTATTTAATTTTAAAAAAGGAGCTAATAAAAATATGTGATGTCATGTTGCTTTCGACATCACAACTTCTTTTAAAAAACTATAAATAAAATGATTGGTCTTTTGTTCATCTGTTGTCGACTACGATTTTTATTATCCTTAAAACTGGCATACATTTGATATAAAGCGAATATTTATTGGATAGGAAATGTATTTTCAACATCTTAAAATTATCTTATCATTCTTCGGTAGCAGTAAACGGTAAACTAAAATACTTTATCTTAAAGCACTGAATTATTTTGCAGTTTCCAAAAGTGTAAGGAAATGAGATCATTTGAGAAGCAATTACAAACCGTATAGCTTTGCGAATAAAAAAGTCATAAGAAAATTACATTTGAATAATGTATGCAGAATTGAAAACGATTCTTCCGACTAAAATATGTAATTTAAATGCAAATTTTCGAACTAAATTTCAAAAATATTTTTTCTTCATTTCATTTAAAAGAAATTTTGTTGAATTGATCTTCGGGATAGTTTGATTAATATTTCGAATCTACTTTTTCGGATAATTGCATTTCAGAAATAGAGTGAAATTTCTTTCGGAAGTTTTGCCACAATGGATACATGAAACGTAATTTGAGTAGTTGTACTTAAAATAACTTATTAGATATTTTATATTTAAAGGAAATGCTAACATTTTAAAATACAAATCAATAAATATGATGCTTTCCTTGATATATTACTATGAAATCCATTTTGTACCATTTTTTTTTAAATTTCTTCTAACTTTACAAAAATAAAATATTGGATTCGTGAAAATTTTCGACTTTTGGATTTCGGTGGATTTATACGTTTAAAAAGGTCCTTGATGAGATTTGATAATTTAAGAAAATGTCTGTCTGTGAGTCTGTATGAGACAGAAGTTTTGTGGGCGCGCTTTCTCCTGAACTAATGCACGGAATTTCACAAAACTTTGGACTCAGATCGTATTATAAATTGTAGCTGATTAGATTTTTGTGTGTATTACTCAAGGGGTGGTGCTGCTTATTTGTATTATTCATGATTTCTACAATAGCTCTATCACAAGATCTAATGCGCGGATTTGCACAAAATTTCAAATTCAGTTACTCCTGGATATAGTTTAGTACTCATTACTTTCTTATGTAAATCGCTTAACAGGTGGTGCTGCTGTTCTGCCTTATTCATGCACAAATTTTCAACAAACTCCAGATTCAATTAGTTACTAATGTAGACTGGTGCTGTTTAGATTTTGGTGAAAATCTCCGTACAGATGGTGCTGTTATGCTACAATTTTCATGTTTTCACAGTAATTGTATCCCAAGAACTTAAGCATGGATTTTATTTTCATATTTCAGATTCAGTTAGTTCCTGATAAAAATCAGTCTTGATTTGCTTTTGGCATACATCGTCCAATAAGTGACACTGTTATACATTTTTCTTTTCGATTTATCCGTTTTTTAGATTTCTGATAATACCATATCTCAGAAACTAATGCACGGATTTTCATCAAACTTTACGCATCAAATTCAGTTTGAAGTTGAAGTAAGTTGTTAAATTTTGGTGTAAATCACTTAACTAGTGGCACTGCTATATTAAATTTTCCTGGAAATATTAACGTGTATGAAATAGAAAAGTTTTGTGACACAACTTGCGTATAATTACGGTGAGCGGTCTCGAGAACACTTGGTTAAAAAATAAGCGAAAGGCTCTATTAACAAACAGGGTACTGTTTCTTGACAATTATAATCAAACTTCACATATTTAAAATCTATAGCATTAGTTCTAAAGCTAAAAATGAAACAAAATTTAACCAGTATAAATAACTAATTCTTCTTTGCTACACTTGTGGATTTAATTCGCTTTCATATTATAAGTGATTGAAAAACTACAATATAAAATGCAGGAACAGTCACTGCATTTTACAATAAAAAGTACTAGCGACTAGAATACCAGCACAACTTCTGTAAAATTTGTAACCTGCTTTTTTATAGCACCGTAAAATGTTCTCAAATTTAAGAAAATAACGTTGCTATTACCTGCGTGATAGACGTGATAGAAATAATTCGAATTGTGCATCAATTGTTGCTTGCATTCACTTTTGCAGCATCGGTGCTTGAAAAATAACAGCAGAAATTCAAGTGAAAAATACATTATTTTTCAGTATAATACTATGAATAAAAATATTTTTAATTAATTCAAATGTTAATCAAAAAAATATATGGTATTTTTCATAATATATATATATATATATATATATATATATATATATATATATATATATATATATATATATATATATATATATATATATATATATATATATATATATATATATATATTTAACGTAGTAACTATTTAGATTAGCAAACAATATTACTTCAACTTTATGAGAAAATAATAATGTATGTTGAGATTTTCAATTAAAAGAATTTTCATTCAAAAAAGATAAATATTGGCAGAAATAATGGGACAAATATTTTTAATTATGAAACTTAGAAATTAGAAAGCAAATTACCTTTCACTTGCCCATTTCTTATGTAATGTTTGCCCTGCTGTACAATTAAATACATTTAATAAAGAATGTGTGTGGAAACAATTGAAACATTATTATCGGGACAGGATATTTGCCAAAAGTTTTCATTAACATCTGTAATCAGTGTTAAAGTAGATTTTTAGCAATGTAAGTAGACTTTTGTGTTCTATGTCAATATTACAAGTTTGAATCTAAATGAAATAGAAGGAGATTGTTGTATCCCCTAGGCAAGAAAAGACATATCGTATTTTGTTCGCATTTCACTTTTATTGACTTTAAATTTATCTAGTAGTTTTTTGACTCCTAATTTTTCTTCTGTACAAGGTTATTCAAATTTAATATAGGGATTACAAACGGTTATAATTATTTAATCGAAAATAATTTATTGATAAGAATTACAGAGAATTTAAAAAGAAGATTCAAAATTTTGTATACACACTATTAAATATTCCATATGATTCCCCTTGGTCGCATGGACGACATCAAAATATATTTTTTGTTCAAACATCCTACATTCTTAAAACGAAAGAGCTGATTTGGCTTCTCATGAAAGAGCTGTAATTTTTTCGATCATAAAAGAGTTGTTTTTCAAACGATTAAATCTTCTTGATCTAGATTGGTTATTTAAATAGCTCAACTTCATTTAAATTGGTTAAAACTCGATTTATTTCAATCTTTTTTGAGAAGCTGCCTTTCAACATTGAGATAAGTGGATTTCAGCTCAACTTGAGCTATTTTGTGGCTGACTTTTTAAGAGAGTATACCATATGCATATGTTGTTAGCAGTTTTTGTGTTATATATGGCAGTTATTTATAGGTGTAATTTTCAATACAAATAGCACTAATTACAGTTAAAAATACACTGTAAAAAAATCTGTGAAGGTACTAAACATTTTCTAGGAAACTGGGATTCCAAGAGCTTTTCGTGTATCGATAACAGGAAAAAATCCTGTGACCGATTCTGAAACTTGAATTTTTTATGTTACCGTAACAGGAAAAGTTCTAGGAATCCCAGTTTCCTAGAAAAAGTTTAGTACCTTTACAGATTTTTTTTACAGTGTAGTTACAATGAAACTAACAAAATTAGCTCCTTCTATTAGCATTTTCTTTGAATAAAATATCTCATTCTACTTTAAGTTTTTGAAAAACTAAAATAAAAATTTTGTCATATTTTTAGCCACTTGACTGATTAATGTTTTTGAAGAAGACTTTAAAATAATGTCTATTTTGTCCATGTCTTTTACAGAATATTCGATCTTTTATCACCAATTTTTCAAAACGAAAACTTTTGCTTACTTGAATCAAGAAAAACAAGTTGGAAATTGCTCGTCAAGTGTAGCAAATGAGGAGAGTTTGTACGATAACGAAGTTTTAAAAATATTACTCTCATAAAATTGCAAATATTGAATTGCAATTAAAACGCTCATCAAACAATGTTTTCCCTATACCATTATGTAATGGAATACCTTTGTGTGGCCTTGTAAATCAATAACAAATATTCTTTCCACCACAAATTATGTAAAATGTGCATTATAATATGTACTTTATAATTGCTAATAAATTTTATTAAGTTCGAAAGAGTGTAACACCATTAAAAAGCATTTGAAACATTTTTCCCCATTGACCGTAATGTGATGGAATAATTTTGATTATCCCTGTAATTGATCTATTCATCCGATTTTCATAAAATGTGAAATAACTCGACAAAATCATGTAATAATTATGCATTTTAAATTTCAAACGTATAAAATACATTTGAAACTTTTTCCGTATTGACCATAATGTAATGGAATACTTCTGATTGCCCCTGTAATTGATCTATGCCCGATTATAAAAAAATTGAACTAACTCAAAAAAATTATGTAATAATTATGTATTTTAAATTTCAAACGATTAAAATGCATTTGAAACTTTTTTCCCCATTGACCGTAATGTAATGGAATAATTTTGATTGCCACTGTAATTGATCTATGCATCCGATTTTCATAAAATTTGAAATGGCTCGATAAAATAATGTAATAATTATGTATTTTAAATTTCAAATGATTCGGTTGGGTAGTTTTTGCGTTGTTATACGCGGACAGACAGACGGACGGACGGAACGACCACTATAGGTGCTACGTATTTACATAATTACGAACGCACCTAAAAATGGGTCAGTTTAAATAATGCAAAATTTACAATAAAATTTTACTGGTGAGAATAATAAATTATGATTGGATTATAGACTCTACCGCTGACGAAATCTTCTCTACGATGTGATGACAGAAATGATAATTATGAAATTCTAACATACATAAAGCTCCAAAATTCCAACAACAAATATCACCTGGTATCTGGTTTTTGAACAAAAGCAATGTTTAGCTGTTGTCCGTGTGACCCAGAAGATTCACATAGAACATTTATAAAATGCGCAAGCAAAATTTTTATTTTATATATTGTATATTTAATGATAAATTCTTTTGATTAAATAGTTATAGCAGTTAGTAATCAGTACATTCATTTTGAATTATCCTGTATTATTCTTCTATTTTGCTTGGTTTAATTGTTTAAAAAAGAAATTGATATATTCTTGAATCATTTTAGGCAAAGTAATATCACATTTGCCCATTCAAATATAAGATAAAATTTTTCATATGAGATTATGTACAAACGTATGATATTATTTATTGTATTTATTTGTACAGTAGGTATTTAATTTGGAAAAGTACAGTTTACTTTCCTATGAATAATGGAACTTATAAATTATTTATGAAACTTACATGCGCGATAACAATTTGCGCAAATAAATTATCTATTTTTTAAGATGTTTTTTATTCAGTTTAAGAGTATAATAACAGATATAGCAAAATAGCTTCATTAAAATAATGCTTTAGTTCCGACAGGAAGTGTAATCACATAGCAGAGCATTTAATTCGATTTATATATTTAAAAAAAAAAAAAAACTCTTTTACTTACACATAAAATTAATTTTTACAACAATTATAACTGAAAATTTTAGTTATTTCTAATAATTGTTTCTAATACGCATAATTGTTTATATTTAAGGAAGTCATGACGTTCTTTATGACACTATTGCATAATTGCAAACATTTACGATTGTTCTCTATACTGATGAAAAACAGTAACTTTCTAATTTTGTCCTGATTTTTTAACAAAGTTTCTCTTTCTTAACGCTTCAATAAAAGTACTGAAAACAAACATTTATAAAAAAAAATTTTAAGAAAAACATTCCATATTTTATTTATATAATGAGATTTATTTTCATCACGTATCATCTTGATTTGAGCTCTTCCTAGTCATCTTCAAATTCAGAAGATGGTACTAATATGTTGACAATTGTTGTTTGTACCATTCACTGCTAGTCACGTTTGAATTGACACAATTTGCAACGGATGGTGCCACCTTTATAATTTAAAAATGACTGAGAAAGGTTCGAAACAAGGTGAATGCCGACGTAGACGTCAATAAAGTAAATAATTCCCATGCAAAAGTTTGCAAGTATTTCTTTTAACATTTCTACGAACATATATGACCGATTTTTAAATACTGCTTCTCAAATCCGGAAGTTTAAACGTTTATAAATGACATCTATATAATTTTTACCGGTGAAAAAAATATTTTTAAGGGTACACGGCACATTTGAAACTTTTTTCGATTTCGATTAATACGATAACTTATGTGGGGGCACAATACTTAATAATAAAAATTAAATAAAAGAAAAAAAGAAATTTTTACAGAATAGCCTATTTTACTCACATTTAAATAAAAAAAACTTTTTAAAAATTTCTACTACTTTTGTAAATATTAATGTTTTTGCTTCAATTTTTTCGCCACAGTCCTTAGAATATATTACATGAAACAGTGCAAGGATTTTTAGATGTATGAGATTTTACATTTAATATGTTTTTTTTTCGCTCGTACATATTAAAAATAAAGAAAATTCAACAAACTCTGAATTTAAATATAATTTTAAAAGATAACTATAAACTTGAATGTTAAATATACGCTCAAAAATGTTAAATACACAATGGAGAATAAATAAAAAAATCAAATCTCCATTTTAATTAGAAAAAAAACCTTAGTATTTATTGAACAAGCATAAAAATAATTAACTGAATAATTAACTGAATAAATTATAAAAATATGGGCATAAAGAAAAAACACTTTAAAATTTTCATTTGCATGGGTTATTGCGTTGGGTCTATTAAGAAAATTTACAATATTTCGCAATATAATTATCGTATAAGTAAAAATGAGGCGTCAAATTATTCACAATCAAAGAAGTTTTCAAATAGTTAAAAAAAAATAAAATTTTGACCCATTTCAAGATACTGTTTCTCCTTAAATATTAAAAATAAATAATTATAAAAAATATCTTTACATTATAGTGAATTTTGTTATTATTCTAGTGTCAAATAATAGTTTAAATTTTATCAGTTTTCTTATGTATTGTTTTTTGTTTCTTTTAGGTAAGAAATTTTAAACCTGCCTATTCTTGATTTAAAATGAGTAAGTTGCATTGCATGTTTTGTAAAAATCTGTTTTTGAATCATAATACTATTTATGAAATATCCTCACAATAATTCCTATGCATGACTAAAATATATAGCATTAATATTTCTTAAATCATTACATTAGTTTTTAAAAAAGTGAATTTTATTTTTATCATATATCTATTTATTTAAAACATTCCATTATTGTATTCTCTCAGACATCATACATAAATCATTATTACAAAAAATTAAAAAAGTAATTTTTATAACATTACATTTTTTCGATACACTCATTTTAAGAGGCCGGATAATTGCCGTGTCCCCATAACATCTATAAATAGGTAAACATAAATTTAAACTAATGTGATTGAATATGACATTATTGTAACTTACTTAAAACCTATCCTTATTGTAAGTCACGTACATTTATACCCATAACGAACGTCTGGCGATTTATCGCTTGCAGTGAACTAAGGAGAAAATTCCTTGAATGTAATTTACTAATTTGAAACTAAATTTTAAAATTACAGTATTTGCATTAGAAAAACACATGTGTAAAAAAATTTTATCTATTTATTTTAGTAGAAAGAGAATGAAAAAACGATTTTCAAATTCCATCTTGACACAAATGTACATGCAAATTTAAATAAAAATAAGAAAAAATACTAAACGTTGGCACTATGCTACTATACTTAAAATAAAACTGCGATGTTCAGATCATTATTTTTGACAAGACTTTTATTGTAACTGCACATCGTTTTTAACATTGTTCTTTCTTCTGCAATACATTATCAAAGAGAAAAACCTAATCAACATAAACATTTAGCATTTTAAAACCCAAAACATAGAGATTAACATTTTCTGGTTCATCTAAACTTCAAGATAGGAAAATTTCCATTTCGTCTGTAACCGATGCTATAGAAATAATAGCAGCATAAAAATACATGTAAAATGCTTCCATTTGGGTTATATTTTGGTGGTAAGTAATGAGATAGATTGGTAGGCACACAGAAAGAAAATTCAGACTGTAAATGCAAATGGTTATATAAAAAATCAATAGGTCAGGAAACTTTGAATCTCACGAATATTCTCAATGGGGTAGAAAAAGAAAAATCTTTATTTGCTTATTTTTTTTTTCTTCCAAGATTAAAAGAATAAAAATGGTTAAGTTTATGTTCTTAATAAATTTTCTCAGAATAAATACGATGATTTTTCTGACAGCTAATTTAAAACATTTAATACTTTCCAATACTTTAAAAAATGTCCTGCAGAAATAACAAAAACTTAAAAATCTGAACAATATTCTGAATTCTTAGATTATTATTTTTCTGTTTTAAGTAATAAGAACGATAGCTGTACAAAATGTGAGAAAAAAACTGCAGAGCTAATTTGATAAGAGATGCAAATAACTGCATGAATATTTGTTTAGTTAATTACATTCAAAAGGTACGTAGAATCATGTAGAATATTCAGCAGATTTAACTGCTGAATATTTTACATGGTTTAAAAAAGGAAATCTTTATTTGCTTATTTTCTTTATTCTTCCAAGGTTAAAAAATAAAAATTCAGTTTATGTTCTTAATAAATAATCTTAGAATAAACATGATGATATTTGTGACAACTTATTTAAAGAAATTAATACTTTTCTGTGCATTTAAAAAATCGTTCAGAAAGAACAAAAATTTAAAAATTTGTACAATATTCTGCATTTTTGCATTATTTTTTCTGCTGTAAATAATAGGAGTTGTAGCTAAATAAAATATGAGAAAAAATACAGAAGTAATTTGAAGAGCAATGCAAATAACTATATAAAAATTTGAATATTTAATTACATTCAAAAGGCTTTCAATCTACTAAATATTCTACATGGTTTAGAAAAGCAAACCATTATTTACTTAATTTTTTTTCTTTTGAGAAGTTCATAAAACAATTTGTTTCATGCTCTTAATAAATTTTCTTACAATAAATATGATCATTTATATGACAGTGCATTTCAATTAGCAAATAATTTGCAATTGACTGAAATATACTTATTGTTCAAAAAACTATTTTCTGTTTTTTGCGATGTATGGTTAAAAAGTATGCGCAAGATTCATCAGTCTTAGCTCTTGTTAACTATTTGAGTGGTAATTGTTGAGAGTAATCCCAATAGAAAATTGATTATTTTCAACTTGTATCAAGTGATAAGGTTTAGTGTCTACAACACAAAATATATATTTTTTAATTTGTTGAACATATGACATATGCACTTTTTTTCTGAATTTTAGAATTTATAATAATCTTTATAGAATAAACAATTTAATATAATTTGATTCTATAACAGTCTCTTCCAATCCAAAAATCTGAAAAAGGAACTTTTTTTTCACTTTTCTTTGTAATTCAACAATTCTGTTCAATCCTAGAAATAAATTACAGTTAAACTTTTTACGAAAGTGAAATATATTAACGAAGTCCCTATTTAACGAAGTTTTTGACAGAACGAAATTTTTCTTATGAATTATGATTTTTAACACCATTAACATGTAATTTTTTCCCATATCGCGAAAAATTTTCTATGTAACGAAGATTATGCCACTTTCGTGCGTATGCAGCATTCAAACTGAGATGTAGTTGTTACCATGAATGTGTGCACTTATTTCAGAGAATTGGATGAAAAAGAAATTATTTATTTATTTAATCATTTTCATTCAAAAAAAGAAGCGTTAAGAGAATTCGATACAATAAGAAGGGTATTATAGTTTCGCGAAAATGTAATACATTTTTTTGGATAATTACAAAACTATGAAAATTTTTATGAATAGTCTATTTTTTTAATTAGAAGTCGGCACAGAGTAATATTAGACATTTTTAGAATTTTCTGAACTAATGAGAAGAACGAGAAGTACGCTTTAGGTTTGTTTACATGTCATCATTATGTGTTTTTTAAATGTTATTCATATTAATTTTTTCTCATGCGTCTATATTTCATTTTAAAAAAGGATTTATTGTTCGAATTAAAGTCCATTTTCCCATTTTTTTCATTCTATGTCTATTTTCCATGTTATGCATGTGTACTTTTTTTGCAAGTTTCATATATTTGAACTGCTTTCTTTAAAGAACTTTCTTTATAATGAACTGTTAAAAATTTACACTGTTAAAAATTTGGAGCATTCTGTCCAGTCATTCAACCGTATTTTGCAAAAACGGTTTCTTAACCATAATTTAACAGTATTATGACCATAAAATTGGCAATAACATGATCAAAATAGTTGTAAAATAAGAATTGTAAAACCGTTTTTATTAAAAACGGTCAAGTAACAGGGAAAAATGCAGCAAATTTTTAACAGTTACGCCACATGTTGTTCGCATTAAACCAAACTGTACTCAGAACCATATTATATTAAGGACTGACAGAATCTGAAGTTTCATAAAAATCCATTCTTTAGTTCTTGAGATATAGCTATTGGGGAAATCGTGAAAAAGTGACATAGCAGCGCCAGCTGTTGGGCGATATATATCAGATACTGTTTATATCAAGGCCTAATTGAATCTAAAGTTTTAATAAATTTCGTGCATTAGCTCTTGAGACAGAGGTCTAAAAAGTTATTTCGCATATAGATAGACTGATAGACAGACATTTTGTAAAAACATGTTTTAGGGGGATCTCTGACCCCTAAAACGTGTAAATTCGTCGAAAACTGGAATTTGAACATTTTCACGAATCCAATATTTTCTTTTTGTAAAGAGAGAAGAAAGTTAAAATTCAAAGGAACAGTGCCCATTTAACGGAAAATTTTCTCTTCCCAAAAGAATTTCTAAGCTGAAAAGCGGAAACTAATATGTTTGAGCATCCTTTGTTTTACTCAACATAGTGAGACTTAAATTTCTTTCCGATCTTTTTTTCAAATTTACGGAAGAGAAATTTTCATTTCACTCAATGGATATTCAAACGAATAGCTAGTATGCAGGATATACAAAGCTTTTTGCTTATTCTTCTGTTATGAAAACTCACACTGTTATCATTAATCTCTACACAAGGTAAGAAAGAAACTGTTGAGTGGAATTGCGGACGCCTGTGTTAAGTGTTCCATAACTCAATCATGTCTAAATTATTTTGCGGAAACATAATTTTCTTACACGCTTTCTGGGAAATGAATTGCTCGAATTTTTTTCCGGTTAGAAATTTCAGAAAATAATCTATTTAAAGATTTATTTTATAAACTGAAGTTAAAGTTTATGTTTGACGTATAATATCTTTTGAATGTTTGAAAATTTAAATGAAGTCTAAGCTTTTCTATTAAGTTTATGTAATATTATGAGAATTGACACTGTTATTTTAAATCTTTGGACGGTGTTAGAAAGAAACTGCTGAGTGGAATTGAAGGCATCTGTGTTAATTGTTCCATAATTCAGTTATGTTTAAATTACTTCGCGGAAACATAGTTTTACAATGCATTTTCTAGGAAATGAATTGTTCGATTTCTTCTGGTTAGCAATTTCAGATAATAGTCAGCTTAAAGATTTATTTAATTTGCTTAAACTAAAAGTTATTTTTAGCGTATAGTATTTTTGGAATATTTGAAGTTTTAAATGAAATATCAGCTTTTCTAATAATTATTTTTAATAGAAGTTTCAGTAATAATTTTTACACTACACGTAAAACTTATATTGTCCATTTGCTATGTTATTCTCACTTAATATCGATGAAAAGTTTTAATGAAATAAGTGTATTTTATTCGCACATGTTAGATTCTTTATGTATCAATTTTATAAAATAAAAAATATTTCAAAGTATGCCAGACACCGCAAACAACACGTAGGTTTTAGAAAATTAACAAACTCCAACTATTGATTTAAAACTGGTTAAAAATTAATTAATTAATTAATTAAAATAAAATAAATGTATAAAAAGCCTGTTTTGAAAGATTTTTTAAAAATTTTATTTAATTTTTACTCTTAAACTTTGTGCCAGCACAAGTATTACAATATTATTCAAAATTACAAAAACATTCAAAGGTACCGTGTCCTTTTAACGGACAATTTTCCCCTCCCAAAAGAATTTCTTAGCTAAAAACTAATCTATTTGAGCATCCTTTGTTTTACTCAATGTAGTGAGACATAATTTTCTTAGTGAGACACTTGTAGTGAGACACAATTTTTTCCAATTTTACGGAAAAGATATTTTCATTTCACACAATGGATACTCAAACGAGTAGTATGCAGGAAATACAAAACTTTTTGCTTATTCTTCTGTTATGAACACTGGCATTGTTATCTTTAATCTTTACACAACATAAGAAATAAACTGCTGGATGGAAATTCGGCCGTCTTTGTTAAGAGTTTCATAACTCAATTATGTCTAAATTATTTTGCAGAAACATTATTTTCTTACACATTTTCTGGGAAATGAATTGTTCGATTTTTTTTTTTCGGTTAGAAATTTTAGAAAATAATCAGCTTAAAGATTGATTTAATTTTCTTATGCAAAAAGTACGGTTTAATGAAAATCTTTGGAATATTTGAAAATTTAAATAAAATCTAAATTTTTCTAATAAGTTTATATAATGTTAAGAGCACTGACAATATTATATTTTAATCTTTACAAAGTGAAAGAAATAAACTGCTGAGTGGAATTGCGGGCATCGGTTTTAAGTGTTCCTTATTTTAATTACATCTAAATTACTTCGAGGAAACATATTTCTACCACACATTTTGTAGGAAATTAATATTTAAATTTTTTCCGGTTAGATATGTGAGAAAATAATCAGCTTATAGATTCAATTTACTTAAGCTAAAGGTTATGTTTAATATATAATCTATACTAATAAAAGAACAAAACGCTCTGTCTGTGTGTGTGTGTCTGCGATGGCTAGCAAAATCTACAGCACGTACAAAGCTCAAAATTTTTTTGAGAGTAGCCCAATATCTCTCCTGATGCACCTGAGCTTCAGAATTTCAAAATTCCAATTATTAACTGAGTAATTAATTAAAATCAAGAGGTCACTCTCATAAAAAATCATCTTTTCCCCAATTTTTTTCTCTTTCGTTTGTTTACGGTTGGTTGGTTGTGTAAAAATTTTCGCAGAAGTTATAAGAAAGCTGAGACAGAATTAAAGAAACCCATGGAGGAATAAGATAAATGGAGGTGAAGTAAGCCTCAAAAAAGTTTGCGATATGAAACCATTTATCGCTCAAATTTAATGTGACAAACAAAAGGACGTGGAAGAGATTTTGTATTATAAGACGAATTGAAAGAAATGAATTACAGTTGAAGCATATTTCAAGAGGAAATAGCAAATTTTTAAAATGGTCTTCGTTCTATTATTATTTATTAGAATAAATATTCGCTTTTAAAATGAAGGAAATTGGAAAATTAGCAATAATTAAATATCAAATTAAAATTAAATAAGATATTGAAAACATTTGATACGAACTAAAAATTGTATAACTAAAAGTTTCCTTCATTAATGTAATTTTAAATACTTTATAACGTAGATGAAAAATCTTTATGACTTAATAAATGCATGTAAATAAATATTTGAAATATAATGATGAAAACATTCTTTTAAAATCATGTATGAAAACTTAAGTAATAAATATTAATCTAAAATATAAATTTCTGACTGCAGACGATTTTAATGTACTAACAAAATAATGTTATATTTTCAAGCAAAACGTTAAAATAATTTTCTATATT
Source organism: Maratus speculifer (assembly GCA_964019185.1). Lineage (NCBI taxonomy): Eukaryota > Metazoa > Arthropoda > Arachnida > Araneae > Salticidae > Maratus > Maratus speculifer. The sequence goes on from OZ025302.1 coordinate 95,974,653, forward strand.
GATATTTAAAACACATATGATAAAATAATTAATAAATTTTTACCGGTGAAGCGATAAATTAGTTCTTTTTTAAAATACGAGAGAAAAAAAAAATACGGGTTTAAACCTGTTTCAATTGATAGCGAAATTTTAAAATGGAGGACCAAAATCATAGTCCGGTGAAATCGAAACACCTCATTGGTCATTGAGCCGCGTCCTTTTCAGGGAACAATCTCTTAGCAGTTGGGTAAATGTTGTCATACTCCTTTTTCCGAGAAAAAATCGTAGCGGCAGTTTTGAAGTAAATCTTATCTCTTTTCATTTATAATCTAAATTTTTCACTCTCATTTTATAAAATGGCATCAAAATATCTTAATTGAGTTAATTTCGATGGTTTATCTTAAATAAGAACAGACGGTAACAATCGCTTAAAAATTACTTTCCCCTTCACTTTTTTCAAATGGAGAAACAAGTTCGTGATTTTCACCCTTACCACACGACCAATGGGGTGGCTGGATTTCATTTGACTGTGATTTTGGCCCTCCATTTTAAAATTTCGCCAATTGATAGGCGTGTCAAAGCACGTGCTTTTGTTGGTACTTAATTGGACTTAATGTAGGGATACATGTTAAGCATCATCTCCAGAGATAATACCTCTACTCTATTAATTTCTTTTTACTCTATAAAAGAAACCAATTTGAGATTTTGACATTTCAAAAGTTTTTTTTCCAAAAGACCTTTAAAATTCATAGACTGGCGAAATGTCAGTTTAACTTAGGATTTTTGAACATAGCTATTACGTCAGATCGTTGGTACTTCGTACATTAGAATGTATTTGTGGTTGGCTATGTTGCAGTTAATATATGTATATGTATATAAGAGGCTTTTTTAGCAGTTTTTTTTAAATCAGTGATTAAATTTGTATGCATTTATTTAAGTTAAAATTTTATTAAGACTTTAATTTGTTTTTAAAACAAAAATGAAATGGCTCTTTGACGTACAATTGTTCGAATAGGCAGACGATTCATACACAGTAATAAATTATCAAATAGCAAAATAAATTATATATAAAAAATAGTCACTAAAAGAATAGTAGCAAAACATAATGTTTAGGCGTATTAACACATAACCCGATCCCAGCCAGAAAAAAACAGACTATACTCCGATCCAAGCAAGACAAAAATTTCATGAGCATAAACCCGACCCGAACCTAAAAATTCCATTTGAAAAAAAACTATGGATTTGATATTTGACCCGAATCAAATCTGAATCCCACAAAAATATTCAAATGAAGCATATCCCAATCCGATCAAAGAAAAATAATGTTCGTGTATATGCAACCCGACCTAAAATTTTTCTTTGAAAAAACCCCAAAAATGACCAGAACGAAACCTGAAATCGATAAAAATATTCCAAAGAACTATAACCCGATAAGAGCAAGACAAAAAAACTTCCGTGAATATAAATCTGACTCGAACCATAACCGGATTCGAATAAGAGAAAATAATTTCCGTGGACATGAAACCGATCCGAACCTAAAATTCCATTTGAAAAAAATACCTGAAATTTGAATCGACAAAAATATTCCACAGAACCATACCCGGATCTGAACAAGACAAAAAAATTTCCATGAACATGAACCCAAACCGAACCTAAAAAATGAACTAAATATGAATCTGACAAAAATATTCCAGAGAAGCATATCCTTATTCGAACAATGTAGAATAATTTCCGTTGATGCGCAACCCAACCTGAACCTAAAAATTCCATTAAAAAGCCGAAATCTGAATTGAACGACATCTGAACCCGAAAAAAATATTCCAAAGACCCAAAACCGGATCCGAGCAAGACAAAATAATTTCCCTGGACATGAATCCATCCAGAACCTTAAAAATCAATTTAAAAAAATACCTGAAATCTGAATCGAACCAAATCTGAATCCTAGGAAAATAGTCCAAATAACTATAACCAGATACGAACAAGACAATATAATTTCCATGGACATAAACCCATTCCAAACCAAAAAATTTGTAAAAAAAAAATCCCGAAATTTGAACCAAACTTAATCTGAACCTAACAAAAATATTTCAGTGAAGTATAACCTCATTGGAACTATGTAAAATAATTTCCATATAAGTACAACCCGACCCGAACTTAAAAATCCCATTTGAAGGGAAAAAAAACCCCACGAATTCTGAATTGAACAGAATCTAAACTGAACACAAATATTCCAAATAATCATAACCGTATCCGAAGAAGACAAAATAATTTCTATGAACATGAAACCAATCCGAACCTAAATTAGAACTTGGTTACGGTTAGGTAACAGTTAGGTTGCAATTACGTTCCGGTGACCCTTTTGTTATTTTTTTCCGGTTAGGTTACAGTTAGGTCATGGTTAAGTTACAGTTAGGTTAAGGTTAAGTTGCAGTTAGGTTGTGATTAGATTATGGGTAGGTTATGATTAGGTGACGGCCAAGTTACATTTATGGTATATTTAACTTGCAGTTAGGTTACTGTTAAGATACAGCTAGGTTACAGACAAGTTATGATTCCGATACAATTAGGTTACGGTTAGGATTTTGTTCATAGAATGAACATTACGCATGTTTGATAAAAAATATACACCTATTTTTGTAAAATGGCTCTGAAATTATAATATTATATACTAACCTTTTAGCTAATCATCGAGAATCGATTTCATTCACGGTATAGTTGGATTTAAGAGTGATATATTATTAGTTTGAAATTCAAAATATTTCACTTGAGATATCTATGTGAAAAAAGTATTTAGTTAAGTCACTTAACAGTAATTTTAAGGATAAATATCAACACGAAATCGTTGGACACATATTCCCTCCTGCGTTTCCCATTGCAGTCATTTTGGGTATTTTTGCAACTAAATATTAGTTTTTTTTAAAACCAATTTTTGACACAGTCAGGGGGCACGTATTTAATATAATGTACACTGTAAAAAATTTGACCCTTTTGCTGTATCATCACTCCCCCGCTTTTATAGGATATATCTCTTTTGACCTATGAGAATGCTCCAAAATAGGCTGAAGTAATCATTTTCTATAAAAGCGGTGGAGTGACGATGCAGCAAAAGGGTCAATTTTTAACAGTGTATTAACACATATTTCAAGTTAAAGATAAAATCATAAAAATTTGAAGTTCGTTTAACATTATTATAACAGACCCGGGCAACGCCGGGCGGGTCAGCTAGTATGTTAATAATATTTCGAAATTTTAAATGAAATCTAAGCTTTTCTAATAAGTTTGTGTAATGTTATGAACACTGACACTATTATCTTTAATCTTTACACAGCGTAAGAAAGAAACTTTTGAGTGAAATTGCGGGTATCTGTGTTAAGAGTTCCATAACTAAATTACATCTAAATTGCTTCGTGGAAACATAATTTTACTACGCATTTCCTAGAAATGAATTGTTCGAATTTTTTTTCCGGTTAGAAATTTCAGAAACTAAATAGCTCAAAGATTTATTTAATGTGCTTTAGCGAAAAGGTTATGTTTAACCTGTATTATCTTTGGAATATTTCAAATTTAAAATGAAATCTAAGCTTTCCGAATAAGTTTATGTAATGTTGTCAGCACTGACGCTGTTATCTTAAATCTTTACACAGCGTTAGAAAGAAACTCCTCAGTGGAATTGCGGGCATCTGTGTTAAAGAGTTCCATAACTCAATTATGCTTAAATTTCTTCGAGGAAACATAATTTTACTATACATTCTTTAGGAAATGAATTGTTCGAATTTTTTCCAGTTAGTAATTTATGAAAATAATCAATTTAAGGATTTATTTTATTTGCTTAAGCTAAAGGTTATGTTTAACGTATGATATCTTTGGAATATTTGAAAATTTAAATGAAATCTATGCTTTTCTCCTAAGTTTATATAATGTTATGAACATTGACACTGTTATCTTTACTCTTTACACAGCGTAAGAAAGAAACTGCTGAATGGAATTACAGGAATCTATGTTAAGTGTTCCGTAACTCAATTATGTTGTAATTACCTTCAGGAAACATAATTTTCTTACACATTTTCTACGAAATGAATTGTTCTTACATTTTTTCCGGTTATAAATTCCAGAAAATGATCAGCTTAAAGGAACAACTTAAACAAAAAAAATTTCAATTCTGTATATAACTCGGTGGTATAATAGCAACAAAAATTTTGCATAACAAATTGTAAAGATGTTGAACCCTGAAAATGAGAGGGTGAAAATCATTGAAAATAGGAAAAAAATAATGATTAGAATACTTTCTTCTAAAAAAACATAGAAGGAAGAAATAAAATTAAAAATCAAATAAATTATTTTCTTGTATTCTAACATATTTTTATCTGCGTTTTATTAAAAGTAAATCAAATGGCTGAGAGTAAAAGAACAATAATTCATTCAATATGAATAATTTAGTTAACAGATAAATTCATATAAAATTAAATGTTTTAAAAAAATGAAGAATAATTCCAAAAAAGAAAAATATATGTTTAAAAATATTTAAACTTGTTTAAGATGAACTTTTTATCCTACTATTTTTATCTTATTCAAGTTCATTTCAGACAATTTTCGCACCTCTAAACACTTTCTCAACCGAATAGCAAAAAGTCCTTCCGGCAATGCCGGGAGGAAGAGGTAGCTTTCATATACTTATACATTTATTTATTTATATTAAAGTAAGTTACATTGTTCAAAAATACTAAGTTCAAATTAGTGGAAATAATCTTATAAAATTAGTGATTTTATAAGATTGAATACTAGTTTTTGTCAAGACTGAATATTTATAGGAATTTTTAGAAATTAGTCATCTTTTATTCAACCTGGTTTTATTTTAAGCGATTTAGAGAGTCACCAAATTCCACGATATCATAAAGTGTATGCCATTTTAAAGCAACATGATGGATCGGTGAGATCAGACCGTTTCAAAATGTCAGCCATAAGCAAAATTCAAAGTGCTATAACTCAATCATTTTTTTTAAGATATAGACAAAACAAAAAGTGTTCTGGAAACATTGTTTTAAATTTTAATACGTAAAAGAAAAATATTTTTCAACTTTTAACTTTTTCGCATTTAATTTTAAATTTTAAATTTTTTTTTAAATTTAAAATGACCACCATTTGGAAACAAAATGGTGGATGATATTGGCCAACGAACTCGGTCGAGACATTTGTATGTACTATGTACATACCAAGTTCCATTGAAATCGGTTCATAAATACGCGTGTTATCACGTGACAAAATCAGATCGTTTCAAAATGTCAGCCATAAGAAAAATTCAAAGTGCTATAACTCAATCATTTTGTAAGATATAGACAAAATAAAAAGTGTTCTGGAATCGTTGTTTTAAGTTCTAACACGTAAAAGAAAAATATTTTCCAAATTTAGATTTTTTCACATTAAATTTTAAATTTTAAATTTTTTTAAAAATTAAAGGAAAATGGCGAATGATGCTGGCCAACGAACTCGGTCGAGACATTTGTATGTACTATGTACATACCAAGTTTCATTGAAATCGGTTCATAAATGCGCGTGTTATTACATGACAAAAATCAGATCGTTTCAAAATGTCAGCCATAAGAAAAATTCAAAGTGCTATAACTCAATCATTTTTTAAGATATAGACAAAATAAAAAGTGTTCTGGAATCTTTGTTTTAAGTTCTAACACGTAAAAGAAAAATATTTTTCAACTTTTAATTTTTTCACAATTAATTTTAAATTTTAAATTTTTTTAAAAATTTAAAATGGCCGCCATTTTGAAACAAAATGGCGGATGATGCTGGCCAACGAACTCGGTCGAGACATTTATATGTACTATGTACATACCAAGTTTCATTCAAATCGGTTCATAAATACGTTAGTTATCGCATGCCAAAAATCAGATATATATATATATATATTTATGGTTATATATATATATATATATATATATATATATATGTCAACATTTGAACGGAGGGTGGTTTTGGGGTCTGGGGGTCATGATCGGTGAAAATATACCAAAATTTTCCGGAAGTGTTTTCCTCCGGACGGCTGCAATAGGTAGCTTTTTACTTTTTGTAATGAAAGCTACCTAAAATTAATCTATGGAACATTCTTTATTCAACCCAAGGTAATAAAGAGTAAATTTCCTTCCGTTCTTTTTCGTTTAAGTTACAAAAAGAAAATTTCCGTTTCACCCAATTTCAAATCTTCAGGAAATATCCAAATAAAGTACATAAGGGATGAAAAGATTTTAGCTACTATTTTTATTAGAGTTTCGCTCATCTGAAGAAACATTTTTCGTGTCTGTAATCTGTCTGTCCGTCCTGTACAGGCTTAGAACACAAAAATTGTATAAATTAAAGACTTCCAATTTTGTGACTCACAGCTGTCACACGACATATAAAGTTTTGAAAAAGTCTATTATTCTAATTAAATTACTTTTTTCAAAGTCATCCGTTCTTTTTTCCGATTTTAATTTTAACAGAGAACCTTAATATGAATTTTTTGTTTCCAGGCATCATAGCTTGTAGGTAAAGCATCTCACTAGTAAACAGAATGTTCTTAGTTCGAACTCCGATATTGGATCTTGAAACTTTCATGTTAACATGGATTTAGTAAGAAGAAATTTCGTATTTTTAGCCAAATTAAGGGTTTATATTATTCGGGCTTCGTTCATATGACATTTATAATATTTTTTGGAATTCAGCTGTCTTTTTATTTTAAAATTTTGCGATTTAATAATGGTTCAGCATTTTAATTGCGAAACAACGCGAATTTTGTCAAACGATCGCAAAAGAAAAGCTGATTTTATAAAACGATCGCAGAAACCCCGAGATTTTCGTCAAAGAGTCATTGGAAAAGCGCGGCTGTCGTTAAAAATTCGCTGAAAAAACTTGATTTTTGTAAAAAGATCGCAAAAAAGTGGGATTCTCGTCAGAGAATTGTGAAAAACGCGATTATCGTCAAATGATAAAGAGAAAAAACGCAGAATCCGCCAAAGGATTGCTACTTAGAAGCCAAAAATTACTCGCCACGTGGTGACTGGCAACCGCGGATCTGCACCTATAATATACATTTCATCTATGTATATGTTTTATAGTGATAAAAATAAATCTCAGTATGAACGATGTAGTCATTTTTATTTTATGAACATATGTTTATAAAATAAAAATGACTACATCGTTCATACTGAGATTTATTTTGCAACCTTGAAAAGTCCTGCTTGAAACAGCGGAAACTGATCTTTTTGAAGATTTTACTTTGTTTTATCCGAGGCTGTTAAACAAAAATCCCCCCCAGACACTTTCTCTGGAGAATTTCAAGATTCGATTTTCCATTTCAATCAAAATAAGTAAGCTCTAAGAAGTAGAATATGAAAATGGAAGTTCCAAGGAAATCCATAGGTAACAGCTTATATTTCTCGTGTTGGCACACAGACTCTGCTAAAACTATATTAAGGCCCCTGTCCTTGCTCGAGGAAACGCTCGTGAGCTAATGGTATTCCTATGGGGAAGCATTTTTCTAAAAACTCTTTCGCATTTTGACATTTTTGAATATTTTTTTTTTTTTAGCATTGGATAGGTGAGGTGCATGCCGACAGCGCACCTTTTTTACTTTTTCGATTTCGGTTGCAGATACATTTTTTAAAAAGCACTTTCAGTTTCGAAACCGGTTTTGAAAGTGAAACTAGCTTTGTAAAAAAACCAAAATCGAAAAAGTAAAAAAGGTGCGCTGTTGGCATGCACCTCAGCTATCCAATGCAAAAAAAATTATTCAAAAATGTCAAAATGTGAAAGAGTTATTAGAAAAATGCTTCCCCATAGGAATAGCATTAGCTCGCGAGCGTTTCCTTGAGAGAGGACAGGGGCCTTAACGTAAGAAACTTCTGAGCGAAATTTTAAATAACTGTGTTAATTCGCGTAACCTAATTATATTTAGAAGGATAGAGAATATCCATCACATTTTCCCAGGAAATCTTTTTTTTTCCTTCTTTTACGCTAAATGTGTTGTTTTTGGAATAATAACTTTGAAATATTATTCTAGAAAACATCTAACTTAAATATTTTTATAAAAATAATTTATTCTAATTATGTATTATGGAAAACTGTATTAAACACAAATTTATTATTTACCTTAACAATAAATGTACAAAGAAACTGGTTTCAAAAAAGAAATAAATCTAAAAAACTATAAATGAAAATCACTTAACACATCAAACTAATTAATATTTGCTAAATATGATACAAAAAATATAAAAGGCAAATACGTAACTTTATTTGCTCAAATCAACATGTTTCATTGCTCTGACGGCAACATTCTAAAGATCTATAATGATACAAATATTTCGCATATGTTTTTGAATTTAAAACTTGTAAACAAAAATCGCGCGATGAAATTAACTGCAGTATTCACTAGTCGGAAACTGCACAACAGATGTAGCAAATGAAAAGTGCTCCTACTGTAACGAAGTTTAGAATTAAGAACGTTGTCGTCAGGGCAATGAAAAGTGTTGATATGTGTAAATAAATGCATTTATTTATCTTTTAAATGTATTTTTATAACCTATAGAAAATATTAAATTCGTTTGAAATAAATCTATTTAAACATTTTTCAGTTTTATTATTCTGCTGGGGTGTTTGGGTTTCTTTAGTCACAAAAGGAATCAGTGGTTTTTCTCACACTACTATTTTTATAGACTTTGTTGTTCTGTTAGATCACTGAAGTAATCGAATTAAATAAAATAACATATTCAAAATTTAAATATCTGTAGGAAACTTGAAAACTCTATATGTTTGAAATAATGTACATTCAAAATGAATCGTGCACTGTTAAAACACTTCTTCTAGTTTGAACCAAATTTTAGTGTTCAATAGCTGCTATTGTTAGATGGTGAAATCTTCAACCAATGTTTGGAGCTCCTGTTGAAGCATATTTCCAATAGTTGGAACGAGGTTGAAAAAGGACACTCCAAATCTAGGTACAAGATTTCACCATCTTATGGTAACAGCTACGGAGCACCAAATTTTGGTTCAAACTAGAGCAAAAATTTTAACAGTGTATGAGGATTAAAGAAAAGAATTCGGAAAAAATGCGCTTTAATTGATAATGATTTATATCTATTTTTATTGAACTTGTCAGACACATTGAGTTTAAAAAAATTACTCTTGCTTGCCTTGAAACTGTTTTCATAACTGTTTGGAGTTTCAGCATAATTTCTCGAATCTTTTTCTAGTTGTTCTAAAAACCGTCTAAAATCGCAAGTGACTGGTCATTATTGGTCATATAGTGCATTGGTCTTAAGCTGTGGCAAAATAAATTCTTGTCATTTCCCGTTTAACTATTCCGTGATGTTATTTTTATAATAACTGCGGATAAATAATTGTTCTCAAAACGGTAATGTCCTTTGCACATTATATTGGAGAAAGGTAATTATACGAAAAATAATTTTTATCCTTGTCCGATATCAACTTTCAGCAATATTTCGTTATTTGTAGATTATATGGAGGAAAAAATACATTAATACATTCATTTTTTACCTCTAGTTGACAGTATGATTTCTAACGTAATTAGAAAGAAAACCTTCGAAGCACTGTATTTTGCAGTCAAAATAAAGGCGTTTAAAAATTAAAGGATATGAAAATAGTCTTTTACATGATTCCAAGTATGCTCTGTATTGTGTAGAACTAAGCTGTAGTAACATTTAAATTCATTATCTTTACAAGACTCGCAGATACATTTAATGTAATTAACAAAATAAATGGCATATAAGAGAAATCTAATAATTAAGATAATAGCTATGCCTTTATCTCCATGGCATCGAAATATGGCTCATAGCAAAGAACATTTTTCTTTGTAGTTATCGCTTTCATCTTTGCTCTGACATATGGATTATGCAATATTAAAACATGCTGCTAATGAAAAAGAGTATCTAAAAATGCTACAATATTTAGGACTAATGTCTCTTACAGAACAATTTGTGATAATTAGTTTTTCTTATATCTTGAAAATGTTTAGAGTAAATAAGGCTAGAATGAGTTTTTCGTACTTCAAAAAAATATTTCCTGTTTTAAAATTTACTTTTTCAGTTCAATAAAATGCATATAGATATTTAAAAAGTATACTATTTTAAATCACGGTATTTCTAAAATCTTTTCAACCACTTTTAAAAATTTTTATTTATAAATCCGTCTTATTAAAAAATATATTGTTTATGAAATTTAATAGGATAGTTTTAAACGTACCTTTAATTTGTGTTTACGCACTCTTATTTTTTTTACATAGACATATGTGACTCATTGAGATAGGAAGCCATTGAAATCATTGCAGCATTCTTATGTTTTGTCAAAAGAATATGGTCTCCCTGTTTTACCGCACAGGAGTTGTGGAGCAATTGAAGAACAAAAACACCTTCACAACTTCAAATTAATTATTCATTTATGTAGTCATCCTCACAGAAATGCTCTCCACCTCTCGAACAAATGTTCTATTTGAAAAGGCAACGATTCCTCATAGCTTCCCAGCAATTTGCTCAAAACCGAATATCTTTTTATCTCCGAGGCCTAAAAAAAATTATTTTCTAGAACATTTGATAATCTCAGACCAGGATCCCCTCATGTAAACAGAAACCAACCTCGGTTGCTGAGACTAAAGGGCGGAATAGAATGTTTTGCTCGAACAAAAATGTTATTAAAAATGTTATTATTTAAATTATAATCCAAAGTAGTTAAAATTCGAATGTATATCACAGACGATAATTTCAGAAGAAATGATAAGAAATGAATTTAGTGATACGTAATAAGTATAAAACGCGAATAAAAAAATGATAAAAAAAAATGATGTTCTGAATGATTATTCTTTTTCGGAATAAATTTAATATGACTTTTAAAAAGGGATTGATAAAAACAGGGGAAATGTGAGTTTTATTAAAAATTTTAAGAAATAAATTTTATTTAAGAATATTTTTAATACAGAGCAATTTTTTTAGGTTTACGCGTATTGGAAATTTTTTTCAAGGCGAATTAAGAATTTATATAGTTCCTATAAAGATTAATGGATTAGATCTAATAATAGGATTTTGATTGAATAAGCAGGAATAAATACGGAATATTGTTAAAAGAAAATTAATATAGTGTAAGTTTAATTTTGGCGGGGAAAAAGTAAATTTTGTAACATATATCTATCTGAAATGTACTTTATTTCAGAGAAGCTGTCTTATAAATATAACATTTAAATTATTTAAACAAAAGGGGAAGTCTCAATGAACATACCTCTAACTAAAATTTTTGTTGAAAATTGCTGTTTTTAAAGCCTAGATATGTTTTATAAATTTATATTTTATCTTGATATAAAACTCTTAGCCATTCTATTAATTCTGGAATTCTTTCCAGGGAGATACATATGAGATAAAATTCACCATAGGGGGTTTATACTTCATGAATTAACGATATAGATCGAAGAATAAATTGATGCATGTTTATTTAGCAAAATAACAAGCAAAAAAAACATTATGTGGACCTTCGGGCTATTGATTCTATAACTAATCGGACTAAGATTTTCTTGGTCTTTATGTTTTCTTTTGGATACTACGTAAACGCATGATAAAGTATCATCATGATTTATGTTAACGGATCAGTGAATACTATATACATTTAGTAAGAAAACAAATAAGGAAAAATGTATTACATATTCAAGATGGTGTTAATATAACATTTTGAAATCCTTTTTTTTTCTTTATACTGAGTTTCTCCTAGTACTCTTAAATAAATTACGTAAAATATCTTATACAGTTTTATTTGCTTTATGAATTTAACAAAGTAATCAATGTGTAAAAAGAAAAATACAGACAAAATGCTAAACATTCAGAATATCAATGACATCACCGTTTGATAATTAAGGGGGTTCGGGACACATTAAAATTTTTATTTATTGGGTAAAAAATTGGATTTTTGTGTGATAGTTAACCATAATATTTTGTAAAAGTATTCATTAAATAAAACGTCTCATTTTTTTAAATAAAAAAAAAATATTTAAAAAGTGGGGTTGTGCAAATTCCTTATAACTCAAAATATTATTTATAGAACATTATTTTTTTACGTTTAAATAAACAGAAATATCTGTATTTTACGTATGAATACAGATTTTTAAAAATATAAATAAAAAAATCTAAAAATATCTAAAATAAAAATTTGAAAAAAAAATATGTTAGTTTTAATTTAAAAAATCATATTTTTCAATGTAAATATTTTTTTCGAATTTGTTGAATCAGAATTAAAGTAAAATAATAATTAAAAAAACATATTTCCTATTTGAAGCATTTTTCTTTGACGGTTCTTGAGTTATAACAATTTAAATCTGAGAAATTATGAAAAAACCCATCTTGAAGAAAAAAAAATTCCCAAGAAGTCATTTCCATGACGACCATTGCTTGAAAGTTTTATTTTACAAAAACCAAAACGAAAAAAATAACAGGATAAAAAGCAGATACATTTTTAATGTAATAAAATTTTATTTAAAATTTAAAGATTTTTGTGTCTCGAACCCCCCCTTAATTTTCCTTTGCGATTGCTATTCCGCTAATCTAATTATACGCGAGTGTGATAAAAAGAACATGTTTAATGTTTCTTATATTGATTATAGTGATTACTGATAGATGTTTGTGCGTATGGTGTACAGAAACAGTACAAAAAGCCGATATTCAATTAAAACGAATGCGCATGATAATCCAGCAAAAGATTAATATATACAGGGTGTCCCAGAAATAATGGGAGAAACTTTAATGGGGGGGGGGTAAATGTCATCACAAGGATTCAGATTTATATAGCAACCCGTGGTCGGAAACACTTTCTTGGCGTGGTAGTGATGACAATAAACGCAATGCACGAATAAGAAGAGAAAATATCTTTATTATCAGTAGTACAGTAGAAAAGTAAGAAAAAGAACATTAAAAAACACCGATCGTTATCAAAGTAGGTGTTTGAAATTACGACCCCTGGCCCTGGTGCATGCAGGCGCATCTCCAGTGCATGGAAGATCTAGTGTTCTATAGAAAACAACAGAAATGTCCTGAAATTAACCAGCAGCTGCAACGATGCATACAACTAGTTCCTCAGAACTTTCCGATGCTGTACCGGTATTTTTGCAGCACTAAGAATAATAAATATTTTTCTTAGCTTAGCATAAAAGCTTTTTCTCCCTGTTCGTGTCCTTTCTTCCATGTGTTTTGTGTCGTCACTACTGCGCCAGGAAAATGTTTCCAAGCATGGGTTGCTATGTAAATCTGAATTCTTCTGATGACCTCTATTTCTCTTTAAAGTTTGTCCCATTATTTCGGGGAAACCATGTATACATAAAATACTTACAGGAAAATTATACTTAAAGTTTCCGATTAACTTTTTTAAACGAGTGTCATCAAATGAATTAAGTTTAAAGGTCTATGATTAAAGAGACATGCACTTATTCCGCAAGATAAATACAAAAGAAAATACTTGTAGTATGTAGTTCAGCATGTTATTACTAATCAATATTTTACATTTCGAAAATTACATAATTTCTTTACAATTCACATATATCTAAAACACTTACAAATTTTAGTTCAAAGAATTTTTAAATTTGACGAATTAACTTTTTTGATCCACGATGAAACGGAAGAACATTTATTAACCCTTCACTGCACGATTTTTTCTATTTTTATATAAAAAAAATATGTCAATATATTGGTCTAATAATGGAATAAACAGTAAAAATGTTAAATTTAAAATGTTTAGCAAATATGTGATATTTTAAGGCGTATACCATATGTACATATTTGGGGGTTTTAGAATTATATTGCAATTAGATGGGTTTAAATTAATTAATTTTATCTGCTTAACACTCTTTTTTTTTCTTTATATTAAAATTTTTAAGTATTCATTAAAAATTATAGAAGTAAATGTTTCCTTAATACGTTGTTGTTTTTTTTATATTTCCAGAACAAATTTTAATTTTCTATCAAAATGATGATTTTTATGAAAAAAAAAATGAAATCAATATATTGGTCTAATAATGGGAAAAATATTTAAAATGTTAAATTTAAAATGTCCAGCTAAAATTTGATATTTTTTGGCATATACTATGTGTACACAGTTGGGGTTTTTAATATTATATTGCTATACTTTGTAATTAGATCAGCTTAAATTCATTAATTTTATCTGCTTTATTCTCTGCAAATTTCTTTATATTAAAATTTTTACGTATTCAGTAAAATAATTAAAAGTAAATTTTTCTTAATATATTGAACTTTTTTTTTTTTTTTTTTTTTTTTTTTTGGTATCCGCAGAGCAAATTTTAATTTTCTGTCAAATGCATCTATTTGACATAGAAAAATAAGTGTTATTCTATTCTTTGGAGTGTTTTTGAACAGTTACAGCGATCATTTTTGGCCAAAATTATGACACATAATGATAATTATAGTGTTTTTAGGTATCTGCCAGATGAGACACACAGTGCAGTGAAGGGTTAAGTGACTAGATTACGAAATAATTTGTTCAAATTTAAAAATAAAATAATGTAAAATATAATAATAAAAAATTGATATGTCACCCCTTTGTATTTATCTTGTATTACTGGTGTTTTACTTTAATTACTTAAGATAACTTTAGGTAGCAACAAATTTGCATATAACGAGTCATCTGCTTTGACAAATGACAAAAAAATCGAAAACATGGATATTAAAGCGATAAATGTCAGAAAATTGACATATTAGAACTAATTTTAATTTTTTATGATATAAAAACAGTTCCTTTCACGTACTTTCAAAAAAATTATCCATTACTGAAAAAGGTGTTACATAATAATAAAAATTAAATGCACAAAATTATAATTATTATTACAAAATTATAGCATAATATATAATAATAATAATAAAATTCGTTTTCAGTCAAGACGATTGACTACACATCATGAAATATATATCGTATACAATAATCCCTTAATATTCGCGTGCGTTAGGTTCCCGAAAACATACGCGAATGTGGAGACTATATTTCCTTACACATAAGGAGCCTTTCCTTACATTAAGATCTAATTTTTCTTTCTTTTTAATGGAAAAGAACAATTGAAGTTACATATATATATATATATTTACTAAGCATAACACATTAAAAGTATGTGCTTTAAATAAATTTGAACAATTATAAAAATATTGTACAAAATTTATTTGTAGTGTATAGTGATAAAAAAAAAATTAGTAAAGTGCAAGTGTTTGACACATGAGATCTTATGTTTAAGAATTTTCATGCAGTGGCGCCGGATTTTGAAAAATGTTGGACGGGCTCAAAAATATTTTGTTGTTTTTCTTTGAATAGTGGGTGTATGGTGAAAGATGATAATTTAAAATCAAGCTATCATGTTTTATTAAAGTTTCAATTTTACTACATTATATTCTCATGCGCTTTTCCTTATAAAAATATTAATATTTGTTGTAATATCATCATGCTATGAACATGACAACAATCTGAAATAGCAGAAAATCAAACATGGTTCAAATCTTTTCAGTAAGTTTGTATTTATAGGTGTCAGTCGGGGATCATTAAGATACATGATCATTGGTAAGATAAATGTAGTTTTAGGGAGAAAAATAACTAATAAAATAATAATGAAATAAATAATGAAATATAACAACTAATAATGGGCACGCTAGGACTCCAAATTATTGGGTGGGCTCGGGCCCTACCAGCCCATATAAGTTGGCGCCACTGTTTCCGTGTAAGGAAAAGTTGCGGCCTGTATTTCTGTTTAAAATGTAAGATTCCTAAACAGTGAAGAATTGCATTCTACTACCTCTTTAAAACGTTGTTGCTGATGTTTTAAAGTTTCCCCGACAATTTTTCTAGAAAATATTTCACCCACAATAAAAACTTTCGAAAAATTAAAATTTATATTCAATTTACAAAATGGAGAAAAATATGCATAAAAATAAAGGAAATTACTGATCAATATATTCCTACCTCAACCCAAGGGCTACGTTCTCACAACTCACGCTTTTTAGTAATAAGGGAAGATGAAGCACGTTTGGACATGACCCACCTTGGGACACCTCAATTTTCAGTCTTAATTTTGCAGCTTAAAATTAGCACACATAAGTGTCAATATATGATACTACAATCTACTCTCTCACACTATAAAAAAATCTGCAAAGGTACTAAACCTTTTCTAGGAAACTGGGATTCCAAGAACTTTTCCTGTAACGATAACAGCAAAAATTCAAGTTTCAGAATCGATTACATGAATTTTTCCTGTTATCGTTACATGAAAAGTTCTTGGAATCCCAGTTTCCTAGAAAATGTTTAGTACCTCCACAGATTTTTTTTACAGTGCATGTGTTTTAAAATTTCTGATGTTTATTATCAAGAAATAATACCATTATTTTGTTTTGAATGAGGTTGAGTAACATTAATATGTGTTTTGAAGAACAAATTTTTCAAAAAAGAAATGAAATAATATAGGTGGGAACATGTTGTGGTGAAAAAACATGGTTTTATTGTTATTTGATAGGTAAAAAATAGACTGTAATGCTAAGCTTAACAGTGTGAATGTTCATATGACTTAATGTGCGAGATGGGCCAGGCAGGTACACTCAGTTGCGGTGTACCTTGGGATAGTCTAAAAATTCAGAAAAGATGAAATGCAGCTTACAGAATAAGAAATAGTACAGAACAAGTTAGGATTTTCATCAAGCAGTGAGGATGAGGCATTTGCACTTTTAAAATTACTGAAAATTACTCCTGGAAAGAAAAAAAAATACATAAATGGTTTGTGGAATAGCAGTTGTGACGAGTTTAACTGTTCATGTGATGCTGCTTTTCCTGCAGATTGCAAACTTGCTCAAAATAGGTCAGAAACTAACAGGCTAGCCCATTGTGGTATAGTGCGCATTGGTAAAATTTGCAGGAAAACAAAGCATTGTAGCATTTGTGAGGCACATTCAAAATGTTGAGGACAGCAGCAAGTATACGATATCCATTTTGAGAAGACAAAATCAAGAGTTGCTATTTTATTAAAATCGTGATATGCATGATAGCTCGTGTTAGTCAAATAGTCTTTTGAAATTTGACACTTCTAAAAACGAAATAGGTCAAAGATGTGTTTTATTAGAAGTTGAAGTACATTATTTTATTTTCGCGTCAGATACAAGATCTGTTATTGAAAACATGTGTTACAGTTCAATTTATTAAAGTGCTTAATGCTTAAGTTATCTCATTTTCAATTAAAACTTTTTGAATAAACCTTGATTCACCAATTAAATATAAGTGTGTTTTTATAAATTTTTATGTTTTGGATTATATCTAGGTCATTTTACAGGGTTTTTTTATGTTTTTGTTTCGTCTTCACTCTTTTCCTATGTGAGATATTAAATAATTATGAGGTTTATTTGATGCAAAAATGTTTACACTTTATATATAATTGGATTTAAAATAAGAATGAACTTTTAAAAAATTAAAAAATATATATATATTTTTAAAAACGTCTCAAGGTTCTCCACAGTAGATTCTACAATACGTAAGTGTTCTGTGTCAGGTAGTTCATAGAATATGCGAAGAAGTGAGTTTACGTTGTGAAAAAAAAAATCTTTATAAAGCAAAATTCGTGAATAACGAAGCTCGGTTTTCACGAATGTTGAAATTTTTTTCATATTTTACTTCGCGAATAATAAAAACTCCCGAATGTTAAGAGATTACTGAACTACTAAACACACACAAAATATATACGTCTCTTATTGTCGCTTATGAAAAGAAAATAGTCAACTATTTAAAATTATTTTTCAATGTGACTCCCCCTATTCATTAATTTTAAACGGAAATGAATTTTATGATGAAGGTTTTTAACTCGATTAAAGCCGAAACATATAAGTGGTTTGTTTTTATTATCATGTAACACTTTTTCATAAATATGTCAAGTGGTTTGTTTTTATGAATTATGTGACAATTTTCTTCTGTAATAGAAATTTTTCATAAATTTAAATGTTTATGAAAAGGTTATGTTCTTCTTTTTAAAGATAAATATAAATAAAAAAACATTTTGAAAATGTAATTTTCATTTTTTTAAAGCAGATAACATATTATAAGTACTTTAGTTTCCGAAAAATTCTTTTAGAAGTGATTTTAAAGAGTATCTTCTACAGTTACAGTGGTAAACATGTATAATTACTGAATAAAATAGCATAAAATTTAAAAGTACAAAAAAAGATCAAGTATATTAAAACGTAAATAAACATTACTCGTTAACATATATAATATAGAGAGATAATAAGTATAATTTCTTATTTACAAATTCGGAAGAAATCCTGATTTTAAAAATATATTTCAGATATAATATTTTTTAGATACTTAACAATCTCTATTTTCCACTCTTAATATGATATGATTACGTCTGTTTTGAAATATAATCGATAATTTTTCAATTTCGAAAAAATAATAAAATACAATTCTTGTTCAAAAAGTAATAATCAGCAAAAGAAATTTTGTTCTCATACATCCATTTACAAATCTTTTAAGGTTTTTTTTTTTTTTTTTTTTTTTTTTTTTTTTACATTGTAGTAAGTTTTAAAACACATTAAAGAAAAGAGTATTTCAGATAACCTATTTTCTGTTTTAAATAAGAACTTTATGATCTTCTTTTTGTGTTCTTTAGTATCATTGCTTCTAAAAGATTCTAATATTAAAAAACTAATTATCAGAAAAAAATTATTTTCTCAAACATATATTTACAAATCTTTAAAAAAAATTCTTTTACATAGTAATAAGTTTGGAAATACATTATAGAGCAGAATATTTCAGATAATCTAATTTCAGTTTTAAATAACAAGTTTAAGCTCTTGTTTTTATGTTCTTTAATGTCAATGCTTCAAAAAGATTCGACTATTTCCTGCTATATTTTTACAGAGAATTGGGGAAGGGGGTGTTGTAGTTAATTCTAAGAAAAAAACATCAGTTAGGTTTTACATTAAATTAATGACAACCGAGTATGTACAAATTAGTAAAATATAAAGAAATTAAATGAAAATTATATTAAATTGAAATACAAAATAAAAATTTGAGATTTCCTGTCAATGTAACAATTGTTTGTAACATAAATTAAAAATAGACCATGATCAAAATTAATTTTAACTTTGATCATGGTCTATTTTTTATTTATTATCTTTATCTGCGCATGGTTTTTAATTTATATCTCATTGTCGCGTGTCGTTTGTATTAACCGTTAAACAATTTGTATTTATTTTTATTTTATTATGATTATGGTTCTTATTAGAAGGAATCGAAACATGTTAATAATATTTGATTTTAGTTTTTCGTTACACCTTTCAAGTAAAATAAAATTGTTTTATTCAAATGTTTATATGTAAAAGGTATATTTCTTAAAATCTTGTGATTTAAAAATCTAAAAGATTTAATAACTTTTTTATGACAGTGTTAGACCTACCTAGAAATATTTGTGTTTCGTGTTTATTTCTCTGCTTTTTAGATAAATCATTGTTTTCGAAACTCGGTGATATACAATGATACACTTCTCATTTCCTCTTTCTATGAAAATGGAAAATTTTACTCGAGTTTGGTTCTATAAAATAAAAATAATAATTAAACAAAAAAAATAATGCCCTGTAATATCCAAAAAAAATGTTAGAACATGCCTTTGTTTCACAAGTTGCTATAAAGAAATGCAAATTTTAAATATTTAAAATCTGTTTTATACAGAATTTTGGTTGAATTTCATTGTGAATATAGCTGAGAAAATTCAAACTTCTAAAAACAATAACATATAAATGTAAAAAAAAATAAAGAAAGAAAGGACATGAAGATTTCAATAAAATGAAAACTATTCTACTTACCTTAAAAACCCATTTACGAATCATTCACTGAAAATACTTTTCTTTTAAATATTGTAAAAATTACATTAAAGAAGCACTCAGAAATTTTACTATTACAAACTTATGCTTCAACGGATAAGTGCATGAATGTGTTTGATATTCTTAATGTTGGTTTTCTAACGAAAATGTAACTGCGTTAGTGAAAAACACCGTTAGTTTATTTATTTGTAACTGCGTTATTTTTCACAGGTACACAAGCTAATGTTGTTTTTGTATTTATTCCAAGAACTTGCATGATTTATAAACTGTATTAAATTCACGAAAGTAAACTTCATTAAAACTGTGAATTCAAAGTATACATTTAAAAAGAAAAATATACAATTCAAATATTAAATTTAAAAAAAATAAGTAAGTTGGATCCACTTTTATAAGAAAGAGATTACGTTTGATACTTTATAAATTTCTGATTCCATTTGGTTTAAAATATGTATGAAGAATACAAACATTAAAAAACAGTGATATATAACTATTCATTCAAATAGTAATAATGGAAATTAAATTTGTTTCTTTAACTATTCAATTGCAATTTTTTTTCACAGAAGTGAAGTTTTATCTATTGATATGTTTAAAAGATTCTGTAATTTAAGAGATTCTATGAAATCCTTATCGTAATACAATTTTCTTTTAAAATGTAAGTTGGTGTTCTTTTTTCTTATCGCCTTTTTAAATTATAAGATTATCATTTATGATTAACTAAAATGAAATAAATGGATAAGTGTAATCTCAGACTGCACAGAGAGTTTCGTTTAACATCTCTTTTGAAACACTTTATAGTTAAATTAATGAATCAAAATTGCTAATTTATAATTAATAAAAACTTAAATATATAAGGTTGGCGACTGGCCAAGGAAAAACTCACTCACAAAAAAACAATATTTTTCCATAGCAAATACTTTAAATAGTATAAGGAGATTAAAGAAGACAAATTTATTCTTAATAAATTACTGGTATTTAGCACCGTTTTTCATTGTGTTCTTCCCTGACCTCTGGTCACCCTGAAAAATGGCTGCACCCTTATTTTTAATCAAAAAAAAAGTATCTTGACGTTTAATATATGCTATAGTATCTATTACTATATGCTATATTCTCAATTATATTCCAAATAGATGGCAACACCAAACAAATGTTCAAAATATTTTAATACGAAATATTGATTTCATGCATTTTTCATGATTTCCGCAATACCTATATCTCAAAAACTAAAACACGGATTTTTATCTAAATTAGGATTCAGTTAAACGTTAACACACGTTATTGCTGATTAAGTTTTGAGGTTAATCGCCATATAAATGGCTCGCCTAAGCTTCATTTTGCAGGACTTACACTATTTTAATGATAGTCAAATTGCAAGAACTCACATGTAATTTCATACATTTTTGATCCTCATGATGGCCATAGATTACAATTAATTTTGACACAGTGATAGAGAGTTTTTTTTTAATTAACATATATGAGACAAAAGAAAAGTTTGAGATTGCCGAATCCGACTGGTTTTCATGGCGTGTGTGGTCCCCTGAATTTGGTACGAATCATTTTTAAAAGGTTTTTCACTTCATTTTTCTGAGATTAAACTAACCAAAGAAATTTTTTTAATACTGGTGTCAAAATTTACCGACCGTACTTACTTTAATAGAAATCCATCTTCGGCGGTTACCATTTCTGTGCCAGAGCTCAGGCATTGTACTCAGGGGGCGGTGTACTGTGAAATACAGTTCATTGGAAGTCACTTTAATCATCGTCATTCAATACTTAAACACATAAATGTTATGCTAACATTAACCTTTACACGGGGGCTCAGACAGCATCTGTCCGAGAATACCTGCATACCTGGACAGATGCTGTCCAATCACCCATGTAAAGATTAAAATTGTATTAAATTAAACAAAAGTACGCAGATGTTATGCTAAAAAAAAATCCAGTTTTTGGTCAGAATTGTAAATACCATTCCAATTTACTTCAATAGTTTGTTCTCAAAACCTGTAGGAAAATATGCATCGTAAAAAGCTTGCTATGTATGTAAAATTACGTCAGATTTCGATATGTTTAGGTTATACTTTTCTTCTGACAAAGCCCTTTTTTGCATAGCCATTAAAGATATTCAACTTTAATGGCTTTTAATGTTTTCCTAGACATTTTTTTTTTTAAAGCAGCTCTTTCAAAACTGAAGAGAACAAAAAATGAGTCTTCCAATTCAGATTTTAAAAGATGTATGATAAATAAAAGTCATTAAATTTATCCTACGGAAACTTCATGTTCTGCCAAAAGTCAAAACATTTAAACTTTATAAAATATCTCCTTTGAAGTAAGATCAAATAAATACTTAAAATTGCCTTCGTTTGGATTTTAACAATTGTTTAGAAAAAGCACTGTGCCTTAAGTTCTTTGCATTTTTTTGGCTTTATAGTACTTAAATTATAATAAACATAATAATAAAATATAATTCTTGAACGAAATAAAAGTTAGTGTGAACGAAAGTTTAGATAAACTAAACGAAATCTAATTTGATTTGCAAGTATATTTTGAACTTATTTTGAAAAATCAGCTTTTAACGTATAATATACGCAAAATCAAATTATTGAAGGATTTCGTAAGACTATTTTATTTTATTTTATTTTTTACATCAAAAATTGGTTTGTGTTCCCTTTTAATGACTTTTAAATTTGTTTTTTTCTAGTCGTTAAAACTGAGGCTATAATTACTATATTTACAATTATGCAAATTTACGTTTCTATAATCACTTCCAACAAAGTTCGCAATTTACAAGCGTCATGTAATTTATTACAAACGAATTCATTTCTGTCAATAAAAATAAAAGATCATATTACACGTTTAACAGCCTCATTTCGAAATAAAAATAAAGATTTATTTCGAAATAATAATTAATATAAAAATAAAAATTGATTTCGATATAACAATTAATATAATAAAAGCATTACTTTTTAAATCTCTTACTCTTTTCTGTTGGACTTGATTACACTTAGCTGGAAAAAAGTTCAGAATTTACAGTTTTAGATGTATTTAGGGTTTTTTTTTTTTTTTTTTTTTTTTTTTTTTTTTTTTGTAAGTCAAAACCTAGAAGATATTCATCTTTAATGGCTTTTAAATGTTTTCTTCGAAATTTTTATCAAAAGAATCAATACTTTTAAAATTCATGAGTACGAAAAACTGAATCATTCCATTTCGTTTAAAAAATATATATGATTTATAAAAGTCATTAAATTTAGACTATGAAAACTTCATGTTTTGATAACAGTCAAAACATTTGAACTAAAAGAAAAATAAATTTAAAAAATTCTTCTTTGAAGTCAAATCAAATAAATATTTAAAATTGCCTTCGTTTGCATTCTAATAGTAGTTTAGAGAAAGTACTGCGCCTTAAGTTCTTTGCATTTTTACTTTATAGAATTTAGATTACATTCATATCAAGTAAAAGTGAAATTTAATTAATTAAAACAATTAAAATAATTAAAATTAAAGTAATAATAAAATACAATTCTTTTACGAAATAAAAGTAGGTGAGAACGAAAGTTTATATTAGACAAAAGTAAACGAAATCTAATTTTCTTTGCAAGTATATTTTGAATTTCTTTTGGAAAATCAGCTTTTAACATATAATAATATGGAAAATCACTCTGTAGTATGATTTCTTGAGATTGTTATTTTTGCATCAAAGATTGACTTGCATTCTTTTTTAATTACTATTAGATCAGTTTTCTTCTAGTCTTTGAAACAAAGGCGATAATTACTGTAATTATTATTATGAAAATTTACGCTTCTATAATCACTACCAACAAAGTACGTAATTTACAAGCATCATTTGATTTATTACAGCAAGTTCATATCTGCAAATAAAAAAGAAAACATTATATTACATGTTAAACTACCGTATTTCGAAATAAAAATAAAAACTGATTTCGATATAATGATTAATATAATAAAAAAATGCTTTTCAAACCTCTTTTTATTAAAACTTGATTACACCTTTCCGAAAAAAAGTTCAGAAATTACATTTTTATTTTACTTTTCTGATTAACAAACAATTATTTTCGTTTATGGAGGTAATGAAATCATTTTATTTGAAAATAAATTCAAGTCCCCCAAGGAAATGATTTTTTTCATTTCAAATACGTATGCTAAAATAACATTAAAATTGGTTATTTAAAAAATATTCATCATATTACTAGTATCAATGAGTTTTATATAACATGTCAGACATTCTAGATAAAAAAATAAGATGTGATTTTGTGCTTTAGATAAATACAGTATAAAAGAAGGAATCAACATGAAAGCTGGACAAAATATTGGCAAATAACTTAAAACTTTTACAAGGTATAATTGTAATTCACAACTTCACTGTTAAAAGTGAAGGTGACAAACCGGTGCCATTTGGAACCCTAGGGTGCCATAGGGGCTTGGATATGTAGTTGCAGTGCCGACAGGTCTCTTACTGGGTGATTGGAGCTAAATAAGGTGCCATACACTTCGTATTGGCAGCAAAGTGGCACCTCATCGGGTGACTGGAACCATGCGCATGCGCTGTGACGTGTGTCTTTCTGTTTTCTGTGACGGTATTTAAAATCTATGGCTATGAGTGGATGTAGGTGAGCTCGATGGCCGAGCGGTTAGAACGCTGAGCTTGTAGTCAGACGTTGTGAGTTCGAATCCTTCGACGGCCAAAAGTCGGTTTGTATGTTTTTTTATTTTTTGTTATTGGACACTCTGGATTAAGGGTGCCATCTTTTCACTCTAATTAAAGGTGTCATTCTGGCTCCTTTAGGGGTGTCACCAGTGAGACAAGCCTTTCACCCCTAAAAGGTGCAATGTGTCACCATTAGTTTTAACAGTGTTCACCTATACCAAAATAGTGAATTTTTTGTCTTTTTCTTGCGTTTCCTCATAATTTTAGCAACACTAGTATTTTAATCAGCTTTGAATCGGAGTCGAAACCTTTTAAATTTTCGGATTCGGAGTCGGCCATTTTTCCCATCAGCTCCGCAGCCCTGCCTGAAAGAAACTTTTTTCAGCTACAAATATCTTTATCCCTTTCTAGCTAGTTTAATTAACTTATTTATTTCTGAAATAAATTAATTTTACCTTAATAACACTAAAAGTACCTAACCTAAATAATAATACCTAAGTAAATATACCTAATTAAATATACCTAAGTAAATATACCTAAGTAAATATACCTAAGTAAATAACACATAAAAATATAACACTAATAAAATATATACACTAAAAACACTAAAAATAAAAACACTAATAAAATATATACCTAAGTAAATAACACATAAGCTATATACACTGCTCAAAGTAATTAAAGGATATTTGAAGTTTTATATAAAATAAAGATATAAACGAAATTTTTTTTGCCGAAAATAGAAGAAGAGAATCACAAATGCAAAATTTTCTGGTTTTCAAACTGTGGAGTATGCAAATTTTGAGTTCGACGTCAAAAACGTCGCTTCAGCGGCAGCGAATGAAATTTGACTTTCACCTGGATAAAAGAGAATGAAGACAAGGATGATCGGCATTCAGTGATTGCTTTGTTTCGATGAGTACGATGTCTCAGCGAAGTCATTTGACAGATTCAGAAGCTTGGAGAATTGTTGGTAGGTTAAAACGGGGCCAAACTCAAGCCGAAGTAGCGCAAGTCATTGGAGTGTCACAAAGTGTCATTTCCAGGATCTGGAACCGTTTTTTGGAGAGTGGATGTGCAGGCCGAAGACCATGCAAGGTCGTAGACGGGCAACAACGCCCAATGAAGATCGGTATTTAGCGTTAACAGCTCGAAGACACCAAAACATGAATGCTACTCTTCTCCAACAACACCTTCGCTCGGCTACAGGCACCACGATTTCAACTCAGACTGTCCGAAACTGGCTCCATGCTGTAGGTCTGTATGCTCGCCGATCGATGGTATGTGTTAGATTAACATCAAGGCATCGTCGCGAATACAGGGAGTGGGCAACCGAGCATGTAAACTGGAGGAGAAATGAATGGAGCAATATTCTGTTTTCTGACGAGTCCCGTTTTTCTGTGCATCCGGATAATAGGCGTATTTTCATCTGGAGGGACCGTGGCAGTAGGAATAATCCTGCGTTCGTGCACGAAAGTGTCAGATTTGGCGGTGGAGGAGTGTTGGTGTATGGTGGCATCTCCATTGACGGGCGCACTGACCTCTACATCATTCGAGATGGAGCTCTGACTGGTCGCCGATATAGGAATGAGATCCTGAGACCTATTGTAGTCCCTTACGCTGCAGCAATCGGAGATAACTTCATTTTAATGGACGATAACTGTAGACCACATCGTGCAAACCTGGTGGAGGATTTCCTTTTCGAGGAAGGAATCGTTCGAATGGAATGGCCAGCGTGTTCTCCAGACATGAATCCAATCGAGCACGTTTGGGACGCTCTAGGAAGACGGGTTTCTGGCCGCCAACAACCCCCACAAACTCTTCAAGTGGGGCAGAATACCCCACCTCGTCATTAATAGCCTCATTGAGTCCATGCCTCAAAGGTGTTCAACGTTGCTGGCCGCCCGTGGAAACCATACCCCCTACTGAAAATGATTTTCTTTGAAGAAAACACCTTTTCTTATTCTTTTTTTCTCATATGCACAAATTGTGTTTTTTTCCTTTTGTTCACAAATACGCAATAAAATGCATTTTTTTCTGCCAAACATGTGTAATTTATTCTCATATAACCTACTATGTCTGTCGACCATGTATCAATCAGCTAAAAAGTTTCCCAGATACAAAATCCACCTAAAACTGCAACATCCTTTAATTGTTTTGAGCAGTGTATAATAAAATAATATACAAAAACTTATAACTCATCATTATTTTTTCAATTGTTTTTTTGTTGTTGTTTTTGTTTATTTACTACTTTTTCGTTGAATTTTGTGTGAAACTGAAGTAAAATATTAAGGGGTCAATTTCTACGATGATTTTTGATTTTTTTTTCAGAATTTTTATTTGAATGTTAGGGTTTCGAACGAGTATATACGTTATTTAATAAGAATTCGATTTTTTTTATTTCGATAAAAGAGTGATTGCTGTCCTAGATATTAATTGGATTCCAGAACGAGGGATATTTTTGACTTATTTTCCAAGTTCGGATTTATTGTCCATGTATTTTAATCCTTTATGTAATGACGGTACTTATGAGTACTACTGAGTAAAATTTAATATAAAATTTATTTTCTCTACCTATTATTAATAGCTTACTTTTGTTTCACACAAAATTCTCTGCTCTATCCAACCTAGAAAGCGTAAAAAAAAGTTGAGATTATTGTTTTTCATAAAGTGGTAATATGTATAGCGTTTCTTTAATAGTAATAATAAAAAAAGATAAATAAAGTATTTTTTTAAAAGCAAATGCTATTTATAGAGAGCATCATATTATGTTTAAAAACATATCTTTTATAAGAATTGTGATGTTTACATAAGAGTATTTTTGGTTAATTTTATTATTTTAATAATTATTTTTGGAAAAAAGTTATAACTATCACTTTATTTAATCAGATTTAATGGGAAAATATTTGAAATTTCACTTTATTATTATTTAATCAGATTTAATGGAAAAATATTTGAAATTTCACTTTATTATTATTTATAAATTACGATATATCTTTTGATGTTAATTTTGTGTATAGATATATTAGATTAAATCATAACACACAACTAAAATAACTTGAGGTTGACAAACTTTAAACACAACATATTTAATTAGACTAACGGGCAGGAGAACTACTAAGACCCATTGGTAATTAAAGGAACTGAAATAATCCTTTAGGCGTATTAATGGTTCTTGGGATTTCTCATCTACTGGTAATTGAAGTTACGCTTGATTCAAATCAATTTTTGTAAAATGAACACCACCTCTTAAAGTAGCTAACATATCTTCTATTTTAGGCAAGGGATATTTTTCCGCTTTCAGAAATTCATTTAATGTAACTTTAAAGTCTCCGCATAAACGTATTTTTCCATTGGACTTTACCACTGGAACTATAGGACTTGCCCACTTGCTATTTGTAACTGGTTTAATTATACCAGCGTCCTGTAATCTTTGTAATTCTTCATTGACTCCAGCACGTAGTGCATAAGTAACAGGCCTAGTTTTACAAAATATGGGTGTAGCATCCTTTTCAAGATAAATCTCTGCCTTTAACCCTTTAATTTCACCTACTTTATCATAAAATATATCTGAAAATCATTTAAAAATTCTTGTAATTCATCAGAATAATTTACAGTCTCATTAACATAGACTGATCTTAAATTATGTGGAAAAATATCAAATGCAGTTGCCCAATCTCTACCAAATAATAATGGGAAATGATCTTCTTTTATTAAATACAATTTTACCTTTTCTGTTTTATTTTCATAAGTAACATTTACTTCAACATAACCTTACAGGTTTAAAAATCTCACCAGTTGCAGTTTTTAACTGAACATCTGAGGGGAAAATTTTATAATCAGGAAAAATTCTGCGAAATCTTTTTAAAGAAACAGCAGAAATTTCCGAACCTGTGTCTAATTCCATATCAGCTCTTGCTTTATTTTCAATTAACACGGATAATTTAATAGGATTTGCACCTGTATTTTTTGCAGTTAATACGTTTACCGTATCTAAAGAATTTACGTGTTTTTGGAAAGTTTTACTTCTACATACTTTTCCAATATGGCCTTCTATCTTACAAATTTTACAAGTAATATTAATAAATCTACATGATTTGGATAGATGAGATGTATTTCCACATCTATAACATCTTAGGACCCATGCAGGATAAAAGGGCCGCAACATTTTTTTCATCTTTAATTTTGTGCAGAACAAAATTCTGTTCTTGTCGTTTGACATACGCTTAGAATGATTCGACCTTATCGTCGAATTCTTTGAACGTAAACATTGTACTTTAATGTAATAAAAATCAATGTTTGCACTTACCACCCTCTTTTTAGCAGTTGGCGATTCTGTATATGGCCGCCTTTACATCTCAGAACTAGTAGAAATGAAATTAGACGTGAGCCATTTGTATTCGGTTCGCACTTATTCTTTGAACTTTTTTTGGTGAAACATTTTTCACACTTTTTCTCGTCGCCATTTATTTTGTGTATAGATACATTAGTTTAAATCACAACACACAACTAAAATAACTTGAGGTGGACAAATTTTTAAACACGAAACATATTTAATTAGACTAACATTTACTACACACGACATACAAACATTGACAATATAGAACATCCACTCTGGAACTCAGGTACATTTCTGTTTTTTAATAATTCCATGGAATGAGTCCAGGGGCGCCATCTACAGTTTTACTTGAAAACTATAAATGTAAAATACCACAGTTTAAGAAGGAAATTTTTGACGTGGTGCAATTTCTTCATAAATAATTCCATAAATAAATGGTTAATGTGTATTTTCGAAGTAAAAAAAAAGTAATTATAAATATTTTTGACTTTGTGGTATTAATGACAAACATAAACTAGTAGTTGGGGGCCACCGTCGTAATATGCATACTATGAAATATGAAAATAAAACATGTGAAAACAAGTTTTAAAATGCGTCATAATTCCAAAATAAACTTTAAACGTGGATTTAAATATTTTCAATATATAGCAATGTTCTATTACGGAATTACAGGTACTACTTGATTTTTGGCGTAAATTTTAGATCGACGGGATAATCAAGTAATATCGAATTGTGTATAATAAGCATCTTTATAACTCCAAAAATTATAATTATATTAACTAACAATTTACTGTGTCGCATTAAGCATCTCATTTTCAATTAAAATATATCTGAATCGAAATTTCATTGAAATACAGGGTCATGAAAAGCCGAAGAATGTGGAAAATACGATTACAAATATCTTGACAAATAATTGTCCGATTGACTTCATTATTTATGAAAAATAAATCTTTTTTTATTATTCTTTATATTCACTCCTTAAAATAAAGAAATTCGAAAATTTTTATTTTGCTTTCATCTGTAAGAATATTTCGAGTGTCTGAAAAAAATAGTTCCGGATGATCGAGGTTAGTGGTATTACATAAGCTTCTTTCCATTCTTATATACTAAGTACATACCACTAAGACACACAGAAAACACACAGAGAACACAGACAGTACAGACACACAGAGAATGACAGACAAACGGCAATTTTTTTTTCTTCTAAAAATATGTTTTTCGGAATATCTAGTGTCTGAATCACGTCAATCCGTTATTTTTTTTTCTATTTTCAAAACGATTACAAGACTTACCCTATGCTATGTATGATGGGTAAGTAAAAAATAAATAAAAATTTAAATAGTAGTTTATTGCAAAGTTGTTCCTTTTTAAAGAATAAAATTTGAATCTTCTTGATTTTCCGTGTAACTTTATTGTATCGTCATCCATACTTTGTGAAAAGATCTCAAAAGGAAAGAACTCATTATTTTAAAAGCAACGTATAAGAAATCATTATAAACACCAAAAACAAAGCATAAAAAATACAAAAAAGTGTTATTTTGCAAACTTTATTACCAAGAAATTTTTCTATAACTAAAATAAGTACCTAAACATTTTTTTCACAACATAAAAATATCATTTTTAAAACTCTTATACTTCAAACAATTTGATTTATAAATCTCTTAATGTTTTCTAAAATAAACCAAATGAACCTCGTTGCTTTCATAAATATTTAAAAATAAACAATTGTGATAAAAGATCCTTAATTTATAGAAAATTTTATTATTATTCTAGGGTTAAATAATAATTTAAATTTCATTAGTTTTCTATATTGTTTTTTCTTTGTTTTAGGTAAGGAATTTGAAAGCTACTTATTCTTTAATAAGTAAGATTCTTTAATGAGTTGATGACTTTAAATGAGTAAGTTTCATTGCATGTTTTCAAAAAAATTCTGTTAATGAATCATACAATTATTTATAAAATATTCTCACAATAATTCCAATATATGGCTAATATCACCAGTAACCAAACGATATTGGACCAATATTGGCTACATCTTGGAGCAATATTGGCAAGAAATATTGCTCCAATATTAGGGTATTTACATTCTGTCCTTATTTAGCCAATATTTGGGCCAATATTATGCCAATGTAACGCCAACATTTGTACAATATTGAGGATTCATTGGAAATGTTTCCAATGTAATGCCAATATTTCTACAATATTGGTGTTTCAATGTAAATATTTCCAATGTACAATATTGGAAATTCATTGTAAATATTTACAATGAAATGTCAATATGTACCCAATATTGGCGTTTTAATGGCAATATTTCCAATAAATTAAATATTGGTGCAACGTTGGACCGATATTGGTTTCCTACTAAGGATAGGTTGCTTTAACGCTTCTAGAATCTAAACATTCTTTATTGTTTTTTTGTGATTTTTTAATATGCTACGTGTATGTATTTGAAACATTCCATTATTCTATTTACTCAGATTTCAAAAATAAATCATGTAACAAAATGCAAAATGGAATTTTTATAAAATTACATTTTTTTTTATTCACTCATTTTAAGAGAAACTAGTCCGATGCGGAAATCGCAAATTTTTCATAAATTTTAATTCTCCCTGAAAAACGAACCATAGCAATGCAACTGGTTAGGTGATTTACATCAAAATTTAATTAGCGACAAGTTATGTCAAATTGTAACTGAATCTGAAGTTTGAGTTAAATCCATACTATAGTTTTTGAGATAGAGTTATTGCGGAAATTGTAAAGAAATCTTAATAGAAGCACCACTTGTTTATTATTTTACTTCAAAAACTAAACAGCACTAAATTATATCCGGCTCTAATTGAATATGAATATGAGTATTGCGATAATAATGAATAATGCCACATACCAGCGTTGTCTGTTTGATGATTTACACACAAAAAAAGCACCTTGTTATATCAGGGACTAACAGAATCTAAAGTTCTATAAAACTCCTTCCATTAGTTCTTGAGATATAGCTATCTCGGAAATCGTAAAAAAAGCTGCATAGTAGCGCCACTTATAAGGCAATTATACCAAAAAAAAAAAAAAAAATCGGCAGCTGATTATATGTGCGACTAACTGTAGGTAAGTTATATAATATTATAATAAGATTATAATATCATAAGAAAATGATGTTTTATTAAATTCAGTTCATTACTTCTTGACATAGAGTGCCCACAATATTTGTGTCGCAATAGACAGACTCACATACATTCTCACAGGCAGACATTTTGTAAAAAAAAAAAAAAGTTTTTAAGGAATGAATAGATAAAGAAAATAAGCAGCGAAACATAAATCTTTATATATCTAATTAATAAAACTTTATGTTCTAATAAAAAACCTCAAAATACATAACACGGTTATTTATTTGAAACAGAAATGCTTTTGTGATAAATAATAATAATAATAATAAAAATAATAATAATAAGAGTAATACAGTACAGTAATAAAAACAGTAATTTCAAGTACAAATATGGATTTTAACCCTTGCAAACCCAATTTTTTTTCAAAAAAAAAAAAAACTTATTCACTGATAACATTAACACTAGCTATCCGAATAGATTAGTTTGAATTTAACTAATAAATTATTGTCTGAAGCATAACGAATGTTGTCATTTTGTGTTCTGTTAATTTCTTATTTATATAACAATAGGCTAAGGAAGAGTCTTTGGATATATTTAGATAACATTATATTACGACAAGATTTAACTGATATTAACACTTTCTTATATTTTTTACGCTTTATTACAGATGATTTTTTCAAGAAAGTAACCTTTTTTCAAAAATTTAAAGAGAAAATATGTGTTCAAATAAAAGAATAGCAAATATTAAATATTATTACTATTGATAGAAGCTTAAACGTTAATGAAACATATAGTAAATGCATAAACACATACTAAAATTACTAGATGTAAACGGTAATAAAAGTATTTGTTAAAATAAAATAATATTCAATTAAAAGACATGTATAATTAATAGTACACCAGACCCGAAAGGGTTAATGCCCATGTTTAAGAATCTGATAGTGTTTCAAGAAATTCTAAACGAAAAAAAATGGTATCTAGTGGAAACTAAAATACTTTTATCTCTTGAAAGACATTTCTTATTTATTGAAAACCTTCGAAACCCTTCCTTTCAGCGGGATCTGAAATCTCTATAATAAGCACAGTTTTTCCGAGAGCTTTTCCCACTTCTTTTTTTATAATGTTAAGCTGTTTTAAAGATATCTTTTTTCTTACATTGGAAGTATAAAAGGTAAAATATTTACAATTTCTCTAATAAAATGCATTGAGTTTAAAAATAAAGATGTTTTTTATTTATTTATTTATTGATAGAACACGTGTTACAATTATTTTAAAAAAAAATTTAATTGATGTTACAACTTTCTTATACGTTTTGCTCTTTATTACAGATGATTCTTTCAGGAAAGTAATCTTTATTTTAAATTTAAGGAGAAAATATATATTTAAAATAAATAATCACAAACGGTGCACAGAGAATTTAGCAAATATTTATTATCATTATTATTATTATTACTAAATGCCTGAAAGTTAATGAAGTCATATAGTAAATGCATAGACAGATACTAACATTACTACATGTAATCAGTAACAAAAGTATTTGTTAAAACAAAATAGTACAAAATTAAAAGACATATACTATTAATAGTATACCAGACGCGAAAGGATTAATTCCCAAATTTAAAGAATTTGACAGTGTTTGAAGAAATTCTAAAAAAAAATGTGGTATCTAACGGAATTAAAATACTTTAACTCTTGAAAGGTATTTTTTGTTTATTGAAAACCTTCGAATCCCTTTCAGAGGGATTTGAAATTTTCTTATGAAATCTTTATAATAAGAACAATTTTCCAGAAAGCTTTTCAGCAGTTAATTTTTTATAACGTTAAGCAGTGTTAAAAGTAGCTGTTTTCTTTCATTTGAAACATACTAGGTGAAATATTTACGATTTCTCTGATTCAATGCATTGTATTTAAAAAGAAATATCCTTTAATTTATTTCTGAAAGGACGCATTGTACAAAAGTGTGTAAGAGGAAATGTGCTTTTTTTGAAAAAGAACGGATTCAATAAAAATAAGCTTTTTATTTAAAAAGTGTAAAACATGAATTAGATACATGATTAAAATTTATTTTTACTTCAGGATTTATTTATTTGAAACAGACATGCTGTTATGATAAATAATTTAAAACATATCAGAAATTTGAAAACCAAACATGAGTTTTATTACCCATGTTTAAAGAATTTGATAGTGTTTCAAGAAACTCTAAAGTAAAGAGTGGTATCTAATGGAAACTAAAATACTTTTATCTCTTGGAATACATTTCTTGTTTATTGAAAATCTTCGAACCCCTTCCTTTTAGAAGGATCTGAAAATTTTCCATGAAATCTTTATAATAAACACAATTTTCCAGAAAGCTTTTCTCGCTTATTTTTTTATAACGTTAAGCTGTCTTAAAAGTATCTTTTTTTTTTTCATTTGAAACATACCAGGTAAAATATTTACGATTTCTCTGATACAATATAATGTGTTTAAAAAGAAAGATCCTTTAATTTATTTCTGAAAGGACGCATTGTATAATAGTGTGTAAGAAGAAATGTGCTTTTTTAAATAAGTTTTTTATTTAAAAAGTGTAAAACATGAATTAAATACATGATTAAGATTTCTTTTTACTTCAGGATTTATTTATTTGAAACAGACATGCTGTTATGATAAATAATTTAAAAAAAAATAAGAAATTTGAAAACCAAATATGAGTTTTATTGCCCATGTTTAAAGAATCTGATAGTGTTTCAAGAAACTTAAAAGTAAAGAGTGGTATCTAATGGAAACTTAAATACTTTTATCTCTTGAAATACATTTCTTGTTTATTGAAAACCTTCGAACCCCTTCCTTTCAGAAGGATCTGAAATTTTTCTATGAAATCTTTAAAATAAACACAATTTTCCAGAAAGCTTTTCTCGCTTATTTTTTTATAACGTTAAGCTGTCTTAAAAGTATCTTTTTTCTTTCATTTGAAATATAACAGGTGAAATATTTACTATTTCTCTTATATAATGTATTGAGTTTAAAAAGAAAGATTTTTAATATTATTTTGAAAGGACACATGTTATAATTGTCTGTAAGAAGAAATATGCCTTTCGTTGAAAGAAGTGATTCAATAAAAATAATCTTCTTATTTAACACGTGTACAATATGAATTAGATGCATTAATAAGATTTCTTTTTATTTTAATAATAATAATAATAATAATAGTAATAATAATATAAGTAATAATAATAATAACATGCATGCGTTTTTGAAGAAAGCGATTTAATCAAAAATAACATTTTTGTTTAGTTAAAAAGCTTAAAAGTGAAATAGAAACATAAATAAGATTTTGTTTAGCTTTATGCTTTTAGAAGCTGTGCAAAAAGTATCTTTCTTCTTTCATTGGAAATATAAGATGTGAAATACTTACGATTTATTTTATACAATACACTGAGCTTAGAACGAAAAATGTTTTAATTTATTTTTAAAAAGACATATGTCACAATGTGGACAATTGTATAGAAGTGGAAATATGAGTTTTGTGAAAAGAAATGATTCAATAAAAATAAGCTTTTTATTTAAAAAGTCTAAAACATGAAAAAGATGCATGATTAATATTTATTTTTCCTTTAATATTTATTTATTTGAAACAGACATACTCATAACATAAATAATTGAAAAAAAAATAGAAATTTCAAAAGCAAACATGAGTTTTATTGCCCATATTAAAAAAAAAAAACTGACAGATTTTAAAGAAATTCTACAGGAAAATACGGTATCTAATGAAACTAAAGCACTTTTGCCATTTGAAAGACATTTCTTTTTTATTGGAAACCTTCGAAACCCTTCCTTTCAGAGGGATTTGAAATCTTTCTATGAAATCTTTATAATAAACACAATTTTCCAGAAAGTTTTTCCCACTTATTTTTTTTAAAGCGTTAAGCTGCGTTAAAGGTATCGTTTTTCTTTCATTGGAGAAATAACAGATGAAATATTTATAGTTTCTCTTATAAAATGCATTGAGTTTAAAAAGAAAGATTCTTTAATTTTATTTATTTATTTATTGGTAGAACACGGTTACAATTATGTGTATGGGGAAATAGGCCTTTTTGGACAAAAAAGGTGACTCATTAAAAATAAGCTTTTTATTTAAAAATTGTATTATAGATAATTATTTCAGGAAAGTAATGTTTATTTTAAATTTAAAGAGAAAATATATGTTTAAAATAAAAAAATTGCAAGCGGTGCACAGAGAATTTAGTGTTTGAAGAAATTCTAAAGAAAAATGTGGTATCTAATGAAACTAAAATACTTTTAACTCCTGAAAGACATATCTTTATTATTGAAAACCTTCTAACTCCTTTCTTTCAGAAGGATCTGAAATCTTTTTATGAAATCTTTATAATAAACACAATTTTCCAGAAAGTTTTCCCCACTTATTTTTGTAAAACGTTAGGCTGCGCTACAGGCATCTTTTTTCTTTCACTAGGGAAATAGCAGATGAAATATTTAAGATTTCTCTTTATTTTTGAAAAGACACGTTACAGTTGTATGTAAAGGGGAAATATTCCATTTGTGGAAAAAGAAGTGATACAATAAAAATAACCTTTCTATTTAAAATATGTAAAACATGAATTAGATGTATTATTAAGTTTTCTTTTTACTTAACATTAAAAAGATATGAAAAATATGTATCCTTTTCATAAAAAAGCGATTAAATCAAAATAACTTTTTTTTATTTAGAAAATTTGGAAAAGTCATAAAATAAAAACATGGATAAGATTTTTTTTAACAGAATTAAAAGGCTATATTTTCAAACATGCGTCTATGAAATAAATAGTTTAATAAAAATAACTTTTGAAAAAAAAATTATGCATACCCTTCTGAAGCAAGCGATTCAATCGAGATAAGTTTTTTTTTTTTTTTTTTTTTTTTTTTTAAAAAGCTTAAAACATAAAACAGAAACAGAAATATAATTTTTTTAAACTATTTTCAGTTTTTTTTTTTTTTTTTTTTGAGAATTAAAAGGCATTTTGTAAAATATACACTGTAAAAAAAATAAAATTAAAAAATTTACAAAAAAAAAAAAAAAAAAAAAACAGTCGAATTATATTCGAAGAACATTTTATGCAATGGGAATAATAAAAATTCACGTCACAGATACAGATTTGCATTTTAAATTAAAAAAAATAAGGTTATTAAGAATTTTTTCTTAAATCGGATTCCCAGCATTTTTTAAGTAACGGTAACGAAGATAGCAGATAAAATTTTAGTAAAATTACCAAAATTTTAGTAAATCCTTTTGTAAAGTTACAGTTGTCTCTAGTTTTGCTTACAAGTTTAGTAGATTGACATAACTTTCCGTTCGGTGTACAAATAAAATTTTAGTAAACATAACAGATTTCCGTAAATTTAGATTACTAAGATTACAGAATTTTTTTTACAGCATACGTTTATAAAATAAACAAGTTAATAAAAATAACTTTTTTCATTAAAAAAAATATGAAACATGAAAAAGAGGATTGCAAGCGGTGTGCCAAACATGGCTGATTTCAACCACTAAAAAATTATACTTGGGAATCTTACTTTGAAATAAGACGAGAAATACTTTTGAAATTTAGTGGTACCAATCAGTATTTTTTAGCGCTATGCTTGCATCCCTGGAATAAGAAAGATAAACTTTTATTAATTTAATGTATTTTTCAAAATGTAATATAAAACATATTTCAAACAAACATTAACTTTTTAATAAAAGATCATGTAAGGCAAATCGATCGTGAAATGTAAATGTTTTTACACCTACATTGCAAAAGAATATGGCCTGATAGAAAACTTCAAATTAAAATCTTTTTAACTTACTTTCAGACGAATATTATAATATAGACATTTTTTCTGAAAATGAAATTTTTTTTATAATAGAAAAAGAAATGGGGAGCTGTATTTTTAAAAACAAACAATTGTGACAAACATGAAAGGTACTAAATGATTTTACATCTAGATTGCAAAACAATATGTCCTGATAGAAAATCTCAACTTAAAATCTCTTGAAATACTATGAATTAAATATAGTGATATAGACACTAATTCATTTCAAAAAGAAAATGCTCTTATGATATCAAAAGAAATCGTTAGTAGAATTTTCAATTAAATGTGACATACTCTCTTAAAATGTCAGCCAAAAAATAACTCAAATTGAGCCGAAATTCGCTCATCTCGCGTTTTGAAAGGCAGCGTCTCATAAAGAGTTAAAACATATCAAGGAAGTGAGTTGTTTTTAAACAATTTAAATCAAGATGAGTTATTTAAATAAGCAATCTAAATCAAGATGAGTAAAGCATTTAAAAACAACTCATTCACGTTTCAATAAATTACAGCTGAGAAGCCAAATCCACTCTTTCGTTTTAAGAATGTATGTATATCAAAAAATATGTTGTACCGAACAAACAAGATAATCTCTTATAATCAGTAATGATTTAAAATTCTTTTACTCACTGGTTTTTTTTTTATTCATTGATTTATTTCTTTATTTTTCTCCTGTAATAAAATTTTGTGAGCTATATTTTTCTCTAATTCTTCCCATTTTTTTTCTTTAAAAATTAATAGTATCTTTCTCTTATAAAACATCAGTTTTCGTTTCCCATCAAAGGGTTCACACTGACAATATGTTCAAATCTCGTAAACAAGGGTTGCGAAACTATACTGAAAGACAACATTTCTTGTTTATTAAAAAATGTTATTCTCCCGGCAGATCCTTCTCATCACACTGGTCTATTCCATGAAATCTTTATAACAAATTCGATTTTCCAAAAAGCTTTTCCCATTTCTTTTTTGCAATGTTAGTTTGATATATTTTCTTTTATTAAAAATGTAACAAGTAAAATATTTACTATTTTTGTGCTCAATTTCAATTTAAGAATTGAAATTGTAATATGATAGTAACTACTATTTTCTTAGTAATCTGGTATGAGGTATAATGAGTCTAAATGAGGTATATTTTAAATTATGTGTACGGACATATTATATCATGTTATTTTATGTATTTTATATTATACTATATAGATAGAAATATAAAGATACTATTTTATTTCAATATGCAATAGTGTCTGTAACAGATATTAAAAACTAAAAGTGTTGATATATACTATTTTGAATATTGCTTTTTTAATATTAAAAATATATTGGTTTAAATGTTTTCAAACATAAAGAGAACTCTTCAGATTCGTGGGTAAATTATTATTATTTTCCTTTTATTTATATTTCTATTGTCTTTTCATAGATCTTCAAACTGTTTTCTTTTTTATGTTGTACGGAAGGAAAAATATATCATCATTGTTAATAATGTTTACATTACTAGATTTGATATTCGTCGGTATTATGTAGTGATATACATTTTTATGTAGCAAAAATATTATGAGGCATTTTGAATTTATGTATCACGAACCGTATCGTCAGGAAATATTTAACTTAAATAAATGCAAAACTTGCACTAAAATAAATAAATACACGGAAATAATATATGCATAAAAACATTCTTTCTGGCGTTGAATATTATTATTCCTTTCAAGACTTTGGAAATTTTTCAAAATGAATTAAAGAATGTATTTTAAATATGAAAATTCGTAAAGAATTTTTTAATACAAAATTTTTTGTTTTCATTTTCTCCTGTAAAAGATTAAAAAATAGTTTATAATATCCAAAAACATGACATTTAGCAGTGCACGTTATTTAAAGATAAGGTGTTATCCTTCTCTGTATTTCTTCAGGTTTCAAATAAAAATATATAACATAAAAAAATATATATATATTTTTAAGTACATTGTTGTAAAATAAAATAACAAAACATATGAAATGAAATATGTTTCCGTATTTGTAAACAAACATTTGACATTTTATTGCGGCCTGAAAAAAAAAATTAAGAAATTTTTTTAATTGTTTTTCCAAGTTTATGTCACAAATACCTTTAAAGAAAGAAAAAAGAAATTATTCGTCTGATAATTTTAAGCTTTAAATTAATGCGCAATTGGTTTTATATGTTATAAAGTAGATTATTTCGAAACGTAGCATAATTATGAAGTAAAAGTACACGACTGTAATATAAATTAATAAAAAAAGACAGTAAAATAATAAGGTACCCTGGGGTAATAACGCCGCGTTAAGGTTCTACCAATTTTTACGGCTCAGTTTTAGATTGTATTCTTCAAACAAACATATGATTTGCTACAGCAACTCATTGACTATCTATATAAAAAAAATAATTTAACAGATATGTATTCATAAAATGTAATCGCGTGATTTCTTAACCAATGCTATTTGGCGTTATTACCCACCTATATGGGTAATAACGCCATGCAAACAAAACTATGAAATAAGATGGAATAATTGCATGTAGACTGCCCAATTCTAAAAATACAAACTCTACAAACTTAGAAATTGACAAATTGCATTCTAAGCTATTGAAAATGTTCAATTTTTTGTGAAAGTGTAAGAAAAATAAAGGTGGTGTGTGTGTGGGGGGGAGGATGAGGCAAAAGAATATCAGACCGT
This sequence comes from Maratus speculifer, assembly GCA_964019185.1. Taxonomy (NCBI): domain Eukaryota; kingdom Metazoa; phylum Arthropoda; class Arachnida; order Araneae; family Salticidae; genus Maratus; species Maratus speculifer. Next base: position 96,015,123 of record OZ025302.1, read on the forward strand.
GAGCTTCTTTTTGCTTAAAAAGGACCGCTTAAATAGAATTATTAGAAACATTGCACAGTTTTAACTGTGTTTATTTGAATCAGTATTTAGGATGTAGCTCGGCAACTGTAGGGTATCAACCGGGGTATTAATGCCAAGGATTGACGTTATTACCCCGTTATAGTTATTGCGCTCTACATTTTAAATTACAAATTATCTCGAGAAGATATCCAAAATCTTCAACAACATTTTGCAAGTCCATGAAATGTACTACAAATTTATGTAATTAACAAAGTATTTCCGGATAAAAAACAAAAAATAGTTTCACATCACAAAACGTATCTCGCAAATTTTATATCAAGCGTTAATTTTAGTTGCTTGTAAAAACAATAAGACCTAAAAATGAAACAAATTAACTTTAAGCTGTTTTTATCGATTTATATGACTCAAAACCCTTCTGCTCAGAGCACATGGGTGTCATTTATCAGATTATTTCATAATTATGCATAATATTAGAACTTGGCGTTATTACCCCGCCTGGCGTTATTACACCAGACCACATTACCAAGAGACAAAGACTCTGTTTACTTAATTCATTTTACACTATCTTTTTTTCAAATTTTTAACTTTTTTTTTCTTTTTTTTTTTAAACAAAGACGAAACCATTTCATAATTATGCATAATATTAGAATTTGGCGTTATGCTTTTGCATAAATTACAATAAAAATATATACACACATATATAATTACAATATATAATTACAAGAGGTATTTTAATATCTGAATATAGTTAAAGAATTTCCAAGATTGTTTTTAAAATTTATATCACTAGCTCTTTAAGGAAAGCAGAAAGTGCTTAGCACCTAATTTTAAACTTCAAATTGTTACGCAGTTACTGTTCACATAATGTTAAAATGGAAATATTTCGTAAAATATCATGTTTTAAAAATGAGAAAGGATATAGATAACAGGAAGTACATATTATTAGACATGAAGAATCTCATAATAAGTCAAGGCAAAAAGTTTCTTGGGTTTATTAACATCTTTGATTTTTTAGATGAAAAACTTGAAAGAAATTAAATAGGACAATACGAGTATAAGCTTTAGTATGCTGAGTATACATCCCGCTTCCTGACGTTAGTAGGGAAGGACCGAGGTCTTTCCATTGGTCATCTTACCAATACCTTGAGGTAAGATGCCAAACACAATTTTCGGTGCTTTCTATAATATCCTTAAAATAAAATACGTTTTAAATCACACATAAGAGAGCAAAATTTAACAAAAAATTAATGAATAACAATTAAAATTAACAGACTAATTTTAAAACATATAAATCAAAAACTACGACATATTCACCCAATTTACCCTACAAAAAACCTTATATAACACTGGCCAACAGATGTTTTGGTGCCGGAGTATTTTTAGCTGATTTTATATGAATTTGATGTCTTGAATTCAAATATGGCATTAGTTTTTCTCTATCAGCTCAGTTTTTTAAGATAAACAACTTTTTGTGAAATATATGTTTCATTATTTTAAGGTAAATACATGTATTAAAAAATGTATGTAAAAATAAAATAAATACAGGATTTTTATTTTTTATAATACACAAATGTTAGTTTTTATTATTATGATATACACATATTCAAATAATAATTTTTTAACAATATTATACAAATATTTTTACTCACAAAAATAGAGAAAAACTTCACTGATGAAACTGATACTCATTGAATGCTTTGAAAGCTTCTTTTCCGTGACATTCTGGAATATATTTTAGAACAGTGTCTTTATAAACTCAAACTGTAATCTGAAATCCTTTGCATATCTCATTTTTTTTGGTAGCGGTCCTTCATAGTCTTAATATTGTGGTGAAATCTTTCGGGCTGTTTATTACTTGTGCCTTCTTTATTTTCAAGAAAATGCTCTAAGTGGCAATGTAAATAGTGCACTTTAATGCTTCTAGTACACCCAGGAGATTTAAAACTATTATGCTTTTCATTTACCAGTTCTACATAGATTTCTCCTTTGCATTTGCCCGGAATGTTTTTGTGAACTGCCACAAAATAAATCCAGGCTTTTTATTCAGCCTCATTCGTTGAATTTACGAAAGCAGGATCCTTAATCAGTTGTCTTATTTGTTGTCCGTTAAACGTTCCTGCTTTAATATCTTCATAACTCAATTCGGGTGTTTTTACCTTACATATGCAAATCATGGCCCCTTCTTATGGAGAATTTACACAAACTGCTTCATAGGACAGAGCTTGATATGCAGTGCAGAAAGTATGATTTTCTTTCGTCCAACTAAAGTGTTATTAATGACATTCCTTTCTCCAACATCCATGTTTTCTTTCTTAGGCCTCTCTTTTCTAATCTAGTCGTGTGTTTTATCCCTGCTACCCCAAAAATATAAAAACAATAGTATTTTGTGTAACTTCTTTGCTGTCCAAGGACAATCATCTGGAAAATATTTAGGAAGAACGAATTTTTCTAACAATCCTCTAAATTCATGACAAAATATAAGATTGTTTTTTTAAGAGAAGAAGGGTAGTAGACAATTTGTCTTGTGTGATAAAATATAAGTTTGGCTCTTTGTTCTAATAAATTTTTGTCTTTTAATCTTGAAACCAACCAGTAATTCAGAAGCTTCTTTTAAAACATTGAAATCTCTTTTGAAATCATTTAAATCAACCTGGTTGAAAAATTTAGGCATTGATGACGTCTCCTCATAATCGCTGTTACCTTCACAGTTATCTAAAAGATGATTAGAAGGACAATATTCATCCTCACTAAGCTCTGGTAGCTGATGAAACGTTGGGATCGGTAGTTCCTCTGAGTGAGGAAGTGGGGGTCTTGAAGACAATAAATCAGGATAAGTTTTCTTTTTACAATTGTTTCGATTAATTCAAATAGTATTCCAGTGCTAAGTAGAAATAATAGTCATAGAAATTGTTTTGGAGTTCTCTCCAAACCATTGGTAAGCCGGATTTGATACTTATTTTTTCCGTCAGCTCATTGTCATGAATGTTCTCTACAAGTTTTACAGACCTGTTGTGGTGCGCAGATTTTATCCTGATCACCAAGTCTAACACTAAGTATCGAAGATAGGCTCTCTTTACAAACTCAATAACATATTTTCTGTGTTCTTTCAACTTTTATTCTACGCATATGTAGCAAAACTTATCTGGATATTTATACAATTTTTTTCTACTTGAACTCATTTAAATTCCATTCTACAACGCAAACACAACAATCTACAACACTACGAGTTTTACGTTAAATTGATACGAATTCTACCTTAAACACAAATATCATGGAAGTTCAAAAACTTTAGAAAGTCAAAGAAAGCCAGTTTTGTTTCCATGGAGCGAACTCTGAAACTAACCTTATCTCTTTGAGGCTTTTACATTTGGCTTTATGGATGAGCGGCGCGCAATCATAAGCATGCGCAGATCCTCAGTTTTGCTTGCACATTTGTTTTTTCAAGATCTTGTGGTATTTCAATGTCCTTCTAATCGCCTTGAGCGTCCTTACAGGGCTATGTATCATAAGGTCAGTTTTAGTGTTCAAGGTCACTTTAGTTCTAAAAAATCTTTAGTTCGCTTTGCATATCTAAAAAAGTAGAGCTGATAGAGAAAAACTGATTGCATATCTGGAATCAGCGTTCCAAAAATATCCAAAGTCAGTTGTAAAATCTCAGGCACCAAAAAGATTTTTTTTTTTTTTTTTTTTGTAGGCCTGCGTGATCTTTCATTTCTTAAGCACATACTTATTCTTTACTTGGTTATTTATAAATAATTTGCATAATACCTGGAGAAAACAAAAAAAAAAAAAAACAATATAACTCCTACATTTAAAATAATAAATAACTTTTCCTTGCTGCTCAACTTTTAGAGAATGTCGAACAAAACTCACAATACAAAGAAATCTTGACCGATATTTTACAAACAACATTCAAGATACAAAAGTACGAAGCATTAAACAAGCAATTGTTGCCTCAGTAATTTTGCCTGCAATGCGACAATTCCCCATTCAGACGTAAAATTATGCATGTATTCGCGGATGTAAATGAGAATATATACAACAAAGAAAACTCAGTACTCTACAATTTGGTTGTAACTATGGAGACGAACAATATCTGCTGCTTCAGCTGCAATAAGATACACCCACAGGAAAATTTATCTTACATTTCATGATAAAGTGATACGAGAAAATTTGGAAGAAAAATTTGTTGATACATTATTACTGTTTTGGAAAAAATGTACTCGAGAGTATCTATTCGAAAATTGTTCTTCTATGTCAGTTGAACTTATTTAAGTAATGCCGAAAGAAAAATCATTAAATGAAAATGCATTATATTATTATATAAAGACCTAGATAGAAAATAAAAAGTGATGATACTTCAAAGATGAAAAAGGATAGATAACATTTGAAGTATATATTATTGGATATGAAGTATCTCGTAATAAATAAAGGCAAAAAGTTTCTTACGTTTATTAATATTATTGATTTTTCGGGGTGAAAATCCTGTTAGGAATTCTGTAGCACAATGTAAATTTTAATTTGCTGACTATACATATGAACATGAATAGATTGTTTTAAAAAATGTACAAAACATGAGAGAAAACATACAAAGAATCGTCTGTTACATGTAAAATTATAAATAATATTTTCTTGTTGCTTCACTTTTAGTGAATGCCAGAGTGAAAAAAAATATATAAATTTAATATGTGCGAACGAAACAAATTTAAATTTTGTACATACGATGAAGAGTAATTCAACTGGCGAAAACATTTTTTTTTTGTATAAATGTACCTACCATTATCCAAGAAACAATAAAGAAATGAAGTAAAAATATTTGGAATGATTCAGTTCCAATTCAGCTATCTAATATTTGGAAAAAATGCCCTGCAGAATAAAGAACAGTAGTAGACATCAATTCATGTTCAAAAATTTTTTTTTCATTCTTTTTCATTTTATTTTTGCACTTGCTTAAAATTATACATGTGGTCTCATGAATTTAATTATATACATAGTTTTTCATTATTATTATTGCGAAAATATTGAAATCATTTTATGTTGGGTATCTAGAGATGAGATGGCGTGTCATACAAGATGCTATATTGCGCGATTTCCATATGCGCAGGCGCTGTAGGGAAGCTCTCTCTGTAGCACTCAGTTGTACAAAATATTTCCTTATTGATATTTTGATTTCCGTTTGCGCTATTTTTACAAATTTTTTAGTAGTGCTCTTTTATTTTTATTTCGTCTTAACATTTCTCGTAAGTGTGCAAAATAATTTTCATGACTTCTTTATTTGTCTATATAAGTTTTAGTTTGAATACCACAAAAATAAATCTCATGTTTGTAGAGAGTACAGATAACTGACCATTCTGCAAATCAAAATGGCCGATAACGAATGATATCTACATAATCTTACCCATAAATTGGGGAAAGATGCACAAAAAAAATTACACTCCTTTCTATAATATTAAAAATAACTGCATAATCAGTAAAACGAAATATCTTTTAAATCAGACGTAAGACAAAAAATTTTAAAAGAAATGAAAGAATAACAATTAAAAGTTGCAGGCGATTTAAAAAAAAATAAATAAAAAAACTACGGGATCTTCATCCAGTATACCCTAGAAATTGCAGCATATAATCTTTCATTTGTTAAGAACATACTTTTTTTATAAGATTATACATAAATAACATGCAAAATAACAAAGAAAACTTAAAACAATTTAACTACTACATATAAAAAGATAAAGGCAATTTTTTGTTGCGTAACTTTCAGAGAACGTCGAATAAAATTCGCAATGCAAAGAAATATTGACCGATACTTTAGAAACAAGTTGCATGACACAAAAACACAAAGCATTAAAGAAGCAATTGTTGCATCAGTAATTTTGCCTGCAATGCGACAAATGTATTCTTGGATGTAAATGAGAAAATATGCAACAAAGAAAACTCATTATTCTACATTCTGGTTGTAACTATGGAGACGACGATATCTACCGCTTCAGCTGCAAAAAGCTACACCCACAGAAAAATTTATCTTAAATTTCATGATAAAGTGATACAAGAAAATTTGGAAAAAAAATTTGTTGATACGTTATTACTGTTTTCAAATAAATGTATTCGAAAATATCTCTTCGAAAGTTGTTCTTCTATGTCAATTGAACTTATTTAAGTAATGTCAAAAGAAAAATCATTAAATGAAAATGCATCTACTATTATATAGAGATGTAGATAGAAAATAAAAAGAGATGATATTTCAAAGATTGAAAAGGATAGATAACAGGAAGTATATATTATTAGATATGAAGTATCTCGTAATAAATCAAGGCAAAAAGTTTCTTACGTTTATTAATATTATTGATATTTTCGGGGTGAAAATCCTGTTAGGAATTCTGTAGCATAATGTAAGCTTTATTTTACTGACTATACACATGAACATGAATAGATTGTTTTAAAACAATTTAGAAAACATGAGTGAAAACATACAAAGACTCGTCTGTTTCATGTAAAATTATAAATAATATTTTCTTGTTGCTTCACTTTTAGTGAATGCCAGAGTGAAAAAAAAAGATAAATTTAATATGTGCGAACGAAACAAATTTAAATTTTGTACATGCGATGAAGAGTAATACAGATTGCGAAAACAAATATTTTTATTTATTTATTTATTTATTTATTGTATAAATGTACCTACCATTATCCAAGAAACAATAAAGAAATGAGGTGAGAATATTTGGAATGATTCAGTTCCAATTGAACTACCTAATATTTGGAAAAAATGCCCTGCAGAATAAAGAACAGTAGTAGACATGAATTCATGTTCAAAAATATTTTTTTTCATTCTATTTTGTTTTATTTTTGCACTCGCATTAAATTATACATGTGGTCTCGTGAATTTAATTATATATATAGTTTTTTATTATTATTATTGCGAAAATATTGAAATCATTTTATGTAGGATATCTTGAGATGAGATGCCGTGTCGTACCAGATGCTATATTGCGCAGTTTCCATATGCGCAGGCGCTGTAGGGAAGCACTCTCTGTGCCACTCAGTTGTAAGCAAAATAGTTCCTTATTGATATTTTGATTTCCGTTTGCGCTATTTTTACAAATTTTTAGGCAGTGCCCTTTTATTCTTATTTCGTCTTAACATTTCTGGTAAGTGTGGAAAATATTTTTCATAACTTCTTTATTTGCCTATATAGGTTTTAGTTTGAATACCACAGAAATAAATCTCATGTTTGTAGAGAATACTGATAACTGACCATTCTGCAAATCATAAATGGCAGATATCGAATGATATCTACATAATCTTACCCATAAATTGGGAAAAGATGCACAAAAAAATTACACTCCTTTCTATAATATTAAAAATAACCAGCAATAATCAGTAAAACGAAATATCTTTTAAATCAGACGTAAGACAAAAAAATTTAAAAGAAATAAAAGAATAACAATAAAAAATTGCAGGCGATTTTTTAAAAAAAAGATTAAATAAAAAAACTATGGGATCTTCATGCAGTATACCCTAGAAATTGCAGCATATAATCTTTCATTTGTTAAGAACATACTTTTTTTATAAGATTATACATAAATAACATGCAAAATAACAAAGAAAACTTAAAACAATTTAACTGCTACATATAAAAAGATAAAGGCAATTTTTTGTTGCGTAACTTTCAGAGAACGTCGAATAAAACTCGCAATACAAAGAAATATTGACCGATACTTTAGAAACAAGTTGCATGATACAAAAACACAAAGCATTAAAGAAGCAATTGTTGCATCAGTAATTTTGCCTGCAATGCGACATATGTATTCTTGGATGTAAACGAGAAAATATAGAACAAAGAAAACTCATTATTCTACAGTCTGGTTGTAACTATGGAGACGAACGATATCTGCCGCTTCAGCTGCAAAAAGATACACCCACTGGAAAATTTATCCTAAATTTCATGACAAAGTGATACGGGAAAATTTGGAAGAAATATTCGTTGATACATTATTACTGTTTCGGAAGAAATGTATTAGAGAGTATCTATTCGAAAATTGTTCTTCTATGTAAATTGAACTTCTTCAAGTAATGCCTGAATATAAATTATTAAATGAAAATGCATCTAATATTGTATAAAGACGAAGATACATAATAAAAATATAATATTTTAAAGATGAAAAAGAATAGATAACATCAAATATATATTGTTATATATTAAGTATCTCTTATAAGTCAAGACAAAAAATTTCTTGTGATTATCAAGTCATTGTTTTTTTTTCATAGAAAATCTGGAAAACAATTTAATAGGACATTATATGCTTTAAGTATTATTATAATATACTAATATAAAGTAAGCTTGAAGCTTATTAGTACTTTTTTATTGCCATTTTGATTAACACTTCTGGTAAGTTGTACAAAATCTTTCATGTGACTTCTCTATTTGCCTATATAAGTCTTAACATCAGAGAAATAAATCTTACTTTTTTAGTGAGTAGTGGTAACTGTCCTATCTACAAAGCATAAATTGCTCCCGGATTCCGCTTCTTCACGTCAGAGGGGGGGGGGGGGACCGGAGTCTTCCAGTTGTCCATCTTAGCCATACCTTGGGGTAAGATGCCGTAAAAAAATTTCGATGCTCTCTGTATGATCTGTAAAATGAAATTTCTTTTAAATCATACATACAATCTTTAACAAAAAATTAATGAATAACAATTAAAATTATCAGGCGATTTAAAAAAAAATCTATGTATTAAAAACAACGGCATATTCACCCAATTTACTCTACAAATTGCCTCATATAATCATTCATTTCTTAAGCAGATATTTGTTTTTTTCTAGGTTATTTATAAGTAATATGCAAAATCACAGAAAAAGCACAAAATAATTTAACTGCAACTTGTAAAATAATAAACAACGTTTTCTAGTTGCATTACTGTTAGAGAATGTCTAACAAAACTCGCAATTCAAAGAAATATTACCGATACTTTACAAACCTGTTACAAGATACAAAAATACGAAGCATTAAGGAAAAAAGTTTTACAACAGTAATTTTCCCTGCAATGCGACAATTACCCCACTCAGAATTAAAATTATGCATGTATTCGCGGATGTAAATGAGAAAATATACAACAAAGAAAACCCAGTATTCTACAGTCTGATTGTAACTATCGATACGAACGATATCTGCCGCTTCAAGTGAAGAAAGATGCACCCAATGGAAAATTTATCCCAAATTTCATGATAAAGTGATTCGGGAAAAAAATCGTTGCTGTATTATTATTGTTTAGAAAGAAATGTATTCGACAGTATCTATTTGAAAATTGTTCTTCTATGTCAATTGAACTTCTTTAAGTAATGCCGGAAGATAAATGATGCAATGAAAGTACCTTTTATATTATGTAAGGACGTAGATATATAATGGAAAAGATCATATTTTAAAGATGGAAAAAATAGATAACATCAAGTATGTATTATTAGATATGAAGTATCTCGTAAAAAGTCAAGGCAAAAAGTTTCTTGCGATTATCAATATTATTGATTTTTTACAGTGGAAATCCTAAAAAGAATTTAATAGGACAATATATTCTTTAATTTGCTGAGTATATAAATAAATATTATTAAATTATTTTTAAAATAATTAATATAACAAGAGAAAAATCTTAAAAGAAATCGACTGTTTCATGTCAAATGATAAATAATATCTTCTTGGTTTGTCAGTTTTACTGAATACCAGAGTCAAACATATAGTTTTAATATATGCGAACGAAACAAAATAAAATTTTGTATACGGTGTTATTCGATATCACATGTGCATACGTTGTGGAGTGGTATGAAAAGAAAAACATTTTTTTGTATAAGAAGTCTTCATCACAAACCTGTTTATTCAGTCCAAAAAACAAAGTGTACTGAAGTGTGCACGGAGCGTGTATTCGTCGCAAGTTGAAACACAATTTTCCTAGGTTACTTTTACAGTAAATAAAATACTTTACAGATATAATCAAACACACGGTTTACTTTCTATTTAATGTGAGAACATCAAAAAAATTGCTTGAAATGGCCACTATCTGCGTCATAACAACACTAGCCCAGACACGTCGTAATTTAGTATGTAGCTCGCGGTTTTCATTGGTCACAGAGTTATTGAAAATGCAACTCCTATTATATATCTATTACATTTTCCACAAAATACAGTATGTCCGGTGAATATATATATAAACCATCATCAGTACCGTCCCAGTTAGAAATGAAAACCCGGGTGCAACTTCCAGTGAGGCACCATACATTTATGACAGAGTTAATGGATTACAACTTAAAATTCCTGAAAACAGCTGGACATTTACACAATGAAATGTTACAAATAGACTTTAAAATATAAATAAGATGATTAATAAATGGTGTATAAAATGTTGTAAAATTAAAAAACTATATTTACCAGTATACCAGTATACATTATATTACCAGTAACATGATGAACTGTTAATGTAATGAACTTTAGAATTTCAAAGCGCTTTTTCTCTGTTTGGAAACAGTATAAAAATGTTTTCCATCTCAGAATATAGAAAATTGATATAGAGTATGATGAACGTATAAAAATTAATTTTTGCACTATGAAAGCTACTCGAAAATATTTCCTAAAAATACAGGCCATTAACATTAGAATTATTTATTAATTCTTCTTTAATTTTAAAGATGAATTGTTTTGTGAGGTTTCTAATGATAAAGGAATGCTTTTCAGAATCTTGGTGTACTCGAAAAAGGTCATTCTATATTTTGTTCGTGCTTATAATACATTTTTGTAAATTAAGGGGACATAGTGTCTTTAATTTGGTCAAAATATCGCTTTTAAGTTTTAAATATTATCTGAATGCTTCTTTAATTGTGAATATTTTAAGACCTCATTTTTACCTATACTACGATTGCATTGCCGGATATTGTAAATTTTGTTAATAGATCCAGCACAATTTCCTATACAAAGGAAAATTTTAAACTGTTTTTTTTTTCTATTCCTGTTTGGAAGCAATATACAGGTGTTTTCCTGATGAAGTTCTCAGGCAAAGGTCGAAACGTTGGATTTCTTAAATTTACTATAATATTTCTATAGTTTTTAAATTTTGCAAACATTTTGTACAACATTTAGTAATATCATGTTATTTTTATTTTCAAGTCTATTTGTCAAAATTCCTGTACAAAAAAATATTTGTTTTAGCAAGCTTCACTACCGCTAAAAGTTTGTCCATGCCATGGTGAATAACTTTACGTAATTTAACGCTGTACATCTCTGGTGTGGTTTAGAGCATGGTTTCTATATTGTTAAATTTATATCGGAATTTTCGAAAAAAAAATGAATGTAATAATTATGATAATGTAATTTATTTTAACCCAAGAGTAGTCGCGACTTTTTTCACAACGTCATTAGTCGCGCTCGGTCTTTCCGCCGCTGGCCCCCCGCATACAAAAAATGTAAATTAAGAATTAGTTTTCACTAAATATACAAATATAACATTTCAATGTAGATATAAATCTGAAGTTTTCATAAATTATGCATTTTATTCATGAGATTTGGAGTAATGGGAAAAAGTAAAAATGAACTGACATTAAGGATTGTTACATAGACCTTTTCGCAACTTTCATCTTTGTTTCTAAAAATGCACCCAATGGAAAGACAGATATGTCCTGTTACTTCAGTAAGGTAGTCGAGAAACCTTAAGTCAGCTACATGGTAGATCTCTATTGTATTTGTAGTGTGATATGATTTAGGGGATGATAAGTTATACGGGCGGCGAAAAGACCAACACGCGACTACTGACGGGTTAATCGCTTAAACATATTATATATAATGTGTCCTGGGGTAATAACGCCAGTGTGGGTCATAACGCCATGTGTTAATATTATGCATAATTATGAATGAATCCAGGAAATGGCACATGCGGGTTCTGCGCAGAGGGGCTATAAGTCATTAGAATCACAAACAACCGCTAAAGTTAATTTGTAAGCTTTGTAGATCTTATCGCTATAAGAAGCACGTAAAAGTCAACGCCAGATCTAAAATTTGCGAGTTAAGATCTGTGATCTGAAGGTTATGTATTTATTAGGATATACTTTATTTATTATATAAATTTGTAGTGTATTTCATGTATTTAAAAATGTTGTACAAGATTTTGGATAAATTTCAGAACAGTTTGTAGTTTAAATTATATTGCGCAATAAGTATACCGCGGTAATAACCGTAGTAAACTGATGTAATTATTCCGGTTGATTCTTTTTAGTTCTGGAACTTTATCCGAAAAGGGTTTATTTTCTATTTTATGCTTGAGAGAGCATTACTGTCGTTGTTGAAAACCAAAAAGAATAAAGAGAAATTCGCTTACCCTAAGTGCGGATAATTCTTTAATGTTTGTCAATTTATAGGGCTATAGAGTTTGTATCTTTAAAACTGGACAATTTACAGATCATTAATTTATCTTATTTTATAGTATACTTTGTATGGCGTTATTACCCAACTATGTGAGTAATAAGGCCAAATACCTTTGGTTCAGAAAAAACGGCATTACATTTTATGAATATATATCTTCTAAACTATTCTTCCTTGTATACATATTCAATAAGTTGCTTATCAGATTCTAGAGTTGTTTGAAAGAACAAAATAAAATCTAAGCAGTAATAATTGGTAGAATCTTAACATGGCGTTATTACCCCAGGATATTTTATATTTAGTACGATTATATTAAGTATTTTATTTCTAATGTGATACATATGCTGAAATATTTTTTCACCCAACGGCAATACGATAACTCGAATAAAGCTGAAGAAAACGAACTTAACTATTTCTCATTTTAACAAATATATTACTAAAAAAATTTAAAAATTCTTATATGATATCGAACGAAACCCACAACATTAGAAACATGCACACAAATATACATACATGCGATGTGACAGCTCCTCAATCAGGCGTAAAAAAATGCGCATATACTTCCAAATGCAAATGAGGAAAGATGCTATGAATAAAACGGTGAGTTCAGTATTCTTGTTGTAACTACAGAGATGAAGATTTTTTGCAGCATGAGCTGCATTCATCTGAATATATTTGAAAATTTATTTTTCTTTTATTTATTTTTTTAAGGAAGAGAAAGGAATATGTGAAAATTTTTCAAATAATAAATCTACTAACTAATCTTTATTCTTTCTTAATTGTTATCTAGCAACTATTTTCTAAAAATATGTTCGCATGCCAGTTGTAATATTTTGAAGGCAGAGCAGAAGAAAGGGAATAATTAAAAATACACACATTGTATAAACAGAGGAAGCAAGAATTTTTCGCGTATATCTAGAGAACTGAAACTATTTTAATATGATAGCTTACGCTAATGTACATATATACAGGGTGATTAAAAGAAAACGTGGACAAATTGATATCACAAATCAGGCATACGACAAAGATAAAAAATCACTCATTAACATAGGGACACAAACCACTTAATGAGTCACAAATACAGGGCGTTTCATCCTAACTCAATAATTTGGGTTGACGGTAATAAATTCCAGAAAACTGAAGTAAATTCATTGAATTCAGAAATTATAATAAATTCATCAATCAAATCAATTTCAATTTCAGAAAATTTTAATCAAACATTTAACAGACATTCTCACCTTTGTTTTAAATGTGATAACAACAAACAAAAGTGGTAGAAGTTTGCATTATGCGCACCAACAATATGCACTTGGCACCTCACATTTTGGACTGTGATAAACAGTTTATACGGTATCATCGATAGCTTGAGTTATATGTTTTTCCAGTTCTTTTCGCAACGTTATCACATTTCACACAAAATAAGGTACATATCGTTGCATTTTCATTAATGTTTTCCTCGAAATTATTACTTTTAAACCGGGAATAGCTTGAATGAAACACCCAATATTTGTGACTCAATAAGTAGTTTGCGATCCTATGTTCTTATGCGATTTTTTTTATCCTTGTTGTATGCTTGATTTGTTATATCATTTGGTCCACTTTTTTTTAATCACCCTGTATATATATGACCCAATGAGAAAAATTCCATTTACTGAACAGATATCAGGATTTAACCCTTTCCGTCACAGGTGTCCCATTCCGGGCACCCTTTATTTTAATTACAAACATTCAAACGGCACCAAAAATATTTTAATGAAATATTTCTTTTGCAATGAAAGCTTAAATTAAACTTTACTGGACGTTTTTTAGAATAGGCTTTTATAGAACGTTTTATAGGAACCTTTTATAGAATTTTTAATCTTATAACCGCTTTTTTAAAATAGAGGTTTTTGCTTAATTAAATCACTAAAATGGTCTGATTAAATAAGGCAAAATTCATAACAAAAATTTATTCATGAGAATAATCAAAAAATCTGAGCACTTTACGTGGCACGTATACCGGTCGCCCAAGGTCCCCAGAGGGCTTAAGAAACACATAATTTATAAAAAAAAAAAAGGTTTTTTAATTCTGGTGTCAATCAATAATTTCTCATCTTACGAACAGAATTTCCCGTGCCGGAAAGGGTTAACAAATTATTTATAAGAAATATTCATAAAAATAAAAGAATAGATAAAAAAAATTCGCTATTGCAACATGAAGGGTAAATTTTACATATTGACCCTTCACCGTCAAGTAAGAAAGCTTTTAAAATGAAATTTGTGTTTCCACCGCTATATGTTAAGTTCTGCGTTCATGTACGTTGTTTCAAGCGCTTGCATATTAAATATTCCTACACTTTTATTTAACTCTTTCCGGTCTGGTGTATTATTAATATTACATGTCTTTTTATCGAGTTTTTTTTTGTCTGAAGAATTATTTAGTTATTTTCTATATACAGAAATGATAGTATATGGCTATGCATTTCATACTATGTCTTCGTTTATGTTTTGACATTAAGTAATAATAATAATAATAATAATAATAATAATAATAATAATAATAATAAAAGTTTACTCAGTGCTCTTTGGCGCGCTGGTCATTTCTTTATTTTATAGATAGATTTCACCCTTTAAATTAAAAATATAATTTATTTTCTGAACCACTGATGTGTGATAAAAAGCAAAGAACATTAGAAATTTCTAATACTCTTTCAAATCATTTTGTAGTAAGGTGGTCTGGTGTAATAACACCAGGCGGGGTAATAACGCCAAGTGCTAATATTTTGCATAATTATGAAATAATTTGGTAAATGACAGCCATGTGCTCTGCGCAGAAGGGTTTTGAGTCATATAAATCGTAAAAAACAGCTTCAAGTTAATTTGTTTCATTTTTAGGTCTTATTCTTTTTACAAGCAACTAAAATTAACGCTTGATCTAAAATTTGCGAGATACGTTTTGTGATCTGAAGACTATTTTTTGTATCCGGAAATACTTTGTTAATTGCATAAATTTGTAGTACATTTCATGGACTTTTAAAATGTTGATGAAGATTTTGGATATCTTCTCGAAATAATTTGTAATTTAAAATGTTCAGCGCAATAACTATAACGGGGTAATAACGCCAATTCTTCGCATTAATACCCCGGTAGATTCCTTACAGTGGCCGAGCTACATCCTAAATACTGATTCAAATAAACACAGTTAAAACTGTGCAATTTTTCTACAATTCTATTTAAGCGATCCTTCTTAAGCAAAAAAAAAGCTCACGGTCTGATATTCGTTTGCCTCATCCTCCTCCCCCCCCCCACCCCACACCACAACTTTATTTTTCTTACATTTTCACGAAAAATTGAATATTTTCAATAGCTTAGAATGCAGTTTGTCAATTTCAAAGTTTGTGGAGTTTGTATTTTTAGAATTGGGCAATCTACATGAAATTATTCCATCTTATATCATAGTTTTGTTTGCATGGCGTTATTACCCATATAGGTAGGTAATAATGCCAAATAGCATTGGTAAGAAATCACGCCATTACATTTTATGAATACCTATCTGTTAAATTATATTGTGGAGTTTGTATTTTTAGAATTGGGCAATCTACATGAAATTATTCCATCTTATATCATAGTTTTGTTTGCATGGCGTTATTACCCATATAGGTAGGTAATAATGCCAAATAGCATTGGTAAGAAATCACGCCATTACATTTTATGAATACCTATCTGTTAAATTATATTTTTTATATAGATAGTCAATGAGTTGCTGTATCAAATCAATTTGTTTGAAAAATACAAACAAAAACTGAGCTGTGAAAATTGGTAGAACCTTAACGTGGCGTTATTACCCCAGGATACCTTATGTTGTCTTCAAAAACTCTTCTTTATCCTATTTTCATATAAATATGAATTGAATAGTACACAAAAATAAGTATGTTCGTTAAATTTCAAACAATGAAATATCTTTAAACTTCACTAAGTCGATTTGGATAGCTACGATAAACATTATTAAATAAAAGTAATTTTACTCTAAAAAAATATGGGCCCGAAAGAGTTAAAATTAAGTAAACTTTTGCCGGCCATTTCTAAAGATTATCGCTAAACTAATACAGCAAAAAACGTTGGAGCAATTTCTACAAACACTATATAAGATGTTGCTTAGCTAGCTGGGCAATTCACATAAAGCAATGGAACGGGCGCTATAGTGTGCGCAGTATGGGATTTTTTCGAGGCTGTAAGATTAAAAAAATAATCTAATCTGAAAATAATAATAATAAATCTGAGAAAATATTTTCAAACCTGAAAATAATTTATTTTAAATTTGTTACATATTAGATGTGTATACTATCAATCTATTAAATATTTTATTTCTAAACTGATACCTATGCTGATATATTTTTTCAGCCAACGGCAATACCTTTAACTCGAATAAAGCTGAAGAAAGTTTAAGTATCTATTTATCCTTTTAACAGGTAGGCGTTGAAGAAAGGGAGATGTAGAATTGTAGCATTGAGGAAACAGTGTATCTGTATCATGTCAATTACATTTGTTTGTAAATGAATAATTTCATTGTACAGGGTGTCCCAGAAGTAATGGGACAAAATTTAACGGGAGGTAAGGGACAACACAAGGTTTCAAAATTGTTTGGCAAACCATGTTCGGAAACGATTTCCTGGCGCGGTTTTGCCAATAAATAAAAATAACTGCATTTTTGGAAAATTTATGTAATTTTTAACAAAATTTTTTGCACAATCTTTTGGCTGACACAACACATTCAAAAGACAATCAAAAACTGTTTTGTTACATTCAGTTAGTTTATTCGTTAGTTAATAGTTAAATTGTTCAGTTAGTTCAGTTATTAATTATTATATTCAGTTAGAGTTGTAAAAGGGTTTCATGCATCAGCAGTGCATTTTAAAAGAGGATTTCAAATAATTAAAAATCTTTTTTAAAAAGTCTGCATTGTTTTTGCAAGTTTTTACTAAACTACGTACTGCGCCACATTAGCGAATCTGCGTAGATAAAAATAAAGATGTTAATATATCTTTTTAGAAATAAGCTGCATCATAAAAATATATGAAATGAGAAAAAGAGCGATTGTTGAATCTGTAACTATTCCTGCAATGCGACGATTTCCATTCAGGAGTTAAACTATGCGTGCACTGTTTTATATAAATGAGAAAATATATGCTGAAAGAAATTCTGAGTTCTATATTTCTTGGTATCTATTTGGACGAAAGAAATCAGCTGCTTGAA
Organism: Maratus speculifer; assembly: GCA_964019185.1. Taxonomy (NCBI): domain Eukaryota; kingdom Metazoa; phylum Arthropoda; class Arachnida; order Araneae; family Salticidae; genus Maratus; species Maratus speculifer. The sequence goes on from OZ025302.1 coordinate 96,032,767, forward strand.
CTGCGAGCATCTTCAAAATGATACTGCAAGCCTCATTCCGTGTTTAAGGATAAAATGGAAAACGTACAAGACTATTTTGAAAAATATTTTCATTCTTTATTCAGGATGGAATTTATATGTAACATATTTTTGATAGCATCAGCAATATACGACTTTCAATATATATATATATATATATATATATACTCACAAGGATTAGATAATTTTATTTAAACAAGTTCGAAATTGCATGTCAAGCGTAGCAAATGAGGTACGTTAGTGGTGTAATAGCATACAATACTTCGGATACAGTAGAGTATCCGAGATCTTTTGCGTACCCCTGTAAATACTATCTGCTTTCTATGATAAGGAAAGTAACTTATATTAAACACCAGCAACGTATATCGATTTCATTAAATGTGAAATAGAAATCCGTACAATGTTTCCCCTTTTAACATTATGTAATGGTACACTTTTGTGTAGCTCTGTAAATTAATAACAAATATTTAAACCACAAATTGTACAGAATGTATATCTTAGTATATACTTCATAGACGCATATCAATTTCATTATGTTCGAAATATAGTAAGACTATTAAAATGTATTTGAAACTATTCTTTCTCATTCGCGGTAATATAACGGAAAACTTATGGTTGTTCCTGTAATTGAGCTATGCATCCTATTTTCATAAAATTTGAAATAATTCGGGAAAATTATACAACAGTTATATATTTTAAATTTCAAATAATTCGGTTGGATAGTTTTTGCTTTGTTATATGCGGGCAGATGGGCGGAGTGAACGACGACTATAGGTGCAACATATTTACATACACTGTTAAAAATAAAGGTGACGAACCGGTTGCATTTGACGCCCAGGGGTGAAAAGGTTAAATCGCTTGGCTTGAAAATGTGTTTGGGGTGCCATTGGGTGTTTCACGCTAATTAGGGTGCCACGCAATGCATACCGTTGGAAGATCTTCATCCCTTAGTCATTTGCGCATGACTGTAACGTGTATCCTTGCACTTCAACTCGCTGTCACTGGTGGATCAACACAGCAATTTTTTCCTACGATGACTATCACCGCTATATGCTATTCCAATTTTGTTTAGAACTTCGGATGGCTAACTTTTAACGAGCTTTTTTATATAAAGCAACCTTTGAATTTTAGGACATATGAACATTTCAGGGAGATTTTGAAGGTGAGCTTGATGGCCGAGTGGATAGGACGCTAAGCTTGTAAGCAGACGTTCTGCGTTCGAATCCATCGAGGGCTGAAACTCGGTTAGTATATTTTTTAATTTTTTATCATTGGGCACTCTGATTTAAGGGTGCCACCTTTTCACCCTAATTAAAGATGCTATTTTGGCTCCTTTAGGGGTGTCACCAGTGAGACAAGCCTTTCACCCTTAAAAAGTGCAATGTACCATTACTTTTAACACTGTAATTACGAACACATCTAAAAACCGCTCGGCTTAAACCTAAGAAATATCTCCTAAAACATATTTTATAAAATTAAGTTTTTGATGGTATACTGACTGTTTAATTTTTTGGTGTGCTCATAATTATATGCAGTCCAACCCAATGGTTTGAAATTTGATATGTATAGAATTTTACTGTGTCATTTTAAATTTTATGAAAATCGAATCAAAACGGAAAAAGATATTAATGAAATATTAACTGAATAAACTGAATGATATCCCACGATATTAAATGATTCTAGGCTGCTATGTTGACGATACTCTGCATACGCAGAGTATAAGCACTCAACTTATACGCAGTTCCTTGATAGTTTTTCGAATGGAATAGCATGAAAAATAATTCCTAAATGAATTATGTATCTAAATATCGAGGTCGTACGCATCAAAGAAATTTATGGGATTTTAGGTGCTTTAATATAAAAATTTTGTAAAGTACTAGATGCTATATCTGATGGCAGAATTTTTTTTTTCATTAAATAACGCAAATATTTCTTTATCAAAATTAGGGTATACGGTGCTTGAAGCTCTAACTCTAACCCCCGGCCGATTTATACGAAAACCAATGCACTCGACAGTGGTTTCCATATTGGTCAAATGTGAGCTCAATAGAATGATTCCGGTTTAGAGTTATCGTTTTTATTCATAAACATTTTTAAAAAATCATGACAACAATATCTTCCTTACAGTACGTATTCTTAAAGTTTCTTTATAAAATACAACATCCAAAAACAAATATTAACACACATACTGCTCCAAATAGAATTAATCAAGAAATACATTAATGGTACTTTGGTAAAGTTTTTCACTGAGTTTTTTTCTAACAAAGCTCAATGTCTAGACATTTATTCCCATGTTAAATCGAGATGAGAAAGACTGTAATTCAGTTATCTGTTTTATAGCCCATTCGGAATAATTTTTCCATTTGAGAGTCTCTCAAGAGGTGTATCCTGAAATATCAATGGGACTTTTTATTACATGTAAGATAGAAAGTTTTAAAATTTATTTCAATTGCATAAAAGCTATCTTTATCTGCCCTGAAGATACATGCTGCATTATTCCAGTATTTTTCAATTATGTCTATATACTATAAAAAAAAGTCCACCTTTTAGCCAGCATAGGACAGAGTTTTTTAGAATTTATTTCAATTTAATATAAGATACTTTTATACCCCATGAAAATAAATACTACATACTAAAACAATTATATACAAATTATGATATAAATACATTTTTATCTTTACTTTTTTCACTTATCTCATACTTTTACATTTTTAACACAGAGTATTTGAAATGTAAAAGATGATTATAAAATGCAATATACAAACAGAAAATATAGAAATTTGTAACACTACTCAGAATAAAACACATCAAAGTAACTTATAATGGTACTTGGATAAAATTTTTCAGCGAGTCTTTTTTCACCAAATTTTAATGTCTTCTACTTTATTCTCAACTTACATCGAGATGACAGAGATTTTTTTTTCAATTTAACTAAACTTTTTAGTCCATATAGAAAGTTTTTATCATTTTTGAGTCTCAAGAGATCAGTCCTAAAATATAAAAGTTACTTTTTAGCACAAAAGAAAGAAAAAGTTTTAGGATTAGTTTAACGTTACATGACTTGTTCATCACTATATACCACCATATCACAAGTAAATACCACCATACCAAAACACATACACACAAGTTTTGATAGCAATACTTTTCTTATGCCATGTGTTCGAAAAGTAAAAGCTGAAATACACAACAAGAAATAAAAAAATCATGCATGAAGCAATTTCCAACACATTCAGAATAATATAATTATACTGCATCGTTTTAAGAATTAAAATATTGCGTCTCATTTCACCATATGGAAATGTATAACGCATTTTAAAACCGAATTTCAGCTGTTCTCATCTACAATTGGAAAATTATCCGAATTTTTTAGCAGCCCTGTGTATAACATAGAAATATGTATCTATTAATAACATGTGTTCCAAAATTTATTTCATTTAACGGTATTTCATTTGAAAATTCCCCTTCAGCAATTACCTCTAATAAACAGAATGTTATTCGAATACTTTTGTGGCGATCGGTATATGAGATATATAAAAAATATAGATAAAGATTAATATGCAAAAAAATTAACTTTTAAAACGCATACCAAATATTAAAACAATCTCTGAGCAATTATAACGTAAAGACAGGACTGTAACAGATTTCTTTTGTGTGCCCCTATAAATTGATAAAAAATGCTATGAGTGCTCCGTTTTAACGTGATCGTAGCGAAATTTTAGTAATTTATATCAATTTCAACGATATTGATTTATATCAGTTTCAATACATATGAAATAGCGTAATGTCATTAAAATATTATCCAAACGTTTTTTACCTATACTATAATGTAACCGAATTCTTTTGAGTGTCCCTGTAAATGAGCCGTTCATTGGGCATACTTCATATGCTATACCAAACATCCTTTGGTGATCCTAAATAAGCTTTATAAATTGCAAGGAAAGCCAAGTATATTTCCGAGAGTTAAAACGTGGACAGATGGACAGACAAACCGAATGCATAAGCACTTTTTAACTTTATAAGAAAGTGCTAAAAAATAAATAAATAACATATACATTATTCGAAACACAAGTAATGAAAATAGCGATAATGGTATTTGGATAACATTTTACAGCGAGTTTTTTCTAACAAAGCTGGATATCTAGAACTTTATTCCCCAGTTAAATCGAGATAATAAAACTTCTTTTCTGTTTTACTTAATTTTATAGCTTTCTCTGAATAATTTTTCACTTTAAGAGTCTAAAGAGATGTGTCCAAGAATATAAATGTTCCTATTTTGTACAAGAAACACAGAAAGGTTCAGAATTTAATTCAACTCCATACAAACTACTTTTATCCACCATGAAAATAAATACGACATTATTACAGATATTTTGAGCACTTTCAATGTTTAAACAAGAATGAAAAATAATCCATCAGGTGTAGATTATACAAATCTGATTTTAGTATTTCGAACAATGTAATAGATACTAGTCCTACACTTTGCGAAATCATCATATGGTATTTAAATAGGACAAAGACCCAACAGGATATCAGTTATAATAAAAATACCGCTATACATGTCATTCAAAATCTCCGGAACCGATGCATTAGTCATATCTAATATATTTATATAAACCATGTTTATGATAAATGCAACTTTTCTTAGAAAACGAAACTAGAATTTTTTCACACGTATGTAAACTGAAATTCAAGAAGAAAGTAAACAGATAAAAAACTTAAGTAATGATTTTTTGATTATAATTATAGGAAAAAGCATTTGTATATGCGCTTTTATATTCAAACATACATCTTTTTGTAATTAGAAAATATGTTGCCTGTCATTATTTGCTTTTGTCAAACATTATCAATTTCAGATACTGGTATTGTAGAGTTTTATCACATGAGTGTGCACAATAATATTTTCTTTATTAAATCGATAGTTTTCTTCAAAATGCCCTATAATTCTCTGGTGTTAACAGTTTTCTTTTCCAAGATAGAACCTAAACTTCAGAATTCATCGCTTAGGGCAAGTTGATTAATCGTACAAAATGTCATTATTTTATTATACCTAAACATCGCATGGGTGTATAAAACTAACTGTGTTTTCAAGATATATGAGTCGAAACGGACTTACATTTATAACCTGTTCACAGTGTTGTATTAAAATCAGAACATCGAGAGAGTTGCAATTTTAATTAATAATTTTTGAATTTTAAATTGAATTCATAATAACATAAATGCGCTATTCCGTGAGCAGTATCTCTGCATACATGCATAGGAATGGAAAATCTATGTTTTTAAATTGAAATTAATATTTCTGAAAATTATTCACTGCTGCATAAATGTTTCTTAAATATTGTTCAATCATCATCACTATTAAAATTATTTTTTACAAATATTTATATATTTTCGTTAAATTTTTCAATGGCTTATTGAATAATCTTTCAACAAAGTTTTTTGACTTAAACATACTGAAGAGAACAAAAATTAATTTGTCTTTTATAATTCTTAAAAAAAATGTGAAAGAAAACGCCTCATAAATTTAAGAAAAAGAATCAACAAAAATACTTTTTTCCAGATACATTTAAAGTATTATGAATATTCTCTTAGTAAAAACTTTAGATTTTGTTCCAAATAGAACTTATAACCAAAAAGTTTTCAAACAAAGTGTATTTTTCGATAAAAGGTTTTGCATGTAATTCACAAAGTTATTCGAATAAAGTTTCAGAGGTAGTTTTTATAAAAGTGCGAAAGTCCAATGTTAGTGAGTATCTTGGAAACTTTACTTAAATATTAGGTCAATCGGTAACTTTTATTGTATAATGTTGCTTCAAGCCTACTTTTTTAAAATTCATATTTCTTCATTGATACCATTTTGATGAAAGTGTTCACATAGTTTTCACGTTTCAGATAATGGTGAAAAAAAAATGGGAGTTTTACTATTTGAAAAATGCAGTCACAATAAAGAAAATTAATTTAAAAAAAAAGTAATACCAATAAAGAAACTTGAATTTTTAAAAAGTAGGCATTAAATAACATTATATGACACAATATTCCGGTTGACATAATGTAACGTATGTGCATTGAAGATTCCTATGAAATCTTTACTTTTTGCGAGAAACTATACATATAAGAAATTTATCAGACTAAATTCAAGCTATGAATCTAACAGGAATACCGCAAGAAAAAAATTATTAACTTAATTTTGTTCTACCTCGACTATCTAAATACACTTTCATTTCTACACAAGTATGAGCTTCAACAGCGATCTCATTGCTATTGGAAATTATAAAGCTAATTACTTGATAATTTTTAGTTTTGACTAAATGAATTGGCATTTTCCTTGACATTTACGTTACTTGTCTACAGTTCATAAAGTCCTTATTTCGAAACTTTCCAATTCAATCTCCACATTTGTGACCCAGACATTATACAAATTCGAAACATCCGAGAAAGATGTCAGCACTACTCAAAATCTCCCCAGTACGACAAGGTCTATCGCTCACGTTGCGCAAAGCATAGAATCGGATCTGTGCATAATAACACGACAGCAACACTCAAACGTGAGCAACTCTCGTCATCAAAGCTTTTTCTTCTTTGCGGAGGTAGTTGTAGCGATTTCACCTCATTTGAACCTGTAAATCTAGATACTGACTTCGAGTACATGGCTTTAACTTTTGACTGATTTTATGTGGCTTTTCTTATTATTATTGAGGTTCCTGAATCAAATGTAGGCAGTACCAATTCAATCTCTAAATTACCTTAAAGATTAGTAGGCGGCACCAATTCAATCTCTAAATTACCTTGAAGATTAGTAGGCGGCACCAATTCAATCTCTAAATTACCTTGAAGATTAGTAGGCGGCACCAATTCAATCTCTAAATTGCATTTAAGTTTAGTAGGCGGCACCAATTCAATTTCTAAATTGCCTTGAAGTTTAATAGATGGCACCAATTCAATCCTTAAATTTCCTTGAAGTTTAGTAAGCGGCACCAATTCAATCCCTAAATTTCCTTGATGATTAGTAGGCGGCACCAATTCAATCTCTAAATTACCTTGAAGATTAATAGGCAGCACCAAATCAATCTCTAAATTACCTTAAAGATTAGTAGAAAATTACTATAACGATTTTTGTTTTGAAACAGTAGCAGGCAAAATTGTAAAATAATAATAATAATAATAATAATAATAATAATTTTTATGCATGTAATGATATGCTGGTGGCTGATTTGTGTTTACATAATCGAAGTCTTCCTTTAAATATGTGGGCCAGATCTCTATAATTGAATATGTATTTCAGGGATCATTAGTTTTGTTATTTTGAGGCTTTTTATTTCTATATGCATGACTTCCCAAAATTTCGTGCAGAAAGTTAGAGCAGAGATAAAGAACACCGATAGGAACTACAATTACATAGGAAAGCATAGGTAGAAATGTCACTATTACGTGTTAATCCTTTCACAGACAGTGTTGTGTCAATGAAATGAAAGCAATTTAATACTAAATGTAACAATACGAAAACAATGCATATACAAAAAGACACCAAAATTTTAATATAGTTTTTCGATTTATTATGTATGTAAAATATTGATTTTTCTTATTTGCAAATAAATTCATTCGTAATTTCTGGTGTCAATCATTTGTTTCACCATTTTACAAATGAAAGTGACATCGTTAAGCAATTCCACAAAGCCTCCTCAATTAAAACGAAATACTTGCGATTATCTATTTGAGGTTTTAAGATGCATTATGCCTCTAAACTGTATGCCACGATAACTGTCCACACATCAATAATAAAGAATTATTATGCGGCTTGTGGTCAGATTCAATGTGGGTTGCCGTCAGTGTGATCCATGTTGATCACACGTAGTCGACATCTAAATCTAATATGCCAGCGCGCAGAACCAGTGTTGCTAATTGGCTACTTTTCTCTAATTCAGATTTTTTGTTTGTCTCCGCCTTTTTTTAAACAGCAACATTCGCCTTATTCAATGACATATTTATTAAGGTGAAAAGAAGAAGAATTTTACTAATTTAAAAAATTTCTGACAATCAAAAAATCTTAATTGAGAAAAAGTAGCTCACTCAATAAACTGTACCAACTTTCAGAGCTCGCATACAGCACCAACTATCGATTTCCGTCATGTTTTTTTATGTAATTATGATTCCTAATGATGTTATCTACTTTCTCTTTCAAATTTATATATGAAGTTATCGGACACCCTATATATATACAGGGAGGTTCTAAATTCGTGGTACAATCTTTAAGGATTGGTAGAGAACAGTGTAATAAACATTTATTGTATAGGAAGTTATGGGCGCAAATGAAGCATTAAAGTACCGAAAAAGCAATGTAACTCTTTTTTATTTCAAATTTCTTATTCATACCAGAGAATTTCTCTAATATTTTTTTTTTCATTTAGACGAATACTTTATGATTAGATAAAGAAAAAACCTTTACTAGGAAAATTACAGGTATGAAATCGAAATTTTTAAATTTTAAAAAGCGCTAAACTGGCAGAGATGTCAAAAACATGAAATACATCAATTTGCGTTTAATTCAAAAATTTCTTTTTCACACCGGAAATTTTAAAAGCAGAACATTTTCTTTATGTATAATCATAAAATGTCTTTCTTAAATAAAGAAATGAATACTATAGAAATTATCTGGTATCAATGAAAAATTTTGAAAAAAAAAGAGTGCTAAATTTCACTCCTTGTTCTTTTTTACCTCAGTGCGTCACTTCCGCCCATACATTCTTATACCACAAATAGTTGTTACAGTGTCCTCCATTAACCATCAAAGATTGTACCAAAAATTTAGAATCAGCCTGTATATTATTTTTTAATCATATACTAGGAATATTAAAAGACATCCATTTACAGTTTTTAACTCATTCTTAACTTATACTTCAAGGTTGATTATTTTCTCTTTAATATTACCAGAAGTTATGTGGGTTTTTTCTCATTCATTTTTTTTTCAAAGAGAAATTCATATTTATTACTTTTTAAAAAAAGACATCATGAGAATTTAAAGTATTCAAAACACGAAAGTCCTGGAAAATTTTTTAAGAAGTTTTCATAAGTCGAAAAATGATGAACATGTTCCCCATACAAGATTAAAATAGCCTCAAGGAAATTTTGGATGCATTTCGTTTTTAGTAAATGCTAGTAAAGAGGCAATAAAACTTTTCATTAAATGTCTGAATTTTGTGTCATATGCCACTTGCGAGTTCTGACAAAAATGAAACATTAAAATGTTTGAGGATTTCACATTACAAGTTCTAATTTTGAAATTCATGTCAGGCTTTCTTTATCCCCACCCCCAAGTTCTCCTGGTGTTGTCAAATAAAAAAATAATGTATATGTACAGTGGTAGAGGAAATAATTCGTTCAGTTTTGTCAAATAACGTGCAGAATAGCGGACATTATGGTATATTTTCTTACGTGAACTAATAAAGGTATTTCAATGTATTTTTCTTTTCCTGGACTTTCGAGTAATAATCCTATAAGTGTATGAATCAAGAAGAAATTAAAAAAATATATATATAGTTAATTCGTAAATCAAATGAAATATCGTATAAAACAAATAATTTGTATGTTATGTTTTCTAGGAGACTTTTAAAATTTTTTAATATATATATATATATATTATGGTGGAGCTTTTTTTAAGTTTGAAAATGTGGTTTTCTCATATTCTAAATTTATTCATTTTTATAAAAAAAACATGCAAAATATTGGTGTGTTTTTATAATATTTAGAGGTAGCTCAGTAGTGGAAAAGTTCCTAGTGTATAAGGTAATAATAAACATACATGTAATTGCATGCTATTCCATAGAAAAATAAATCCACCTTTTATAATATATTTAACAAAATTTAAAAAAGACTCAGTTTATCAAAAAGAATGTTAAAAAAGAACTAAGAAATATGAAAAAATAAAAAGCAAATTTAAAGGCAACACTATATTGAGTTATGTTTGTATTAAAAGTTAGGTTACAAATATAAATAAATAAGTTAGGTTTTTATAAACATTAGTTTTAGTAACCTAAACCTAAGCTATTGGGCATTTAGAATGCCTCATGACGCTAAAAATATTCAGGAAAATTCCTTGTTTTTGACCATTTTTGAAAGCAATTCCTGTGTAATATCAAAATTTACTGCGTGTAGAAGTGTATGAAATTCACAAAAGGAAATAGACAAAAAATATAAGACTGTTTTTTTTTCAAAATCAGAGAGATACGGGATAAATTGTTGAAATATTAACCCGTCACTGCATCATGTGTCACATCTGGCACATACGAAAACACACTATAATTTTCATTATGTACCATGAATTTCGCCAATATGATCTCTATCGCTGATTAAAAACAGTCCAAAGAATGGAATAACACTTGTTTTATCCATATGAATTGGCTGCATTTGACAAAAAATTATAACTTGTTTTTCGGATAGAAAAACAAAATTTTCTCAAGTTATTAAGGAAAAATTTACTTTCATTGTTTTCATGAAATACTTAAAAATATAGCAAAAAATATTATAAAAAAGCATCATAAAAAAGGTTTCAGAATGTTAAGCAGATAAAATTAATTATTATAAGCTCATTTACACTCTTAAAACGAAAGAGTGGATTTGGCTTCTCAGAAAAGAGCTGTAACATATAGGATCGTGAACAAGTTGTTTGTCTCGTTGTTTTACTCGTCTTGATTTAAATTGATTTTTTTTAACTACTCATCTTGATTTAAATTGCTTACAAACAACTCGCTACTCGAGTTGTTTCAACTCTTTTTGAGAAGCTGCCTTTCAAAACGCGAGATGAGTGGATTTCAGCTCAACTTTTGTTATTTTTTGGCTGACCTTATAAGAGAGTAGCTGCAAAATATAGGAAAACAATATTTTAATACCCTAATTTTGTACATAAGGTATATGCGATAAAATACCAAATTTAGCTAAAAATTTTAAATTCTATTAAATTTTCTATCTTTTTTTTTACTATGTATCGTTTTATCAAACCAATGTATAGATTTTAGTTTTTTTTCACAAAAATGGAAAAAATCGTGCAGTGAAGGGTTAAATTTCGGGTTTTTGCATTTTGTTTGAAATCGACTTGGCTGTACTATATATAGGGTTGTATAATTTCTACAATTTTGGGGTAAGCTGCATAACTCGAGATACGTAATCTCTCGTGATAACACCAAATTAAAAATTACATTAACATCTGTTGCAGTACCCACAGTTCCTAAAACCTTTTTTATTTTTAGAAACATCAGAAACTAGTAAGTTTTCGTGATTTAAAATAGCTTCAATAAAATAAATTTTACTAATGCTTTCTGTATATTTCGAAAACTATTTCGAATTGTTTTTTAAATTCATTAATCGATTTTCTCTAGAACGAATATCCGTTTTTTCGATTCTACAAAAATTCCGTGTAAATATATTTTCAACAAACATTTTTTATTGGCACACATGAGACACAAACAATACTGACATTAAATTTGAGTATAATTTATTACTAGTGCATGTATGAATTCAGTTACTCTGTTGAAAAATGTTTGCGTGAGATGTGATATTCAGTGTTGAAAAAACTGATTAATATCCTAAATAACCTCACAGAAATATTTCAGAAAATCAGTTTCAGGATAAGAAACATTGTTTTTTATTTTTATTTTTATTTTTTATTTTTATTTTTTATTTATTTATTTATTTATTTATTTTTTTTTTTTGAAAATATATTTATTTTTTAGGTTTTTAATGTTAACAACACGGATATTGTATATTTCCGTTCGTGGTTAAATTTCAGTTTTCTAGTTTGAAAAACACATTTCTTTTTTTTATTAAGTCTATTTAACTTTTTTATTTACTTTAAATTTCCCCGAGACTTTATCATAAACGTAAAATCATTTACAGCTGACAATAGATTTCTTTGACCCATTGACTAACGATTGTACACACCACTTTTGATAACCAAAGGAAAGTGGTTTTATTATTATTATTATTATTATTCCTACTAATAATTAAGAAAGTTTTTACATTTTTTAATTTCTCTAAATGCGTGACTTAAGTGTATTGTAAGTCCAAAAATTATATTATTGCTAAGAAAAAACAATATTTGATTAAAAAAGGTAAAATTTTCACCAATTTATTTATTCATATTAATAAAAATATATTAACTTAAAAAATATATCAACTTTTTAAACATTTTTCAATTAAATATTTCTCGCATTCCCTATCAATAAATAGTATTTAATCGTGCAACAGTTGTTGTTCCATTTCACTGATAAAATTTTTATTAAAATATTATTTACTTATTCTACTTTTTCATTTGAAATATTTATAAGACTTGAATATTAAAAGAAAATTTACCATTAATGTTGTAATTAAAATAAATAGTTTTTATTTTAATGTTTGAAAAATTAGATTTGTTGCGTGATTAATTATAAAATCCATTTAAAAATATTTTTTGCTTTGACTTTTAAATATACATGTATTTTTTCGGTAAATAGCGTGATCACATATAAATTATTTTTCGGAATTTTAGTTTTCTTTATAACATATGAAAAAAAAAACATTAATATAGAAATTAAACTAAACAATTTCGTTTTTTAACTTTAAAAAGGTTTGTTTGATTTAACAATTGAATTCTGAATTAAAATTCAATAGTAATGAGGGGTTTTTTCTTTTTTTTTTTACATTAGACGGTTTTTCCTTTATTTATCTTTTACATATATCCATATATCGTGATAATATATTGTTAACAATTTTGTAAATAGTTAGTGTTTGTACTGTAAAATAATGTAAATAATCTTATTAAGCTCCATTCCTTTACTAATATTAGTTATCCCGAAGACAATAGTACACAAGCAGGAGTATTGGTGGCTTCTTCTGTAGTGGACCTCTCGAAAAAGACCATTCCAGTGCATGCGGCAATACTATATATAATGCAGTGCGATGCGAGCTAGTGGTTATTATTTATCAGTCAGTCATTGAGTGAACTACTAGGCGATTGTTTAAGCAAGTTTGCTTGAGTTTTATCTACGTTGTTTTGAATGTGATTTAGTGTTGAGACGTTGTATAAAGAGTCTCTGGGATCTATATTTGTACTTGTACGATAGATTTGAACAGTTAGTTTTGAATATCTAGTAATATTTGTGAGTTTCGAAGACTCCGTTGTTCTGAAGATCTGTAAATAAATTATTTTCTACTTTTCTAAGAGACCAAAGTTTGAAGTTGTCTAACCATAAGATCAAAAGAACCCTATATACGCAACAATTTTTGGTATCAGAATTTGGGATCTTATGGCGAAAACGAGAGCAACGGAAGGGCAACTGAGTGAGTTGTTGATAGCTATTAATGTATTATCAAATAAAATTGATAAAGGCCAAGAGAAGTTGGCGGATAAAATAAATAAAGGCCAAGATGAGTTGGCGGATAAAATGAATAAAGGCCAAGAGGAGTTGGCGGAAAAGATAATTAAAGGCCAAGAAGAGTTGGCGGAAAAGATGAATAAATGCCAAGAAGAGTTGGCGGGTAAAATGGATAAAGGCCAAGAAGAGTTATCGGGTAAAATCGACAAAGTCCAAGAAGAGGTGTCTGAAGAAATGAAAAGAAACCAAGAGAGAATGGAAGAACTGAAGGAGGAAGTTAATAAAAGCCAAGAAGAAATGAAGAAAATTTTAGAAGAAAAGTTCTCGTCGGTAGAGAGAAGAATAGATTCGGTAAAAGCGAAAATAGAGAATGAAGTTAGTAATGTTGAAGAGGAAATGGAAAGGAAAATAGTTGAAGTAGATGAAATGCTAAATAAAAGAGTAGAAGATCTTGAGAAGAAACTTTCAGCGTCCAGTGGTAATTATGAAGAATTTAGGAATCCGCCTGCTTCTCCTGTGCACGTTAAGCTGTCGACATACGACGGAAAGAGTTCCTGGCAAGTTTACAAGATCCAATTCTCCATTGTAGCCGTAGCAAACAAGTGGAGTGACGAGGTTAAAGCTTGTCAACTGGCAGCGTCTTTGAGAGAAGCCGCCGGCGTGCTGCAAACATTGCTCGATATGACGCAACTCAATTTTGAGACTCTGAGTTGTGCACTTGAAATGAGATTCGGAGAAAAATTCTTTAAAGATTATACAAGGATACAAATGAAAAGCCGTCATCGAAAATCAGGTGAAACCCTCCAAGAGTTTGCCGCAGAAATAGAACGACTTGCAAATTTAGCATTTATCGACTGCCTAACAAATGTACGGAGAATGCTCTTACTGCAGAACTTTGTAGACGGAATAAAAGATCCAGAAGTGCAGAGAGCGGTACGAATGGCAGATGTGCAGGATTTAAAGGCTGTATTACTATATGACTTAAAGCTGGAAGCAGCTACACAAGCCAGTTGAAGAGATCGTCATTCAGTTCGAAGGGCAACGGTGAATAAAAGCCTAGGATCTGAGATCGTCGTCTTGAAAGAAATTAGGAAAATAAATCAAGAGCTTGAAGCTTTATAATATAGAAGAACAAGCTCAAGAAGACAGAATCTCACGTGCTGGGGGTGCGGTGATATAGGACACCTCCGAAGAAACTGCCCCAAAATCCACGAACGTGAGATGAATTCAAAACCAGAGAATAAAAAGCCCCACCTGAAGATCCTTGAAATATAAAAAATAAGTGGCGGCAATAATGAATTGTATGTGATTGGATTTGTTAACGAGATTCAATGCCGTATGATTGTCGATACTGGAGCCAATGTGAGAATAATAAGAGAAGATTTGGCTCGAAAATTGAAATGTAAACTCATCTGTATTCCGCCCTGCGTTACCCTGCAAACTGTGACGGGCGACAAGATAGGCATACATGGAAAGGCCAATTTAACCATCAACTTTGGAGGAACGAAATATTACCATACGGCATATGTAGCTGACATAACCGATCCTTGCTTAATCGGACTAGATTTTCTGGAGAAGTTTGGCTTCAAACTTGATTTCAAAAATAACAAAATTCTCTCAACATTTGAAGAAATAAGCCTTTTTCGATTAAATAACGAAATTGAATGTAAACAAACAGTAATAGCCAAAGAAAACATTAATCTAGATCCAAGAACAGAATTTTTAGTTCCTGCGGTAATTAAAAATGAAACATATTATCGATTTGGCCATATAGATTATCCCGAAGACAATACTTCACAAAGTGTACTGACCCTGAATGAAAATTATGGGAGAGAAGGCAGTAGAACCAGTCTCCCCTATTCGTTTGAATGATAGACATTATTTTTATTTTCAGAAGAAGAGGTGTATTTCTTCCTTCTGTGAGAATTAGACGAAAACTGAGATGAAGAATTTTGGTTAGAAGAATTGATAAGATTTTTAAATTTGTAGCATGTGTCCATACGATGATTGAATTTTCCGCAAAACGCACATTGCAAAACGTTTTGTTTGTGATAAAAGGATGCAGAGTTTTTTTTTGTGAGAAAATTTGTCGAAGGTGGGTTGATAAAAAGGACGTTTTCGATACGACCTTTGTTGACGAAAATTATTTTTTTGTTTATCTGTGGCCTCTTGATTATTTGGAGAAGGTGAATATGTTCTAGCTTTTGTTTTAAAATTACGATAAGTATGAGAATTTTCTTTTTGAGTTTGAGATGGTGAGAAGGTAGTTTGAGAATTGACATAAATTTTATCCTTCGTATGTTTTATAGGAGTCTTATGGAGCACATTACTAGAAGCCATAGAATTATCATGACCTTTTTCACTATCCAAACAATAAACTTGATCATAATTCTCATAAGATTTTTTAGGAGGAGAATCATATACATCTTGAAGAAAATTTGCTCGTTCAAGAGCTAAATCAAATGAGGAAATGTTTTCTTCTAGAATCTTTCTCTTAATTTGTTTAGGCAAAGCCTCAAGAAAATGAGTGAATTTTAGTGAATTTAGAGCAGCAGAATCTAATTTGGGATATGCCAGGCGAAGCTGCTTATCAAGACGCAATGCAAAATTTTTGATTCATTTGAATCTAACTTTAAATTTTGCAAGGATTTGAGAGAAACAGCCTTTTTTGAGGGTATGAAATAGTCTATAAAAGCTTTACGAATGGCCTGGAAATTAGTGTTCTTGAATTGAGACTGTGTTTCAAGGAAAAAAAGTAAGGCACTATCTTCAAGCTTTGATTTGAAAAGAACAAAAAGTTCTTTGTCAGAAAAATTATTTAACTCTTTTAGATCAGATAACTGATCAAAGAAGAATTCTACAGTCTGTGGGTTGCCATCAAACGGTTGTATTGCAATGTTTAACTTTGGTTTAGGAGGCATAATGAGATATTTAAAGTAAATGCTCAATAAATGACAGGTTAAATTTGGTTATAGACTGGTCATATAATAAACAATATATAAATTGACACATTATCTAAAATAATAACGAATTTCATTTACGTTATGCACCATTTTTATATGTTAAAAAAAATGTATGACGAAAAGAAGAAAAATGGGAACATATCTCTCCTAGCATGGGATCAAGAATATAAGACCCAAAAATTTTTTTTAGTATCTTGCAATACATATGTTCTTATGTTTATGAAAAGAAGAGAATAACTTATATTAAAATAATCAGTTATTTTGACCAGCACTTTCGTTAAATATTATATGATATCAATTATAAAATATATCAAGACAAAAAAATATCACCAAATTATATTATTCATATACTGTGACACACGTGCTTTATTAAATAACATATAGAATCTTCTGTTCTCAAAAAATTATTTTTAGCATAAAATCAAAATATATTATATAATCATTTATTACACCTCTTTCAATAAAGAATCATCATAAAATATTGATCACTGTATGAAGAACACAGATATTGAAAACGAAATTTAGTTTTCAATTAAACATATTTAGATAAATAAATCATAATATTATTTAATAATTGTCATGTCTAGAAGAATATTAATTGATTCAAAGAAGTACATGGTGCCAAAAGAAGAATATTGGTTCACAGGGAAACACGGCACCAAAGAAAATAGACTGTTGTGTTTCCAAAAAGGAAGGATGGGGACGCTCGTAGCTTTCGTTTCATCATATAGGCCAAATGATCTATAGTGGTATTTAGTACAATGTGCTGAATGAGGGCCAGCAAAATACCCAAAAAAAGGACATGACAAAAAATATCTTGAGAGGTTCTTTGAAGAAGATTCTTTGATAATAATATTAAATCAAACACTTGAGAGAGGAAAAATAAAATGAAAAGATATTACCTGAGTCTTGACGAATGATGAATGAGACAAACATGAGGGAAAAATCACTTAAGACGTATTTGTTGAAGATTGTAGAACACAACTTTATTTATTTTTTCTTGAAAGCACAAATAATGATATCATATTTTATAATATTTTCTTGTGAAGAATAATATATATATATATATATATATCGTTATTTATCTTGTAATAATTTTCCCATGAATGATAACAGACGTCGATATTCACTTTACAATAATTTTTCTTTATATATTCTCTTGACAAAAACAACGATCTATCATATTATTACAGATCAAAAATAAAAACAAACTTATAATGTCTCAAGAAACATAAAAGGGAAAATCGAAAAAAGTGATGAATTTTCTCCTTTCTCTTCTGGGGATGCCATTGCAAATATAATTATATTTTTTTTAGGAAAAGCCAGATCATAAAATATCAAAAACTTCTCTTTGCGAGAACATTAATTGATTCTTCATAGGTTTTCAAGGAAAAATGATCTTCATGAAAGATATATGAGATGGAAGAGGAAACTTTTGAAGAGGAGCAGAACAAGATGACATCGGATGGTGCACCCGATGTTTTGCATAAATCCTCACAAAATTCCATGCTATAGCTCTTAACATACTTGGATTATAAAACGGCCGGTGAAACGACCACAGGATTAGATCGACGTGGAAGACGTGCCTTACTCATTCCAAAATCTCAACCCAACTGCCAAGCGGCTGTCAGCGAGGGGAGAGGAAAGAGAAAGGGTTGCTGTAATCTCGCAACAAGCCAAGTTGGCAAAGTTAGAATGAGTGAAGCGAGAGAGAAAAGCCAAGCTACGTACAAATGTATAGGTAAATATGAATTTAATAGGAAAAAATGATAATACACTTAAAGAAGGAAAGACAAAAAGGTGGCCAGGCACTTAACTGCTTAAATCACGTCATCTGTAGAATTTAATTTCATAGGCCAAGGGGAGGGCCTGATTAAACGGAAGTAACCACCCATAGAACGATGGAGAAGCTTCTAGAAGCTTTTTAAACCGGAAGGAATGAATTCAAACAAGATTTTACCGTTTTAGAACATTCGATAAGCTATGTAAGGAGGAAATATTTACAGGAGAAGGCATCAAAAGACGAAATCGAAATAATATTTAAAATGAGAACATTAATAAAAAGGAGATAATAGGAAATAAAATAGCTAATACAAATAAATTAAAATAAAATATGGCAGGGGTTTTCGAGAAACCACCACAATAAGATCAAAAGAACCCTATATACGCAACAATATTAAATTACCTTTTTTAATCTGCTTTGCGACGCTAAAAAAGAACATTAAAATTGGAAAAACATTTTTGTTATTAGTTTTAAAAGAAAACACTTACAGAAGAATAGATTTTTAATTTAGATCCAATAAATATTTTGTTTTATATGTAAAATTCAATATAAATGTATGCTGTTAATGTTACATTTTAAAAAAATGCCTATTTTCTTGAAACTAAAATCATTTAAACCCATACTTAATTGGAATAATTATTCATTTGCAACAAACAAGGTTCATTATTAAAAAAAAATCTCAAACGAATATAATTATTAATTTACTTATATGTAAAGAATATATTTTATTTTTCAAGAAAAACTGCAATGTACATTTTAAAATTAAAATAATATTATTAGAATGCTTATTTTGTTTTACGAAATGTATTTCTAACTACTCAAAATACAGAAACATAAAATGTACTCAAAATATTGTATTATTTTTTTAATCATTGCATAGACTTTTAGTAACACTGCAAGTTACATTTTTAAAGTTTCGTTTTTATTTATTTTTCCCCCCATACAAAAACTAGTGGTTGGGGGGGCCACCGTCATACTTACCCATCATAACATAAAATATGAAAATAAAACGCGTGTCTATGGCAACTCAAAAATAAAATTTAAACGCATAAAAAAATAATTTTAACATACAATAATGCTCCATTAATGAATTGCTGATGAGCCAATTTTGACTATTTATATAAAACGCCAAATTACTCGAGTAGTACCGGATTGCGTAAAAGAAACATCCTTATAACTTAAAAAATAATAATCATATTAACTAAAAATTTACTGTGTTGGATTAAGTGTCTTATTTCCAATAAAATTATACCTGTGAATTGAAATTTGAATGAAATACAGGGTCATGAAAAATCGAAGAATTTGGAAAACAAGATTACACATATCTCGACAACTAATAATCCGATCGACCTCGTTTTTTATGCAAAATTTGTGTTATTTTATTGCCTTTTACGTCCAGTCCTTAAAATAAAAAAATTCAAAAAATTTTATGTACCTTTCATCAGAACGAATTTTTCGAGATTCCGGAAAAAATAGTTCCGGGTAATCGAGGTTACTGATATTAAATAGGCTTCGTCCCATTCTTACATACTAAGTACATACAAAATTTCAAGTCTCTATCTCAATTTGTTCGGGAGATAGAGCGGTTACAGACAGACAGACACACAGACGGACGGACGGCAAATTTTTTTTTCTAAAAATATGTTTTTCGGAATCTCCAGTATCTTAAACGTGTAAATCCGTCAAAATTTTTTTTTTCGATTTTCAAAACGATTGCAAGACTTAAGAAAAGATTGCAAGACCCTATACTACTTATGATGGGTAAGTAATAAATAATTCAAAAGAATGATTTTTTTTCCCATAGCATTTAAATTGAATACTTTCAAGAGAATAATATTTACAATTAGATGCATTGAAAATTTTGATGAAATTGATTAAATCTGCAGAGTGTCCAGCAAATAAGACCCTGATTTCAAAACTAAATTTCTCAAAAACTAAGATCGATAAAATTATCCGGTAAACGGCTTGTTTACTAGATATTAGTGAATATTTTGGTTTCGAAAGGTGAATATTTTGGAAAAATTGTGTTATGATCGCAAAAACTGCTTGATTTGACATTTTTCTTGTTTTCAGTTGCTTGAAGAGAACGTGTTTTTCGACGTACAATGCCATATTTCAACGATTTTCGGAATTTTAGTTTTTCTGGAATTTCGAAATTCCAAAACTTTAGTTCGAAAAATCGTTGTTGTCTAGATCTGGTGTCTAATAGTTTATTTTTACTTTCTTCTATGTTTACAAGAGGAATGTATTTGGTTCATGAAATTTTTCGAAATCCAGTTTTTCACGTTTAGAGGATTTACACGTTTTATGGATAAAAAAATTCATGTAATAAAAAGAATATTGCCCAGTTAAACTGATGGCATAGAGCTCACAGGCTATGCACACCTTTACAACCTTATATAATAATGCCCTTCGAAAAACAAACTGAGGGAGGAAATAGCCGTCCCCATTTCCTTTCTTTATACTTAATCATTGAACCCACAAAACTAATCAGGGATACGCTTTATCATTTAATAAACCTGTATCCAAAATTCAAAGCAAGTCGTATAAGTGTGCATAAAAACCCATTTATGTAATTTAAGAAGCAAGGTACCCCGTTCCCTCCTTTATACTTAACCATTAAACCTCCAAAACTGTTTAGAAATTTAAAATGTCAGAAAGAACCTACATCCAAAATTTAAAGCAAATCGGATAACTCTGCATAAAACTCTATTTAGCTAACTTAAGAGGGAGGTAATCGGCAGTACCCTCGTTTATACTTAACAAAAGAACACCACAACGATGGAAGCTTTTTACCACCATGAATCTGTATCCAACAATTCAAACAAATCTGTTAATTCTGCATGAAAAACCATTTACCTAAATTATGAGGGTTAGTTTTCCCTATCCCCCTTTATACATATCCAATGAATTCTAAAAACAAATCAGGGAAGCGATGTTTCAAAATGAATCTATATCCAAAATTTGAAGGAAATCCGTAAATTTTGCGTGAAAAGCCCATTAACTTAAATTAAGAGGCGGAAAGGATTACCCCCACCTCCGTTCCCCTTCTTAATATTTATCCAATTAACACCCAATAATAATCATGGAGGCCCCTCATCAGAATTACCCTATACCTCAGATTTGAACGGAATCCGATAATTCTGCATCAAAAGCCTATTTATATAAATTAAGAGGAGGGGCATTAGCCCCCGTTCCACTTCTTATATTTATTGAATGGACTCTCAAAACTAATCAGGGAAGAGCCTTATCATAATCAGCCTATATCTAAAATTTCAAGTTAATCGGATATTTTTATAATGAGTTATCTCGTTACGTACGCACGTACATACATCCATACATACAGAACGGGCGGGCACATAAGCTCTCAGGCTTTGATAGCCTGTGAGCTAAAAACATGTTTTTACATGTTCTTATAAAAGATCTGTTTGAGAGTCTGTGATTCTGTCTGTCTGTAAATTACATTTTGTAGGCGCTCTATCTCAAAAACTAATAGCCAGGATTTAATAAAAGTATTTATTGAAGTAGTCTTGTGATATAAATTGATGCTGATTAATTTTGATGTAAATCGCTCAACAGATGACACTACAATGCTGCATTTTTTTACGATTTAAAACGAATGCACGGATTTTACCAAACTTCTTATTTCGTTAAATATAAATTGATCTTGTTTACATTTTGGTGTAATTTGCTCAACAGCTGGCGCTGCTATGCGGCTTTTTTTTACGATTTCTTCAGTAACTTTATCTTGCGTATTTCCGAATACGTTTGAAGTGGTTTCGAAGTACTTCAACTTCGCGTCGCATTCCGTGTTGAGGAACTTTTGTGGGGTTGGGGTTGATTTTAAGTAACAAATTCAGATTCAACTGACCAGTGAATGATTCTTTTTTTCACCTGTTTGTGTAGGGGTTAGAATACTGAATATTGAAATGTAGGGATCGAGATAAAATCCTAAATCAGGGCTGAATGTCTCAGGTGAGTCTGAAACAGAGATCCTGATTTCTTTACTCCTCATATGCAAAAGATAACGGTAGAGTTCATAATCAATCAAACAGCTAACCAGGGAAAACTATCGCAGGTGTAAGTTATGTATTTGGACAAGTGTGGTATCAAAAGAAAGATCTCGTAATGTACGTTAAAAAATGAAATGGAAGTACGCGTCAGAATCCAACCGTTTTCGAGATATTAGCACTTGAGGTGTGACTGAATAAATAAATATATTGACAGTCAGGCATATAAATTTTTCGCAAGTTAAAAATTTCTTTGTATTGTTTTTAATCCTTCTGCCAATACCTTTTCCCGAGCTACGAGCAAAATCCTTTACACCCACACATTGTCAGTTATTTCCCTCTTTTAGACAGGTACTTCGCATTCTACGAAATTTTCGTGTACGGCTGCATTCGGATAGTTCTCCTATCTGTTTTTCTTATTTACAGAACTTTGTTTCATTAATTTTTTTTGGCAAATCAAACGTGTGGCGTGACGTAATGAATAAACTGTGTGTATATATAATGTATAAAATTGAATGTTTTTCTTAGACTGGTATGACTTGCGAACAATTTATATACCTGCTTGTCAATTTATTTATTTACTCATTCACACTTCAAGTATATGATATGTCGAAAACGGTTCGATTTGGACGGGTAGTGGCACTGCGCTTTTTAACGTACGTAACGAGATCGTTCTTTTGATACCACACTCGTCTAAATCCACAACTTACACCTGAAACCTTTTCATTAAAAACTTTAAAAGTAGAAGATATAAGAAATTAGCAAACTAAGAATTTATATCGAATTAATATTTTAACATAAAAGAAAATGCAAGGAGTTTTTCAGTAAATATCCATTCCCCAATAATTGTTTCTTCTAAGTCTAGTAAGCAATTACAAAGTACAAGAAATCATTTTTTTTAATGTTTTAAACGATTACTTCTAGACCAAGAAGTGGCAGCACAAACAATCACTTCATTGAGTTCACAGTGAAAAATCTAGAATCAGTTAAATATTGATTTACATATTAAAACGCAATCGGTCTGCCAAGTCAATCTTGGTGGAAAATCTTAGCAAACTATTCGTAGCTTTAACATTGTGCTTTCCCGCACCCAAAGGTATGAAAACATCGAGGATTAGAAGCAAGTAAACATAATAGTTGTTGTGTTTGGTTTGTGGGTGAGAAGAAGAGATGGGAGGAGAAACACTTTTTATTTGTTTCTACCCACAACTAGGGCAAAAAAATGATCGTGATAGTGACTGGTACATTACGAAGAATGGAGGCCAGCAAACGACCCAAAAGTGACCATCCTTACTTCACTTAAAATAATAAAAATATTCTTTTAATCTTGAAGATGATAAACTAAATACAAAATTATAAAATATAAATTTGAAGAAAAGGTAAAGTTACCTGTGAAGTCCTTGGCAGATGATGAGTAGTAAAATCCAGACACATATACAGGAATTAATACACAACTTGGTTGAAGATTAATATTTATTTATTTATGAAATACTTGTATTTCTTTCATGAAAAATCGACTATCTTCTTTATAGAAACACTTTTGTTTCTCATAGAAATTAAACATTTGTTTTATAGTAAAAACTTTACAAATGAAGATATGTTTTTAAATTGATATATTCCAAACACAACCAACATTCTTCATCATAACACATTTTTTTTTATATATCTTGACAGTATGAACTTGAAAAATTTCTCATAACACACAAAAGGAAAATAACATCATTTTCTTCAAAAAGAAACATCACTTAAATATATGTATGTTTTAAATAAGTATATATTGTCAGACGAGAATTTTATATAGATATGCACCAATATTTTCGATGGAACGCCCCGTGAATATTAAAATTTATTTGTATGAAGATGGGCCAAATAGCAAATTAAAACGACGAAAGAAATTATAAAGTCAATACGTTATGTAAATATGTAAGATCACTTCTTGAAAGAACATTCTTCAACTCACGAAAGAAAATCTTCACCTCTGCATGCTTTTCAGAGTACGGAGATCACATGAAAAGATTATTGAAGAAACTTGAGCACAAAAAGCAGTTGAAGAAAATTATTAATGATGAGATGATAAAAATAAAATAAATATTTAGAAGACACATGACGACATTCTTCTTTAGTTATAAAGCTAACACGAGATCAACGAACAGAAGATCCATGGTGTGCCCTTATTTACACAATAATTTCGGGATGCCTTTGAAGGGGCCTTGCTCCTGGCGGCCTTAAAAAATCAACCTTTCCTGAAACCATGGCGTGATCATAGCAGCCTGAAATGTTGCCCGTATACAACGGTCTGGAGGGGCGCACGCACACATGCCCCGAAAAATTCCACCCAAAACTTCCAATCATCCGACCGCATCCATTACGGCAGGTGTCTAACAGCGCAACTCACGCAGGTGGCCGAGAGCCCAGGGGAAAAAGAGAAAAGGTTACTGGAATCCCAAAATACGCCAATTTGGCAGCGAGCGAAAGAGGGGGAGGTGACAAAATAAGCCAAGTTACGATGCAAAGTATGGAGAAATATGAATTTATTAAAAAGAGAATTGATAAACACCTAAAGAGGGGAGGCCAAAGCAGGTGGCCCTGTGCTGAATGACTTAAAATACGTCACCTGTGGAAACGAATTTGATAGGCTAGGGGTGTGTCCGAATAAACGGAAGTTCCACCCAAAGAACAAGCGAGAATGTTCTCGAACGATCTCCAAAACCGGAAGGAATGATTTCGAACAGGATTTTACCGGCTTGGAACATTCGAAAGCTAAGTAAGAAAGAAAACATTACAGGCGACGAAATGAAAATACACGAAACCGAAATAAAATTTAAATTGAGAACATTAATAAAAAGGAAGGTGATATGAAATAAAATGGCTAATAAAATTGAATTATACTAAACATATGGGGGGTTATCGAGTAACCACCACAATAGTAAATAAGTCAACCACTAAAATCTGGTTTTTAGGTATTTCCACCAAAATATGACTTAGCAGACCGATTGCATTTTAATATGCGAATCGCAATTTAACTGTTCCTAGACTTTCACTCGTGAATTCGTTGCGAATTTCAATTAAAATTTAATGCTTTATTTTTTGCGCATTCGAATAATTTTTATGTGTTTTGTACAATCATGTTCAGAAATTGTATGTTCTACTTAAATTTTCGTTTCTTAATAATGAATATTACGGTACGCTTTAACCATGAAAAAAGTTATTATTACACATAAAAAACAGAAATAAAACTACTTAAATTACTTTCGAGTGCATACATATAATATATAATTATTTAAAATATATTAAAATATCTTAAAATACCCAAAATGGAATCCAGATGTTCATACATTATGTATTTCTTTAGTTGAACACTTAATTTCAAGTCAAAAAAAAATATTTTCAGGTTAAGAATTTATTTGAATTAAAAAAATATTCCTTAGCAAACATTCTTGATGACTTCATGAAAATAGAAAAAAATATTCGAACATTAAAAGGCCATTTAATATAAGACTTCTACAACATAATTGCATCAGTAGATTAAAAAAATGATCATTTAAACTAATTATATTTTGATATGGAGAGATTTTTTTCAGATGAAATAAATAATTGCTTTATCTACAAAATTATGTTGACTATTTAATTTCGTATTTGAGATTTAAAAAAAATAACATTAAGGATATTATATCGTTGTAAAAGCAGCGGGTTTTTATTCCTAAAATAGATAAGAACCAAAGTAATTCTAAACCATGTAATGATTATGAAAAAAAAATCCCAGAAATTTATAATCTAAAAAAACTGGTATTGTCAGTTTGCGAATGCATAACGTTTAAAGTGTAATTTGGACAAAATATAATTTTACTCAATGAAAATAACTCTTTTTGCAAAAATATCACGTATGAAATTTTTATTGTATTTTACTTAGTCCTTTATGTATTTATTAGGACAAATGTTTAACGATAAATTATACTAAATTTGAAACACACGCTTTATGTAAGCTTCTTTTTTTTAAATATCCCTATGCATCCAAAAAGCGTTTTTAATAGCTTTGTAAAAAGAAAAAAAAATTATCTACTAACCTTAAATAGCAATTTTGTTTTAGCTCATTACAAGGCAATTACATCAGTAGCTTAAAAAAATCTAATTACTTAATGTAATCCTATCTTCGTATGGAGATTTTTTTTCTTTTTTTAATGACATAAACGTGTTATCTATAAAATATATTGACAATTTAATCCAGGATTTTGTAGTAACCTAATTTCTTTAAAATAAAAGAATTATATGTATATATATATATATATATATATATATAATTACATGTAATATTAATATTTTAACAGCTAAAGTTCTTTTATTTTATTTTATTTAACTTAGTAATAATCTATTGATTATTTTCTTAAAAAGAGCGGAAGTGTTTTTTAAATGCCAATATCTTATTGCCAAATCTTTCTTTCAGTACACAAATCCAGTTTTTTAGAACATTTATCGAACCTTTAATTTTGTCTTATTATTTAATTAATCGTATGCTAGGGGATATTCATACGCCTTGCGCGTGAGCAGGTTACTCTATTACGTTATTACATGGTAAAGATTCCTTGCATTTAGCCACGCCTAGCATCCAATGGTAGATAAGGGGTTGGTTTATCTCTACCTTGAAAACGGTCCTAATGGATCTTTAAAAGCTTTACGTAAAAAAGGGGAGTGGCTAGATTGGCTTGGAATTTGTAGAGATTCATTTTGCTTTAGAAGAGCGCAGAATGCTTTTAACCTTTAAAATGCCAGGATCTCCGTCTCATCTTTGAAATAATTTAGAACGATTGAGATGATGTAGGCTTAGAGCGAGTTGTGTATTGTTAATTTGTCTAGACTGGTGACATGTGGAATAACTCAAAATTGAGTTATATTTGAGATAGTTGAGTTGTATTTTGAGCTCAAAATTTAAGTCTAAGCTTTTAAAACATTTATTTAGATTTTAAAAAAAAATAACCGTTAAAATAGCTGTTGGTTACTGTAAAGTTTAAAGCGCCCTCTAACGGAATTTTTTGAAATGTATTTTAAAAATTTATTTTCAAAGAAATAGTGATATAAAGAATGGTTATAGAGAAAACCGCAAACGAATCGGCCAATTTTTCCGTTATTTATAATGATTTGAAATTTGAACCTCCCCACCCCCATTGAACACAGTTCAGTTTGCGGTACATAATGACTCTCAACGATTCAGATTTTGAGCTCAAAATTTAAGTTTATCTCAAAGCTCCTAAAAAACTTAATGAGATGCAAAAAATAACGGTAAAAAATAGTTGTACGTTACTCCAAAGTCTAAAGCGCCCTCTATCGGCATTTTTTTAAATTTATCTGTATAATTTATTTTCAAGACATGCTGACATAAAGAATAGTTTTCGTGAAAACCGCAAACGAATTGACCAATTTTTCCGTTTTTTTTAATCATTTCAAATTTTGGACCCTAAACTTTGATGGCGCCTATCTCCTTCGGAAGACGTTTGGGACCCTTAGTTTCCCATTTCTATTATTAGTCTTGATGTGTACTATCACCTCTTAAAATTTTTTCCATCTTTTTTGAATCACCCTGTATATATATATATATATATATATATATGTATGTATCGTTACCTAACTCGACAAAATTATGCAACAATTATATATTTTAAATTTGAAACGATTCTGTTGGGTAATTTTTACATTGTTATATGCGGACAAATTACGGGCGGACTAAATAATGACTATAGGTGCTACGTATTTACCATTTATATGCTTCTAGCGGTTTTTAAATCTTTAGTCATGCAATAACGCTTTGCACTCAGGAGTCGAAACTATATGGCACTACAAATTATTGAGTAACAAAGCAGTACTTGCGCATGATCTGATCTAAAATTCTTTGAGTCACCTTCATTTGTGATCTTGTATCAACATTTCTACATAGTTTACGGTTGATACTATACAAATGTATAACTGAGACGTTATTTTATGACTACCTATATTATTTTATATCAAAACTACTTTTAAACTGACATTTATAGCAAATATATGATTAAACTCAATAACATTATTTTATTTGGTTCAAAAATATAAAATGTATTTTTATTTGCATTTTATAATATCCTCTTGGACATGCATAAAGTACATGTAAATTATCCGTTGTAAAAAAATTACTGAGTAAAAAAGATATTCTTATATAACATTGAACAATCTGACTTTAACTTCTTTAAAAGAAGAATTTTGTGATCATCAAATACTAATAAAGCATTTAATTCGGCTCATTACATCGTATTAACATCAGTACAACTACTTTTAAACTGTCACTTTGAGAAAATATATGATTAAACTCAATAACATTTTTTATTTAGTTTCGAAATATAAAATTTATTTTTATTTGCATTTTATAATATTCTTTTGGACATAGATAAAGTACATGTAAATTATTCGTTGTAAAAATCTTACCAAGTAAAAAAGATATCCTTATATAACATTGAACAATCTGACTTGTAACCTCTTTAAAAAAGGAAATTTCTTTATCAACAAACACTAATATGGCATTTAATTCTAGATTCATTACATCGTATTAACATCAGTATCTTAAAAAATGCAATAATTAAAGGTAACTCTATCTTGTAACCTCTTTAAAAAAGGAAATTTCTTTATCAACAAACACTAATATGGCATTTAATTCTAGATTCATTACATCGTATTAACATCAGTATCTTAAAAAATGCAATAATTAAAGGTAACTCTATCTTGCTCGTAGGAGAAATCTTATTATCTTCAAAAATATGTTGACTGTTTAATCTCGGTATTAGTTCTGACTAATTACTTTAAGGCGGAAAAAAATTGTATAGGGCGTAGTTTTAATTTGCAAAAAGACTTTTGTCTGAACATATATCCAAAATAGACAATAATAATATAGATAACTTTATTCCCAATTAAATGGAAAGTTCCTTAAATATTTTTGAGAATATACTCATTGAAGCAGAATTCTAACTTATAATTGCGTCTCTGCAATTTTTTTTAAAGATTATTATTATTATTATTTTAATTTGTATCAGGATTTCTTTCAGTTTAATATTATTCAATAAAAAAATTATTTGATGAATTTTCTATAAAAATCTTTCTATTCTGCAAAGACTCTTAGAATTGCGATTTCGAAAGTGAATTAGGAATTATTTAAAATTGATATATGTTAATTGTTAAGGGAATCGCACTGTTAATGTTTTTTGTGTTAAATTACAGTGAATCTACGGGTTATTCATTATCATAAGTCTTATGTAAAAAGAGATCAGAAAAACTAGGATTGTTTTAAATAGAGAGATTTTATTCGGTAAATTTCAAAAATACTCTGTATATTAACATCGTTAAAAATACCGAAGACTGTAAATTTACTTTTAATGACAATAATTTAATTTAGTTTTTAAAATTCGCGAATCTCTTAGTCTGCAAGAACACGAATTTTCCGAATAATTTGAGCTGTTACATCATTCAACTTTGACACAATTTGTTTTTAGTGGCCCTGGGGATTGAACCCGTGACCTCTTAACAGAGGAAGGACACTTTAATGACTGAGCTATACGAACTATTTCTGTTCGATACATATTACGTCTTTTATCATTAAGCTGGGGGAAAACCCTACTAAATCTGATATAAATGTTTTTTCTTTTAGATATTTATCTAAGTTTTAAAATAAAATCTTTAAAAACTTAAATGATCAATATTTTTTTAAAATAAACTTTCAAATGATGCCTATTATTTTCATGTCTTTTATAGATTTTTTAATCTTTTATCAACGGTTTATCAAAAAATAAATTTTTGCCTAATTCAATCAGAAAAATGTTCGGATTAAACAATGGAAAATGTACAATTAAAAATTTACTGGTGAGAATAATAAATGATGATTGGAATAGCGATGACCGTGCATGGTACGGGCAAATCATGATTGACACAAACACGCTGACCGTATGGAGTACGGGCAAATCAGAGTAGCAGTTAAACTGAATTATCTTATTTAATGTTTCTAAAAAAATTACAAAATAATTTAAGTAAGATTTAAAAAATAAATAAATAAAGTCATGAAAATCCTTGCAAAGAAATAGATATAAGATAAGAGAAATGTGTTTAAAATGATAGCTGATAAACTCAAACGAATACATTTAATCGAGAACTAGTCTAAATTTACACAGAGTTTCTCTTTTTAGGTGCGTTCGTAATTATGCAAATACGTAGCACCTATTGTTGTCGTTCAGTCCTTCCGTCCGTCTGTCTGTCTGTCCGTCTGTCTGTCTGTCTGTCTGTCCGTCCGCATATAACAACGCAAAAACTACTAAACCGAATCGTTTGAAATTTAAAATACATAATTATTACATAATTTTGTCGAGTCATTTCAAGTTTTATGAAAATCGGATACATAGATCAATTACAGGGACAATCAAAAGTATTCCGTTACATTACGGTCAAAGGGGAAAAAGTTTCAAATGCATTCTAATCGTTTCAAATTTAAAATACATAATTATATTACCTAATTTTGTCGAGTTATTTCAAATTTTATCAAAATCGGATGCGTAGTTCAATTACAGGGGCAATCAAAAGTATTCCGTTACATTACGGTCAATGGGGGGAAATGTTTCAAATGCATTTTAATGGTGTTACACTCATTAGAACATAATATAATGCATATGCATCTACAAAGTACATATTATACTATACATTTTGCATAATCTGTGGTGCAAAGAGCATTTGTTCCTGATTTACAAGGCCACACAAAAGTATTCCATTACATAACGGTATAAGGAGAACATTATTTGGTGCGCATTTTAATTCTAACTATTTACAATTTTATGAGATTGATATATGAGAGTGATATTTTAAAACTTTGTTATCATACGAACGCACCTCATTTGCTACCCTTTACGTGCAATTTCCAACTTGTTTTTCTGTGTTTTTACAAAAAGTTTAACAGTGCAGTGGATTATTTGAAATGTAGTTAATTTAAACCTTTCGAGTCCGAATTTTTTTTCCAGCTTTTAGAAAAAATTACTTTTACGTTAATAACATTAACTCTATCTATCCAAATAGATTAATTAGTGTTTAACAAATATTTCATTGTCTGAAGGATAACGAATGTTGTTGTTTTTCGTACTATTCGATTAATATTCATATGAGAATAGGCTAAGGAAGAATTTTTTGATGTATTTAGAAAATATTGTATTACAGTAAGATTTAATTCATACTACAACTTTCTAATACTTTTTGCGCTTTATTACACATGATTCTTTCAGAACTATTCAGTTACTAAGTAAAAAAAGATATCCTTATAAAACTTTCACGAATCTGACACGTACCCCTCATTAAAAGAGAAATTTCGTCATCTCCAAACACAAACATGACATTTAATGCTAAATGCATTACATCGTATTAACACCAGTATAGCAAAAAATACAATAATTAAAAGTAACTCTATTTTGGTAGAATATAAACCTGTTATCTTCAAAAATATGTTGAATGTTTAATCTAGGTATTAGTTCTGACTGATTACTTTGGAGCAGAAATTTTTTTTATAAAACGTAGTTTTATTAAATTAAACAAAATTCAATGAAAGGGAAAACGAGCTTTGAAGAAATCGACTTCATTTATCCAAAGAAAAATAAAAATCATTTAAAAATATTTAAATCCAGACACGATATTTAAAAGGAATTGTCTCATAGGGTTAACATTAGGCAGTAGTTGTTATCGCCTGAGTGAACTAGCTTTTTATATACTTAACTCATTAGGTAAATAAATAATTCTAGGAACTATTTCTCTTTAAATTAATAAATTAAATTAAATAATTATTCAGTTTTATTTTATTTTATCTATTATTTTATTTATTGTTCAAACTTTTCTTTCTTTTCTATACATGTTTAGTAGATTATTTAAGAATTCTTCATAAATATTTATCTTATAAAAGTTATATTAGACATGAAAATTTCAGTCAATATTAATATGCTTAGTATATATATAGAGAGAGAGATAGATATAGATTTTCTTTAAATTATTAGTGCTCTAGGATGTCATTCAGTGCAATAAAATTAACTTTATTTTTCTTTTGTTAGAAAACATTTAACACATTTTTATTTACGTTTTATATATCCTTTTTAACAAACATAAATTGAACGCAAAATATCCGGTAGAAAAAATTTGATGGTAAAAAAGATATCATTATGTAACATTCACCAATATGACTAGTAACTTCATTAAAAGAGGAATTTTGTTATTACTAAGCACTGATATGGCATTTAATTCTGGATTCATTATACCATAATAAATTCAGTAGATTAAAAAAAATGCAATAATTAAAGGTGATTTTATATCCCTATAAGAAGAAATCCCATTGTCTTCAAAAATATGTTGACCATTTAATCTCGGTATTAGTTATGACCAATCATTTTAATAAAGAAAAAAACTGTATAGAGCATAATTTTATTTTGAAAAAATAAGTTTTTTTTCCTCTTTAACAGATATGCGAAATATACTAAAAAAATTACTTCGAATTAAATGAAAAGCCCCTTAAGGGGACAGTGGACCTTTATTTGAGCAACCTAAACAGTTTTTTTCTTATTAAAATATCATTTATGAAGGTTTTAAGAAATAAATAATAAAGGTATTTATAAACTTTAAATCTGTTTTTTTGAAAACTAATTTTTCAGCGTTTTTAGATTTTTCAAATGCTTTTTGCGACGTAATTTTTTATCAATATTTATGAAATTGATAAGACTGTATTTTGATATTGTTTAGAAAGAAAGAGAATCCTAGAATTCCTAGAATTATTTAAGCTTTTTAAAATCCGTCTTTATTAAAATAGTCAAATTTGGTTTTTTACTTATTGATGGACAAAATTTTGATGAAAATCGAAATGGAATTTAGAAAAAAATCTGCAAAATATTAACTTTTCAAGAAATTAAAAAAATCTTACACAAATTTGTTTATAATAGCGTTTTAAGTGATAAAAATGCAAAAGCAAGAAAATATCTCAAAACGTAAGACACGATGAGGATTTTAAAATTTCATTTAAAAAATTTAATTTTTTTAATTTTAAAATTTTAAAAAGATTGGATTTTTGAAAGGTGTTTTATGTGTTTTTGGTGAAATGGATATATGCACAAAATTTCATATCACTATGATGAAAAAAAAAATTAAAGTCCACCGTCCCATTAAATCATTTTGCGAATCGCTAATTGAGGCAAAGAGCTAATGTATAATTAGAATTGGGTTTGGTGCGAAAATTTAAAAAATACATTGTAATTTTTTTAAAGGCCAAATCAAAAAGTACATCTTTATGACATAAGCTTAATTTTTTTTTTCGGAAATGCATGTAACTAGCAGGTGTTGTTGTTAAGAAACTATCGCAGTTGTTAAGAAACTATCCTGTTCTGTTTTTTTTTTTTTTACATATGCAATAGATCTTTCAGAAAATAGTATTAAATTGGGCGTTCTGAACAAAATAATCACGGGATAGAAGAGTGGGATGAAAAAAAATGATTGTCACGACATCGAAACCGTTTATAGCTCAATAGTTAATTTGTTAATCAAAATAGGAAAATTCATTTCTATTCCAAATCATTTTCGAGTCAGGCTTTCCAATTTTAAACCTTTCCGTTAAAAAATGTATTTGTATACGTGTCAAATTACAATTGTGTATTTTAAGTGGGACATTATTTTATGGCTTTTCTATATTATTTAATTTCAAAATTACTTTTAAAGTGTAATCTCGAGCAACAAAATAACTAAACTCACTAACTTTCTTTTTTGTCTGAAAGCTTAAAATGTATTTTTATTTGCAATTTATAATATCCTTTTGAATAAATATAAAGTAAATGCAAAATATCTGCTACAAGGAAATTACTAAGTAAAAAAGATATCCTTATATAACTTTCAGCAATCTGACACGTAATTTCAATAAAAGAGGAATTTCATCATCTCCAAACACTAATATGATACTTAATTCTACATTCATTACATCTTATTAACACCAGTAACTTAAAAAAGTACAATAATATAAAGTAACTCTATTTTGGTAAGAAGATAAATCCTATTATCTTCAAAAATATGTTGAATGTTTAATCTGGGCATTAGTTCTGACTAATTACTTTATAGCAGAAAAAAGGTGTATAGAACGTAGTTTTATTTTGCAAAATGAAGATTTTTTAAAAAATGTATATGCGAAATAGACTGAAAAATTTATTTCCTATTAAAGGAAAAGTTCTTTAAATGTTTTTGAAAATGCGATCATTAAAACAGAATTCTAACTTATAATTAGTATTGCGTCTGGTGCAAAAATTTGTACAAATGTTATGATTTTTTTCCAAATTTGTATCAGTAAATCTTTCAGTTCAATATTATTCAATGAAAAAATACTTTAGTGATTTAAAAATAAAGAAAAAGCGTTCTATTGTGCAAAGACTCTTTGAATTGAGATTTCGGTAGTGAATTGGAAATTATTTAAAAGTAAGATAAATTAAATTAATTGTTAAGTGAATCAGTGGATTATTAGAAATTTAGTTAGTAAAATTTAGTTAGTTTAAAAAATATTAAAACATTTGTCACATTAGTTACATTTAACATGAATTTTCCAATACATATTAATGTACGTATTATATGTATTGTATATATATTTATATATAGAGAGAGATTTAACTGATAAAGATTGTCTTTAAACTATTGATGGTCTACATTGTTATTCAACGCTTTCAAGAAAATCTTTCAGTTCGAGATATATTCAATTGCCCCCCCCTCCTCCCCCCCCCCCAAAAAAAAAAAAGTTTGGTGAATTTTCTATGAAATTCGATCTATTATGCAAAGATTCTTAGAATTGCGATTTCGAAAATGAATTAGGAGTTGTTTAAAAATAATATAAATTGAGTTAGTTGTTAAGTGAATTAGTATATTATTTCAAATTTAGTTAGTCATTTTTTTCTTATAAATATCTCATTAGAAGAAAGAAAATAGCAAACAAAATTGAATAAAAAGGAAAACGGGCTTTGAAGAGAACGACTTCAGTTATCCAAGGCAAAAAAAAAAAAAAAAAAAAAAAAAAAAAAAAAAAAATTATTTTAAAGTATTTAAAGCAAGAGGATACATTTTAAAAGTCTTCTCTCATAGGATTAATGTTAATTAGAGGGTGTTATAGCGAAGTTAAGAAGCTTCTTAAATATATAATTCATTGGAAAATAAATAATTTCATCTAGTATATTTGCTGTAAATTAATAAACAAAAACTAAACAATTATTTAATTTAATTAAATTTAATTTTGTCTAAACATATGAATTATTGCTCAATTTTTTTTTCTTCTCTGCATCACTTAAATTAAAGCATAATAAAATAATGCAAACGGAAATTCTATAAATTGTAGGGAACAGTGTTTGTATTACTAAGCGTCCATTCTCTTCAGCGCTTCAAAACTACCGGATATAGCATCTTGTTGAACACGGCATCTTATCACGACTTGTCTTTCAAAAAGTTACATAACACATAAAATTTTGAACTAATATTAATATATATATATACATGTAGATAAATACCATAAGAATTATCATTATGAATTATAAATGTTTAAAATAAAAACGGACCATTTGTAGATCTTGAATATACAAAAAAACTTAATTTTAAAAGCAGAAATATATTGATTTAATATTCACGTATTTTTCCTGCAAAATAATGATCTTCCATAATAACTCTAATCAGAATTTTTTTATATTATTTGAAAAAAATTAATTTACTGACAAGTCAAAATTTTATCCATAAATAAATATTTCAAAAAGAAGAAAAAAAATATTATAATGTAATGAGAATGGAAATTTTATCATTCTTACTTTCAAAGTTCCTCTTTTCTACTAAAGGGGAAAAAATCTTCAATTTTACTGAAACGACTGACTTAATTAAAAGAAGTAGGAAATTTATCATTGCCGGAGGGTAAGTCTGACATTTTCCGGTTCCTCTTCTATGTTATCAAACATGTAACATCAAGTATCATCTTCTACATTTGCTTTACGATATTAATGTCTTTTATTTATTTTTCTCGAATCAATGAAAGCGAAGCAAAGATCATTGAATAAACGTTATTATTATGGTTTATAAATTAATGAGTTTCTTAAATATTTCGTATTTCTAACAGATTTATAATCTTGTGTTATTCGATATATTGAATCATGTAATCTTTATTAATAAGATTCAGCTGCAATAATGTTTCTGAAATATTTAAAAAACATGATGTTTTAGTTTTAGTCAACTTTTAGTTAATCTTAGTTTGTTTTTATGACATTTTTCTCTTTTTTCGTTCAGATAAGTCTGAAGACAGTTTTAATATTCATATAGTTTTGCTCTAAAGAAGTGATCTTTAACAACTCGATAATAATAACTCTAAGCAAAAAGAAAAATATTATTTGTGAAAAAATAATTTACTAACAAATTACAGTTTGATTCAGAAATAATTGTCTAAAATGGCAGCTGAAAAATAACAATTTCAAAATAAATTTCATTGTATGGTAATGAGAATGAAAATTTTATCATTTTTAAATTCTAAGTTCTTTCTTTCTACTAAAAAGGGGGGGGGGGGAATCTTCAATTTTACTGAAGCGACTGACTTAATTAAAAGAAGTAGAAAATGTATCATTGCCGGAGGAAAAGTCTGACATTTTCCGGTTCCGATTCTATGTTATCAAACATATAACGTCAAGTATCATCTTCAACATTCATGTTACGATATTAATGTATTTTATTTATTTTAATCCAATCAATGAAGAAGAAGCGCAGACCATCAACTACATGCCATTATTATGGTCTTGAAAATTAATGAGTTTCTTAAATATATCGTATTTCTAACGAGACTATAATCTTGTGTTATTCCATATATTGAATCACTAATTTATAAGGTTCAGTTATAATAATGTTTATGAAATATTTCCAAAACTTGATATTTTAGTTTTAGCCCACTTTTAGTTAATTTCAGTTTTTATGATTTTTTTTTCTTTTTTCTTTCAGAAAGTCTAAAGAGTGTTTTAATATTTATGTATTTTTACTTTACAATAGTGATCTTCCGCAATAACTCTAAGCAAAAGTTTTTTATTAGTTGAAAAAAACAATAACATACTAACAAATCTCAATTTTATTCATAAATAATTATCATGACAGTTAAAATATAACAATTTCAAAATAAATTTCTTTGTATTTTAATGAGAATGAAAATTTTAAATTTCTTAATTTAAAAGTTGCCCTTTACTATTAAAGAGGGAAAAAAAATCTTCAATTTTACTAAAACGTCTGACTTAATTAAAAGAAGTAGGAAATTTATCATTGCTGGAGGGAAAGTCTGACATTTTCCGGTTCCGCTTCTATGTTATCAAACATGTAACGTCAAATATCATCTTCAGCATTTACTTTATGATATTAATGTCTTTTATTTATTTTTTCTCGAATCAATGAAAAAGAAGCAAAGATCATCAACTAAATGCCTTTATTATGGCTTGTAAATTAATGACTTTCTTAAATATTTCGTATTTCTAACGAATTTATAATGTTGTGTTATTTAATAGAATCATGTAATATTTAATTAATAAGGTTCAACTGTAATAACGTTTATGAAATTTAATATTTTAGTTTTAGTCAACTTTTGGTTAATATAATTTTGGTTTTATGACAATTTTCTTTTTTTCCTTTTAGGTAAGTCTGAAGACAGTTTAATTCAAAGTTATTACTGAATTATCATATTTCGAGGAATGAGGTATGAAGAAATAATTATACATATTTATATGTAACACTCTTGCTAAATATTAGTATAATTATCTATTCTACATATTATTTTGTTTTTGGTTTCTAATGTGTTATAATTGATTATTTTTATTTATTTTTTATATAGGAAAAGCTAAATATCTCAGATTTTAGATACATATTATAGAATTTGTTTTTTAACAGTATCTTCTTTTTGTTTCATACTTAGAAATATTTAGTTTTTGTTGTGCATATGGGCTTGGTCAACTAGATCTATACGGCCCATTCATTTGAGATTAATGCATGAAGCCTCCCGCCAGAGGACTCTGATATTCTGTCTATGTTTTTCTGACAAATCGTGCAAAGCCTGAAGCAAAACAATGACTATGCGCAGAGCAGAAATCAACTTATTCAATGCTAATTTGGAAAGCATTTGTCCCACGTGATCAAATGAAATGGTTCAGGGTTTGAAGCTGAATCCAGCTTCAATTTTTCGGCGGTTTTTAGCGAAATGCGCAGGCCGTTATATATCTAGTTGGCCATGATATGGGTGAGTATTTTTTAAAACATTATTCATGTTCGCATATTCAACTTTTCATTTATAAAAAAAAGCTTATTGCAATTTTATTTATATGACATACAAATGTCACATGGCATATTTGGTAATTTACATGTGTGCAAAGTGATTCAACAGAATAACTGTGCAACTATTAGGACAAAAACATTTCCTCAGTTCTCACCATCTCAGTCCTAATTATTAGACACTGATTATGATGTTAATAGACACTTTCTTCCATAAAAGATTATCCTACACATAAACTATACATCCCTATACTAAACTTCCCGCTGCACAGGTCTGTAGATTAATTCATTTAAAAACACTATAATCTGTAGAAGATGAATACATATTAAGTCTTGGACGAAAGAATACACTATAATTTTCCATCTTTATTTATCGCGACACAAAACCACAAAGAAAAACGAGTATATTCATTATCTTAACAAAAAATCACTATTACATATCTATATCTCATACTACAATTTACTGTTTTTTATTTTTAAACTCATCGAAAGTTCCAGAAAAATCATTCCTCCGTTCTGCCGTTGCCACCTTTTCTGAAATACAAAGAAACTTGAATTTAGCACAATATTCTGTCCGTGACAGTTCACGCAAAGCCATGGGGTCAGTCCTTGGTAATAGAGTTGGTCCTCAGCCGAGCATGTTCATAACAGAGTCAGTTCAGGGCAGTAGAATTTGTCCGCAAAGCTCCTTGACTCTTACACCAATGATCTCAAAACCACTAGAGTATTTAGCCCTTTATTTTACCGACGGTACTTACAAGTACCATTAAAATTACTTATTATAAAAGTCTTTTAACCTCTTCGCTACTGGCGATTATTACAGTATTTTTAATTATTACTGAATTATTTCTTCTCTCGTTTGACTTCAGAGCGAGATTTTTGTTTTCTTTTCATTAGCTCGAATCTTAGAATACGAAACATATTATTCTTATATCGAAATTACATTTATATTTGAGTATCATTAATAAAATGGGACAAAACAGATGCACCCATTTGGGTACTCAGGGACTGAATAGGTTAATACGTCAATTTGTTGTGATACTTTTTAGAATGAGCTACAGATACATTACTTTATTTTGTTCCAAAAGCATTATTGGTTACACAAAACAGAAATAACTTTAAAAGGATGATTTCATTTGCCTTTGTATCTTTTCAGCTTTCTTGGTTCTGAGAGAGGGAGATGAGAATTTTTCAAACCGGAATTATTTCTATATTTATATTGTAAGA
Source organism: Maratus speculifer (assembly GCA_964019185.1). Taxonomy (NCBI): domain Eukaryota; kingdom Metazoa; phylum Arthropoda; class Arachnida; order Araneae; family Salticidae; genus Maratus; species Maratus speculifer. The sequence goes on from OZ025302.1 coordinate 96,072,422, forward strand.
ATACCACATTTGGATCTTTTATAATTCTACAAAATACTAAGAAAACAATTTCAAATAAAAGATTTGAGTAAGGTTATAAATATTGCACAAAATCCTTGTAAATTCAAATTTAATCAATCCTTCTGCAATCCTTCAAAACTTAAATAAATGATTGTGTAAATCTTTTAATTTAGTTTAAATAATTTACCTAAAATACTTTAGAATATAAAATTTTCATGAATTCTTAATTTTTTAGATAAAGGGTTAAATGATAAAACATGTTTCATCGTATATAATTGTACGTGATAGTCGGTACATTAACTTTAAAAAATAAAAAAGGTGGGATAAAATTGTCCACTTTTCAGAAAATGACATTATGCATATTGTCAAAATATTCGGCATAGTAGCATAATCAGTTAAACTACGTTTATCAAATTCTAAGTCACTCATTCCTGTATTATACATTAAGTTACAATGCCTTCTAAATTTATGTAACACAGATACAGATGCCATATTTAAACAGAATTTGAAAGACATTTTTCCAAAAACGATTAAATTGTATTTAAAAACATCACAATATAATCACATCCATCAAAAATCGGAAGCCGAAAATTTTCTAGATTTTAATACTTTCCTCTTATGAATGAAAAAAGAAGTAATGATGCATTTAATAAACCATAAAAACTACTTCTATACAAGATTTTATTAAAATTCTTTGTGAAGAAATATTTTCATCAAGCACATATACTTAACTAAACTTCCTCTATTGAGTGGATAACATAGCGCGTGTAAAGAATTCATTCGGAATACATTCAAGTTCTTAAAATGTAAATGTCAATTCGTGACTAGTAAACGTGCTTAAGGTACTAGAATTCTCTATAAAAATAAGATCATTCCCGTAAGATTCATGCAAAATTTAATGCAGCCAATGTTAAGAAAAAGCATTAATGATAAGGAATACTAAAAAGGAAAGATAATAAAAAATATGTAACGATGCAGAAATGCATAAAAAAGTTCATAAAGCACATAACATTCAATTCAATCGATTATATGTAAAGAAGCTGGTTATTTTACTTCTCTCTTACGTTCTGATTTTAAAGATAAAGAGTTCTTGTTCTAGAACACCAGTACCATTAGAACGTGTGTACAGCACCACTGTAATAAGCTATGTGCGGGAATGGTAAAAAATAACGATAGAATTACATTCCCACGTAGCTGCAAAAATACTATTTATATCTGATTTAAACCACTTTTTGAGAAAGAAGCACAGTGTGATATGTTTGTTTGTTTATTCGTTTTATGATTAAAGTATGTTTATTAGCTTGTTTATTAACCTGGGTGTGTGATTGTTTGATGATAAGCGTTTTGTCGTTGACTTTTTGTTGTTGTTTATTTAATTGTTTAGTTATCTGTGGATTTACATGTTTAATGTCTGTTATTTATTTACTTGTTTATTTTTTTATTTATTTTTCATTTATGCGAGGATTTGCTAGTTTAAAATTTGCTCATTTCTTTAATGTTTTGTGTTTGTTTATTTGTTTATCAAATAACAAAGAAATTTATTCATTTTTTATATTTATATACTTATCTGTTTGTTTAACATTTGTTTATTTTTTTTCACGCATAACATTTGAAAGGATGCTCCGATTTTGACCATTTTCTTCTGCAAGCGATATTAGTGTTGTTTTTGAATCAGTTCAATGGAAATAAAAAAGAATAGTTTTTTCTCCTACTTTGCTTTCTAGATTTTTTTTTTCCTATGCTGTAACTGTCGTCAAAAATGTTTAGTCATCTAAAAATGCTAATATGTTATTGTCGCATACTGTACCATAAGGAATAGTCGCCATATCATCCAAAACTCTCTTAAAAGATCAAGTCAAAAGTTAAATCTACTTGGGAATATTTCTGACAATTACGGGTAGCAAAAGAAACTTGGTTTTTATAAATGCCTGTTTAAATTATAAAATATATTTTTTTTTCGTTTTTTAGGTTTTTACTGATAAATGATTGTGTTTCGGATTCATGAATTATTGAAGTTTTAGAGTACGGTAATTTAATTTATATAATATAATTTAATAGCAACGGTAAAGACGCGAGAATATGTAAACTTTGAGCAGACTAATTTCAGTTGCATTTAGAGTACCTCCTCAGAGCAAAGATTAAAGGAATCTTGCTAAATTATATAAGAGAGAAGTGAATTAAACTGAGAAGTTTATTGACCAATAAAAAAACATAAAAATATGGATATCAGCCAATAGGAGAATAGTATAGCTAATGCAACGAAAAGTATGGAAAATTCTAGTAGTAATTAAAAAAAGAAGATTTTATGTAATGTTTCCAGCAATCTGATAAAAGGGGATTAGTGAAATTTCAAATAACAATAATGTCTTTTTTTTATACACATGAAAGTTTTCAAAAAAGTAAAGTACATGTATAGAAGTGGGTTTAAAAATGATTTTAGCTGAAATAAAACCAAAACAGTAGTTCATCTCCCACCAATGTTTAGTAATTTAAGATTTATTGATTTCCTATTTTTTAATGTATTGTTTTTGTTTTTAATACGAAGTATAAAAACCCATCTGGTTTGACAAGTATAGGGAAGACCAGACTGGCAATTAATATTATAGTACCTTATGAGTTTGATAACTCAATAGCATCTTTTGGTTTGGAGACTATTCTCCTATTGGCTGGTATCCATATTTTTCTATTTTCCTATTGGTCAATAAACTTCTCAATTGAATCCGCTTCTCGCCTATTTTAGTAAGCAAGTTTCCGTTACTCTTTGCACTGAGCATGGTACGCTAAGTGATACTGGAAGAATTCTACTCAAAGTTACAAATTCTGGTGTCTTTGACTTTGTCTTGTTATACTGCGTCAAGCAACAAACAGTTATTTAACTTTATAATTATCTTAATATTTATATAACTGAAGTAGGTCATATAATATTTTTTTCGTTATGATATTATTATTTAAAAAAAGAAAATTGTCTTAGTTTACATGTGGAAGTATTATCTATTCGGTCTTTGCATATTAATACAAAAATCTTAATATAATTCTAAAACCAGAAATTCCTATGATTTTTTTATCATAACTTTTCATCCTTAATTGTTAGCATAAATTTATTGAACCTTAGTTTAATTTTTTGTTATTTTTCTTAATTACGTTGCACTTTCTTCAAACTTTATTAATGACATCTCTTTAATTATTTTATTTTATTTTTATTCGCATATCATTTATCAGTATTACATTACATGAAAACACGAATTAATTTTAGTTTTTAGAGACATGAGTTTAGAGAGAGTGTTTTAAAGTCCATTAAAAATTATTTTCTCTTTTAAAAATTAATAACAACATCTATTCTGATAGAGAAATTAAAAAATAAAATATTGAAGCTCCAAATTTTATCAATTACTTAAAAACATGTTTCAGGTTGTTATTTCATAATCAAACATGATTTTTTCCTTTTTTAACATTTTCCCCACTATCACAGAAAAAATCACAGAATCAGTAAAGTTCATTATTAGTTTTACTGCATTTTATCTTAATAAAAACTTAAAGTTAATTGTAGCCTGAAACTATAATAGAAAGGGTTTTTTTTTTTTTGTCTAGAAACTTTTAAAAGTGAAATTTAATATGACCGAAAAAATGACATAAAGTTTTTTTTTTTTTTTTTTTTTTTTTTAATTTTATTATTATTATTATTTGTCATGCAGTTTAATTAGTTTTTAAGAATATAAAATACCAAAGAGCTAACTACAGTTTTTTGATTATGTTAAATATAGATTAAATGTAAATTAATTTTTAATAGGTATCTTTTATATGAACCTGTCGACTTACAAGAGGATCAAACCAGTGCTTTTCCTCATGCTCAGAGCATATCGTTTACTCGCAATGAAAGTGACAAATATTTCAGAGGAAAGGCTGAAGAATATTGGCATTTTCCTTTTTTTTTACATAAAACTGTAGCACTTAGCATTACATGCAGCTATAAAATTATACATAAAAGATTAGAACCTTTAAAACGCAACACTGAAAAAGACCCGTATGATAATGTAGAGTCTATGGGGGCGTTCTTTTCAAATATCTCACTCAAATTTTAATATTTTTTACATTTTTTTTCCATAGGATAGCTGAGGACGATACACAACCGGGCTAGTTTTTACTTTTTCTATTTTGGTTTCAGATTTGTTTTAATACTTTAACTTTTACAGCCGGTTTGAACCTGTTTCTAAAGTTAAAGTAACTTTTTAAAAAAATCTTTAACCAAAATTGAAAAAATAGAAACTAGCCCGGTTGTGTATCGTCCTTAGCTGTCCTATGCAAAAAAATCATCTAAAAATATTGAAATTTGAGCGAGATGTTTGAAAAGAACGCCCCCATAGATTTTGCATTATCATCCGGGTCTTTTTCAATGATTATTGTGGACTTTAAGGGAAGACATCATAAATTACTTAAATTAATCTGAATGGAATGGCACTGCCAGTCACATTAATTTAACTCTATGCTGTTAAAAACTTCTGTAAAAACACAGAAAACTAGTGATATGTGGTCATCCCAAAACTTTCTTATATCTTATGAATGTTAATAATTTCTGAAAAATGCAGCACACCAGAGCCACTGGTTAAGTGGTTTAAACGAAAATATAGTCAGCAACAATTTATGTCAACTTATGTCTTAATCTGATCATTGACGAAAATTCGTGCATTAGTTTTTGAGATAGATTTATTGCAAAATCTTAGAAAAAACTGCATAACATAACCACATGTTGGGTTGTGCTTACCAAATATTAATCAGGATAATTTTTTTATCAAGTATTAACTAAGTATAAAGTTTGACGAAAATCCACGCATTAGTTTTTGAGATACAGTTATTGCGAAATCGTGAAAAATACAGCATACCAGTGGCATCTGTAGGGTGTTTACACCATAATACTAATCTATATCAGGGACAAACTGAATCTGAAGATTTCGAAAATTTCGTGCATTAGTTCTTGAGATAGAGCTATTGCGATATCACGAATAATGCACCATGGCAGCGCCACTGGTTGCGCGATTTGCACCAAAACATAATTAGCACCATGTTATATCAAGTACTAATTAAATATAAAGTTTTATGAAAATCCGTGCTCTAGTTCTTGAAATATCTAGTTCTTGAGATAGAAATTGTAAATAATGCAGCATAGTAGCACCGCCTGTTAAGTGATATGCAACAAAAACTATTCAGATCTAGTTACATCAAAATTTACAAGTCTGAGAAAATGCATCTGAAAATTTTAATAATATCCATTGAGTTTCAGTTTTACTCACCTATTAACATCATTATATATGAAGAAATATCGTAATGAATGCGCTTTTGTGCCTTTTGTTTAGAATTATTTAATGATTCGGAATTTTTAAAAAATACATATTTTTTGAAAATTTAATGGTCCTGTGGCCATATTTAAAAAACTAGAAACAAAAAAACAAAAATAAAAATAAAAGAAAGGAGGGGAACCTAACCAAAAAATTTATCATCCGTATTATATCACTAATAAGTCTATATGGATTTCGTGCAGTAGAATTATCATAAGCGTAATTATCCTGTAGTTGACTAAATTACATTATTGCGCGTGCGCATAGGGAATAAGAGGGCGTGAAAATATTTATGATGTCTGCACCGGACTTTTAAGTTATCTCGAATACTTATTTTGGATGTCGTATGTCACAGAAGTAGAACACCTACTCATATCGCAAAACCTATCTATGATAACACATTGAACATCACTATGTCTGAGATCTGAACAAACTGAAATTGTGCGCAGGCGCATAAGTTTATACGACCCTCAACAATCAACCAGTTTAAGATAATCTATGGTGTGACTGGGTTTTTCCTTTAAATTTCCTTTGTCCTTTGTTCCGATATGTAATGGTTTTACGCTTGTATATGTGCATTTTTATTTACACGCATAGCTAAATGATATAGTTTATCGTTACAACGACAAACAATACAAATCGTTCTTTTTTGCTCATGCGAAATTTAGTAGTTGTGTGTTTTATCTTTTGTTTGTTAAGGATGAGCGATGTATCATATGTATTACCGAAAAATCCGTTTGCAGGATACCAAATTGTTTAAATTTTTTTTTTAGCGGTTTTTAGAAAAACTATGCTTGGAACCACATTGTGACGTCATTTCTCACAATAACAACTTGAAAGAATAATATATGGTGGGTCACCGGCAGGAAAAATTTCTTTGTGCTACGGTACTTGTCTTCTGTATAGTAGTTTTCTGGATCAAATCGAACCAACGCAACGCCATAGTTTTGAGAACTTACACTGCTGACTCGAATCAGAAAATACACAAACTCCAGAACAGATGGCAGCACCATGCATAATTCAGTCCAATGAACAAAGCATTACAGTTTACAACTAAAGATCGAAAGCCAATGTCTAAATAAGACGCTTTTTCTAAAAGTGGAGCGTGTATGGAGGATATTTTTTGTAAAAAAAATTCCAATAAACAATAATACAGTTTCAGTTTTAGTTTCAGCTAGGTTGTTAGGCCTACCAAATGGCTTACATACAACAAGCCCCACCTATCAGGGTGTAAAAACTGTGCTAAAATCCCCAACCATGGACCAAGACAAGACTGCCAAAGGAAAAGGAGAATCTCCGTAGATGATACGGAGCCAACTCCAGTATAGACCAAAGACACTACTGAATTGTCCCCAGACCGCCGTAAAAATATATTAGATAACAAATGAAAGAACATAATGTAAACACAATGACAACGGGTAGCCTATCTATTCAGGGCGTGCCCAAAAAGTAAACATAATTGAAGAACTCGTCACAGTGTTAAATACAAAATTATATGTGCAATATAAATAATTAAGATAAACCTATGAACAGGGGCCTCGTTATGGGGGGGAGGGGGAGCCTCCCCCCACCCAAACATTCGAAAATGTTGTTACACTTGGCAAATTTAAAACTTTTATGGCAAATTTAATTAAAAATTTTAATAAAAACTGTAACATATTTCCTATTTTCGATAGAACTTGCAAAAGTTACAACTCTAATTGGGAATATCATTAAACCTTTTACAAATAAGAAGTGTATTTCATTGTCTAATTGTAGTAACTTGGCAAAATCATAAAACGAGTTGGCAGATATGAAAATTTGACTTGGCAATTTAAGGTCTTCTTCCCTACCAATAAAAAGTCTTAGCTTTGGCCCTGCCTATGAACATATACATAACCAGAAGTTTCAATAATCCTATTTCTAACTTAAATAATATTAATGATGATAAATTTTCTGATGAGTCCCTGTCACTGATCGAGGCAGCCAACCGTTTGCTCCGTATTAGGATGCTCTCTTTACATGATATTACATGATGAATCCCTGCCATTGAGTGATCCAGCCATTCATTTGCAAAACAATATATACGACGCTCGTTTTCAATACGGTACATTCTTAGTTAAAAATACAGTTAACGTCATCCCCTAGAGACTTATAATATCTTTATAGTTGCAAGATGCATCTAAGTAAGTTTAATGTAGGAAGAACTCTAGAATGAATTATTCTAGTTGTGTCACTTAACATGCAGGTCAGCGAATGGTGAAAATTATTTTAAATAATAATTATCATGGATTCTTTTATGCTTATCATTTTTTAAATTGACCGAAAACTACATCCAAACATTTTTTTATATGCAATTTATCTTTCTAAGAATATACAGGGTGTCCCATAAGTAATGGGACAAACTTTAAGGGGAGGTAGGGCACATCATAACGATTCAGAATTACATAGGAACCTATGTCCCCAAACGTCATTTTAACCATGTAAAATTTAACTGTGTTTGGCTATTTTTTGACACATGTGGGCGTGGTTTATGTATGTTAAATTTAAAAAAGATATTCTATGATAATAGTTTGACGAAAAAATTGTGAAGTATAATATCGCTGCATCTATTCGAATATTTAGAGCGCTGATTGTATTAGTAAGAATAATAACCATGAAAATGTAAAATATTAGAATGTAGAAACAACTTATAATAGGCGGAGTTTTAAATAAATCAAAAATACTTAAAGAAAGAGACACAAGACTGAGATCATCTCAAATATTTATTGGTCATAAATATTATACGTACTTTGGTAAGTGACATGTAAGAATGTCATAAAAGGTGTTCAAAGTTTCCACCATTACTAGTGATGCAAGCGTTACAACGTCGGACCATGGACTGGCGGACTCGCTCAAACACACCTGGATTTTCTTTAATATCTGCAGCAGCGCAGGCGATTCTCGCAACCAGATCCATGTCTGTATCAATCGGTGTTGCGTAAACAGCACCTTTCAATGCACCCCACAGAAAGAAATCGATGCTGCTTAAATCAGGAGAGCGTGGTGGCCAGATAACCGGTCCACCACGCCCAATCCATCGATGACCAAACGCCTGATTCAAATGCTGACGAACACATCTTCCATAATGCGGAGGTGCCCCATCATGTTGAAACCACATATCACGTGGTACTGGGTCAAGTAACCTTGGTAGCATCTCTTGCAAAAAAATAAGGTAATCTCTAGATGTCAGAGGCGCTGGCAACAAATAAGGCCCAACTAAGAAGTCGCCAACAATACCAGCCCAAACATTCACTGAAAAACGATGTTGGGCAGCATGTGGTCTCATTCCTTGGGGATTCTCATCAGACCATAAATGCGTATTGTGATGGTTGAATACACCATCTCGAGTGAAATATGCCTCATCCGTAAATAAAACTTTGGATGGGAAATGAGGATCTAGACGACATTGGTCGAGATACCAACTTGCAAAACTTTTACGTGCAGGATAATCTGTAGGAAGCAATGATGGTACTCTTTGCAGATGGTACGGGTGTAATCCTTCAAGTCGCAAAACACGATGAACTGTACTTCGAGATCCTCGTATGGCAGCAGCGATGTTTCGTACGCTGGTACTTGGATTGCTACCAACGATATCCAACACATTTTGTTCCATACTTGGAGTTCGAGACAGTCGTGGCCGTCCCACATTACTCCTATCACCTCGAAGTGAACCATAATTACTTAAATTGTAATGTAAATAAGCAAATATTCGGCGGTCCGGTGCAACTCTCTGTGGAAACCTTTCGCAATATAATCTTTGTGCAGCCCTTGCATTTCCCTCGGCCAAGCCATATATGAAGTGCATATCCGCCAGTTCATTATTGGTGAAACGTTGCATACTCTTCAGCGGGTGGTGACAATTCCAATCAGCGTAATTTCTGCAAGGCTACTGTGGAAAGAAAAGCAAAGTCTAAAGATTAAACGCATTATAAATTTCCTGTCCTACAAATTCTGGAATACAATTTCCGGTGTGGATACTTATTTCTTAAAGTATTTATTCTCGCCTTCCTATGATAACTCCGCCTACTGTACATTTTTAAAATCTTCTATGTTCCGACATTTTAAAATTCTATACTTAATTGTATATTAATACAATCGGTGTGTTAAATACGTCGAGTAGAAGCAGCATTTTCATTTTTTATATTCTTTTTGTTTAACTATTAGCATATAAAATACACTTGTTGAAAATTCGACATTCAAAAGCCACGCCCACATATGTGGAAAAATCGACAAATAAAACTGACTCTTAAAGGGTTAAAATGACGTTTGGGAACATGGGTTCCTATGTAATTCTGAATCGTTATGATGTGCCCTACCTCCCCTTAAAGTTTGTCCCATTACTTATGGGACACCCTGTATAATAAATGTAAAAATCTATTAAAGTTATCAATAAAAAAAAGTAAAAAGAACCAATACAAGGCTTTCTCAACAAAATCTTTAAAATTGCTTGCTGGCATTGCTTGAGGACATGCTAAAATTGCTGAATAGTTCTTTTTTAGGTAGATTTCGTAAGAAATACTACCTATTGCAATCGCACCAGTTTATATATATATATCTATCTATCTATCTATATATCTCACTTTTTTATGGACACGATAACTTCTATAATTTTTCACCAATCTCCACCAAACTTGTACATAAAATCAAAGGGGATAAAATCTTGGCTAAGTTCGTTAATGGGCAAAATCGGACCAAGGGGGTCGGAATAGGGGGCGTTTTTGTGAAAACCGAAAAAACGTCATAACTTCTTAATTAAAGTAGATATCGAATCGGTTTAAAGTTTATATTACTTCTTAAAAATGGCCCAAAAGTATATGCATGACAGATTTTTGATAAATTTAGAAGTGCGCTCAAGGGGCGAAAAAAACAGGGATTTTGAGAGAAAAAAATTCATAACTTCGTCAATTTTCAAGATATCAAGTCCAACTAAATTCTTTGTAAATGTTCTTAAAATTATCTAAAACTTTTGTATTTACAAGTTTTTGATAGGACCAACTTTTACCGACGAAAAAAATTAAAAACGAAAAGAAAAAGGGCGCTGAAAAAAGAGAAAAATCCATAACTCCGTCAATTTTTAAGATATCAAATCTGATTAAATTTATTTTACATCTTCTTAAAAATATTTACAACTTTTATATTGACAAGTTTTTCATAGGATCAATTCGTATAGCAAAAAGAAATTAAAGAAAAATAGGAGTTGGAGAAAAAACCTCAAATCAAAACTGCTTATATTCTGACTCATTTTTAAATTCATTTTTGATTCTAAACTCATCCAAATGGTAGATCCTCTTGTTTAGAAACTGTATAAAGTGACGCATTGGTCAATTTTTTGATAAAGACAGAATATATTTCAAAAAAGGCTACCAAAAAGGGTATTTTGAACAGAATTTCCGAAAGTCATCCGGACTGAAAATTGAAGGAAGTATTCAAATAAGAAATTGCGTTTTTTTCTGACTCGTTTTTAAATCCATTTTTGTTCTCAAACGCATCCAATTTACAGATCCTCTTATTTAGGAACTATATAATGTGATGCATTGATCGGTTTTTTGATAAAGACAGAATATATTTTTAAAAAGGCTACCAAAAAGGGTATTTTGAACAGAATTTCCAGAAGTCATCGTGATTTGAAAATTTAAGGAAGTTTTCACATAGCAAATTGCGTTTTTTATGACTCGTTTTAAAATCCATTTTTGCTCTCAAATGCATCCAATTTACAGATCCTCTTATTTAGGAACTATATACTGTGACGCATTGGTCAGTTTTTTGATAAAGATAGAATATATTTTTTAAAATGCTGTCAAAGTGAGTATTTCGCACAAAATTTTCCGAGCAATCATGAATAAAGAATTAAGTATGTATTCAAACAACAAATAGGTTATTTTATGACTCATTTTTAAGTTCAATTTTTTTCTCAAATGCCTTTAACTGACAGTTTTTTGGTATTTAGGAGCTGTATAATGTACTGTTTTCGTCGATTTTTTTTATTAAATTCAGAATCTATATCAAAATATGTTGTCAAAACGGGCATTTGAGCTGAATTTTTCTTAAGATGATTCTGATAAAACCAGTTTTTGAAGAAAAAAGAAATTAAAAATTTTTCATAAACGGCCAAATGAAGTTATTAAACTGGGTTTATCTCTAATCATATATTTTTTTTGTTGAACTGAGCACTCTTCGAAATCTACCTCCGCCTATAGGCCCAGCCGACAGGGATTTTTTAATTTATGATAAACTGAAATTATTTTTAAGGTTGAATAACTAGTTAAAGTCATCCACCGCTTCTGGAACATTTCAAAAAATACCTCATTCATTGGTACTCTTTTAATTTGCGCAGAGAAAGCAAGCTGTTTACGTCAAAAATAATATATACAATGCTTTTCGACTATATTCGGTATTCAAGGCAGCCTATATATATCAACTTGTTGTATGGAAGAGCGATCATGTTAGTTTAATATACAACCATATTACTTTTTCATAACAATAGGATAATAAAATATGTTATACTGTGAACTACATGCGTGATTCATTTATGCCAATTTCTCCCACTTTAATTTTAGATGAAGACATATTGCTGTAGTATTACACGTATAAACCGTTGCCTAAATCTTAAGCACTCTCTGTAATCAATCATGTTTATAGTATATATGCTTGCGTGCGTGTACTTTGTGCTGTAGTATTGTAAGAAGAAGGTAAAAAACCTTAGTTTTTCGCATAATATTTTTCTGTTCGATCTGAGAAAAACTTAAATTGTTCATCAAAATCTGTAACATTTCATATGCAGAAAATATACTTAGAGCGCGCTTATATGCACTATACTTAAAGTTCAAAATATACATCATTTGTTTGTGCTTTAAAACTTTAAGAGGCAAAAAATTTCGTTCTTTAAATATATAACTGTAACGAGAGATTACGAAGATTTTCCTTTTTTGAAATAACTTTTTTTTTTATCATTTTTCTCAGAATTGTTCTAGACAAATATACGTATAGTTCCATGTATTTGATATCCGTGTTTCTAGTGTCCCGCCTGTATATCAATGACACAACCACCCCATCTTCGTTTGTGTTTGTTCGTAATCCCTTAATTAGTTTATGTATTTATTACTTTTAATTTAATATTAAGTCATATTCCAATGATAACAGCCAAAATATATTTAAAAAATACTATAATATTAATTTATTTGTAATAGTACCCCTTTAAACATGTTTCCACTCATATTTTGCATAATTCGAACATTTCTTGTGGTCCCGACGAGTTCGAAATAACAAAATTATTGATATTTTGTTAGCGTATTGTGTTTTTAATAAAAAAACTGTTGTCTACGTTGCTTGAAATATGACTTTTCTTAACATTTCTAGCAGTTTAAAAATATAAATGCACATTTGTACATTTTGAGGGTAAACATAAATATAAATTTAATATATTTTACTCTCACTTTCTTTGAAAATATCTCTAAAATTCTTTTATTCTGCTATTCTATTTTCTAAAAATGAAACTAAGTCACTCTCTAGAATTCTATTTATAATCATGATGTTTAAAGGGTTCCGGAAAATATTTCAAAGTAATTTTTATTTATTGATATAAAATTCTGAAATCTTTTGTGATGGTTAACCTAATTGTTTCTACAGAAAATCACATTACAAAACGTCTCGTGACTTTTTTTAAACTTAAAAATAACAATTTGTTAAAAAATGGGGGTAATTTTTAATCGTTATAACTCGAAATATTGATAGTAAAATTTCAATCGTTTTTCACTTAATTAAACAGAAATATATAAGCTTTAATAATGATTAAAAATTAAAAAAATATATTAATTTAAATAAAAATTTAAAATATTTAAATTTAAAATTGATGAAAATAAAAAAATCTTATTTTTAAAAGTATTTTTTTTTTCAAGTTTGGTGAATCAAAATAATAAAACAATTGAAATGAGGATGTTCCAAGGTCGAAACATTTATCTTTAACACTTTTTGACTTATAACAATTTAAATAGGAAAAATGGTGAAAAAATCCATCATGAAGAAAACTCATTTTCAGAACAAGACGTTTCCATAGCAGAGATTGCTTCAAAGCTGGATTTTGCAAAACGTAAAAAAAATATTCCCTGTTCTAATTATTATAGAAACATGATTTCAATGTTGTTTTAAAAAGAAATAAACAAAGAAAGATTTTATCCAGATTGGTTTTTTTAGAAAATTTGGAGATTTTTACGTCTTGGAACTCTTTAATAGAGTCCAGATATCAAATCGAAAAGATTTAGTACTAAAAGAAATAAAGAATGCGAAGTAAACGCACACACATCGAAAAAGAAAATCTAGATTGAAACTTTTTTTTTACCTTCTAGTAAAACGAATCTTATATACATATATATGTATGTATAACACTCGGATATAAAGTTAAAATTATTGATTTATAACAAAACACTTGTTGCAGTTTTCGTAAATCGAAAAACTCCCGTTTACTGAAATAAAATTAAGTTATTATATAGAAAACTTTTAAATATTAATAAAGAAAATTACCAAGTTATTTTAAACAATTTTTAAATTAATGTTGCCTACATATACTTGAGAGAGTATTGAGATTAAAAAGTGTTTAAACATTTTGGAAGCAAACATAAATTTAAGAATTTAAAATATAAATATATTTACATTAGATGAAAATGTCTCTAAAATTATTTTTTGTACATTTTATCCTAAAAGTGAAACCAAGCTATTCTATAACATTCTGTTTATATCCATTAAATTTAACAGAGTCCAGACATCGTTCAGAAAAGATTTAATATTTGAAAAAAAATTGACTGCACAAGTTTTGGAAAAAAAGATGTACATTCTAAATCTTATTTTATGTCATGCCAAGAAAAATCTCCTAAAAAGAAAACAGAAGAAAAAAAACAGACACGAAAAGGTTAAAATTTCGATTTATTGTGAAAACCATGTTTCAGTTTTAAATGAGGCAAAAATTCCTAGTCTTTCAAAATAAAAAGTGCTCTGTAGTGAAAAAGGAATGAAAAACAAAGTGAAAGAAGTGATTGTTCATGGTACATCTATGATATAATCCTGGTGAATGTCAATTTCAGATTCTGTCAACTGAATGTGTATGTTTTCGGAGTATTAGAGTATAGAAATTTTAAAAATTATATGTCGAATAAATTATGAACTCAGTTTTGTGAGGTATTTTTTTTTATATATTTCTCGTTATTTTTCTCTTAAGTTATGCACATTTTGTTTCGATTGTATTATTTCCTTTTTGAAACATGAACTTTCTGTCTTTTTAACAGACGGACAGACGGACGGACTAAACGACAACTATAGGTGCTACGTATTTGCATAAATACGAACGCACCTAATGATGTTTCATCACGGTACAGCTTCCAAAAATATAATGAATAGAATTACCTATGTTCTTTTCGCATGGACAAAGCCACGAGTCTCTTTTCCCAATTTTGTGCAATAAGGATCGGAAATTTCCATGACCGGTAATATAATTGGGTGACAAGGGCGATCACAAATGAACTTTATATCAAATTTATTAATTATACCGTAGATTTCGTGACCCTTGCTCGACTGAATCAATGAAAGTTGCCATTCATCCAGATTTTTTTACTTAAAGATATACTTGAATTTCGATTGTGGAAGAAATAATTCTTAGTATTCTTTGTATTGGTTATTATCTATGACCGCTTTTCCCAGAGAATCGACTCTTTCGTTTCCTGCGATACTTATGTGAGATTTAATCCATGAGATGTTGAACTTTTTATAAGGAAATTTTAATAGAAGATTTTAGATAGTATAAAATGCATAATTATGGGGAAATGTAATTTGTAGGGCTAATCACCTGATCAAGTTCACGAAATTAGTCAAGTTCCGAAATTAATTAAAACTCGATTATCATATTAAAGCGCAATCAATCTGCCAAGTCATATCTTGGTGAAAAATTGCTGAAAACTCGATTTTAGTGGTTGACTCATAGGTTTAACATTATGTTTTCTTGCACTCAAAAGTATGAAAACATGGAAGACTGAGAGCAGGAAAACACAATGCGTAACTTTTGAGTAAACCGATAAATTGGTGTTTTCAGATGATTTCCGCCAAGATATTACTCAGCAGACAGATTGCGTTTTAACATGCGAACCAAGTTAATATAAACCAAGCGAACCAATGCGAACCAAGTTACCTAATTCTGAAATTTTAGCCATGAACTCTATAAGGGAGTTGTTTGTGCTGCTGCCTCCCGGTCTATTATCTTTTCCGTGTTAGCATCTTAATAATAAAATCGTAATAGAATTCAAAAACCTCAAAATAATGCGACTTTTTAACATAATTTTTCATTCTTAATTACTAGTATAATTTTAATGAACTTTAGTTTACTTTTGCGGTACTATTTTAATTACATTATCCTTTATTCAAAAAAGATATTAATGACATGCTTTTTATATGATTTTTTAATAACATATCATTTATCAGCATTATATTACAGGAAAACATGAATTAGTTTTAGTTTTTAGAAATACGTTTTTGCCATTAAAAACTATTTTCTTTTAGCTTTAGTTTTAGTATTTGTTTTCATTATTACCAAGATATATTCTAGCACAGAATAAAAATGAAATATTAAAGCTCCGATTTTTAACGATACTTAAAAACATGTTTTTAGTTTGTTATTTCATAACCAAACATGATTTTTTTTCCTTTTTTAACTTTTTTCCCATAATAACGGAAAAAACGTAAGACTCAATAAAGTTTATTATTATTTTTACTACATTTTATCTTAAAAAAACTAAAAATTAATTATAGCCTGAAGCTATAGTTAAAGAATTTTTTTATTTAGAAATTTTTAAGAGTGAAATTAAATATAACCGAAAACTTAAGATAAAGTTTATTGTTTCTTTTTACATGTGTTCGTAAAAATATAAATATGTAGCACATATACCGGGTGTCCCAAAAATGACTGATGGATTTTAAAAATTAATAACTTGCAACGTTGACAGCTATTTAAAAAATTTTTGCAGGAAGGTTATGTATGATGTCAGGAGTTTTTTTACCGTAATTTTTTATTTTAGTTCGCATCTCAAACAATAGGTGGCGCTGACGGCAATTGAAGGCCAGGTGTCAATGCTGAGTAAAGCGTCGACCTAGCCTTCAATCGCCGTCAGCGCCACCTATTGTTTGAGATTCGAACTAAAATAAAAATTTACGGTAAAAATCTCTTGACATTATACATAACCCTCCTGCAAAATTTTTTAAATAGCTGCCACCGTTTGCAAGTTATTGAATTTTAAAATCCATCAGTCATTTTTGGGACACCCGGTACATACAGTCTTCGTTCAGTCCGTCCTTCCGTCCACCTGTCCGTCCGCATAGAGCAAAAACTCTAAGAATACGTAAAAAATGTTAAAAATCTATTAGAGTTATCCATAAAAAAAAAGAAAAAAAAGAAAAAAAAAGAAACACTGTAAGGCTTAGGAAGCTTTAAAATTACTTGCTGGCATTTTTAAATTTAATTTTTGATAAACTGCAATTACCTTTAAGTGATATATAAGTGTTTAATGTCATCAGACGCTTGTGACACATTTCGCAAAATACCTCATTCATTGATATGCCTGCTAAACTGCGCAGAGAAAACAAGAATTTAACATCAGAAATAATATATATGATGCTTTTCGCGTTTATTCGGTATCGAAGGCAGCCTATGTATATCACTTTGTTGCATATAAGAGTGGACGTCTTAGTTTTATATACAAGCATATCAGTTTTTCACAGCATTATGATAATAAAATCTGTGATAATGTAAACAGCATACGTGATCCATTTATGCCAAATTCTCCCACTTTAATTTTAGATGAAGACGTATTGTTGTAGTATTACACGTATAAACCGTTGCCTAAATCTTAAACACTCTCTGTAATCAATCATGTTTACAGAATATATGCTTGTGTGCGTGTACTTTGTGTTATAGTATTGTAAGAGGAAGGTTAAAAACCTTAGTTTTTCGCATAATATTTTTCTATTCGATCTGATAAAAACTTAAATTATTCATTAAACTCTGTAGCATTTTATATGCAGGAAATATACTTATAACACGATTATAGGAACTATACTTAAAGTTCAAAATATACATCATCTGTTTGTGTTTTAAATCTTTTAGAGGCAAGAAATTTCGTTCTTTAAATATTTTACATTAAGCAGAATTTACGAAGATTTTCATTAAAAAAATTAACACAATTGTAAAGAAAATTTTGTGTAAACATAAATAGTATTTTTTTTTTCAAATATTCTGGCACCATTTTTATTAAAATCATGCAGTTTTAAAAACAATTACCGACATGAAAGGGTTAACACTATCTTTAGTGATTACTTATGTTGAAATTCGAACTGTTTTATAAATTACAAAAATGTTTAAATAAAAGAAAGAAATAAGCTTACATGAATGCAACAGCCCCATTATTATTATTTTTTTTAAATCACGTTTTTTTTCTACGATTTCGCAACGTATAAATGTTTAATATTTATTTTTTCTTTTTTTGCAACAATGCCATTAAAATAATCTCCAAAATTAGAAAAGTTATGCTTAATGAAAACTGACCATTCTGAGTGGAAACCACTATAAATTTAAATCTTTAAATGTTGCAAGACTTAAAGATGTTCTTAATGAAAATTGACCATTGTAAATAGGTTTCTTTAGAACAGTATATCTTTAGATATTGCAAGAAAAAGAAAAGATGAATAATAATACTTTTGACATTTGATTTTTAAAATAAATGAAAGTTTTCAAAAATATCAGCTGTGACGAAAATGAAAATTTTATAGAAACTTTACCAGAAGAAATGGGGAATTGCATTGGAGATGAAAACAATGATAATGCTTTAATAATTGTTCTTTTAAATTGAATTTGCATCCTTTTAATCTACATTTGTCTACTACATATTGCCTGTGTAATCCGTTATTTAAATATATTTATAGTGCAATTTTCTTCACCCTTGTTTACATACTTCTGATGTAAATAACCCAATACTCAATTCATATAAGATTGACATTTTTGAAAAATAAAAGTGCTATTTGAATTGTAGGTAAAACTATTATAATTCATGATTTTTTTTCTTATCCATCTTAATTCAATTAGTTTTAAAGATCCATGAATGATTCTTTTTGCATTAAGGAAAAAATGCTTAATGGATTATTTAAGTATAGAGGAAGAAATATTTTTATTTTAAGTATATATTTTTGAATTATATATTTTAATAATTTGTTAGAGTACTGTGTTTTTCATAAAAAAACTGCTGTCTACGTTACTTGAAATATGCGTTGCCTTCGTATTTCTAGCAGTTTAAAAACATAAATGCACATTTGAACATTTTGTGGGTAAACTTGAACGTAAAATTAAGATATTTTACTGTTATGTTCTTTGAAAATATCTCTAAAATTATTTTATTCTTCTATACTATATTCTAAAAAGTTGGAAATTGCATGTCAAGTGTAGAAAATGACATGAATTCGTACTATAACGAAGTTTTAAAAATATTCAGATCTTGGTCTAATTGTATACAGTATTTCGGATAAACTATAGTAGCCGAAATTTTTTGTGTGACACTGTAAATACTCTTTTTTTCTATTATACAGGATATAACTAGTACTAAACCTGAGCAACGTATATCAATTTCATAAAATATGAAATAGTTTAATATCATTAAAATGCGCCCAAACAATGTTTTAACTTATGCCATTATGTAGTGAAATATTTTTCTGTGGCCCTGTAAATGAATAAGAAATATTCTTTATATAACAAGCTATAAAGAATGTATATTGTAGTACATACTTTATAGATGCATATAAATTTTACTATGTTCGAAAGAGTATAACTTCAGTAAAATGCACTTGAAACTATTTTTTTTCTATTTACCGTAATGTAACGGAATACTTTTGATTGCCTCTGTAATTAACTATGCATCCGATTTTTATAAAATTTTTAATAACCCGATAAAATTATGCATCAATTTTACATTTCTTAAACGAGTTGGTTTGGTATTTTTCTTCTGTTACATGTGGACGGACAGACGGACTAAACGACGCCTGTGGGTACTACTTGTTTACATCACTACGAACGCATTTAAAAATGAAGCAAAATAATTCTGTAAAGTTTAGTTTATAACCATTATGTTTAATAGAATCCTGAATCGAAATCCATCATTGAACTGAAAAGATTTAGTGCTAAAAAATGAAGGAAACGAAGTAATCGCGCTCACATCGGAAAATAAAACCTATAGTGATTTTTTTTTAACTCCTAGCAAGACAAATCATATACAAAGAAAAAAAAAACACTCGGACATAAAGTTAAACTTATTGATGCAGAACAAAACCCTTGCTTCGATTTTGGTGAATCGAAAAATTCCCGTTTACTTAAACAAAATGAGTTACTTAATTAAATAGAAAACTTTTAAATATTAATAAAGAAATATTACCCAGATAATTCGAATAACTTTTAAATTTATGTTGCCTACATATACCCGAGATTTTAAATATTTAAAGAACGTTTCAACATTTCGGGAGCCAACATATACATAAATTAAGAATTTAAAATATAAGTATATTACATCTTATGAAGATGTCTGTCAAATTATTTTTCTTCTACAATATAACTTAAAAGTCTACCTAAATGTCTAGTCCATAAAATGTACAAGACCAAGCTAATGTATAATATTCTGTTCATATCCATTAAATTTAACAGAATCCAGACATCGAGTAGGGAATATTTAGTATCTGAAATAAAAGTGACTGCGCATGTTTTGAAAAAAATATGTACATTGTAAATCTTATTTTATGTCATACCAGGAAAAATCCCCTAAAAAGGAAAAAAAACAGATACGAAAAGATAAGATTTCGATTCATAGTGAAAACCTTGTTTCAGTTTTAAATGAACCGAGAAATCCCAGTCTTTCAAAATAAAAAGTGCTCCATAGTAAATAAAGGATTGGGAAGCATTTCTGGTTGTTCATGGTAGTACATCCTTTACGTAATCCTGGTGAATGTCAATTTTAGATTCTGTCAGCTGAATGTGGACTGTTTACGGAATATTGGAGTACAGAAATTTTAAATAGATGCCGCAGGTTATCTAGAAAAAAGTTAAATAATGAACTCCGTTTTGTGAACTATTATTTTCTATACACTCTATAACAAAAAAAATTTACACCAAGAAGGAGTTGTCCGATGGAGACAAAAATTGGTGGATAGGAAGATTATATACAGAATAGAAAATGATTATGATTACAGAACAAATGAATGATTTATTTCAGAGTTACATAGTTACAAAGTAACAAACTCAATAAGCTGTTGACCCATCTCTATCCTGGATGTAATCTGCTACACGGTGTGGCATAGGTTGATAAAACGTCCAGATGATTTCCTGCGATATTTCTTGCTAAATTCGGTCCAACTGTCAGGCTAGGTCATCAACATTTTCTGGTAAATGCAGTAAACTTTCCATCATATGCCAGACATGCTCGATGGGAGAGAGATCTGGCGATCTGGCTGGCGAAGGGAGTGTTCGACAAGCTTCGAGACAGTTCATAGGAACACGCGCGGTATTTGGTCTGGCATTATCCTGCTGAAAATTAATCCCAAAGCACTGCAAAAAGCGTGATAGCAAAACAGGTCTCAGAATGTTGTCAACGTACCACTGTGCTATAAGTGTGCCTCTAATGAGGACCAATGGGGTCCGTCTACCAAGGGAAATGCACCCCAGATCATAACACTTTGAAAAGACTTTTTATAGTCGTTGAAAGGTCTCTAAATCGGTATAAGATAGAATATTTTAAAGAAAAGTTCGAGAACAGCTACTTATGTATGTCTGCTAGATGCTAGTCCCGATGCGATGGAGATCGAACTATTCATTTATTGGACACCGGATTTTAATCATTTGCATGTTTGGTCAAAACACGTATGCATGCAAAATTTCAAAGCAATCAGGCCATTTCTTCATGGTGCGTCGAATTTTTTGTTATAGAGTGTGTTTCGCATTAGTGTTCCCTTCAGTTATGCATATTTCGTTTCGATAGTGTGTGTTATTTTTTGAAACATGAACTTCCTCTCTTTTTAAATTACACACCATTTATCTTAGAATAATTAACAAGTCGTAGGTAATTCGAAACAAGTACACCTGAACACAGTTTAATACTTAATCGCAATATATTTATTTCCAAATTATCATTATCATTTTTTAGTACGATATTTTTATCAGCAAAAAATATCCTAGTTTTAAGGTGCTATAGTAAAAAATAATTCTTTTCAACACTTTGAATTTTTTGTATATTATAAAGTTTTATAAGAAACAGTCTTAACAACAAATTCTATCCATATCACGTTTTAAATGGACAATTTATAAACTCACTTTAGTATTTTTTTATATTTTATTCAGATATATTTGCTTTCAATTAGGCTATGCTTTCGAAATTTTAAAAATCAACGATGTCAAATTTTGAAAAAAAAAACCATGAATTAAAATGGAAGGTCAATATCTAAAGAAAACTAATGCACATGATTAGGAAAAAAAAAGTAATGACAAATGGAAAAAATAGCATTTATTGTAGCTAAATTTGAAAATGCATTTGTTGAAGCCGTTTTTTGCATTTTTTTCTTGAAAAATTTCAATATGAAATATTTAGAATTTCCTTATTCTAGTTTCATAAAAATATCGAATCCTCTGACAAAAACTAAAATTGTCATTTGCTGAGATTACGTCGGAAAAATATCATCAACAATCGAAAAAATTTCTCACTCCATTTTTGTGTAGATCTCTTTGTTTTCCAAAAACGGAATTTATCGGTTCATTTAAAACTGAACCAAGGTTTTTCCTATGAATCAATAAATGTAGGTCAACGTCACTTTTTGTTTCTCTATTCCATAATTTTTCTTCATATGATATAAAATAAAATTTACAGTCTAGATGCTGCTTTTCGGTGATGTGGCTTTTTTGGTATCTTGAATTCTTTTAATACTAAAACTTTTCCGGTCGATGTATTGGAATCTATTAAATATAATGGAAATAAATAGAATTATAATGCGGCATAACTTCGTTTCATTTTTAGAATATATCATAGTTTGAAAAATATACATATTTAAGATATTTTATATATATAATATTATATATATATTTTATATATATATAAAGATATTATATATATATATATATATATATACAGGGTGTATCTAAACTACTGGGCAAAACTTTAAGGGGTGATAGTACACATCAAGACAAATAATATTAAATGGGAAACTAAGGGTCCCAAACGTCTTCCGAAGGAGATAGGCGCCATCAAAATTTAGGGTCCAAAATTTCAAATGATTATGAAAAACGGAAAAATTGGTCGATTCGTTTGCGGTTTTCACGAAAACTATTCTTTATGTCAGTATTGTGTTGAAAATAAATTATAAAGATAAATTTCAAAAAATGCCGATAGAGGGCGCTTTAGACTTTGGAGTATAAACAACTATTTTTTACCGTTATTTTTTGCATCTCATTAAACTTTTTTAGAAGTTTAGACATAAACTTAAATTTTGACCTCAAAATTTGTGGTTAAGTAGCGCAAACTGAACTGTGTTCAATGGGAGTGGGCAGGTTCAAATTTCAAATGATTGTAAAAAACAGAAAATTTTGTCAATTGATTTGCGGTTTTCACTAAAAATTTCTTTATGTTAGTATTGTCTTGAAAATAAATTATACAGATAAATTTCAAAAAATGTCGATAGAGGGCGCGTGGAATAACGTACAACAATTTTTTACCGTTATGTTTTGCATGTCTTTAAATTTTTTTAGAAGATTAGACATAAACTTAAATTTTGTGCTGAAAATCTGAATCGTTGAGAGTGGTTAAGTAGCGCAAACTAAACCCTGTTCAATGGGGGTGGGGAGGTTCAAATTTCAAATGATTATAAAAAACGGAAAAAACGGTCGATTTGTTTGCGGTTTTCTTTAAAACCATTCTTTATGTCAGTATTTCCTTGAAAATAAATTTTAAAGATTAATTAAAAAAATTCGTTAGAGGGCGCCTTAAACTTTAGAGTAACCAACAATTATTTTTAACCGTTATTTTTTTTAAAATCTAAATTAATGTTTGAAAAGCAAGATTTAAATTTTGAGCTCAAAATCTGAATCTTTGTGAATAATTAAGTAGCGAAAAATTGAACTGTGTTCGTAGGGCGGGCAGGGTAACATTTTAATTCCTGAACATAGTTCAGTTTGCGCTTCTTAACCTCTCCCAACAATTCAAAATTTGAGCTCAAAATTTAAGTCTAAGCTTTTACAAGCCTTTAATTAGATACCAAAAATAACATTTAAAAATTGTTGTTGGTTATCTAAAGTTTAAGGCGCCCTCTAACGGAATTTTTTGAAATTTATCTTTAAAATTTATTTACAAGGAAATATTGACATAAAGAATGGTTTTAGAGAAAACCGCAAACGAATCGACCAATTTTTCCGTTTTGTATAATCATTTGAAATTTGAACCTTCCCACCCCCATTGAACATAGCCCCCAGTTAGCGGTACTTAACCACTCTCAACTATTCAGACTTTCAGCACAAAATTTAAGTTTATGTCTAAGCTTCATAAAAAGTTAATGAGATGCAAAAAATAACGGTAAAAAATAGTTGTACGTTAGTCCAAAGTCTAAAGCGCCCTCTTTCGACAGTTTTTGAAATTAATGTTTATAATTTATTTTCAAGACAGCACTGACATAAATAATAGTTTTAGTGAAATCCGCAAATCAATTGACCAATTATTCTGTTTTTTGTAATAAATTGAAATTTGAACCTACTCACTCCCGTTGAACACAGTTCAGTTTGCGCTAATTAACCACAGATTTTGAGCTCAAAATTTAAGTTTATATCTAAACTTCTAAAAAAATTTAATGATAGCCAAAAATAACGGTAAAAAATAGTTGTTCGTTACTCCAAAGTCTAAAGCGCCCTCTATCGGCCTTTTTTGAAATTTATCTTTATAATTTATTTTCAACACAATACTGACATAAAGAATAGTTTTCGTGAAAACCGCATACGAATCGACCAATTTTTCCGTTTTTTATAATCATTTCAAATTTTGGACCCTAAACTTTGATTTCGCCTATCTCCTTCGGAAGACGTTTGGGACCCTTAGTTTCCCATTTAATATTATTTGTCTTGATGTGTACTATCACCCCTTAAAGTTTTGCCCAGTAGTTTAGATACACCCTGTATATATATATATATATATTATTTATATTATTTTAATATACAAGTTGCTTAAAAAATGCTGAATATAATTTATCTTTTTAGCTGTTAGAGATATGCAGGTGATGCAAGATATTTAAATGAAAGTATTTAAAATAACGGCTGTGCATTTGTTTTCTATTTAATTATTTAAAACTTTATACTAGAACTTATTTTCTGAGGGCAATCGCTTATTTCATTTTATTGATTTCGTAGTAATTTCTTTTAGTTGGCAAAACTTAAATTAAATTAAAAAGTTAAAATTAAATTAGTAAAGTTTTACGGTCAGTGTCTAGATTCTGTAAAGTATAATGTATTTAAGCAGAATTTTGAGAAATATTTTCGTTTTATTTTTAGAATATAGTGTGAAAGAAAACTAATTTTAAAGATATTTTGAAGCAAATGTTTTAAAAAGCAATATTTTAATATACATGTTGCTTCAAAAATACTGAAATATACTAGTAGTTTAACATTTTTAGCTGTTGGAGATATGTAGGCAATGTAAATTTGAAAATTATTTAAAATAACTATTCATTAGATTTATATATGATTATTTAATTCTGTATGTTTTGGAAAGCGGAGATTTTTCGGTCAATTTAAAACTGAAACAAAATTTTAGCAATTAATCGATACTGTTAATTTTACTTCCCTTTTTTCTGTCTTTTTATAGTATTTTTTTCTAATGGCATATATCAAGATTTACAGTCTACACTGTAAAAAAAAATTCAAGAGGTTACTAAAAATTTCTTAGTAAATTTGTATTCCACAGAATTTTTTAGTGACCATTACAAACTTTTTTTTTGCAAGTGAAACAAGCATTTCTTTCGTAAACTGAACAAAATAATTTTTTGTATAACTAACTTAAAAATTTTTAGTATGAGCCACAAAGCAAATTTTAGTAACAGCTCCAAAATTACTTTTAATAACCATTACGTGCAACCGAAGCGGAGGAGCTTCCTTCGAGCTGCATCCAGACTCCTGAAGCAGAAGATTTTCGGCAAAACCGCAATAGATGGCAGCACTAAACATTCTTAACTGCTCCGAGAGGATTTTTATAATCCCTTTATTAACGAGTCACTAGAGACCTTCGGAGTGTATTTGGCAGTGGCAAGTTTCGAACCCGGGACCTTTTAGCGTGGAGTCCGTTACTATAACCACTATGCTATCAAGGCCACACTAACTGAGTTTTAGTAAGAGCTATTAAAAATATAAAACTATTAACTCTCCGTTGCTAACTTTTTTCTAGTAATTCTTACAGATTTTCTAGTAACCGACTAAGATTACTAAAAATTTTTTAGTAATTACAAGGATCACTAAAGTTTTTTTAGTAGATCGACCTTTTTTTTTTTACAGTGTAGATCTTGCTTTTTAGAGGCGTTGTTTACTTTCTTCTCATGATTTATTTTGATAGTACAACTATTCCAATCAATGTCTGGATTGTGTTAAAATTAATGTATATAAACAGAATTTTGCGGAATATTTTCATTTTACTTTTAGACTATAGCGTGCAATAAAAAGAATTTTACCGATATTTTTAACGCTTCCCGGCACGGGCAAAATCTGTTAGTAAAACGATAAATTATTGATTGACACCGGAATTCACAAATGAATTTTTTAGATATTTTGAAACTCCTTTTTTAAGCTTTTATTGTAAAAGCAAAAATTCATTAAAATATCATTGGTGCCGTTTGCATGTTTGGAATTAAAATTAGGTATATCAGGGGGACCGGGCATAGTGTGCCGGAAAGGGTTAACCAAAAGGAAAAAATCTTATATTGATATACAAGTCGCTCAAAAATGTTGATACGTACTCAGATATTTTATATATTCTAGATATGTAGGAAATTTAAATTTTGAAAATGATTAAAATAATGCAGAAAAAAACTTTTTCTATTTAAATTTCCAACTGTTTATATTTAGGAAAACGGGAATAGCGGGTATCAGGAGTATTACTTTTTACCTAGCGGAGCAATTTAGTAACATGCCACATTATTTTATTTTTCTCATTCTTTTTTCTTTTCTGTTTTTTTTTCTTTTTTTTTCTTTTTCTTTTTTTTTTTTTACTTCGTGAGGTATGTCAGCTATTTTGTCTTCCGATATTTTTACATAATATAAATCTTTACACGTTCTTCTTAAAATTTTTAATCAATGGATTTTATACATTTTTTTTACTTCGATTTTATACATAGGTTAAAGAATTTGTTAATAATTTAAAATAAAAACTCCATACATTCCAAAGAGCAATGCATCCATGTAAACATTGAATTTCACTGTTTGAAATATTTTCTTACGTCATTGCCTTTCAAAGAATCCTGTAATCGAACGCATGTAATTTAGTGCGTGTATCTTTTAACAGAATTGCATCGTCTGCGTTCCGAAACGAAGTCTAAGTTTAAAATAATTTTGTACCATTACATTGTAGATAATTAATAGTTAAATTATTGAGAATAAAATAAAAGCACAAATCATTTTCTATAGTGGCGTGCAGCACTTAAAACCATTAAAGTATACAGATATAAAAACATTATAGCGTAAAATCTTTTATAGTTTCGAAACACATCTTTCGCCATCATCAGGAATATAAATGAACAGTCTGGATCACAATGGCAAAATCTCGACATACCGAAAACTGCACCATTAGGGATATAACCATTGAAGATGGAATGGAGGGCGGAGTTACAAATTTCACAAGTGCCATCTATTGAAATACGATGAGAACATAAGGTTTATAAAGGACCTGTTTTTATCTATATGAGAAACTAAAATTGAATAACCTAACTCAATATTAAATCTTTCCCGGGATATGTAACAAAAGCTTCGGAATATTATATGACACATTAATGTTACAGACTTGATAATTTCATCAGTAAAGAATAAATTTGTTAATTCGTAGTAAATTTTGATTTATTTCCCAAATTTCACACAATTAGAATACTA
Organism: Maratus speculifer; assembly: GCA_964019185.1. NCBI lineage: Eukaryota > Metazoa > Arthropoda > Arachnida > Araneae > Salticidae > Maratus > Maratus speculifer. The sequence continues at coordinate 96,099,938 of OZ025302.1, forward strand.
TTGATTCTTTATTTTTAGACAAATGCAAAACATAATATAAATAAGGAAAGTAAAATGTTGTTCAGATTTACGATTTTATCTGCGTAATTTCTTTCACTCAATACCGGTGAAAATCAATGTAATTCTCAGAACGGTGTTTATGTGGGTTTTTTGAGAAATCTGTTACTAAAGTAAAATTTTAAACTCTATTCCAAGACATCTGATTATAGGCTTACATATATCATAAGCAGGAATTATATATTTTTATTCCTTTATTTTTATTAAATAGAACATTACAGATTTCCATATTTTTAAATGTTATAAAACTTGTTTTTTTTCTAATTTTGAACGAATATTTAAAATAAAACTATAAAATGTGTAACATACTTTGAAAAAATCTCCATAAACACCGGAGTTCAACGTATTTTTCTAAAAATAAAATTTTATTATCGTTCAAAATCTCTTTTCAGTACCTTAATTTTTACGGAATTCCGATATCGAATAAAAAAAGTTTAGTGTATAAAAAAAAATCTGTGATGATATAGCGCCTTTAAATTGAAAGAAAACAGTATCAAATCCGAAGCATTTTATTTAAAAAAACTGAACTTAGTTTTGTTACTTCACGTCAAAATATATAAAATAAAGTTTTATTCAAAAAATGAAAATAATGTGCGCTTTCCACTTTTTCACTTAGTTTCAAAAATTCCGGCTTGTGTATATAACAAGAACTTTAGAGCATATGTAAAAATCGCTTTCAACCTCTTGTTTGTTAAAGCACAAGCGAATTCAGTTCGTATTGACTGTCACTGAAATTTAGAAACGATACATATATTTTTTAGAAATTAGAAATTTTTTAAATTAAGTCTTTAATGTAAAAGCAAAATTTTATTAAATATTCTTCGTGACATTTGCAATATTGGAATTAAAATTGGGTGTGCCCGGAGTTTTTTTTTTTTAACATTTTAAACATTTAAAATAGAAAGAATAATGAATCTGGGATATTTTGTTTAGATAGTAAAAATAAGATTGGAAAAACATAGGACATGTATAAAATAAATTTGTATATTTTACTATCAAAAACATGAATGTGAAAAAAATGCCAAGTTCGTTAAAGGTTTCGCTCAAAAAAGAAGTGATTTGACAAAAAATATCCTGTCAAAAACATGAATGTGAAAGAATGCCAAGTTCGTTAAAGGTTTCGCTAATAAAAGAAGTGAGATCTAACTGCAAACCAAGTTCTTTCAAAGCTCCTTAAATCATAACTCCTGTCATGCATAATATTATTCAATTGCTTAAAATGATTTGTTATGTTACTTGTTATTCAATAGAGCGACTTAGCAAGTTTTCTCTTATTCAATTTTTTTCTATTTAGTTGATCAGAAATTAAAGTTGATCCCTTCCTTAACTTATCAGTACCTTAACTTCAATATACTTATTCGAACACTCGATTGACTAGATCTTTGCCAATCAGATTCTAGATTAAATTGTACTCCGACTCAAAGATTAAAGTTGGTAGCTGAAAACTTGCCAGGTCGCTCTATTGAATAACAAGTAACATAACAAATCATTTTAAGCAATTGAATAATATTATGCATGACAGGAGTTATGATTTAAGGAGCTTTGAAAGAACTTGGTTTGCAGTTAGATCTCACTTCTTTTATTAGCGAAACCTTTAACGAACTTGGCATTCTTTCACATTCATGTTTTTGACAGGATATTTTTTGTCAAATCACTTCTTTTTTGAGCGAAACCTTTAACGAACTTGGCTTTTTTTCACTTTCATGTTTTTGATAGGATATCATTATTTTTTGTCAAATAAGTAGGTATTTGCTTCCTTTTTGAAATAAATAGGTTAAATTAGTTAAATTAGTTTTATTTAATATTAATTAATCTTTCAGCCTTTTCCTGCATTTATTCACTGTTTTTTTCAGTCAAATTAAAAAATATAACATTAGGACTGCTTATGTTCCTTTAAATTCCACTAATAAGGATGTTTCTTTTACGTGATTGGGTACTACTTGATTATTTCGTCGACCAAAAACGTTTGTAGCCAACTTGGCGAAATATCGCTATATTGACAACAAAAATTACGCTCCAAAAGTCATGCTAACATGGCGCTATTTCTGGTATTTTGCTAAGTTCCCATAGATTCCCATTGTAATTTGGTAATTTATCCAATAATTTTGTTAGAGCAAGGACTGTCGCCATCATTTTGGCATCTTTTTTTTCTTTAAATCGGTTCGCTAACTACCCAAGATTGCTTAAATATTGCTATTTAGAAAGTTTTTAGAACGCTTTTCGCGCTTTTTTACCTCTTTTAAATTTTGTATTTGTTAACAAATGTTCTTAGTGATCATTTATATCTTATAATTAATGAACATGTCAAAGTTTATGTTTTTAGGCCCTTAACATACAGACATCGCATTTTTAGAACACTTTTTTGCTCTTTTACCCCCTTTGGATTAGTGGAATCGACATAAGATATAACCTATATTGAAGCAAGGACTATCACCATCATTTTGATATCATTACTTTTAAGATCGGTTTGTTGTTTGCTGAAATTGCTTAAAAATCCAATTTAGAGCATTTTTAAAACGCTTTTCGCACATTTTCACCCCTTTTGAATTCCGTATTTTATTTCAAACGCCCTTAGAGTTCATTTATATCTTATAAATAATTAACATGTCAAATCTTATAGTTCTAGGTCCTTCAGTAACACAAAAGCTGCATTTTTAGAATGTTTTTTGCTTCTTCATCCTCTTTTGGTTAATGGTATACGCATAAAATATAGCTATGTTTGAACCGGGGCGAATACCATCATTTTGGTATCATTAATTTTGAAGTCGGTTCGGTGGTTTCAGAGATTAGCCCCGATACTCACCAAAAGTGTCGCCAACTTGGCACTATTTCTGATATTTCGCGAAATTCCCATAAACTCTAAAATGCCAAACTTTATGTTTCCAGTCCAGTCCCTTAATATACAGACATCGCATTTTTAGATGTTTTTGCTCTTTTACCTCCTTTGGGTTAGTGTAATCGACATAAGATATATCCTTTGTTGGCGCAAAGACTGTCATCATCATTTTGATATCATTACTTTTAAGATCGGTTTGTTGTTTGCTGAGATTGTTTTAAAATTAATATTTCGAACTTTTTTAGAACGCTCTTCGTGGATTTTCACCCATTTAAATTTGATATTTTTTAGCAAATGTCATTAGTGATCATTTCTATCTTATAAATAATTAACATGCCAAATTTTGTGCTTCTAGGCCCTTCAGTAAAACAAAAATCACATTTTTAGAATGTTCTTACCTTCTGAACCCTCTTTTGGTTAGTGGCACAGACATAAGATATAGTCTATGTTTGAACCGGGGCGAATACCATCATTTTGGCACCATTACTTTTGAAATCGGTTCGGTAGTTTCAGAGATTAGCCCTGATATTCGCCAAAAGTGACGCCAACTTGGCACTATTTCTGGTATTTTGTGAAATTCTCATAAACTTCCATTGTAATCCAATAATTTATCCTCTAACCAACCATTAATGTTTAATTAATGGTGATTTCTGATTTTTTCCTTTTTATAGATCCAATAATCTACCTCCACACCAAATTTCAACTTCCTAAGTCACCTGGAAGTAGTCAAACATTTCTATGAGTGAGTGAGTGAGTCAGTGAGTCAGTGAGTCAGTGGTAAAAACAGTAGTTTTCAGACGTCAATTTCTCGTGAACGGTAAAAGATTTTTTAAAAAGAATTTAGAATTCGGAAATTAGAAGATGGTCTTACACGACAATTGTATTAAAAATATGTATAAGATGCTCTGCTGTAATAACGCCAGGTTGGGTAATAACGCCAAGTGCTGATATTACGCATCATTATGAAACAATTCGTTAAATGACACCTATGGGCTCTGCTCAGAAGGGCTCTGAGTTACATAAAACTAAAACAACCGCTTAAAGTTAATTTGTTCCGTTTGTAAGCCTTATCGCTTTTAGAAGCAACTAAAATAAGCGTATGATCTCAAATTTGCGAGAGAAGTTCTGTGATGTGAAGACTATGTATTTATCAGGAAATATTTTGTTTATTACATAAATTTGTAGTGCATTTCATGTACTTTCAAAAAGTTGTAGAAGATTTTGGATATGTTCGCGAGATAGTTTGTAGTTTAAAATGTACAGCGCAACAACTATATCGGGGTAATAACGCCATTTCTTGGAGTTTTTATCCCACTTGATTCCTTACAGTGGCAGAACTACATTCGAAGGGGGTTTAATTTTACTTTATACAAGACAGCATTATTGTCATAGTTGAAATGGTTAGATTAAAGGGTTCCGATACCTGAAACTGATCTTTTTTTCTTTTAATACTAATGTAAAAACAATTTTTAAACTCTTATAAATAAAACGATATTGAAATGTTTTTGATATTCTAATTCCAGCGTTCTGTTTTTCAAAATTTTACAAATTTAACCTTTAATTGATGTGACAGAAATTATAACGTTACTAGCGCAAAACGGTCTGTGAGACCGCAAGATCGAAAGATAAATAAAAGGCTTGAGTAACTCATAGAATGGTGTTTTTTGTACTAAACGTTTTGTACAAGACATTATAATTAATATTCACCTGTTTAAAAATCTCTGGTGATAGTACTAAAGTTTCAAATGAAACAAAATTTCGGTAATGTTTGTAGTTAATCTGAAAATTATAAATTAAACTATAAAAAGTGAAAAAAATAGTGGTCTGTGACATTAGTTAAAGTTCAAAAGTGATCAACGATTAAAATTCATAGAATACTGTTTCTGCACTAAACTTTTTGTACAGTATTAATTCTAATTAAAACTAATTTAGTCAAATCTTTCTAACAGTAGTACGAGGACTTCAACCGAAAGAAAAATACAGTTGTAGCTATAGTTAAACTGGAAATTACAATTTATACTCTTGGAAAAAACAGCGTTTAGTGAGATCGCTAACAGCAGTTTAACGTTAATTTTATTGATAATATAGCGATAATGAAATATAACCACCTGAATCATACATAAAATTTAATACGGGATCTCACAGGGATATTAATTTTTATCAAAAATCTTATTTTATTAATTAAAAATACAAATTTATTAAAGTATGTTTTATACAATGCCGACATTTTAACTTTAGCTTTGTGTGAATCTGCATTAGTGTGGAGTTTGCAGGTTAAAAAGTATTTACAAGACTTCTATAAGAGTGTTAACAAATATTTTTTTATACATAACTCTAGTTATTATAAAATTTCACATGGTAAAAATATTACATTAAAAATAATTAAAACCGTTTCTTATATTAAAGAAGGACTTTTTAAGCAAAGCGTAGCTCAGGATGTAATATTCTGTTGAAGCTCCCCCTCTCAACTTTTTCTTTTACTTTCACAAAAAAATGAATATTTTTTATTACATAGAATACATATATGGAAACATAAATACTGATTTAGCTAAACACAATTAAAACGGTGCAATGTTTCTAATAATTCTATATAAGTGGTCCTTTTTAAGCAAAAAGAAGTTCAGAGTCTGATATTTTTTTGCCTCCTCCCCCCTCCTTCTTTTTTTACACTTTCATAAAAAAAAAATTAAATTTTCTATTGCTTAGAATGCAGTTTGTCAATTTCTAGGGTGATAAAGTTTGTATTTTCAGAATTGGGCAATTTACATGGGATTATTCCATCTTGTTTTGCAGAATTTAGTTCACGTTGCGTTATTACCCACATAGGTGGGTAATAATGCCAAATAGCATTGGTCAAGAAATCATGCCATTACATTTTATAATTACATATCTGTAAATTTATTTTTTTACATATAAATAGCCAATGGGTTGCTGTATCAAATCACATATTTGTTTAATAAATACAACCTAAAACTAAGCCGTGAAAATTGGTAGAAACTTAACGTGACGTTATTACCCCGGGGTACCTTAGATAAAGTCAAAAATACGGCTTATTTTCTATTTTGGTATTAAAGTTTATTTATACATATATGACATTTTTTTCTGAATCCAATAAATAAATAAATACATTTTTATAGTAAAATAAAGGAGAAATATTTTTGACTTTATCTGTTACTTTTCTGAGAGAAAACTGGTGGAAATCAATTTCATGTTTAGCAAGGTGCCACTATGATTTTTCTCAGAGATTGGATAATATATAAGTGAAATGGTCTTTTATATTTAAAAAGTGGTTTTAGAGTATGGAAGATTGCATAGATTTATTTATCTTTATTTAAATATCTTTATTTATTCCAAACTGCAACGTATTCTTGTAAAAGTAAAACTTAATCATTTGAAAAATATCTCATATACCTTTATATTTTACAGAATTCTGCCATTGATAAAAAATGATTTAGCAGAGAAAAGAAATTTGATAATGAAGTGGCCGTACAGCATCGCGAAGCAAAATCAAGAATGAAAATCTTATGCAATCGTTCGAAAATAATTGTATGTGCAAGTAAAAAAAAAATAGTATCGAAGCTAAGCAAGAACAGATTGATCCTTAGAAAAAAGTTTCTAAACGAATCGAACAATTTTTTTAAGTGACCGTACCGTGTCACGAAACAATCTAAATTGTAAATCTTGTACACGTTCGAAAAACTTCTTCGTCTGAGATAAAAAAAGAGTAGAAACAAAGCAAAAACACATTGATCCGTAGAAAAAAATTGCTTCTAAACGAATTAAACAATGTTTATGGTTGAATAAAAGGTAAAATTAAAAAATAAAATTTTATCGCAAGATAAATTTAAAAGAAAGTTTTTCATATTATCCATTGCTTTTCTCACATAATTATGAAGTGACCTTTATTTCTAGAGTATTTTATATTTTCTAAGAAAATTTTTATTATAAAAATAAAATTACTCAAATAGCACTTTTTAAAATGAAAAATTACTCACTTAAGTAAAGGTTTATTTTAAGCCATTTTTCTGTTTCTCATTACTTTTGACTTTCCCTTAAATATCGCATGGCTTTTTTCTGTGCACATTTCGCATGTGGTACTTAAAATGATACGTAGTTTTTGGATGCGCAAAATTTTATATTTTCATGTTTGTAAATATTTATTTTACTGTAATAAAATATATTCTTAAACAAGAAACAATGGATCTATATAAAATACATTTAAGTTTTTCACCACAAGGGACGGCCTCAAACATGAGTGATGCTGCATAAGTAAATTAAATCTCGGCAACATACAATGCTGTGGCCTTCCGACTAGTGTTAATAAGCGATTTACGTGAGACAAATTAATTCTAAAACATGACCCGTGGAGCAAATGCAGCATTAGAAGTTTTTTTTCTTTTTTTAAACTATTTTTTGTTTTACAAAAATTCTTTTAAATTTCATTTAATTGTTATTCATTAGTCTATATCGAATAAAAATTAATGCAGTAAAATTAAATACAGATTTATTTATTTATTTATATATTTTACTTGTTCTCCGTGGTGTAGTTAATAGTTTTGTGCATGGATTTAACATTTAAGTTTATAGTTATTTTCTAAAACTATTTAAATTGTGATTTTGTTGAATTTCTTTCATTTTTTAATATAGACGAAACAAACAAAAAAATCATATTAAAAGTAAAATTCCATACATTTAAAAATCAATCAAGCACAATTTTATGTATTATATTCTAATGAATGTGGAAAAAGAAATCGAATCAAAAATATTCGGATTTTTATAAAAGTTGTAGGATTTTTTTTATAAAATTTAAATAAAATAAATAAAGAAATTTTACAAAATAGGCTGTAAAAAATAATTCTTGTAGAAACAAGAATTATTTTTTATTTAGTTTTCAGCAGTATTGTGCCACCACGTTCAAAATTATCTTTTATTCAAAATAGAAGAGATGATTTCAAAACTGCTGTGCTCTCTTAAAAAATTCATACCACAGAATAGTCCACTACACATAATACTACAACAATGTACAATTTTTTCGAATTATGCCTTTCCATCAAACGACGTTTTCACTACAGTACACTTCAATGATATCTTTATGTTAGATTCACCATAACATAATCAAACTGCGCCACAAATCATTTTCTGCCATATATTGCAATGTAATCGATATCAATTTTGCGTCTTTGTAAACAATTTACAAAAAGGTTTTTCTTTTTTTTTTTTTTTTTTTTTTTTTTTTTTTTTTTTGTATGTTTTAGATAAAGCATCTTATAGTCAATATCAGTGATTTACAGAGTAATTCAAATGCATATATAGCGATTACAAACGGCTTAAATCGAATTTTATTAATCGAAAGGAATCTTTTTCTTAATCCCCCCCCCCCCTCTACGCACTTCTTTTTGGTTCGGCCTCATTTCCAATCTATTTTCCTATAGGGCATTACTTGCAATTTTCTTTTTTTCCTATTGGTTATTAAACATTCAACTTCAATCCCACATCTTTCCTATATATGTGAGCAACTTTACGTTATCTTCAGCATTAAGTACGATAAACTACATGCTACAGAAAACGGTATGCTTTTAATTTAGAGTAATTGGTGCTGTTAACGTTCCTACTTTAACATTTATGTTTTTCAAATATGTTATATGAGGCAAAAGTGAGGAGAGTGTGGCAGTATTAACTGACTATTTTTATAGAAAAGTTTTGTGAAATTCTTCTGATTAAAATAATTTCAGCCTATATTTTGAAAAAAAAAGTTAGAGGATTGCGAAGCACTATGTTAAAAATATATGTATGTGTGTCATTCGTTGCACATTGATAAAATAGCAATGCAAATATATAACATAAAGAATTTATCAAGTACAGAAAATATGCAAAACAATTTAACTGAAAAAATTCAGAATAAGATTCCGAAATTAATAAAGTGAAACTTTTCTAAATAAAATGTTTCTCAAGAACATCAAGCTGCTTAAAATATACATTTAATATGCTTATCCATTAAAAATGGAAAGGTATTATAACAAAAATGACCCAGTTTTCTTTGCAAATATGAATGAAAAGAATTTCATAAATCAAATTATACATTTTAGCAGGCTTTACATTTTATAATCAAAGTCAACCATTAATGCCTTTAATGTATGCTGCTCACTAATGTCCCTGGATTTCTCGTCGGCGAAAGCCAACGTCAACATTTAATCCTTTTATTAAGGAAAAGGAATGCAACCGCTTGGGTGTTAATCCTCCGTGATAAAGCTAAGATTAACTTGTCAAAAAAGTGTAAGAATAAATGTATATTTAAAACTTTTCTCCCCTTTTTTCCCGTTGTATATATTTAATGCATTTAAGATCCTCCAGTTCTATGGTTGGCTTTAAAAAAATCATTAAGCTTTATGAAAATGGAAACGGGTCTAATAACTACAAAATAGGTTGCCTCGAAAAGAATTTTCGTTTATTACGAAGTTTATATTGCCGTTAATGTCATTTTAGTATGGCTTTTGTAGGCTTTTGTTTTTTTCAGAAAACAATAAACAATATGTAACTACAAAAGAAAATCAGAACTTTATGAAGTAAATACTATATATATATAATACAAATGGGAATTCCTTTATGGCTGCTTTTAACTTGGGTTTTGTTGAATGGACTTCTATGGAACTTGCAGTACTAGTTAGATATTTTTTGCAAGGAAAGTATTAGTACATAACATATTGCTGCATGTTGCTTAGTTATTGAATTACGCCGGAAAGTTATAAAATCAGGTGCAACCGTGTATGAAAAATTTGTTAAAAAATATTCCTTGAGACTGCTTGCATTATTAATTAGACTTTTTTCAGTAATGGTTAGAGTATGTTGCATTAGTTTCTATGTTAGATACATAATTACGCGAAAGAATTTTATAATTCTGTTTATCTGATAAAAACGTGGAGTAGTTATAGCTTAAATTACTTTTTTTTTTTTCAAATACAATATCCTAAAAATATTTTTCTTCCTAATTAACATGTTTATCAAAAATTATTTAATATAAACTTACTTATGGCGTTTTGCATGTTAAAAATTCAAATTAAATAGGAAATCTTATTTTAATTTACCACGAAGGAAAATATATGTTTGATTATTTCATGTTGAAGCAGATATCGTAAATCTTTTCTAATTTATTAAGACAGATTTTTGTTGTATGCGATTTTTTTTTGTGTATGGATGTGTATGTATACAAATAGTATTAGTAAGAAATATTTAAATTATAATAACACATATACAATTCATTTTAGTAAAAAAAATTGAATGCCTATACTGTTAAATAGAAAAAGTATAAAAACTAATCAAAACTAAACATCCAATAATAAATTGTTTTTCCCAGTTGTGTTAATAGAAGTAATTTTTTTCCTTTCCGACCGTAGTTACTTGTAACAGAATTTTGGATAACACATCTCTTTCATTGATTGCTCTTCAAGACAAAATCATATAACACATCAAACTAAATGAATTATTCTTCCAAAATGCATCATCTGCCACAAATGATCAATGTTTAGACATTAGACATGATACGTTTATTACGCCAAAGATCGAGTATTTTTTGTATGTTATTTATATTAAAAATAATGTAATAACCCTTATTCACTTGTAGGGTTAGCACAAAATTACATTTAAACCTGGCAAAAAAAAGTGCATGATTAACAAAGTAGTATATAGGCTACCACATAGTGAGAAACAAGTACAATAGTATGTAAAGAATTACCATGTACTACATACCAATTATAACGATATCATAAAATACGATATATTATTCAGCAACTTCAGTAGAATATTAAGACCTACTGCATTTACATAAACGTATCCAACTCTGAAAAACATCTGAAAACCTGTATTTCAGATGTAAAAGAACATTATGAACTCCATAGATAAATACACTAGTATTTAAATATTAATACCAATTGAATGTCACTAAAATTTACAATACTGTATTCAAATCATCTCATTTGTATCATCTCATCTATTTTTTTTTTCAAATATTTTATAACCATAATATTAGGTAAATTCGACACATAAATTGAATGGTCCGACTAATATTTGGATAAACAGACTTCAATTCTTTTTATTTAGAATTTAACTATAGATATTATAGACCTATTATAACTACGTGACCTCTTTTACTGAAATAGATTTATCATTATTTATTACAAATTTAAATGAATTATACTTTACTAATATTATTCAACATTTTCACTGACATGATATAAATTGACTATGGCATTTTCCATTAAAAATGCCCGGCACTTGTTCAGTTGATGATTATTACTGACTGGAAATCCATAAATATGTTTAATGTTTTCTAAATCTATTTCAAAAATTTCGGTTAAAAACATCAATTCATTTCGCTTTGCCTTCTCTATAATTATCGGATAAATAAACAAAACAATACGATCATTCAGTAAAGATGATGTATGATAGAAATAGCTAAAGATTTTAGGTAAGGAATTAGGTGATAGAACTACAACTCATCTTTATTTATACGAAAAAAGAAGCCATAAATATATCACGTACTTAGTTTGAATTATCACAGATTTTGTTTGGCGCTTTGTATAATTTTTTTTTCTGCTCAAACTTTTCTAGAAATTCTCTAATTATAATTTACAGTACTGTGTTTAGTTTTCTAAATCATGTCGTTAGCTCATTTTGAATTTGATTAAACCTAACATTAAAAAAAAAAAGAAAGAAAAAGAAAAGGAAAGAAAAAACCTCAACATTTAAATTGAACGTTAAGACAAAAAATTAGATAAATAAATTTTAATTCAATTTATTATTAATTTAAATGTAGAAATTCAATCATATGGAAAAAAACCGTGTAAACTTTTTGCTGAAATAAATCTTGCATTATTTAACTACAACTTTAGGTTAAATATAACTTTACTAATCTTATTCAACATTTTCACTGATATTGTATATATTGACTATGACATTTTCCAGAAAAGAAGCAAGGTACCTGTTTAGTTTATGAAAATTAAATATGACTGGAGATCGATAAATATTTTTAATGTTTTTTAATTCTATTTCAAAATATACTGTGAGAAACATTAATTCTTTTCTCCCTGCCCTTTCCATTATTATGGAATAAATAAAACATGTGTACATTCATTAATGATGACGGATGATAGAAACTCCAGAAGATTTTAGATAGGGAATTATGTGATAGAACAACAAATCTTCTTTTATATTTACACGAGAAAAGAAGACAGACATATTTAAGTACTTATCTTAAATTATAATAGATTTTTAAAACGTTCCATGTAAATAAGTTCAGATGATCTTTTGAAAAACAAAATCACTAGAATTTATACTATTATTATCGGATTTCTAAATCATCTTGTATATTTATTTCAGTTATGTTAATAAACATATCGTTAAGCAAATAATTTTCAATTGATTTTATTCAGTGTGTAAATGAAAATATTCAAATATATTGAAAAAATTTGTAGATTTTGTATTGAGATAAACACTGCATTGTTTAAATTAAGTTTAATTTAGTTAATGTTAGTTTACTAATATTAGTTCATTTTCAACGATATGATATATTTTTATTATGGAATTTTTAATTAATGTCACAAAGTGTTTGTTCACTTTATGAATATTAAGTACGGCACTGGGGATCCATAAATATATTTAATATTTGGGAAGTCAAGTTAAAAAATTGCCGTAAGAAAAATCAATTCAATTCAGCCTGTTCTTTCTATTATTATGGGATAAACAAAACATATAAGCATTCAGTGATGGTAATACATGATAGAAACTGAAGAAGATTTTAAAAGTGAGGTATTTAAGAATTTATATGATAAAACAATAAATCATTTCTATATTTAAACTAAGAAATGATGTCTTAAACATCTCGCTCAATTTAAATTATCAAAATTTTGTTTAGGCGTATCATAGAAAGAATTGATTGTGGTTATCTTTTCCACACTGCAAATTCGTGAATTTTTATTTTTAATACTAACTGAACATAATAATTAATACTTCTAACTAAAATCTTCTTCCATTGTCTTCAGAATGTATTGCGAAAGTGTTGTGCTATGGAAAAGATTCTCCAATAGTGTTGTTAAAAATTACATAAATTTCCAGAATTGCAGTTATTGATATTGTTTGGCAAAATTAGTCAACTCACTCGATAATAGCAAACATTTTGTTTTCTATAAATCAAACTGTGGCTTATTTCCTTTTTAGAATCGTATAATTTTAAAGTCACCATGTAGACAGTGCTTTACCCCTCATAGCATGCATGTTCACAGTGACGTCACAATGACGTCCCTGTGAGTCACTTTGGTCACATCACATCTGTGACGAAAATGCCACCACTCAGTGACGTCACATTGTGACTAAGATGTGACTTTCAAAAAAAAATTTCACAGTTCGTCACAATGTTATTGTCAAAGTAGTCACAAATGACACACTTTTCACAAATTGGTTACATTGTGACGTCACAAAGTGGTCACAATGTGACGTCACAAAAAAGCTCTAAAACGGCCATAACGACTTCACATTTTAGTCACTGTGACTTCACATCGACGTCACGTGACGTCACGTCGACAATCGCTGGTCACAAAGTCACAATGTGACTTCACAACGACGTTGCAGTGACATCACCATGTCTTACGGGACGTGTGCCCGTAAGACATGGTGACGTCACGGTGACGTCGTAGTGAAGTCACATTGTGACTTTGTGACCGTCGATGTGACGTCACGTGACGTCGATGTGAAGTCACAGTGACTCAAATGTGAAGTCGTTATGGCCGTTTTAGAGCTCGTTTGTGACGTCACATTGTGACTACTTTGTGACGTCACGATGTGACCAAAATGTGAAAAATGTGTCATTTGTGACAAAATTGTCATTAAAACTGTGACTATTCTGTGACGATAGTGACAAGGTTGTGAAGACAGTTTGCGATTATATTTTGATTTGTGACAAATTTTGTCACTAACTTTGTGACGGTAGCAGTATTGTCAATGTTGCGAAGTCATACTGGGACACAATTATACAGTTATGAACAATGTTATTTAGTGTAAAATCACTTACATCAATAATTTTATTATACTTTGGCGATACATCTCAATTAAAACTTGGGAGCTGCTATAAAAAGAATGTTCGAAGAGAAAGTTACTGGATCAAAATGTAATGCCATGCAGACTTTAATCTTTGATACATTTTTTTTTTCTGTTGCAATAAATAAAAATATTTAAGACAATTGAATATTCGATCTATCACAATTATTTCAAATTTAGCAATTTTTTATTCTAATAAGCATTAAAATTATCAAAGAAACACTTCCTTAAAGATGCAACACTAGTCACAGAAAAAGAGCCGGATGATAATATAAAGTCCGTGGCAGCGTTCTTTTCAAATATCTCGCTCAAATTTTAATATTTTTGCATGTTTTTTGCATAGGAAGCTGAGGACGATCTACTACGGGCCTAGTTTTTACTTTTTCGATTTTACTTGCATATATTTTATATTTTGATAGTTTCAATATCAGTACCGGTTTACACCGGTTTTGAAATTTAATTTTTTTTTTTTAAACTGAAACCAAAATCAAAAAAGTAAAAAATAGGCCGCTTATAGATCGTCTTCAGCTATGCTATGCAAAAAAATCATGTAAAAATATTAAAATGTGAGCGAGATATTTGAAAAGAACGCTGCCACGGACTTTATATTATCATCCGGGTCTTTTTCTATGACTAGTGTTGCACCTTAAAGGAAGTGTTTCTTTGATAATTTTAATGCTTATTAGAAAAACAAATTGCTAAATTTGAAATAATTTTAATAGATCGAATATTCAGTTGTCTTAAATATTCTCATTTATTGCCACAGAAAAAAAAATATGTAACAAAGATTAAAGTTTGCATGGCATTTTGATTCGGTAACTTTCTTTTGGTACATACTTTTTATAGCAGCTCCCAAGTTTTAATTGAGATGTATTGCCAAAGTATAATAAAATTATAGATGTGATTTTACACTACATAACAATGTTCATAACTGTATATTTGTGTCCCAGTGTGACTTCACAACATTAGTAATGCTGTTACCGTCACAAAGTAAGTGAAAAATTTGTCACAAATAAAAAAATAATCACAAACTGTCTTCATATACTGTCTTCTATGAATATTAAAATATTATTAAAACATGCAAAGAGTAATTATGGAAAAAATTAAAGCTAAATATTTATCAGTATATTAATAAACAAAAAACATTAAGGGGCTATCCATTACTGCAAGGCTATCCATCACAGACACATCAATAAAATAAAAATTCCGACGATAAACATAAATTAGAACAACAAATACGTTAATCATATTTATTAATATTTTATTTATAGTATTAGAGAGTATTTATAATACCCACTTTAATCACGATGTTCACTTATACTACATATAATGGATATTCTGAAATTTACCTCTGTAAAATTATTCAGGAAAGGAAATAATAACAGTTTCTGAAATGAAAAGTTAATAATAAAATACAGTTATTACTTTTTAGCTTCATACCGCTCAAGTATTTGCGTCATTTGTTTTAAATTCAATCATGTTTAAATTCTTATCGCTTGAACTTCCAAATTTTCATCCAAACTTCTAGTTCTTTCTGAAAACATTCCAATAAGAATATTTACAACTGAAACGTTTTCACCCACGATGACTATCCATTCAGAAATTTTATAACATTTCACAAGTTGAAAAATACATTAAACAATCATTAACATAATTGTTTTTTTTTAATATCAAACATCTACGATTTCTTTTAATAGTTCTTCTCGTTCTCTTATAAATTCCTCTTCTGAGCAGATACAATTTTTTTAAATAAAATTATGAAATGTTTCAGAAGATTACTTAATACAAAAATTAAAAAAGGATGTTTGTAAATAATTTTATTCCATAAAAAATCTTCTTTATTAGAAAATATAATTATCTTTAAATGTTTAATAATTATATTATCGATTTATTATAATTTACTATCATATGATTTTATGTTTATGGAAACACATTATTTTAACCAGATATTTTAAAAAAGGAAACAACGCAGATTAGAATGCAATTAAAATCACTACCTGTAACAACCTAATCCAAATTATTAAAAATCAAGTTCTTTATGACAACAAAATAAATAATGAATGCATTAGACTTTATTAAGTTAATGAATCATTGATGTTTTATAGCATGTTTTTGACAATGTAATTAAAATCGTTCTCAGAACAATAATAATAAAAAAGCAACCATTAAAAATAATATTTTCCATACCTTTTTTCCATCGGAGTCATTCGTTCTAGTTATTCTTGCTGCACTAACTAAATCCGATAATAATTAAAGTGGCAAAGACCAAATTATTTTAACAGTCAAAGCCCCATTAATTTTCTCGGACTTATATTTTGCCGCTTGGAAGGCCTGTAGTGGACATTCTTCTTTAAATTGTTAAATCCGTGTCAATATGCAACTACTCACAACTGCCATAAATTCCAGCGAACTAACTTCTTGCGTCTATCATCAATTTAAAATATTTCTGTTTACGTTTATTTATTCTTTCGTTTGCAAACGATTTTCATTCCCTATGCGCACGACCGTTTAGTTTTTTCTTTTTCTGCGCAACAGCTTCGGAAGTTAAATACGAATAGTTTTATGAGAATGTCTTTTTTTAAGTGTATTTTTACTTTTTATTTTTATTAGTTTCAAAACAATTCAAGTTAAAGCAAATTGTTAAATAATAATAATAAAATTCATATTTAGATATTATTGGATAAAACATTGTTTAGGTTTTAATAAAGTAAAAATAATAGCTTTAATGGTAATATAATTTTTTTTAATCATTACCATTACTTGTATCAAACGCAAACATACATAGTATCTTCTTAAAAAAAGGAGCGGGAGGGGAGGGGAGTTATAGAAATAAAAAGAATAATAAATAAATAAGAACTAATAATAAAATTAATAATAAATTCTAAGAAGATCACATTTCAGTCACAATGTGACGTCACTGAGGGGTGGCATTTTGGTCACAGATGTGACGTCACATTTCAGTCACAATGTGACGTCACTGAGGGGTGGCATTTTGGTCACAGATGTGACGTGACCACAGTGACTCACAGTGACGTCACTGTGAACATGCATGCTATGTGGGTGTTGTTTTATAGTGTTATAAATTGCGTGGTGTTTACAATGTGTTTTTAATTTGCTGACAAAGTGATGTACAGCACAACACTGTTGTAAGAAAATACAGTCGACTCTCGTTAATTCGAACTCGTCGGGACCACAAGAAATATTCGAATTATCCGAAGTTCCAATTATGGAAAGTATGAAATGAAAACATGATTAATACGGTACTATTATAAAAGAATTAATTTTATAGTGTTTTTTTGTTAATTTGTTTCGTCTGTTGTCATTAGAATATGACTTAATATTAAATTAGAATGTATAAATACATAAACTAATCAAAAGATTAGAAACAAGCTCAATGGAAGAAAAATTTGAAGCGTCACTGAGGGACAGACGGGACACTAAGAAAGTGGATATCAAATTCATGGGATTATATGTATATTCGTTCGGAACAATTTTCACAAAAATCAAAGAAAGAAAGTTATTCAAATGACTGAAATCAGAGAAAAAGAAAAGAAAAATGAAAAATCGAAATTATCATTAGTTCGAATTAAACGAAGTCAAGAGAAAATGAGTTCGAATTAATGAAAATTTTTAACGTTATTCAGCCATTGAAAATTTCGGGACTTCATGTTTTGTTTGATTTAAACGAAGATTCGAATTATCCGATTGCGAATTAACGAGAGTCGACTGTATTTTTATCAACACAATTTCAACGCAATTAACAACACTATTTTTAGAATACTTTTCTAGATAGCAGCACATCTGCAACACACTAAGAATACAATCACAACAAACGTTTTGTAAATGAAGTTTTCTAATTTACAATACATTAATGTTTTGTAAATTTGGTGACAAAAGTGTTCTAATGTGTTTATTTTTTTGTGTTCAGAATTAGCACTATAGAGACACACTTACTACAACCTATGTTACTCTGTTCAAATTTCTCAATCATCTGATCTATTCATTTAAATTTTTTTACAAACATAATGTTAGGCGAACCCAAATTGGCGATTTCAATTGATTTCTAAGTTTAAGAGTTAGGCAAATAATCTCCGATTCTTTTATTCAGTATTTAAATGTGAAATTCTAATTATATGGAAAAACCATGTAATTTTTTACAGAAATAAATTTTATTTATTAATTATAACTTTAAGTTCTTTATAATTTACGAATATAATTTTCAATGGCGTAATACATACTGACTATGTAATTTACCAGAAAATTTCGAAGGTGCGTATTTAGTTTATGCATATTAAATGTAATTTGGGATCCTTAGATAATTTAATGTTTTCGAAATCTATTTCAAAAAACATGGTCAGAAATATCAATTATTTTCCACCTTCTCTTTCTATAATTAGGGGAAAAACGAAACATATATGCGTTCATTAAAGATGATCGATGATAGAAACTGCAGAAGATTTTAGATAAGGATTTAGGCGATAGAACAATTAATCAACTTCTATATTTAAAAGAAAATAGAAGTCATGTATATTTAAGGTCCTTAGTTTGAATTATCACAGATATTTTGTTTCATTTCATATAAAATTGTTTCTTCTGTGCACAATCTAACGATAAAAAACTCAAAAATATACATTTTAGTGATCTGTTTTCTAAATCCTGTCAAGAAAATTCAATGTATAAATTGATGCTAAGAAAAACGTATTAGGCAAATAATTTTCAGTACAGCTTATTCAGAGTATAAATTTATATATACAAACATAAACAAGAAAAAAATGTATAAACTTTTTTTATTCAAATATAATTTGCGTTATTTATTAAAACTTAAAGTTTTTTATAGCTATTTTAGTAACATTATTCATCATTTTTACTGACATGATTCATGTTGATTATTAAATTTCCTATAAAATTTTCAAGGCACTTATTTAGCTGCTAAATATCAAATATAACTTTGTATCTATAAATATGTTTGACGTTTACAAAATATACTTCAAAACATAATCGGAGCATCAATTTCTTTCTCCACGCCTTTCGATAACTTTTGGATAAACACAACATATATACATTCATTAAAGATGATCGATGATGAAAACTGTAGATGATTTTAGCAGAGCTGCCAACTTCTACGCCTTTTTAAATCGTATAAACATGATTTAAACCAGAAAAATGTTTTAGTAAAATGTATGTCAAATATATTCAATGTTATGTATTACATTTAATATTGTTAGTTATCTACTAAAATTTCTATTTCTAATATGTTTATTTGTCTTTAAATAGTCGTAGTAGTTGGCAGCCATGTTTTAGATTAGACATTAGGCGAGGAAACAAGAAATAACTTTCTATGTTTAATTGAAAAAAGAAGCCGTAAATGTATCATGTACTTCGTTTAAATTATCACAGACTTTGTTACTCGTTTGATATAAAATTTGCTTCTCATGAACTTTTCTAGCGACAAAGCCACTAGAAACTACACTATTTAGTTCAACTTTCCGAATAATCTTGCCTATTTATTTCAGTTTTTCAATAAATATAATGTTAGGCAAATCCAACATTTAAATTGAATATTGAAACTATAAGTAAAGGAAATATCACTCAATTTTTTATATTACAAATGTAAACATAGATATGCAATCATGTGAAGAGAAAATGTGAAAATTGTTTACTTAAATAAACTTTATACTAATAAGAATATGTTTAAGTTAGTTTTTAATAGTTTACTAATATTATTCCCCATTTTTACTAGCATGATAGATATGGATTATAGCATTTTACTTTAAAATTTCAAGGCATCTGTTCAATTGATAAATGTTAAATGTGATAGAAAATCAAAAAATATCTTTATTGTTTTCGAATTCTACTTCAAAAATGCAGTGAAAAACATTGCTTTTTTTCTCTCAGGCCTTTCTGCAATATTGGAATAAACAAAACATATATTCATTCATTAAAGATGATGGATGATAGACACTGCAGAAGATCTTAGATAAAAAATTAGGCGATAGAGCTACAAATCATCTTCTATATTTATAACGAAAATATAAACCATAAATATCTCATGTGATTAATTTAAAATCTCGCAGATTTTGTTAGGTGCTTTGTATAAAGTTTTTTCTGGTTAACTTTTCAAGAGATAAATTCGCTTGAATTTACAGTATTGTGTTCAGTTTCACTCACCTGATCTGTTTATTTTAATTTTCTTTAAACCTGATTTTACACAAATTTAACGTTTAAATTGAATGTTAAAACAAAACATTAGACAAGCAATTTTTTATAAATTTCGTTCATAATTTAAAGGCAGAAATTCAATTATATGGAAAGATACCGTATAAACATTTAACTGAAATAAATTTAGCATTATTTATCGTAACTTTACAATCTTATCCAGAATTTTGATTGTCATGATATATATTGATTATGGCATTTTCCATAAAAACTTTAAGACTTTTTTTTTACTTTATGAAAATTAAATGTTATTGAAGATTCATAAATATCTTTAATATTTCCGAAATTTACTTCAAAGAATGTTGTGAAAAACATAAATTCTTTTACTGCAATTATGGAATATACAAAACATATATGCATGCATTAAAGATGATGAATGATAGAAACTGCAGAAGATTTTAGATAAGGAATTAGGCGATAAAACAACAAACCATCTTGCATATTTCAACGTAGAAAACAAAATAACCATATTTCACGTACTTCATTTAAATTATCATAGATATTTTAATTTGTTTCATATAAAAAACTTCTGATGAACTTTTATATCACTGTGTATTTCTATATCATCTCGTATATTTAGTTGAGTTATAATTATAAACATAATGTTATGCAAATAATTTTGATTTCAGTTTATTCATATTATAAAGGTCAATATTCAAATATATTAAAAGGAACTGCGTAAAATTTTTATTGAGATAAATATTGCTTTGTTTAGGATATGTTTAGCTTAGTTGAAATTAGTTTACTAATATTATTCTGCATTTTCATAGACATAATACATATTGTTTAGGGAATTTTTCATTGAAGTTGCAATGTGCCTGTTCCGTTTATAAATATTAAATAAAATCTGGGGATGCATAAATATATTTAATGCTCTGGAAGTCTAATTCAAAAAATGCCGTGAGAAAAATCAATTCTTTTCATCCTGTTCTTTCTATAATTATGGGATAAAAAAAACATATATGCATTCATTAACGATGATCGATGATAGAAACTGCTAGATTTTAAAGATGATGGATTTAAGTGATAGAATAAATCAATCAACATTTATACTTAAACTAAACTATAAACATCTCACTCAATTTAAATTATCAAAACTTTATTTAGGTGTATCATATAAAAATTGTTATATCATTGTTATATTATAAAAATTGTCTCCTGATCTTTTCTATACTGCAAATTCGTAAAACACTTTTTCAAAGCTAAATGAACGTAATTATTAACACTTCCAACTAAAATCATTTTTAATTGTTCTGTGAATGTGTTGAGAATGTGTTGGGGTATGAAAAAGATTGTTCAAAAAGTTTTGTTTAAAATTACATAATTTTTCCGGATGTGCAGTTAATTGATATTGTTTGACAAAATTAGTCAACTCACTCAGTAATCTCCTTCAATTTTTTGATAAACAATATGTCTTTTTTTCCTTTATGAAATAGTGTAATTTTAAAGAGATCATGTAGGAAGTGTTTTAAAAGTGTTTTACATGTGTTGCTTTATAGTGTTCTAAATCGTGTAGTGATTATAATATGTTGTTAATTTATTGACAAATTGATGTGCAGCAAAACACTATTGTTAGAAAATATTTTTATCAACACAATTTACAACACTATTTTAACAGAATTAACAGCACTATTCTTAGTGCTACTTAAAACGCATTACTTAAAACGCATTTCTAGATAGCAACACTTCTGCAACATATTAACAATACAATCACAAGACAAAAAATATTTTGTAAATGAAGTTTTTTAATTCATATCACATTAATTCGTTGCAAACTTGGTGACAAGAAGCATTTTAAAATGTGTTTTAGAATGTGTTAAAATATATCTTATTTCTGAGAATTTGCAGTGTAGAGACAAAATCACTAAAACTTGTATTACTGTGTTCAAATTTCTGAATCATCTCTTCTATTAATTTCAAAATTTTTACAGACATATAGTTTTAGTAGCTAGGCAAATAATCTTTAAATATTTTTATTCAGTATTCAATTGTAGAAACTCAAACATATGGAAAGAAACTGTGTTATTTATTTATTTATTGCTGAAACAAATATTACTAATCAACTATAACTTTAAGTTCCTTATAATTTGCGAATATCATTGAACATTTTCACTAGCGTGATATATTTTAAGTCATTTACCATAAAACTTTCAAGGTGTGTGTTTAGATTAGGATTATTAAAAATAATTTTAGGATTCATAAATAATTTAATGTTTTTGAAAACTATTTCAAAAAATTTGGTGAGACAAAACAGTTCTTTCCACCACCCTTTCTTTTCTATAATAAGGGGAAAAATGAAACATATATGCGTTCATTAAAGATGATCGATGATAGAAAGTGCAGAAGATTTTAGATAAGGATTTAGACGATAGAACAATAAATCATCTTAATATTTAAATAAAAATAGAAGCCATAAATATCCCAGGTAATTAGTTTGAAATTATCGCATTCTATGGTAACTTTCGTTACATTTTGAACTATTTTCAGTAATTTTAGTAATATAATACACACAAAAAGAAATTATTCAAAATGTAAATTTGAAATGGTTTGCTAATTAAAATTACTCAAAGCCCAATTTAGATGAAAATTACCTAGTTTTAATGTTATTTCTTAAATTTTAATAGTTTTACTTACTATAGTATCTGCCTGAAAAAGAAATGTAAGTTATCATATAAAGTGTCATTATCATTGTTTAGGCAGTTTTCCTCCAAATTGAACCATAGCTCGGTTTCATTGATAAATCATTGTTAATTTTACATTTAAATATTTTTAGTGTTATATTCCTAAAATTACTGCAGTAAATTGTTCTAAATGTAACGTAAGTTACCATGGAATTACGCAGATTCTGTTATTCGTTTCATAATTAATTGTTCCTCCTGAAGAGATTCTAAAGAAAAAATACTGGAATTTACATTATAGTGATCTGTATTTTAATCATCTCGACAATGGATCTTATTTTTGTTTAAAAGTAATGTAATGTAAGCTTGGTGTATAAGCTGAATGCTAAGAAAGATGTATTAGGCAAATTATTTTAAATTCAGCTTATTCAGAATTTAAATGTAGATATTTAAGCATATGAAAGAAAGATATGTAAAATTTTTATTGAAGTTACTTTAACAATACTTACTATAAGTTTCTTACAATTATTTTAGTAATAATACTTATCATTTTCACTCACATAATTTATGTTTGATTAGTGAATTTTGCATTAAATTTGCTAGTCGCCTATTTAGTTCATAAATGTCAAATTTGACATGGGATTTATAATACACTTAAAGTTTTTGAAATCAACTTTAAAACATGCGGAGAGAAACAACAATTCTATGCTCCTTGCCTTTTATTTAATTATTGGATAAACAAAACATTCATATATTCTTTAAATATGATGGATGATAAAAACTGCAGAAAATTTTAGATAAAAAATTGGACGATTTAAAAAAAAAATTCTATATTTAAATGAAAAAAGAAAACATGAATATAGTTCATTTAAATTATCACAGGTTTTGTTACACGTTTGATGTAAAAATTGTTTCTGGTAATATTTCTAGAGACAAAATCATTAGAATTTACACTATTTTTTCTAATTTCTGAACAATCTTGCCTATTTATTTTAGTATTTCTAGAAACATAATTAAAAGCGAATTGAACATTTAAATTGAATGTTAAGACTAAGAATTAGGCAAAAAAATAACCCTCGATTCTTTTTTATTCAAATTTAAATGTAGATATGGAATCCTATGAGAAGAAAATTCGAAAACTTATTACTTAAGTAAACTTTAATTTTTTATTATATTGTGAGGATTTTGCATTACTATATACGTTTTGGTAATTATTTTGGTAGCGATGAAGTGATGCAAATCCTTTTCATCTTAAATAACTTTTATTCAAGATATGATAGAATAAAATACAGTTGTAAGAACTTAGGGTTCTTTATGATAAAATAATCCACACGCCTTTCACAGCGAGCTGCGTCCTCGAGAGATCTCCAACTCCCCTTCTCATCCTCATCAAGAGAGCCTCCTCTTCTTCGGGCTCCTCCCAGATCAAAGTTATTGGCTCAGCTGGGATACGCCTCGGCGCCAGGTTGCCATCGTCCGTCTGGACCTAGTGAAACTATTTCAACCGATTTCTAGTTCTCAGGGTGGTCTGGTGATTAGTCAACGGTAGCCGTAACTAATATGCTAACGTCACATAAAAAAAGGCCGCGCTAGACTTGCTGTCTACAGGGAAAAAAGACCTTAATCCTTTTAAGTGCATACACAATTCACGCTTTCACAATCGCCAGACTTCGATGTAGCAGTCCATTGTCTAGCATTAATTAGCCAAATTGTTAAATCCTTACAACCACCATCCCCTCCTGTGACAGAGATTTTTCACATGTGGAAAATCTTACGTCGAGGTACAGTTACTCTTAACTTAGTTCACTACAGAGGTTAGCACCAGTTAGTTTTATTAATTTAACTTGTAAGATAAAACACACAATTTATTACAATACAACAATTTTATAATCCAGATACACATTTTAATTAATAATATAATATAGAAATAATTTGAATGCAAGCTAATTAAGAATTTATATACAAATATTATCTACAGCACACATTCATTCTATTCTACTCAAACAGTCCACGTGCACTATTTCTTTCCCTGGACGGTGCTTGATTGTGTAATGATAAGGCTGTAATATTAAGGACCAACGGATTAAGCGCGGATTATTTCCTGCGTTGTTTTTGAGCCAAATCAGTGGGTTATGGTCGGTTTCAATACTGAATTTTTGACCGTCCAAATAATGACGTAATTTTTTTATAGCATAAATTATGGCCGCACATTCTTTCTCACTCGTAGAGAAGTTTTTCTCTGGGGGAGTAAATTTCCTGCTCAAGTATATGACGGGATGTTCTTCATCATTTTCGCGTTGAGCCATGATGACCCCGATCCCTTTTTCGGATGCATCAGTTTGTATAATGAACTCCTCTGCGTAATTTGGCGCATATAGGACCGGTTTTTCGGTCAGCTTCTTTTTCAAAGTGCGAAAAGCCGCCTCCATTTCAGGGTTCCAATCGATTTTCGCTTTACGTGTTTTCCCTTTTAAAGCGCGCGTCAAAGGCTCTATTGTCGTCGCGTAATTTCTGATATATCTAGAATAATATCCTGACATTCCTAAAAAACGGCGAATTTCGGTCTTTGACTTCGGCTCAGGAAATTCTGTTATAGCTTGGATTTTGGATTCTGTTGGGGTGCGGCAACCGTCCCCTACGACATGTCCTAAATATTTAACTGTACGTTGCGCAAATTTACACTTGGATAATTTTACTTTTATTTTAGCCTCTTTGATGCGGTCCAATACTATCCCTATATGTCTCAGATGTTCGTCCCAATCATCGGAAAATATTGCCATATCATCTAAATATGGAAGGCAAAAATCTTCCAAGCCTCTGAGTAATACACTCATAAATTTCGAAAATCTATAGCTTGCCCCTATCAACCCGAAAGGCATCATGAGGGGTAGAAATGAACCCCAACTCGTGACGAAGGCTGCCAATTTCTGAGCCCGCGGCGTCATAGGGATTTGCCAATATCCCTTGGTCAAATCTAAAGTCGTTATATACTTAGCCCTAGCCACACGCTCCACGCGTTCCTCTATATTCGGTAGAGGAAACACCTCAGGTCGAGTTATAGCATTCAATTTGCGGTAATCAATGCAGGGACGCGGATCCCTTGCCGGGGATTCAACCAATATCATGGGAGAATTATATTCGGATTCGCCTTCAATTATCACGCCCAATTGTAACATTCGTTTAACTTCCGCCTTTAATATCTCTGTTTGTCTTGGAGAATTTCGATAAGGGCGAAGCCTTATCGGCGCATCGCTAGTTATTTCTATGTCATGCGTGATTAAATCGGTTCTACCGGGATTATTCGAAAAAACATCCCTTCTCTCCCATAAGACTTCGGCCAACTCAGCCATTTGTTCAGCATTGCACCTTTCTTTCATAGCGCTATCCGTAACTATATTTTGGAAATCGTACTCTTCCGGGCTATTAGTTAAAAGAGGAATCTCTAAATCATCCTCGATCTCATTAGACTCGAACTCCTCTTCCACCACTAAATTTACTAACTGCTCTCTTTGGAGATACGGTTTGAGTAAATTCACGTGATAAATTTGCGAAGGCGTCCTGCGATGTGGTATGTTTACGACGTAATTCGTTTCCGAAATTTTTTTCTCCACCGTACCTGGGCCCGTCCAATTCACTGAAAATTTATTGGTCTTGTTCAACGCTAATACAAGTACCTTATCGCCTACTTTAAATTTTCTTTCCACTGCATCTCTGTCATACCACTTTTTCCTTTCATCCCTCGTTTTTGTCATAGTTTCTACCGCTAACTCTTGACATCGCTTCATACGGTTTATTAGATCGAATACATATTCTGTGACCAAACTTTCCGCGGGTTCTAATCCCTTCCATTTCTCATATAAAAGCGTCTCTGGCGTTCTTAGATTCCTACCGTGTACAAGTTCTGCTGGGGAAAACCCCGTGCTTTCGTGTGTCACCGTGCGCAAAGCTAGTAAAGCATAGGGGAGGTTTTTCTCCCAAGAATTACCGGCTTCTAAGCATAAAACTTTCAGTAATCTTTTCACGGTTCTATGCCACCTCTCGACTGCTTGACTCTGTGGGTGGTGTACGGAAGAGTGTACAACTTTCACCCCGAATCGCTCCAAAAATTCGCTCGTAAGTTGGCTAACATAACTCCTGCCAAGATCAGATTGTAATTCAACAGGGAAACCCAGTCTGCTAAAAACAATAGTTAAGGCTTCAATGATAGTCACAGAGAGCAAGTCTTTGATGGGTATCGCCTCAGGATATCTGGACGATACACACATAGCCGTCAGCAAATATCGATTCCCATTTTCGGAGAGGGGGAGCGGACCTACCGTATCCGTACACAAGCGAGTAAAAATACTAGTCACAATCGGAACACAAGTTAAAGGAACTTTCTTTTGGTCCCCCGCTTTCCCAACCCGCTGACAAGGATCGCAAGTCTTAACATACGTTTCGATATCTTTAACAGCATTCGGCCAAAAATAATTCCTAAATATTTTGTCCTTAGTTTTCTTTATTCCAAGGTGAGCCCCCACGTTATCATGACACAAAGACAAAATCCCTTTCCTAAAATCCAGCGGAACCACTATTTGTTCTCGTAGGAAACCCCGGTGATCTTTAATCTTCCTGATCAACAAACCATTCTTTATTTCAAAGTGCGATTTTTTCTCGGCCGCCCTTTGTCTAACCCAGGCCAACGTAGCGTCATTCTCTTGAGCTCTACTCAAATCCTGTTTACTAATGCGCGCCAGATTTCCCTCGGGGGGTCCGCTATCCACCGGTGGAAGAAAACCCTCCCTTGTTTCTTCGCCTTGGGCGATTTCTCCACTCTCTGCATCTGATTCTACGGAGTCGTAATCAGCTGTATTCTCCTCCCCGCTGTTCCGGGAATTCTCTTCTTTGTCCACTGTAGGGTGAACGGAACCTCCCTCCGTACATCCCCGCGTATCGGTTTCGGTTTGCTGGTTTATCTTTTCTCGCCGCGCTCTCTGCCTAGTCATTACGGCGTTAATGGAATGCGCGTTTAGTTTTTGCCTATCAATTAACTGTTGCGTTCTATTCCCTAACAAGTAATGATCCATATCAGTTTCTTTGGCTACCGCGGCCGCTTTAGTGCGTATCGTGTCACCAGTACTTAAATTAATTTCCACTTTGACTATAGGTAAACAACGCAGTTCATTATCTAACGCCTGTTTCACCCACACTCGTTCGCCCGTAAATTGGTCCGTAGTTACATCGTGAGCTGAAATCAAATCAATATTGCTGCCGGAATCACGTAATATTTTCATTTCTTTCCCATTTATTACCCCGCGACTGACATAGGGGCTGTAGGCACTTTCCAGATCGTCGAGACCCGACACGTGATACACTGATTCTTTATCTTTCCGTTTTGATTCCGGACAATTAAATTTATAATGACCTGATTTCTTACAAATAAAACAAGTAATTTCTTTTCTCTTATCGAATATCTCATTTCGATTTTTAGAGTTTTCTTTATCCCTCCAATTTATTTTGGTCTCATCCGTTCTAGTTTCGGTTTTAGACTTATTACGCTCAAAAGGTTTAGCGGCGCTATGAATTTTAGGGGATCCTTCCCGCCTAATATTTTTCCTCGCCACCTCGTACGCGTCTAACTTTTTAGCTAACTCAAATGGTGTAATTATCGCGCTCCAAACATCAATAAAATGTTGCTTCGCTTCCGGGTTAATTTTCCGTTTCATTTGATCAGTGATTATCAAATCTCTGAGTTGTTCGAACGTCGTTATTTCTAAACCACTTAACCATTGGTCAAAGAAATTGGAAGCTTCGTACACGAAATCTTTCCATGTTTTGTTCTCGGGCTTTTTAGAATTTACGAATTTTAGCCGAAAGTCTTCTGCTGAAAGTTGAAATCTTTCGAGAAGCATTTTTTTAATGTGGTCGAAATCATCTGAATCAGAGGGAGATTCGCGTAGTATCAATTCCCCTAAATCGGTAGGCAATAGTCCTAACAAATGAGTAACCCACTGATTTTTATCAATTTGAGCTTTGCGTGCTTGTCTTTCAAACAAATTTAAATAAATGGAAATCTCGGAGTTCTCTGAATCAAATTTTGGTAGAACAGACTTTAAAGATATTTTTGGTTCTCTCTCGCTCTGATTAGAGGCCAAACTAATTGTATCCGTCTCCCGTTCTAACCTTAGTTTCGCTAATTCATGCTCCCTTTCCAACGCTTTAGTCTTTTGTTCCCTCTCATAAACTTCCAGTAATTCTCTCTCAGCCCTTTCTTCATTTTCCCTGTCTAGCCTATCCTTTTCAATAATTTTTAGCTGGGCTAATGCCAAAGTCTCATCATAATCAGGTGCTTCAATTAGTTTTTTTATGATTTTAGGAATATTATCCGAATCCTCTACATTTGCGCCAAATTCAACAGCTAATACCTTTAAATCACATTTTCTCTTTCCTGACCACGTCATTCTGAACGGTGCGTAATTATGAAAAAAAAAAACAATCTATACTAGGTTCACTCCGTAAATGGATGCCTCTCAATTATTTCCCGTAATGTAAATATTCACAATCATAATACGCGACATGTCAATCACAATACAAAATACACTATGAAAATACAATACAAATACTCAACAATATGCTAAATAGCACTTATCATTACTCAAACAGGAAAATATTTCTAAAGCACTTTACCGAACCCAATGTTAAACAATCAACTGATTCTTAAAAAATATTAATTTTGATTAATATGCAAATAAGAGATAGAAATTTCTTTAGTTAATCGCAAAACTCTAGTATAATATTTAAACTTTTACTACACATAAAGATTTAAATCCTAAATCACAGAATTATATTTATTCAAAATTATTAAAATGCATTTCCTATAAATAATTAGTTATTCAAATTACTGCATGCCAATTTGTACCCTATTTAAACTTTTTAATTTTAAACTTTGCAAATTTAATTTAATTCGATTTTGAATAATCATAGATAACTGCCGATGATTTTTTTTTTTTTGAACGAACACACAACCTACAGTGAAAACCTCTGCAATGAACAATTAAAGAGCACTGACCTGTATTCCTTTTTCGGATGTCCACAGCTTCCACACTTAGGGTAATCCACTGTCCACTTTCCCCGGGCGTCCTTTTCTGGATTATCTCGGGCTCCAAGCTACGTCTGTTGATTCTTTTTCGTCTCAGGTCTCCGGCTGCACGTCCGACCTCTCCTCGGCTCTGGGTCACGTCGCTTGCGTCTGGGCTAATTTCCTTCAAGTCCCCGCTGCACGTCTGGAGTCCTCGGCTCTGAGTTACGTCACTTGCGTCTGGGCTAATTTCCTTCAAGTCCCCGCTGCACGTCTGGAGTCCTCGGCTCTGAGTCACGTCGCTTGCGTCTGGGCTAATTTCCTTCAAGTCCCCGCTGCACGTCTGGAGTCCTCGGCTCTGAGTCACGTCGCTTGCGTCTGGGCTAATTTCCTTCAAGTCCCCGCTGCACGTCTGGAGTCCTCGGCTCTGAGTCACGTCACTTGCGTCTGGGCTCTTTCGTTCCGGTCCCCGCTGTACGTCTGACTCTCCTAACTCTCAGTCACGTCACCTGCGTCCGGGCTCCACTAGCGATTTTCATCATCGTCCGCTGCGTCTGGGCTTCAGTGGCTATTTTTCATAATCTTCCGCTGCCACCACTGTGAGGATTTTGCATTACTATATACGTTTTGGTAATTATTTTGGTAGCGATGAAGTGATGCAAATCCTTTTCATCTTAAATAACTTTTATTCAAGATATGATAGAATAAAATACAGTTGTAAGAACTTAGGGTTCTTTATGATAAAATAATCCACACGCCTTTCACAGCGAGCTGCGTCCTCGAGAGATCTCCAACTCCCCTTCTCATCCTCATCAAGAGAGCCTCCTCTTCTTCGGGCTCCTCCCAGATCAAAGTTATTGGCTCAGCTGGGATACGCCTCGGCGCCAGGTTGCCATCGTCCGTCTGGACCTAGTGAAACTATTTCAACCGATTTCTAGTTCTCAGGGTGGTCTGGTGATTAGTCAACGGTAGCCGTAACTAATATGCTAACGTCACATAAAAAAAGGCCGCGCTAGACTTGCTGTCTACAGGGAAAAAAGACCTTAATCCTTTTAAGTGCATACACAATTCACGCTTTCACAATCGCCAGACTTCGATGTAGCAGTCCATTGTCTAGCATTAATTAGCCAAATTGTTAAATCCTTACAATATGTTTAAGTTGGTTTTGGTTAGTTTACTAATATTATTCTCCATTTTTACTGACATGGTATATATTAACTTTTGCATTTTCCATTAAAGATGCAGTGTGCCTGTTCAGTTGATAAATATTAAATGTGACTGGGGATCAATAAATATCTTTAGCGTTTTCGAGATCTACTTCAAACAATGTGATGAGCGATATCAATTATTTTCTCCCTGCCTTTTCTATACTTATGGGAAAAATAAAACATGCATTCATATATTAAAGATGATGTTTACAAATGTATATTAGGAACTACCATATATTATAAAACAATTCCAATGATATGATTTATATAAAGGTATTTTAGCATCCAACTGTGAAAAACAGTTAAAAACCTGTATTTCGTATGTAAAAGAATATTATGAGCTTCATAGATAAAGCCACTAGAATTTGAACATTAATACCAATTGAATTCCATTAGAATTTACACTATTATATTCAAATTTATGCAACATCTCGTGTATTTTTTAATTTATTTTATAAACATAATGTTTGGTAAATTCAGCATGTAAATTAAATGGTTAGACTAAGCGTTGCACAAACAACTCTTAATTCCTTTTAATCAGAATTTATAAGGATATTCAAAGATATGGAAGAAAACTGTATAAACTTTTTTTACTGAAACAAACTTAACATTATTATTGTAAATTTAGGTTAGTTATACTTTATTAATATTATTCAACATTTTCACTGACATGATAAATATTGATTTTGGCATTTCCCATTAAAGATGCAAGGCGCCTGTTCAGTTGATGAATATTGAATATGATCGAGGCTACATAAATATCTTTAATGCTTTCGAAATTTACTTCAAACACTGTGGTGCAAAACATCAATTCTTTTCTCCTTGCCTTTCTATAACCATGGGATAAATAAAACATATATGCATTCATGATGATGTATGATCACAGATGATGAATAAAATGGTATATTAAGAACTACCTCATACTACTGATCAATTGCAATGGTATGATAAAAATACGACATATTATACAGCGTCTTCAGTGGTATATTAAACCTATTGCATTTACATTAAGTGTACATTCAAGTGTCAAAAACAGCTGAAAACCTATATTTCATATGTAAATAAACATTATGAACTTCATAAATAAATTCACTAGAATTCAAAATTAATTCCAATTGTATGTCACTACAATTTATACTATTGTATTCAATTTTTGAATCATCTCATCTATTTTTAAAAATATTTTATAAACATTATGTTTGATAAATTTAATATATAAATTAATTGGCCAGACTTTAGACAAACAACTTTCAATTCTTTTTATTCCGAATTTAAGTGTAAACATTGAAAGAAACTGTGTAAACTTTTTTATCAAAAAAAATTAACATTATTTATAGTAACTTTAAGTTTGTTATACTTTATTAATATTATTCAACATTTTCACAAGCATAATACATAATGATTATGGTATTTTCCATTAAAGATGCAAGGCGCCTGTTCAGTTGATGTATATGAAATGTGAATGGGGATACAAAAATATCTTTAACGCTTTCGAATTTTGCTTCAAACAATGCGGTGAGAAACATCAATCCTTTTCTCCCTGCAGTTTGTATAATTATGGGATAAAGAAAACATACATGCATTCATTGAAGATGATCGATGAAAGAAACTTCAGATGATTTTAGATAAGGATCTAGGCGATAGAACTACAAATCATCTTCTACATATAAACGATATGTGAAATCATAAATATCTCACGTAGTTTAAATTATCACAGATTTTGTTATTCGTTTTATATAAAAATTGTTTCTGATCTTTTCTAGAGATAAAATCGCTAGAATATGCACTGTTTTGCTCATTTTTCTAAATTTTCTGGCCTATTTATTTTAATTCTTCTACACTGTAAAACAAATCTGCAAAGTTACTAAAAGTTTCCTGGTAACTGAGATTCCTAGAACTTTTTATGTAACGACAACAGCAAAAATTCATGTAAGATTTGCTGTGTAAGAGAGCTCTGAGTAAGAGAGCTCTCTGAAAGTTTCCTGGTAACTGAGATTCCTAGAACTTTTTATGTAACGACAACAGCAAAAATTCATGTAAGATTTGCTCTGTAAGAGAGCTCTGAGTAAGAGAGCTCTCTGAAAGTTTCCTGGTAACTGAGATTCCTAGAACTTTTTATCTAACGACAACAGCAAAAATTCATGTAAGATTTGCTCTGTAAGAGAGCTCTGAGTAAGAGAGCTCTCTGAAAGTTTCCTGGTAACTGAGATTCCTAGAACTTTTTATGTAACGACAACAGCAAAAATTCATGTAAGATTTGCTCTGTAAGAGAGCTCTGAGTAAGAGAGCTCTCTGAAAGTTTCCTGGTAACTGAGATTCCTAGAACTTTTTATCTAACGACAACAGCAAAAATTCATGTAAGATTTGCTCTGTAAGAGAGCTCTGAGTAAGAGAGCTCTCTGAAAGTTTCCTGGTAACTGAGATTCCTTGAACTTTTTATCTAACGACAACAGCAAAAATTCATGTAAGATTTGCTCTGTAAGAGAGCTCTGAGTAAGAGAGCTCTCTGAAAGTTTCCTGGTAACTGAGATTCCTTGAACTTTTTATGTAACGACAACAGCAAAAATTCATGTAACATTTGCTCTGAAAATCAAAAAACCCGAAAGGTTACTAAGAATTATTTAGGAAACTGGGATTTCAAGAACTTTTCATGTAACAACAACCCACGTTACAGATAAAATTTTAGTAACATAACTGTAATTTTAGTAGACTCGTTTGTGAAATTACAGATTTCTGTAACTTTACAAAAATTAGCTTTGTAGATTTACATTTTTTCTTGCACAGTGTACTTACAATATGTTAGTAACCATAGAGATTTCGGCAATTTTACATTTGTAGAATTGCAGATTTTTTTTACAGTGTATAAACAAGGTGCTAGGTAAATTCAACATTTAAATTTAATCTAATGACTAATAGTCAGGCAAAAAAAAAAACCTCAATTCATTTTATTGAAAATGAAAGTGTAACATGAAATGAAACATGTGAAAAGAAAATGCGAAAGCTTTTTACTTAAATAAAATTGGCATTATATCAAATATGTTTTAGTCAGCTTTGGTTAGTTTAATAATATTATTCTCCATTTTTACTGACATGATAGATTTGGATTAGAGCCGTATCTATTAAAGTTGTAAGGCATCTGTAAAAGTAATAAATTATAATCGTGACTGTGGATCCATAAATATCTTTATTGTTTTCGAATTTTATTCTAAAAATTGCGGTGAGAAACATCAATTCTTTCCACCATGCCCTTTCTATTATTATAGGAAAAAGAAAACATACAATCATTCAATAAAATTGATGGATTATAGAAACTGCAGAAGATTGTAGATAAGAAATTAGGCGGTAGAATTACAAATCATATTCTATATTTAAACTAAAAAAAGAAGCTTTATATATCGCACGTACTTAGTTTAAATTATCACAAATTTTATTTAATCGATTCATATATAATTGTTTTTTCTGAACATATTCTAGATATAAGATCACTGTAATTTACATTATTATGATCAGTTTTCTAAATCATCTCGTGTATTTATTCTAATTTTTTTTTAACATAATGTTAGGCAAATTTTATTAATAAAATTAATGTTAAGAAATAATATTAGACAAGTAATCTTCATTTCAATTTATTCAAAATTTATACATATATGTTTAAATATCTAAAGAGACAAAAAATTTTAAATTTTATTAAAATGAATTTAGCATTGTTTGCTATAACTCTAAGCTCGTATTAGCTAGTTTAGTAATATTATTCATCATTTTCACTGACATTATTTATGTTAATTATTGCATTTTACCTTAAGTTTGCAAGGTATTTTTTTCAGCATATGAATATTAAATGTAATGGAGGTTCCTTAAATATATTTAAAGATATCAAAATCTCTTTAAAAATGTGCTGATGAACATCAATTCTTTTCAATCTGCCCTTTTTATAATTATGGGATAAAGAAAACATATATGCATTCAGTAAAGATGATGGATGTTATAGACTGCAAAATATTTTAGATAAGAAGTTAGAATATTGGACAATAAATCATCTTCCATATTTAACGGAAAAAAGAATTCACAAATATCTCACGCGTCTAGCGTAAATTATCACAGATTTTATCTATTATTTATTTTTTCGTTTCATATAAAGTTGTTTATGCTGATCTTTAATAGAGATAAAATCACTAGAATATACGTATTTAAGATAAAGTTTCCCAGTCATCTTGTCTAATTATTTTAAATTTATTTAAACATAATTTTAGGCAAATTCAAAGAATAAAGCTCAAATATATTTAAATAAATGTGTAAATTTTTACCGAAATATATTTTGCATTATTTTATTATAACATTAAGCTGCTTATACAGGGTGTTTCGCTACCAGACCGACAAACTTTGAAGGGTGATAGTAGACATGAAGACAATCATTATTAAATCGGAAACCATGGGGCGCAAACGTCTTCCGTAGGAGCTAGGGGCCATTAAAGTTAAAGGTCCAAAACTTCAAACAATTATAAAAAATGAAAAAAAGGGTGGATTCGCTTGCGGTTTTCGCAATATCATTCTTTATGTCACGATTTGTTTGTAAAAAAATTTTAACGGTTAAGTTAAAAAAATGTCTATAGAGGGCGCTTTAGACTTTAGAGTAACAAACAACTACTTTTTACCCTTATTTTGTGCATGGGGTTGAAATTATTTTAAAGTTTAGACTTTAACTTAAATTTTAAGCCCAAAATCGGAAACATTGTTATCGGGTAACTAGCGAAAATTGAACTGTGAACAGAGGCGAGGATTTTGAACGCTCATAAACATTTGACAAACTAATCGATTTTGATGCGGTTTGCGTGTAGGTCATTCCCTTGGTAATAATTTTATTCAAAATGACGTACCATTTTTTCATAGAGGGCGCTTCCGACACATCTCCGAAATTTCAATGGCATTACTCCTTGGTGTTTTACTCCCAGACCAACATACTTCCAGGAAGTGTTAGGGATGCAAAGATGACTCGGAATCATATTGTAATGTAACGTCGAAAATGCCTTTTTTACGAGTTAGGGTTAAAAGAAGCAGAGAAAAATGTACCTTGATATTTCTACAACACGTTCTGTCGAACTTCTGGTAAAAGCACACGTTCCTTTTTCTTTGCGTCACTCTATAGCACGATGGGGCTCCTCCGCATTTTACCAATGATGTTCCCAGACACCTCAACGTAACATATGGACAGTGGTGGAAAGGTAATAATGGCCCGGTTCGTTGGCCTGCCAGATCGTCGCACCTACTTCATTATATCAATGGACCACAAGCATTTCTGACGTCAAAGAACGTCACGATGGATTCTAGCTAATCAGCTTCTCCATTTATCCCACAAGCGTTCACCAAAAGCCAATAACGTACTGTAACGCTTCTGGGAAACATTGCGAGCTCCTCCCAGTGCTAGTGGTCAATTACTTTTTGTTACCTACTTTTAGTTTATTACTGTATAATTGCTCCGTATTTTTTAAATAAACATTGCTGGGTGGGGCTAGTTGAGGTCAAACCAATTAGTAGCCCCCACCTTCCCACTTGGCTCAATTTGAATCTGAATCTGTATGGACTTCTTCTGGTTGGGGTCAAATTAAAAGTTGAATGTATGAGACTCCTGTACCGTCAATGGAAGACCCCTTAGCTCGAATTTCTGTAGCTGCCAGAAAGCTCTCTGAGATGCCAGGAATCTTTCAAAGCGTGAGGAATTAATTGCATGCGACACTGCTGTCAAGCATGCCCGACTACTTCTGATCATAATTTCGGACACCTATTGTAGTAAAACCTTTAACTAAATTGTTTTCTACCACATTAACGTGTTGCTGTTTCACTACCTGTTTCTGTTGCTTTTTTACCTACTTTTTTTAACCACAGCTCGCTAAAACGGCATTTTCAACATTACATTCCTATGTGATTCCAAGTCGCTTTGCATCCCTAACACTTCCTGGAAGTATGTTGGTCTGGTAGTAAAACATTCAGGAGTAATGCCATTGAAATGTTGGAGATGTGTCGGAAGCGCCCTCTGTCAAAAAATGAAGACACAAGAGCTGTAAATCATTTTGAATAAAATAATTACCAAAGGAATGACCTACACGCAAACTGCAACAAAATAGAACAGTTTGTATAATATTTATGAGTGTTTAAAATTCTCCCCTCTGTTCACAGTTCAATTTTCGCTAGTTACTCGATCCCAATGTTTCCGATTTTGGGTTTAAAATTTAAGTTGAAGTCCAAACTTTAAAATAATTTCAACCCCATGCACAAAGTAAGGGTAAAAAGTAGTTGTTCGTTACTCTAAAGTCTAAAGCGTCCTCTATCGACAATTTTTGAACGTAACCGTTAAAAATTTTTTGCAAACAAATCGTGATATAAAGGATGATTTTAGCGAAAACCGTAAACGAATCCACCCATTTTTCCGTTTTTTATAATCGTTTGAAGTTTTGGACCTTAAACTGTAATGGCCACTAGCTCCTACGGAAGACGTTTGCGTCCCATGGTTTCCTATTTAATAATGTTTATCTTCGTGTCTACTATCACCCCTCAAAGTTTGTCGGTCTGGTAGCGAAACACCCTGTAGTTTGATTGTTAATATTATTCAACATTTTTACTGATTTGTTAGATATTCATTACGGAATTTTAAATTAAATTTGCATGGTGCCTGTTTAAATTGATAAATTATAGATGTAAGTGTGGTCAGAGAAAGACATTTAAAATTTTCAAAATGTCGTCAAAAAAAAAAAAGAAAAAAAATACTGAGAAATAGCGATTATTCTTTAGTTATGGAAACAATTATGTATTAATTGAACATGATTATTCATAGATAATGCAGATGACTTTAGAAAAATAATTATATTCGTAAAATCTGGATACATTGAATCACCTTCTATATTTAAACAAAAAAATACTATGAATATCTTATACATTGTCTAAATTATCTCAGACTTTAGTGGGTTATTCGTATAATAACTTTAAATCCAAGTAGCTTAGTTATTGTTAAATTAGAAATATTATATTAAACATATTGAAGTCAGAATATACACAATTATTTTTACATAACTATTTAATTTCGTATTTTATTTTTAAAAATAAGAAAAATTCCAAAGATTATTTTATTTTACTAAAACAATTACAGTATTTATTGTTGGTTTAAATGCTACTTACTGATATGCTACATTTTAAATGACATAATATATATTGATTACGAAATTTTCCATTAAAATTTAAAGATACCTGTTCAGTACCCATTAAATGCAACTCAGGATCGATAAACATCCTATATTTTTAATGTAAAAACTCAAACATCTTTAAATAAATGTGTAAATATTTACCGAAATAAATTTTGCATTATTGTATTGTAACATTAAGTTGCTTATAATTCGCTTACAAATACTATTCAGCATTTTCACTAGTTTGATACACACTGATTATGAAATTTTAAATTAAACTTGCATGGTTCTTGTTTAATTGATAAATTTTAGATGTGACTGTTTCACATAAATACATTTAAGGTTTTCGAAATGTTGTTAAAAATAAATAAATAAAATAACACCGATTCCTTTACTTTGCTTGTTCTTTAGTTATGAAAACATGTATGCATTAATTGAACATGATAAATGATAGGTAATGCAGAAGATTTTAGAAAAAATAATTATTCATAAAATTGGGAAACAATAAATCAGCTTTTACACTGTAAGTAAAATTGTAAATTTACGGTATTTTAATGTGAATTATTCAGTAAATTTACGGGATATGTCACTTTTTCACATAATCGGTCAACTCCCGTAATTTTGTGTGTTTTACGGCCAAAAACCGTTAATGTAATGGCAAAGTCCGTTGATATAGGAATAAAGTCCGTTTTTTGCGGACATTGTCTGGAATCTCTGATGCAGTAAATTTCTGCTGCAGCTGTTTTACAGTGCATATAAAAAAACAATAAATATACAGCTCATATTCAAAATATTAGAATAATTACCTTTTTTTAGAAATTGAAACTATCGTTTGGTAATTTAATGTCTTTTAATGAAAATATGCAAACGATATTTTTATTAAGAACTTATTGTTGATTAAACTTACTTGTTATCTTAAATTTAATATCATTTTTGAAAAGATTAATTGCAAAAAAAATTATTTTGAAAAGTCAAAATATTAGAATATTTATTCAAGTGGTTCAAAATATTAGAATATTTCACATTAATTCTCCTTTAATTATTACCAATTCTTAACTGGTGGCATCATTGATTAAATTCAGACTATTTTATTTAAAATTAGTATTCTTTTTTGTAGTTTGTTTCTTTTTCGTCTTAAAATGGGCCGTGTGAGTGATATTCCTGAATCTACTAAACTTCGTATGGTTGATTTGTATCAGCACGGTAAAAATCAATGTTTTATAGCGAATTATTTACATTGTTCGTAATTGAGCGTTAGTAAAATACTAACACAATATTAAAAAATTGGAAAATTTCAAAATAATCGCCGAAATGGTGGCCGAAAACCAAAAACATCTGCTAGAGATGACAGGAAACTGAAGCGTATAGTTAAGAAAAACCGTTTTAAAAGTGTGCGATTCTTGCACCGAAAATGGAAAGAAGAAGGAGTTGAAGTTTCTACATCGACAACATTAAGACGTCTCCATAAATTTAAATTTTAATCTCGTGTACCGAAAACAAAACCTCTCATGACTGCAAGACAAAAGCGTATAAGATTGAATTGGTGTAAATCAAGACGTTTATGGAGCAATGAAGATTGGAAAAATATATTATTTAGTGATGAAAGTATGTTTTGTGTTTCATATGGTAATCAAGGTATTCGAGTTTGGAGAATGAAGCAAGAAGCATTTGATAAAGAATGCCTTAAACGTTCCATAAAATTTGCTGCTAGTGTCATGGTTTGGGGTTGTATGAGTGCAGAAGGACCTGGAAAGTTATGCATCGTCTACAAAAAGGTTAACTCTCTGATATATCAAGAAATTTTAGAATATTACATGATTCCATCATCAGAAGATTTATTTGAAGATGATTTCATCTTTCAACAAGATTTAGCGTCCCCGCATACCTCGGTGTCAACTAAGAATTGGTTCCGCCAACGCTACATTAAGGTACTTCCTTGGCCACCAAATTCACCAGATCTTAATTCCATAGAAAACTTATGGTGTATAATGAAGAAAAAACTTCAAGAAAATCCTCCTTCAAGTAAAACTGAGTTAGTGGCACGTATAAAGTCTATTTGGACTAATATTGATAGAAATGTTTGTAAACACCTTGTATATAGTATGCAAGATCGATTGTACGCTGTTATGAAAGCTAAAGGGGATGCTACAAAATATTAACTACCATTTACTTCATATTCATAAGGTAATATTGTTGCGTAAAATAAAATATTCTAATATTTTGAACCAATCTAAATTTTATTCTAATATTCTGGTGTGTTTAAGGAAGCTGTATACCTAATTTATTGTGCTGTATTTTATATTTTATAAATGTTAAAATCATATCTAAACATTCCAGATTTAATTTATAAGAAATTTAATTGCATTTACTTAGTATAAAAAATAAATAAATGACAAATAATTTTTTCTTATTACTTTTTCTCAATTATTCTAATATTTTGAATATGAGCTGTATTACGCAATAAGTCTAAATTATCACAAATTTTAGTAGGCAATTCTTATAATAACAGTAGAACTAAGTAGTGGAGTTATTTTAGCATTACAAATATTATAATAAATTTATTGAAGACAGAAGATACACAGTTTTTTTTATATAACTATTTAGTTTTACATTTTTTATTAATAAATATGATAAATTCCAGAACTTATTTTATTTTACTAAAACATATACATTATTTATTGTAGGTTTAGTATTACTTACTGATATGATCGATTTTAAATGACTTATTACATATTGATTACGACATTTTCCATTAAAATTTCAAGGCGCGTGTTCAGTTCTGTTTATAATTATTAAATTCAACTGGAGATAATAAAAATAATATCTTTTATGTTCTCGAAATTTGGTTTTAAAAAGGGAATAAGAGACATCAATACGCTTCACCCTACCTTTTTCCAAAGTTATGTAACAAATAAAACATGCATGCATTCATAAAACATGATGGATGTAAGAAACTGCAGGTTGTTTTAGTAAAATAATTATGCGTATAATGTTACAAAAATAAATCGTCTTCTATATTTATCCGAAAAAAGCAGCCCTAATTATCCCACATTTATAATTTAACTTATCGTAAACTATATTAGGCATCTGCATATATCAGCAGTAGACTTAATTTAAATAATAATTGAGTTACAAATATTATAATAAGCAGGTTCATGTGAGCAGATCTATAATTATATTTTCTATAACTCTTTGGTTTTATAGTGGTTTTATTTCAATATACGTATAATTCCCGTACCTGATTTTTTAGTTTTACCTGAATAAATTTTACGTTATTTCCTATTAGTTGAGGTATTTTACACTAATATTATTCACCCTTATCCCATACATGATCTATATTGTCATAACAGGCATTTTATCGTTAAAGTTTTAAAGCCACTATTCAGCTGTTGATGATTGAATACGACTAGGAATCCATGAAAATTTTTATTGTTTTCAAAAT
Source organism: Maratus speculifer (assembly GCA_964019185.1). NCBI lineage: Eukaryota > Metazoa > Arthropoda > Arachnida > Araneae > Salticidae > Maratus > Maratus speculifer. Next base: position 96,141,629 of record OZ025302.1, read on the forward strand.
GCAGTTAAAAAAACTACGATGAGAAAAATCATTCCTTTTCACCCTACACTTTTAAGAATTTATAGAATTTATAAATTATTGATCATGGCCCATATCATTGATCTTTACTGTAATCATTTATTGATTCCTGTTATTAATTTTTTAACACTTTTTTCTTAATTTATAATTTCCGGAAATTTTAAAATGATAATTTTCTGCTGATGTAATATTATATTTTTGTGCATTTTATATATTTTAAGATAATAATTGTTATGGTTTAAGATAAACACATAAAATTTTGAAAATGTATGAAAGTATACATATATATATATACTTTCGACGCTTCACTCAGCACTGATCACCTGGCCTTCAATCGCCGTCAGCGCCACCTATTGTTTGAGATGCAAACTAAAATAAAAAATTACGGTAAAAATCTCCTGACATTATACATAACCCTCCTGCAAAAATGTTTAACTAGCTGTCACCGTTAGCAAGTTATTGAATTTAGATTCTTGTAAGATGCTGAAATGATCTTTTCCCACAATATTGAATTTCTTTGCCCCGACCTAAAGAGAATACAGAACTCTTCCCAAGTATCTCACGTATTCAGTTTAAATTCATAATAAATTCTGCATTTTCCAGATTTTAATAGATGTTTCATGCGGAAGCCGTAAATTCATGTTACCATTAATTACATTACATATATTATATTAACCAGATTCGTATGAAAAAACATACATTTATTTTTCATAGAACCCTTTACGTTTAACTCTGTTTTATTAAAATATATGGAAACATCCCAAGCTTCTTTTTTTCCCTACTGAAATAAATTTTACATTATTTAATTTCTATTCAAATATTCAACATTTATTCAACATTTTCACTGACTTGAAATATATTGATTATAGCATTTTGCATTAAAATTGCAAGCCATCCGTTCAGTTGATGAATATTTAATGTGATAGTGGATCCATAAATATCTTTACAATTTTCGAAGTATAACTTTTAAAAAAGCGGTGAGAAACATGAAACCTTTTTACCCTTTTTACTTTTCCTTTCTATAGTTAAGGGGCTACTTTAGTCAAATGAAAAAAAAAAACCCGTCCGGTAATGCTAATTCTATGGAAGAAATGTATAATGATATCTCGCTTGCATTTCAATATTTTTAAATGATTTTTTTTCACTGGATACCTGAGATCGATCTCAATGCAGACCGTTCTATATTATTTTTATTTTGGTTGAAGATATTTTTTACGAGGGTGCTTTCGCTTTAAAAACCGGTTCTGAAAAAGAAAAGTGTCCTCATAAAAAATATCTGGAATTAAACTAAAAAAAAATTAAAAAACGGCCTGCATAGAGGTCGATCTTAGTTATCCAATACAAAAAAATATAATTTAAAAACATTAAAATGCAACCGAGATATTTTTGTAAATTTCTTGCATTTCTAACATTAGCGAAAGACTGTTTTCATTTAAATGAAGTAGACTCTTAAGGCAGAAATAAAGCAAAAAGGCATTCATTGAATATGATAAATGGTAAAAACCACCGAACTTTTTAAATATGGAGTGAGATACTAAAACAAAAAATCACCTTTTGTATTTCTACGAAAAATGAAGTAAAAAAAATATCATGCACTGATCCAAAAATTCTGTTTCGTTTTTATTTCCAACACAAAACCTAAGTTTCGTTGAAGATTGTGTTTTAAGGAAAATATTGCTGAAAATTCGGGCGAACTGAAAGTATGTATGTTCCAAAAATCTCGTTTATTCCTTCGAAAATTTTCAACATCTTATTCATCAGTTTGAACTGTATGTCAGGTTAAATGCTACTATTTATTTCTATGAACTTCGTTATGCTTATTTATAAATCATGAATGATGCAAGACGTGAATGCAAACTATAAAACAAGGAATGCACATGTGTGACTAAACTTGTCATTTTGAAAAAAATTGTAAGACGCTAACATGTTCTATTCGCATTACTTCGGAATAGGATACGGAACTATTCTCAAATATCTCACGTATTCAGTTTATCAGATTTTAATAGACATTTCATACAAAAACAGTAGATTCAAGTTAATGTAGAATTACATTACATATATTAAACAGATTCAGTTTCGAATATATAAAATCATATTTCAAAGCATCCTTTACATTTAACTTTGTTTTACTAAAATATGTGAAAACTTCCTACGCATCTTTTTTTTTCCCTACTAAAATAAATTTTACATTATTTACTATCTATTTAAATATTTCTTACTAATATTATTCAGCATTTTCGGTGACATGATATATATTGATTATAATTATGGCACATTCCATTAAAATTGTAAGGCATATCTGTTCTGTTGATGAATATTTAATGTGACTGTAGATCCATAAATATCTTTAATGCTTTCGAAATGCATTTTTAAAAATTGTGGTGGGGAACATGAAAACTTCTTACCCTTCCTTTTCTGTTGTTATGGAATAAAGAAAGCAAATATGCATTCACTGAATATGATAAATGATAGAAACTAAAGAAGATTTTAGATATGGTGTTAGGCGCTAGAACAATAAATCAGTTTTTGTATTTCACCGAAAAATGAAGCAATAAATATTTCACGCACTTAGTTTATATTTTTGATACCAAAACGAAAATCCGGTTACGTCTTTGGTAAAAAAATCTGATATTTGTAGAATATTTGTTTTTGGCAAAAATACTGCTGAAAATTCGGCCGGACCGAAAGTATCTATGTTCCAAAAATCTTGTTTCTAACTTTGGAAATTTTCTCCAAATTACTCATCGATTTAAGCTGTATCAGCTCAAATCAGGCTATTTACTTGTATGAACTTCGTTGTTTATAAATTATCACTCATAAAAGACTCAATATGTGAATGCAAACTATAAAGCAAGCACTGTATAAGTATGACTATACTATTTCACGTTTTCATTAAAAGATACAGAATTAATAGGTAATAAAAAATTTTTAGAATGAGACAGCAGAAGTATTTCGAATAATCTTTGAGAAAGTTCTAGAATGACAGATGATCATTCACGCACAAAATATATATATATATATATAAAAGATAAATCGAGGTATGTTCCATTAAATTGTATACCACAGATTTTAATAGACATTTAATGTAAAAGCAGTAGATACAAGTACCATAGAATTATAGTACATAGATTACATAAAACAGATTCAGGTCAGAAGATATACAATAATTTTTCTTAGAACCCTTTACATTTAACTTTGATTTATCAAAATATATGAAAACATCCCACGAATCTTTTTTCCCTGCCGAAATGAATTTTACATTATTTACTATTCACTTGAATATCCCTTGCTAATATTATTCACTATTTTCACTGACATGATATAAATTGATTATGGCATTTTCCATTAAAATTGCAAGGCATATCTGTTCTGTTGATGAATATTTAATGTGTCTGTGGATCCATAAATATCTTTAATGTTTTCGAAGTACAGTTTAAAAAAAGTGTGGTAAGAAATATGAAATCTTTTTACCCTTCTCTTCCGTTAGTTTTGCTATAAATAAAGCAAATTATCATTCATGGAACATGATAGGTGATATACACCGCTGAAATTTTTAAATATAGAGTTACGCACTAGAACAATAAATGATCTTCTGTATTTCAACGAAAAATGAAGTAATAAATATCACACATTCTTAGATTATGTTTGGAGATTAAAACGAAAATTCGGTTTCGTTTTTGTATTCGGCTCAACAAAAGTTCCTGAGTTCCATCAAAAATTGTTTTATGGCGAAAATGCTGCTGTAAATTCGGCTGGACAGAAACTTGACCGAAATTATTTACGTTCCATAAATATCGTTAATTCCTTAGAAAATGTTTAACATTATTTATCGGTTTGAGCTATATCAGCTCAAATGAGACTATTTGTTCCGATGAACTTCATTGTTTATATTTTATAACTCATGAATGACTCAATATGTGAATGCAAATTATGAATCAGGCACTGTATATGTATGACTATACTATTTTACGTTTTCATCAATAGCTGCAGAATTAAATGCTAATAAAAAAAAATTTAGTATGACACAGCAGAAGGATTTAGAATAATCTTTGAGAAAGTTCAAGTATGACAAATGATCATTTACAAAAAACGAAATAAAAGATAAATCGAGGTATGTTCCATTAAATTGTATATCACAAATTTTAATTGACATTTCATGTAAAAGCAGTAGATCCAAGTACAATAGAATTATATTACAACCATTACATAAAACAGATTCAGGTCAGAAGATATTCAACTATATTTCTTTGAACCCTTTTCATTTAACTTTGTTTCGTTAAAATATATGGAAACATCACACGCTTCTTTTTTCTCTGCTGAAATAAATTTTACATAATTTACTATTCGTTTGAATACCCCTTACTAATATTATTCAGCATTTTCACTGACATGATAAATATTGATTTTGGCATTTTCCATTGAAATTGCAAGGCATAGCTGTTCTATTGATGTATATTTAATGTGACTGTGGATCAGTAAATATCTTTAATGTTTTCGAAATACAGTTTTAAAAAATGTGGTGAGAAACTTGAAATCTTTTTACCCTTCCCTTTCGATAGTTATGTCATAAATAAAGGAAATATGCATTCATTGAATATTATAAATGATAGAAACAACATAAGATTTTAGATATGGTGTTAAGCACTAGGACAATAAATCAACTTTTTTATTTCAACAAAAACTGAAGTGATAAATATATCACGCACTGATTCGAAAATTTGGTTTCGTTTTTGTTTTCGGGCCAAAATCTCAGTTTCGTCGAAAACCGGTTTTTGCAGAAAATGTTGCTAAAAACTCGGCTGAACTAAAACTTGACCAAAACTATCTATGTTCCAAAAATTTCGTTTCTTCCTCCGAAAATTTTCAACAACTTATTCATCCATTTGAGCAGTATGTCAGATCAAATGATACTACTTATTCCTATGACCTTCGTTGTTTATATTTATATGTTGTGAATGATTCAAGACGTGAGGGCAAACCAAAAAGCAAGCAATGCATGTCTATGACTAAACTTGTCATTTTGAAAATTTTTTAACTATGGTAAAATGTTCTATTCCCATTATTTCTGATTCCTTCGCGCCAACCAAAATAGGATAGGGAACTCTTCCCAAATATCTCACGTATTCTGTTTAAATTCAGTATAAATCATATATTCATTACACGCTTCATGCAGAAGCAGTATATTCAAGTTAACATAGAATTACATTATATATAGGAAACAGATTCAAGTTAGACTACATAGCCATTTTTCATAGAATCCTTTACATTCAACTTAGTTTTATTAAAATGTATGGAAACATCCTACGCTGATTTTTTCCCATCTGAAATAAATTTTACATAATTTGCTATCGATTTAAATGTTTCTTGCGAATATTATTCAGCATTTTCACTGACATGATATGTATTGATTATGGCATTTTCCATTAAAATTGCAAGGCATCTGTTCAGTTGATGAATATTTAATGCGACTGGGGATCCATAAATATCTTTAATGTTTCCGAAATACAGTTTTGAAGAACGTGGTGAGAAACATGAAGTCTTTTTACTCTTCTCTTTCTGTGTTTATAAATAAAGCGAAAATGCATTCATTGATCATGATAGATGATAGAAATTACAGAAGATTTTAGATATGGATTTAGGCGCTAGAACAATAAATCATATTTTGTATTTAAACGAAAAACGAAGCACTGAATATCGCACGTACTTATATTATATTTGGAGACAAAAAAGAAAATTTAGTTTCGCTTTCGTTTTCGTCCCAAAATCTGAGTTTCTTTGAAAATTAGTTTTTGGCAAAAATTCTGCGTAAAGTATCCGCACACAAGTGATTTTTTGAAAAAATTCTAATTTTCATGAAACAAAATGTAAAAAAAATAGCAATTACCTGTAAATAATTTTCTTAAAAAAAAACAGTCAAAATTGTCTCAAAAATTCACATTTTCGCTCAACGTGATAACTCAAAAATAAAATAAAGTATTGACATTTTGTAAATTGCTTAATAAACAGTTTAACTCTCTCTGCGACTTAGACTAGACAAATTATAAACGTATCTCTATCCCAAATGATATGGAAGTTGAAGTACTAATGAAAAATTCGCAATATCTGCACTCTTAAAACGAAAGAGCTGATTTGGCTTCTCATTAAAGAGCTGTAATTTTTTCGATCATAAAAGAGTTGTTTTTCAAACGTTTAAATCTTCTTGGTCTAAATTGGTTATTTAAATAGCTCAACTTCATTTAAATTGGCTAAAACTCGAGTTATTTCAACTCTTTTTTGAGAAGCTGCCTTTCAACATTGAAATGAGTGGATTTCAGCTCAACTTGAGCTATTTTGTGGCTGACTTTTTAAGAGAGTGTCTTTAAGTTTTCCATTTATTCCAATTTAAATATAAAAGTATTTAACACAGAATATATAATATAAATTTTGCAATGTTCAGTTTCACTTAAAAGGCGATTAAAATAAACAACTATAGATGTTAATAGTTAATTTTATTTAAAAACATCTTAGTACTTTCAAGCCTTTAATCAGGCTGTTCTTCTTTCCTTGTTGATTATAGTGCATCACAGCTGATTATTTTAATCGTCTTTTAAGTAAAACTGAACATTTTAAAGTTCATATTTTATATTTTGTTTTAAAAGCAGGGCGAAAATCTCATTCCGTCATATATTTTATATTTATTTAAAACTATTTAATATACTATCATGAGTGTAGTCTATTCCCTTAATAGACATTTGTAAAAGAAGTAATGAAAATTGCGTGACATTTAATGGATATATTTTTTTTTTTTTTGATGTAGGATGTTTTGCATACATTTAAAATCTGAAAAACTTCATTTTGAAGAAAAACAAAAAAAAATCTTTTAAAACACAATTCAAAAGCTGTTAATAGGTGTAATTTTAAACGGCTGTAAGTCGAGTTCTGTTTTAGATACAGACAAAATGTAAGGACATTTCGATAAATAAAAGATTCAATTATAACAGTATTACAAAAATGAAAAATCGATATTTTGATCGAAAATTATGTTTAAAGGTATTTGGATACCTTACATTCGGCCGAACCGAAGCTCAACAGAAACAATCTGTATTCCAAAAATCTTCTTAATTCCTTCGAAAATTTTAACAGTACACATTGATTTGAGCTATATCAGCTCAAATGAGAATTTTTCCTCTTATAAAATCCGGTTATTTATAATTATCAATCATAAATGACTCAATAAGTGAGTACAAACTATAAAGCAATCAATATACTATGTATGACTAATTTTTTTCACATACTCATTAAAAGCTGCAAAATTAAACGGTAACAGAAAACTTTTCGATTGATACCAAAGAAATATTTCTAAAACTTTTTGAAAAAAATTCTAATATGACAGATAATTATTTATAAAAAACTTTAGAAAAGATAAATCGAGGTGTGTATGCCTAAAAAGTGAAATGTGCATAATTTTAAAATCTTTCTGTGTCATTGATGAATTAATTATGTTTCATTTTATTAAAAAAAGCTTTGGGTCTAAGGCATAGACAGCAAATTTCGGTCACACATATACACTGGTGTACAAAATTTAAGGATGAGTCCCAAAATGCCAATTTTCAAGGGATTTTCTAGAGATCATTTTCACGCGAATATTCAAAAGGAAGTAATATAATTCGAATAATTACTATCCCTGTATAACAGCTAGTCCATATAACATCTCATTCAGGTCACACATGGTCTCAAGAGTCACAGTCACTACGGCGAAACAAAAAATAGGAAATTCCATAGGTCTCTTTTATGAGCCTCAAATGACTGCTATATGTGACTCCACTGACAGGTCATTGTGACTGCTGCTTTGTGGCGAGTCACCAGGTGACCTTACAATGTCTTTGCATTGAGACTCTCGTGTGACCTCTCATCTGGAGACTCAATTTCAAAGTCATTGTGAACGTTGCATTATGATAAATCTCCAAATAATGTCACATAAAAGTCACATGGTGACTTTCTCTCGCAAAATTTTGTCAAAGGGTGACAGAGACCCTACTGTGAAGTAACCACTGCGAAGAGTGGTGAAAAGTCATCATGTGACTTTAATTTGCGTTTAATCTGTGCATTTTTCATTAAAGTTCCAAAACGCCTATGCAATTGATGAATGCTAAATTTGACTGCCGGTTCATAAATTAGCATAATGTATTCTCAGTACAGTTTTATGAAGTTATAGTGATAGACATGATTTCTTTAATGCGATCTTTCCAAAGTTATTAGTTAAGACATTGCAGACGATTTTAGAAAAGAATAACACGTATAAATGCTACAATAACAAATAATCTTCTGCATTTGAAGAAAAAAAGTAAACTTAATTTCAAACATCAGTGTAATTTACCGCATATTGTTCTAAGCGTATTATATAATAGTAATAGATTTCAATTTAATAAAAAATACGTTATAAATAATAGTAATTCGAGACTATGAACAGCAAAGGATTCAAAAAGTCAAATAGAAATTTCAAACGATTTTTAAAAATAGAATAATCTGTATGTTCCTGCAATATTAAATTAATTTTTATGTTCAAGCGAAAATAAAATAGTCATTATATCACATATTTAGTTTATATTTTACTAGACGCTTCATATAATATCAATACATCTAAGTTAAAGGAGCATTGCATTATAACTACTATAAAATGCACCTTCAAGTCAAAATATATAACATTATCGTATATATATAACACTTTTTATTATTATTCAAACCTATCTAAAACTCTTATACTTATTTTTTTTATTGAAATAAATCTTATAATATTTACTATAAGCTTAAATATTCCTTCAAACATTCTTCAATATTTTCTCTGACATGTTATATATTGATTATGGCATTTTCTGTTATAGTTGCCAGGCACATGTTCACTTGATGAATATTAAATATGACAAGGGATTCATAAATATCTCTAATGTTTTCTAAATTTAGTTCGAAAAATGTTTTGAGAAACATCAATACTTTTTTCCGTTTTTTCAAAGTTATGGAGTAAATAAAACATGCATGTATTCATTGAATATGACTGATGATAAAAAACTGAAAATGATTTTAGAAAAGTAATTATGCGCTGAAACAGTAAATCATCTTCTATGTCGAGATGAAAAAAGAAGCCATAAATATCCCAAGTATTCAATTTAAGTTATCATAGATTTTATTTGGCGTTTAATATAAAGATATCCATTTCTTCTGATCTTTTAAAGCATTCAAACTATAGAACGTATATTAAAAGTTCAAATTTCTAAATAATTTAAAATTTTTGTTTTACATTTGTTAAACAAAATTCAGCGGTAATTTCAATATAAGCAGGATTTTAACTTATAAACAAACTTTAACTTTCAGCGTATTTATCAAATATCTCTCTATACTAATTGAAATTTAGATATTTTTTATGCAGTACTTTCCTTCATAGTAATTTTTAAAAACATCACAATCAATAAGAAATAAAAATAAATAAAATTAAAATTTAAAAAAAACTCATATACGACTGTGTTAATTACTATTTTTAAATTTCTTTTTTTCTTTTTTTTTTTAATAGTGAGATTTTTAGGAAATAAGATTTCTCGGTTCAGAAAAGATTTCCCATACATACAATAGAAACTATAAATTTAATGCGTATTTTTGCAAATTTCTGAAAGAAATTTGAAAAGAAACAGCAACAAAAAAAAGGCTGAAAGTATGTGTATTGACGTAATAAATTATTTCTGTATAATAAAATACAGTGTAACAATTCCGGGGCAAACACATCAATCTTACCAATCTCCGATCAGATGGAGCCACATTAGGCTTAATTTTGAGATGTGCATGAGAAAATTTGTCGCCTAAATACAAATCTTTTTCTACCTGAAATCCTTTCTGTTCAACATAATTTTCTATAAAAGATTCAAAAGCAACACAATTTTAATGATTTGCGCAGTCAAAAACCAATTTCATAAATCGAGTTTTAAACAAAAGTAGCATATACCGAATCTTTCCCTTTTGTGAGTCATTCATCAAAAAAAAAAAAAAAATAAATAAATAAAATAAAATAAAACAAAATAAAATAAAATAAATAAACGATGAAATTAGATGTCACCTGAAGCTGTTCTACCCTGGTTATTCATTTGGCCTCAGCCTGTCAGCAGCGGTTTCACAGAAGCAGAAAAACAGTAGGCTTGAAGAAAATTTTAAGAAAGCCTTCCCTTCTTATTCGGAGGGGATTCTTCCGCAAATTCGTTTCTGCTGAAAAGTGACGCTAAGATAGTACAAAGAAATTTTTTAATTGCGCAGTTTTATTGCATATTTGTTAAATTTTTGTTTTATTAAGAAATCTTGATTTTGTTATGATAAATTAACCAGAATGCCTAGTTTACCCAGAAGTATTAATGTTAAAGGTGTGTTTATTAGAACATAAACTAGGCGAACTTTGCTCATCTAAACGCTTTTATATTTGTCAATTATTTTATTTTATTTATTTTATTTATTATTATTTTTATTTTTATTTTTTTCAAATTTTAAATGAAAAATACAATTTTTACCCTATGTCCTAGGCCGGGCATTTTCACTAGTTCAGTATAAAAATGTAAGGAAAATTTAATGACAGTAAAAATTTATTTAAACATTTCAGAAAGTATATAGCGATTTTCCTGCGTCACATAGTCTTTTATAAAATTGCATTATTTTGTTACATACAAATTTTACTTTGCGGGCCCTCGTAAAAGCAGTTGAGGAATTCTCAAGGTTCTCTTCGACGCGGAATTATTCAAGTATTTTTAATAATGAATTTTTAAGAAAATTATCGGTATTTAGCTGATATTTAGCTGAGATATTAAGTAAAAACATATATGCAAAATAGTGTCAGGGACCAAGGCGAGATTTGAGCTTTGGGACTTCCTTTCGAACCGCTCTTAGTACAATGACAAATTTAAAATTTGTACAAGGTGTTTGTTTTGCGAAACCAATTATTTTATTAAAATACTCATTTTCCGAAGACGATGTTTTTATTGCATCCATAGCTCTAAAACTAGATTTTGAAATCGAACCAAAACGAAAAAATAAATAAAAAAATTCCTAATATAAGAAGTTCTAATATTATTGTTATAAGATAGAAACATGATTTAAATGTGATTTTAAGAAGCAAATATATATATTTTTTTTTTTTGTTTTTGTTTTTGTTTTTGGCGATTTTGGTTTCCCGGACTCCATTAAGCTGTTCCCTTCCAATGACCATACTATGGCCGCGTTATAATCACTACTTGTCGCAGACCTCATATTGTATTTTATTGAATGAAATTGAGTACAATTCAGATATTTTATCTACAAAGAACGCACACTTTAAATGTCGTAGTAGATTATACAAAATAAATAGCCTGTGGCTACTTTTTTTCTGTACTCTACTTGCTTTTTATCAGCTTTGAAGGTTATCCTCCTTCTATGGGCTACTTTTTGAATTAGCTTTTCATTTTAGTGAACTGTTTGACTATAATAAGCACTTTCTTCCAAGCAGCACAGTCGTACATATTACTTCATAAGCTCTAAGAAGAAAAAAATATTTCTTAAAGGAATTAACTAACTTTAAATTAATCGTCAATTAACTCATTATTCTGTAAAATATAGGAACTTTAATTAATATATCTTCTTTGTAAAGTGTTTATAATGATTTTTAGATACATTTTTATAATATTTACTATAAAATTTTTCTTTTGTCAGAATCCTACTATTTTTTTATGAATGTATTTTATTTTATTTCTTTTTAACAATTAAAAACTCACATTGCTACTTGAGTGTCAAAGAAAAAAAATCGCTCTTAAAGAAATTCATTTTACGTTTATCATTAATTTTCTCATTTCTTTGTAAAACATAAGAACTTTGATTAATTTATCTTCTTTGTCATATTTTATAGACTTTTTTTATATACATTTTTATGTTATTTAACATTATGTTTTTGTTTTATAAAAATACCTTTTCTTTATAAAATGTATTTTATTTTATTGCTTTTTACAATTTAAAACAATAATTGTTTCATAATTGCGAATAAAGAGAAAAATCATCTTAAACTAGTCTAAGTTAATCATTAGTTAACTCATTATTCTGTGCAAAAAAAGAAAAAAATCTTTAGTTAGGAAGTTTTCTTTTTCATCTTTTGCTACTCTTGTTTTATTAGATATATTTTTTATTTAATTTATTATTAATTCTTTCTTTTGTGAGTATCCCAGAATTTTTTTAGATTGAACACGTTTTATTCTATTTCTTTTTAGAATTTAAATCACAAATTGCTTTATTCACAAACAGAAAAAAAAAACTCAAAGAAAGGTACTTTAAGTTAAACATTAGTTAGCTCCTTATTTTGTAAAACAAAAGAACATTAATTAAGATACTATCTTCTTCATCATTTTATAGTTTTTTTTTGTTGTTGTTGTTGTTTCTTTTTTTGTTTGTTTTTTTACTTTGAATTTGATAAAACTCGAAGTTAACTCAAGGATTTTGATCTGAAATAAGATTTTCTATTTCATGATTTAAAATATTAAATTTATTTTACATCAGTAGCACACGCTGCAGATTATAGCTTATATACTCATAGTCATATTTTCACAATTATTTTCAGTCGGTGTATAGATAAATTTAACAAAATTTATTTTTTTAAATTTAATTTATGTTATTTTTAGTTTATAAAATATAAATTTCAGATTTATATAGCATAGTTTTTTTTTTCAGAAATTTTTTTATATATCTATTAAAAAAAGAAAAAATCGAGAAATAATAAGATTGGATTGCTATTTTGCAACAAAATTAATTTTGTATAAATTGGAGGATTGCAAAATTCCCAGAAATATATATTTTTTTATAGTTTTTCTCAAAAAAGTATTTCATATTTTATTATATTACTATAAATTAAGACTTTGATGTAATTGAAGTGTATGTTTTAGATGTAAATAATTTAAATTTAATAAATTTGTTTGATAAAAAATTTACATCATGCATTGTCTACTTTGCAAATCCGTGATTATGAACACAAATTTTATTTATTAAATAGATTAATTATTCACTTATACTAAAAAAAAAATCCTAACGATGACATTATATGAAATATTTTTATTTAATTGACGGGGATTTTTTGAAATCATAACTAAACACTTAAAAAATTATAAAGTATATATTCTTTCACAATTATAGTACTGTGAAAATTTAATCCTTTATCTACCGACGGTATTGATAAGTACCATAAAAATACCATGTATATTAAAAATATTTAAAAATGTGTTTAAATTTTGTTTTGGAATTGCAATACATTTTATAATTAGTTTACACATTTTTTCCATGTGTTATATTATGCATATCCTTGATGGATAAGTATTGCGATGGCCCCCAACGACTAGTTTATTTTTTATGCTCCTCAGTTTCTGGTGTCGCCTGAAGGAGACAATGATAAAGACCCAATTTAAATGCTTCTAGAATTGTTATAATTACTGGATAGTGTGGATACTTGAGCCACTCCTATTATCACTACTGTTGGTTAATTTTTCTTTCTAAAACAGGCAATATGGTAACATATTTATAGTTCTGAAAATGTAAAAAAAAAAAAAAAAAAAAAAAAAAAAAAAAAAACACATATCTTAGTACCATTTTGAAAGTATGGTGATTAATAGTTGTTTCTTCCCTATCTGAAGTAAACATTTAGGTGCATGTTTTTTTTTTTTTTTTTTTTTTTTTTTTTTTTTGTATTAAAAGTTTTGTTTAAAGTTGCAATCATACAGATAAATTTGATAAGTATAATTTCAATTATATTTTGAATCTAAACTTGTTCAAGTAGTTACATGCTTTACTTAGTAAAATACTGATAAAAATGGTGGTAATGGGGATACTTGAGCAAGTGAGATTGGGGATACTTGAGCCATGGTTCAACCATTCCCACTATAGAAAATTAGACATGGATGAAACAAACAAAAAATAAAATTACGTCCCTATATTCACTAACTGATTTATTTTCTGGATAAAAGGGAGAATAATTCTTTATTTTATTTTTTTCTCTTTAAAAAAATAATGACTTAGAAAAAAATGTTTAAAAATGTATATTTTTTAATGAAAATATCCATTTTATTTTTCATTTTGACATTCATCGTTTTTAAAACTGTTTTACATGTCATAATGTCAGGTCCAACATATTAAAATATTTATTTTTTAATATAATATATTAAAATTAATATTTTATATTGAAATTCTAACCCTTCTGTTACTGTAAGTTTTTTTAATCAAAGAAATGACTATTGTCCCCAACAGAGGGCACTACTGAGTTACCATGTAGCTAAAAGTAAAAAGATGTTGCAATGATCCTTCGATCACCAGTTATAACGACAAAAAATTATCGTATTAATAGCTTTGTTTTCGCAATTGATTTTGAAGGAGTTTATTTATGATAATTTATCATTCTGTAAAATATTTGTGCAAAAAAAAGCGAAAAAAAATTACTTTTGTAGGTTTTTTTTCCATACTGGCTCAAGTATCCCTTCACCATGCCTCAAGTATCTCCCTCATGGGGATACTTGAGCGCGATGTAAAACAAAAAGTAAACATTTATTTGACATAGAAAAATAATTCAAAAATTATTGAAAGTGGTTTTCAATTCAAGAAAAAATATCAAATTTTCATTTTCAATATTTCATTTTATTCTAAGAAATTATAAAATTTTTTAAAAAATTTAAATTTAAAAAATGGCTTAAGTATACCCATTTTCCCCTACTATCACACTACAATTTCAATTCTTAAATTGAAATTGAGCACAGAAATAGTAAATATTTTACTTGTTACATTTTTAATAAAAGAAAATATATCAAACTAACATTGCAAAAAAGAAATGGGAAAAGCTATTTGGAAAATCGAATTTGTTATAAAGATTTCATGGAATAGACCAGTGTGAAGAGAAGGATCTACCGGGAGAATAACATTTTTTAATAAACAAGAAATGTTGTCTTTCAGTATAGTTTCGCAACCCTTGTTTGCGAGATTTGAACATATTGTCACATTTATCCCTTTGATGGGAAATGCAAACTGATGTTTTATAAGAGAAAGTTACTCTTAATTTTTAATGAAAAAAAAATGGGAAGAATTAGAGAAAAATATAGCTCACAAGATTTTATTACAGGAGAAAAATAAAGAAATAAATCAATGAATAAATAAAAAGAAAACAGTGAGTAAAAGAATTTCAAATCGTTACCGAGCAAAAATGAGAGTTTATGTTGTTTGTTCAGTACAACATATTTTTTGTTATGCATATGTCACATTTGAATTTTAGACATTAGAAATTATAAAAAAATTAAAAAAATTTAAATTTAAAAAGTGGCTCAAGTATCCCCATCTTCCCTTACTTCTAGTCTGAAAACATTGATATATTGACTGATATAAATATAGCTCACAAGATTTTATTACAGGAGAAAAATAAAGAAATAAATCAATGAATAAATAAAAAGAAAACAGTGAGTAAAAGAATTTCAAATCGTTACCGAGCAAAAATGAGAGTTTATGTTGTTTGTTCAGTACAACATATTTTTTGTTATGCATATGTCACATTTGAATTTTAGACATTAGAAATTATAAAAAAATTAAAAAAATTTAAATTTAAAAAGTGGCTCAAGTATCCCCATCTTCCCTTACTTCTAGTCTGAAAACATTGATATATTGACTGATATAAATATAGCTCACAAGATTTTATTACAGGAGAAAAATAAAGAAATAAATCAATGAATAAATAAATAAAAAAAAACAGTGAGTAAAAGAATTTCAAATCGTTACCGAGCAAAAATGAGAGTTTATGTTGTTTGTTCAGTACAACATATTTTTTGTTATGCATATGTCACATTTGAATTTTAGACATTAGAAATTATAAAAAAAATTAAAAAATTTAAATTTAAAAAGTGGCTCAAGTATCCCCATCTTCCCCTACTTCTAGTCTGAAAACATTGATATATTGACTGATATTTTGGTGATATTTTATAGTGATTTCATATTAATTTTGTAGTCACTCGTAATATTTGCCTTATGACTGAGGAGCTCAAAACATATCACACTCTGTTAAACAACATGACACTTTAATCCTAATAAGAAAAGTCGAGTAAATTGGAGACATTATTGTTTGATTCATTAAATATTTACGTTGGCGGGGCATCATAATTATGTTTTTACTTTCTTCTATCAAGAAGATATTGTCTCTATTCTTTCTTTACAAGAAGAACGAATTGGATTCATGAAATTTGTCTAATTCCGGTTTTTGACAGATATACATGTTTTATAGTATCACGCTCTATCTCAGGAACTAATGAACGAGGTTTTATCAAACTTCAGATTCAGTTAAGTCCCTGATATAAATTAGTATTCTGCAGTTTTTGAAGTTGATCTCTCAACAGGTGGCGCTGCTATGTGGCATTATTTATGATTTTCACAATATCTCTATCTCAGAAGCTAATGCATAGATTTTCATCAAATTTCACATTCACTTAGTCTCTGATGTAAATTAGTATTCTATAATTTTCAGAGTAAATGGCTCAACAGGTGGCGCTTCCATCCAGTATTTTTTACGTTTTCTCCGATAATTCTTTCTTAAATACTTATGTACGGGTTTTCATGAAATTTCAGATTTAGTTAGAGCTTGAAATAAGTTGTTGCAGATTAGATTTTTGTGAAAATTACCTAACCGGTGACGCTGCGATATTTCATTTTTCTTGGAGCATTAAGAGCACTAACGTGTATGACTAAGAAGAAAGTTTTTGGATTGCCACATCTGACTAGTTTTTGTTTTAATGAAATGAATTGATAGGAGGATGCAAATTGATTCGTTATCCCTCTTTTTTTCTCTTTTTATACGTTTGCAGAGTTTTAACTAGTATAATTCATAAAAATTTCATTTCTTTTAAAAATATGTAAATCGTAAAAATCTTTGAAATCATATAAGTAATTTTTCAACATCTAAATGATTTTTGTTTCCTACATGTATTTTTTTTTTCATCTTCTTTAATCAACCCTAAAAATCTTCCTAAATATCTGAATTTTTCGTTTAATATTTTCAATAACATATGTTTATAAAGCAGAAAACTTTTTTTATATCAATATTCCCGGACAAAAGAATTGTAATTTAAAAGAAAATATGTGTAACTTATTCATGAGTTCGATTTTTAAAGCGGGAAACAAATAACTTTAGTTAAAATAAGATTTTTTATAGCAGGCTTATCGCCTTTGTGCCTAAGTATATATTTTTAAATAAAATTTACTGACACAAGATTTCTGAAGCATTAAATTTATTCTGAAGCTGTAACGAATTCGATTGTTTCGAGTATAAGTTTTCACAACTATATGAGGACAGCAAGTACTTGCAATAGGTATTAAAATAGCAAAGACTTTATTTGCTATTTTAATCGTTGGCTTTCTATCTTTAAGCACTTGTTTATTCTGAAATAAGTTTTCTTTATTTTTGTATTATGTTTTTTATCGATGTAGCAAAACATAAATAAAATCGATATTTTGTATAAAATAAATGAATGCGAAACATATACGTATATCAAAACTGAATTTAAAAATTAAATAAGAAAGTATTCTTTTACTTTTGCATGTGGCAATTTACACAAAATTGCAAATGATAGTTCTTATTTTTTTAGGTGCATTCGTACTTATGTAAATACAAAGCCCCTATGGTCGCCGTTCAATCCATCTGCTCATCTCTCTGTTTGTCCGTCTGACTGTCCCTCTATCAGTCCGCATACAATAGAGTAAAAACTACCCTATCGAATAGTTTTAAATTTAAGTTATATAATTGTCGGATACTTTTGTTAAGTCATTTCAAATTTTATGAAAATCGGATGTATAGTTCAATTACAGGGACAATCCGAATTACTACGTTACATTATGACCAATGGGCAAAATAGTTTCGAGTGCTTTTTAATGATGCTACACGCTTTCGAACACAATAAAATTGGTATGCATCTATAAAGTGTACACTAGAATGTACATTTTGTACAATCTGAGGTGCAAAGAATATTTGTTATTAATTTACTGGGTCACACGAAAGAATTCCATTGCATAATATTATAGGGAAAAAAATGGGGCGTATTTCAATTAAATTAAGCAATTTCATATTTATGAAATTGACATACGTTTCTGAAGTTTACTACAAGTTACATAGTGTTTAGAAAAAAACAGACAGTATTTACAGGCACATACAAATGATTTCGGGTGGTATACAGTATCCGATAAATACTGTAAACTATTACACCACGATCTTAATGTTTTTAAAACTTCGTTATTGTACGAACGCACCTCATTTGTTACGCTTGACTTACAGTTTCTGACTTATTTATTATTCTCACATTTGTAAAGATTAAATATGTGCAAATAATACAGGGCAATCCCATGTCATATGTGGGAACGTCTTTTCTCCATATTGCACTCAGAAAAAGGAATTGATTAAAACTACAAAACATGTTTTGTTGAGTACAATTTTGTTCTTTTAAGCTAATTTTTTAGTTAAAGTAGAAAATAGGTTTTGGTGCTCAGATAAACAAACATTGTTAACACACTTATAAAATTTTAACAAAATTTCAACAATTTTAGTTTAATTCACAAAATCTGTTTTTTTTAGTTCGAGTAAAGTCTTGTATTTTTAATTTGTAATTCCAACAAAATTTTGTACTTTTTGCAAAATTTAAATTGGTGCACAACACTCTCACTTTAGTATGTAACTCTCGTGTGCATATCTATGGTTATATTACTGAAAAATACAACTATCGAATATGTAATTAAAAAAAATTAACAGGATTTGTAAAATTTAAATTTAAAAGACAATTGAACTGCACTTATAATTTTTTTCATAGATTTATATTTATTATGTCTTTTTTTAAGTAAATTTTCAATTTCAGTTCTGCCATTATCGTGATTTAATGCACCTTTTTTAATGATGAAGTATGATTTTTAGACAATTTTATCACAATATTTCGATCGCAGAATTTGTAACTCATTTTGATAAAAGCATTTGATTAAAAATTATAATAAAACCATTTTATCAAATTTCGGTCAAATTATATAATTTATAAACGTCCCACATTCAAAAAAATGTATAATAGATGACAATAATTCATTTTTTCAACTGTCCAAATTAAACTTTACAATGAATTTTCATTTAAAAATATGTCCTAAATGATATTTATGCATATCTGCATATAGTATATTTTCCAATGCACAGATGATATTGATTCAATGTATACTTCTGTGAATATATTTTTTTGTTCTGTTTATTGAATTCATATAATTGCAATGCAGTATTTGTTTTATTTATGAATAATTTGTATATATATATATGTTATATTTTGTTTTAAACAGTGTAATATTCATAAATTACCAAGGCACTTTTTTTCTAATCATATACGTTAAAATTGTTTACGTATTTGAAACTTTTTTTCAAGTACATGAATAATACATTAAGCAACGCAAGCAAAAACTAAAATCACTTTTGAAATATTTTCTTGAAAAAGTTTTAAAAATAATCCAAAATAGCTGTACAAAAAATTCAGTGCTCTTTTTCTCGATACTCTGGAATATTCTTAGAGATTTTGCGAATTTTTTTATGTAATTAAAAATAATAGTTATGCCTAATTATTTTTTCTCTTGAATTATAGTAGTTTTTTACAAACAACTTAATCATATGTTATTCTTTTTGCATTTTAAAAAATCGTGATTAATTTTTATCTAAGATTTCAAAATTACGCCTTTGTAACATCTTTTTAGTATATGTCCCATATTTATGTATAATTTAAGAAGACATTTTGCTTCTTATAAAGTTCAAACAAAATATATCGACCTGAAATTCTTTAAAAGAACCTGAATAATATATTAAATAAAAAATCGAAATCTGTCTGGAAAGACCTCTACTTTTTTCCCTTAGCTCCTTTTCAATATAAATCGATAATATCATGCTCAATATGGAATACTTTTTATCGTATATTTTACGATTTCAAAAACAAATATTTCTGCCTTTGTAGATGTTCTTTTATTTGCTTATAAAAGCTTTTAAAGATTGCATCTAAAATTTCTAAATTTTTCCTATAGACGTGGATAGTTATAAAATGCAAAATAAAATATTAAAGCTCTTAAAGACATGCAAATTCCATTAAATAAGTTCAAGCGACATTAAATTCAAAGATTTTTTGTTATTTATTTATTTATTTTTATTTTTATTTTCTTAAACCACTTCATCTCAAACATTATACATTAAAACACTTAAAAAAATAAACTAAATATAAAGATTGTTATAGCAACACTTGTGAAACTGTATGTTGTTTAATTGAATAAATACTAGTATCTAACTTCAAGTTTTCTTTCACTACCATATGGTTCCTATAACTTCGAACGAGCATATTTTTTTCATAACTTATAAACTCTATTTAATCGAATTAATACTATCTAAGTTTTTTTAGAAGATTTTTAATTCTGCTATTATATAACACTTCTAATAAGAATTTTAACAGCATACTAATTTTTAAATTATAATTTCCTTTTAAATCCATATTTTTTATATTATGTAGGGAAACTTTTACAGTAAGAACAAAGCTGTCATTTCAATTTTTTTCGCTATTATAGACCCCCGGCATGATTTAACTTTGTTTTTTACTTTATTTTTTCATCTCATTATGATTTTTCTATATAGTAGAATAAAACGTTAAAACGTATCATAAACTTCTGAGGAACAATTTATATTTCAGGATACATTTTTTTATGTAAATTTTTTAGCACTAAAAATTACAGAAAAATGCCATAGTTTGTAAAAGTTCCATTTAAAAATATTTTTACATTAAAAATGAAATTGTCAGGTTTCTGAAATATATTAATGAAAATCTTATTTTTTGAATAATGATAAGAAATAAATAACTTTCTAAAGTATTAAATAAAATCTACAAACCTACAAAAATAAAATTCTATTTGAGATGGAAGTTCGATTAACTTCGAAGCAGAAACTTTTTCTTCAGCATATTAGCTATCTAAAGCTTAGTGTATAATAGTACACTTATCTGAATATAAATTTATTTAAACTGAGCCTGAGCCTGAGCCGGTTTCTCAGAATTTTAAAAATATGAGCGCAGTAAAAAAAATACTATTTAAATCGAATTTCAATAAAATTATTCAGAAAGTTTATTTTATATCACCAATTTTATCAATGAGAAGTACTCTGATTTACAAGTAAATTAACCATATATTTGTAATAATTAAGCTTACTCTCAATTTACTGCTGACTAGCAATTTAGAGATTCACAAGCCTTTTAAAACTTCAAAACATTCAGTCTTTGTAAAAATATAAAGGTTAAAGAGTTCTTATTTTTTAATCTTCCTCTTCTTCTGCTTCTTCTTCTTCTTCTTCTACTTTTATTTATAATGACATTCTACTCCTGATAAATATAGTGTGATCGAAAAGACACGCGATCTTTGAAAAATATTTTGTCACTAATTTACAAATGTCGCTCAAATTACAAACATAAACTACTCTCTTAAAAAATAACTCAAAAAAGCTCAAAAAATAACTCAAATTGAGCCGAAATTCGCTCATCTCACGTTTTCAAAAGCAGCTTCTCTTAAAGAGTTGAAACAATTCAAGTGAGTGAGTTGTTTTTAAGAAATTTTAATCAAGATGAGTTATTTAAATAAGCAATCTAAATCAAGATGAGTAAAGCGTTTAAAAGAAAACTCATTCACGATTCAATAAATGATAGCTCTTCCCTGAGAAGCCAAATCCACTATTTCGTGTTAAGAGTATAAAACAGAAATTATACTGAGACACCTAACTGAGCAAAAATTAAGGTTATTACATAAATTATCAAAAAAATAACCTTTTTTCTCGGATACAAAGACGTATGAATTTATTCAAATATGAAGCCACTCTTCTGAATGTTGATGCACTTTTTTCTTTTTAACATCATTTTAAATATTTGTTTTCAGGTCAAAGATGAAGTGCAAATTGTTTGCAAAAACGTTTTATTTTTAAGTGAAACAAACATTGCACATGAGATTAAGAAAATAAGCGTTCCAACGTTGCAAAAAGTGGCTTCAAAAATAAAATAAAATAAAATAAAATAAAATAAAATAAAATAAATAAAGTAAAATAAAATAAAAAAAGCTTGGATTTTTTTTAACTTATTTTTTTTTCTCCCAGATGAACGGAGAAGTGTGTATTGGTCGCAAAATCTGTCTTTTTAGGTAAAGCAAACATTGAACATGAGATTAAAAAATAAGTGCTCCAACATTGAATACAATGGTATAAAAACAAAGTATATGCGTCTTTGTATCCGAGAAAAAGGGTAACATTTTCAATATTTTCTGCGACAACATTAATTTTTGCTTAGTTTTGTGTTTCATTATTGTTACTCTATCAATTAAGTATATGTTTAAAACTTAAATCATGTTTGTATTTTTGTAAACAAAATATTTTTCAAAGGTTGCACGACTTTTTGAACACACTTTAAATTAAAATCATTATAAAAAAAAAAAAAGGAAGAATTTTATAATTACTTTCCTTAAAAACTGGTTTAAATGCATTTGCGAGGATGGTATTAAAAAAAGTTTTAGGATTTTTCCATAAAATTTTCAAGCTATTAGTGTACAGATACTATATAAAAAAATAAATTGTGGCGTTTTCTCTCTTGGAAACATATTTCTCTTGGTGTTGTTGCTAAACATTTGAAAATTTTATATAAAAAAAGCTACAATATTATTTTTAAAACATACAAATGATATAAATAAACACTTTTATTAAGTTTAATGCAAGCATCAGACTCTCATTTACAAATATATACCAAAAATTTTGCTTTACATGAAGAAATTCTTTTGTAAAAATACGCGTAACCTGTATTTTGAATGTTTTGATAGACATGTTATTGAAAATATTAACACTAATTTCATTCATTATGGGACCTAAAAAGGTATAAAGTGCAGAAAGAAAAAATTATCTGTCACTACCTTAGAAAATTACATTTTTACAATGTACTTTTTTTAGGTATAAAAAACAAACATGATCATTTTTTTCACTTTTCGACAGTATAAGAATCCTAAACTCCTTAAGGGCAACGTTTACCTCAAATTTTATAAAAAATAAATTATTTTAGACTTTAATATTAATTGAAAGAACTTTTAATTGCGAATATTTTGGCACTTTATTTTTACGCATACTCCAACTATATTGCGACGTTCTGTAAATTTTGTTGATACACCCAGTGCAATATCCCATACAAATAAAAACTTTAAACAGCTTTTTCTCAATGTCTTCACTTTTATGTTTTAAAAATGCTAAGACCTTTTTGTATTTGAAGAAATTAATTTTTTGCACGTGTTTTTTATATTATTCATGATACGATTGCGAAAGAAATCAAACTTCAAATTATTATTATTTTTTTAAATGTGTAAGATTTCATCATTTTACACTGCATATAACAGTAAAAAATATATTAAATGTAATATTAGGCGTATTTAAAAATCCATGAGCAGTCATATGTAATAGACATTTAAAAATCTAAAAAAAAATGGTCAGAAATATTTTTATTTAAAAAAGTAGTAGTGATTTAAAAAAGTTTTTTTTTATGCATTTAAAATTTTTTAATTAAATATGTAGTTACTTTATTTATTTCTTTCTTCATTCTGAAAAATATAATTTTAATTAAGCATTGATGTACAATTTCTTCACCATCTGAATCATAAAAAAGATAAAATGTATTTTTAAGCTAAATATAGCTCTGAATGTAGTCTTAAACTACTTTAATTACATTTTTATAAATAATACCTTTCCACAAGAACGTAAAAATACTCCTCTGATAGCTATCTAACGAGTTTTGCATTTCAAATGAATGAAAATGTTATTAGAAACAAACTCATTTAACTATGCTGCATTAATTGGATCGTCAAATTCAGCATCGCTTGAAATCAGCAGTTGTAATGGAAGTCAAAGGTTAAATATTAATACTTGTTTCCAATTACGGAAAATTATCCAGAAACTCTACAGACTCTTTAATGGATTTAGAATAATTATAATCACATTGACGTTGAGAATTTCAGAAAATAGGTTGTCTATTTAGAAGTTTTATTACTTTAATGACATGATCAACGTTAGATTAATCGTTTCTAATCATAATCTGTTAATAAATAAATAAACAATAAGCGTCATTTATTTAAATGTTAATAAATAAATGTATATAAAAATATAAGTATGCTATGTACATTATTACATGCTATACTAGGCGTTGTCTAATTCAGCAAATTCAGGTAACTGATATTATGTACCAAAGTATAAAAAATTGCCATAGAACAAGGAATCGCAACTACTTATTTAGTTACAAATGGAGGCTGTAAAAATTTAAAAATTCCAAATATTTAAAAATATTTGGAATTTTGACGCTATTTAAAAATTCCAAAATTATAATTAGTTAACCAAAATTATAAATATTAAGCGTTGCTCACAAATATAGGAAACTAAAAGAAAAGTTTGGACAGACCCCTGATGTATTGCGAGAAACATTGAACATAGACACATTACGAAGCATGACTTTTTTAAAAAGCAAATTAAATGTGCACAGTATGTCCACTAAATCCACTACTTCCACACCTGTTGTTATACGTATCTTCAGTTCGGATTAAGTAACTGGGATAGGGCACACGTAAACGTATTTCTTTATGAACCCTACAAGAATCCATCATTACAAAGCTTACCACTTTACCATCCGAAATCTTAGAAATCAGTAGATTTTTTAGATTTAATAGAGCTTTCTGACACCAACTTTTCCTTCTGCCAGATACAAAAGAAATATTTTTAGTAGATTTTACTAGATATCGGCTAAAAATATTAGTTTCGGTTTTGTTTTTGACCGAAAACAAAACCGAATTTTTATTGTGTTTTCTTGTACCTAAAAGTATGAAAACATGGATGACTGCTCCATTAACACCAATTTTTCTTTTTTTTACATTATTTATAAATTATTTATGCGAGAAAAAAAAATTATAAAGATGTGTATCCTATAGGACACATCAGATCTGAAGAGGTTAACGCTACAAAAATTAGTATGCGTTGTCCTTATTAATATATTTTTTCAAATTATATTATATCTCGCCAAGTCGCAGCATTTTCGTGGCAGCAAAAATATTCATTATGCTTTCTCTCTTTCTTGTGTTCTGTGCCATTATTAACACGCAAGGAAAGCGCTTTTTAGACGCTGTTCCGATAGCGTTGTGATTTCCCATCATTTATGTACACTCTATTTCACCTAAAATTTTGTAACATCTGTGCAGAAATACACTGTGTAATCGGAAAATGTGTACTAATTAATAAAGCAGATATTAACATTATAATTAATAGCATGAAAAAAATTTAATGACGAAGCAAGCGGAAATGTTTTATCCAAATGGCATGCGTGCAAAATTGTTAAGGGTTAAGAAATATTTGTCTTTTTTTACAATAAATATAATTGCAAATAATATCCGAAATCGTTTATAATCCTAAATAATAACCAGATTAATTGTTCCATAAAACTTACACAGAAATTTTCATATTCCAGATTTATAGAATAATTATTAACTGTCAACCCATTAAATTATATTCAAGAATTTTAAACCCCAAAGCCCCTCCCTCCCTTTCGGATTCAGCTGCTTTAATGGAAATCTAAAATTAGATTTTATAGTCGTTTCTCCTTATCAAGGAAAATTATCCAGAAAATCTAGATAATCCCTGTTAAATGAATTTGAAATAATTATTGCCGTTGATCCTGTGGAAATTTTCAATAAACGGATTTTATGGATTTGGAATTTTGATTAAGAAAACTCGTTAAACTTTGAAAATAGTTTTATTACTTTAGTGTTTTATAATACTTTACAGATATAGCGTTAATTTTTTTTACGAAAAAAAAGTCATTTACTAAAACAAAATGCAATTCTTCGGGTAGAATTAAATTATTATTATTATTATTTTTTTTTTTTTTTGTAAAAATACTTTTGTTTCAAAATCCTACTGTTCCTGAATTTTAGAACTTTTTTAACACGTTTCAACTTATTTAAAATGTGTTTATCAGTGAATTCAGTTTGTTTGGTAATATAGTCGCCCGTCTGCCTAATCTTTTTCTGCCGTGAATACGCTCGGATTGTCATAACAGATACATGATATTGTAGTTTACCATGACATGTTCTGTAAAGAAAATGAAAAAAAATAACATTTACAATTCATTTAGAAAGACGCTCAAAAGAATTCTTTTATACAGGCTGTCTACAAATTAGTTGCACAAAAAGAATGATTTATTGAATGGAATTGACAAGAAAAAAGTTAAAGTACATATTGTTCTAAGTTCGAAAAATAATTCAATTTTTTAATTATCAAAATGTTAGATGTAATTCCCTTTCGTGACTTTGCAAATGTCCCATAAGATATGCCACGTATCAGCATAATTCCTTCAATAAAATTAATCGTAGTTTGAATTCTTTATGTTAGTTCAAGAGTAGATGCTGGATGTGGCGGTACCACTTGTACACTTGATCTTTTACAATACTCCAAACACCGAAATCAAGCGATATACTTATGTTTAACTATCGTATACGACCTTCGTTATTACTTGGTCGTATTTTGTTATCGTGGTGGCATTGAATAACACTTTGACTTTCTAAGCAATAGCATCAGTTATGACACTTAACACCGTCTATGAATAAATTTCAGCAATGTTACTAATGGTCTTACTTTCAATTGGTCAGCTTTACTTAATATGTAGGATGTTCTTAACTAGAAAAATTGTCCAACCAATTGGTAGAAACTCAATATTACAAATTCTAAGGGGGAAAGGTTTGTAATACATTTTAATAATATCAATCTGAGTCGAACATTTTAAATGCACTCTAAAAAACTTACTGCATCATACTATGGTGTACATAGCATTTTATTTTTCGTTTACAGGGGCATAATAAATAATTTATACTGTATCGGCTATGAGTGATGATTGCTGGAAAGACGTTTCAGTAGTGTGACAAACGCTTTAAAATTTATTTAATTTGTTTCACCTTACTTGGCGCATATAAGTTATATAAGCTGCGTTATAGATCACCAGGTTTGCAACAAAGAATTCCGATACTATTCCGTTTATTGGGGGAAATTACTAAAAAGGCGTTTTCAATGTATTATGTTAACTATATTTTTTTATTTAATGCTACACTTAGATAAAGGATTAATTTTTTAATTCTAGCTAACCTTTTTTTGTATAAAAAACACCAATTGACACAAATAAATATATATATTGAGTGACCTATTCTATGAAAATCTGCATGAGAATCACTTACAATATAGTAAACCAAGCTAAAAATGCTATAAAAATAATAAAAAATAATTATTTATAATTATTACTATAACATTTGTAGCTTAGTTTGATGATTTATTCAACTAAATAATAAACCGTATTAATCCATTGTAATCAGCTTCTAGTCGAAAGTTAAATTTAATAATCCTTTCTCATTAGTTAAAATTATACAGAAATTCTAGCGAAATCCCTTGCTAAATTGTTTTGGAATATCAATTATCATTAATGGGCTAGAGAATTACAGTAAACGACTTTTCTACATTGGAAAATCTCATTTGGTTCTAGTGAAGAACGTTTGTCTAATAACAATGCACTGTGGAGAATATTTCCAAAATCTCTGTCAGCACTAGAGCAGTTGTTTGCTTTTCTGATTTTTCTTCGAGAACAAGCAGACATCTGGAGTTGCAAGCAACGTTTTAATTATGCTGGAAATCCAGATATTTCGCTTTAATTTCGTTAAAACGCTTTATTTACATTATGATCTACTGAGAATTCCAAATAGAAAATCATGTTATGTAATATCTAGGGAATTAGTGCGAATTTCAAGTTATTGCGTGGATTTATGGTGGGAGATAATAAATTAATAAAAAGCTCTTTTCTCAACAGTAAAAAATATATATACCGGGGGGGGGGGAGCAAAAAGTATTAAATTTCGAAATAAAAATTGATAAAAGCCGAAAAAATAAGTGAAATAAAGAATTGTTTGCAGGCTTAGCATCTATAAATCCCAGGCTTCTTTAAAGACAACAATAAAAAATAACTCAAAAAACATCCGACAGGTGCTACTGAAACGTTCATCTTCGGTGAAAATATACAAGTAAGAGGTTTTAAGATCTTTTGCCGCAAATCCACAGTTAGTTCATGGATCAGAGCCGTGTACTTGATCAAAGTCGGTGAGTGCGATAAAGCTTTCTTGGTGATGATATTTTACGTGAACTAGGTATCAACAACCTATATTTGATCAAATACACCGTTCTCAATGGTGAACTAACTGTGGATTATCAATCCAAGTTCTTATAACCGTCTCATTTACATATTCCCATCTAAGTCAAACGTTTGCCGCGCCATCTATCGGATGTTTTTTGAGTTATTTTTATTACTGTTTTAAAAAGATCCCGTAACCTATAAATGCTAAACCTGTAAATATTTTTTCCGTTTTTATTTTCCAAATTTTATGAATTTCTAAAGTTTTTGCAGACTTTTTGCCTACTCGGTATATATTTCTTAATATTGTAAGATGTGTTATACTTACAAGTGGTCTAATGTATTATGTATCCTACATCTGTTTTATATTGCTAACTCTGTCAGTACGAAAACTTCAGCATCGGCCAGAATATCTCTCCTCATATCCCATCATTATTAATTCAATTTTCTTTGTAACAAATGTTTTAAAGCATTATAAAATATTTTTAGAAACTTGTAGAACATTTTTATTTCTCAAGCAGTATACTTTTTTCTTTTTATTCAATTCATGAATAAATAAAATGTCCATTTTTACCCCGAGCAACCCCAAGCTCATCTTAGTCCAGTATAAAAAATACACTGGACTCGGTCTGAACCCGTCTTGTTTCTAATATCTCTCGGCATACTTAAGCAATAGTTAGATCTCTTTAATCAAAATTTCGCAAAAAACTTAATCCCAGAATTAAACTCTCGCGTTTTAATTGAGTCCATGGTAATTTTCCGTGGCAAATTCGAGTCCATTGTTATATTTCTGTGGAAAATTTGTGTCCATAGTTGACTTCCGAAGGACAATTAAATTGCGATATTGAACAAAAAAAAATATTATTTTGATAAAAAACGCAAAACAAAAAAATGTAATTTAAGAAATTACAGCAACTATTTGGAGAAGGATTTTTCTAAAGACTAAAATTTAAGACTTTTAAATAAATTCTACGTTAAAAAAATAGTCTTTTACAGTCCATTAGTTCAACATTACATTGTCGATTTTTTTGTGATCGTCGCACATTTCGTAATCGGTGGGATCGATAATGAAATCTAGTTTTTTGCTTTAGACGATATTTCGTACAATTATTTTTTTTTCCATATCTGACACTTTCTTCTACTCATTTTGTAGCATTTTACTTTCTTGTTTATTAACAACGATATTTTTCTCCCTATTCAAAATAAAGTTCTACTAAATGTAAAGAATTTCGCAATAATAATAATAAACATCATTTTTATGATGATCAAAACGTAGATTAAGTAATAACATAGTCAAATATTACGCACGCAACGGATTAAACATCAAATATTCTTGAGCCAAAATAATGTAAATGTAAAAAATAAAAAATTGTATTTTTTTTACAATTTTAATTTTTTACAATTTTCGGTACCACAAATTTTTAAACATCTGAACTTCGTACATAATCAATTTTTACACAGTTGTATAGCGGAAAAATGTTTTTTTAAATGAAATTTTTTTAAAAGCTGTATCTCAATTTGTTTTTAAATTACTAATTTTTTTGTATTTTTTATCTTTTTTTTCTTGTCATCGTGGCAATGAATGTATTCCATTTCTGGACATTAAACATGGACCAATCAGAAAAATGAATAAAATCTGAACATCACTTCAGATATGCTTCAAATATCTGTATTCTCCACCGACAGAAACAACTATTTTCCAAATGGTTAATAAATTCAGTTTTATTCAAATTTCCTACAATAATAAAAATCAATTTTTTTTATTGCTTATTCAAATCACACCAAAATAAAAACGTAAGAGTCGATTCAATTTTTAAATTTTTCGCTCATGGTAAATGTACATTTACACGTTGTGCGAATATTATAACTTGTTAATATTTTTATCGCATTACCCATAAATTTTTATGGTACTACTTAGTTATCCCGTCGACCAATTTCGCCAAATTGTAGAAATCGCCAAAAAATGATCAAATTATACATATTGGCATATATATATTTTTTCTTAAGTAATGAAAAAGTAAATACTTAGTAGAACATTAATAAAAATACAAATAAAAAGTCGAAATAAAAAGTCAAAATAAAAATTACTTAATGAAGTTTTAAACACTTGAATCGTATTTAATGTCATTGAATGTGACATTCACGATCATCCATTATTGTCATTTAATCTTATCGTTTGGCGATATTTTTTTTTTTTTTTTTGGTCGACGGGTAAACCAAGTAGTACCATTTTTCTATTGCTTCTTTTCTCTTGTAAAGTGCTGGAGAGTTCCTCACATTCTTTCCACTTCCGATTACATTTGGCTGCTTCGCACTGTTGATGATGTTTCTAAAACAAAACGGATATAGAAACTTCTAACTTCTTCTTCAGCAACTTGACAAATTTTCTCTTTTATGTCATGAGACAGTGTTAACAGGTGAGCTGAAAGATTTTATTTTGTATTTTTGGTTGATAACATTATATTTTACTCTACGTAATCCTTTCTATAAATAAAATATAACACATTTAATGTAAAATAAAAATTAGATCATAGATTAAACAATAAAACATTTTCAATCGTAAAACACAATTTTATATAATTTGCATTAAATACGTGAAGCATTATTATATAAATTTAATATTATCCAAAACTTTTTTCTTGAACTCTAGTATAATGAATTTATTGTAAAATAAAATCAAAATCGAATTACAGTGTAAATTAAAAAAAAAAAAAAAAAAGCAATTGTTAAGCACCGAGGATTTTTTAAAAACTTTCTTGGACCATCATTATATATCTTTGAAATTATTCAAACTGCATGTCCATTAATGTATCCAGTCATTAAAAATATTACTTGGGCTTATCATATATAAAGTTTCGTAAAATTTACATGCATAATATATATATATATAAGCAAGTACATGTTAATACACTCATTTTCCTGCTTGATATCGCAATACCAATTTTTTTTAATATCTTTTAACTCGTACATATAGATTTTTTATTGCTTCACTTCTTCTGTAATTATTTAAAAGCATCCTGCAATCACCCCCACCTATATCTTTGCTTTGATTATATCGATTATATTGATCGTTTCCCACTGTTTGTGATTTTCTAAAAGGAAATATTCGTAGGACAAATATGTTCCCCCTTTCAGGTGCTATCGGGTAGAGGTCTGCACGGGCCGGGCTCGGGCCTTAATGTTTTTTCCTAGAGTATCGGGCCAGGCCGAGTCTAACTTATTTTTTTATATGAAGCCGAGACTAATTTTGTTCTTCCTAGTCTTCACTGATCTAAATAATCAGTTCCTGTTGAATCTACCCGTATGAAAACCCTTTTCTCGACGTGAAAAAGTCTGTTCATAAATCAGTAAAGTTTGGCTTGGTCCAAAATTTTTTGCAAAATAGACATATACTTTAAAGTCGTCATTATTCTACAACTAAACATTAGAATTTATTCTTTTTAAAGAATCATAGATCACTAGGCGTCTTAAAATAGAATTAAACACATAAAAAAAACATGATTATGACGGAATTTTTGTTTAAACTGAAAACTGCAAATTTCTTTTAAACTGTTCATTCATGCAAAATGAATACAACAATATGCGAAAAAAATATATAATTAAACATTTACATCTGCTAAAAAGGAAACGTTTTTTTTTTCTGTTTCTTAGAAGATTTTACTTTTACCATATACCATTTTTTAGATTTTTTTAAATGTATTAATAATACTAATGATATTTGAAACGTTTACATACAACAAACAAAGGTTCATTAAAAGCGTAAATATCGCAGCCTATGGCATTTCTGCATAAATAGAGATTATAAACATGGAAGAAAATAAAAGACTAAGATAAGATTTTTTTGGTCTGAACTCTTCCGTTAGAGTAAAGATCAATGTTCTGTAGAAATTCACCCGAGCCGGGCCGGGTTTGGGCCGAAATTTTAACTCTCGGGCCGGGCTGGGTCGGGGCAATATTTTTTTCGTTCGGGCCGGGCCGGGTCGGGCCAATATGTCTTTGGTTCGGGCCGGGCAGGCCCCGGGCCAAAATTCTAACTTTTGGGCCGGGCTCGGACCTGGAAATTTCGGCCCGTGCAGACCTCTACTATAGGGATTGTTTCTTATGTCGTGAATAGGTGTTTTTTCGCCTCGTATTGTTGGACTATGTCTTACATTTTGCTCTACGTACTCTTTACTTATTTAATTCGAATGTAATAAGTTGAATGTAAAAAATAAATATATAAAAAATGATCGTAATATATACAATATAACATATTCAAATCTATTGTTAAACACACGCAGTTCATCTGAAGTAAATATATGAATCATTACTATATTAAGTTAAAATCATTGGATTTTTTTTTTATTATAGAATAACTAATTTTTTTTATAAAATAAAAGGAAAATTGAATCACATTAAAAAATCCTAATTTTGAAAATTTATAAAATTCAGAAAATTTCTAAATATTTTTAACTTATTACCTATAAATTTTCTGTTTCTACTCTTCTCTTTCATTACATTAAAAATATCCTACGTGATTGCTAAATCGTACAGATCTCCTTCTCTCTCTTCCATCTTCCTATTATATTTGACCGCTCTTCATAATTGACGGTATTTCTAAAAGGAAATATGCGGTGGAAAAATATATTCCTCATTTCGCTAGTTGACACAGATTCTCTTTTATGTCATAAGATGGTGCTTATAGACGAGTTGAAACTTTTATCTAACATTGTACGACAATAATTTAATTTTGTTTTTATATTTTCAACATAATAAATTGAAACGGGTGTTACTAAATTGAAATGAAAAAAAACGTCTTTAAAACACTATAAAATAAATTAAACTGTATAAAAATAAATTATAATATAAATAAATATTAATATTATAAATAAAAAATAAATAACGTCGTGCCGCTACAACCATAGTAGACGCACGTCTTTTCGCCCCTGACGAAGAAAGACTAAATATTTTCGAAAGGCCTTGCGCAATTTAATTTATTTGATGGTGTTTTAAAGAAGTTTTTTTCACTTCACTTTATATTTTTGTTTATTTGATTCTAGTACCTAATGTATTCTAAAATAAAAAGAAAATTGGATAATAATAGATACATTAAAGAAATTTTAAGGGAATCGTTTAACACTTGGAATTTATTTGTTACGTTGACCATCATTATGTACTTTCAGTAATACTCAATCTATGCGTCTTTTAAAAGCAGTTCATTAACAATATAACTTAAGAGTGCTCATTGTATAATATATTGCACTTTATTTTGATAATACATGTACGCATGTACCTATTAATATACAAAACATCCTATTTTTTTTCTAATTATTTACCCGTACACTGTCAGTTACTTCTTTTCTGCTATTGTAAAAGTATCCAACCATGATCTATCGATCACACACGGCTCCCCCACCACTTTCTTTGTTCTTCCGATTATATTTGACCTCATCCCACTGTTGAGGCTATTTCCGAAAGAAAAAGGAAATATCCATCGGTAAAATACATCCCCCCTACTCCAAGTTAACAGAGATTCTCTTTTATGTCATGAGATGGTGTTTATAGAAGAGCTGAAAGCTTTTATCTAGTACTCTAAGACAATAAATTAATTTTATATTTATGTTCCTGTTTCCTTGTTTCTATTTCCTAATTTATTCGAAAATGAAAGGAAAATTGGATAATAATAGCTAGATTAAAGAATTTTTAAATAAATCAATTAATACTAGGAATTAGTTTGTATTATTTACGTTGACCATCATTACGAATTTTTAATATTATTCAATCTATGTGTCATTTAAAATCAGTTCATGAACAATATAACGCAAAAGTTCACAATGTAAAATATATTGCACTTTATTTTGATAATACATGTACGCATGTACATGTTAATATACTCGTTAATATAGAAAATATCCAATTTTTTTCAATATATTTCTAAACCTTTACCTGTACACTTTTAGTAATATTCAATCTATGTGTTTTTTAAAGTCAGTTCTTTTAAGAATAAAACGCAAGAGTGTACAATGTAAATTACATTACACTTTATTTTCATAATACATGAATAAATGTACATATTAATATACTCGTTAATATAGAAAATATCCAAGTTTTTTTAATATTTCTGATTCTTTATCTGTACAATTTTAGTAATATTCAATCGATGTATCCTTTAAAATCAGTTCATTAACAATAAAACGCAAGAGTGCACAATGTAAACGATATTACACTTTAGTTTCATAATGCATGCACACATGTACATGTACGTGTTAATATAATCATTAAATACACAAAATATCCGAATTTTTTTTAATTTTTCTCATTCTTTACCAGTACATTTTCAATTGCTTTTTTTTCCTATAATATGGTAAAAGTATCCAACCATGATCTCTCAATTACACAGATCGCACAACCCTCTCTTTGCTTTTCGGATTATATTTTGACCGCTTCCCACTGTTGACGCTATTTCTGGAAGAAAAAGGAAATATCCATCGTTAAAATACATCCCTTTTACTCCAAGTTGACAGAGATTCTCTTTTATGTCATGAGATGGTGTTCATAGACGAGCTGAAACCCTTTATCTAGTACTGTAAGACAATAAATTAATTTTATATTTATGTTTTCGTTTCCTTGTTTCCTGTTCCCTTTCATTTTTTTCGAAAATGAAAGGAAAATTGGACAATAATAGATATATTAAAGATTTTTTAAAGAAATCATTTAATACTAGGAATTAGTTTGTATTATTCACGTTGACCATCATTAAGAATTTTTAGTGTCATTAAATCGGTGTGTCCTTTAAAATCAGTTCATTAACAATATAACGCAAGAGTGCGCTTTGTTAAATACATTACTCTTTATTTTCACAATACATGAATACATGTACATGTTAATATACTCACTAATATAGAAAATATCTGATTTTTTTTTAATATTTCTAATTCTTTTCCTGTACAATTTTAGTAATATCCAATCTGTGTGTCTTTTAAAATCACTTCATTAACAATAAAACGCAAGAATGTACAATGTAAAATGTTTTACACTTTATTTTTATAATGCATGCACACATGTACATGTACGTGTTAATATTATCGTTAATACACAAAATATCCGAATATTTTTTATCTTTCTCATTCTTTACCTGTACATTTTCAATTGATTCTTTTCTCCTATAATATAGTAAAAGTATACAACTATGATCTATCGATCACACACATAGCATAGCCCTTTGTTTGCTTTTCGGATTATATTTTGACTACTTCCCACTGCTGATGGTATTTCTGAAAAAAAGGAAATATCTATCGGTAAAAAACATTCTCCTTTCTGCAAGATGGCAGAGATTATTTTTTATGGCATGAGATTGTGCTTATATACGAGCTGAAAGCTTTTATCTCCTATTGTACGATTATAACTTTATTTTCGCTGTATATCCTCATTTCTTTTGTTCTTTTATTTATTGTAAAATAAAAAAAATTATCAAAGTGAAAAAAAAGTAAGGCAATGGTTAAACACACGGAGTTAACGCATTTCACATAAGTAAAACCTTCTTTATCTATTTTAAAATAATTTAAGCATTATCTTCACTCAAATCAGTTCATTAACAATATAACATAAGAGTGCATCACTTAAGATATATTATAGTTTATATTCGTAATACACCTGCGCATGTTTAACTTGCTTGTTTGATTTATACTGAGAATTTTTTGCTAATTTAGACAGAGGTGCGATTTTTTTTTAATTCTCCCATGGTATATTTATTATTTTTGAGCAGGGATTTAACATGTAAGTTTATAGTTGTTTTAAAAAATATATCTAAACTGAAATTTTGCTAAATCACCTTCATTTTTTAATATACACGAGAGATAAAAATCATACTAAGTGTAAGTCCCATGCATCTAAAAACCCACGCTCTGTTTTATGTGTATAGTCTGATGCATATTCAAATAAATTGAAAGAAAAATATTCATATTTATAAAAATAGTAGAGATTATTAAAAAATATTTTAGAAAAAAATATAAGTAAAATAAGGTTTTTCAATAAGATTTGTTTTAAATTTTATTTAGTTGGTAATAAGTATTGTGCCACCACAGTATTATTCAAAATTTAATAAAAAAAAGTGTCAAATGTACCGTGTCCCATGAAGTACGGGGATCATCGTTATCCAATTTCAAAATGATTTAAACATTGTATTTATTTAAATCAGTTCATTAAAATATAACAAAAAAGTGCATTGTTTATAAAACTTATTGTTTATATTCATAACACTTCTATACATATGTATGTTAATAAGCTCGTTAATACAAGTGATATCTGAATATAAAAATTTTTAAGCTTTTTATGTCTTTAATTATACATTTTGAATTGTCTCTTTTTTCCTGTAACATGCTTAAAGCATAATTCCATGATGTCTCGATCACTCACATTTCGCTCCTCTGTTTGATCTTTCGGTTATATTTGACCGCTCCCCAGTGTTGACGGTGCTTTTGAAAGAAAGAGGAAATATCCATCGGAAAAATATTGTTCCCTGACCCAAGATGACAGAGATATTTTCATTTATGTCATGAGATTATGTTATATGCTGGCTGAAAGCTTTTATCTAGAAAAAATTGGAGTTTGTTGAATTTCCTCCATTTTTTTAATGTATAGGAGATAAAAAAAAATCACATTCAATGTAAAATTCCATGCATTTAAAAATTCATGCACAGTTTTATGTAGTATATTCTAATGAATGCGGAAAGGATTGAAGCAAAATTAATCGTATTTATAAAAAAAATTGTAGAGATAGTTATTTAAAAATTGAAATTTTTATAAAATAGACTGCTCTACATTTTTTATTTTATTTAATGTTTAATGTTAAGTATTGTGCCACTCCATATATTACAGTATTTTTCAAAATTAAAAAAAAAAATTGTAGGTACCGTGTCTGTTAAGTACACGAATCTTCGTTATCAAATTTCAAAATTATTTAAGCATTGAGTTTATTCAAATCAGTTCATTCCAATACAAAAAAACAGTGCATAATTTATAAAATATATTGTTTATATTCATAAAACATCCGTGATCGATGGTGTTTCTCAAAGAAAAAGATAATATCACTCGGAAATAAATACATTCCTTTTACACTATGGATGATAGAGATATTTTCATTTGTGTCATGAAATTATATTTAGGAGATTTCGATCTGAAAGCTTTTATTAAGAATTGTTTGGAAATAGTTATTTTTTCTAAAATATATATGTAGAGAATTTGTTGAATTTCTTTCCTTTATAGGTGCGTTCGTAATTATGTAAATACGTAGCACCTATAGTTGCCGTTCAGTCCGTCCGTCCGTCTATCTGTCCGTCTGTCCGCATATAACAACGCAAAAACTACCCAACTGAATCGTTTGAAATTTAAAATATATAATTATTACATAATTTTGTCGAGGCATTTCAAATTTTATGAGAATCGGATGGATAGATCAATTACAGGGACGATCAAAAGTATTCCGTTACATTACGGTCAATGGGGAAAAATGTTGCAAAAGCATTTTAATCGCATGAAATTTAAAATGCATATTTAGTACATAATTTTGTCAAATCATTTCAATTTTTTTGAAAATAGGATGTATAGATCAAATACAGGGATAATCAAAAGTACTCCGCTACATTACAGTTAAGGAAAAAAAAGTTTCAAATGCATTTTAATAATATTACACTCATTCGAACATAATAATGTAGATATGCATCATAAAGTACATAGTATTATAATATAGATTTTGCATAATCTGTTGTGCAAAGAACTTTTGTTATTGATTTATAAGGCCATACAAAAGTATTCCATTACGTAATGAGTATAGAGAGAACATTGTTTGTTGCACATTTTAATTGTAGTTAACTATTTACAATTTTATGAGATTGATATATGAGAGTGATATTTTTAAAACTTCATTATCGTACTAACGCACCTCATTTGCTACGCTTCACGTGCAATTTCCAACTTGTTTAATATACCGGAGAAAAAAAATCATATTAAGTGTAAAAAATCACATGCATTGTTTTATGTAATATATTCTAATGCATTCGGAAAAAAATTGAATACAAAATATTCATATTTATAAAAGTAGTAAGATTTTTTTAAGTTGCTTTTTTTAGAAATATTTTAGCGAAATAGACTGTTCTACAATTTTTTTTTCATTTTATTTAGTTTACAGTTATAAGAATTGTGCCACCCTATATAATACAGTATTATACAACACTAATAATAATAATACAAAGGTGACGTATCCCATTAAATAAATGGAACTTCGCTACCAAATTTCAAAATTATTTAAACATTGTATTTAGTCAAATCAGTTCATTAAAATATAACAAAAGTATACATCTTTTTTAAGATATATTGTTTATATTCATAAAACATCTGCATACATGCATATTAATATGCATGATATCTGAATGTATATTTTTTATATTTTTATCGCTTTACCTATACATTTTGAATTGCTTCTTTTCTTCTGTTTATAGCATCTTCCTGTGATGACTCGATTACACACATTTATCTCCTCCGTTTGCTCTTTCGATTATATTTGACCGCTCCCCAGCTTTGGTGGTATTTCTGAAAGAAAGAGGAAATATCCATCGAGAAAATATATATCCCCCCTATCCCACGATGACAGAGATATTTTCATTTATCTCAAGATATTATGTTTATAGACGAGCTGAAAACTTTAATTTTTTATTGTTTGGCGATAGCTTAATTGTAGCTACGCTTTTTTTTCTTTAAGACTAATTTACTGTAAAATAAAATATAAATTTTATCAGAGTGAATTAAAAAAAAACTCTTTTAAGGCAATTGTTAAACACACGGAGTTAACTTATTTTACATAGGTGGACATTCATTATCGAATTTTTAAATAATTAAAACTCTGTTTTCATTCAATTCAGTTCATTAAATATATAATACAAGAGTGCATCATATTCAAAATATATTGTAGTATGTATTCGTAATACATCTGCACATGATGCATGTTTATATAATCGTTACTATACATGATATCTGAATACGAAATTTTAAAAATCTTTTTATATTGCCCTTACCCCATAATGACAAATATATTTTCATTTATGACATGAGTTTAACGTTTATAGACGAGCTGAAAGCTATCTGTTATTGTTCGGCAATATCTTAGTTTTATCACAATTAGGTCATGGTAATTGTCAAACATATAGAGTTAACTCATTTTGTGTAGGTGGACCTTCATTATCTAAATTTAAAACAATTTAAACGTTGTGTTTATTTATATCAGGCATTTCAATATAACAAATGAGTACATCATTTATAAAATATGTTGTTTATATTCATGAATCATCTACGTATATGAATATTAATATACTCGCTAATGTACAGGATATCAAAATATAAACATTTAACTTTTTTATGTTATTACCTATGCATTTTTTATTGCTTCTTTTCTACTAAAACGTGCTTAAAGTATCATCCCATGATGACTCGATCACTCACATTTCCTTCCTCTGTTTGCCCTTTCGATTATATTTGACCGCTCCCCAGTGTCGGTGGTGTTTCTGAAAGAAAGAGGAAATATCCATCGGAAAAATTTATTCACCCCCTGTCCCACACAGAGATATTTTCATTTATGTCATGAGTTTATGTTTGTAGACGAGATAAAAACTTTTATTTGATATTGTTTGGGCGATAACTTAATTGTCGCTATACTTTTTCGTTTTTTAAAACTAATTTAATGTCAAATAAAATAAAAGTGTTACCATAGTAAAAAAATAAAACTTCTTTAAGCCAATTTTCAACATACGGAATTAACTTATTTTAAATGAGCGGACCTTCATTACCAAATTTTGAAATAATGAAAACACTGTTCTCATTCGATTGAGTTCATTAACAAATTAACACGAAAGTGCATCATACACAAAATGTATTATGGTTTATATTCATAATATTTTTACACAGATGCATAGCAATATACTCGTTAATATACATGATATCTAAATAAGGAAATTTTTTTAATCTTTTTACATCATTAAGTATACATTTCATACTGTTTATTTTCTCTAAGAATAAACACTGTTAAAACTAATGGTGACACATTGCACCTTTTAGGGGTGAAAGGCTTGTCTCATGGTGACACCCCTAAGGAAGCCAGAATGGCACCTTTATTAGGGTGAAAGGATGGCACCCAGAGTGCCCAATAATAAAAAAGCAAACAAACCGACTTTTGGCCCTCGAAGGATTCGAACCTACAACGTCTGATTACAAGCTCAACGCTCTAACCACTCGGCCATCGAGCTCACCTTCAAAGTCTCCCTGAAATATTCAAATGTCCTGAAATTCAAAGGTTCAATTATATAAAAAAGCTCGCCAAAAGTCAGCCATCCGAAGTTTTAAACGAAATTGGGATAGTGCATGCTCGGTGATAGTCTTCATACGGAGAAATTGCTGTTTTGATGCATCAGTGACGGCGAGTTGAAAGGGAAGAACCCACGTCACAGACCTTGTGCAAATGATTAAGGGGGGGAAATCTTCCTTCGGTATGTATTGCGCGGCATCCTAATTAACTCGAATCACCCAGTGAGAGATCGAACGGTACCCCCAAAGACATTTTCAAGCCCGCGGGTGTCAAATGGTAACACCTTTTCACTCCTGGGCGCCAAATGCAACTGGTTTGTCACCTTTATCTTTAACAGTGTAGAAGTAACAGCATATTCTCATTTATGTATACATTTTGTATACCTCTATTCTCTATTCTATATACGCATCCTCTCATGATGTCTCTGTAGGTTCCCTCTTTGCTCCTTCGAATATTTTTTACCTTTTTCCACAGCTTGTGGTATTTCTTGAAGAGAAAACAATTATCCACCAAAAAAACGTGTTCACTTGTTCAGCAAATTGAAAGATATTCTCTTTTACGTAGGTCGTAAGATTGTGTTTATAGACGATTTATTTATTGTAAAATAAAATAAAAGTTTTATCAGAGTGAAAAAAAAATTATGGCAATTGTTAAACACACAGAGTTAATTTGTATTAAATGTGTGGATCTTAACTATCTATTTTTAATATAATTTAAACATTGTGTTCATTCAAATCCGTTCATTAACAATGTAACTATTACAACATAAGATTGTAATTTCATTGTAATAGTTACATCATATAAAATATATTGTTTATATCCATAGCACATCTACTCAGAATCATGTTAATATATATAATGTTTGAATATGAAACTATTTTAATCTTTTTATCTCATTACATATACATTTTATAATGTTTTTTTTTTCTCTGTAGTACTAAAAGCGATTATACACATTTTCTCCTCCACTTTGCTCTTCTGATTATCTTTGACCGCTTCCCACAGCTTGAAGAAAAAATATATATCCATTACAAAAATATATTCCCCTCTTGACTGATATTCTATTTTGTATCATGAGATACTGATAACGGACTGTAAGTTTTTCTGTGGTATTATTGGGTGATTAATTTTCGCAAAAGCTCTAAAATAAAATAAAACAAGTTCGAAATTGCACGTGAAGAGTAGCAAATGAGGTGCGTTCGTACGATAACGAAGTTTTAAAAATATTCAGATCTTGCTGTTATAGTAGACAGTACTTCGGATACAGTATAGTTGTCGAAATCTTTTTTGTTTTCTTTTGTTTCTGTAAATATACAGGAAGTAACTTTTATTACACCATCAGCAACGAATATCATACTCATAAAATGTGAAATAGTTTAATATAATAGAAACACGCCCCAAATAATGTTTCCTTGTACAGCATTATGTAATGGAATATTTTTGTGTGGCCGTGTAAATTAATAACAAATATTCTTTGCAACACAGATTGTATAGATGTATATTTTAGTATATATTCCATAGAATGCATACCAGTCGCGTGCAAATCATCACGAGCTTGAGTACTGTTTTCAATTAAACAAAGTCTATCTGATAATTTTAAAGATGAAGTTCTTTAGAAAATATATACATATCAGTATTCAAGATATTGAATTAAAATTTCTCCAGCGCTTTTTAGGCAACATTTATTTTAATGTAAGTAATCTGACAATTAAAAACTGTCTAATATCTTATTTAAATAAATCTCCATTAAAAATGACAATTCCGCGAAAAAATCCTTATCCAAGCAATTACATATACAAATAGTTTCAAAATAAATTCTTTCATCTACCACTCTATCCAAATTTCATGAGGCTTGACTTTTAATTGAATACGCAGGTCCGTACCGCTGTTTTCCCCCTTTCAATTCAAATAAGCTTGAGGATCAAAAAATTTATCTTCACCCAATCGAGTAAAGGGGATTTTAGGTGAAGTCTGGAATGTGACATTCATAACAAGGATTATTGAATATTAATTACGAAGTTTCCACCTTTTATTAAACGTGCGATGTAGTCATGTCATTGTTAAAATGTAATTATTAGAAGCAATGTTCAGTTTGAAAAATAGATGCTGTCGAATATATGTGTTAAATGGAAACATGAAATATTTTTTAAATAAACAAGTCAGAAATTGCGCGTCAAACGTAGCAAATGAGGTGCGTTCGTACTAAAACGAAGTTTTATAAATATTCAGATCATGGTGTAATACCATATACAGTACTTTAGATACTGTATAAGTGTCCGATATATTTTGTATGTTCTCGTAACCTTCAGTACAAGGTAATCTTCAAGAGGCAGTATACCTCAGCAACGTAAAACGTCATAAAAAGTGAAAAAGTTTAATGTATTTAAAACACACTCCAAACACTGTTTCCTCTTATAGCATTATGAAATGTAATGCTTTTGTTTGGCCATGTCAATGAATAACAAATATTCTTTTCACCATATGTTGTACAGAATGTATATTTTAGTATATAGTTCATAGATTCATAACAATTTTATTATGCTCGAACATCATTAAAATGCACTTGAAACTATTTTTGTCCATTCGTCTTTATGTTACGCAATATTTTTCATTGTCTCTGTTATTGAACTATACATCCGATTTTCATAACATTTGAAATGACTCGACAAAATTATGCAACAATTATATATTTTTAATTTCAAATGATTCGGTTGGTTGGTTTTTGCCCTGTTATGTGCCGTCGGACAGACGGACTGACTGAACAACGACTATAGGTGCTATGTATTTATATAATTATGGATGCACCTAAAAATAACCAAAATTAATATTTAAATAAACTTTTCCTCGTACAAAAGTTACTACAGTGTTAGTAATATCAATCTCGGAAACGGTCAAATCCCTTATTTAAATAAATCTACATTAAAAAAGACGACATCGCAATAAATTCCTTTTTCAAAGAATCTCATATAGGATAATGTTTCACAAATTTCTTATGTTATCAAGGATTATTTTCCAATTTCATCAATCTTGAATACGTTAATATGTAAAACGTTTTCTACCCTTATCATTCAAATAAGCTTGAGGATTTGAAAATTTATCTTCACCCAATCGAGTAAAGGAGATTAAATCATCACGGGCTTGAGTAGTATTTTCAAGTAATCTAAATGTATCAGTTAATTATAAACATGAAATTTTTTAGAAAAAATATTCGTATTAATATTCAAGATATTTAAGTAAAATTTTCCCAATTTATTCTTTTTTTTATTTTTTTATTTTTTGGGCCAACATTTATTTTAATGTAGGTAAATTAAAAATTAAAACCTGCCTAATACCTTATTTAAATAAGACTGCATTGAAAATGAATATGTCATAAAAATATCCTTTTCCAAACAATTACATATGCAAATAATGTTTCACAATAAATTCTTTCATGAATCACTCTATCCAAATTTCACGAGGCTTGACCTTTAATTGAATACGCAGGTCCGTACCTCTGTTTTTCTTCTTTCCATTCGAATAAACTTGACGATTCAAAAATTTATCTTCACCCAATCAAGTAAAGGGCATTTTAGGTTAAGTATCTGAATGTGATATTCATGACAAGGATTATTTAATGTTAATTACGAAATTCACACCCTTTATTAAATGTAGGAAGTAATTATCTCATTGTTGAAAAGTTAATATTAGAAGTAGGAAAACGGTCGTTGCAGCAACTGAGTCACAAAACTAGCGCATGCGTATTTGATCTCTGGTTTGTCGATTGCTTGAAACTGGAGATCGAATCTAAACAACGCTATTTTTTATAATCGGATAAATTTTCCACATTGGCAAGCGCTTCTATAGAATGGTATAGCATGCGAGCTTTTTCTATATGAGTTCGAATTCCGCTCGCCCTTATTTTGCGGAACGAATATTTATCTCTCTCTTAAAAATAGTAAATCATACATTAAAATAACCATAAAATTTTTTAAATAACAACAACAACAAAAAGAAATTCTGGTCTATAGACATAAATACTTGTATTTTTTATTTGTTTTATTTGTTTATTACTATTACTATTATTATTATTATTATTATTTTACTTTTAATTTCATATTTAAGAATGCAAAATTTCGTAGTTAAAAAAGCACTTGCGACAAATTGTACGTTTAATTTATATTTTTTGTAAAGTTCAT
This sequence comes from Maratus speculifer, assembly GCA_964019185.1. NCBI lineage: Eukaryota > Metazoa > Arthropoda > Arachnida > Araneae > Salticidae > Maratus > Maratus speculifer. The sequence continues at coordinate 96,186,403 of OZ025302.1, forward strand.
TTATCATACATATTGTTTCAATTGCTTTTTGAATATGATTAATGAAAATTTTCTTTCTAAATAATAAGACCGATTGACATTGCATCAATTTTGCTTTGTTCTCATTTTCGAGCAAAAGACAAGCCAGAGCGCAAGTACGCATGCGTCAAATTGTGAATATCAGTTGCTGCACCGACCTGCTCTTTTAGAGGCAAGGTTCAATTTGAAAGGATGCTACTGTCAAATATATGTTTTTAAAACAAGATGTATCATTTTGAAAAAAATAACTATATCAATATTCAAATAAAATTTTCCCGTGTAAAAAGTTATTTTAATGTAAATAATCTCAAGCTCGGAAACAACCAAATCCCTTATGTAAATAAATCTACATTCAAAATAACGGCATTTCAATTAATCCCTTATACAAAGAATCACACATGCAATAATATTTCCCAATTTATTTTGTAATACAAAGATTATTTTTTAATTTCATCAGTATTGAATATGTAAATGCGTAGAACTTTTTCTACCCTAACCATTCAAATAAGCTTGAGAATTTGAAAATTTATCTTTACCCCACAGTGGAGTAAAGTGGATTAAATCATCAAGAGATTGAGTAGTATTTTCAAGTAATTAAATGTATCTGTTAATTATAAAGCTGAAGCTTTTTAGAAAAAATATCAATATTAATATTCAAGATATTTAAACAAAATTTTCCCAGTGTTTTTTTTTTTCAAAATTTATTTCAAAGTAAGCAATCTAAAAATTAAAAACTGTCTAATATCTTATTTAAGTAAGCCTCCACTGAAAATGAATATGTCATAAAAAACTTCTTATCCAAAGAAAGACATATGCAAATAAAGTTTCACAATAAACTCTTTCATGAGCTACTCTATCCAAATTTCATGAGGCTTGACTTTTAATTGAATACGCAAGTCCGTGCGTCTGTTTCTCCCCCTTTCCTTTCAAATAAGCTTGAGGATTTAAAAATTTATCTTTACCCAATCGAGTAAAGGGGATTTTAGTTGAAGTTTTAATGTGATATTCATGACAAGGATTACTGAATGTTAATTAGGAAATTTCCACCTTTATGAAACGTACGAAGTAGTCATCTCAGTTTTGAAAAGTTATTATTAACCTCTTCTATCCCTGGGTCTCCATACGGGGACCCCTGATCTTTTACTTAGAAAAACTAAAATGTCCGATTTTTATTTTTATTTAATTAATTTATTTTTTTACATTTTTACATCATTTCTCAATTTCTGAATGTTTTCTGCAATGAAAACAATTAAATAAACGCCTGCATCTAAGCTGAATCCCCCATAAAATAAATGTTATTTTCATCTGAGTTTGCAAAATACTACTTTAAAATGTCCAAAAGATAGTATGATCAAGAAATTGATAAATTTTCATTAAGTATTTAACTTACCAATTTTGTTGGGAATTTGTAGATTATTTACTTGTTTAAAAATTTTAATTTTGTGATTGCGTAAATTTAGATTAATGGTTAATAAATTGATGTTTTAAGAGATTTGTAGTTATAGATCCATATATTTAAATCTAAATTACTAAGCACCTAGAAGATCAATTTCAGAAAAAATATTTTTTCTGCCATTTACATTGTCGTTTTGCTTGGAGAAATCCAATTAATAAATATTTGTATTGTTATTTTAGTTTCGAAAATGAAGACGTTAAATGCAAGGTTAGATAAAGAAAGATTTCTGTCGAATGTATGTGTTATATAGTAACATGAAACTTTTTAGAAAGAAATAACCATATCAATATGTAAATAAAATTTTCCTATGGCAAAAGTTATTATAATGTAAGTAATCTCAATCTCGGAAACGTTCAAACTCCTCATTTAAATAAATCTATAAAAATGACGGCATCGCAATAAACTAAGAATCTCATATATAATAAAACTTCACAATTTCTTGTGTCATCAAAGAATATTTTCTAATTCCATCAGTCTTGAATACTTAAATACGTAGAACAGTTTTCTACGCTTTTCGTTTAAATAAGCTTGACGATTTTTAAAATCTACTTTTACTCAATCTAGTAAAAAGAATTTTAAATGAAGCGTCCGAATGTGATATTCGTGTCAAGAATTCTGATGATATTACAGACATTTTTATCTCTTTATAAAATGAACAAAGCATTCATTTTAATGTTGAAATGTTAGCATTAGAAACATGGTTCCAAGTGAAAGATTGCTGATGGCGATTTTATGTGTTAATTAGAAACATGAAACATTTTGGGCATAGCTGCCAACTTTCAACTAATCTTGCGTAATACCTGGATTAGTTTGACCCAGGTTAACGTCATTTCAAACCAGAAAATATATTTCATGAATCTTTGTTTATTTAATTTCCGGATTGTTACTGGAACATACTTAATTTCATTTCTTTGAAAAAATTCTGGTTCGAAACTCATTAAACCAGGTTCAAATTAATGCATGTATTACGGATAATCGATGTCAGGTTGGCATCTATGATTTTAGGGGAAAAAATAACGAAATTAATATTTAATAAAAATTTTCCTCTGACGAAAGTTATTTTAATGTAAGTAATCTCAATCTCGGAAACGGTCAAACTCTTATTTAAATAAATCTACAGTCAAAATGACGACATCGCAATGAATCCTTTTTCCAAAGAAACACATATGCAATAAAGTTTCACAATTTGTTATGTCAACAATAATACTTTTCGAATTTCATAAGTCTTGAATACGTAAATCCGTAGAGTGTTTTCAACCCTTTTTATTCAAATACGTTTAAGGATTTAAAAATTTATTGTTATTCAATCTAGTACAGCTAATCAGGGTAATTTTGTCCCACCTTTACCAAACTTTGATCCATTCTGCCATGATGGAATCTTAGCAAATTATTTCCAATGAGCTGTCAAACTCATACTAGTGCTGCTATATATATTTTGAGACCAAAACTTTGATCCATTCTGCCATGGTGGAATCTTAGCAAATTATTTCCAATGAGCTGTCAAACTCATACTAGTGTTGCTATATGTATTTTGAGACCAAAACTTTGATCCATTCTGCCATGGTAGAATCTTAGCAAATTATTTCCAATGAGCTGTCAAACTCATACTAGTGCTGCTATATATATTTTGAGACCAAAACTTTGATCCATTCTGCCATGGTGGAATCTTAGCAAATTATTTCCAATGAGCTGTCAAACTCATACTAGTGCTGCTATATATATTTAGAGACCAAAACTTTGATCCATTCTGCCATGGTGGAATCTTAGCAAATTATTTCCAATGAGCTATCAAACTCATACTAGTGTTGCTATATGTATTTTGAGACCAAAACTTTGATCCATTCTGCCATGGTGGAATCTTAGCAAATTATTTCCAATGAGCTGTCAAACTCATACTAGTGCTGCTATATATATTTTGAGACCAAAACTTTGATCCATTCTGCCATGGTAGAATCTTAGCAAATTATTTCCAATGAGCTGTCAAACTCATACTAGTGCTGCTATATATATTTTGAGACCAAAACTTTGATCCATTCTGCCATGGTGGAATCTTAGCAAATTATTTCCAATGAGCTGTCAAACTCATACTAGTGTTGCTATATGTATTTTGAGACCAAAACTTTGATCCATTCTGCCATGGTAGAATCTTAGCAAATTATTTCCAATGAGCTGTCAAACTCATACTAGTGCTGCTATATATATTTTGAGACCAAAACTTTGATCCATTCTGCCATGGTGGAATCTTAGCAAATTATTTCCAATGAGCTGTCAAACTCATACTAGTGCTGCTATATATATTTTGAGACCAAAACTTTGATCCATTCTGCCATGGTAGAATCTTAGCAAATTATTTCCAATGAGCTGTGAAACTCATACTAGTGCTGCTATATATATTTTGCGACCAAAACTTTGATCCATTCTGCCATGGTGGAATCTTAGCAAATTATTTCCAATGAGCTGTCAAACTCATACTAGTGCTGCTATATATATTTTGAGACCAAAACTTTGATCCATTCTGCCATGGTGGAATCTTAGCAAATTATTTCCAATGAGCTGTCAAACTCATACTAGTGCTGCTATATATATTTTGAGACCAAAACTTTGATCCATTCTGCCATGGTGGAATCTTAGCAAATTATTTCCAATGAGCTGTCAAACTCATACTAGTGCTGCTATATATATTTAGAGACCAAAACTTTGATCCATTCTGCCATGGTGGAATCTTAGCAAATTATTTCCAATGAGCTATCAAACTCATACTAGTGTTGCTATATGTATTTTGAGACCAAAACTTTGATCCATTCTGCCATGGTGGAATCTTAGCAAATTATTTCCAATGAGCTGTCAAACTCATACTAGTGCTGCTATATATATTTTGAGACCAAAACTTTGATCCATTCTGCCATGGTGGAATCTTAGCAAATTATTTCCAATGAGCTGTCAAACTCATACTAGTGCTGCTATATATATTTTGAGACCAAAACTTTGATCCATTCTGCCATGGTGGAATCTTAGCAAATTATTTCCAATGAGCTGTCAAACTCATACTAGTGTTGCTATATGTATTTTGAGACCAAAACTTTGATCCATTCTGCCATGGTAGAATCTTAGCAAATTATTTCCAATGAGCTGTCAAACTCATACTAGTGCTGCTATATATATTTTGAGACCAAAACTTTGATCCATTCTGCCATGGTGGAATCTTAGCAAATTATTTCCAATGAGCTGTCAAACTCATACTAGTGCTGCTATATATATTTTGAGACCAAAACTTTGATCCATTCTGCCATGGTGGAATCTTAGCAAATTATTTCCAATGAGCTGTCAAACTCATACTAGTGCTGCTATATATATTTAGAGACCAAAACTTTGATCCATTCTGCCATGGTGGAATCTTAGCAAATTATTTCCAATGAGCTATCAAACTCATACTAGTGTTGCTATATGTATTTTGAGACCAAAACTTTGATCCATTCTGCCATGGTGGAATCTTAGCAAATTATTTCCAATGAGCTGTCAAACTCATACTAGTGCTGCTATATATATTTTGAGACCAAAACTTTGATCCATTCTGCCATGGTGGAATCTTAGCAAATTATTTCCAATGAGCTGTCAAACTCATACTAGTGCTGCTATATATATTTTGAGACCAAAACTTTGATCCATTCTGCCATGGTGGAATCTTAGCAAATTATTTCCAATGAGCTGTCAAACTCATACTAGTGCTGCTATATATATTTTGAGACCAAAACTTTGATCCATTCTGCCATGGTGGAATCTTAGCAAATTATTTCCAATGAGCTGTCAAACTCATACTAGTGTTGCTATATGTATTTTGAGACCAAAACTTTGATCCATTCTGCCATGGTAGAATCTTAGCAAATTATTTCCAATGAGCTGTCAAACTCATACTAGTGCTGCTATATATATTTTGAGACCAAAACTTTGATCCATTCTGCCATGGTGGAATCTTAGCAAATTATTTCCAATGAGCTGTCAAACTCATACTAGTGCTGCTATATATATTTTGAGACCAAAACTTTGTCATTAACTCAAGTGATATAGCAGATTTATTTTTTTTCTTTCTTGGACCAAAGTTAATATTATGGATCAAAGTTACTTTGATTAACTGTTCTCAATCCAGTAAAAGGAATTTTAAATGAAGTCTCCGAATATGAAATTCGTGTATAAGGATAACTGAATGTTATTAGAGACATTTCCACCCGTTGCAAAATGTACGAAGTATTATTCATTTCAATGTTGAAAAGTTAGTATTAGAGGCGAAGTAACCCTTTGAAAGACTGTATATATTAAATAGAAATATGAATCTTAAAAAACTCCTTATCAATATTTAAGTAAAACTTTCCCAGTTTAATTATTATAATGTAAGTAATCTCAAAGTCGGCATCAGTCTAATCTTTTATTTAAATAAACGTACATTCAAAAGACAATGGCACGATAAACTCTATCCAAACAATCCCACAAAGTTTCACAATTTTTTCTGTCATCAACTACTCTTTTCGCATTTCATGAGGCTTGACTTTTAATTGAATATGCAAATCCGTGCAACTGCCCCCCCCCTCTCCTTTCCATTCAAATGAGCTTGTGGATTTAAAAATTTATCATTACTGAATCGAGTAAAGGGGGTTTTAGGTGAAGTCTCCGAATGCGATACACATGACAAGGATTACTGAATGTTATTAATGAAATTTTGACTCATTTTCGAAATACTGATATTCATTTCACTGTTTAACCCTTTGGGGACGAGCGACAAGTATATGTGCCTCAAAAAAGCTTAAGAATCCTTGTTTATTCCCACCAGTAAAATTATACTGTAAAATTTGCTTTATTTAATCGGAGCATTTTCTGGATTTAAAAAGACACAAATATCTGTTTTTATAAATCGGTGGCAAAAGATTAACAATTTAGGCTCCCGCCATCAAGGGGTTAAAAGCAGTTTTAGAAGTATACTTTCAAATGTAGAGCTGCCACTAACGACTGTTTATTTTAAATAAAAATGTAAATTATTTTATAAAAAAAAGTATCCACATCAATACTTCAGTAAAATTTCCCCAGTTTTTCTTTGAGAAAAATTATTACAATGTGCTTATTCTCAAAACTCCTTATTTAAATAAATCTTTATTCAATATGGCGTTTAGTGATAAACTATTTATCCGAATAATCACAGGGGTGAATATCACAAAATATCGAAATTGCTGTCACCATAGTAAAATTCTTTTTAAAGGTTATATAATGCAATTTTTACATAATGCAATTTTACATAATACAATTATCTAATGCAGTTGTTACATTGTAATATAACGTATCCTTAGAGGTATTTTTAAGAGATAATACATTTCTAATAATACAAATAAAGCAATTAAAAGACTTAGAATTTCAGATTGTCATTTTCCTGGTACACTGCGCTATGTGCAAAGTAAAGGACTTCTGCTGTATTGTATAAATATCTTTTTATAGCTTTTTTAAAAATTCTAATTAACATTTATGCCTTATACAACAAACATTTGATGATGGTACCAAATTGTGTATTTTAAAAATAGTTTTAAAAAATTTAATTCCATAATAAAAATATGACTGTCACTGAAAATGAATGTCATTTTCATGGCCTGCATTTTAATTATTTATCAGGTATAAACAAGGCGATGCAGTCTAATATTACTTATTCTTGACATAGACTTCTTGACTATTATCCTTATTCTTGACATAATTCCAGTCAGAAGTAGTAAAATAATAGTACAAACAAGATCTTTTGATATTTGGGATTGAAGTCGTTATAAAAATTGAGTAGGACTTCTATAAATTAACAATTAAAATTGAACATTACATGCAATTTGAGATACTATATCGAAAACATCTTTCTTTAAACAAAATCAAAATGTTAAACCTAAAAAAAAGAAAAACAAAGGAAAACAAAAATGTAAAAATGCTTTAGTATGAACTTGTCATTATAATGGCATACATATGCCAAGAAATGACATATAATTACATAAAAATTAATTTATTATTTAAATTCTTTAAAATTTAGCTATTTTACATATAAAATCCTTTATTCTTAATAGAAAATAAATTTACCTCTTTAAATTTTGATATGTTTGAAATGGGTAATTTAAATATCTCAGTTAATCAAAATCCTACATTTTGTAATATCCAGTCACTAATGCAAATAAAGTTTCGCAATTTATACTGTCATCAACAACTACTTTAAAAATTCATGAGTATTGACTTTTAATTGAATACGCTTGGGGGGTTAAAAAATCGGTTCGAAACCTGAAATAGTCAAAACATAACTGGAACCCGAATCATTTAAATTAATCCAGGATAGCAGAGAAAATATTATCCACAACTCACCCGGACATCAAAATGCAGGTCAGATATTGTGGAATCAAATTAACCGACCCAATACAGGACTTAACGTTCAACTACCCCATTTCAATACATAAAACTTGTCTTCTAATTAGGATTTTTGCCGTTTAAGCTGCTCCCCTGTTTTCATCTAAATCCTCTACAAGTTTTATACATTCTTTTGGAAGCAAGGAGAAAGGGATTTTACGATAAGTCTACGAGTATCATACTCACCGTGGAGAGGGATTAGTGAAAATTATTATCGACTATCACGCTCTGTTTGAGATATAAATATGAATTGTGACTTTTTTAATATTTATATCTGGGTTTATGCCTATAACATCCTTTATTTTACACATTGCGACACATGACAGCCATTTACTTGCTCAGATATTCAGATATTAAAATACGGATAGAAGTGCCTGAAAAAAAAAATCTTGACACTTAGGCCCAAAGACTTAGCGTTTTTCTTCCTCTTCTTTTTAAGACCAGGTAAAGGTTTGAAAATTGAATATTAAAAAAAAAAAAATTCAATAACTGACAAGATTTTTTTGTTGTTGTTGTTAACATTGTACTTGTACAGATCTCAATGTAAGACATGAATCATTCACATAAGCTGTATTAGTGTTTCATTTTTAACCGACTTTCAAAAAGGAGAGGAGGTTATCAATTCAACGCGTATTTTTTTTTTTTTTTTTTTTTTTTTTTTTTGTATGTCCACCGATTACTCCAAAACTATGCAACCGATTTTTTTTTTTTTTTTTTTTTTTTTTTTTTTTTTTTTTAATGAAAGATAATGCTCTCGAATTGGTACCACTTCTGTTTCATCGAAATTGGTTCAGTACTTTTTTAGTAATTAGGCAAAAACTAATTAAATTAGTGATTTTCCGCTAATTAAAAGTGTTGAATAAGTTCTCCAACCAGCGTGTAGACAGAATGGTCGAACGGTCTAAGGCGCTGGATTTAAGCCCTGATCCTCGAAAAAGATAGCTTGGGTTCGAGCACCACTCTGCCATAATTTACATCAATGTGTAATTAACAATATTTTTTCCGTATTACAATTTTTATTATTAACCCGCTTCAGAAAAAGGAAGGGAAGGTTATCAATTCGACGCGTATGTATTTTGTTTCCTACGTATGTACACCGATTACTCTGAAACTATCCAACCTATTAACTCGGTTTTTGTGTTAAATAAAAGAGCTTACTTTCTAATTGGTACCCCTTCCATTTCATTGAAATTGGCTCAGTACATTTTTAGTAATTAGGCAAAAACTAATAAAATTGGTGATTTTTCGTAAATTCAAAGTAACATGGGCTTTGAATAAGCTAGCCGACTGGAGCGCATCAGGATAACCGAGCGGTCGAAGGAGCCAGATTTAAGCTCTGGTTCTGGGAAGAGAACGTGCGTTCGAGTCCCACCTCTGATCAAAATTTACATCCATGTATAATTTACAATATTTTTTCCGTATTATATTTTTATTATCCGACTTCAAAAAATCGTTAATTTTTAACTAAAAAGAGAAAAATAAACTTTTCTAACAAAAATTGAACCGACTTCAAAAATTACTGCAAAGTGGAAAATAATTTTTGTACATAATAGTAATAAGAAATTAAATTAAGAGCGTAGTATTTACCATGCGTATTATAATATTTATGTACATTAATTTTATTTTTTGAAGTCGGTGCCAGTCAAGCCAATTTCAAAATTAAAATTAAATATCCAATGCAAATCGTAAACGAATAAATTTACATTTTAAACTAAGTATTAAATCGTTAAAAAACTCATAAATTAACTAAAAACTCATAAACTTGGATGTGTGTCGATTGGAAAATTACATGTAACTTGGCTTGGCTGGCACCGATTCCAAAAAATCAAATTAATGTACATAAATATAATAATACGCATGGCAAATACTACGCTCTTAATTTAATTTCTTATTACTTTTATGTACAAAAATTATTTTTCACTTTGCAGTAATTTTTGAAGCCGGTTCAATTTTTGGTAGAAAAGTTTATTCTATATAAATTTTCAGGTGCATATGTATATATAGAAGTTGTTTCAGTACCAAAATTACAAATTTTAATAGTTTTCTACGATGTAAGAGAAAAAATTGTTGCATAATAAATTAGAGTTAAAATGCATTTATTCAGATAAAAATACACGGTATTCCACTTCATTCTAAACCCAAATTTTTGGTCACAATATTTATAACTCTAGACATTTTAAATTTTTGTTACAATAAATTTAACTTGCTACTTGAAGAATACAATTAAATAACCAGAAATGTCTCAGTTTCTCCGTAATTCACTTGCCGCAATGTTTGTAAAGGAAACTATATTCTGTAAAATTTATCTCTAATTAGAAGTGAATTGTGGCCATTTTACCACACGCTTTAATATTTTATCATTTAAGATAGTGTGAGTGACTATCATTTTCATCCAATCGACATTAAAATAGAAGATGCATTTCTGCCTGAATAATTAGACAGGTTTTCCATAATTTCCTATCAAAAAAACTTTGTAGTAGTATGCTTTACAAGCTCTTAACGTGTAAAGATATCCAACATTGGGTATAGAAATGGTAAAACAAATTTCGATATATTTTAGAACATTTTGAGGGAGAATGGAAATACGAACTTTTCAAACGATATTTATGGATTATAAAATAAACAATATTTAGCACTTCTACGTTAATTATCATATCTCTCACGCAGTTTAATAAAATAAATAACGGAGTAATCCCAGAAACAATTAAGGAAGATAAGAATTACGCTATGCAAAAAATTTATTCAAGTAATCTCATCTGCAAATATTCTGTTACAATGCATCCCAACCTAAACTATCCATTTCTTTTCATAAATCTAGTCTCTTAATTTGGGATGTGCCTCTTGAATCTGCTCCCTTCTTTTTAATTAAAATGATCTTCACATTTAATAGATTTTCCTTAAAAGATGAAACGGAATTTTACAAAAGAAGGCCCAAAATATCATGCCAGTACAGAGGGCAATTTCATCGATTATATCATGTCCCATTTCCCATAAAAATACAAAATATGGCCTTTTTTAACTTTAATTTTTAAGCACAAGTAGAATGTTTTAGAATAAGTAGGGCTTTATTTGGGATGTGCCTCTTGAATATGCTCCCCTCTTTTGTATTAAAACCAGCTGCGCATCTAATAACTTCAGCTTAAAAGATGAGAATAAAATTTACAAGAAGGCTCTAAATATCATGCCGATTAAAGGGGGCAGTTTTATCGTTTTTCATATCCCATTTCTTATATAAATACTAAACATGATGGGTCCTTTATAAGCATAAGAAGAAGGTTTTAGAATAAGTAGGGCTTTATTTGAGATGTGCATCTTGAATCTGCTCCCCTCTTTGGAATGAAAATCAGCTGCATAGCTAATAAATTCGGCTTAAAAGACGAAAAGAAAACTTCACAAGAAGGCTTTCGTATCCCATTTCTCATATAAATACTAAATATGATGGGTCCTTTATAAGCATACGAAGAAGGTTTTAGAATAAGTAGGGCTTTATATGAGATGTGAATTTTGAATCTGTTTTCCACTTTGGAATGGAAATCAGCTGCACATTTAATGGATTCACCTTAAAAGATAAAAACTTTTCAAGAAGGTTCTAAATACCATGCCGATTGAGGGGGCAGTATTATCGATTTTCATATCCCATTTCTCATATAAATACAAAATATGATGGGTCCTTTATAAGCATAAGAAGGAGGTCTTAGAATATGTAGGGCTTTACTTCAGATGTGCCTCTTGAATCTGCTCCCCTCTTTTGAATTAAAATCAGCTGCATGTTTAATAGACTCGCCTTAAAAGACGAAAAGGAAATTTTATAAGAGTCTCCTCATATAATACCGGTAGAGAGAAGATTAGTGAGTAGTTTTATCGAGTTTCATATCCCATTTGCCTTATAAATACAAAACATGGCTTTTTTACTTTCTTTTTATAAGCATAAGAAAAATGTGTTTCATTTAAAAAAAATTTCGATTATCGTTTATTAGATTGATTAATATAGGTTTCGAATATTTTGAATATTTTTCACCATTTTTGGTAAAAGCCTGTCTATTTATTAGTATATGGGAATCACAATTTTCGTCTGTGGTTGTGGTTCTTTTTAAAGATACGGATTTTTTATGCTGATAGGTGAATCTTTTATTCTAAATTAAGAATTTTCAGTCATCTGTAGCACCTAAAAGTTAGTGACATCTGTAATGATTCAAAAACTAGTTAGAAATTTTGTAAATTCATCAGAGCGTCTGAAATGATTCACTATGTTTGACAAGTTTTTAAACTTTTCAAAAGTTTTTCAGTAAATTTTACATTAATTTCGAATTTTAAAATTCGAGTTTAACCATAAAAAAATGTAGAAAACATTTGGTTCGTTTTAATAACTAATGTTTAATGACAAAGTCTTATGAAAAAAATTTAAATAATACACTGCTTAAAAAAATTAGGGGAGCAAGCAAAGAAGTTAAGAAACCCAGCTAGACAGCTCTGTATAAAATGGATAGTACATGCATATGCGCAATACAGAAAAAAAGACGCAATAAAATTTTTCATTAAGCTTTAATTCTTAGAAAAGATGGAAAAAAATGAAAAGATGATTTAGGGCAACAATTTGGTTGCATGTAAATAATAAAAAAAGTATTGTTTAGAAATGATGCAAGATTTTTAACATGGCAGGCGGTCTCCTCGAACAGCTAAGACTGCTGCACACATGTTTTCCATGGATGCGACGATGTTATCTATAAGAGTTTGGGCAATACTGTTCCACTTTTCAATGAGTTCTATCTCCAAATCTCGCAATGTACCGTCCGAGCATGTCACAAACATGCTCGGTCTTATTCAGGTCAAGAGAGCGCTGGCCATTGCATACATTCTCTTGTTTTAACTTCAAGCATGTTCTGAAACAAGACGAACTCATGCGGTCTGGCGTAATCATGCTGGTAGGAATCTGGAATGGCTGCAGTGTAAGGTATGACAGGAGGTCTCACAAGGAAGGTCTCCATACGGGCATACTCCGAAAAATCTGAAAAAATTACAGAATGCTCTTCTCATGAGGATATATACATTTATAAAAAAAAGTTCGGCGGATGAAGCTTATTATGTACCTGATGAAGCTTATTATGTACTGTTTGGCTGGACACTTTGCCAAGAGAACTGTCTGTGAGTAGCATTGTCGTTTCTGTTTCAACGAGCTGTGATCTTCTTACCTGATCCAATGCAGAACTATATTTTAAGCGTTTAAAACTTCATTTTTTTTTCAGTAGGGTAATTTCCCTGCCCGTAAAAAAATAATGAAAATTTCGTTATTTGGCGATTTATCTTCGGTTGGCGATAAAAAGCAATTTCAAAAAATATTTTTTTTTCTTTAATGTCAAATGCATTTTAAAAGAAAAAAAATCATGTTCAACGTGTTTAGATAAATTAAATATCTTTGTTTTTGTCATTTTAGTTTGTTTTAAGTATAATTTCGTTACATTGATATTTATATGTATTTAATTCAAATTTAATCATCAAAATTTAAGATCTGAAACGAAATTCAAATATAAATTAACTAAAATTGTTCCAAATTCAAAGTCCATTTGAGCATTGTCAATTTGATTCTGTTGCTATAAAAACATTTAGCTTTTATTTTTCAATACGCTTAAATGTATGAAAATGATTTTAATGAATAAGAATTTTTATATGTGAAAATACTTTTTCCAGTGGTAAATTAAATAACTACAGAAACAAATAATAATATATACACATGCAATTTAATATACATATATATGTATAAAATATATTAAACTCTCTTATTGTTTATGTTTAAATTCATCAAACACCATTTACGCGGATTATAAAACTCCAAGTTTTCAGTTGCATTAAAATCGTTCGCTTTGGCGAGGAAAAATGCTGCTCGCCAAATCGTGTGACACTTTTGTCTTTTCACGCCAAATATTCGAAAGTATTTTTTTTTTTTTTTTTTTTTTTTACACGTTTTCTTCTGGAATTCCGCCGATAATTTTCAATGATCCTTTATTACATACATGAGTAGCTTAATTAGTATTTTTTTTTTTCGAAAAAATCTGAATATGCCCAGTATGGAGACCTTCCTTGTCAGTATCGCGTCTGCATACCTTTGGACCGTCAAGTACAATTCCGAATGATATGCAGGTCCGAACGTCTGCCTATGCTGATTCCACTCCATACCATCAAACTACCTCGTCTGTATTGTGACCTTTCACGAACGAATGTAGGGTTATTTCGAGTGCCTCTTTCCCTCCATATCAAAACACGCCGGGTGTCACACTCCAGACTGAATCGGGACTCAGTAAACAGCACTTGGCTCCAATCATGTTGCTCCCAATCTCGATGTTCAACAGCCTATTTTCTTCGGGCCGCACGGTGGGTTGAGGGCAACGGAATGAAGACTATTGGTTTATGTGCATAGAGACCTCCCTGATGAAGCTTATTATGTACTGTTTGGCTGGACACTTTGCCAAGAGGAACTGTCTTTGCAGTTGAGTAGCATTGTCGTTTCTGTTTCAACGAGCTGTGATCTTCTTACCTGATCCAATGCAGAACTATATTTTAAGCGTTTAAAAGTTCATTTTTTTTCAGTATTTATCCAATACGGCATTAATATTTCGAAAACATATACTTTTCACAAAATTATTTTTTATGCTGTCTTTAGACACCAGGTTAAGCAAATACAAATTGTGGATTTTCTGAAATTATAAATTCTAGCATCAAATTCTTAGCAAAGGGATTTAATTTTGTTCTTTTCTTTAATTAACATCATCTTAAAGCAATTAAACTGAAACTCAATAAAGTTTTAACCTCTCATTAAACGTAATAGGTAAAAACAAATATGACACTATTGCGAAGCCTTCACTCAAACAATCTCGTATCCCGATAATCTCTTAGATCTTATTCCATCCCCAACCGCCCTCTTCTTTTCATATTCTTGTCTTTTACCCACCCTGCAGCTGTTCCCCTATTTTGAATTCAAATCAGCTATACGTTTAATAGATTCATTTGAAAGTAGAAGGGGATTTTATGAAATGTCCTCGACTATCATACACGCTGTAGAAAGGTATTAAGTGGTGTTATTATCGACCACGTCTCTTTCATATGAAAAATATGCGATATATACTGTATCTCTTTTATTCGTTATCCAATGGTTAATTTCTAATCAATTAGCCAATAGAGGTAAAATGTTAATACTAAAAATATTTTTCTTTATTATCTGAAAATCTAATTAAGTACAAATAGTTGATAGTTAAAGTCTTAAGACAAAATGAAATATTCCCCCTTGATTTAAGAAATAGCAGTGTTTTGGATTGGATCTAAAATGAGAAAAATACATAACTTACATTCCATTTATTTTGAAGTGTCATTTTCTTTGTAGTAATATGTTGTTGCTTATGATTTTAAAATATCACTATACAGCTAAAACAGAAGCACGTGAGTTCTGTTTTCCAGTCATTCTAGAATAAAACTCAATCAGTCTTCAAGCAATCTTTAAACAGGAATTCAAATGATCATTCAAAGCGTGAATAAATTGCCGTCTTAAAATAAATGGAACCAGCAATTAAATATTTTCATCGTCATTAGTTAAATCAAAGATGCTTCTATTTCCGGTTTAATATATTTTTTAATGAAATTATGTCCACAGAACATGACTAACCTACCTTTTTTTTACTTTTTTTTCTGGCTTATAAATATATAATAAAATATATATATGCATTCAAACTTATCTATTGATGAAGATTTGAGATTATTCACTGCTGATAAACATTTTTGTTTACAATTACAATAGATCAAACAGTTTCTACATAGTAATTGTAGATTTTACCATTTCAAATGAAGTGACGTATTTGAATGAATGGGACAGAACTTAATAAAAATATTCCCTGACGGTGACCGCGAGATTCCAGGCCGAAAGTACTAAGGAATTTAATTAGAGTATTAACTTATAAAATACGTATACTTATTGTAATTTTTCTCGCTTTTTAAGTAAAATGGTGAGCTTTATAAAGTTTAGTGTATATTGTTAAAATTGTTATTTCTTAAAAATAACAGAATATATATTTTCATACGGTCCGTGGAACCTATAAACTATATTAGAAAAAAATATTTATGCTCTAGAACGAGAAATAGTAAAACTTATTACATAACCAAGATTTACCATGTTGTGATACTTAAAATTTTATCATTTTTTAGTGATTTTCGGCACTAAAACCGCACATTTTTTTTTCTCTTTAGTGTTACAAAAAGCTTAAAAGAGGATATCTTCAACAGAGTAAAATTTTACTTGAATGTATATTTATAAACAAATCACAAAACTATTAATATCTTACTATTGTAAATAAAATTACATTTCACATTGATTCAAAAATAACATATACACTATGAACATTAAACAATGTTTTACTTAAAAGGTGACTAAACTAGAAAAAGGATGTTACAAGTTTAAAAAAATATACAGGTTTTATTACTGAAATTCTCCACTCACTGTAATGACATGGAATTAACAAACAAGATATATCAAAAATCTCTTCTATTTCAATACATATTTAACCTCAACAAAATAAACCACATTTGACGGAGACGTAGTTGGTAGTTGTATAGTCTGTATAATAATTTCACAATCGGAATAGTTCTAAAATCTCTTTTTTCGATTTTTTCCAGTTGATCTAGACCGATGTCATCCAACACAGCCTTTCCGGTGTCCTGGCCAGGAAACCATTTGCATTTCGATCCAATATCTGTGTGACGGAGCATCAGATTGTCCAGATGGCTATGATGAAGATTTGAGATTATGTACTGCTGGTAAGTAATTTTCTTTTTCTTTCTTTTTTTTTTTTTTTTTTTTTTCATTTTTATTTTTTTTTATGCATTACTACATAAATTATTTCCTAATTTTAAAATTCAATACAATAAAATAAATATAAAATATATGGCATACTCCTCGTGTATATTTAAATCAATATTGAGATTTTAATGTCAAAATTAAGAAAGTGTCATTTATCTTTAATTACACTAACATTCAAAATGTTTTAACTTTTAATAACTTATTCCTATGCATTTTGTATCACCGAATCAAAAACCGAACTTCATATTTTACCATTACATAATTATTTTTCAAAAAAAAAAAAAAAAAAAAAAAAAAAACATAAATTTCAAAGTTTGAATTACGTTCTAAGTGAAACCCTTTCCCCTCATTGAACCTGTGAGTACTTAGATGTAAAAATACCCAGAACAACCCAAAAGTTGAATAAATTATTGAATTAAATAAAAATAAATTCAACAAAATCGTTTCATATCTTTTTTAGTGCATCGGATTTCCGCTATTTTTTTTTTTCTTTCTTGACTTTTGAACTATGCGATATATAAATACGTCTGACGTGATGATTAAAAAAATAATAAAAAAAAGAAGCTACTGAATGCCATTATTATGCACTTTATGATTTTACTTATGTTTATTATTATTTATTTTTCTAGTATTTTTTGTCAATATTTCAGTTACGCCAAATGATTAAAGACTCGACAAAATTTCCCTTCAAAATTAACAATATATGTGCATTGTTTTAAGGGTTATAATAGATCAAACGGTTTCTGTTTAGCTTGATGTATCCCTTTGAGGTATATACGTGTTCATGTTATGTTTTTTTATATATATATAAACAGTCATTCTTATATTGAAACTTCACTTTGTAACATCTTCCCTAGATTAGATACTCTCTGATAGTGCTGGCTCCACCAGTGGCTGAGAGGTTTTGGTCTCTCAAGTGGCAGACGGCAGGTGCTGGGTTCTAACCCAATCGCGTCCATCGGCCTAACCGTTCCGAGTTTTCGTGGTTTTCTTCAAACCTTGCGTAAATACGGGTTAGGTTCCTTTAGAAAGACCCACAGGAAGGGCACTTCTCCCCATGGGGCTATATCCCTCGAGTAGATAATCATCCGACACAAAATAAACTAAACAAGGTCTGATAGTGCTGTCTCGTCTATATTATGCCTGTATGTGAGAAAATAAAATCGACTGCATTTGGTCACCTTATTTGTGTTTCTTGTCAGATCTAATGCTGTATCAAAGAAATTGTTCAGTACCTAGATGGTTCATTCTCCACAAAACGTTGAAATATTTGTCCCGTGTAGTTTTTTATTTCATTTTACATAAGAAATAGATTTTTTTATATATATATATATAACTGCTAAATTCCATCTTGGCACTTCATAATGTTTATTTAATAAAAAAAATTAGTGAAATTATGTATGAATTAAATAAATATTTAATAAAAAATCCTATATATTTTTTTATTATTCCAAGAGCAATAATAAGTACACCTATATGTTATAAAAAGGATAAAATCCATAGTGTTATGCATTATGTAAAATGTTATGGTTGTCTATATTCGATCTATGGATTCAAATATTAAGTAGAAAATTAAAATAATTTAACTAAATTACTTATTGCTTTTTTATTTTTATACTTTCTTTAGTTTAATAAAAAAAAATAATAAAAAAATAAACAACTCGTATATTTATAATTTAAGTAAATTCCTTCTTTTCCTTTTCCTTTTTTATTTTTATATTTTCATTACTTTGATATAAAATAAATATATATATATATATATATATATATATATATAAAATAAGCAACTCAAATATTATAAAATCTTTTTTTGCAAGAAAAATAATATTTTTTAAAAAGTGATACAATCCTTCCAAAAGCCAAATAAAACTGTCTCTTTTTTTCTATTGATAGGCTAACAATACTTAAAATTCAAACCTCTGAAAAGAAATTTTGTACAACAAGACGCTTTCGCCTAAGAAATGCTTTTACAATTGACAGAAAAAAATATCAAAATGATACATCTCTAAGTGAATTTTATTTTGATCCATAATATAATAATATATATTTATAAGATAAATATATTTTATAAAGCTGCTATTGTGAAAACTGTATAAGTTTTTAGAGACTCTAAAAGATTTATTTAAAGTGAAAAAAAGTCTGAAATGCATATATTGACAATGAATTCATCTTTAAACACAAAAGAAATTTTCTTAACATATTCAAGTTCTTCAGTTTTCTTATTGCTTTAAGGGGGTCCGGGACACATTTCGAAACAATTTTTATTTATTGAGTTAAAATTCTGAAATTTTTTTTTGTGATGCTTAACTATATTATTTGTAAACGGAGTCACATGATGAAACTTCTCAGAATGTTTTTAAAAAATTAAAATTTAAAATTTACGAAAAAATGGGGTAATTTTAAATCGTTGTAGCTCGAAATATTATTTATACAATTTTTTCGTATGCAAATAAACAGAAATATATCATTTCTAATTATGATAAAAATACAGTGTAATTATAATAAAAATATTAACTTAAATAAAAATTTAAAATATTTAAAGTCAAAATTATTTTTAAAATGATGTAACTTAAAAAAAATCGTATTTTCAAAAGTAAATTTTTTTTCAAATTTGATGAATCAAATTTAAAGTACAATAATCAAAACATACATGTTCTAAGTTTCAGCCATTTATTTCCTACGATTCTTGACTTATAATACTTTAGATGCGGGAAATGGTGAAAAACCCCAGTATAAAGTAAAACGCATTTTAACAAAAAGTCATTTTCATGACAGCCATTGTTTGAAAACTAGATTTTAAAAACAAAAACTGCAACAACAACAATAACAACAACAAAATACATAACATTTCTTATTCCACTTAAATAGATACCTAATTTAAACTTCATTTTAAACAAAAATAGAGAGAGAGAAATTTTTATGTAATGAGATTTTTTTTTAGAAAATTTGAAATTTTTTGTGTCCCAGTCCGTTTAAGTGAGGCTCTATTAAAATATACTTCTTTTGGATGCTTGAATGCATTATAAATGAACTGTAAGTGGTCTTAAATTTATGATATATTCAAATATTTTATCGAAATATGTTTTCAAAATGGTTTTTGAGCCTGTATTTCAAAACATTGTATTCTGTTATTTGTCTTCTCCCAAAACTTCGAACACTTATTTCGCACTATAAAAAATACTTTTTAATCTACGAAAATCAAATAAAAGACGAAAATGTACAATAATATCTTCCAAGTCATTTTCCAGTATAAAAAATTGTTTTTAATTATTACAATCCTCAGAAAAAACTATATTCTCGAGATTTAACTGATATTTATAAAAACAAAGTTTGTTATGCTGCAGATGATTTTAGAAAACGTTTCTGGATAGTTTTTACAGTATTTTAACCCTTTGCGGTCATATTAAGTATATACATAGGTGTTATATTAGCTGGATGTTTTTTTCCTTGAACGAAGAGTAATACATAACACGCAAAAGTATTCAAATTATGTATTAAAAATTTGGTCTTCCCTTGTAAAGCGAGAGGCCCGAATTTATCATCTTGTCTTATAATAAAGGCAGCTCGTGATTCATTCAATATTTTATAACATCATTTTAAACATATTCTAATTATTTTAACTTTTTTATTTTACTTTTTGTATATTTTAATTATGTTTAACACAAAAAATAAAATAAACATGTGATATATTTTTCATGAATTAATGCACGTAAAATAAATAAATAAATAAATAAATAACTTTCTATTTGCTGACGAAAAACAAAATATGTCCTTTGATCTCTTTTATCTTTTAATAAGATGGGAAAATTTAAATTCAAAACACTGTAAAAAATTTTTGAAAACAAAGTATTTTACTGAAACAGTCCCAGGATTTGCCTGAAGAAAAGCCAGAAAAATCATTCTGAAGCAAATTTGCATTTTGATCCATGAAATAAAATAAATATTTATTGCAAAACCAATATCTTCAAAACTTTTTTTCCCTCAATATTTCCCTTTCAATCTTTTTCTTCGACCTTTTTCTTTAATTTTCTTACAATTTTTTTTTATACTGACCAAAAGTATTTATTTTAAATGAAAAGAGTAAAATCGAAATATTGGTTCAAAATTGTTCCTTAAATTGAACGAGAATTTTTCTGAAGTAATGTATTTCTCAAATAAACGGGTTTTCTAGTGCCGTATTAAAGCATCGGAAATTAATTACAAGAAATGTCAGAATATTTTTGAGCCTCCAAACAGCATACTTAAACTATGAATGAAAACGACATAGAAAGTTGTATGTATTTTTCCTATATATGCTAACTATTATTGCGTTTCCATAGATGTTTTGCCTAATTGTTGAAAACAGACTAATTTAATTGGAATTAATCCTTAAATACTATGGGATTCGCGACTAATTTGCATTGAGTGGATCTCTCAAAATGCCTCCCGCATATTAAAAATCTATCTGGGTAATCGTGGCACGGATCAAAACAGCGTCACATCTTTGCGACTTCCTTTTGAAGTGCGCTGAGCGCAATGCTAAGTTTAAACTTTGGTCAAGGATTTTGTTTTAGCTACACTGTGTAAAGATAAGATTATTACTACTCTGAATTCAGTTTTAAGAAATGCCAAATTCCTAATGTTTAAATATGTAAAACTTTTAATGTCGATACCGATTTCATTTCATTTAAAAAAATAAAATAAAAAACGGGTTAGCATAAGATTTTTTGAAAAATTATACAGAAAGCAATATTTGATATCATTTATCAGCAATAACTCATATCATCTTCACATGTCTTTGAACTTTTAAAATTTTTATGCGATTGTACGATAGTGAGGCACTGGACACAAAATAAATACATGTATGCAAGATTAAAATCTCAAATTAATTGAGTTCAAATTTATTACCTTGAAAGAATTTGTTTGGTAATTATTAATAACATCCGGTTAGTACGATAAATTCTCGTAAATTAATCACATTAACCTGTTTATATGGATAATAGTTGGTAATTGTTAATAAAAACTTGTAATATGTTATGTGTGTTATAAATAACTACCGAATAATCAAATTAACCGTAACATACATACAAATTTATAGATCAAATGCACAGCTTCAGAAATGAATTTGAATTATTTTCCGATTGTAAATGGTAACTAAAGCAACTGTGTATTTAATACGTGAATTATCACTTGCTAACTAAACGTAGAACCAACATTGTGTAAAATGTCCCAGCCGGGTATCGAACCTGGAACCCTTGGAATAGCGCTTCAAGTGCTCAACCATTTAAGTTACGTGAACGATGCCCAGCTTGGAATTTTTCACTACTATATATATGACGGTAAAGCTGTTGTCAGATTCACGGACTTTAGGCGAGACAAACTTTTCAGCCGATTTTAACCCCAACATTTTCCCATTCAAAGAGAGAAAAACGTGACAATTGTCTTTGAATTAGTTGGGGAAAAGCCGGAAAACCAGTCCTACTAGTACCAGCCGTTAATATTTATCTCCTATTCGTATCAATCGCTTATCTCTGATTCGTTGAAATCTTCAATGTTGGACAAAAATTCGCGGCTAGTCCAGACTTTTTTGGAACTGTGGAAAAAAAGTTGGGGAGACATTGCAGTTTGCTATCACACTGGGTGTTGGGAGGATATTTCGCGAAAAGTTGGAGGAAATGAAGTGTTGACTCAAAAGTCTTACGAAATGTGGTGAATCTGAAAGTAGCTTTATACTGCACTGCAGCCCAAGGTGAAAATCTCCATGAGCACACAATCCTAAGGCATAACATGAGACACAAACAAACCCAGCATCGGTACATATACTTAAACTATCAGCTGTGAAATTACGCTTGAAATTATCAAATATTTAATACGTGAATTATCACTTGCTAACTAAGCGTAGAGCCAACATTGTGAAAAATGTCCGAGCCGGTGATCGAACCTCTTAGCTTAAATAGTAGAGCACTTGGAGTGCTATTCCAAGGGTTCGATCCCCGATTAGGATATTTTTCACAATGTCGGTTCTGTGCTTCATTAGTAAGTGATAATTCCCGTATTAAATATTCAATAATTTCTCAGCTGACAATTTAAGTAAAGAAATTGAGTTTAGAAATGTGTAATGTATTTTCCCACTTTTGGTACTCAAATTTCAACTTTAACCTGATTAAACGGGGAATTTTTGTAACATTACTGTGAATACATAAGAAAGTGTTCTTCGACGTATAATATTTATTTCCTGTTATCTTATTTACAGTGATTTCTATTATCTTATTTCATAAGCATAAATTTATTTCTTAAAATAAAAAGAAAACATCTTTATATTTCCAAGAATCTTTATACGAATCCTTAACACAAAACAAAAAGAAATCGAAAAACCAACTTCTATGCAGAGTTAATTTTTCCTGAATAAATATATTTTTCAAAGGGAAAATACTTTTACATATGTTGAGAAACACCGAAAAAACTGGCGATAAATATTCTGGCGATAAATATTACTGGCGATAAATACTCTTGTCAACGATCTCTCTTCATCCCCCTCCCTTTCTCCTGCATGGAAATTACTTTTGTAGTTTATTATTATTACTATAATTATTTTTAATTTTTTATTTAATTAATTATTATTATTACTTCTTTTTTTATTATTATTATTATTTCATTTTTAATTAATTAATTTTATTTTATTTTGATTTTTATTTATTTATTTTAATTTATTTATTTATTTTTATTTTATTTGTTTTCTTTATCTTTTATTAGTTTTTCTCTGCCACCTGTGTTCTTTTAGCCAAGGCCACCTGGGGCACTCTTTGTATTCTCCTCCCTCCTTCTTTGAGTTTATCTTTACTTTTCTCTTTCTCCTTGGCTCTGACAAGCAGCGCCACCTGTCGCACTCTGTGTAATCTCCTCCCTCTTTATTTCACTGTTATTTCCACTCTGTCCGTTGTGACACGTGTTTGGATCAGCTGATGACGAGCAGTAATTTTGCAGCTCGAAACGCGTCCTGTTTATTTTATCTTTTTATGGTGATTTAACAAAGTTTTTATTTATTGATACTTTTACATATGGTCAAAAAAAGTTGATAATTTTTATCCTTTGATAAGATGAGAATAATTTAAATTTCAAAGATTGGGAAAGAAATTTTACGCAGAAAAGTAATAAATAAGTAAGAAAGAAATTGGTATTGCTTAAGTCTAAAAAAAAAGCGAGAAACGTTGCCGTGTAACTCATTTGAATTCTGGTCTGTAAAATTAAATAAATATTTATTGCAAACAGATATCCTTCACCCCGAAAATTTTTTGTTGGATCAACAAAAATTTGTTTGGCCCAACAAATCTTTTCGGTCAATGGAAATTGTGTTTGAATAAACAAAATAATATTGTTGCTTTTTTTTTTCGTAATTTTTTGTCATGCATAATAACGTAATAATGCATTTTGTCCGAAATGCATAATAACGTAATAATAACATCATATCCGTCTAAATTTGAAAAGATTTTATTATACAAAAATTTATATTAATCCATTATATCTATATAAGTCAATTAAACAAAATTACGTGAGAGAGTTATGGTTACTGCACACCAATTTAAGTTTTGCAAAAACAACAAAATTTTGTAGGAATTTAGTAAGACTCAAATAAAATTGATGAAATCTTGTCAAAATTTTATAAGAGATTTAACAATATTTTTTTGTCTGAGCAACAAAAACGATTTTTTACTTTAACTAAAAAATTCGCTTAAAACAACCAAAATGTACTCAACAAAACATGTTTTGTAATTTTAATCATTTCCTTTTTCTGGGTGTATTTTTTATGGAGATATGGAGTTCTTTCTTTTAGCTTGAAAGAGTAAGGTGTAAAAATTGTCTATTAATTCATCCAAATTTCACTAGAAATAAGAGACAGATGTTTCTTGACCTAAAAAATTATAGTATAATCAGGAACTTGAAATTTATAATAAGTTCTTCCGAATTACACACGATTACGAAAACCATTCTTTGTCTTCAGAAGTCTCAGAAATCAATATATTTTCGAGATTTAAAAATGTATTTGTAAAAAAAAGCTTCTTTTTATTTATTTAATTATTTATTTATTTGCTGCTAGTAGTTTTTGAAACATTTCCAAGTACATTTTAAATTGTATTAATTAATTTTCTCAAACAGAAATATTGAATTTTTAATGGTATTAATTGCTGTTAATGAAATATTTCAGATGCTGATTTGAATTGCAAAATCTCTGCATTCAATTTTCTTTTCATTTCAATTGGTTAGAATTAATTTAAACTGAAACTGCGGTGAAAGAAAAAACACAAAATAAGATACTTTCCAGCAAAAAGTTCTTCTTTGTTTAACGATTTAAAAGTCGGAAAGATAATTTTTTATCCAAAGGTATTCAACTTAACTGAAACGACTGGCGAGCAAATATTGACTCAGAATGTTTCCTTTAATCTAATAGAATTATTTTAATGAAAACAGCAGTTGCCTCTTTTATCTGAAGTTTAACTATAAAATATTGAAAAACTAATGATCGAAAAGAATTATTAAACATTATTAGGTAACTGATAAGTTGTATTAACAATTAAAATCTCTTTTGACTATATTTAGCATAAAGAGTGATATTATTAACCCAGATAAATTCATATATGTTTTTTGATAATATGTTAAATTTCTTTCTTTTTAAACCGAAAGGTAAACATTAGCTGCTTCCGTTTTTTCTTTTAAATTCGATAGGTTAGAATTATTTTAGATCGAAACTGCGATGAAAGAAGAAACACAAAAAAAAGACAGTTCCCAATAAAATGTTCCTCTTTGTTTAACGAATAAAAAGTCGGAAAGATGAATTTTTATCAAAGGGTATTCAATTTAACTAAAACGACTGGTGAGCAAATATTGACTCAGAATGCTTCTTTAAATCTAATAGAATTGTTTAAATGAAAATAGCAGCTGTCTTTTTTGTTAAAAGTTTAACTATAATTCTTTGAAGGCCTAATGATTGATCAGCATTGTTAAGTAATTCATAATTGTATGAATAATTAAAGTATCTTATGGCTATAATTAGCATAAAATGTGCTATTAATAATCCAGATTAATACATGTATAAGTTTTGATAACAGGTAATTTTTTTTCTTTTCTAAACAGAAAGATCAACATTAGCTGTTTCTGACTTTCGTTTCTTTCTGAAATTAGAACCAATTCAAATTGAAACCGAGATGACAGAAAAACCTCAAACGAAGACATTTTCCAACAAAAAGTTCTTCTTTATTCAATGAATGCAACCACCATTTTCACTATCGCAAAATTCATATGTGTAAAAATATCTTAACGCGTATTAGCTTTTTAATAAATACATTTTTAATTTTAACATCAAATTTACCAGTCTCAACGTTGGAAGTGAACATTCGCACTTCACTTTATTAACCCTGACACATGCCTAAATTTGTTTTGATAAGAGGTAAAATTGCTATCTTTTTAAACCGAAAAATAAACATTAGCTGCTTCCGATTTTCTTTTCTTTTATATAGACTGGAGGTAATTTAAATTGAAACCGTTATGAAAGAAAAAACACAATGGAAGACATTTTCTATCAAAAAGTTCTTTTTGTTTAACGAATGAAAACTCGGAAAGATAAATTTTTATTTAAAGGTATTCAGTTTAATTAGTCAACTGGAGAGTAAATATTTACTTAAAATGCTTCCTTAAATCTAATAGAATTATTTTTATGAAAACATCAGCAGTCTTTTTTTGTCTAAACTTAAACTGTAATTCTTTAAAGGTCTAATGATTGATATTCTAATCATTATTAATTAATTGATAAAATGTATGAATAATCAAAATAGCTTGTGACTATATTTAGCATAAAAGTTGACATTATTAACTCAGGTTATTACATATTTGTGTTTTGATAAGAGGTAAAATTTCTTCCTTTTTTTAACCGAAAGATAAACATTAGTTTCTTCCGATTTTCTTTTCATTTCAATAGGTTAGAATTAATTGAATTTGAAACCGTGATGAAAGACGAAATACAAAAAAAGAGACTTTCCAACAAAAAGTTCTTTTAACAAATGAAAATTCGAAAAGATAAATTTTTATCAAAAGGTATTGTATTTAATTGAAACGACTGGAGAGCAAATATTGACTCAGAATGCTTCTTTCAATCCAAAGAATTATTTTAAAGAAAACAGCACTATCTTTCTCTCTAAAGTTAAACTATAATTCTATGAAGGTCTGATGATTAAATAGCATTATTAAGCATTATTAAGTAATTCATAAATTTTATGGGTAATTAAAATCTCTTATAACTATATTTAGCAAAAAAGCTGATATTATTAATCCAGATAAATGCATACATTTTTTTTTTATGAGAGGTTATTTTTTTCTTTTTAAACCGAAAGATAAACATTAGCTGCTTCCGTTTCTTTTTTAAATTCAATAGGTTAGAATTAATTTAAATCGAAACCGTGATGAATGAAAAAACACAAAGGAAGACACTTTTCAACAAAAAGATCTTTTTAGTTTAACGAATGAAAAGTCGGTAAGATAAATTTTTATCTAAGGTATTCTATTTAATTAAAACGACTAGTGAGCAAATACTAATTCAGAATGCTTCTTTAAATCTAACAGAATTATTTAAATGAAAACAGAAGCTGTCTTTTTGTCTAAAATTAAACTATAATTGTTTGAAGGTCTATCGATTGAACAGCATTATTATCATTATTAAGTAAATCATAAGATGTATGAATAATTAAAATTTTTTATGAAAATATTTAGCATAAAATGTGATATAAATAATCCAGATTAATATATGTATGTGTTTTGATAACAGGTATTTTTTTCCTTTCTAAACAGAAAGATCAACATTAGTTGCTTCTGATTTCTTTTCTTTCTGTAAATTAAAATTAATTAAAATTGAAACCGTAATGAAAAAAAAAAACCGAAGACACATTTTAACAAAAAGTTCTTCTTTGTTTAACAAATGCAATGTTGGAAATATAACATTTTTTATCTAATTGTACCGCCATTTTCACCATAGCAAAGTTCAAATGTGTAAAAATATCTTAACACGTATTAGTTTTTTAATAAATTCATTTTTAACTTTAACATCAAATTTACCAGTCTCATGTTTGCAAATGAACATTTGCACTTCACTTTATTAACCCAGGCGCATGCCTAAGTTGTTTTTGATAAAGGGTAAAAGTTATTCCTTTTTAAGCCGAAAGATAAACGTTAGCTGCTTTCAATTTTATTTTATTTTTTGCAATAAGTTAAAATTAATTTAAATTGAAACCGTGATGAATCAAAAAACACAAAGGAAGACGCTTTCCAACAAAAAGTTCTTCCCTGTTTAAGGAATGAAAAGTCGGAAAGATAAGTTTTTATGTAAAAGTATCCAATTTATTAGAAACTATTGGATGGCAAATATTGACTCAGAAAGCTTCTTTAAATCTAATAGAATCATTTTAAAGAAATCAGCAGCTGTCATTTTCGTCTACAGTTGAGTTGTATTTGTTTGAGTGTATAATGATTGAATAGAATTATTAAGCATTATTAAGTAATTCCTCAGATTTAAGTATAAATAAAATTACTTGTGACTACATTTGGCATAAAAATTGATATTATTAACGAAAATAAATACATATATGTGTTTTGATAAGAGGTGGAATTTCTTCTTTATTAAACCGAAAGATAAATATTAGCTGATTCCAAATTTCTTTTCAATAGATTAGAATTAATTTAAATTGAAACCGTGATAAATGAAAAAAAACATAAAGAAATACACTTTTCAACAAAAATTTCTTTCTCTTTAACGAATTAAAAGACAAATTTTTATTTAAAGGAATCCAATTTATTCGAAACTAATGGCAAGCAAATATTGACTTAAAATGCTTCCTTAAATATAATAGAATTATTTTAATGATGATTGATATTATTAACCCAGATAAATGCATATATGTGTTTTGATAAAAGATAAAATTTCTTTTTTTTTTTAACTGAAAGATAGAAATTAACTGCTTCCGATTTCCTTTTCATTTCGATAGGTTAGAATTAATTTAAACTGAAACCTTGATGAAAGAAAGACACAAAGGAAGACACTTTCCAACAAAAAGTTCTTCTTTGTTTATCGAATGAAAAGTCGGAAAGATAAGTTTTTAGCTCACAGGCTATCATAGCCTGAGAGCTTATGTGCCCGTCCTTTCTGTATGTACGTTCGTACGTTCGTGCGTAACGCCATAACTCATGATAAAAATATCGGATCCACTTGAAATTTTGTATATAAGTATATCCTGATAAGGTGCTTCCCTGATTAGTTTTTGGAGCTCATTCGATATGTATAAGAGGGGGAACGGGGGGCTCATGCCCCTCCCCTTAATTGATATAAACGGGATTTTCATGCAGAATTAACAGTTTTCGTTCAAAATTTAGATATAGGATCATTCTGATGAGGCGATACCGTGGCTGTTATTTGGTGTTCATTGAATAAGTATAAACAGGGGGAAGGGGGGGCTCATGCCCCTCCACGTAATTGATATAAACGAGATTTTCATGCAGAATTAACAGTTTTCGTTCAAAATTTAGATATAGGATCATTCTGATGAGGTGATTCCGTGACTGTTATTAGGTGTTCATTGAATAAATATAAACAGGAGGAACGGGGGTTCTAATGCCTCTCCCCTTAATTTTTATAAATGGGTATTTCAAGCAAATTCTCAGATTTTGTTCAAATCTCTGAATAGTTTTGGAAGTTTAATGGTTAAGTATAAAAGAGGGGGATAACTCCTCTTAAATTACATAAATGCTAATTGGGTTTTTATTAAGTATTATCCGATTTGCTCTGAATTATGGATGTAGATTTTTTATATGATAAAGCATGTCCTTGATAGTTTAGGAGGTTCAATGATTAAGTATAAAAAAGGGAAAAGGGGAGAGCTATTTTTCCTTTTTAATTTTTTTTTCGAACGGAATTAACCCTTGAAAATATAAGTACAATTAGTATGCGTAGCCTGTGAGCTCACTGTCATCAGTTTAACTGGTCAATATTCTTTTATTATGTAAAAGTATCCAATTTATTCGAAACTACTGGAGGGCAAATACTGACTCAGAAAGCTTCTTTAAATCTAGTAGAATCATTTTAATGAAATCAGCAGCTGTCATTTTCGTCTAAAGTTGAGCTGTAATTGTTTGAGTGTATAATGATTGAACAGAATTATTAAGCATTATTAAGTAATTCTTCAGATTTAAGTATAAATAAAATCGCTTGTGACTACATTCGGCATAAAAATTGATATTATTAACGAAAATAAATGCATATATGTGTTTTGATAAGAGGTGAAATTTCTTCTTAATTAAACCGAAACATAAATATTAGTTGATTCCAAATTTCTTTTCAATAGATTAGAATTAATTTAAATTGAAACCGTGATGAATGAAAAAAAAACATAAAGAGAGACACTTTTCAACAAAAATTTCTTTCTCTTTAACGAATTAAAAGACGGAAAGATAAATTTTTATCTAAAGGAATCCAATTTATTCGAAACTAATGGAGAGCAAATATTGACTTAAAATGCTTCCTTAAATACAATAGAATTATTTTAATGAAATCAGCAGCTGTCTTTTTTGTCTAAAGTTAAGGTGTAATTCTTTGAGTGTATAATGATTGAACAGAATTATTAAGCATTATTAAGTAATTCATAAGTTGTATGAATAATTAAAATCTCTTATAACTATATTTAGCATAAAAGGTGATGTTATTAACCCAAATAAATGCATATATGTGTTTTGATAAAAGGTAAAATTTCTTCTTTTTTAAACTGAAAGATAAACATTAACTGCTTCCGATTTCTTTTGATTTCGATAGGTTAGAATTAATTTAAACTGAAACCTTGATGAAAGAAAAACACAAAGGAAGACATTTTCCAAAAAAAATTCTTCTTTGTTTATCGAATGAAAAGTTGGAAAGATAAGTTTTTATGTAAAAGTATCCAATTTATTTGAAACTACTGGTGGTTAAATATTGACTCAGAATATTTCCTTAAATCGAACAGAATTATTTTAATTAAAACAGCAGCTGTCTAAAGTTAAACTATAATTATTTGAAGGCTGGAGTGCATGATTAAGCATTATTAAATAATCCATAAAAAGTACGAATAATTAAAAACTCTTGTGACTATATTTAGCAAAAAAGGTGGAATTGTTAACCTAGGTAAATGCATGTATATGTTTTGATAAAAGGTAAAATTTCATCATTTTTTAATCCGAAAGATAAACATTAGCTGCTTCCGATTTTATTTTTATTTCAATAGGTATGAATTAATTTAAATTGAAACCGTGATGAAAGAAAAATCACAAAGGAAGATACTTTGCAGCAATAAAGTTCTTCTTTGTTTAGTGATTGAAAAGTCGGAAAGATAAAAATTTATCGAAAAGTATTCAATTTAGTTGAAACAACTGCGAGCAAATATTGACTCAGAATGCTTCCTTAAATCTAATAGAATTATTTTAATGAAAACAGCAGCTGTCTCTTTTATTTAAAGTTTAACTATAAAATTTTGGAGAACTGATGACTGAGAAGCATTATTAAATAATTCATAATATGTATGAATAATTAAATCCTTTTGTATATTTTGAACTATATTTAACATAAAAGGTGAATGTTTTGAATAATTATCGAGTGCTAAATTTTATTTTTTCACTGTTTAAAATCTTCCTTGGTCCTTTTTCTGCATGTAATACATATTCTATCTTATTTTACTTCTGTGAAAAAAAATTGCAATGAGTTTGCTTCTTTGAAACAAAAATGCACGAGATATCATAAAGTAGATATTATGAGAATAATAGGCATGACAGAAATAGCTATGGCAGTATTATAACAAGAATCACAGTAGTATAAAGTAGATATTATTACAATAATAGTTATGACAATAATATTATGAGCTCCACCATGGCCTAGAGGTTTAGCACTTGAACCTGCTAGACAGGAGTTACCGCGTTGGAACCCAATAGCGCCCGTTAGCATAACCGTTCGGCGTTATCCGTGGTTTTTTTTTTAACCTTAGATTTCCATTCGCAAATACGCGTTATGTTTCCTTAGAAAGACCCCCATTCAGGACAATCTCCCTTTCCCCCTTTGGGCCTATATCCCCCGTGTTGATAATTGGTTGTCATAAACACAATCAACCAACAATAATAATATTACGAGTACAATTATAATTACGAATTGAATATTTCCAGCTGAGCGAAAAATTCGAGTATTTTCGCTCAGCTGGAAATATTTAATTCGTATGATAACTTTACCAATCAGTTTGATTGTGTTAAAAATAATAGTACAATTATAATTATATAAAGTAGATATTATCATGGTATTATTAACATAAAGTAGATTTATGGAAACAGGGTTTTTTATTATGTACGGTGTTACTCTAGATTTCGTGACGGTAGCATTATGACATTTTTGTGGAGCTTTCATTTTGTATTATTTCAGTTAATTAATTCCAGATATTTAATGAAACAATAACATACATAAGAAATTAACACTAAGAAAAATACTTTTTTACGTATATGTATATATAAAAGATGGTTAAATCCATCTATTTGACTCCCAAAGTTAAAAATAAATAATGCATCGGAAATTCTGCATCCTTTAGATAAGATAGGGAAATTTTAAATTCAAACAACTGTGAAAAGAAAAAAAGAAAAAAAAAGCCAGACACTTTTCCACGAAGATTTCTTTTACTTTAAATGGATAAGAAATTCTAGAAAAAAAAATCTGCAACTAAACTGTATTTTGATCCATGAAATAAATGTAAATATTTATTGTAAATCCAATATCTCAAGAACTAAATAAGTTTGACTACCGACTGAAATAGAACTTTTAAAGAAAATTGGTTTTAAGTGAAAAAAATTGTAGTGAAATATTGGCCTAGAATATTTATTTAAAAAAAAATAATAATTAAAAAAATAAAAGTATTTCCTAGACCATAATTGTCTTATTATACTGGTGGTTAGATTTGTGAGTTGTTAAAGTATATGAAATTGTTATCGTTTTTAGGTGCGTTCGTAATTATATAAATATGTTTCACCTACAGTTGTCGTTCAGTCCATCCGTTCGTCTGTCTGGCCGTCTATAACAACGCAAAAAACACCCAATCAAATCGTTTGAAATTTAAATTACATATTTTTTACATAATTTTGTCGCGTCGTTTCAAATTTTTGATTAATCGGATGTATAGTTTAATTACAGGGACAATCAAAAGTATTCCTTTACATTACGGCCAATGGGAAAAATAGCTTCAAGTACATTTTAATGATGTTAAACTCCTTTGAATACAATAAAATTGATATTTATGAATGAAGTAGGTACTAAAATGTACTATTTGTATAATCTGGGATGCAAAGAATATTTTTTAATTCATTTAGAGGGCCTCACAAAAGTATTCTATTATTTAATGGCATAGGGGAAACATTGTTTGGGACGCGTTTTTATTATTTAAAATTGCTTCACATTTTATGAAATTGATATACGTTCCTGAGGTTACTGCAAGTTACTTCCTGTATAATAGAATGCTGATAGTATTTACAGGGGCACACAAAAGTTTTAGGATACAATACTGTATCTGAAGTACTGTATACTAATACACTAAAATCTGATTTTTTTAAATATTCATTATAATACGAACGCACCTCATTTACTACGTTTGACGTGCAATTTTTGAATTAAATTGATTTTAGAAAAAAGAGAACATTTTCAAATATATTTTTTTTTTTCATTTCATGAGTTTAGATTCAATTGTCAACTTTTTCGCTTTTGGGTACCAATAAATTTTAACAAAAATTTTTGTCTTATTTAATTACAGATTTTTATAGATTTTTAAAAACACCCAGTTAAACTGATGACATTTAGCTCAAAGGCTATTCACACTTAATGTGTATTATATTCTTATTTCAAAGCATAATAACCATCGAAACAAAAATAAAGAAATCCTAAAAAAAAGTCATTTAGCTAAATTGGAGCGGCGGAGGGGGGGGGATAACTACCCAATTCCTCCCTTTTATACTTAATCTATGAACCTCAAAATCTAATCAATAAAGCGCTACATCAGAATATTAAATCGGTTACTAAATTTGAAGTAAAACAGATAATTCTGCATGAAAATGCCATTTATCTAAGCTAAAAGAGGAGGATGAGCCACCTTATCCCCCCCCCCTATTATAGTTATTTAGTGAATCGTGAAACAAATAAAGGAACATTTTTATCAGAATTTGTCTATATAAAAAATTTGAAGCCTTACGGATATTTCTATCACGAATTATAGCATTACGTACATACAAAAGCTACGGGCACATTCTCTCTCAGACTTTGATGGCCTGTTAGGTAACAGCTAGTTAAAAGTTCCCAGTTGTGATAAAATTGTGAAACCACATCTAATTTAATTTAATTTTGTTTTTGTTGATGAAATTAGTACTTAACTTCGAAATGTATTTCCGTTCTGTAAGCCGAGCTGGCAGGGATTTTTTTTATTATTATTACGCGGTCGCAGATAATAAATCGTCTAGTGCTCTGTATATCCATAACTGTATATCAGTATCAAACAAAAATGGAGTTAAATCTCCGTCAAACCCTACTCTATAAAATAGTCCAACTGGTTGTGAAATTACGACAGTGTAATACTAAAACTTTAGAATTAAAAAAAAAACCGTATAGAATAATTAGTGTATATTTTTAATTTTTTATATACGATTTTTTTACATAAATTTTACTTTACAACAGATTATTATTTTACTTTTTTCCATTACATAATATTCATCTTTTTTTTAATTACATAAATTAATTTTAAACAACACCTTTTTTTTCATAAGTGAACTCATAATATTTAAGCAAAAGTTATTATGTTAAAAAAATTATTTAGGGAATTCGAGAAATAATAAATCTAATGATGTTAAAAACAACCTAAAAAATCTGCTTGCTTTTGTCGTTGAAAGTATGTAATTATTTTTTTAGCCAAACATTTTTTTAAAACTCTTTAAAAATAATTAAAGAATAATTAATTGTATTTCGTTAAGCATTCCGCTAATTTTTACTTTCTTTTAATAACATTAATTAATTTTCCTTCAACTTTTCTAATCGTTCAGTTCAACTAGGGAATAAAATTTAAGTATTTAATTAAAATTGACTACTGAAAGAAGGTTGTACTTTTAAATCGTTTTCATGTTAAGGTTCAATTAAATGTATTAGTCAATATAAAAAAAATAATAAAAATCATTCTTTACAATGAGTGGAGAATTTATTTATTTGCCTCTACGAAATTACAATCTGAAGTACTTACAATGCATATTTTTATCTCTTGATTTTTAAGCATGGAAATATGAAGAATATACACTATAATAAGTCTGAAATTGTACGTCAAAAACGGCTAAGGAGGTGCGTTTGTGCTATAATTAGATTTACAAATATTTAAATCTTGGGGCAATAGCTGTTTTATTCTTATGCAAAAATTTATGAATAAAAATTTATTACCTTTCGAAATATTAAATTCAATAATAAGAAAATAATAGGGCTCTCACTTATATAGGACGTGACCACCATGACAACCTACATTCATTACCAATCATGGAGTGTCATTGAATAAATTTATATAAATTACATAATTGCGATTTTTTTACATATATTTAACTTTAAAACAAACTATTTTTTCCATCTCAGATCATTTTCTCTCTTTAATTATTATATAAATTGATTTTAAACAGCGTCTTTTTTCTTCATAAGTGAACTTATTGTATTTATACAAAACTTATTCAAACGTTTAAAAAAACAATCGTTTAGGGAATTTGGGAAATAAAGAAATTTCCTGAACAGCAAAATCAAACTAAAAAATCTGCTTCCTTTGTCTTTGAAAGTATGTTTCTTTTTTGCCAAACATCTTTAGTATTCTCTGAAAAAAATAATTAAAGAATAATTTATTGTACTTCGTTAAGCATTCGCTAATTTTTACATTCTTTCAATAACATTAATTAACTTCATTTCATGTTTTTTAATCGTTCAGTTCAGCTAGGGAATAAATTTTAATTATGTAATTAAAATTGACTATTGGAAAAAGGTTGTATTTTTATTATTTTTTTTCACGTTAAGATTCAGTTAAATAAACCACTCAATATTAAAAAAAAATAATAAAAATCACTTCTATTTGCAAAATGAGCGGAACATTTATTTATTTGCCTCTACAAAATTAAATTGCAATGGAGCATTTATTTACAATGAATGGGGCATTTATTTATTTGCCTCTACGAAATTACAATGCTGGCGCATTTACATTGCATATTTCTGTCTCTTAATTTTAAAACACGAAAATATAACGATTCTACACTAGGAGAAGTCGAAAATTGTGGATTAAACTCGGCTAAGGATCGCGCTATAATTAGATTTATAAATATTCAAATCTTGACTATTGGAAGAAGGTTGTATTTTTATTATTTTTTTTTTCACGTTAAGATTCAGTTAAATGTACCACTCTATATTAAAAAAAAATAATAAAAATCACTTCTATTTGCAAAATGAGCGGAACATTCATTTATTTGCCTCTACAAAATTAAATTGCAATGGAGCATTTATTTACAATGAATGGGGCATTTATTTATTTGCCTCTACGAAATTACAATGCTGGCGCATTTACATTGCATATTTCTGTCTCTTAATTTTAAAACACGAAAATATAACGATTCTACACTAGGAGAAGTCGAAAATTGTGGATTAAACTCGGCTAAGGATCGCGCTATAATTAGATTTATAAATATTCAAATCTTGACTATTGGAAAAAGGTTGTATTGTTATTATTTTTTTTTTCACGTTAAGATTCAGTTAAATGTACCACTCAATATTAAAAAAATAATAATAAAAATCACTTCTATTTGCAAAATGAGCGGAACATTCATTTATTTGCCTCTACAAAATTAAATTGCAATGGAGCATTTATTTACAATGAATGGGGCATTTATTTATTTGCCTCTACGAAATTACAATGCTGGCGCATTTACATTGCATATTTCTGTCTCTTAATTTTAAAACACGAAAATATAACGATTCTACACTAGGAGAAGTCGAAAATTGTGGATTAAACTCGGCTAAGGATCGCGCTATAATTAGATTTATAAATATTCAAATCTTGACTATTGGAAAAAGGTTGTATTGTTATTATTTTTTTTCACGTTAAGATTCAGTTAAATGTACCACTCAATATTAAAAAAATAATAATAAAAATCACTTCTATTTGCAAAATGAGCGGAACATTCATTTATTTGCCTCTACAAAATTAAATTGCAATGGAGCATTTATTTACAATGAATAGGGCATTTATTTATTTGCTTCTACGAAATTACAATGCTGGCGCATTTACATTGCATATTTCTGTCTCTTAATTTTAAAACACGAAAATATAACGATTCTACACTAGGAGAAGTCGAAAATTGTGGATTAAACTCGGCTAAGGATCGCGCTATAATTAGATTTATAAATATTTAAATCTTGACTATTGGAAGAAGGTTGTATTTTTATTATTTTTTTTCACGTTAAGATTCAGTTAAATGTACCACTCAATATTAAAAAAAAATAATAAAAATCACTTCTATTTGCAAAATGAGCGGAACATTCATTTATTTGCCTCTACAAAATTAAATTGCAATGGAGCATTTATTTACAATGAATGGGGCATTTATTTATTTTCCTCTACGAAATTACAATGCTGGCACATTTACCTTGCATATTTTTGTCTCTTAATTTTAAAACACGAAAATATAACGATTCTACACTAGGAGAAGTCGAAAATTGTGGATTAAACTCGGCTAAGGATCGCGCTATAATTAGATTTATAAATATTCAAATCTTGACTATTGGAAAAAGGTTGTATTGTTATTATTTTTTTTCACGTTAAGATTCAGTTAAATGTACCACTCAATATTAAAAAAATAATAATAAAAATCACTTCTATTTGCAAAATGAGCGGAACATTCATTTATTTGCCTCTACAAAATTAAATTGCAATGGAGCATTTATTTACAATGAATGGGGCATTTATTTATTTTCCTCTACGAAATTACAATGCTGGCACATTTACCTTGCATATTTTTGTCTCTTAATTTTAAAACACGAAAATATAACGATTCTACGCTAGGAGAAGTCGAAAATTGTGGATTAAACGCGGCTAAGGATCGCGCTATAATTAGATTTATAAATATTCAAATCTTGACTATTGGAAAAAGGTTGTATTGTTATTATTTTTTTTCACGTTAAGATTCAGTTAAATGTACCACTCTATATTAAAAAAAAATAATAAAAATCACTTCTATTTGCAAAATGAGCGGAACATTCATTTATTTGCCTCTACAAAATTAAATTGCAATGGAGCATTTATTTACAATGAATGGGGCATTTATTTATTTGCCTCTACGAAATTACAATGCTGGCGCATTTACATTGCATATTTCTGTCTCTTAATTTTAAAACACGAAAATATAACGATTCTACACTAGGAGAAGTCGAAAATTGTGGATTAAACTCGGCTAAGGATCGCGCTATAATTAGATTTATAAATATTCAAATCTTGACTATTGGAAAAAGGTTGTATTGTTATTATTTTTTTTCACGTTAAGATTCAGTTAAATGT
The DNA here is from genome assembly GCA_964019185.1 of Maratus speculifer. Classification (NCBI taxonomy): domain Eukaryota; kingdom Metazoa; phylum Arthropoda; class Arachnida; order Araneae; family Salticidae; genus Maratus; species Maratus speculifer. The sequence goes on from OZ025302.1 coordinate 96,224,744, forward strand.
ACCACTCAATATTAAAAAAATAATAATAAAAATCACTTCTATTTGCAAAATGAGCGGAACATTCATTTATTTGCCTCTACAAAATTAAATTGCAATGGAGCATTTATTTACAATGAATGGGGCATTTATTTATTTGCCTCTACGAAATTACAATGCTGGCGCATTTACATTGCATATTTCTGTCTCTTAATTTTAAAACACGAAAATATAACGATTCTACACTAGGAGAAGTCGAAAATTGTGGATTAAACTCGGCTAAGGATCGCGCTATAATTAGATTTATAAATATTCAAATCTTGACTATTGGAAAAAGGTTGTATTGTTATTATTTTTTTTCACGTTAAGATTCAGTTAAATGTACCACTCAATATTAAAAAAATAATAATAAAAATCACTTCTATTTGCAAAATGAGCGGAACATTCATTTATTTGCCTCTACAAAATTAAATTGCAATGGAGCATTTATTTACAATGAATGGGGCATTTATTTATTTTCCTCTACGAAATTACAATGCTGGCACATTTACCTTGCATATTTTTGTCTCTTAATTTTAAAACACGAAAATATAACGATTCTACGCTAGGAGAAGTCGAAAATTGTGGATTAAACGCGGCTAAGGATCGTGCTATAATTAGATTTATAAATATTCAAATCTTGGCGTAGTAGCTATTTCGCTCTTAGGCAAAAATGCATGAATAAAAACTTGTTACTTTATAAAAATTACATCCGATAATAAGGAAATAATGGCTCTATCTTAAATATGACGTGATCACCATGATGACCTACAATCAATACCAATCATTTAGTATCATTGAATGAATTTATGTAATTTATATAATTGCGATTTCTTTAGATAAATTTAGCTTTACAACAAATTACTTTTTTTATTTTTTTTTCATTTCATAATATTTACAGTTATTAAAAATTATATACATGAATTATTTTAACCAACACCTTTTTTCTTCATAAGTGAACTTATTGTATTTACACAAAATTTATTCAAACTTTAAAACAAAATCTTTCAGTGAATTCGGGAAATAATAAATCACCTGAACGGTAAAATCAAACTAAAAAATCTTCTTTCTTTTGTCTTTGAAAGTTTGCAATAATTATTTTTTTAGCCGAACATTTTTTAATACATTTTAAAAAATAATAAAAGAATAATTTATTGTACTTCGTTAAGCATTCTGCTAATTTTTACTTTCTTTTAATAAAATTAATAAAATTTGTTTCATCTTTTTTAATAGATCAGTTCAGCTGATGAATAAGTTTTAAGTATGTAATTAAAATTGACTACTGAAAGAAGAATGTATTTTTAAATATATATAAAAATATATGACGGAATAAAATTTCGCCTTGCTTTTAACATAAAATGAATAACGTTTACTTAAAAGGTGATTAAATAAACAATTATAGATGTTAAAGTTTTATTTTATTTAAAAATCTTAGTACTTTCGAACCTTTTCCAAACAGGTTCTTCCTCGGAGAATATTTTCATTAATAAATACAAATATGAGATTTTGTTTTATTTATTTATTTTTTTCTTCAAATTATTTTTAAAAAAAATCTCATATTTGTATTTATTAATGAAAATATTCTCTGAGGAAGAACCTGTTTGGAAAAAATTCGAAAGTACTAAGATTTTTAAATAAAATAAAACTTTAACATCTATAATTGTTTATTTAATCGCCTTTTAAGTAAGCATTATTCATTTTAAGATTGTATTTTTTTTTTTTTCAAGTTAAAGTGCAGTTAAACATATCATTCAATTAAAAAAAATTAAAAATAATTCTTATGAGTGAAACATTTTTTATTATTATTATTTGTCCTTACAAAATTACAATGCATAATTTTATCTCCGAATATTTAAACACAAAAAGATAAAGATTCTACGCTATAACAAGCTGGAAATTGTACATCAAAAGCGGATAAGGAGGTGCGTTTGTGCTGTGCTTAGATTTATAAATATTCAAATATTGGCACAATAGCTGTTTCATTCTTATGCAAAAATGCATGAATAAAAACTTGTTATCTTTCGAAATATTAAATTGAATAATACGAAAATAATAGGGTTCTATCTTAAATAAGACATGATCACCTACAATCATTACTAATCATTTAGTATCATTGAGTGAATTTATATAATTTGTTTTTTTTTTAGATAAATTTAACTTTACAATAAATTATTTTTTATTTTTTCCATTTGATAACATTTTCCTTTATTAAAACTATATAAATTAATTTTAACCAACGCTTTTTTTCTTTATAAGTTAACTTATTGTGTTTGCACAAAAATTATTCAAAGTTAAAAAAAAATCATTCAGGGAAATCGAGAAATACTAAATCTCCTGAACGATAAAACCAAAGTAAAAAATCTTCTTGCTTTTGTCTTTGAAAGTATGTAAAAATATTTTTTTAACCAAACATTTGTTAATACACTCTGAAAAAAAAAAAAAAAAAAAAAAAAAAAAAAAAAAAAAAAAAAACGTGTGGCACTCGCGGACTGCCGCGGTAAAGCTATTGCATAGCATTTTTTATCAACTTATGCAATTATAAATATTTATTTATTTTTTATTTATACACTTTTTTTTTTTTTTTTTTTTTTTTGTCTTTGATATTAATTCAAGTTAAACTTTTTGAGCGTGATGACCGATAAGAATTTTTTTTTCTTGCATTGAACAAATGAGAAGTTAATATCGTTTAAAATATTTTTATTATCTTACAATACATGTAGGTTAATCAGGAATTTTTATCATTGAAACTATACGTTTATGGTAGCTGAAATAAAAAACATAAGTTTAAGACTTCACATTCTCAAAATATCTGAAATATACCGCGTCAATGTCTGCCGAAGTCTGCCAAACTGAAGCGACGTTAGCTGGAGTGTTAGGTTTTTCTCGTTACGGAATTTCTAGATTCTTTCGCCGCGCTCAAAGCCCGCGATAAAAGCTATGCAATACCTTAATAAATTACCAAACAAAATTTGGCCGCGCTACGAAAATTAGATCGCGAGTTATAAGCATTTTAAATTTTTCGACCCTCACCATGGGGATCTCCTGTCACCAAAAGAAACACTGTCTCATAATAAATTACCAAACAAAATTTGGTCGCGCTACGAAAATTAGATCGCGAGTTATAAGCATTTTAAATTTTTCGACCCTCACCATGGGAGATCTCCTGTCACCAAAAGAAACACTGTCTCATAATAAATTACCAAACAAAATTTGGCCGCGCTACGAAAATTAGATCGCGAGTTATAAGCATTTTAAATTTTTCGACCCTCACCGTGGGGGGTCTCCTGTCACCAAAAGTATCACTTTCTCATAGTAAATTACCAAGCAAAATTTGGCCGCATTACGAAAATTAGATCGCGAGTTATAAGCATTTTAAAATTTTCGACCCTCACCATGGGGGATCTCCTGTCACCAAAAGTAACACTGTCTCATAGTAAATTACCAAACAAAATTTAACCGCATTACGAAAATTAGATCGCGAGTTATAAGCATTTTAAAATTTTCTACCCTCACCATGGGGGATCTCCTGTCACCAAAAGTAACACTGTCTGATAATAAATTAACAAACAAAATTTGGCCGCGCTACGAAAATTAGATCGCGAGTTATAAGCACTTTAAATTTTTCGACCCTCACAATGGGGGATCTCTTGTCACCAAAAGTAACACTGTCTGATAATAAATTACCAAACAAAATTTGGCCGCGTTACGAAAATTAGATCGCGAGTTATAAGCATTTTAAATTTTTGACCCTCACCGTGGGGGGTCTCCTGTCACCAAAAGTAACACTGTCTCATAGTAAATTACCAAACAAAATTTGGCCGCACTACGAAAATTAGATCGCGAGTTATAAGCATTTTAAAATTTTCGCCCCTCCCCATGGGGGATCTCTTGTCACTAAAAATTAACACAGTCTCATAATAAATTACCAAACAAAATTTGGCCGCGCTACGAAAATTGATCACGAGTTATAAGCATTTTAAATTTTTCGACCTTCAACGTGGGGGGGGGGGTCACCTGTCACCAAAAGTAACACTGTCTCATAATAAATTACGAAACAAAATTTGGCCGCGCTACGAAAATTAGATCGCGAGTTATAAGCATTTTAAAATTTTTGACCCTCAACATTGGGGGGGGGGGTTGTCTCCTTTCACCAAAAATTAACAGTTTCTCATAATAATTTACCAAACAAAATTTGGCCGCGATACGAAAATTAGATCGCGAGTTATAAGCATTTTAAATTTTTCGACCTTCACCGTAGGGGATCTCTTTTCACCAAAAATTAATACTGTCTTATAATAAATTACCAAACAAAATTTGGCCGCGGTACGAAAATTAGACCGCGAGTTATAAGCATTTTAACTTTTTCGACCCTCACCGTGGGGGTCTCCGGTCATCAAAAATTAACACTGTCTCATAATAAATTACCAAACAAAATTTGGCCGTGCTACGAAAATTAGACCGCAAGTTATAAGCATTTTAACTTTTTCGATCCTCACCATTGGGCGGGTCTCCACTCACCAAAAGCTACATTATCCTACCTTGTTTTATTTTAAGACGATTATTTTCTATACACATTCTATCAGGAATTTATATTATTGAAACTATAGATTTATAGTAACTGAAATAAGAAATATAAGTTTGAGACTTGATATCCTCTATATATCTGAAAAATACCGCGTCAATGTCTGCCGAAGGCTACCGAAGGATACCATGCCGAAGTCTGCCGAAGTGAAACGACGTTAGCCGAGTGTTAGGTTTTTTTCGTTACGGATGTGTTAGGATTTTTCTCGTTACGGAATTTTTGGATTCGGTCACCGCGCTCAAAGCCCGCGATAAAAGCTATGCAATAGCTTAAAAATTAAAGAATAAATCATTGTACTTTGTTAAGCATTCTGCTAATTTTTACTTTTTTTCAATAACATTAATTAACTTCGTATCATCTTTTTTCATCGTTCAGTTCAGCTAGGGAATAAATTTTAAGTATGTAATTAAAATTGACTACTGAAAGAAGGTTTTATTTTTAATTTTTCTTTCATGTTAAAGTTTAATTAAACGTATCATACAATCAGAAAATAATTAAAAACCATTCTTATTTGCACAATGAGTTTAATATGTATTTATTTCCCTCTATGAAATTACAATGCTGACGAATCCACAATGTATATTTTCATCTATTAATTTTAAAGCATGAAAAGATAAAGATTCTACACTATAACAAGTTGGAAATTGCACATCAATCGCAGCAAAGGACGTACTATAAGTAGATTTATAAATAATCAATTCTTGGTGCAATAGCTGTTGCGCTCTCATGAAAAAATGCACGAATATAAATTTAATACTAATCTATACATTAAATTTAATAACACAGAAATAATGGGATTTTTCTCAAGTAAGACGTGATCACCATGACAACATGCAATCATTACCAATCATGAAGTATTATTGAATTAATTATGTAAAAAAGAATTTAAAGTAACAATCACCATATCAATAGGACACATTATCTTTTATACGATATCATTGAATTAATTACGTGTCACAGGATTTAATAGAACGAAGACAACTTTTATTCATCTTTTTTTTAAGTTTTATTTTGAATTTCATAAAATTTGAAATTACTCGACAATGATACACCGACAACTCGATGTGATACATATGTATATATTGCATTATTAATATTAATGTCAATGAATAAAAATTTTATTAAAAACACTGAAAATACGACTCCTGTACACAGCCTTACAATAATAAAAACCTTATTTTTAATTTTAATTTTTAGTTTTTATAACAAAATACATTAGCTATAAACCTACGCCTTCTTTTATTTGCATTTAGTAAGAATGTTTTTGTGACAGATGGTTAAATTTTAAGTCATAAAAAATAGCACATTTATTAACGCATTCTAATCGCAAGAAATAATATTTAAATTGTTTATTAGACAAAAAAAAATGGTAGAAATTGGGAATAGAATAATTTTGTATAAAATTGCACAACAAAAAAATCTATTTTCAAAGTTTAAATTAAATTAAATTCTTCGTTGAATTAAACACTACACTTTTTCATTATAAATTTTATTTAGTTATGAATTGAATATATTCATGCAATTTGTTTAAAATGAATCATAATATGCATATATATATTAATGTAAAAAATTAAAAAGACATTTTTAGAAGGTTTAGACTACTATTAGATGATCAAATATAAAAACACATTTCATACAAATATATTAAATTTTAATAATTGTTGATTTTAAATAATATTTAATGCAATAATTCTCTATTCAACAATTTTTTTTTTAATTTACAATTACACAAACTGTTTGATTAATCTTCCATGTATAAATTAAGAATAAAAATTGTTTTTCAACCTGCAATATTATAAGAGAATTTCGCAAAAAACCCGAAATAACAGAAAACATTTTTCGAGATTATAATGTTAGTTTATGATACATATTTTTTTCATCGAAATCTATCTGCTATTTTAATTTCAAATAACTTATACTTTGTTGTAATTAAAGTAGAAAACTAATAATTATTTTCACAAAGTAAAAGATTAAGTTTGCCCTTGGCAATGACAAACTTTTCTAAGTCTGTTCAAAACCGTGCAACTGTTTTCCGTTATAGCCTCGAGCCCAAGGTAATTAATTATAAAGATCTGAACTCATTAAAACTTTGTTAAAACCATCGAATTTGCGGTTTATTTTATATTTTCACCCAGACGAAATGCTGAAATTGAGAGGTTTTATAGTTATGCGAATTGTTAGGCTTTTAGATTAAAACGCAACGTAAAGAGAAAATGTTGTTCTCAAAGTTTTATTTAAAAAGAAGAGATGATTTTTATTGTTGATGCAGAAACCTTAATTTTTATTTGCTTATTTAAAATTTATGAATACAAAAATAAACAGTCTTTTAAAAAACAGCTTTTTTCAACTATTCTACACTGTAAAAAAAATCTGTAACCTTAGTAATCTAAATTAACCGAAATCTCTTATGCTTACTAAAATTTTATGTGTACACTGTACAAGAAAATGATGTCAATCTACAAAACTTGTAAGCAAAACTAAAACCATCTGTAACTTTACAAAAGAATTTACTAAAATTTTGGTAACTTTACTAAAATTTTATCTATAATGCTCGTTATCGTCACTTAAAAAGTTCTTGGAATACGATTTCCCAAAAGAATTCTTAGTAACCTTAAAATTTGTTTGATTCAAAGTGCAAATCTGTATCTGTTACATGAATTTTTATTGTTGCCGTTACATAAAAAGTTCTTGGAATACAATTCTACTAGAAAAATTTTTGTAATTCTCCCAATTTTTTTTTACAGTGTACTATGCCTTGTAGCAGGGAGGTTACTAGCTTGTTGATTACCAACCACTAGTGAACAATTATAAGCTTATAGATGATCGGCAAGTTTTATCTGTTGTTTAAGGGAGAATTAGCTGTTTTTTTTAATTGAAAAAATCTTATTTCGTTTTTCTTCTTTTAATTTCGCTACTCCGTAACATATTTAAATCTTTAGTGCTGACTTTTGACTTTTCTGTCTCTAAGTGGTTGAAGCTCCAGACAATGGTACCTACTTTAATAATTTATAATGGAAATCAACTACAACAAACTCTGGCGGTCTAGAGGGTGGTTCAGAACTATATGACAGAAATATAAAGGTAGATAGAGGGAAACTAAGTAAGCAAATTTCGCACAGAAATGTGGATGCAGACCTGCAGCGTTTAAATGATATAGGGCAATCGGTAGATAAAAACAATTCGCTGGATCGAATCGTCATTCTCCGCACGGATTTCGATCAACATGTGTCGTTATACCAGTGTGGAGCTCGTCGACATACATTTCATGTACGTTATACCGGGATGCGGCAACACAGACAATCATCTCATCGAGTTACGGCTGAAATTCTAGGATTCGTTGAATCTCGATTTGAGTATTAAAATCAAATCGGTCTGCAAAGTCATATCTTGATGGAAAATATCTAATAACCCGATTTTAGCGGTTGACTCATAGGTTTATCATTATGTTTTCCTCCTCCCAGTCCACCATGTTTTCATACTTTTGGGTGCAGGAAAACGCAATGATAAACCTATGAGTCAGCGACTAAAATCGAATTTTTAAGTGTTTTCCACTAAGATATGACTTGGTAGACCGATTGCGTTTTAATATGTGAATCGAGATTTAACTAATCCTAGATTTTCATGCGTGAAATCGATGAGATGATTGTCTGTGCTACTGCCTTCCGGTCTATGTTGCTGAATAAGGAAATGGAACAATTGCTCAACGAATGTACATGGGACGATTTCCGGATAGGAATCTGCAAAATCGTCGACCATTTGAGCGTCTTCAGCGAATGAGTGGATAGCTTTATGCTTCGAGGCGTGTTTTGGGCACCGGAAAATGTAGCAAAATAACTGCAAAGAAAGAAGTAGCATTTTGTATACAGTAATGGATAATTCTTAAACAAGCGCGAGAATTATTAAACATGTCTTGAATGAAAGCGATTTACTTGCGCAGTCCCATAAATAAAATGGCTGTGACCAAACTGTTCATTGGTGTAGTGATGCATATTGCACAGTATTCGTGCGTAAAAAGTCAATTCAATTCAGCAAAGTTAATTTATCTGTCGCTATGAACAGCGCATTCTACTCCCTCAGCGCTGCATTTTCTCACCGACATTCAAGTACAAAATCTGCTTATTAATCTCCCTCTACCAGACATTTTTACATTTTTGACATATAGTTCTTAACCGCACTGTATATCATCTCGTTAGATTCAAAGTACTCAACCTGAACGTTTGGTATTCCTTTATTACAACTTGAATCACATTTTAATATTTTTAATAAAAAAAAAATTCTGAAATGTTCTTCAAATAGTAACAAATAATTCGTCATTTATGTTATAAAAAATGCTAAAAGACTAAAAGGCACCGTTTTTATCATCCTTCTACATGCAAAACCCCATTTGAAAGAAAAATCAATAGCAAATTTTACCGATGTATGCGTATGGTGAAAACATATGAACTAAAATTGACATAATAAAATTTAAATGTATTTAATTTAATACAAAGATAGAAAATAATAAAATTGACTTTTCTTCAAAATACTTTTAGAGTTTTGCACAAAATATTGTGATACTTTTTACTATATCATTTTTAAAACATTTGCTTTTGTCGTTAAAATTTGCATGTTACAATATAAAATTTATGAAATTATTTAAACTTTAACAGATTGATTTAAGAACCCAGAACTTTGAATTCAGTTTATGGATAGCATTTACGTTAGAGTTTGAAATATTCGGAATAGGATAAGAAGTAAAATTAAGATTCACTTAAGATTATCGATTTTTTCAAACAAACCTTTGAATTAAAAAAAAATGTAAATAAATTCCAACTTTTTTTCAAGCAATACCAGACAATATAAGGCAGTGAGAATTGAACGATAAACAACCTGAATGTTTATTATGCTTGAATTTTTAATTAAATGTTTTTAAATAAAGTATTGAAATCTAAAAGAATTGCTACATTATAAGAATGATTCTCTTTTGTCTTAAGGTAAAAGATGGAGCTGTCAGTCTAACCTACTCAATGAAATGAAAAAAAAAGTTTTAATTAATAACCAATTATACTAACTTCTTATTAGAAGTTTAATAAAAAATATTCGATAGATCACTTATTTTTACTTACTGCATTCTGAATATTTTTTGAAAATTAACATTATTTAATAATTTAAATTTTTCTTTTTAACTACATGACCTTTAAAAGCTTTTATTAATTTGATTTAAAGAGTTTCATTCTAAAACCCTAAACTTCAAACTGGAAACTAGTAGCTAACGGTTTTAATATTTATGTTTAATTACATCAATTTTATTTAATATTTTCATACAATATTTAATTATTAAACCTTGGATATCGAGATATTTCCTTATAGTTCTTACGCAAATAATTTTCATTCTTTCTGTTTTCTTTGTCTTTTTTTTACCGAAAAAATGACAACTGACAAAATTTTCTTTGTACACGCACACGTATTTTTGCTGTTACTCAGAAAAGTCAAACTATATATTAAGACAATTCATTTCATTTTTTATATAATAAATGCATGCAAAATATACAATTTAAATGTTTTTATTGTAAAAGTTGTATTTTTAAAACACTCTTAAATGTTCGATTATTTAGTTAAAAAGTATTCGAATAATAATGACAATAAAATACGAATCTTATAACATCGTCTCCTGAAATAAAGTATAATATTTGTCAAAAATACATCCATCAAAATTATTAGAGAAGTCATTTTTCTAAGCTTTGGAATCGAACACGCTTTATCTTTAAGAATTCAAAGATAAAATGACGCCGTAGGCTAGTCAGCAAGCCATAGTTTGACCTACTTTACTCTAAAATTAAACAGATCCTATATTTAATTCCACTCATATATAAATATGAGAATTTTGACTTGAACTGAATTTCTTTCACTGACCTTTTAATACTTATGATTCTTTAATTTTTTTTTATTTATTTTTTTAAATAGTCAGATTATTTCATTTAATTCCATCTCTTAAATGCATTTTGTATTTAACTGCGATTTATTTTTCATTTTAGCCAAAAGACCTCCCGTCGAAGAGACAGCTAACTTCCTCCAGGCTTTGTTGCAAAACCATGGACCTAACTATTTGGAGAAGCTCTTTGGAACCAAAGCCAGAAACGCTCTGGACCCCTTGGGAGGAGTACAGAAGGTGGCTGTTGCACTTTCCGGTACGTCAACAAAAGCATAATTTGCTATTCATTTGCTGATTTATTTTGTTTATATATTGAACACAAACGTCTGATTTGTGTTCTTGACATCAAGTGCCCTCTTATAAGTCAACGTCACTATACAAAGGTGAGATACCACAAAAAATATATAACCCCAGAAAATTACAGCCTGAAACTCAATTCATTTACTGATATGTTCGCGACAGAAATGTTTTTAACAGTATAAACTCTCAGATATCTGGCATCATCGGGATAGGAATAAGCCGAATTTTTAAAAATTCCAGATTTCTGAACGAATATCATGTGCATTTCCGATATTCTTAATAATACTTTTATTCATAAGGTGGCTGTTGCACTTTCCGGTACGTCAACAAAAGCATGATTTTATCTTCATTTACTGATATGATCAGTACGGAAATGCTTAATTTACAGTATAACCTCAAATATCCGGCATTATCTGGATCGAGACTAAGCCGGCTTTTTTCCAGGATTTCTGGAAAAATCTCATGAGCACTTCCGATATTCTTAATAGTACTTTTTTCATAAGGTGGCTGTAACACTTTCCGAGACGTAAGCAAAGGCATCATTTCCTTTTCATATACTGATACGATCAGTATAGAAATGTTTTATTTACTGTATAACCTCAAACATCCGGCATCACTGGGATCAACACTAAGCCGGATTTTTAAAAATTCCGGATTTCTGAAAGAATACCATTAGTATTTCCGTTATTCTTAATTGTACCTTTATTCCTAATTTAATTTTATTTTTCGTGATTCGAAAAAGAAATTGCAGTAAACAATGAAATTATTTCTCATCGTGTATGCTTTGAAATAAACACACTTCATAATTGAGTTGCCTCCATTAATCCTTGGCACTCGGTTGTCTCCGCTGCGGAGACATCAACTTTCCCTCCAAAATTTGTTTTTCGCACCAGTAATAAAGGAAAATAAAATTTTCCTTATTTAATCAGAGAATTTTTGAAATTGTCTACTTCAGGGAAAGTTCTTTTAAAAAAGTGGTGCTAATTAAATAAAATTTATGTAAGAGGCACCGGAGTCCGAAGGGTTAATTTTGATTGCTAGAACTCCAATCTACTATTTTGAGTCAATTATTGTAATTCTCCATGCATACCTTACTCTAATGTAACGTTAGTAGTTTCCAAGTTTTTGCTATTTGAGTAGTTTTCCAAGTTAGTACAACTTGAATTTGTACCAACTTAGTGCTATTTGAGTAGATTATCACTTTCGTATTACTTGAGTATGAGTAGTTTGTCAAGTCAGTGCGTACTTGAGTAGTTTACCACTTTATTATTATATGAGTATGGCTAGATTGCAAGTTAATACTAATTGAGTAGTTGTAGTAATTACCATTTTGTTGTTACATGAGTATGAGTAGTTCACCATGATAGTGCTACTTGAGTGGTTTAACAAGTTAGTGTTCTTTGAATACTTTTAGAAGTTATTGCTACTTGAGAGGCATGGAGGCATTTATACTTTTTTGTCTTAAAAATAATCTAAAAAATTATCCTTCAAAATTTCTGATATAGTTATAGACTCGTTTTTTAATTGTAAAATTATTTTCCTATTAGGTATGTTTATTGAGCATATACATAATCAAATGGTATTTTTTCGTTTTTTAAAAAATTGCATCACACATTAAACCCGATACTTGACTCATAAAGAGCTTTCAAATAGTGTTACGTCTAAATATTCGGATTAAAATGTGAACTTTAATACTATTTTCTGAAAAAAGCTCTGTTTTATTTATCCGATCTGAGTAGTTTAGTAACAAAAATTAAACCAGAGATATTTCAAAATATAACTAATTTCGACTTCAAGAAAAAACTTTAAACAGGTTAATTAGTTTATCATTATCAAGGTTTTTTTTTGTATTTTTATTTCAATGCTAATGTATGTATTCAATTATGAAGGGTCAAATGTCGGAGAATTTGTTGAGATGTTGACTATTGATGATAAATCTAGTTAATATAACTCTTATACATAAATTTCCTTTTTTTCATAACAGAAATGCGTTTGTCTACTGGAATAAATTATAGGCAAATTTACCTCATTTGTTACGATCATTGCAGCCTACTGTTACCAGACATCCGATGTAAATCGATGCTCCAAATTTTTTGGGTTTCCACCAGTAGCCGAGAGATTCTGTTCTTAAAACTGATAGGCGGGAGGTGCTGGGTTCGAAAACAATCGCGCCTGTTAGCTTATTGTTCGGATTTTTCCGGCGTTTTCTTCGAACCTTGTTTTTTTTTACGCAAATACGGATTAGGTTCCCTTATAAAGAACCCCACGGAGAGCGTATCCCCCCGCCTATATCCATCATGTTGATAATTGGTCGTCATAAACACAAATAATCATGTTTTGTGGGCATCATACTAATTTCTTACGGTTCATTTTGCCATTTTTAATTGCGGATAATTCATATTACATAGGGCGAAGAAAATTACTTTAATATACTGGTGTCCAGAGCATTTAAAGCCCCGAATTACGCAGCACAACTTACGACACTATTGTAGCCCAACAAAATCCTTTTGGATGTAATAAAGTTCGGCATGACAATTGCATGACCTCGTGTGTTTTATTTTTGTAACTTCAACCTAACATTTTCAAACGGTTTCTCCAAACTATTTATTGGCGCTATGATGATAACATTTGTATTATTTCCTTCATTTTGTATCTTCATTCCTCAGCACACGCGTTGGGATAAAATCTATCCCAACCAACCAAATATTTTTTTCGGAAAAAAAAAAAAAAAAAAACGGATAGACGGATAAATTTTTTGGACGGTTCTGACATGACTTTTATCTGTCAAGGTCAAGGTCGAGAAGTTATGGGTGAAGTAATGTCCTTTTTTTGTTCACTAAAAGGGGGAGGAATATGATTTTCGGAATTAAAAAAATTCCGCTCCTGGACAGATGTTTAATTTCGATACGTTCATTTATTACGGGATGACACACAATAAAATAATTTTAATGAAAGAGTAAAATAAAATCTAATTGTATATATTGATGAAGCTTAATAAATATAATTAATATCCGTTTTATTAAACATTCCATTTTTTAAGGTTTAAAACATATCGCGTGTGTATTTTTAAGAAAAAGTATGTTTTTTCCTGAAACTGCAAAAAAATCTGAAAATAAAGTTATTTTTTTTTTAAACCGTGATTTTTTTAAAAAGAAAAAGTACTAATGCATTTTAAAATACAGACAGTAGATTCGTTTCTAAATTTTATTTAGCAATTGAATATAATGGGAGACAAGATGGGATGAGATTTATCCAATGCATTCACTAATGCTTCAAATATAGGCGCGTGTGCTGATGGTTTAAATATTCTTACTAATATCATAGTTCAAAAGCCAACAGCACTAATACGTATGTTATCGAGCATAAGAAAAAAAATATTTATTTTATGGAAGAGTAATAATAGGGGAATCTAATGAGCCATTTTGCCAGAAGGGAAGTGGTGCATAAGCCAAATATTAATAACACCAGTTGTTAACTAGTCGGTTTATCACTGTACTTGATATACACTCATTTTATACCTTTGATTGTACGGCAAACACAATGATAAGCATACGGGTAAACCACTAGTGGTATTAATTTTTGACTTATGCACCACTCCTATTCCGGCAGACATAGATCATTAGACTCCCCTATTTCTACTCTTCCATAAAATAAATATTTTTTGCTTGTGCTCGATACCTTAGTACACTGTGCTGTTGGATCTTGGACTATCAGCATTGTTTCATTTATTGTTTTTGTACCTTTGCTAATAGATATTTTCTATTGCAGAAAGCGAGACTCTGGAAGACTTTGGTAAAGCCCTGCATCTGATGCGGTCCGACTTGGAACATCTACGCAACGTCTTCATGGCTGTGGAAACAGGAGACATGAGTCTATTGAAATCTCTCGGAATTCGCGATTCAGAATTAGCGGATGTCAAGTTCTTTTTAGACAAGCTAGTCAGCACTGGTTTCATGGACTAATAATTATTTTCCCTCCAAGAATTCCCCAAATTTAATTACGCAAGTAAAGATAAAAAATAAAAATGGTAACATTGCATCGAAATCAGATATTTTTACTTCCTTCTTTTGTCAGCGATTGTATTTATTGTCATCTCAAGTTATGTAGCATTTTTGAAGACAAATTTTGATTGGCTGTATCAAAATCCAATAGAATGGATATTCTTTTTTTTTATTTGTTTCTTCTAAGCTATTACCCTGCAAATGTAACCTATCAGAACTTGACACATCGAGAATGCTACGTAACGTAAGATTATAATAAAGTTATTCTATATATAAGAACATACTATAACTTCTTTAAAGAGATTTAAGGCACAGCGTTCTACAAAACCTATAAAACCCTACTCCTAGCATGTCAATGTGTCTGAGTTTTGGTTGTGACTTCTTTCTTTTCGGTACAATAGAAGTCTAACAAGTAGTTAAAACTTATAAGATACAGTGACGTCAAAGGTATGTGCGAATACTCGAAAGAAAAAAGTCCCCGAGTTCGAAAACATATCGTTTTGAAAAAAAAGTATATTCTATTCTTGATATATTTTTTGACAAAAAATAAAAAAAATAAAAATGTTCGTTTTTTGCGCTTGATCAAGCACAGGAATGATACATATCATCTATTGCATATTGAATCTCCACTGAGAGCAGAAACTAGGGTTGTCAAACTTGTTCTAATTTGCATGGCTTTTGTTGACTGAAGCAACGTCTTGCAGTCGAGTTTAGTTGCATTGAACATGCTTCTGAAAAGTGAGCCATGCAATATTCCTTTTGATCTAATAAAGTGATTTAAATTGTTGGCGTGAAAAAAATTGAAATAATACTTCTGATAATATATTGGAAGATGTTACTTTTACTCCTGGCATTCTAGGCGATATTTAATTAATGTTTTAATAATGTTAATGCGATAACAAGCAAAAAGAATCATTTTAAAGAAAAACAGTTGAACCTAACATATAAGGCAATCTAATTTTACTAAAATAAACTACTACTAATAAAACCTACAACATTTAAATTTTAAGCAAACCTAACTTTTTTTACCATAGCATGATTTAACTAAATTCATCAATGTACGTTCAACACTAAATCCAATAACCTCATGTAATATGATAAAAATTTGTTATTTAATTTATTTTCTTTTCAAATTTTTTCACACGAATGACAACGATAACGCTTAATACATATCTTAATATTAAAAAAACATGCATTTCACTATATTTCTCTATATTTTGTACAAGAACAACAAAGAAGGAATATTTTTGAAAGTTTATGTATATGTGTGTAATTGTTTTGAGATCTGTATGCTAGTCAATTTTGGTAACCCTAGTAAACGAAAAATTTGCCATGTTTTTTATAGATTTTTCTATTACTGCTTACGCACAAGAATAAGTATATATGGCTTCTTTTTTATGACTGTATGTTTAAAGTTATGAGGAAGAAGCTAGCTTCATTTGTGTACAGAAATATTTGTTGGAAATATATATATATATATATACATATATACATATAAATATGATTCTTAAGTGTTGAAAAAGAAGTAGCTAGATGAATATCTATTTGGAGGATTGATTTTCTTATTACATATCTACCTGATATTATCCATATATTAAAGAAACCAACTATTTTACAGCATAATATTATACAAAACATATTTAAAACTAAATTATTATTTATTACACATTAACAAAAAATTATCTAAAATAAGGTAACTGTTTTCTAGAACTTAAATAATTAAAATTATTCAAAGTTTTATTTTGATAAAATACCCGATTTTAATCTAAATCTATTTTTAATAAAATTTACTCTATATTTGCATTGAATAGTAGCACGCAACGTTTGGAAAACGCTCTAAAAACGACTTTAAAGCGATATTTTCGAATTTTCAACGTTTTAAAAAGATATGTTCTATTAAGATAACGTATGTAAGATAATGTCAAACGCGAAAACATTATTTTTCGGAAAAGATATTTTTTAAATTATATTTTGTATAAAAAAAATTCAGCGTTCAGAATTTGAGATAGACTACAGAAAGGATTTTCACAAAGTTTTTCGAACAAGTTTAGAATCATCTTTGAAATTTCGAAGCAAATTAATAAAAGTTTATAAAAATCTTTAAAAATTAGAAGAAGGAAATTTAGATAAATCATTAACATTTTAATGAAATTTTAAAATATACTTAAAATTTTTTATACAAAATTTGGAAGAACTATAAAATTTCAATTGATTTTGGATTTTTAAAAAGTATTTTCAAAATTTCCCCTATTAATATTTTATAAAATTAAAAGATATCTTTTTAAATTTCATTAAACTATCAGAAAGGATAAGACAATAAATCCTATAATATCACATTATATACGAAGAAATCAGGTAGTATGTACTTAGAAAATCCTTTAAGATTCTTTCGAAAAAAATATTACTAGTAGTCTAAAAAATACTTTCGCCTTCTTAGCTAGTAGTACCCGTCGCAGTAAAATTTTTGCGCATTTAATATTACAAAACTACATATTACCCCTTTAAATCCATCCAAAATTTTAGAATAGTTTTAATTTAACATTTCTATGTCTAGCATCTTTTGAGAATTCCTGTCTCTCTTAATAGACAAATTTCCAACAGTGAAAGTGTGGTGGTGTTTTTTGGAAACTTGAGATGCTTCTAGTGTGTTAGTATATGACCATATCAAACCAAACTGTCCATCAATGTTATCTGAGCTTTAAAGTTTAAGGACATATCAAGGGGGAATAAAGATGTTTTGGAATTTATTTGTCTATAGTATAAATAAATTGTTCCTTAAATTCTTTTTCGAAGGTTTTACCATAATAACAAATTATAATAATTATAATATTTTTATGAGGTGAAATTACTGAATTAATGATATTTAGTAATGCATTTCATAGAAATGATCCACAATATTTCAATAATTATAGTACTTAATTATTTAATTATAATATTAAATTTACTAATCAAACTTTCTCAGATGATACAATGAATTATATGTTTCAATTAATTAACAAATATTGTATAGTTAATTTTTTTTATCCTCTTGATTTACCATTTAATACATTATATTTAAAATGTTAAGAAACAACAAAATGTCTCATTGGTATTAATAATCTTTCAAGAACAGCAGACATTTACACCACAAATATTTTAAAGTAATTATTTTGAACATATCTGGTGATCTATTTCTCTGGCTGTTTTCTTTAATTTCCTTTTGCAAGAGTTTTTAGATCACCAACTGAATATTTTAAAAATAAACTTAAAAATCACAGCGTTCATAAATTTTTCCACCTTTGTTACCATTTTTTTAAAACAATAAACTTTATGACATATTTCTTTCTCATATGTTAAATAAATTTTTCAGGAGGAATTCACTTTTAAAATTGTAGAAGAAAAATTTTAAGGACACAATGATCCTTTGGAGCCTCTAATAAAATACAATTATCAGAAATAATTTGAAAAACAAATGCAGCTGAGACTTTTACAAATGAAATTAACAAATAACCATTTAGTGTATAATTATAATTTTTTCATCCAGGAAGAATTAATCAGTTGTAATAATTTAAACACTACTATTATATTACTAAGTGAATAATACTGATTTTACTTTTTATTGTTCCAAAGTATTTAAAAATAATCTAGTACTAGATTTTTTTTTCCTTTGGGTGGCATAGGTGTGGATGTTTTTGGAGCTTGTTGTGCAATTTATAGATTTATTCTTGAAAAGATTTTTGTCATTTTTTAAAAACAGAATTTTCATTTCGAACATGTTTTACAATTTGAAAACAGGCTTCTATAATTTCAAAGAAAAGTTTACGATTTTTAGTATCTGAATGGACAATGTTTGGAGATATAAATGGAAAATTTTCAATACTGTCAAAAATTTGAGTATTTTTTAAATCCTAATTTCTAAATTAAATTTATGTCAGGTAAGATATGCTGTGGTTTAAAAAATCCCTGAGTTTTTTTGAAGATGCATTTAAATAAAGGTATTCATCACGGAAAAGAGAATTAAATTATTTGATATACGGTACAATTTAAATTAAAATACATTCTATTACATTCCAATTATTGAGTTTTTTTTTTTTTTTTATGAAGCCTGGATTTCAATATTCGTCGACGATAACTATACATTGTTTTGAGGTTTTTCTTATGCATTATCACACTTAGAATTCATATTTTTTTTTTCAAATTATTTGTCAAAAAATACCATCATCTTTAAAAAATCTTCAGTTTTAAACATACATCCTTCCGTGGTGTATTTCATTATTTTTTTAAGTTTATAATTTGTTTTCCAATATTATGTGTAAAGAAATTACATCATGTTAAAAATTCTAAAGGATTTTTTTAAAATATTCATTAATAACCGATAGATGTTACTTGGTATTCATCGATATTTTTTAAATGTAGAAATTTGACGTCAAGTCGCTTGTAAAATCAAATCCACCATGTTTAAAATTTTCATGACATGTCTTTATATTGTTCAATAATTAGTTTTGCTATCCTGTAATGTATTTCGATATCTTATTTAATTCACATTTTTGGGGGAGGGGGGGGGGTAAGAAAATGGCATGTTGTTTGTAGCCATAACGGAAAAGGATTCGTGTTGCCAACTGAACTTTTAAATTTGGCAAAGGATTTTTTGAACCACAGTGTATAAATTACTTTTTGAATATTTTAAGAAATATTTTGTCAGATTTTGTCAAAATTTTTATTTAAAAAATGAGATGAGTAAAACGAAAAATAGATTGTTACAAAAGATTTAAAAAGTTTTTATTTTAAAGGGATTTTTTAAAAATACTCTATTGCAATAAATATTTGACAGTTTTGATAAATTATGTGTCTGGTGTTATAACTAGATGTATGATTTATTTCGATATTCGCACATTCCTGCTGTGAATCTTTTACGTGAATAATACAATAAATATCTTACATAGTTTTTACTTTTAGTCACAATGTTAGTGAAGTAGTGTTTGCACGCCATTATCAGTGAATGTAATATGTATGTACATAAATTGTGAAAAATTAAAAGAATACTGATATATATATATATATAAAGGAATTTAAGTTAATAAAATGATTTATGAATAAATAAATATATGATTTTCTCTTTCTTCTGCTTTTACAGGTCTTTTCATTGTATGATTCTATCAATAAAAAGGACATATAAAATAGATTTCTTTGATGTTTTTAATAGACATTATAGCACTAGAATTTAAAAACTTAAGGGGTAGTACCTGGCTTAAATTCTGTAATCATATGCATCGCCAAGGTCAAATAAAACAGCGATATTGGTAAATATGGTCACAACATGTTGACAATTTTGACAGAAATGTTGACAACGATGTCGGCAATGATACTGACACGGGGTCAAATAAAAGTGCCTTCAGGGTTGTCACAGGCGACTATTTTTTAATTCCAACTGGCACCACTTTCTTAAAACAGAAAACCTTAACACAAACTTTGACAGCACTTGCAAGAAAAATCTACTTCAAAGTTTATATTAGAAAAAAATGGTACAAACTGAATATAAAAATAGTCGTCTGTGAACAACAATTTGTTAGTATTTTTGTAGTATTTAAAAAAGATTTCTCCGTCTTATTTTTCTCAGAATTAATAAGCCACAGAAAACTTTGGAAAAATACTAGTGTCAAATTCAAGAGATCATACATACGCATAAAAATAATCCGCTTGCAGTCCAAGAGCCGACAGTACAAAAACCTAAAGTATCGAGCACAAGAAAAATATTACCACGCTTTTATTAACTTCACCTGTATGTTTGTGAGTTTGTGAGTTTGTAATTCTCCTTATTTTATGTATGTTCACCGATTACTCCGAAACCATGCAATCGATTAACTTGGTTTTGGTGTTGAATGAAAGACGATGCTCTCGAATTGGTACCACTTCAGTTTCATCGAAATTGGTTCAGTACTCTTTTAGTAATTAGGCAAAAACTAGTAAAATTGGTGATTTTTCGCTAATTAAAAGTGTTGAATACGTTCACTGAATGGAGTGTAGACAGCATGGCCGAGCGGTCTAAGGCGCCGGATGGAAGCTCTGTCTTTCGAAAGAGATTGTGGGTTTGAACCCCACTCCTGACATTATTTACATCTATGTAAAATTTTAAAAAAAATTCCGTATTACAATTTTTACTTTTAACCGGCTTCAGAAAAGGAAGAGAAAGTTATCAATTCGACGCGTATGTATTTTTTTTTTCTATGTATGTTCACCAATTACTCTGAAACTATCTAACCGATTAATTTGGTTTTTGTATTAAATATAAATATAGTTTAAAAAACTAAAAACCACGCTTTTAAAGTAATCAAATTAAAAAGTGAAAAAAATAGTTTAAAAAAACTAAAAAACACGCTTTTTAAGTATATCAAACTAAAAAGTGAAAAATAATTCGTACTATAAGCTGAAAACGAAAATAGATGAAAAATACTATATTACTATAAAATCATTGTTATTATAGAAATCAATTAATAAGCAATAAATAAAATTATCGTGGAAAAAAAGCGTGGGGTGCTTCTTAAGAACTGATAGATGGAGCACCCCACGCTTTTTTTCCACGATAATTTTATTTATTGCTTATTAATTGATTTCTATAATAACAATGATTTTGTAGTAATATAGTATGTAATAGATGGAAAATTATCTATTTTCGTTTTCAGTTTATAGTACGAATTATTTTTCACTTTTTAGTTTGATATACTTAAAAAGCGTGTTTTTTAGTTTTTTTAAACTATATTTTTTGTCTTATGGAAGACTCGAAGTAGGAGAATCTAATGATCCATGTTTGCAGGAAGTGAAGAAGTATATAAGACAAAAATTAATATTACCAGTGATTGACTTGTAGGTTTATCATTGTGCTTTTCTACTCCTAGTCCTCCATTTTTTCATAACTTTGATTGTAAGACAAACACAATGATAAACTTACGAGTCAACCACTGGTGGTATTAATTTTTGGCTTGTGCATTCTTTCATTTCCGGCAAACATGGATCATTAGATTTTCCTATTTCTACTATTCCATAAAATTAAGTTTTTTCTCGTCATCGATATATTAAGGTATTTTACTGTCGGCACTTGGACTATTAGGATAGCCGGCATTTTAGTGTCAGTGTCCAGACTTACTGTTCAATGGACAGCGCCTTGTGAGTCAGGTACGAGTGCTATTCGTGGTAGGTAAAATATCCAGTTGTGTCGAATTTTGAAATTTACTGAGTATGTCAAAAAATATTTTGAGGAAATGGCAATGGACAGAACATTTTTGTTTCATTGAAAAAAAATGGCAGTTTGAAAAACTTTGCGCCAAGTTACAAAGTTTTTTTAATATAAAGTATAATGTTATTTTATTAAACATATTCCCTTGAATTCTTATTTGTAACGAGACAAATGTCTACTAAAATACAATCATACAATGAATATCACTGCAAATTAAAAAGGCACATAACTACACACTAAGTAAAATAAAGACTATCCCGCAAGTCCCCGACACAATTTTAATTCAATATGAAATCAACTAATAGTTGTTCAAGATTAAAATTTAGACAAAATGTTTCTCACGCTGTAAAGTTATTTTTAAACGAATGAAAATAATTACTTCCAAACTTCGACCATAAATGGCGCCACTGTCCGCATGTGTGGTTTCAATCATGCGTTTTTTATGATCTCTGTATTACTTTTAACTCCACTCATTTTTTTTCTTCTTAGATTTTGTCAAGGGTACAGTGACATTGTAGTGACATTGAAATATGAGTGTCGATAATCACGCATGTGATCCTTACAATTCCATAATCAACGCTAGCGAAAACAGAAATACACTATATGGCCAAAGATGACTGTCCGCTTGCGATTTTTGACATTTTGTTAAATATCTAAAAAAATACTCGAGAATTATCCTGAAACTCTAAGCGTGTAAATATAATAGTACAGGTCATATGTTTCCGTAAAGATTTTTTCCCGAAATTCTATAGGTGACCGTCAACAAATTGAAAAAAAAACGATTACTTTTGGATAACCTTGTCAAAACTAATGTAGCAAAAGCGCTCAAATTGTGGAATATGATTAAATGGCTTATTGTAATAAACTGTGTTCATTTTTATGTCGATAGCATGTATATTCATAGAAATATTAAGGTTTTTATAAAATCAGTCCCAAAATTTTCCAAGTTTTTTGCTTATAATTTACAAAGTTCTTAATATAAAATAATGTTCTATTCTGAAAATATGACAAACAACATTATACACAATACCCTGTCATCAAATTTAAAAAATAATAAAAATTGTATGAAAAATGAGCAGGTTTACTAAATAATTATTCATTGCGCAGCGCATGCGTCAACGATAAGAAAATTTCATTTGCATATTGTGTTAGCTAAATGTATTGAGTAACTTTTGTAAATATTTCAAAAACATACCTTGAAAATATTGAAAATGATCGCCTATAGAATCAGCTCAAAATCCGCTATTCCCAAACTGAGGCAAAAAGATGAAGGGCTGTATCGATATGTCCATTCATTAATGTCAATATAGAATATACAATATGGCACGTACCTGTGGTACGTGTATGGTACGTATATATTTGGATAAAACCCCTGATTTTCTTCTTCCTTCTGGGAATAACGGATTTTGAGTTGATTCTATAGACGTACACTTTCAGAATTTTCAAACTTTCTTGAATGTTTTTGAAACTTTTACAAAAGTTTCTCCATACATTTAACTAACACAATATGTAAATGAAATTTTGATATCGTTGATGCATGCGCAATGAAAAATTATTTACTAAACCTACTCATTTTTCATACAATTTTTATTATTTTTTAATTCTGATGACAGGGTATTGTGTACAATGTTGTTTTTCATATTTTCAAAAATGAACATTATTTTATATTAAGAACTCGGCAAATTATAAGCAAAAAACTTGGACAATTTAGGACTGTTTTTATAAAAACCTTAATTTCTCTACAAGTATACATGCTATCCAGATAAAAATAAACACAGTATATTACAATAAACTATTTAATCATAATCTACAGTTATAGCGCTTTTGCTACATTAGTTTTGACTGGGTTATTCAAAGGTTATTTGTTCTTTTTCAATTTGTTGACGGTCCCCTATAGAGTTTAAGGAAAAAGTCTTTAAGGGAAACGTATGACTTGAAGTATTATGTTTACATGTTTAGAGTTTCAGGATAATTCCTCGAGTATTTTTCTAGATATTTAACAAAATGTCTAAAATCGCAAGTGGATGGTCATCTTTGGCCAGATAATATTGCGGAATATTCTTCTAAAGTTCAGTTCTTTAAATCATAATTAAATTCACAGACATTCTGACACCGTTAAACTTTTGAAACTTATATTTAAACAATAATTATTCACAAAGGTAATATTTACAAAATTCTGTTACAATTTAAACCCTCATAAGTTTTAGTTAATTAGTACACGTCATACGCGGAAAGTCATCTTCATCGAACATTCTTTTTTTACTACCCACAACCAACATTCCATCAAACGTTATCTTCATCTCACTTCGGCATTTCGCTTTAATTTGATCTACTGCTTGAATCATCTGCCTTGCTGAGAGCCTTGGTTTCAGAGTGGTGATATGGGGAAGCTACCAGACACACTGCTGCTTGGCTGGGAGAGAAAGAATCGCTCCCACAATATTCCGTGGAATTCCGTCTGAATGAGGCTACAGTTACAAATTGCAGAATGAATTATGATAACGTATTGCACAAATTATTGTTCTATAACATGCTTTTGACAAAATGATCTGTAACGGGTTGTCTTGAGTTTTTTATGTATCTGCATGATAATTTATGGTACAGCACTATCTATGAGTAATGCTTCGAACTAATTTTTAATCGCATAAAAAAAGTGTTATCGTGCAAAGCATTTTATCCCAACCGCACTTCTGTAGGACAATCACTTGATTTTATATGGAATTTTAAAAGGTGTCAGAGACTTTTGGAGCGCATTGTATTTCCGTTATTTCAATTATTTATGAGTCAAAACAGGTAGTTTTAGATTTATGCTCACTTATAAGTGATAAAATATATTTTGTTTTGGGTGGCAGATGGAGAGATAATATAATTAATTAAGTAAAAATGTATGAATAATATAACGATACTAAACGATTTAAATCTGGTACGTGAGCATGGAACAATAATATTGGATGGGCTCGTGGTACACGGCCACTTATAACCTGACGTCACTGAATATTTTTCTTGTAAAGCAGTCAGAAGTGTGAATCGTGATTCTCAAATAACCATTTTAAGGGCATAATTAATTTACTGAAGTAAAATCACAACGGATCAACAAACGGTACTTAGAAAACTAAATAAAATTTGTGAGTAACATATAGAAGATACGTACAGGGTAACTTGAAATAAACGCTCCAACTTGAAAATTCAATAATTCTTCAACTATAATATTAAATATAAACTAAGTGATATTTAGATCTGTTGGTTCTTAAATGTCTTGCAGTAAAAATCTAAAAATAGTTCAAATTTTTGTCAATAGATGGTACTGCGGAGTCTCAAACTACAACAATGCTCAAATAATTTTTTAAAAATCAATTGTCTTTTCGTATTTCACTCGCTTAATAGAATAAATAATACAACTTGAAATATTTTTATGCAGTTTTAGATGCTAGTTTGTGCATTGTTGTAGTTTGAGATGGCCAGTGCGGCGCCATACATCCACGGAAATTTGAACACATTTTAGATTTAAAGGGCATGAAATTTAAAAATCTCTAGATTTAAATGCCACACATTTCATGTTTATATTTATTATACTTAAGGGTGTATTCGAAAAAATGGTTTTCCATCTTCAACAGTTCGAAATTTCCCGATACAATTTCAGACACATTTTTAAATGTATAAACATGAAACTTGCTGAGGGGATTTTTCAAGAGACGTATAAGGTGCCGTGTGATGTCTTTTTACGCTCAATTTATTAGAATTTGATTTATAAACAATAACCTTCTCAGTATGACCCTTTTTTTCGTTCGCAGACCTCCCGTTTCGGAAAATTCGGTTCAAAATGCTGTTTTTGATTGCTTTTTTTGCAATATTTTCTGCATTTATAAGAGAATCTATAATTACGGCACCTTGTGTACTTTCTAAATAAGAGAATTTGAAAGTTTGGTGCATTTGAGAGCAAAAAGGAATTTAAAAATAAATGGGAAAATAAGCAGTTTGAATCGAAATACACCCTTAATGAACTATTGAAATTTCAAATTAAGACGTTTATTTCCACTCACCATGTATAATAGATATTACATATTTAAATTAAAACATCATGAATGCTAATCGGTGTTTGTTAATATGCATATATTTAAAAATCGTAAATAAAATCACATAAATTACTAACAATTACATTCTGACCGTTTCGAATAAATTAACACCTTGTCCGTCCTCAGGGGTTACTTCCAGAAAAAGTAATGCTGTCTTACAGATAAGACCTTGTTAGCATCTCCAGATGCTATTCTGGAGGATGGGCAAGTTTCATTTGATCCGAAACTGTAGGGATGTAACTGTAAGCAATTTCTGAGATTTTATTTATGAATTTTTAAATATGTGTTAACCCTATCATCACCCTGAGACTCAAATGAAGCTCCTACTTCAAAATGCAATATTTGAAAGAAAAAAAGACGTTTTTTTTTCTTTTTCCGTTTAGTAATACCATTAAATCATTTAAAATATATAGGAGGCTTTTAAGTAGTTGCATTCATCATATTTAGATGTCAGTACTAGATAATTTCTGGCATTATTTAGAACTGTTGACTTATTATTTTAGAATAGAAACTAACTAATTTTTTGAGTTGCTTTATTTTTTCAGTTGCTTAAATTTTTTATGAGATAAAAGATATTTTATTATTCTTCCCTGAATATGTGCATGCTTTCAAATAAATTTTAAACATAAAAATATGGAAGTGTTTTGAGTCTCATATAAGGCTCGAGAAAAAAAAAAAAAGGTTGAGCAATAAAGAAACAGCAAACAACAACAACAATTATATATATATTCACACGATTAATGGTGGTATTTTAAAAGTTAAAAAGATCTTTTCCTCTACTTTTATAATTATTTGGTGACGAGAGGGTTAACATACACTAACTAGCCTTCATCATATTTTATTCAGATACAAGATTTTACAATACAAATAAAAGCATGGTGGCATCAGAAACTTTGTTTCTATCTCTATTATTCCTTTTTATCTAATATTCGTATGCATAACAATCATAGCAACATAATGATTTGCCATATTGTAACTTTCAACAGCATTTGAAAACGTTATTAAAAAATGAACGAGTTTAAGTAATTACTTTCGAAAAGTATAATCTAACTAAATAAGGTGGATTTTATACACGTAAAGATTTTAAAACATTCTCAGAAATTCATTAACGCAGTTTTGAAACACAGATCTTTGGAGTACAGTGCAAATTTCATTGGTAATTATTATTCATTTTGTTTATGAAATTAATGAAGTTACACGAAACAGTTTGCATTACAATTTTACAATTACATATTTATGAACAAAAAAGTTTTACAAGCAATTCTTCATAACACAAGTAAGAATATAGAGGAAATATACACGAGGATTATATTGAGGATTTTATACACGTAAAGATTTTTAAAAATTCTCACAAATTCATATAACGTAGTTTTGAAACACAGCTCTTTAGAGTACAATGCAAATTTCATTGGTAATGGTTATTCAATTTGTTTAGGCATTAATTATGAAGTTATTACGAAGAAATTAATGAAGTTATATGAAACTATTTTATATATTTATGAACAAAAATGTTTTACACGCAATTCTTCATAACACAAGTAAGAATATAGAGGAAACAGAAATTCATTTTCAGTCTAGATAATTTACGTAGTTCTGTAAAATTATTTTATATACTTATAATGGAAGATTATTTTACATAACTATTTTACATGCTCAAATTACAAAATTATTTTTCTGGATACTAATATGTGAATAATGTATGGCATTGAAAAGCATCATATTTTCATTTCTACATCAGTATACTACATATAAGAATGAGCTAAATCTACACTAGGACAAAAAAAATTAAACGTTTCATATGTTTTATCTGATTTTGTGATACTTTTTACAGATACCGTAAACCGGAGCTACTTTGACATGTTTCAAACATATATTTTACATAACTGTTTTTTTTCTTCGAATTCAAGTCTAAAATAAATACAGGCATATCGATCTAATGATTTCCCTTCTGCATCAAAGCGAATTCAAATCTATACGAGAATTATTGTAAAATTAAAAAAAAAATAAAGAAAAGGTTGACAGTGTTACCCCGGGTTGGGGCTACTTTGTCCCCTAAATATAAATATGCTTCAAATGCTTACATTAGACTATTTATGACAAAGTTTTCTTAGATGTCGATGTAAAATAAAAATGATAGTCTTTATATCATCTTGGAGTGTTCGAAAGATCAATGGTTATGATTTATTACAGATAATGAGATTTTCCAATGTATTTTTCTCTGGATGAAAACATTGATCCTATCATCACATGGATTGTTTTTAGGCAATATAGGGATATAAACACTCTTTCAATTAAGGTGTTTTTTAAAAACCATCTTAACATCGCGCGTGCGCGTTCTCGATTAACAGAAAATCCTAGTCAACCATAACTGACAAGGTCATAGAAATCAACTCTCTTTCTTCATGAGTAAGGATTGTCAGACAACCCTTAGACTTGGTGTATTTTCCAAGACACTCATTGACAAGTACGTGGTATTGAGGTACCTAGTTAGGTGCGTTCGTAATTATGTAAATACGTAGCACCTATTGTTGTCGCTCAGTCCGTCCGTCTGTCCGTCTGTCTGTCCGCATATAACAACGCATAAACTACCCAACCGAATCGTTTGAAATTTAAAATACATAATTATAACATAATTTTGTCGAGTCATTTCAAATTTTATGAAAATCGGATGGATAGATCAATTACAGGGACTATCAAAAGGATTCCGTTACATTACGGTCAGTGGGGAAAAGGTTTCAAATGCGTTTTAATCGTTTGAAATTTAAAACATATAATTATTACGTAATTTTGTCGAGTCATTTCAAATGTTATGAAAGTCGGACGCATAGATCATTTACAGGGACAATCAAAAGTATTCCATCATATTGCGGTTAATGGGAAAAACGTCTCAAATGCATTTTAATGATGTTACACTCATTCGAACATAATATAATTGGCATGAATATATGAAATATATACTAAAATATGCATTCTGTACAATCTGTGATGCAAAGAATTTTTGTTATTAAATTACAGGGCCACACAAAAGTATTCCACTACATAATGCTATACGGGGAAATATTGTTTGTGGCGTGATTTAATTATATTCAATTATTTCACATTTTATGAATAAGATATACGTTGCTGAGGTGTAATAAAAATTAACTTCCTGCATATTTACAGAAACACAAAGATTTCGACTACTATACTGTATCCGAAGTACGCTCTACTGTATCAGCAAGATCTGAATATTTTTAAAACTTCGTTATCGTACGAACGCACCTCATTTGCTACGTTCACGTGCAATTTACAACTTGTTTTATATGAGCTAGTAGCAGCTACTTCTTTTTTCCCTTGCTATGCTATTATTGACAGCTGCTATTGCGCTTGTCACATTTTCTTCCGTATAATTGAGTTGATTCTGGCTCCCTGATGTTTTTCGTAGGTACTTATTTTTCATCTTACTGTCTAAGACCTGTAAGTAAAACGAGAATTAATCACATGCATAATACACACCAATAAATATACATATAATACAATAACAAGCCTGTCGTCCTACAAAATGACAAAGTTACCCAGATGTATCAAAGTAACCCTGGTTTACGGTAATGGTGCAGTAAATTTTAGATATTTTCGGAGTTTATTGTGGCATATGTGCTTCCTGGTGAAGGTTGGATGATAATTGAAGGGATGACTTGGAAAGGGGACATACATCATACAACAATTTTTTTACCTTAAATTTTAAAATATGTCAAGAAATTTCGGACACCCTGTAATTCGGTTTACTGTTGCATAGCTTCCAAATTGTGCAGATTTTTAATATCACTAAAATTTCATGGAAGATTATAGCTAGTTGAATACCGAAATTCAAGCAATTTTAGTGTTTAAATAAGACAAAAAATTTCATAAAATTTTAGTGGTAAGAAAAAAATCGTACAAGTTGACAGCTATGTTCTAGTGGCCATCGGAACTGTAACCAAGTCAGGCAGACATTACATCAACTGGTTGTATTTTTACAGTAGTGCCTATTTGATATACAATCGGCTCTCGTTAATTCGAACTCGTCGGGACCACAAGAAATGTTCGAATAATTCGAAGTTCGAATTACGAAAAATATGACATGAAAACACGCTTAATATGGTATATTACAAAGAAATTTATGTTATAGTGATTTTTAAATTTATTTCGTCTGTTATCATTAGAATATGACTAAATATTAAATTAGAATGTATAAATACATAAACTAATTAAAAGATTAGAAACAAGCACAATGAAAGAAAAAATTAAAATGTCACTGATGGACAGAAGGGACAAAGTGGATATCAAATACATTGGATTATATGTACACTCGTCCGGAACAACTTTCACAAAAATCAAAGTTATTCAAATGATCTGAAATCCGTGAGAAAGAAAAGAAAAAAGAAAAATCAGAATTCTCGTTAGTTCGAATTAAATTAAGTCAAGAGAAAATGAGTTAGAATTAATGAAAATTTTTAATTGACATTGAAATTTTCGGGACTTCATATTTAGTTCGAATTAAGTGAAGATTCGAAGTATCCGATTTCGAATTAACGAGAATCGACTGTACTTGCTCTTTATAATTTTCTTTTGAGAACCCACATTTAACTGCTGTGTTAAAAAATATATTTTTCTGATTATTGCTCAATTTCTGAACACCAGTGTTATGGAGAAAAAATAACAACAAAGACAAAGACGAAGAATAGTAAAAAATAAATACTACCTAATATCAAAAGTCAAAAAGTAAGAAAAATCATGTGTTAAGCATAGATTATGAAGCACTTTCCAACACTTTAATGAAATGTTCAACACATGAAATCTTTAACAAAACTTCGTTAATTAGGGATATAAGGGTTTATAGCCAAATATGTATTCCAATACTTTTGAACAGCCTTGTATTTGATCTGTCAATTGCTATACGTACTATAAAATGGTAAAATTTAATTTAGTAAGAAAATGCATGGTAGCTTGAAATTTCTTTTTCAGCAGTTTATATTAATAGATGAAAACATACTTGAATACTTTTGTTCAGCCCTGTAGTTTACCTTGTAACTTTAATACACGTTAGCATTAAGCTATATATTAAGCTTAAGTTATAAATATAAGCTTAAGTTAAATATAAGCTTAAGCATTAAGCTTAAGTTATAAATATATTATTTATTTTAAACTAAAACACTCTTTAAACAACTGAAATCACATTCTCATAAATTATCATTCTTGGCGTCCATGTACCCAATTCTTTGCGTGGCCCTATATATCATTTTATCTATATTCTACAAACGTTTCTTAGTAAACTGAATGCAGCTCAGCGTAAAAATGCGTAACATATTTAAGAATCACATTTAAGCAATTTACGAACATTTTACACATTTAAGAAATAACGAATCATGTATTACGTACGCCGTGCATTAAAAATTAACATTCCTAGACCAACGATAAAAAAATGAGTAGATTAACGATAGACAACTTTAACTGTTTAAAATGGGAATTTTTATTTAATGGAGTTAATCAGACTGGCTTCTGAACGCCTCATGTTACGTACGACATGGATTAAACGTTACTATTTCTGGAACCATCACAAACAAATTTTAATTGAAGTTTCAGTTTTACAATTTTTGGAACTGCAAATTTTTCATTTTCAAAATATTGCACATTTAAAATTTTTACACCGTTGCATAGAGAAAAAAATGCACTTTTAATGAAATTTATTTGAAATCTCTGTCACAATTTGTTGTTAAATTATTATTATTTTTATGTTCTAATTACTCTTTCTGTCATCTTAGCAACAGAAGTATTCCATTTCTAGACTTTAAACTTGGACCAATCAGGAAACGAATAAAATAAACCAACTTTATTGCGGAATTCAACCAATAAAAAGATTCAGATATGCTTTAGCCTTCCCAATTCTCTACCTAGAACAACAACTATTTTTTCCAAATAGTTAAAAAAAAGGAAAGGAAAGAAAAAAAACAAATCTAGTAATATAAGAAAAATCGTATTCTTAATTATTTGACTTTCGTAATTTTTCATGTGTCACTTTAAAAAACTGTAAGCGATCTATCTAACATATTTTGAATGTAATAAAAAAAGGGAATTCTATTTCAAATGAAATGCCAAAAGGTCCCTACTGTTCAAAGGTGGAAAAACAATCATTAAAATTTTTTTGCAAAAAATAAAAATTATACGAACAAAATAGTTGATACTCTTACAGTTAACAATGCTTCGGGTAGTTGAATTCTGAAATTCAAAGGGATTAGGCAAATTTTGTTTATGTTTGCTTACGTCAAGCTTTTCTCTTTAATATAAGACATTTACAAAGAAAACATCTGAAAAGAACTTTTGAATATTTGATGTTAAAATTTAAAAACTTAAGGCACGTGTCTTTTCCATGAATAAAACTTCACAAAACAAAAACTTGAAAATGGTATTTTCATAAAACTTTTTAAAACATGATTTTTTTTTCAGTAAAAGGAAAAAGATTTCAACAAGATTATTTTAGGAATATATAGAAAACTTATATGATTGCTTCTTAAATTTTAAAGAATATTTTAAAAATTGTTTTTATTTTTCACTTTTATGAAAATAAATGACTTGAAATTTATATATTTTTAAAGAATGCAGATTATTTTCAACTATAATGAAATTTTATTTGGCAGTACACAAACAACGTGGAAACAACAATTTTTTTTCCAACTTTCTCTTATCTTTAAAATTAAATAAATAAATAAATAAAGTGTGCGAAAATATTAAATATATACCCATAAATATATTTTGTGTATACTGGAAAATTATATTGTGGCATGCAGATATTTTAAAATACATGTATAAATAGTTTATAAAAATAAAAGAAAGTGTATTTTTAAATAAATGCTGGAGATGAATTTTTACTATTTTCTATGATCATTAGAAGAAAAATTGTAAGTGAAATATTTTTCGACTACAGGTTTACGACAGATTTACTCTTTTTATGAGTCAGCGATCCTTAAAAGTATGTTTACGCAAAATGTCTATCTGTCCGTCTGCCGTTTTTGTTCTATCAAAAGGTGTATGAAAGTATGATGGAAATGAACCAAACTTTTGTGTGTGTTTTTGGCTATGGCCGGCAGATCCTCCTCTAACTTGGGAATGTTCAGCGACAAGAGAATTGTAGAATATTTGAATTAACTTGTAATAAACATCAGCAGCGTACAGTGGCGATCAACAGTTTCCGGCCAGCAAAAATTTTTCTGATCATATGAAGAGGAATCTCAAAGCGGTACTTATACATTTTATTGACATACTAGTTAGGAACTTACTTATAGAAGAACGTGTAAATATCAATAAATTTAATTGGCAAAAATAAGTATAAAAGATAAAGCATGTTCTCGAAAGTTCCCGGCCACCTTCACAAGTTCGTAAAGTAGTGGTATTGTAATAGAAAATTACAGTGATCAACAACATTTACAAATACTATTTTATAGTATTACTATTTTATTAGCTTTAGTAATAAGTACTGCGGCGCAGTAACGTGACATTCATACAATCAACTGTTAACGATCGTCTATGATACATTTTTTCCACATTTCTTACAGTTTTGGAGAAATTTCGGCTGAGTTGCAATATTTATAGTTCCGCAGACTTTTGCCAACTTCTTTCCAAAGATTTTCTATTGGATTCATGTTGGACGTTTGGGCTGACTATTTCAAACACGAATTTGTTTTTAAGCGAAAACTATTGCTTATCGAGGCTTGCATACATTATTTATGTCGTTATCATGTTACGAAAAATAGTTGCGACCAAATTTTTTTCTCTAATAAGGCAAAAAATGGTCATGCAAGATATATTTATACATTGTATCATTCATCTGGCTGTGGATTTCAAATAACGGACCGACACTTTTTTAAGAAAATACTCCCCACGGCATAACGTGTCCTCCGCCATGCTTCATTGTAGGAATAACATAGGTCGAATCATACCTTTTGTTGTTAGGTCATCGTATGTAGTGTCTGCCATCACTACCAAAAAAATTTCAAATTCGATTAATGGAAAAATAGAACTTTTGTCCAGTTTTCACTTGACCAGACTTTGTGTTCCTTGGAAAATGCCAGTAGAGTACGGCAGTACTTTTTTTACCTCTGAAAAAATTTTAACACCGACTCTTCCATAAAGTTCTGTATCACGTCAGCATCATAACACGATAGACTAACTTATTTCAGCAATATTTTCATTCCGTAAATCACAGTATATTGCAACGGAATTTTCATGCGGATTATCAATGGTTTTTCTCCTGATAATTCTGTCCACAGGAATAGTAATTTTCCGGAGTCTCCCGGACTTCTGAAAGTCCTGAAAGCCATGGCCATCTTTATATAATTTTTAAATATCGTTTACAGTCGATTTTGCCGATCGATAACTTAGCCGCAATATCTGGAGAAGATTGGCCTTTTAGCGACAAACTAATCACTAATTTATGAACAATAATTGTTGAACTTTTCAAATTTGAATTCAAACTATGCTATTCACGTTGATTCATTCATAAACACAACCAAAAAACCCTTTACGGATAGAAAAAAATAAAGAATGATATGACGCCGGAAACTTTTGAGAACATGCGTTTTCTTTTATACTTAATTTTGCCAATTAAATTTATTGATATTTACACATTCTTCTATAAGTAAGTTCCTAACTAATATGTGAATAAAATGTATAAGTATCGCTTTGAGATTCCTCTTCATATGGGTATATTTACAAATTAACTGAAAAATTTTTGCTGGCCGGAAACTTTTGAGAACATACGTTTTCTTTTATACTTAATTTTGTCAATTAAATTTATTGATATTTACACGTTCTTCTATAAGTAAGTTCCTAAATAATATGTCAATAAAATGTATAAGTATCGCTTTGAGATTCCTCTTCATATGGGTATATTTACAAATTAACTGAAAAATTTTTGTTGGCCGGAAACTTTTGACCGCCACTGTATATCAATTTCATAAAATGTGAAATACTTTAATATAATTAAAACGTACCCCAAGCAGTGTTTCCCCCTATACCATTATGTGATACAATACTTTTGTATGTCCCTGTAAATTAATAAAAAATATTCTTTGCACCACACATTTTACAGAATGTATACTTTAGTATGTATTTCATAGATGCATATGAATTTTATTATGGTCGAAAGAGTGTAGAATCAATAAAATGTATTTGAAACTATTATTTCCCACTGACCGTAATGTAACGGAATGATTTTGATTGTCCCTGTTATTGAACTATGCATCCGATTTTCATAAAAGTTGAAATGACTCCACAAAATTATGTAATGATTGTATATTTTAAATATCAAACGATTTGGTTGGATATTTTTTGCTTTGTTATATGCGGACCGGCGGACGGTTTGAACAGCGACTGTAGATACTACGTATTTATATACCGTAAAATGGGGTGAATCGGAATACTTTTCAACTTTAATGTTAAAAAAAAAGGCAATAACTGATTTTTTAATTCTTTTATTTTTTTACCAGAAACTTCGGTCTTGTTTTGTTCTTTACTTTTAAAACAAAAACGAAACATTTTTACTGTTTATATATATACATATTTTTTTTTTTTTTTTTTAAGGGTGCTCCGATTCACCCCGCAGATAGGGGTGAATCGGAACAAACGTTACAATCTTTATTTATTGCAATTCAGACTTTAATGGGGTTAATAAAAATAGGTAATAATGATAAGGAAGGAATAGGAAAACGTTGTTACTGTAAAACCAAGCCTTTATTTTGTATATAAGTAAAGACATGCCTTTTTAAAAATTAGAAAACAACTTTGAAATCAATAAAAATTAAAATTTATTTTAAGAAATTATAGGAGAAGTGCAGCAGTAGAATTTAATACAAATTCAGCCCTGTTCTGTGTTATCCTTTACTAGTAGTCATTGGGTAAGTGAAAATATTGAGTATCCACAATCGCTGCATGTATTAAACGATCTACTAATACGTCCTCTTCCCCAGCCCTTAGTACTGTTTTCATTCCTCTATTTTGTTAATTGGTTTTTTAGCTCACAGGCTATCATAGCCTGAGAGCTTATGTGCCCGCCCGTTCTGTATGTATGTGCGTATGTGCGTAACGCGATAACTCATGATAAAAATATCGGATCCACTTGAAATTTTGTATATAGGTATATCCTGACAAGGCGCTTCCCTGATTAGTTTTTGGAGTTCATTCGATATGTATAAGAGGGGGAACGGGGGGCTCATGCCCCCCGTTAGTTGATATAAATGGGATTTTCATGCAGAATTAAGTTTTCAAAATTTAGATTAGGATCATTCTGATGAGGCGATTCCGTGACTGTTATTAGGTGTTCATTGAATAAGTATAAATAGGGGGAACAGGGGTTCTAATCCCCCCCCCCGTTAGTTGATATAAATGGGATTTTCATGCAGAATTAAGTTTTCGTTCAAAATTTAGATTAGGATCATTCTGATGAGGCGATTCCGTGACTGTTATTAGGTGTTCATTGAATAAGTATAAATAGGGGGAACAGGGGTTCTAATCCCCCCCCCCGTTAGTTGATATAAATGGGATTTTCATGCAGAATTAAGTTTTGGTTCAAAATTTAGATTAGGATCATTCTGATGAGGCGATTCCGTGACTGTCATTAGGTGTTCATTAAATAAGTATAAATAGGGGGAACAGGGGTTCTAATGCCCCCCCCCCCGTTAGTTGATATAAATGGGATTTTCATGCAGAATTAAGTTTTCGTTCAAAATTTAGATTAGGATCATTCTGATGAGGCGATTCCGTGACTGTTATTAGGTGTTCATTGAATAAGTATAAATAGGGGGAACAGGGGTTCTAATGCCCCCCCCCGTTAGTTGATATAAATGGGATTTTCATGCAGAATTAAGTTTTCGTTCAAAATTTAGATTAGGATCATTCTGATGAGGCGATTCCGTGACTGCTATTAAGTGTTCATTGAATAAGTATAAATAGGGGCAACAGGGGTTCTAATGCCCCCCCCCCTCTTAATGCCCTCTTAATTTATATAAATAGGTTTTTCAAGCAGAATTTTCAGATTTCGTTCAAATCTCTGAATAGTTTTGGAAGTTTAATGGTTAAGTATAAAAGAAGGGGATAACTCCTTTTAAATTATATAAATGCTAAATGGGTTTTTATTAAGAATTATCTAATTTGCTCTGAATTTTGGATATAGATTTTTTATATGATAAAGCATGTCTTTGATAGTATAGAAGATTCAATGATTAAGTATTAAAAAAAAGAGGAAAGGGGAGAGCTGTTTCCCCTTCTTAATTTTTTTTTCGAACGGAATTAACCCTTGAAAATATAAGGCTTTAATGTACAATTAGTATTTGTAGCCTGTGAGCTCAATGCCATCAGTTTAACTGGGCAGTATTCTTTATTCATTTTGAGATGTTTGTGTAATGTTTTGGATGTCAGAGAATAATTCTGTGCAGTTTTTCTAACTAATTTGCTATTTTTAAATTATTTTATTGAGCGTTCCATGTCTGTTGGATTAGGCTTGACTTTTTTGTTTAACAAAGTAATTTCTTGGCACCTTTAAACTCTTCAAGTAATTAGAACAAACAAAATATTTTTACAATACATATTCATACATATATTTTCATATATTACATGAAACCATTACTGTATAGAAAAATAACCGTGAGAGAAAACGTGTTCCGATTCACCCCGTAAATCTTAAACCTCCAAAGTTACAAGCCATTTTTCATTTTTTCATTATGTAATTTAGAAATAGGTAGAATTTAATACAATATATAGTTTACAGGTCTATCATTAATTAAAAATCCCCTCTCTCAGGTTTGGAATACAAAAAATACTGTAGTTACATACAAAGTTTTGAAGACGTTGAAAAAATGAGGTTTTTGAGGATCCTCTTGAAGTTTTTTTTTATACCCCAGTAGAGGTGCTAACTTGTCAAAATTGAATATCTCAACTCTTAATGTTATTACCTTCTTATAAAAAATTGGCAACTAAAAACATCATCACATATATTTATAATGAATTTATTTATATGACCGGGAAGTTTAGTTCCTATTCACCCCATTTTACGGTACTTACGAACTCACCTAAAAATGTTCGATATTTAAAAAATTATAAGATTTAAAGACAGGAGACTCCTTAATTTTACATATACAGGCCGTTTTCTGAAATATTGTTGAATGTGTGGGTTGTGTTGTTGAATTTTATAAAGGGATTAAGATGGTTAACACAAATACTTGCTGCCAATGCATGTAACAGCCCACAAAATAATTTTAAGGATTTGTCAATTTTTAGTTCAAAACTAATGCAATAAACCCCGTTACAAATCTGTATTGTAATTCTATTTTTTAATAAGGTACCCTGGGGTAATAACGCCAAGTGCTTATATTTTGCATAATTATGAAATAATCAAGTAAATGACACCCATGTGCTCTGCGCAGAAGGGTTTTGAGTCATATAAATCGCAAAAAACAGCTTGAAGTTAATTTGTTTCATTTTTAGGTCTTATTGTTTTTCAAAGCAACTAAAATTAACGCTTGATCTAAAATTTGCGAGATACGTTTTGTAATGTGAAGACTATTTTTTTTATCCGGAAATACTTTGTTAATTACATAAATTTGTAGTACATTTCATGGACTTCCAGAATGTTGTTGAAGATTTTGGATATCTTCTCGAGATAATTTGTAATTTAAAATGTACAGCGCAATAACTATAACGGGGTAATAACGCCAATCCTTGGCATTAATACCCGGGTTGATTCCCTACAGTGGTCGAGCTTCATCCTAAATATTGATTCAAATAAACAAAGTTAAAACTGTGCAATGTTTCTAATAATTCTACTTAAGCGGTCCTTTTTAAGAAAAAGAAGCTCACGGTCTGTATTCTTTTGCCTCATCCTCCCCCCCCCCCCCCCACCAGACCTTTATTTTTCTTACACTTTCACAAAAAATTGAACATTTTCAATAGCTTAGAATGCAATTTGTCAATTTCTAAGTTTGTAGAGTTTGTATTTTTAGAATTGGGCAATCTACATGCAATTATTCCATCTTATTTCATAGTTTTGTTTGCATGGCGTTATTACCCATATAGGTGGGTAATAACGCCAAATAGCATTGGTCAAGAAATCATGCCATTACTTTTTATGAATACATATCTATTAAATTATTTTTTTTATATAGATAGTCAATGAGTTGCTGTATCAAATCATATATTTGTTTTAAAAATACAATCTAAAACTAAGCCGTGAAAATTGGTAGAACCTTAACGTGGCGTTATTACCCCAGGGTACCTTACATGTAAATCATCAATGATAAATCTTTAATTTATTTGAAAAATTTAAAAAACTGTGGTGTAATTTTAGCATATGACTTTAATAATTCGTGGTTTCAAAAGTTGCAGCGCCTCCAGTTGAAAAAATCACAAACTGTAAACAAGATAATATTTGACTGAATATACGTCTAACTGGCACACAAAAGAGGTTATACATCTCACAAAAATTCATTTTGAATTTTATTCCACTAATAGGTGTGTTATAGGTGCGTCTCGCTATACAAACAGTTTCAGAAGTGCACAGTGCTGTAGGTGGAAAATATATTTGTGGAAACTCATCTTTTATAGGGTATGCTTATGGTTTTTTGCCAAGCCAGAAGCCAATATAAAATATTTATTCAAAAGTTAACTTTTTTCAATTAACAGTTATAATTATTATAATCCAGTTTTTAGGTAGATTTCGTAAGAAATACTACCTATTGCAATCGCACCATTTTATACATCTATCTATCTATATATCTCACTTTTATATGGACACGATAACTTCTATAATTCTTCACCAATCTCGACCAAACTTGTACATAAAATCAAAGGGGTAAAAATCTTGGCTAAGTTCGTTAATGGGCAAAATCGGACCAAGGGGGTCGGAATAGGGGGCGTTTTTGTGAAAACCAAAAAAACGCCATAACTTCTTAATTAAAGTAGATATCGAATCGGTTTAAAGTTTATATTACTTCTTAAAAATGGGCCGAAAGTATATGCATAATAGATTTTTGATAAATTTAGAAGTGGGCTAAAGAAGCGAAAAAAACAGGGATTTTGAGAGAAAAAAATTCATAACTTCGTCAATTTTTAAGATATCAAGTCCAACTAAATTTTTTGTAAATGTTCTTAAAATTATCTAAAACTTTTGTATTTACAAATTTTTGATCGGACCAATTTTTACCGATGAAAAAAATTAAAAACGAAAAGAAAAAGGGCGCTGAAAAAAGAGAAAAATCCATAACTCCGTCAATTTTTAAGATATCAAATCTGATTAAATTTATTTTACATCTTCTTAAAAATATCTACAACTTTTATATTGACAAGTTTTTCATAGGACCAATTCGTATAGCAAAAAGAAATTAAACAAAAATAGGAGTTGGAGAAAAAACCTCAAATCCAAACTGCTTATATTCTGACTCATTTTTAAATTCATTTTTGATTTTAAACGCATCCAAATGGTAGATCCTCTTATTTAGAAACTGTATAAAGTGACGCATTGGTCAATTTTCTGATAAAGACAGAATATATTTCAAAAAAGGCTACCAAAAAGGGT
The DNA here is from genome assembly GCA_964019185.1 of Maratus speculifer. Lineage (NCBI taxonomy): Eukaryota > Metazoa > Arthropoda > Arachnida > Araneae > Salticidae > Maratus > Maratus speculifer. Next base: position 96,265,414 of record OZ025302.1, read on the forward strand.
ATTTTGAACAGAATTTCCGAAAGTCATCGGGACTGAAAATTGAAGGAAGTATTCAAATAAGAAATTGCATTTTTTCTGACTCGTTTTTAAATCCATTTTTGTTCTCAAACGCATCCAATTTACAGATTCTCTTATTTAGGAACTATATAATGTGATGCATTGGTCAATTTTTTGATAAAGACGGAATGTATTTCAAAAAAGGCTACCAAAAAGGGTATTTTGAACAGAATTTTCCGAAATCATGACTAAATTTAAGGATATGTTCAAATAAGAAATTGCGTTTTTTTTCTGACTCGTTTTAAATCCATTTTTGCTCTCAAATGCATCCAATTTACACATCCTCTTATTTAGGAACTATATAATGTGATGCATTGATCGGTTTTTTGATAAAGACAGAATATATTTTGAAAAAGGCTACCAAAAAGGGTATTTTGAACAGAATTTCCCAAAGTCTTCGTGATTTGAAAATTTAAGGAAGTTTTCACATAGCAAATTGTGTGTTTTATGACTCGTTTTAAAATCCATTTTCGCTCTGAAACGCATCCAATTTACAGATCCTCTTATTTAGGAACTATATACGGTGACGCATTGGCCAGTTTTTTGATAAAGATAGAATATATTTTTTAAAATGCTGTCAAAGTGAGTATTTCGCACAAAATTTTCCGAAGCAATCATGATTAAAAAATTAAGGACGTATTTAAACAACAAATCGGTTATTTTATGACTCATTTTTAAATTCAATTTTTTTCTCAAATGCATTCAACTGACAGTTTTTTGTTATTTAGGAACTGTATAATGTACTGTTTTGGTCGATTTTTTAATAAATTCAGAATCTATTTCAAAATATGTTGTCAAAATGGGCATTTGAGCTGAATTTTTCTTAAGATGATTCTGATAAAATCAGTTTTTGCAGAAAAATGAAATTAAAAATTTTTCATAAACGGCCAAATGAAGTTATTAAACTAAATTTATCTCTAATCATTTTTTTTTTTTTTTTTTTTTTTTTTTTGTTGAAATGAGCACTCTTCGAAATCTACCTCCGCCTATAGGCCCAGCCGACAGGGATTTTTATAATATTGTATTTGTATAGCATTCATATAAAAGCAAGGTTTAATCAATTTGATAGTACATTTGCCATTATTAATCAAAATATGCTGAAATAGCAGAAACATATCCATACTATCCGCCCTTGGCGACAAGTTTGGTCTCCCTTAAGGGGGCTCAGGGGTTGATCGATACAGAAAAACATGTAAACAGAGCTCTCTCCATATAAAAACATAAGTATTCAATGTAATTAATTTGAACTTTCTGATATTTTAAAGGTATGATTATAGTCTTATAAAATTGTAAAATTAAGTACTTCAATGTAATATAATAAGAAATATAAAAAAAATTATGTAACAAAATTTTCGAAAAAAAAATTATGTGTTATATCACCAACACCGAAATATCTTAACGTTGAATTGACATAAGAACCTAATTTTTGCTTTAAAATGATCCGGAAACGTTACTCTATAGAATAAATTAAGGATATAACTATCACTCAAAAACAACATTATTAAAAAAACTCGCAAATTTGAAAATTTAAAAAACTCCTAAAAAATACAACTTTTTTTTCATTAAAAATACTCAAAATATTAAACTATCTAAACTATATTAATTCATTCTATAGATAGTCATGTTATATGCATGTAAAAAATAATTTAAGCCATTCCATCCAATAGTTTTCTTAAAATCTTGGTGTTAGTCCTCAAAAATTATGTTTTGAGAAAACGCTACTTAAATTTGAAATTATATGAGTGCGGCTATGAAAGTGTTGATACATAAATGCTTATAACTCCGTTAAAAATGCAAATATTTTTATGCGGTTTTTTGCATTGAGTTAAGAATTAATTGAATAATCAAAGAGGATCATAAAAAAATCGATTTTTTGAAAAGTTTTTAACCCTTGAACCCCCTTAAATGCATACTAAGCATGAAATCATATTGCTGTTATTCATAATTTATATATTAATTGCTCATTTTTCTTTGCCAAATTAGAAGATTCTGCTAAAGAATTAGGCGCAGATGTCATATGCGCACCACATTTGCGCAATTGCAACAAAATGGCAATAATATGCCTCATATGATAATCTGTCAATTGTTATTTATTCTTTAATAAACAGTTTATTTACTTTTATTATCTTTTTAAAATTATATAAATTGTTTTCTTCTATAATTATTAACTAAACTTTTTCTTCTTTATTATTATTTCCTATTTAAATAATAGAAAATAGTTTAAAAAACATATATGAGGACCCCAGAAGCCAAGGGGTATAAGTGACAAAATAAAAAAAAAAAATAAACTAAATACACAGACGACCTAAAAATATGCTTTTTTTCATTTCAGGTAAAGAAATATAAGTGATTTTCTTATTATTTGCTGAGTTATAGACGCAAACCACTTTTTTCGAAAAACAAACAATATTGATTAAATACACATTTAAAGAAAATTGTACTTTATTTTTTAACATTTGTTGAAATAAGAGTTCAAAGACAAGAATGCAACAAGCAGAAATTTCCTATTTCAATTACTCAATTGTTATTGATGTTCGAATTTAACATCAATTATCTTTAAACTCAATTTACTCCAAATCGAAATTTTGTCACTTGTACCCCTTGGCTTCTGGGGTCCTCATATATAACTGGTATTGAAAGCTACGTTTTCGCCAAATTGGAGCCAGAGAAAAAAAAATGCGCCAATGTGGTGCATATGTAACATTTGTGTCAATAAATCAGGAACTGGGTATTTTTATACTAAACCTGCTCGCCAAATATTGTACCCGTGGCATTTTTCTTTTTGTATTTATTAATTTCAGTTATATTATAAAAATATAATTCTTTCACTCATTTCATTTATAATGCATAACTTTAATTTGAAACTAAAACGTTTAAAATTCATGATTTTTATTTATTTTTTTAAATCAAAAGATTAGAAAGAAAAATAAAAAACGATATTTTGAAGCTCCATAAATGCAGCAAAAGAACAAAAGGTAAAAAAATTCAATTTATCTCGACCTAAATCCTGCCAAAGGATTTTTACACAATAAGCAGCAAGATACGTTTCATTTGGGCGTTGCCATAAACAATTAACAAATAAACGCGATTTTTGTGCCATATACGTTAGCGTAATATATATAGATATTACTTACTGATACGCATCCTTCAGGTCTCCAAAAGAACGATGATGAAATGTGTTTTTTGAAAACTTTGATTTAGGACAAGCTGTTTCGTCTGCTAATATTAATCCTCATCACTACAAAGATTTCACACATGTTTCATGATTTTTTTTTTTGAGGGAGGTAATACATGGCTTACGAATGTAAGTGAAACGGACCTTCTTAGAACTAATATAAATTGTCATTTCGCTTGAAAAAAAAATGTACTCGTACGCATTTTTTTCTAACAGGAACAAGCCAAATATCGTATTTACTCGTGTATAGGCCGCAAGCGTGTATAAGGCGCACCCCTATTTTACAAGTAAAAATGGCGATTTCTTAAAATCTCGTATATAACGCACACCATAAATTTGATACGCTAATGAAGAACGACCAAATGAATTTCAGTAAAAAAAAAAAAAAAAAAAGCCGAAACAAACGTTACACCAGACCAGAAAACAAGACGAAAATGCATTTTTAGACTTCGGGTTGTAAGAGAATGACGGGAAATAGGAATGAGTGACGTTAAAGAATATTGCTAATTAGCGTTTAGATAATGTCATTAGCTCTGTTGTATAAAAAACTGCAAGGAATGAAATAAATATGCAGGAATACTTCAATTAAGTAACACTTTCCGAGTTTTAATATCTTCTTTGAATAATTTCTTGTTTCATATGTATATCGTTCGACTGCATCCAACAGTAAAAAATTATTCCGTGTATAAGGCGCACCTAGGAGTTTTGTCCTAATTTTTTAGAAAAAAGTGCGCCTTATACACGAGTAAATACGGTATTTATGGAAACGGCGTTCCCATGCTTTCTAGCCTAGCTATACGGCACTGCCGTGTAGCTATTAAAAGACAACTTTATTACGCTATATTCTGTTTGTGATCCTAGAAAAGATGGGGTGGATTCCGTGAATAGATAAAAATATTCAACCCTCCAAATTTGATCCCATGTCTTTATGCTTTCCTATGACTTTATGCTTTGGTTTTATACTTTTATGTAAGTTTTTCATTCCTACACGTGCTAAGTGCTGTAGTTTTGTATTACAGTAAAATCTTGTAAACTTTTTTTTTTTTTTTTTTTTTTTTTTTTTTTTTTTTTTTTTTTTTTTTGCATCTGCTGTGAAATTTACTGTTTTCAAGATATGTCACCTTTCTTACTGGTTAGCGATATGATCTATCACTCCAGTACTGTGAATTAAATACATTGTTAACATTATTATTATCTGTTGCACATTTATGAAAAATATCAGTAATTTTTACTGTACTTTTTATAGAAATACACAGGTATATACGTGTAATTATAGGGGTAAACATTATTAGAAATTATATTCAACTTTACGCTGCAAAAAACTGTCAAAAAAAAAAACGCAAAAATTCCCATAGGCAGTGCGTTACCTGAACACCCATGTGATTTACAGAGATTTTTCTCCGATTTGAAGAATTTTTCTCTTGTAATTGAAGAATTGCAAGAATATTAGAGCTTTAGTCTTCGAATTTTTCACATTGTGAGGAGTTAATTACATACGTAAGTATAATTTTTCTAATACAAAAAGGTTCTACGTTGCACAGCTGCCATAAAATCCCTGCGATTCGACTAATAGTCCAAGAGACGACCGCATAAAACCCTAAGTCATCGAGCACAAGAAAAATATCCTTTATATTATGGAAGAGTAGTCATAGGAGAATCTAATGATCTGTGTCTTCCGGAAGCAAAGTGGTGCACATGCCAAAAATGAATACCACTAGTGGTTGACTGTTAGACTTAGCATTATGTTTTCCTGCACGCAGTTTTTGGTGTTTTCATACTTTTGATTGTACGACAGACACAATGATAGACCTAAGAGTGACACACTAGTGGTATCAGTTTTTGGCTTATTCACCACTTCACTTCCGGTATACGCGGATCATTAGATTCCCCTATGACTGCTCTTCCATAAAATAAACGATTTTTTCTTGTGCCCGATGACTTAGTGTTTTGTGCTGTCGGCTCTTGGCTGCAGCTATAGAATATAAGATTCCAAGTAATTTTTATTTTTATTTTACATGGAAAATGTCATGTATTTTCGTGATAATGGACAAAACAAAGCAGAAACTTTCATGTTTTAACTAAATGTAATCAACGGAAAAATTCCTTCAATGCATTGATTATTGAGAGCAATCTAAGTATTTGACGTCTTATTCTAATAAACACTTTTATCATTCGAAATTACATACAATCTTTTTCATAAATATCATAATTATTTCATTTTATTTTTGAATGAGAATTATCTCCTCTTTAAAAATTTTAGTAAGAAAATACATTTAGTATTTGTCTCAGATCCATAATTACGTACTTTCTTTTTTGCTATTTTGTGCGTAAAACACACTTTTTTTAAAAGTTTTATTCTTCGGCTTTGTTCATTTTTATTGCATTTTCTTTTGAATGCCATTTTTTACTTAAATACATTGAATTCATTCTTTGCGCAAGAAAATTTGCATATTTGTCTTACATATAATTTATTGACATTTTTATTATTTTTTTTCAAAACATATCAAAAACAAAAGAATGGATGTTGAGTACGTTTTAAGTGCATGAATAATGCATATAACAGAAGAAAATGTAAATTGAAATGCATCTCTTCGTAGATGCATATTTTTTCTTGTTTCATGGAATCTTTAAAATGACTTTGTCTCTGAGATAAGAGGAAAAGGAATAAAAAAATATACTACTTCCTATTTCCTTTTTCAGATAAGTTCAGAAACAAACATTGGAGCATTCAAAAATTGGAGCATTTCAAATTAATTTTTTTAACTATATTGAAAATGGTAGTTGTTTTTGGTCGATAATAGATATATCTGAGACATGTTTGAATCCTTGTGATGGCCATATTTTTTTGGAATACTTCTTTTGCCACAAAGACAAAAAATGTATTAAAAACTTTAAAAAATTAGTAACTCAAACACAAATTAAGATACACATTTCAAATAATTTGCATTTAAAAGGACACTTTTTCCCTGCACAACAGTGTAAAAATTGAGAAGTATGTTTAGAAGTTTAAAAATTTGCAGTACCAAAAATTGTAAAATTGAAATTTCATTTAAAATTTGAAAGTGATGTTATTCGCAGAAGGACGTGGGCGTTTCGCACAGACATGTTATAAGATAGATAGGTTAGATGCAACTATATAAGAAATTGAGTGAATCGAAACGCTATCACCCCTTTATTTTGTTTTCAAAAAAATAATAAATCTTTTAGGAGGAAAATGACTGTGAAAATGATAATCTTTTCAAGTTGTTTCACCTTCATTTAACTTTAACTGTAAAATAAACATTTATTGTTTACAAAATGTGAGAAAAAATATTTTTTAATACGGAATTTCTTTTTCTTTAAGTAAATATTCTATAAATAATCAATAGATTATTTGCAATTTCTTTTATGAGCGTAACAGTTCTGTACAGTGTTAAAAATAAATCTATGAATTCACGGTGAAACTACAGGCAGCAAAAGTAGCCGAACTTTTACCGCTCCATTAGTAGATTTTCCGTTTTGGGAAATAAAAGAAAGGAAAATTCCGTTTGAAGAAGCATTAACTTTTTGTTACAAGGTTTGATTTTAATGATAATAATTTAATTTTTAAAATTAATGAATCGATTAATCGTCAAAGAATTCGAAATTTCCGAGTGGTTTTAAGATGCTGTATTATTTTACTTATTTTATTTTATTTTATTATTTTTTCATTTTGTATAATTTACTTCAAGCCGTCCTGAGGATCGAATTCGATACCTTTTGATAGCGTAACAAACGCTTATCGACTGAGCCAAAGCTGCTGATGCGGATTGTACAAAGTATGGCTTTTTTGAGTTAGTGGTAAAATCTGTTGCCCTTTTTAAAGCATTCTTTTCAAATATATTCGTTAGAATATTTATAAAGGGTTTATATTTTTTTTTATTTTAGACTGATACACAATACTTATTATTTTTAAAAATCAGTTATAATTTTTAAATAGCTTAAATTTTTGAAAAAAACATCACTGTTTAAAATCACTATTTTTTTTTATTTTTTTAATGAATTTAAAAAAGTTATTCATTTTTTACAAAACTAATGTTTTAGACATTTTTTTGAAATTATCGTACACTAATTATTAATTCTATTTTGTTTTTTATTTTTTGGCTAATTAGTTAAAAGAATTTTTTAATAAGAAAAGGGAGAAAAATAAACAGAAAAATGTAATTTAAAACGGATTTTTCATGTTTTTATTATTTCATGGCATAAGTGGGATTCGAACACACAATCTGCACTCGCAGGCGATTAGTGGTGTGGTGCCTTTACCACTCAGCCACGGAGCCCCCCACACAACGTAGTGTCTCCGTTTTTTGTTTCTATTCCTATCCGTTTCGTTATTTTCTGGAAATATGGTGGAGTTTTCTGATTTTTAACGGAAAATAAAAAGTAACATTTGTAAAAAGTGACATTTTCTGTGAAATTTAGGGAAAAAATATTCGCGAATTTCAGAATTTTTTTAACATTGTAAAAGGTTTTATTCTCAAACAGGCAAAGTAGCTATATTTTCTGATCAGAGGATAATAAAATCATGTACCATTATTCTTTAATCCTGTAAGAAAATAGCCCTTTTTTCAGAGAAATTTTGTAAGAAATACTAAAAATTATATTGCCCTTTATGTTGGAATTTCTGAAAAAAAAAATGTTTACAGATTTAGATGGATCATGGGCCGAGAAACCAAAATCATCCCCAGCTCAAAACTTTATCTATCTATCTATCTATCTCTTTCTCTCTCTATATATATATATATACATAATTATACATCACTTTTTTATGGATATGATAACTTAACATAATTCTGCACAAACTTCTTCCAAAATGTAACATAAAATAAAAGGCAGAAAATATCGGTCAAGTTCGTTAATGGGCAAAATCGTCCAATGGCTTGGAAATAGGGAGGAGTTTTGTGAAAACAAAAACAAAAAAGAAAAGAAAAACATAACATCTTAATTGTTATACACATCAAATCAGTTTGAAATTACTATTAATTCTAAGAAAAGAATCGGAAAAAATTTTTATAGCATATTTTTAATATCATCGAAAATGGGCTCAAGAAACAAACAAATAAATAAATAAATTTTGTAAAAAAACAAAATTATAACATCGTCAATTCACAATATATCAAATCCACTTAAGTTTATTACAAATATTATTCATATTATCTACAACTTTTATGCTGACTAGTTTTTGATAAGATAAAATCTTATATTAGATGTTGATGTTAGTTTAGGACCCTTTTTTACCCGCCACTCTACCGGTTAATCTGAATTTGTTCACAAGTAGCATGATATTTGCCCTTGTTGGTGGCTGTTTTCCGTATGTTCGATGGTAGAATTCAAGCACCTCTTCATATATTTTATCACCTAGTTTCCAGGGAATGATGGTTATTCTTTCTTCTAGGGAAAGCATTTCTTCAAACATCTGTGAAAGAAATCAATAGATTAGCGCTTTGATAGAAATAAATCGTTATTTTTGGAACACCCTGTTTTAAAAAAAAACCTTAAAAATTAAGAATATCGCGATACAATTTTGCAACCAACAAACTGCAATACAATTTTGATGAAACTGCATTAGCGAGTATATAAATATATATATATATATTCTTTTCAGCAGAGTAAAACTTGAAGAGGCACGATGATTATCAGTCAGAAACAAACGTTGAATCATTCATATCAAGTTAAATGAAAATGAATTTTTCGTACCGAATAATCTGCATCGAAAGAGAAAGATAAAAAAAAATAATACAAGAAAATAATTTTTAAAACATTAAAATCTGATTGAATAGCTATACAGTTTTGCAACAAATTGCATTACATTTTCAAACAAACTGTATTTGTGATCTACATTTTTCTGTAATGGACAGAGTAAAAACTGAAAATGTGCAATGTTTAAAAGTTTAAAAAAAAAATTGCCGTAAAAGCAAAATTTACCATCTGCTGTCGCCAACATCAAAATTTCGTCACAGTTACCTACGGAAATATTTAACCTTTATAATATAAATTATTTTTATAATCCAGCGAAAAATATTAATTTTGAATGTTTTATGTCAAAGTTAAAATAAATAAATAAGAATTTCGGTAGATATCGCTTTTTTTTCGTTATACACAAAATGTTGGAGAACACAATAAAATAGTTTTTCAGTTGATTGGTACTCCATCTTTTGCAGCAGTAAATATATTTGAAAAAAATCCACGATGAACAGAAACAAACAAGAAATCGCGTTATCTTTTGTTCCACTGCTTCAAATCGGATTTTTTGTTTTCTCGTATCTTTTCTCGATATAAACTTTTGATTTAAAACAATGCATGACTGGTTCGAAGAAAATAATCAATCTGTGTCTCAACAAAAGATTTCTGTTTTCATAGAACGAAATGATTTTTTTAAGCTATTATTTTTTGTGAAAATACGTTAACTCTTTCAGGGGCAAATAATTAATCTTGATAGAATATGAAAATTATGGAATATATCATAAATGATGAAAAAGCTAATTTGTTAATAAACAAAAACTTTACATACATTATATAAGCTATATATATATATTTATATATCAATTAATGATGCCATCATAGAAATGGTGCCATATGCCGTTTGGTACGTAAACTGGCAGTTTTAAAATTTGGCCGGTATATTAAGAAAGAATGGAATACGTTAAATGCCACAAATCTAAATGTGTGTATACTAAGAGGCTGTATACAGCTGATTCGGTTCTTCTAAAGCTCCATCATCAGCGTAAAGATAATGGGGCTTTAGAATCTCCGACACTGTCGTTGGGCAGTCAGGATAAGAGCACTTGAGATTTAACTCTTGAAGACAACCAACACGTATATATGCCGCATAAGCTCCTGAGGTTCCTAGATTATTCCCATTCAGTTATTTTATTTAATACATTTTGTCTTATTTAATCTGGACGATTTCAAGATTAAATTAGGCGAAAATTTCTGTTTTGAAAAATCGGAGATAAAATATTAAAAATTCTGTGAAAGAGGCTCGTTGCTAAGAAGTTTAATATACCGCTGCCCAAGTTTTGGCTGGCCCTAACATTCTTTCCTCATTCATAGGATTTGGTCTTGTGGACCTGTCCGAATAGCAACTCCCTTCCGGAGTATGGGTCGTTGGCCTCAGCGTCTTCTAGACGTCAGTGCCTGGCAGCTCGTCGTGGGCACTGGGAGGCAAAACAAGCGAAGGAAACGTTCGGTTCTTCCGATGGGCAAGGAACTGTCGCTGTCGGCTGTTCATCCCAAGTTTGAAAACAGCGGCCATCGTGAAGTGCGCTGGGCAATGCGTTGGCCGCTAAATCGTTGACATCTGAGGGTGAGAGGGAACGGATCAGTGCGCTCGTGTAGCTACTGGCATAGTTGCATCAAACTTCACTAAAAAGGGTTCACTAAAAAGGCTGCAAAATAAATTTTATAAAAAAATTACTTTTTTTGTATTATTTTAAACAATTTCTTGCACTTTTTTCACATATGTCATTGTTTTAACTACAAACCTCAACAAGTTATTTACTTTTTAAACATTCTACTACTCAAGTAAGAGCAATAGTTAATCTATATTCATTTAAAATATATTCTATAACTTTTCTAACACTTTTATGTCCGGATTTTTTTTCTATGTTGACAAAAACATTGCTTTTACATTGATAGCGTTAATCGTAGCATTTCAAGTAAATTTAATGAAGTTTAACGAATATGTCATTGTCTGAGGCCTAACAAATGTAGTTGATTTGCGTTATGTTTAATTTATATTCATATGACTATAGCCTAAAAAAGAGTTTTTGGAGGAGTTTAGAAAATGTTAATTATTGTAATTCAATACGCTTTAATGGCTATGAAACTTTCTAATATTTTTGCATCTTATCATAAATGATTAAAGTGATCTTTATTTTACATTTAAAGAGCGAAATTTATATTTCAAATCAAAATTCGCCAACCGTGTAGAGAGAATTAAACAATTTCTTCTTATTCTTATTATTATTATTTTACTGAAAACCGAAACATAAATGATATTACAATAAGAAATGCATTGACATATTCTGCCATTTCTACATATTGGTAGTGACAAGCAATTGTTAAAATGTAATAATACTCAATTTAAAGGTATACCCTTTAAATATAACGTACGACCACAAATGGGTTAAAATAAAAATCATTCTTTTGAAAAATATTCTCCACACTTTAAATTAGTTTCTTTGGAATCGATTTACTGAAGGTTACTTAGTATTATTTCTGAACCTTTAATGAGACAGTCTTTTCAAAACATTTCTCACAATGCAGCAGAACTTCTATTTAAATTTTCTATCTTTAATGAACTACCAGCATCGCCTAACCGTATTGGAATTTTTAGCATAACATCATTTACTAAGACATTTAAATCGGACTCGTCAGTAATTTACGCTGAAAAATTAATGCAGAGCGAAAATTTCAGAAGTTAGATTACTTTAAATGTAGAATGCGTGGTAATGCTTTAACTTCATCTGCTTAAGTGATCTTTTTTTATTTGAATTATTCATTACATTTTGAATAATAATAAATAAGTTATAAAAATAAAGCATGTCTGTGGGGGAATTCTGACGTCATAGTGGTAGTAGTAACACCTTAAAGTATCCAAACACCTTTAAATGCAATTTTCAATCAAAATATTGCTTTTTCGTTTATGCAATAATATTAAAACCGACACTTTTAGCTGTCGAAATGTGTTTAAATTATGTCGGTATCTTAATTATAACCGAAATTAGAGCCGTTTACATTTACAGCTATTACAGTTTTTGAACTGTGATTAAAAGTTGTTTTTAACTTTTTCTAAAAATGAAGTTTTTCAGATTTTTACTATACGCAAAACATCCTAAAACTAGTCGTTGGGGGGGGGGGGGCACCGTAATACTTACCCATCATGGATAGGCATATGAAAATAAAACATGTGAAAACTATTTATACAATGCATTGCAATTCCAAAACAAAATTTAAATATTGTTAATATGCATAGTAATGCTTTATTAATGAATTGCTGATGTACCAAATTCGAAAAATTATGTAAAACGCCAAACTACTCAAGTAATACCGAACAGCGTAAAAGAAACATCCTTATAACTCCAAAATAATAATATTATAAACTAACAGTTTACTGCGTCGGATTAAGCGTCTCATTTTCAATTAAAATATACCTCTGAATTGAAATTTGAATGAAATACAGGATCATGAAAAATCGAAGAATGTGGAAAACAGGATTACAAATATCTTGGCAACTAATAATCCGATCGACTTCGTTCTATATGCAAAATGTGTGTTATTTTATTGCCTTTTACGTCCATTTCTTAGAACAAAAGCATTCGAAAATTTTTATATACCTTTCATCAGAACGAATTTTTCTAGAGTCCGAAAAAAATAGTTCCGGATAATCGAGGTTGCTGATATTAAATAGGCTTCGTCCCATTCTTACATAATAACTGCATACAAAATTTCAAGTCTCTATCTCAATTTGTTCGGGAGATAGAGCGTTTACAGACAGAGAGACAGACAGACAGACGAACGGCATTTTTTTTTTCTAAAAATATGTTTTTCGGAATCTCCACTATCTAAAACGTGTAAATCCGTCAAAAAAATTTTCGATTTTCAAAACGATTGCAAGACTTACCCTATACTACGTATGATGGGTAAGTAATATATATGCATGAAATACTACGAAATCTTTCTCTTCTACGTGTTTCTTTTACGAATGTCTTTTGAGGTAACTATACTCATGATAATACACTGTATTGCCATTGATTATGGGACACTTGCGATTTTAGACATTTTACTAAATATCTAGAAAAATACATGAGGAATCATCTCGAAACTCTTAGTGTATAACTATACTAGTATAAGTCATACATCGCCGTGAAGATTTTTTCCCGAAACGCCAAAGGGGGCCGTCAACAAATTAAAAAAGAATGAATATCTTTTGAATAACCCTGTCAAAACTAATGTAGCAAAAGCGTTCAAACTCTAGATTGTAATTGAATGCCTTATTGTAATAAGCCTTGTTCTTTTTATGCAAATAGCATGCATACTCGCAGAGTAATTAAGGTTTTTATAAAAATGATCCCAAATTTTTCCAAGTTTTTGCCTTATAATTTTCAGAGTTCTTAATATAAAATATTATTTTTTTCAGAAAATATGACAAACAACATTGCACACAGTACCCTGTAATCAGAATTAAAAAATAATGAAAATTGTATAAAAAATGAGTCGGTTTACTAAATAATTTTTTACTGCGCATGCGTCAACGATATCAAAATTTCATTTGCATATTATGTTAGCTAAATGTATAGAGCAACTTTTGTGAAAGTCACAAAATCATAACTTGAAAATTCTGACAATAATCGTCAATTGAATAAGTCGAAAATCCGTTATTCTCAAAATGAAGCAAAAACAAGAGGGGTTGTATCCATATATTCATTGATTAGTGTCAATATAGAATACACAATATGGGATGTACTACTGCATTTGGATAAAATCCCTTATTTTTTTGCTTCATTTTGTAAACAACGGATTTTGTCCTTTTTCTATAGACGATTACTTTCAGAATTTTCAAGCTATGATTTTGAGACTTTTACAAAAGTTGCTCTATACATTTAGCTAACATAATATGCAAATGAAATTTTGATATCTTTGACGCATGCGCAGTAAAAAAATATATAGTAAACCTACTCATTTTTCATACAATTAGTATTATTTTTTAATTCTGATTACAGGGTACTGTGTGCAATGTTGCTTGTCATATTTTCTGAAAAAAATATTATTTTATATTAAGAACTCTGAAAATTATAATGGAAAAACTTGGAAAAAGTTGGGACCATTTTTATAAAAACCTTAATTACCCTGCGAGTGTGCATGCTATTTGCATAAAAATGAACACAGTGTATTACAATAAGGCATTGAATCATAATCTAGAGTTTGAGCGCTTTTGCTACATTAGTTTTGACAGGGTTGTTCAAAAGATATTCATTCTTTTTTAATTTGTTGACGGTCCCCTATGGCGTTTCGGTAAAAAATCTTCACGGAGATGTATGACGTATACTATTATATTTATACACTAAGAGTTTCGAGATGATTCCTCATGAATTTTTCTAGATATTTAGTAAAATGTCTAAAATCGCAAGTGTCCCACAATCAATGGCAATATAGTGTATATTAAATAGTTTGATATTTACACTGGTACAAAAGACAAACTTGAGATAAATTTTGAAATTTTTTCATTACATTAGTATTTTAACTGCCTTATTATCTGAGATAGAGGTGTGATTATAATGTGCATAGTCTAAGTACTAGAGAATGTTATTGTGTTTATTATGCAATTTACAAAATATCAATGCATTGTTTTATTTTGGAGTTATCATTTTTTGTGAAAATGTCAATTTTTGACATACTTTTGAATATTTTTCTCTTTAAAAAATTATTTATGGGTAATTGCTAAAATTTTCATATTTTTCAGTTTTAAGGTAAAGGCTATAACAAAAATTAGATAACAAGGGAAATTTTCGAAATTTTCAATGTATCATTTCCGAATGTGCGCGGATACTTTAAGAGTCACGGATTATAATGTTAAGTCTACAAGGGCGTTATTTTCAAATATCTCGCTCAAATCTTAAAAGTTTTACATGATTTTTTTTCATTGGATATCTGACGACGATCTACAACTGAGTTACTTTTTACTTTTTAGATTTTGGTTTTAGATCTTACTTAAAAATAACTTTAAATTTCGGAACCGGTTGGAACCAGTTATGAAATTGAAACTTTCATAATATGAAAAATATCTAACCAAAATCTAAAAGAGTGCAGATCATCCTCAGCTATCCTATGCAAAAAAATCATGTAAAAATATTAAAATTTGAGCGAGATATTTGAAAATACGCCCCCATAGATTTAACATTATCATCCGGGTTTTTTTGAGTGACTAGTGTGGGCTCTAGGAGACTTAGTTATCTGTCGGGGAAGAAAAAAGTTAAACCCCATATTATTCTTTGGATCTAATTACTTATCCTTCTTGCTCATTCAATTTTGGAAATTTAAACAATATTTATTTTTAGTAAGTTATAGGAAGGTTCTTTATCACTATGTGAGATCCAAATTTTTATATTTTTTTTCAGCCAAAAATTATAAACATTTTAACAGTACTTTTAACACTATTCGGATTTTTCTGTAACATCAACGCAAATTTTTAAATTATCATAATTATTTGTAAACTATTTTAAGTTTACTGAGGGATAAAAGAACGTTCTTATCTACGTGCTGAAAAAAATCTTGTTAAAATTTATAATATTGAATGAAAAAGAAGAATAAATATTTATTCCCACAGGATAACATAAGATTCCAATTTTTTACGTCGGTAATTGAACAATTAGTCTCTTAATATATATAAAATAATTGTACGGCAATGGTTGATGTGGAATATCAAAGCCTAATGTCTTAGATGCGTATATACTCGAATTCAAAACCATAGATGCTATGTCAAAATTTTTTCAAGGAAAGAGAGTAAAAGGGGAAGTGGAGGTGAAAGGTTGATTTGGATAAGGCTACATTTGTGAGAGTGGATGAGATGTGATTACTGTCGATTCGACTCGGGATCATAGTGATGTAACCATAGCTCCTCCACTTTACAAATTTGTCCCCAAAAGCACCAAACCGGCCTTTCTTCCTTACCCCCCCCCCCCATTTTTTTTAAATCCCTAAAAAATAGGTGTTAAAAACTTGATATCTCCTTCCAACAATATGTTAATATAGCAGCTACGGTTTAAAAACTGAGCATATAAGCATCTAAGATATTAGGCTTTGATATTCAGCATCAACATCGCAGTACAAATATTTTATATGCACTCTTCTATCTACAGTAGTAGAACGTATTGCAATCGAATTTTTTGGACGGATTTATACATTTTAGGGGTCAGAGATCACAAAAAACATGTTTATACAAAATGTATGTCTGTCCGTCCGTGTGTTCGTATCGCTGTGTGTCGCCATTGTACTATCAAAAAATGTATGAAGCTAGGCATAGAATTGAACTAAATTTCTCTTTATTTGGATGTGGCAAGCTGGTCCTCCTTCAATTTAAAAGTATTCTGTTGGACGTGGTGCTGTAATAGCAATTTTTGCATCATTTCCATTAGTTTAACATCGTAAAGTGTATGAAATTATGCATAGAATTAAAACAATTTTTTGTATGTTTTTGGCTACGGCCAGTAGGTTTCCCCTGAATATAAAATAATTCCGCCAAAAGGGGGCTTTGTAATAGAGTTGTCTGTGCCAAATTCATTATTATACCATTAAAAAAGTATGAAGTTATGAAAAAAATTGAAGAAATTGAACCATTTTTTTGGGTATTTTGGGGGAGAGGGGCTAGAAGCAGCAGGTTCTTTTTAAATTTGAAAAACATTATGCAAGATTGGGACGCTGTAATAACGATTTTTGTGCCCTTTTTTTATTTAACTATGGAAAACTTTATAAAGTTATGCATAGAATTGAACCAAATTTCTGTGCATGTTTTTAACTGCTGACAGCAGCTCCTCCCTGAACATGAAAAATTTATTGCAGAAAGGAGCACTGTAATAGCGATGTCTGTATCAATTTAATTGTTGCATGTTCAATAAGTGATACGGTACATAGAAATTTTGGGTAGAATTAAACCATTTTTTCATGTGTATGCATTTGGATGAGTCCAACAGATTCTCCTTGAATTGGAAAATATTATTACGGCCAGCAGGTTGGCTTCGAATTTGGAAATATTCCGCCGGAAAAGAGAGCTTTAATAGCGACTTTTGTATAATTTTCCGTTTTTTTAGTTTTGTTGTGCATCGACCGCTCGTTCAGCGGGATATCGCGTCCTGCTAAGCTGCCTATTCTCAAACAGCTGATATACAACGGAATAATGAAAAACTATTGATTTCAATGATATCATGTTTGAGATTAACTCGTTTTTACTACGATTAATTGAATGAAGCACAAATTTAAGATTAAAATCCAAGTTGGGACAGTATTTACTTAATATGCGTAATTAACATCTGTAACCACATTTTTAAATATATTAAGATGTATGGGATAGAAGAAAGTTTTGGGATTGGCACATCCAACTAGTTTCTTTTGTTAAGTCCCCTAATAATAAATCTCGATCTAATTTCAATTATTTTTCGATTTTTAAAAATCACAAACTTTCAATGTTTACTTTGGTGAACATTAAAAAAATAGTTCTGTTAATTGCAATTTTTTAAAAATCAGTATCTCAATTTACATTTATTGGTACTACTTGGTTATCCCGTCGACCTAAAAACTATCGCCAAACTACATGATTAAATGCTAATAATGAATGATCGTGAATGTCCATTCACTTGACATTAAACACCTTAAATGTATTTGTTACGTCATCAAGTGATTTTTAATTTGCATTTTTATTAATTATTTGTTTTTTTCGTTATTTAAAATAAAAATTATGTCAGTATGTATAACTTGTCTATTGATTTGGCGATTTGTATTATTTGGCGAAATTGGTCGATGGGATAACCAAATAGTACCCATTTATTTATATGTTATCGTAATCCTATTGGCTTCGACTCAAAATCCCGGATGAGCATGCATATTTCGATTATTATTTTTTTTAATTTAATAATCATTCAGCTTCAAAATAAACTTGGCCAGACTTTCCTATTCGTATTTCAATCAGCCTATTTCCGGATATCATGCGAATTTCTCTTTCATTGAATTATGTTACATCATAATTTCACACTAGCCTGATTTTGAAGCTTACATTATTCTTACATTTAGGTCATACACAGAAGTGATTTCACTTCGTTTCTTAAGTGGGGAGTATGTAAAAACTAGCATCGATACCTGAATTTAATTTATTTTTTTTATTATTATTATTTACACACATTTTTGACACATGCTTAAAGGTCATCATTTTAATGATAGTATTTCTCAATTCAATGGAAATTATATGCATATCAACCCCATGATAAATTTTTAAATTATTGCGCTCAACCAGATCATAAAATATTAGCTTGTTGGCACATAAAATAATATCAACAGTTCAGCAATTGTTATTCTGTTGTACATTATCTTCAGGTTTTTTTTAAAGCTTTTTAAAACATAATACAGTAAAACCCTGATAATTCGGATTATTTGGGACCAGACACAATCCTGATTATCCAGAGATTTAGAAAAAAATGAAATAAAGTAAAACATACTTACAGAAAATAACATTTATGTTAAACTTATTGAGTATTTACAGACAGTAGAAATGTTTACTTTGTAATAAAAAAGATTGTAATTTTCTGCTGTGTCAGTTTTTTATACCTTTTGCTATCCGCACGGTCACGTATCCGCTTGAGCATAAGTTACATTGTTGTTTGTTTGAAAGATAACTTCAAAGTGTTTAAATAAGAAAGCTTAAAGTATTCTTCCGAAAAGGTTTCAGAAAAGGTTCTTTATTCCAAATACGACGATGAAACAAGTTAATATTATTGAAATTAGCCAATCGCTTCTCAAACTTGAAAACAAGAAAAATAGACCAAACTGTTCAGGATTATCCGGAGATCCGGATTAGCGGGGTCCGAATTAGCGGGGTTATACTGTAATTACAATAATAAACAGATTTTTTTTTTATTGTTGTTTAAAATTCCTTGTTAGATGAACACTGAAGGAAACTGATTTCACCAATGAACCATACTTCTAAAAATGTGCAAAATTGTTGAAAATGTAAACTGTATTTTTAATGCAATGTAAGAGTTTATAGAAAATATTTTATTGCTTAATCAGGAAAAAAGTACTTTTTTACTTAGCAACAAATTTTAAAGAGAATTCGATTGTGATTTATATAGAACAAATTGCATTAAAAAAATCTTTTTGTATTTTATAAATTGACAAAATCACTTAATATTATGATTTTAACATGTTACCAGATGATATGAAAGATTTTTTACTAGAAATTTAGCTGCAACTATATGAATTTCCATATTTTAAACAATAATATTAATGAGACGTGCGCAGTTAAGATGCTTTTCCTAATATTTAGAAAATTCCTCTGCTGACAAGAGAATTATAGTTTCAGGATTTCTACCTAAATAATTTCCACTTTAATGAATATCTGCATATTAAATGGAGGTTTTGGAAGACGTCTGCTTTGTTCCGTAAATTTTCATTATCCTAAATAATTCCTTTTGCATCAGTCTTATCTTAAACAGAAATAAAGTAATGCATTAGAAATATTTTTCGCTCTTTTCATCTTTTTATAAATGTTTTATGAATAATAGTTCATTAATATGATACACAAATGGAAATATAGTAGGTTGTTTGAGATTTAAAATCTGTAAATGTAAATATATATATATATATATAGACGGATAGGTGATTATCGATAACATTACAGTAGGATGGAGCGAAAAAAAAATTATTTTTTAATCAAAAACGGGTAGCTGCCAAAAAATGCCTAGTACATCAATGCTGTGAAATATTAACGCTGAAGTAAAAATGCCTTAAGTCAGAGCTTTTGACCCAAAAGTTGCCTTTATAATAAAGCATCAACGGTATGAAATATTAACGCTGAAGGAGAAATGTCTTAAATCAGCGCTTTTGGTCCAAAAGTTGAAATTTCGGGTAAAATTTAATAATTTTACAAAAAAAAATTCTAAAGAATTGGTTATGATCTAAAAGTGTCATTTAAACCTTTATTTTTAAACATTTAAAATACTGTCATAAATACTGTTTAAAATACAGTCCAGTGCCTACATGCCAGAAAATATCTGTCGCTTCACTATTGACTTTTAATTTTAGCTTCAGTGTTTTAGTTACTTTCAAAAAACTGAGTTGTAAAAATGTCTCACAAAAGGCGAAAAGATGACCCTATTGCCGGAAGTAATCAGGAGTTGAATGAATCAGTGTTACCTACATATTGTGACGTAGTTAGATATTATAACTTTTTGTGGCATAAAGCAAAGACTGAGAAGAAAGATAAAAAATCCGTCTTTCAAAACTATAAGTAATTTTGTTTTAGAAAAAGTTGAAAGGATTTGAAAAAAAGCATTAATTTCTATAAATTTTCGAAGGACAATAGCAATCAAATTACAAAAAGAACTGAATTTAATCCAAAAATTGAAAAAAAACTCTTTCTAAAGCTAATTTTGTTGCGCGTAAATAGCATATTTAGATGATTAAAATAAACCGTTTGATGTTGCAGCATGTAAATGTCCCAATTTTGAACTACGTTCTTTTTTGATAGAAGAAAGGATTCCGAAACTCGAACAAGATTTTCGTGTGAATCAACGTACAAACCATCTCATGATGATTAGTGGTTTTGACACCAATAACACATTAAAATATAAAATAATAGAAGAAAGAAAAAAATGGTTGAAATAAAAAAATAATAAAAAGAAAAAAATTAGTAGAAAGAAAAAAGACAGTAGAAAAAAAATTTAAATCAAGAAGTACCGCAATTAGAGAGGCTGCAAGTGAAATTGAAGAAAATGAATCTGTATGTAATGATTCAAGGATAGACATAATTGAATTCCCACATTCGTCTTCCAATACCCAAACTAGAATGAAGCTTGACATTTTTTCTAAGACACGTGACAGGTTTGAAATTACCGATCGGTCTCCTGCAGCCACTGTTTCGGCAGTTCTCCAGGATTATGCACATATATCAAAGGACACTGGAAACATAATGTACCTGTACCAGTGATAGATAGAAGCAAAGTAAGGCGTGAACACTGTCGTAAAGAAATGTTACGACATCGCTTAGAATAAAATAAAAGAAAAGAAAAGAAAAAAACAAAGAGAGAGAAAGAATAATAATAAAAATAAATAAATAAATAAATAAATAAATAAATAATCTAGAAAGAGATAGAAAATGAAATAATATTAATGTATATAAAAGTATTAAAATAAATTTTTATTTTAGCTTTCGTAAACAAGAAATGATAACAATAATATGTGTTGTTTGTTTGGAAGTTTTATTATACTATAAGCTCCCTTTTAGTCAAAGCCTGGGAATAGCAAAATCACATGAGCGAAGGGATTTTCTCACCATTAGTTATAAAAGGAACAAATGTTTACGAGAAGCAATAAAACCTAGAGTCGCCATTCGCGACATTAACGTACACAAGCAACAAAGAAAGATTTACAATCAAATTTATTACTCCCGCGTGTGGTCTACTTGGGGTTGCTGGTTTGGAATCGTAGCTCCGGCTATAAATAATGGAGGAACAATGTCTAAAAATCCAACCCCGTTTCTTTTACCAGACCAATGGACAGTGAAATATATTCAAAGCCAATTGGAGTCCGAATATAATACCCAATGGGGTAAAAAGGGGCGTACAGGATCCGGAAGAAAAACCCCACACGAGTCAGTCCAGTTTTCGAATTGAAAGTGTCAAGTAAAAAAAAAAGATTTTTTTCTCTTCTCTCTGCTGTGAGTTTCCCGCTAAGATGAGAGGGAAAAAGAGGAAATTAGGAAATAAGGCAACTTCGAAATAATCTGTGTCATCGGGAGATGTGATCTTAGGCCTCCCGGATGAAGCGATGAGAAGCGAAGCTATGCTCTGCACACAGAGAACTAATCATCGACTGATTTCTAATACAAAAAGGAATACCTGAGTATTGCCGAGCGGACTATTTATTCATCGGATGATTTCTAAATACTCAAAGGAGTAACGGAGCATTGCTGAGCGGAATTTTCATTTCCGCAAAACAAAAAAAAAAAAAAAAACTTTGCCTGAACTTCCTAGCGAAATTTGAAAAATGCTAACTATTAGTGTTAAAGGACCGTACGACAAACTGATGATTGGAAAGTGTGTGAAATTTGAAAAGTGCTAACTATTAGTGTTAAAGGACCGTACGACAAACTGATGATTGGAAAGTGCGTGAAATTTGAAAAGTGCTAACTATTAGTGTTAAAAGGACCATACGACAAACTGATGATTGGAAAGTGCGTGAAATTAGAAAAGTTGCTAACTATTTGTGTTAATTAAAAACAAAATGCCTTGGAACTTGGCATTCGGATTTAATTGTGTTGGCGTACTGACGAACTGTATGGACAGCTATAAGCCAACGTCGACCAATACCAGGAACATACTTGTAAGGTGAGGAAATTTCATTGTTCATGTGTCCGGCCAATTTATTTTATTGATATAATGTTGTGTTAAAATTTTGGTTTTTAAAATTTGATTATTTAAAATTTGATTATTTTAAAATTTTAAAATTATTATTATCTTTGGGGCTCAAAATTATCAGAATTTAATGCTCAAACTTAATTAATAGTAAAATGAATAAATAAATAAATTGATAATACCAGTAAAATAATACGAATAATAAGAACGAAGGACTCGATTTTATAAAATATGAAAATTTGGGGCTTTGCCTATAAGTTGTGTCGTGAACTTAAGTGTTATGAGCTGTGAGGATAGCAGAATAATAGGAAATGAATAAATAAACAAACAACAACAAAAAAAAATGAAATAAAATATTTTGTATATTTCACTATAACCATATTTCAGTAGTTATTGCCTTGCATATTATATTTTTATAGTGTTTGCATGATGCCAATTTATGTGTTTTAATAAAATTTTGTATATATGTACCTATTCTTGTCTTTATTCCAGTTTTCTCCCTTTATGTATTTTAAGGTAATTTCTAGATGCAGATTAGGGAATGTTAACATTTAAATTTGTAGATTAATATCTCAAGTTTTTTTATTGACTCATCAATCTCAATTTTCACAAATTCATACGTTAAATAAGGCGATCCTAATGTTATTGCAAAATGTTAATTTTAAGTATGATATTAAGGAATTAATTTCAGTAATTAATAATATCCGATCTTCGTTCACAACGCCGAAGGGATATTATTTTCATTTGTCTTCGTACTAACCACGTCACGATTGCGTACCTAGTAGGAGGTGTTTATTTTCATCACCACACCACTAAAAGTTTAATGGTGCTCATACCAGGCGTATGAATTTGTATTTGGGATTCAAAATTAAAAATTTTCTGCATTTAAATATAAATAAAGATAGCCAGTATTATGATTTTATTCTTAATTACCTATCTTCTCTTAGCTTTTTCTCCTTCTACTAACAAACATTATTCATCCATATTGTGTTTATAAATATTGTGTGTATATCTAAAAATTTACGAAATTGAAAAATAATAGTTGAGAAGATGAAACAAAAATATACAGAAGAGTTGGTTTAGCTCACGACACATTAGCTTGTAAGATTGTAAAGAATTTCGTTACTATATATATCCGTATTTCGGAAAATTTACTTTGTCATTATATTTATGTGTATTTATAAAAATATTTAGGGCTATTTCATAATTTCTATTAAATATTATTCTCGAATGAGTATAAATTATAATAATTCATTACAAAACTCATATCTTGAGAGTATATGATATCATAATTTGAGGTGTGAAAGAGTTCAAAAAAATAAAAAACAAAGGAAAAAGTATCAAACATCAGTCTGTGTGAGATTTTCCAAATAGGTAAATAAATATGACAGGTAGAAATAAGGCAAGGCAGTCTTCTCCCGGAAGGGACACATTTAAAATTGGAATAGACACTCTATTGAACTCTTTACAAAATTTTGAGGACAAACCAGACCAAAATATATCATATTTTTTCGAAGAGTTCGAAGAATTAGCCGCAGCGGCACAATTTCCCGATGATTTAAAATTGGTGTTGGCAAAGTCAAAATTTAAAGGCCAAGCGAGAGAGATTCTAAAAAACACAGCTGAATTGCATAAAGCACAAAACTATAACACATTCAAAGAAAATGCGATAACACAATTTAAAAAAGAAAGATCGTTTGCTGACTCTCAGGCGCAATTCATAAACGCAAAACAAACACCCAACCAAACTATTGAAGAATTTACTAAACAATTCAACATTGAGGCACAAAAATACCTTGTCTCGTCAGGACACGAACAAAAGAATGGAGCTAAAGAATTATTATAAACGATTAAATTAACTAAATATCTTGAAGCACTAAGACCGGACATCTCCTTTGAATTAAAAAAATACCCACCCACAAAGTTTGATGAAGCAGTAAAAAAAGCTAAAAATATCGAAAGTGCTTTGAACAGTAAATGTGCAGGAGAAGTAAACAATTTAACTGAAAATAGCGAAAATAAATTATTCGAGGCACTTCTTAGCATGTCGCAAGAACAAAAATCGGAAATACACCAATTAAAAGAACAAATAAAAGATTTAAAAATTCAAAAAAATGAAAGCGAACATAACAACGCTGAAGTAAATCAGATAACACATAATTTTTGTCATATCTGTAATAAATCCAACCATCAGACTCAAAATTGTTATTTCAATCAAAAAAGTGCGAATTTTTTTCAACCAAGGGGAGCGCAAAACAATGTTCGGCCACGATTTCAAAAAAATTATTATCAAAATAATAATTATAGAGGCTTTCAACGATTTCCACAAAATTATGCACAACATTTTCAAGCGCCACAAACATTGGATTTTGCAAGACCTTATTACAATCAAACTAGATTTAATGATATGCAAATTCGAATGCCAAATTGGCAAAATTTGACCCAATCACAAATAGGACCTAATCAAATGTATCCTGGAAATTACAATATGCAAAATATGATTCCAATGCAAAACTTTGATCCAACACAAGGAAACAATACACAAATTGCATATACAGGGCAGCATCAGGGTTTCGCAAATATAGAAAATAGCCAAAATCCTTTGCCGCAAAATAATGAGGGAAATAGGGAACATCAGCCCACAATTACTTTTCCTAACGAAAACAGAGACAGGCGAGGCAGACACAATAATAATAATAGGAACAGAGGGCAAAGTCATTTAAACCGGTAAGCGGGCCTACAAAATTGAGAGAAATACAAGCCCGTAGGTCCCGTAACATTGAGAAAAAACAGGGTTATAATATAAAAAATAAATCAAACAAGGAATTAAAAATATTGAAACAAAAGCAAACGAAAAAGACAATGATAAAAAAAATGAGAAAGAAAAAAAAGATATAACACAAAAATTGATCGCAAGTTGTAACTCGGAAAAAAACAATGAATTACCAATATGGGACTTAAAAATAAAGAAAGATTTAATTATACCCAGCCTTATTGACAGTGGGGCGAGTATAAGTTTAATATCTCCAGGGGTCTTTGAAAAAATAAAAGAGACGGATATAAAGATTAAATATTTAGCCAACGCTATAAAAATTACAACTTTATCAAACAAATCCATTCCTTTTAAACACTGTGTAAAATTTAAGTTTAGATTTAACAACACTTTCTTAAATGGCACATTTTATGTAACTAAAGACGAATTTGACCGTAATTACAAAATTATTTTAGGATATGATTTCTTAAAAAGTAATAAAATAATTATGGATTTTGAAAATAATACTTTTAAACTCAATAATTCAATTATACAATTAAACCCCAATGAAAATCAAATTACGGAGGTGAATAAAATTAAGCCCGTACAACAAAATGATGACTTTCAAACAATACCAAAACAAATCAAATCCTATCAACACAATAACATTCCGAAAATTAATACACGAGTATTTGTAAAGAAAAGCATTACTTTGAGACCTAGAGAATCGAAATTAGTAAATTTAATTTTTGATGAGAAATTAAGAAACAAGCAACAATTTTTTTTCCAACCAAAATATAACAACAGTAAATTAATAATTCAAAATTCAGTTCATGAAAATAAGGAAACAGAAAATAATTCATTCACAATATTAGTACAAAATAAATCGAAAACGTATTTGAGACTTCATAAGGATCAGGAAATGGGAAAAATTACCACTGATTTCTTTATAAAAGAACAAAGTAAATCAAAAACTGATAATATTTATGAAGTGATCAACTTAAATATCACACAAATTAGAGAATTACGAAAAAAAGAACTTTCAGAGAAGGATTTTAAAATAGATCACTTAACACCGAAGGTACAAAAAGAAGTATTGAAAATTTTAATGAGACATGCTACTGCTTTCAGCAAATCATACAAAACTCTAGGAGAAACGGACGTAATAAAACCGAATTTTAAATTAATGCATGACTTTCCTATACAAACGAAACCGTTCAAATTAGCGCATGATGTAAAAAAATTCGCGGAGAAAGAAATTCAAGATTTATTGGATGCAGGTATCATAGAGCCTACGAACTCAAGTTATGCTTTCCCAGTAATTTTCGTAAAAAAAAATTCTACGTCAAAAACCAATGATCAAAACTTAATAAAACTTAGAATGGCTATAGATTTTAGAGCTCTTAACGATATATTAGAAAGCGATCCGTATCCAGTCCCTAACACAAAAAATATTTTACAAAGCATCGCTGGAAAAAAAATATTTACAGTTCTAGATTTACATTCTGCATTTTTTCAAATCAAATTAAAAGAGCAGGACAAGCATAAACTAGCATTTATCACGGAGGATAACCATTTTCAAATAACACGAATGCCATTCGGAACTAAAATCTCGACAAATATATTTGCTCGTCTAATCGATATAGTTTTAGGTGATTTAAAAAAGAAATACAACATTCAATACTTTATTGATGACATTTTACTTGCCGCTGATAATATACAACAAATGCACACATTACTAGAAGAAGTACTAACACAATTAGAAAAATTTAATCTCACAATTGAACCAGCTAAAATAAAACTATACATGCAAGAAATAGACTTTCTGGGATACAAAATTAGTGAAAAAGGATATGCACCCTCAGAAAAAAATATAAAAAAAATAACAAGCTTTGCAGTCCCTACATCTCAGAAAACAGTGCGAGCATTCATTGGATTATGCACGTATTTTAAATCAACTATAAACAATTATGCAGAAATTATAGCGCCACTGACAGATCTCACTAAAGCGAATACAAAATTCAAATGGAATGACAAAGCACAGGAATCATTTGAAAAAATACAAAAAATTATCATGGAACAACCTACCATACATCCCCCAGATTTTAATAAAGATTTCTATATAATTACAGACGGATCAAAAATTGCAACATCAGGTATACTCGCGCAAAAACAAGGAGATAAAATGATACCAATTGAATTTACGGGAAGAAAATTAAAAGAATCGGAAAAGAGATATCCAAGCATGCAGATAGAGCTTTTGGCAATATACGAAACTATAACTTATTTTAGAAACATTTTATTAGGAAGAAAATTTTTTCTCCTAACAGATTCAAAAGCATTAACATACCACTTACACTTGGAAAAACAGCCGGAAATTGTAGCACGATGGTTACTTAAGCTACAGGATTATGATTTTGAAGTATCTCACATTGAAGGTATTCATAACCCAGCAGATTTCTGTAGTAGAGAAACAAATGCCTTAACTATAGCGGACGATTTAAACAAACACCTTTTTGCGGTAAATAAAAATTTGAATGCAGACAATATAAAAAAAGAACAATTAAAAGACCCTAAATTAAACGAAATTATTCAAGCTTTACAACAACAAAAAAAAGCAAAAAAATATGAAAAATACAATTTAAATAAAGAAGGAATATTAATTCTAAGAAAATCACAAAATTCAAATAATGATGATTTATATATTGCGCCACAGAATTTAAAAGAAGATATTATAAAAAGCGCACATGTCCCACACTTCGCTTTTCTAAAAACCTATGGCATAATAAAAGAAAGATTTTTTTGGTATAGAATGTATCAAGAGATAAAACAATTCTGTGCGAAATGTATAACATGCAATACATTTAAACAGCATAAAACGATAAAAATTCCACTGAAAACAATGGATAAAAATTACATACCTGGTCATAAATTAACTATTGACGTAGTAGGAAGTTTGGTTACATCTCTAAATAGGAATAAATTTGTTTTAACTATTGTTGATACAGCATCACGCTTCCTACAAGCATTTCCACTTAGATCGACGGATACTAAGGTTATAATCAACGCATTAAATGGTTATTTCAGTACTTTTGGATTAGCGAAATATATCTCTACAGACAACGGAGCTTATTTTAAATCGAAGGATTTCAAAGATTATATGAAAAATTTAAATATTGAACTAATACCTTCGTCGGTGTACCACCCGGAGTCGCAATCTGTACTTGAACGAATACACCGGGATTTAAAAGCTTCCATAGCCTCTATGTGTAATAAAACTTACGAATGGGATATAAAACTTCCATATTTCGTACTTATGCATAATTCAACTGTACATAGAATAACAAAATTTTCTCCAAGCATGTTATTTTTCGGTAGAGAGATAAAAACGCCATTCACGAATTTTGAAGCGCATAATATGGATTCTTACAGTACATATGTACAGAATAAGCTCAAACATATGCACGATATAAGATATGAAGTTATGAAGAATCAAGAAAAGGCGGATTTGGAACTGAATAAGAATTCGAAGTTAAAACACAAAGAATTAAAATTGGGTGACGAAGTCTACATGAAAATGCTGAGAAAACCTAAGGCGTTACATCAGAAATTTTCAGGCCCATATTATATTGAGAGAATTTTCAGAAATGATAACTACCTCATAAAGAACAAATATAGGCCAGACCTGAGACCTATTAGAATTCATATTTCTAAATTATTTGCGCCCAATATGGCAAACAGAACAGAAAACAAATAATCATTCCTTAGAAAATATAAGTGTAAAAAAAAAAAAAAAAAAAAAAAAGTAAAAAAAAAATAATAAAACAAAATAAATAAATAAATAAATAAAATTCCGAAAAAAAAAAATTTTTTTTTGACTTCAAGAATTTGTTAAAATTGTTTTAAGCGTCTACTGAAACCGTCAAAATCTTTTAAATATACAGTATTTAACATATCAGCCAAACTTAAAAATTTTTACAATTAAACACAGAAAATTCTAAAAATGTTCGAATCTTGCAAATTACATACAAAATTAACGTTATAAAAAAAAAAAAAAAAAAAAAAAAAAAAAAAAAAAAACGGAGCTATATTATGGTCTCATACGAAATATATTTCGTACTTCCCGGGATGTGAGAACTTATTGCTGGTCGATAACTCGCATGGTATGGAAAATATTTTTTAGGAGACTATACATAGACAAAATATATATAACAGAGACAGATAAATATTAAAAATAGGCATTACATGAATAGTCGTAATATATTACCTAATATAAAAATAAACTAGATTCAAACAAAATATATATACATATATATAAAAATTATATTTACGAATTTTTCATAACACGGTATGTTATACAAAAAGGAAAATGAAGATAGAAAAGGTTTCAGAACAATAATACAATAGGATCGTGAAATAATGTATGATAACAATAAAAACGGGAATGAAAATGAAGTCATAAACAGTAGCATGAACAGTAGTGAATTCTAGTGAGAATGCGTCTCAGAAGGAAATTCGAGCGAATAATATAGGTATCGCGGAGGTGAATATGTTTATATACATATTATATTTGGCAGTTTTCAAAGGCCAACACATTGCAATGATAATTTTCTCACATTTAATGTATTTGTGTATGTTATTTCAATTTTTGTATTACTATGTCCATTTGTCATTACATGTATATATTTATAATAATGGTATTGTATTCTTGCACATCTTTTAATTTTAAGTGATTATATTATAAATCTGTATATATATTATAGCTTATTTTTGGATAGAATAATTTTTTTTCTTAAAGTAAGAGGGGATAAGCTTGTCGTAAAGAAATGTCACGACATCGCTTAGAATAAAATAAAATAAAAGAAAAGAAAAGAAAAGAAAAAAACAAAGAGAGAGAAAGAATAATAATAAATAAATAAATAAATAAATAAATAAATAAATAAATAAATAATCTAGAAAGAGATAGAAAATGAAATAATATTAATGTATATAAAAGTATTAAAATAAATTTTTATTTTAGCTTTCGTAAACAAGAAATGATAACAATAATATGTGTTGTTTGTTTGGAAGTTTTATTATACTATAAGCTCCCTTTTAGTCAAAGCCTGGGAATAGCAAAATCACATGAGCGAAGGGATTTTCTCACCATTAATTATAAAAGGAACAAATGTTTACGAGAAGCAATAAAACCTAGAGTCGCCATTCGCGACATTAACGTACACAAGCAACAAAGAAAGATTTACAATCAAATTTATTACTCCCGCGTGTGGTCTACTTGGGGTTGCTGGTTTGGAATCGTAGCTCCGGCAATAAATAATGGAGGAACAATGTCTAAAAATCCAACCCCGTTTCTTTTACCTGACCAATGGACAGTGAAATATATTCAAAGCCAATTGGAGTCCGAATATAATACCCAATGGGGTAAAAAGGGGCGTACAGGATCCGGAAGAAAAACCCCACACGAGTCAGTCCAGTTTTCGAATTGAAAGTGTCAAGTAAAAAAAAAGATTTTTTTCTCTTCTCTCTGCTGTGAGTTTCCCGCTAAGATGAGAGGGAAAAAGAGGAAATTAGGAAATAAGGCAACTTCGAAATAATCTGTGTCATCGGGAGATGTGATCTTAGGCCTCCCGGATGAAGCGATGAGAAGCGAAGCTATGCTCTGCACACAGAGAACTAATCATCGACTGATTTCTAATACAAAAAGGAATACCTGAGTATTGCCGAGCAGACTATTTATTCATCGGATGATTTCTAAATACTCAAAGGAGTAACGGAGCATTGCTGAGCGGAATTTTCATTTCCGCAAAACAAAAAAAAAACAAAAAAAAAAAAAAAAACTTTGCCTGAACTTCCTAGCGAAATTTGAAAAATGCTAACTATTAGTGTTAAAGGACCGTACGACAAACTGATGATTGGAAAGTGTGTGAAATTTGAAAAGTGCTAACTATTAGTGTTAAAGGACCGTACGACAAACTGATGATTGGAAAGTGCGTGAAATTTGAAAAGTGCTAACTATTAGTGTTAAAAGGACCATACGACAAACTGATGATTGGAAAGTGCGTGAAATTAGAAAAGTTGCTAACTATTTGTGTTAATTAAAAACAAAATGCCTTGGAACTTGGCATTCGGATTTAATTGTGTTGGCGTACTGACGAACTGTATGGACAGCTATAAGCCAACGTCGACCAATACCAGGAACATACTTGTAAGGTGAGGAAATTTCATTGTTCATGTGTCCGGCCAATTTATTTTATTGATATAATGTTGTGTTAAAATTTTGGTTTTTAAAATTTGATTATTTAAAATTTGATTATTTTAAAATTTTAAAATTATTATTATCTTTGAGGCTCAAAATTATCAGAATTTAATGCTCAAACTTAATTAATAGTAAAATGAATAAATAAATAAATTAATAATACCAGTAAAATAATACGAATAATAAGAACGAAGGACTCAATTTTATAAAATATGAAAATTTGGGGCTTTGCCTATAAGTTGTGTCGTGAACTTAAGTGTTATGAGCTGTGATGATAGCAGAATAATAGGAAATGAATAAATAAACAAACAACAACAACAAAAAAATGAAATAAAATATTTTGTATATTTCACTATAACCATATTTCAGTAGTTATTGCCTTGCATATTATATTTTTATAGTGTTTGCATGATGCCAATTTATGTGTTTTAATAAAATTTTGTATATATGTACCTATTCTTGTCTTTATTCCAGTTTTCTCCCTTTATGTATTTTAAGGTAATTTCTAGATGCAGATTAGGGAATGTTAACATTTAAATTTGTAGATTAATATCTCAAGTTTTTTTATTGACTCATCAATCCCAATTTTCACAAATTCATACGTTAAATAAGGCGATCCTAATGTTATTGCAAAATGTTAATTTTAAGTATGATATTAAGGAAATTATTTCAGTAATTAATAATATCCGATCTTCGTTCACAACGCCGAAGGGATATTATTTTCATTTGTCTTCGTACTAACCACGTCACGATTGCGTACCTAGTAGGAGGTGTTTATTTTCATCACCACAAACACCAATCAGCTCGTTCGTCTCAATGTAAAGAACAGCACCCTAAAGAAGAAGTAAGAGCCTTATATATTCACCCCGAAAAGATGAAACAATGTATATAGAAAAAAGCAGTGATAATCATGCGTATTGCATAGTTAAGGAAGAAGAACATATCATAGAGGAGCCTGTATTATCTGATGCCTTAGACAAATAATGGTCAATTCGGAAACATCTTTTTTATAGTACATCATTATAGTACAGTTTGGGAAGGAAATATGACCTAATATGATCATAAGAAATCAAAGTGGTCTCTAACACCACACTACTAAAAAAGAGAAAATTACGACGATTACAGTGATTAACCATTTATCTTAAAGAATGTTCTTGTTATTCACTTTCGGTAATTAGTTCTGTTACTTCGAGGTTCCCAGTTCGGTGATATGTGTGAATCTGGTAACATAAATACAATTTATTTTTCTACGTTACATAATATTTAGTAATATACGTTTGCTTTTGCCAGGTTCCATAGTTTTTTATCTTCGAATTCCAGCAGAGTAAATACAGTCAAAATACTATTTAACTTTCATATTTTAAAAAATCAGAATGATTAAAAGTATCATTATAGATTTAAAATATTTATATTCCAGTGCAGTAAATAAATCAAATAAACAAATTTAAATAAAATCTTTTTCATTTTTATGAATGGCAACAATTTTTTAAACTTAAAAAAAGTTGTTGGTATTCCTGTTCCTAACATTTCATTCATATTTTATCCATCTATTATACTTTCTAAAAGATTTGTTTCTTTTGAAATATGATTTTATTTAAGAAAGTCTGGAGTCATTTATTAATTTGCATTATTATATACAATACGAAAGTATAACTGGATAATTTTTCATGGCATAAAGAGGAAAATGACATAAAAACTTAAATTTTTAAATCCTTTAATAAATTTATTTTAAGCGTTGTAAGAGTCATTAGTGGGAAGTTTGAGGAGTTTAAAGTTTTCGCTTAAGTTGGTTAATTCATATATTTTAAATGTATTTTGTGTATTATAAATGCTCCATAGCGAATTTAGTTATTTCTAGTTTCACTATATTTCTTTAAATTATATTCAAAAGATATTATAATGAAAATTAGTTAATGACGTAAAAATTTCTTTAATGCAAAACAACGAAGCGTAATGGAAGTTCCCATGAAGTCCTTGCTCTTTAAAGAAAATATCATCTAGTTTTTTACTCGAAATAAAAATTACTTACTTGCGATCAGTGTCCGGTATTTTTTTTTAATTTTGTAGCACCATTAATTCCAAACTATTATCTTTGATTAATATAATCGCATAAGTTTTGCGATTAAATAAGGAAAAATCAACTTAAAATAAGTGGTAGGAAAAGCTGCTGAATTACGTTCTCTAACATCACGCATGCGCGGCAAGTAAAAAAAGAGAGGAGTGATTCTATATTAATGTCTGATGCAAGAAAATCGAATTGATTACACCACCGCCGACTTAACGTTGCGGACAGGAACCATCAGCAAAACCTCCACCACTAATTTTAAAATGAAGTTTTTCTAAATTAATCACTGAATATTGTCTTTAAATAAATTAAAAAGGTCTATACTAACAGAGCTTCACTGATGACCGAAAAAATATGCTCTCGAAATTGATAGACAGTGGGTGCTGGGCTCGAACCCAATCGCGGCCGTCGGCCTAATCGTTCGGAGTTTTCATTGTTTTTCTTCGAACCTTGGATTCCATTGCGTAAATGCGGATTAGTTTCCCTTAGGAAGACTTCCACACAGTGCACTTCCCCTTTTAGATCCTATATCTCTCGTGTTGAAAATTGACAGTCATAAACACAACCAATTAAACTAACCCATTTCAAACTGCACTGTAAAAAAAAAGTGTCGATCTACTAAAAAAACTTTAGTGATCCTTGTAATTACTAAAAATTTTTTAGTAATCTTAGTCGGTTACAAGAAAATCTGTAATAATTACTAGAAAAATGTTAGCAACGAATAGAGTTAATAATTTTATATTTTTAATAGCTATTACTGAAACTCACTTGGTGTGGCCTTGATAGCATAGTGGTTATAGTAACGGACTGCAAGCTAAAAGGTCCCGGGTTCGATACTGGCCACTGCCAAATACGCCCCGAATGTATGCAGTGTAAGTGCTCGTTAATAAAGGGATTATGAATATCCTGATGGAGCACTAGCAATGTTTGGTGCTGCCATCTATTGCGATTTTGCCGAAAATCTTCCGTTCCAGAAGTCTGGATGCAGCTCGAAGGAAGCTCCTGCCCTTCGAGCCTACGAAATGGTTATTAAAAATAATTTTGGAGCTATTACTAAAATTTGCTTGGTGGCTCATACTAAAAACTTTAAAGTTAGTTATACAAAAAATTCTGTTGTTCAGTTTACAAAAGAAATGCTTGTTTCGCTTGCAAAAAAAAAAAAGTTTGTAATGGTTACTAAAAAATTCTATGGAATACAAACTTACTAAAAAATTTTTAGTAACCTCTTGAATTTTTTTTTACAGTGTGGACATTTTACCTAATTACCACTAACGGCTGATTACATCGCCGCAATATTTATCACTTAAATCAGGTAACCAAGATAGTTCGTGCGGTTTTTGAGATCAGTTACATTTGTCCCGTATGTGTTGTCTAATAACATTCCCTTGAAGCCTCATTTAATCAAGAATTGAACAGCGCATCACACGTTTTTCTCTAAATTTTGTAAGAAATGCAATATATGAAGGAACATTGTTGGCAAAATAGAATTTTAGGCCTATTTTGCTGTACGAATTCAAATTTGGAAACAAAGCTATTGAGGCCGCTAGTCGAAGATGCTCTGCTTTTAAGACTTCGGCTAGTGAACGGATCTTATTTTCGACCACTTTAGCTTATTTTTGATCGTAGACGAGAGCCTCGAAGTTAAGCGCATGTTGGTCATCTATCATCCTAGATAAATTCCAGCTGTATGAACCTTCATCAAACCTGGAAGGTCCATGGTTTGACGTTAACAAATATAAATTTCCATGTGATAGCAACAAGTTTTCAGAAATCGTTGGTATTAATTGAAATGTAAATCTGCCTCTGTCATCTGTGTTCCATATATCTTGCCAGTCACGTATAAGTTTTAGTTTTAATTGGTGTTTTAAATATGATGGTAGAAAGGAAATAAATTCTTATTCTGTGTTTAAATCTGTTGTTGATGCTTTCGCAAGTTCATCTGCTTTTTCGTTTCCATAGTTGCCAGAATGACTCTTTAATCACGAAAAATACATTATTTTTGTTACTTACCCATCATACGTAGTATAGGGTAAGTCTTGCAACCGTTTTGAAAATAGAAAATTTTTTGACGGATTTACACGTTTCAGACACTTTAGATTCCGAAAAATATATTTCTAGAAAAAAAAAATTGCCGTCCGTCCGTCTGTGTGTCTGTGTCTGTCTGTCTGTCTGTCTGTCTGTCTATCTGTCTATAACCGCTCTATCTCCCAAACAAACTGAGATAGAGACTTGAAATTTTGTATGTACTTAGTATGTAAGAATGGGACGAAGCCTGTTTAATATCAGCAATTTCGATTATCCGGAACTATTTTTTTGGACTCTCGAAAAATTCGTTCTGATGTAAAGTACATAAAAATTTTCGATTTTTTTATTTTAAGGAATGGAAGTAAAATACAATAAAATAACACAAATTTTGCATAAAGAACGATGTCGATCGGATTATTAGATGTCAAGATATGAGTAATCCTGTTTTCCACATTCTTCGATTTTTCATGACCCTGTATTTCATTCAAATTTCAATTGAAAGATATATTTTAATTAGAAATGAGACGCTTAATCCGACAAAGTAAATTTTAGTTAATATGATTGTTATTTTTGGAGTTGTAAGGATGTTTCTTTTACGCAATCTAGTACTTACTTGAGTATTTTGGTGTTTTATATAATTTGTCGAAATTGGTTCATCAGCAGTTCATTAATAGAGCATTACTATGTATATTAAAACTATTTAAAAATGCGTTTAAATTTTATTTTGGAATTTCAGTGTATTCCATAAATAGTTTACATGCGTTTTATTTTCATATATTATATTATGCATATCCATAATGGGTAAGTATTACGGTTCCCCCCCCCCCAACGACTAGTTTTGTTTTGAAATAATTTAATGATTTCTTGAGCTATTGCTAATTTTGATGCTAAATCTTCTAAAGCATACAGACTAGAGAGGCTATCAGTATGTATTTTTGCACTACTATAATCAGTTTGAAGGAACCAGTTTAGTATTTTATTTAACTGCTGTTAATTCTGCTTGAAATATAGAATTCTCTTGTCTTAACTTGAGTTGGAAAATGTGTATTAGAGATTTATTTTGGTAAAAACAAAAAGCAAGCGCTATTCCCTCATCATTTTTAGACCCATCTGTAAATATGTTTAATTCAGTTTCTTTTGAGCTTTCTTTGTCCCACTTAAGATAAGATTTATATGGACAAATAGATTTCGCTTGATACAATTATGTTTTGAATTCATCTATTGGTATTCCCAATCTGAGGACTTTTCCTGATGAAGAAATCTGTGATAGTTTTAATGACAATGGTGGAATTCCTGTCAATGTACACAATGCCAGAGTTGCAGTTTTTTTGTTGTGTCTGTCTGTAAGCAACAGAGATTAACAAAAGGCACTGAGCTTGCATTGAGGAAATTAATTTTAGTCCATGAGATTTTTGAAGTAGATTAAACCAAACTGCTGCTCCGTAGGTAATTTTCTTTTCTAGTATGGCATTGTACCATATCTTTATAATACTTTTTGAGAGTCCTCGTTTTTTTTAATGTAAATTTGAGTAAGTTTTAAATTAGGAAATTTAATTCTAATTTTTTGATAAACCTTATTTAGGGTCCACAAGACACATTTGTATTGCATATAGAGTAAGTGAGAATAGTAGTTAGTTTACAGGGCTACCCAAAATTAATCCATTACTTTATGGTCTAAAGGGATGTATCGTTTACAGAATATTTTAATGACATTACGCCTTTTAAAATGTATTAAAACTAATATAAATCAGTGATTTTTACTAAGATTACGTTTAAACAGGTCATTCATAGCATTTTAATCCATTTATAGGGACACTCAGAAGAAATCTGTTATAATACTGTATTTGAGTAATGATTCCTGGAAATGTGTTTCAATTTCGGCATGCGATTTTATATTTAACTGATTTTAAGGTGCGTTCATTTTTATATAAATACGTAGAGCATATAGCTGGCGTCTGATCCGTCAGTCTGTGTGTGTCTGTCTGTCAGTAAATAACATCACAAAAATTACCCAACCGACTCATTTGAAATTTCAAACATATATTTGTTGAGTCATATTAAATTTTAGTAAAATCTGATTTATAGTTCAAATACAAAGACAGTCAAAAATATTCCGTTACATAACGGCCGATGGAATAAAACAGCTTCAAGTGCTTTTTAATGATGTTACACCCGTCGAAACATAATGAAATTGATATGCATGTTATGTATATATGAAGGGCGCTAAAATATTCATTTTGTAGAATATGCCAGACAAAGAATCTACTTATAATAAAATGCGTCCGAAGAAATGTGTAGAACGGTTCCAGTTTGTGCCACTCCTATCTGGATTCAACCGTTGCTAGACGCCACGTTAGGCTTAATTGA
Organism: Maratus speculifer; assembly: GCA_964019185.1. Lineage (NCBI taxonomy): Eukaryota > Metazoa > Arthropoda > Arachnida > Araneae > Salticidae > Maratus > Maratus speculifer. Next base: position 96,303,250 of record OZ025302.1, read on the forward strand.
AAACAGATGCTAAAATGATGCTTTTAAAATTTCTTCCACTTGAAATAATGTTTTTTCAGCATATTTTCATATAAAATATGGATATCAAACCCAATTATAATACATAAAGATAACAGTGAAAATGGAAAAGTTTTTTACTGTCTGAGTACGATCGTATTTTATTTATCACTCTAGCACCGTCTCTCACAACTTTAGTGCTGCCATCTATGAGCTATTTTAGAAGCCTTTTGGGAATATATTGCGAAAGATAAATTTAGTTTTAGATGAATTTAAATTTAGTTTTATTGTTATTTTTTTTAAATACTAGCATTTATCCGGTTAATTTTTTAAAATTTTGCTTTCTATTTAAATAAATAAGTTCTTTTTTTTTTCAAGTTGTTATGGATATATAAGATATCATCATGACTGCATTAGTATAACTGAAAATTATTTTTTCCCATGGTCTTAAATTAAAACTTTATCTGCTTTGATGCAATGCATGCAAATAAATCAAAATTGCTCTTAAATTAAAATTTGATGATTTTTATTTAGTTTATGATATTATATATTCCTTACATTTAAATGGCATTTGATAAAAAATGCAAATTTCGTTTACAACGTAAGCAAATTTCGAATGGATATAATCTAAGCTTTAAAAACTGGTAGATTTAATTTAAAATTTTACAAAAGAAACAATAATAATAATTTTGGTTTTCATAACTTACGGATTGAATTTTTAAAGTTGTAAGCTGAAGTTTTTTAAAATTGATATTGATTTAAATCAATGCCTCCTACTATCGAAAATAGCAGTATTTTCTATAAGAAACTAAGATTTTTTTTTAAGTTGTTTTGTGTATATTAACTGCGTATAGATTGCACCAAATCTAAATTTAAAAAGAAAACTCCAAGCTTCATAATCGATGGCTAAAAGCATCGAATTAAGAATCTATCATATACCCACCACTAAAATCGCTGCCGAATAATAATAAAGAATCATAATAAAGAATGTATTTTAAAATTTTAAAAACTTCAATATTTAATTTAAATGTTTTGTGAAATCTTCAGAAATTGAGTTTTATTTTGCCAATTATCATTATTATTGTAAAAAATACTGTTCTTTGTTTTGAAATTAAAATTTGTTCAAAAACTAAATATCAAGTAAAAAAAAATCATTTGTGTTTGTAGAAATTTATTGCTATTTTTAAAATGTGCTTTTTTACAACACAAACTCTTCAAAAATAAAATCTGCATTCTGTTTGTTTGTATGAAGTATTAAAAAGATGAAATGCAAGTGAAAATTCCGTCATTTTTGACGGGGTTATATACTAGTATTTATTATTCAGTTACAGTGCACCACAAAGAATTCTGCTAAATAATGGTGTAAGGTGGAACATTATTTGCGGCATATTTTAATTGTGCTAAACTATTTCATATATAGTAAAACTGATATATATGTTTCTTAGATTTACTAAAAATTATTTCCTCTTTAATTGAAAGTGTGTTTCCATATTTTTTAATTAGATAATTAGAATCGGACGTTCTTTAAATATCATATTAAATTATACCTGACACCGATAACTTTTGAAACTTATAATCAACATTAATTATTTACAAAAGTAATATTTACAGGATACTATTTACTAGAGAAATTATAGACATCTCAAATATCGTAACTTAATGTTCTGTCACAACCGAATTCGTCCTTCTGCGTCGTTCTCTCCAACCGACAACCACTGTTCTAAAAACGCTGTCTTCACTTCAGCTTAAGTGTCAGCACTTAACTACGCCGTCATCTGGCTAAATCGCTCGATTGCCTTTATCTTCGAAGTTGGGATATGAGACTTATAACAGCCGGGCTGTGGGAGTAAGAACGTCGCTCCCAAAGATATAAGATTTTAATTCAATAAACGGTGTAGTTTTGTTACGTTATTCTAAATGTATTGGAAAATGTTTCATAATCCATGCTTGACGCATATTTTGTTTCTTTTTTTTGTTATTATATTTGAGTTTCTTAAATTAATCTAGCACGGAAAATTGTAAATTTTATATATTTTTCCCAACTTTCCATAAATTGTTCAAAGTTTGAGGAAGCACTGTTAGCAAAAAATCATAAAAATTTCATTTAAATACCTCATGGGAATACAATTAATTTCATTCAAAAAAAAAAAAAAAACCTGCAGTTTTTAATTGCAGAATATACGCGATTAAATTAGGCGAATATTTCTCTAGGAAAATAATTATATTCAAAATAAAATTTATGTATTTCTCTGCCAATTTTGGGTAAAAAAGACATCTCTCGTTTAATTTTTTGACACTATGTATAAAATCATGTAAAATACGTATTACTTTTTTGTGTTTCTGATATTAAAAATTTTAATACTTGCCTTTTCTTTATTAACAGTTTAGTAATAGATGAAATTTAACTAAAGTTCGAAAGCAGAAATTGAAATGGTTTTTTAACTGTTTTGACAAAATTTATTGTAATCTACTATGTCATATTAAATTTAGAGAAAGTGTATATAAATCTATATCATTAAAATGCGCAACACTTAAAAAAAAAAAAAAAGTTTTCAATTTCAGTTGATGAAGCTATTAATGACATAAATCGAAATATACTAATGATGTAAACAAAGTAAAAAATAATAAACACTAATCAATTTCCTGAAAATGGAAACTATTTGCTTTGGTTGGTAACTAATGATCACTAAAAATTATTTGAACTATGTCCGACAAACTAAGAGTAATTTGAAATTTTCATATCAATTATATTATTTCAAGTTTAAAGAAATCCTAAAAATTGATACGTTAAGTTAGAAATTCTAATGATTACTTATTCAGTATTCAATGGAGTTTATTTTCATTATTCAGTTTTACATCTTAAAAAAATTCTTGGTTAAAAGTTTTCCTTTGATATCTTTTTTTGTTCGCTAGGAGGGGGAAAATGTTTCATTCCAATATGTCCATTTCTTACTGGATAGCACATACTAAAATAATTTAAATGAAAGACGAACTCAAAAGCTAGTTATATATACAGTATAGTCGCGCTATACCGAATTAATTCGGACCAAACGCTATTCGAGTTAACGGGAATTTAACGGATTTTTTTAGTAACAATCAACTTATTGACTTGTTAAGTCGTAAATAAAATGCGGGAACATCTACTAGTATTATCTCTATACAGCGTTCATGGGCTTGGGTGAATTAGATCTGTTATTTCTAGAAACTTAATTGAAAATTCACTGTTGATATATAACAGACTCTTCAAAAAAGAAATTACAACTGTAGTACCACAGCAATAAATACGCTTTTTCGCGTTCTAATTTTTTCTGTTTTTCTAACTTTTCCCGTTCTAACTTTTCCTGTTTTTCTTCGCGCTCTAATCGTTCTGCAACAATAGCGTCAGATAATTCCTTAACAACCCCCTCATCATACCCATTACTGTCCATTATCTTTTTCCTAAGCTGAATTCTGGTTTCATCTTCTGCGAATTCTGCGAATTTTTCCGCAAATTCAACACCCAATTCTTCGGCTATCATCTGAAGATCCACATTTTTTTAGTTTTAATAAGAAAGCCATACTTTCTACGATTGTTATTACCACCCTACAATAATATTTATACCTTACCAAATTAATATTTCCTAAATTCCTAACTTAGTACAGTTATACCCCACTTATTATACTAATTAATATCCTTCAGATAATTGATGTATTACATTTCTGATTAACCTACTGACTAATCTAATTTTTCTCAACCATTGATATCACACCATATATTTCCAATAAAACAAAAGGTAAAACAGTAATTTCGACTTGACTACTATGCAATATAGATTCCAATTTATACACTTAGATAATAACATACAATTTGCGTAATAATACTGATACGTTGAAATTGAATAAAAGTATTGATGTCAATCAAAAAATCCTCATAAAGAAAAATTGTATAATATGCACATATAAATTTCTACAATTATCCTCACTAAAATATTTCCAAATTCAATACTGGTTCTCACACTTAAAACAAATAGGATTTTGAGTACATTTGTTTTGATCACAAGATCTTCACTTTTATTTTTCCTCACTATGGCCCTCTTTTGAGCCTTTTTTTTCTCACTATGGCCCTTTTTTGAGCCTTTTTTTTCACTACTACTGGCCAATTAAAATTCAAACAAATGTTTTTATCAACTCTTCAAACTTAAACAATATTGCTTCATTTAAATATTACTTTAACGATAATTTAAATTTAAGTAAATTTAATTATTCCTTCCAACTACTATTAACACAATTAGTAAAAAAAAATATAGAAAGTCAATACTAGCTCAAGTTATTATGACCTTTCCTTAAAACAATAGAAAATATGATTATTAATACTTCCTACCATCTGAACACAATTATTTAATTGCACATAAATTATCTAGACAATTTACTTAAATTACTATTAATTATACAAAAACACAAATTAATTCAAGATGTCAGCAGCAGGAAATGATCAAAACACCTTACTCTCATACTTTATCTGCTGGGGTACTCTTCTATTCACCGGTAGTTCCACGATGTAGCGATAATATGGCACAACACTTAGTTCAGTTCTTTCTAATACTGATACGGCACAAGCACAACACTTTTGCACACACTCGACGATCCGGCATTACCACGGAAGAATTCCACTGGGTACTATGGCACTAACACCCTGCAACACGGCTCCCTAGTCACTGGTCTCAGACCATTCTATCCCGACGCTGCCATCAATTTGTCGGACGTTCCTCTCAGCCCGCAGAACTTCGAAGACAGTCCGTGGTAGTTATAGCTGCCACCACCAATATTATTAGGTGATATTGGTCACCCACTGTGAGGATTGTGTAAATGAACACTGACGCTGTCAATTAACTGAATTAACAGTTTATTTATACTATAAGTACACAAGAAATACACTATTTACAAATATATACAATTACAACTCGGATATAGGTGATCCGGTTCAACGTTGAATTAAATACAGTAAACGGTTGGCTGTGTACTGTTCAACTTACACCTTCTCCCTCAGACTCAATGCACGTTAGATTCACTTTATCGGAGATCAACTTCGAATCTCCCAACATATGGATACCCGGTCTATGCTATCCGGCCCAGAGCACTACGCACAAGGACGTCTGTGTCCCTTACTCTCCAGATACGAGCTCAGCCTACACCCTCTGCACTAGGACCTCTGTCCTACACACTTCCAGGTACGAAGCCCAGATACGAACTTCTCAAATCCCAGACAGGACTTGTTCTTCTCAAATCACTGCTTTCCCCAATATAACCCCCCCCCTTTGGAGCTTATCCATTGGACACATCCCACATTGCTTTCTTGATTCGTGACATGTTCCTTGTTTTCTCATCATTCTCATACATCGCTCACGGATGAACACGCCTCTCAGCAATCTCCTCTTTCTCATTCACTACCTGCACAGGATTACCTGTCTATTCTCCCTTCAACAAAGAAAGAATGTCACCTTGAAAATTCACGTACACAACCAGTACAATACACAAAATATTAAGATAGATAAATAACAGAAATTCCAATCTGTAGCAGGTCTGGTCTCAGAACCTGACAAATACGTTTTAGCCAGATTAAGGCTTTTGCTTAGTTCGTTACAGCCGAAGTTGTATGTGATTACATTATAAAGGATTGTATTTAAGACCAAGCATCCGAGTACGCTATAAACAAACGCACGTTATGTGCCAGGTACGTTATAACCGGTACTGACTGTATAGTAAACCAAGGACACAAAAAAATACTTAGAATAAGGTATAAAAATAGAAAACAGAACGGGGACCAACTGTGGATGAGGAAGCATCCTTTTTTTCAATGTGATATCATACGAACAAGTTTGAAAACATGAAATCTATTTTATTTAATCATGAAAAATGCAGCCAGCCATTGGAAAATCGATGGATGTTTCAAAACTGAATTATCAAAAATGCGAAATGGATAATATTTCGATTAAGCAAAATTTAATCGAGTGTACGAATAAGTCGTACTAAGTCGCTAAGCCTTAATAACATCCAGAATATTATTCAATTTACTTAGAATGTGCAATGTTCATCGAAGAATTTCGCAACAGCTGATGATGTTTTTGTGATTAAAAAACATTAACATATTTAAAAATCAACTTGAAAATTCCCAATGTCTCTGAGACTATAAAGGAAAATAAAGGTACTTTTCTAGAAAAGTGGAGGAAATTCTTACAAAAATAGTAAAATCTATGAATAATGAAAGTGCTTGGCAGTCCAATTCGAGCTGCCCAGAAAAAAGATGTCCAATATACCACCGAGTATATAGAATGCAGATAACAGAATGCAAATAATATTAATTTTTATTTATATTTTTATTCAAAATTTTTAAATCCAGCATATTTTCCTAGATTGTCTACCACAACAAGATCAAAAAGCATTTTTACTACTTTCGTTTCAACTTCATGCCATAAGTTAATATTATAAATTTTCACTTCTTGCCGCAACTTCTCTTTTATTATTAATTCAGTGATTCAAGCATAGTTCGTTGCCTATCAGTTAAATTCAAGTTTTATTTATTTGTAAACTTTTAATTTTATTTGGCATTTACCTTTGAAATAATACATACACGGAAACACACAGATGCAGAATTAGTTACGTCATTTTAAGTGTAAATAGGAATTTTTTCGTTAATCGTGTTCCACTAAGTTTAAAAATATATATGTTCGAAACTTCTCTAAAATAAAAAAAAATATCATCTAATATCAGCTAATCCTTTAAAAAATACAAATAAAAACAATTCCCGATAATTAAAATTATTTTTACTGACAAAAATAAAAATTTACTCAAGATTAATTATATTAAATTGGTTTTTTTCTCTATTTTCTAACGTAAAGCTCTCGACTCCATAGCAAAAAATATCCATTCGAAAAAAAAGAAGAATCTTATCAGGTAATGTATATTTCGTGATTAGATGTTCCAAATTTATAAATTAATTATGTTTTTAAGTGCATTTTAATTAATTAATAAATATAATCATAACTTTTAATGTACCTTAAACAGCATAGTTAGAATTGGAAGAAAAAAGCTATACAAGCGAAAAAAATAAATATATATATAAATAAAAATGTTTACTGTTTTCATATCTAATTATTTACTTTTTATCCCTCATGCTAATTAAATTAATTCACTTCATTTATCAGGTTTGATCAGCATCAGTTTTCATTTATTAAAATGGATTTTTTACTTATGAAATTAATTTTTAAAGCAATAATATTTTTTTTTCAAGAAAACTAAATGAAATAAAAAATGTTAAAAATTTCAATAATTAATATTTTTTCAAAGCGACTTCTAGATTAATTTAATCTAATATGATAATATCAAAATTGATTTACATAATATTGATTTTTTATGTTTGAAAGAAAATTATCCTTTATTAATTAAATATTTAAAAAAATCCTTTATTATGCAATACGAAACTATAAATAACTCAATGTTCAATCAATAACTTAATAGAGCACAGCTTTTATTTATTTATTTTTTTTAACTGCGCCGATGTTCAACCAAAAAATAGCTAACCTCAAGCACGGAATCGATCCGCATGTGATAAGTTTGGTCCATATAAAATAGTTGTTTTCAACATATTTGGAAGTGGTTATGATTTTCGTTTGTCTGTATGTTGTCTGGCCGCTGTCAAATTCGTACAATACATGGTTTTTTACATGATTATTATATGTTATCAAGAGAAAGTTTGCCTGTAGAGGGTCTCTATAGTAGATGGGCCCAAAAAAACTTTTTTCGATTTTGATGATGGGTAGTACGGAAAAGTTCCCACTAATGGCAGTAAGACTTAGAATTTGAGATTTCTTGGATAATTCCTTCATTTGCCGCAAATGGCATTTGAACAAAATTTACTCAAATATTGATTTTTGAATTTTTTTTTTTTTTTTTTTTTTGCAAAACTTTTGAAAATGTTAAAGTAAATTTATTTTAACTGAATTTACTTTAACTGTCATGTTTAGAGCACGATAATGTTTAATTAAGCTCTGATTATGTATTGCTTAACAGTTATATGTAAGGTATCCTGGGGTAATAACGCCACGCTAAGGTTCTACCAATTTTCACGGCTTAGTTTTAGATTGTATTTTTCAAACAAATATATGATTTGATACAGCAACTCTTTGACTATCTGTATAAAAAAATAATTTAACAGATATGCATTCATAAAATGTAATGGCGTGATTTCTTGACCAATGCTATTTGGCGTTATTTCCCCCCTATATGGGTAATAACGCCATGCAAACAAAAATATATAATAAGATAGAATAATGACATGTAGATTGCCTAATTCTAAAAATACAAACTCTACAGCTCTAGAAATTGTCAAATTGCATTCTAAGCTACTGAAAATAATCAATTTTTTTGTGAAAGTGTAAGAAAAAGAAGGTGTGGTTGGGGGGGGCGGAAGGAGGCAAAAGAATATCAGATTCTAAGCTACTTTTTGCTTAAAAACGATCGTTTAAATAGAATTATTAGAAACATTGCACGGTTTTAACTGTGTTTATTTGAATCAGTATTTATATTCTCATATGTGCATTATATGCGATAGAAAATATTCAGTTTCTTGTGAAAGTAAAAGAAAAAGGAGTGAGGGGGAGCTTCAGCAGAATATAACACCCCGTGCCTCTTTTTCTTAAAAAGTCCCGCTTAAATATAATTATAAGAAACATTGCATGATTTTAATTATTTATAATGTAATACTTTAATCATGTGAAATTTTATAATAACTAGAGTTATATGCAATAAATTTTTTGTTAATACTATTGTAGTAGTCTTGTAAATAGTTTTTAACCCATAACTCCACACTAATGCGGATTCTCCAAATCTGAAGTTAAATTTTCGGCGTTATATAAAGCACTTTACATATTATTACACTTATTACATAACTTTAATAAATTTTAATTAATTAAAAGAGATTTTTGATAAAAAAAATATTATCCCAATGAGATCTCTTATTAAATTTTATACATGATTCATGTGGTTATATATCATTATCTCTATATTAGCAACAAAATTAACCTTTAACTGCTGTTAGCAATCTCACAGAACGCTGCCCCCCTCCCCATAATTTTTAGAGTTTAACTTGTATTATCCAGTTTAACTATAGCTACAACTGAAAATCTCTCTAGTTTGGATTCCTTGTACTATTGTTAGAAATATTTGAATAGATTAAATTTAATTAGAATTAATTCTGTACAAGAAGTTTAATGCAGGAATAGTATTCTATGATTTTTAATCATTGATCGCCTTTTAACATTTAACTAATGCTACCGGTCTCACAGACCACTGTTTTTTCTTTTAACTTTTATAGTTTAACTTGTAATTTTTAGTTTAATTACAGACACTACCGAAATTTTGTTTCATTTTGAACTTTAGTACTATCACCAGAGACTTTTAAATAGGTGAATATTAAGTAGAATAATCTTGTATAAAAAGTTTAGTACAAAAACACTATCTTATGAGTTATTCCCACTTTTTATTCATCTATCAATCTTGCCATCTCACAAACAACTTTACATTAGTCACGTTACAATTTCTGTCACATCAGTTAAAGGTTAAATTTGTAAAATTGTCGAAAAACCGAACGCTGAGAAACCGGACAGTTAAAATTTAAAACTCAATTGAATAATCCAGTGAAAATTTCATAGAAACCTGAAGGTATTTGAAGGTGTTCTAATTAGAATATCGAAACCATTTTGATATAGTTTTATTTATAAGAGTTTAAAATTATTTTTTACATTAGTATTAAAAAAAATAAAGAGATTAGTTTTGGATATTGGACCCTCCTCCCTCCCCCCACTTAATCTTACCATTTCAACAATGATAATAATGCTGCCCCATATTAATAAAAGAAAAACCTTTGGATGTAGTTCGGCCTTTATTGAGAATCAACCGGGGTAATAACGCTAAAGTTTGGCGTTATTACCCCAGTGTACATATTGCGCAGCACATTTTAAACTACAAATTAGCTCGAGAAGATATCAAAAATCTTCTACAACATTTTGAAAGTACATGAAATGCACTACAAATTTATGTAATAAACAAAGTATTTCCGGATAAAAAATACTGTCTTCACATCACAAAACTCATCTCGTAAATTTTAGATCAAGCATTAATTTTAGTCGCTTGTAAAAGCAATAAGATTTACAAATGGCACAAATTAACTTTAAGCTGTTTTTTGCAATTTAAATGATTCCAAACCCTTCTGCGCAGAGCACATGGGTGTCATTTACCGGATTATTTCATAATTATGCATAATATTAGCATTTGGCGTTATTAACCCGTCTGGCGTTATTACACCAGAACACTTTATTTTGAATTGAGCGATCTTCATAGCATTTTCGTGTGCAAGTGAACAAATATTGTAAATATTGTTTCTTTCAATAGTCGGTTTCTTTCTTTTGTTTTTATTATGTGCTTCATTTTTCCTTCTGTTTTTCAATGCGTTCAGAATCACATATTTCGATGACGGACCACAGCATGTCTTGATAGAAATTCTGAAAGGAGAAGAGAGCGTGAAAAAGAAATCAATAAAAATACAATCAGTCATCATGAGGAATAGGGAGAAATAGCTGATGGGAGTAACTGCGAGATGAGATGTTTATTATTATTTCATTCTAAAATACAGATATTGTCAGAAGATTCAAATTTGTTAATTATTATTTTGCTCTAAAATACAGATATTTTCAGCCCCAAGTTAGACGTAGGACTAACTGAATCTAAAACTTTATGAATATCCGTGCATTATTTCTTCAGATAGAGCTATTGTGGAAATTGCGAATAACGCAGTATGGCAGCGCCACCTATTGAGCGGTATGCATTAAAAAAATCAGCTCCAGTTCATATCAAGCTCTAAAAGAATGTAAAGTTTGGTGAAATTCCGTGCATCAGTTCTTGAGAAACAGCGCCTACAGAATATTTGTCATATACACAGTGACAGAGAGACAGACAGACTCACAGATAGACATTTTCTAAAAACTTTTAAAATGTATAAATTCATCAAAAACCGGAAGTCGAAGTTTTTCACGAATCCAATACTTTACTCCTGTAAAGATAGAAGAAAGTAAAAATACGTCCATAACTCAAATACGTAGGTAATAATATGCAGATAACCATGCCTATAAAAGTTAAGCATACATTTCGTTAAATGTAGAAACATGATACTACTCCCTCTATGTCTGTGCATTTCTCTTTTTAAAGCAAATGTTAAAAATACGTCATAAATGAACATGAGATTTCGAAAAGCCACCCACAATGTACAGGAGAAAAATGACATGATTGAACTTTTCATGCACATTTTTCGCAGTACGAAACAGATGATGTGGAATCTGAGTTTGAACTAGGCCAAATAATTTTCTCATGTGTGTGCCAAAACCCACCATCGGAAATTATAGAGTAGAAAATTATTAATACTATTTTTAAATTGCTTGAGCATCAATTTTCTGGATAAATAAAAGTTAAATTGTACTGCTTATTCACTTTGAGTAAATAATTTAAATTCTTATAAAAAACTCAAATAAATATAATAAAATTGATTGAAGGTACGTACATATAATATAAAATTATTTAAAATGCATTGATATACCTTAAAAAAATTAAAAATCCATTAGAAACCAAAAACATTTTGAATACAATTCACAGAATATTCTTCAGTTGTTATTTAACCCTTCAATTTCTGACAAAATTAATATTTTTTCCTTCTATAAATAAAATAGCTTATATATATTTGGTTATGACAATATATATGCAAAAAATAAACTATCCCCATTTTTTTTTTTACCTCTTGTCTATGAAGTTTTAAGACGCACTGTAAGCTTTTTTTTTCAATTAATGAATAAAAACAGCCAGATGACAGGTGTAAAAATCGAGCCCGATCTTGTCTCATTTCTAGACTAAACAAAGAAAATGGATATGGACATTTTCTTTCTACCTATTTGTCATTTTAAATTGCCTACATTTCACTCATTGTATAATGTTTTATTTCAATTATTCGCTTTTAACTTTATTTTGAACATGAGTATTCCGTTAAAATAGAATGAGTTATCATGAACACTAAAAAATTGCTGCAGTAATTTTATTGCAGTAAAGATACCAGTAAATGTCCATAAAAAACGAACTTCATTCTTAGACTAAGGGACTTTGCCTTTAGCTAAACGAGTTTTGCCCGTAAAACATTGTAATTTATGAGAGTTTATCTGGAAAAAGTGACATTTTACGTAAATTTACTGGAGTAATTCACGACAAAATAACGTAAATTTACATTTTTTTCTTTTTTTAAGAGTATACGTGCACATGCATTTTACTCCATCAAATACAAAAATTGGGAATAATTTCGCTGCCAGAAAACAATCGATAATTTCCAGTGAAATAATCGTCATTTTTTTACAAATAATTTCCGTAGTCTTAGAAAACAAGTTTCATCCGTGAATTCTTACTGAGAGTCTGTAAAGGACGATAAAATTCTATTTATTCTTAGATGCATGCGCTACATTAATTCTAAAATGCAAATTCATTTAAAAAAATTATAATCGAGAAATTCTGTACTATAAAATTTCTAATTTAATTTAAAATGTCAAAAGTTATCGAATTTAAAAATGAATAACAATTATTCTTTCTCTTTTTTAAAAAGGTACTCCCAATTTATATTTTAATGTTGAATAAAGTTAAATGAAGTTGAATTTATACCGATGTATATAAAAAATATTCGCATTTAAAATCTATTTTGAATGAACACAGTTAAAATATATTTTAATTATGCATTAAATGGGAAAAAAGTCATTTCTACTCAGAAAAAAAAAAAAAAAACTTATCGAATAAAAATATAATAATCATAATTTACACCTAGCTATATACTAAAAATTCATATTTTTAACATATAATAATACAAAAATATCAACCACTTGCGCTCTGGCACTGTTGTTAAATGTATGTTACAAGTCACCGCTGTTGTGGCATCTTGAAGACTTTTATTAGCACATTTCAGCACAGTTGAAAAGTGCTTATGCATCCGGTTTGTCTGGCCAAATATACGTCTGTCCACGCTCTAACTTCCATCTATATACTCGTATTTTCATGCAATTGATAAAGCTTCTGCAGAGTCACCAAAGCATGGTTGGTATTGCAGGTGAAGCATGTACGATTAATGGCTCATTTACAGGGACACTCAAAATAATTCAATTCCGTTGTGGTATATGTGAAAAATTGTTTGGACAGTATTTTAATGACACAACGCCATTTCATATGTATTGAAACTGTCATAAATCACTGAATTTCACTATGATCATGTTGACACACAGCAATTTTACTAATTTAAAGAGACACACAAAAGAAAACGGTTACAGTACTGTCTTTGCGTAATAATTGCTAGAGAGTACACTTTAAAATTCGATATATAAATTCTATGCCTCATAAAAAAGGCTGCACAAAAGTTTTCACATACCATTCTCCTTATTAAAGAAAGTTGTTGAAGGGGAATTTTCTGAAATATATGTATCTCTCAAACGAACTAAATTTTGGAATGTATGTTTTTAATATATTCAAATCTCGTTATCATGTACAAGGCGGCTAAATATGTCGAATAACTTTCCAATTGCAGATGGAAACAGCTTAAATTCTGTTTTGAAATGTGTTATAAATTTCCATATGGTGAATTGATCTGTAATATTTCAATTTTTTAAACGGTGCAGTTTTGTCACATTATTCAGAATGTGTTGGAAAATGCTACATAATCTATGCTTGATGCGTGATTCTTTCTTCTTTTCTTTAGAAATTTTGAAAATGCACCACAAAAAGTTAATTTTTAATTTACTTTTATGTTATTTATAAAAATTCAATTATCTTGTAAAAGAAAAAAAAATTTAAAGAAATTCTAATGAGGATCCAGAGTGTCTAGTTAAATAATCAACCATATATAATGACGTACGCTGCATAGTTCATTGTCCGAAATAACCAATGTAACACGACGTACAATGCGTATGTCATAGAGCGCAAGAGGTTAAACCCCCAGACACAATCTCATTAAAACGAAATCATCGTAAATTAACTTTAAAATTAAAAACTCTAATTAATCAAGCCATACTCCTCTGAGGCAAATATATTTATCTTAAACTGTTTCGCTACTATACAACAGTAGCCAAGTATTTAAAGCACTGTACTCGTGACACTAAGGTAGCGGTTCGATTGCAATTTTTATCTTTTTCTTCACTTTCTTCAATTCATTTATACTTTATCTCTTGTAATGTAGAAAAAGTAAACGAATATTCGTCAACTAATGGAAAAAGTCGGGCAGCAATACTAAGAGGAAATTTCCATTAAATAAAGAAAGCATTTCTAAGATTGTTTTTTAAATAACTATGCTTTTTCAAACATGTAAAAAAAATACGAACAGAACGCGAAAAAACGTTTAAAAACGCGTTAGAAATAGCTTAAAAAAGTTATGATAACAATTTGAAACTAATGCCAGAAAATGACGCCAGAACGCAAAAAAGAAACAAATCACATTGAAAACATTGAAATTCTCATTAAAAATAAAAATAAATAAAAATACAAAATAATGTTCGACGACCTTTTTTTTCTGGTACATCTATTTTGATTTACAAGGATATTTGAGCAGATAATGTTTGGGCAACTGTTGGGCTTTTGTCACTCAATGTTACGCAAGTTCGACATATCTTATTGTTTTCCTATGTGGAGCCAGCATCAGCCCAACAATTTTGTACTTCTGATGCAGTTTCTTGTTTAAAAAAAGGTATTAAGTTAAAATTTTGTCCAGTGTTTGGCCTGTTTTAGCAAGTCATTCGTTTGCCAATGGAGCGCACGTTTGACATCTCTTCCTGTTGTCTCCCGTTAAACCAACATTAACAAACAATTTTTTGCTTCTGGTGCTGTCTCATGTTTAAAAATAGCATTATTAAATTATTTTTTAGACCACTGTTGGGCCTTGTTGTCTAATGTTTTTATTCTTCAGTGATAAGGCAATTTAGACATTTCTTACAGTTATCTAATATGTGACCAACATATGCCTAACAGTTTTGTGCTTTCGATGTCGTGTGATGTTAATATATAGATATATATTATAACCATTGTTTTTAAACTTTTGGATTTTACAAAAATATCCATAAAAATTTTGGACAATTTTTAACCATTGTTTGTAAACTGAAAAAGTGAGTGGATAAATATTTTAATGATGACTGTATGGAAAAAATAAACTAATTATTACACCATTATTGAATTATTGCAGTGAATATGTTGTTCTAAATGCTTAAAAATGAAATGAGGAAAAAAAATTGGTAAATTTTTAAATGCATATTTTATTTAACCACAATAAAGCAATATTATTAAAAAGACTTTTCTTTTCTCTTTCCAAGAGAATTTAGAAAAAAAAATCAATATATATCTATATTATTATTATTCTAAAATTACATAAATAAAAATGACATTTGGTAATTAAAAATGCATCGTGGAAAAAATTTTCACAAATTTAAATATTTTACAGCGAATGTTTTTGTACGAATTTATTATTTTTATTAAGAATCCTTAATTAAAGAAATAATTAAACAGGAAAAATGTCATGATAAATAGAATTCGTTAGATAACTTTAAAATTCCGGATTAAATGTCAGATTTAAAAATTAATTATGTTTTTATGTCTAACATAAATAGTACATATTAAAATTATTTAATAAAAACAGTCATCTTTATTTTTAAAATCCTTCATTGAAATATGTTGTTTTTGAAAAGTAATAATGAAAAATGTACATAAAATTATGCTATATTCTTATTGGATAAAATTAGAATTTTTTCCCGTATTAATTGAAACAGCATTTTTTAATTAACATGTTAATTTTTTCTTATGAAATTGTATTTTGAGGTAATGCTTCTTTTTAATCTAAACCTAAGCTGAAAGAATACTAAAACAATTGTATTAATTAATGGTGAAAAGAAATTTCTAAATTAATTGAATTTAACAAGATAATGTGGCAATTGAAATTAACATTTTTATGCTGCTTTTTGCTTTAAAAAAATTATATTTGTTATGAAACTTTTTGGTGAAATGAGGTTAGGTTTTTTTTTTATTTTAATCAATAAGCTAATTTCACAATTAACAAAAGATTCTTATGAAGAAGTAAAAGGCTTTAAATTATACGATTACCTCTAACTTAAAAATTTTTAATTTATAAAATTCCCCTTTCTAAATAAAAAGAAGCTTTACATTGCTCAATATAATTTTTATTATAATGCGTTTTTATCAAACACCCGACATCTTTATATTATGATGGATGATAAAGATAAATTTAGTTCAATTTTTACATTATTATTGTTTGATATAACATCCTTTTTGCGAACAAAAATAAATTACGGATTAACGAAAGGACAAATGGTTTCGCACATAGCAAACTTTTTTTTTTATATATTAATATTAAGTGCATTGGAGATCTTTACCTCTATTTTGAATTTTACAAGCTAATTAGTAAAAAGCAGTTTAATTTTTTACAGATATCTTTGCTGTTAAATATAAATGAGTTTCCTCATTTTTATCTGATTACAGAATCGAAGATATGATATTTTATTGTTATATTGTTACATTGATTAGTAGTTAGACTGCCACAATATGACAGTGGTGACAAAACTGATATAAAATTTAATTAGTTGAAAAGATTTTCGATAAAAAGGAATCGCTAAAAGTTTAGCGACCCTTCTATTATCTCTAAGTTAATACTTCTTATCTTGTACAACCAGGGTGCCATAAGTGACTGTTTTTATATTCTGCTCCCACCACTGTTTTAAAAAAATGCATTTGATAGAATTTTTCTCTTGCATATGTAGTACTTAGAAATATTTGTTTGAAAAAGGGATGCAAAATAGAATTGGAAAATAGTTACCTGAGGCAGCCCTATCACTGCGTACTCGTATTTATTCAGATACGTAGCGCTAAGTTCTGTAGTATGGACGGATTTGGGCAAAAACACCTGTTTCAGCACAATCTCTGAGCATGCTCCCTCTGCGTATGTCATCATACAAAGGTACTCTAGCTTGTATTTTCACAAAAGCACTTTTTTTAGAATGTATTTTATCCCATTGACAACTAATAAATTGTCCAGTTAATCGATTTGTAACCAAAACAAAAGACTTAAATATCAATTTGAAAGTGCCGCACAACTGATATCCAGCCACTAAACTTTTAGATTATGGTTTAGCAAAGTGAGGGGGGGGGATCACCCACCCGGGGCACCCACCAAAAACTTGGCATAGGTGTTTAATCGCCGGAGGAAATTTTCCACTACCAATCAGCCAAATCACAAACAACGGGCCATTCCTTAACGTAAATATACAGCAATAATGTGCCATGGCACACAAATACACAAAATGATAAAAATGAAAAACACCTGTTAACAATTTGACAAACGTCTGACTGTCGGAACAAAGAAAAAATAATTAACAAATTTTACAAGACACATACACAATAAAGTAAGATGTAAGAATAAATCATGCATGTTCTAAAACAAAACAAAAACTAAAAATATAATAAAACTAACATAAACACCAAGCCTAACAAAAAACAGTACCCTAAGTAAAAGTTAGAAAAGTTCAATACAGTTTTAGCTGAGGGTCAAATTTTTATACTATGTCACACAACAGGAGAAAATACAAAGATTGGGGGGTACAAATTGGTTTGAGCTGAACAAGCTCCATTTAGCAAACGCATTTACCATCATCAGGAAGTCCCAGATGGGCAGTTGGCTAGGAAGAGTACGAAAAGATATTTGGGCGTACAATTTATGGCCCTTACGAATCAAAGTTAAAGTGTTAATTCTGGGATTAAATAGACTATATACAGACTTGCCACGTCTCCAACTTTTTGCACACCACTATTATTTTACAGAAAGTATTGTTATATTAAATCGTCCGAATGTTCAAATTAAATAATAATGCATTTTCTGTTTTAAAGTACCGGTGCCCCAAAATCCGAAGACTTAGCAGCTCTGTATATATAATATAATATGAAGAATAAAACAAACATTTACAAAGTTATTAAAAATACACACAAATAATTAAAGAACAAGAATCATGCACCGGAGAGAAGAACATTTAGTTTGAATTTAAAAAATGCATATTAAGTTTTATATGAAAACGAAAACGTTTTAGTGTCAAGTAAAATAATAATAATAATAAAAATCGAACTTTTGTGCAAATTCCTCTCTATAGTTCACAACTTATTAGTGTATAGAATGCAATGTCTCATTCTTTTTAAATGAGTGTTTTTTTTAAATGTTATCTAGACTCCAGTGTTCAACTTTTATGTAAAGAACAGCTGTCTAAATGCATTTGACTTAAATTTCTATTAATGTTATTTAGTCGTTCAAGTCCAAATTAAGTTCTCTGAAAGACATGACAAACATCTACCTAAATTTTATAATGTGATAAAAACACTAGTAGACAAATTTAAGAGTGCTAAATAATAGCTCTGCAAATTCACACAAAAAAACCTCTACCTAAATTTTATAATTGCTAGATTCAATTGATTGATAAAAACAACTATAAAACTGGATGATACTGGTCTGATCATTGCTACTACATATTAAAGGAATTTAAACTTAATAAGCTTTAATAAAGTTATTGGCCAAGATAATTTCAAAGCTTTATTAAATCAAACTTTTTCATACGTTATTAAGGAGTTTCAGAAATTGCACTGATTGGCTGACACAATCAGACGGAGTATGTTTTACACATTGGTCGTTATTAAACATTGATCGATAAAAGCAAAGCACACATTTAGTGACAGACTTTTTACTGTCTTTGTTTGTCATTCACATCAGTGCGGTTATCAATAAATATATTTTTGAATATATACTCTAGATATATTCATAGATAACATATATTCTAGAATATATTTCTGGGTATTATGCTGGCATATTAGAAGTTCTGAATCATAGTAAGTTAAGGTATCGTTATAAAGTTATGTAAGAATTATAACATTACGAAATCGTCCTTAAAATGTTTCCTATTTTTAAATTTCTATTTTTTTTTCTTTTGAAATAAAATACATTTTTCCGAAGACTGGAAATTTTTCCATTAAGCGGGTAAATGTGACTTTTCTAATAAAAAACATTTTGAACTAATCTGCTTGTTTTTTTCTGATTGGAGACAGTTTGTGTGAATTACGTCTTAGTTTTTCAACTCCTTCCGCGATTCAATAACGACAAAAATTAATTTTTATAACAGTCACTTAAAATTTTCAAATAAGATAAATCTGCTTTCCTCAAATAAGATAAATCTTTTTTCTTCAAGAAAATTTCATCGCTTCAAAAAAGCCCAATATTTATGTAAGGAATTCAAGTGTCACAGATCCATATAAGTCGACAGAATTTTAAGAAAATGTCGTAATGTATATACATGATGGCCCTAAAAAAATTGTGCTAAAGGAATTTCTTCCGTCGCTCTGTAGAACCAACCGCTTTGAAATATGACATTGATGCCATGTGCTGGAGACTGCATCGATCACGAATAATGGATTCTGTACGGTTGCAATACAGTAAAAAAGTATTGTAATTTTCGACTGCAACAACCAACTTTTTCCTATCTTTCGCACTGAAAATTCATTAATGGACCTGGAACTGTGCACGTGAAAAGAAAAATGGTGACGTAGAACTCGTTGGAAAGTATTGTACGTTGGATTTGCTCAGTTATTTCGGAAAATCTGATAATATTTATGAGTTTCAAAGACTCTGTAGCTGTGAAGATTTGTTTATAAATTACGTTCCACTTTTTAAAGATCCTGTAAATTTTGAACTTGACACACCATAAGATCAGAAGAACGAATTTTGTAAAAAGTTAGTACTTGTACTCAAAGGATTCTAAATAATGTTATTAAGCTCTATTCTATTACTAATATTATTTTTTGTTTCATTAAAATGTCTCTATTTGTTAACTTTTTACCAGGCAAACTTGTTTATTGATTTTCAATGAAAGTCGACAACGACAAAGTTTTGACGACTAATTTTGGTCGCCAATTGTAGCGTGCATAGGGGTTCTTCTGATCTTATGGTGTGTCAAGTTCAAAATTTACAGTATCTTTAAAAAGTGGAACGTAATTTATTAACAAATATTCACAGCTACAGAGTGTTTGAAACTCACAAATATTGTCAGATTTTCCGAAATAACTGAACAAATCCAACATACAAGTACAGATATACGTCACAGAGGCTCTTTACACAATCTCTCAACATTATATCAAATGCAAAACAGCGAAGATAAATCACAATAGACAGACAAACCTGCTTAAAATGTATCGCATTCAATAATCCTCTACTAGCCGTCAGTTGAGTATGAGTTGTCAGATTCAAATATCGCTTTATCCACTAAATGAAAATTTGGAAAATTACGAAAAGTCTCCGACTGCATTAAGAGGATTTTGTTGTAAACCAAGAGTTTGCAGTGTCAGAAATACATGCTAATTCTAGTTTTCTCTTTTTTCTTAGCCATTTGGAAAATGCACTGTTAAAACTAATGGTAACCCATTGCACCTTTCAGGGGTGAAAGGCTTGTCTCACTGGTGGCACCCCTAAGGGAGCCAGAATGGCACCTTTAATTAGGGTGAAAAGATTGCACCCATAATCCAGAGTGCCCAATAATAAAAAATTAAAAAATATATAAACCGACTTTTGGCCCTCGAAGGATTCGAACCCACAACGTCTGATTGCAAGCTCAACTCTCTAGCCGCTTAGTCCATCCAGCTCACCTTCAAAGTCTTTCTGAAATGTTACAATGTACTGAAATTCAAAGGATGCTTTATATAAAAAAACTCGCCAAAAGTTAGCCATCCAAAGCTCTAAACGAAATTGGGATAGCGTATAGCAGTGATACTCATCGTATGGAGAAATTGCTGTTTTGATCCACCACTGACGGCGAGTTGAAGGTCAAGGATACAAGTCACAGAGCATGCACAAATGACTAAGGGGTGAAAGTCTTCCAACGGTATGCATTGCGTGGCACCCTAATTAGCGTGAATCACCCAGTAAGAGATCAAACGGCACTCCAAACACATTTTTAAACCAACGGGTGTCAAATGGTAACACCTTTTCACCCTTGGGCCCTAAATGCAACTGGTTTGTACCCTTTATTTTTAACAGTGTGGTTGTTTCTGTCGGTTGAAAATAGAGAAATCTGAAGCATATCTGAAGTGATGTCCGGATTTTATTCGTTTTCTGATTGGTCCATGTTTAATGTCCAGAAACAGAATAAATTTATTGCTACAATGACAAAAAAGTGATGATGATTAAATTAAACGCGTACTTAAATCTTATTGTAAAGTTCCCAATTTAATTTAACATCTGCTTTTAATTTTCCTGTTTGGAATGTTAACATTTTTTTATGACCATAACTTTTCTGATTAAATCCTTTTGTGGATTTAATGTTCCAATTTTTATTTGAAAGCGACGTTGAAAACTTTAAGTACCGTTTTTACTTATATTATGCAATATAAATTAGCTTTATTTTATTTGTATTAGATTAACTCATTTCAGATTTTTAAATTCAATGGATGTTGAAAAATTGAATCAAATAAAGTAAGGAATTCGGCTATATTCATGGAATTTTCTTCTTGTTGGAACTTTTATCTTGTTTATTTGACATTTCTGTTATTTAGTCATATATAACACAGCAAAAAAAAACAAACAAATTTTTAAACGTGAACATTAATGTTCATTGTAATGATATGTCATTTTTAAAGTAATTATTTAAAGTAATTTTTCTGAAAAGATATGAATTACTTTTAAACACAAACATAAGCAAGGGATTGTGAACATACACAGGGAAGAAAAAACATTTTATTTAATTTACTACTCTTCAAACTTTCTCTGCAAAACCAGGAAATGCCATTGGATTGAAAATTATAAATTATTTAATTTTATTTTGGTGGAAAAAAGTTTAGAAATTCGTATTCAAATTGAAATTGTACAAAACTCTAAAAACATCAATACCAATAATATAGCACAAAAACAATTTTTGCATCATATTTCACCTATTCAGTAAATTTTTATCTTAATAATATCAAATGGTAATTCATTCGGTTAAATAGCTTAGAAATTATTTACATTTACATTTTAAAATTCAAATAGCTGAATTCCTTTATAACCGTTGCCCATCCGGATAGTTTTTTTATTATTATTATTTATTTAACTTAAATCCGTTTGGCCGAATGGACTGTAATCTTGAATCCGTATGATTAAAATTTCTATAAACAGATTTCTTTCGTGATTTTATACGTGTCAGTTCATAATTTTTTTTTCAGGAAATCGATTATAAAATATGTACAGCTCATATTCAAAATATTAGAATAATTACCTTTTTTTTAGAAATTGAAAATATCGTTTGGTAATTTAATGTCTTTTAATGAAAATATGCAAACGATATTTTTATTAAGAACTTATTGTTGATTAAACTTACTTGTTATCTTAAATTTAATATCATTTTTGAAACGATTAATTGCAAAAAAAATTATTTTGAAAAGTCAAAATATTAGAATATTTATTCAAGTGGTTCAAAATATTAGAATATTTCACATTAATTCTCCTTTAATTATTACCAATTCTTAACTGGTGGCATCATTGATTAGATTCAGACTATTTTATTTAAAATCAGTATTCTTTTTTGCAGTTTGTTTCTTTTTCGTCTTAAAATGGGCCGTGTGAGTGATATTCCTGAATCTACTAAACTTCGTATGGTTGATTTGTATCGGCACGGTAAAAATCAATGTTTTATAGAGAATTATTTACATTGTTCGCAATCGAGCGTTAGTAAAATATTAACACAATATTCAAAAATTGGAAAATTTCAAAATAATCGCCGAAATGGTGGCCGAAAACGAAAAACATCTGCTAGAGATGACAGGAAACTGAAGCGTATAGTTAAGAAAAACCGTTTTAAAAGTGTGCGATTCTTGCACCGAAAATGGAAAGAAGAAGGAGTTGAAGTTTCTACATCGACAACATTAAGACGTCTCCATAAATTTAAATTTGAATCTCGTGTACCGAAAACAAAACCTCTCATGACTGCAAGACAAAAGCGTATAAGATTGAATTGGTGTAAATCAAGACGTTTATGGAGCAATGAAGATTGGAAAAATATATTATTTAGTGTTGAAAGTATGTATTGTGTTTCATATGGTAATCAAGGTATTCGAGTTTGGAGAATGAAGCAAGAAGCATTTGATAAAGAATGCCTTAAACGTTCCGTAAAATTTGCTGCTAGTGTCATGGTTTGGGGTTGTATGAGTGCAGAAGGACCTGGAAAGTTATGCATCGTCTACGAAAAGGTTAACTCTCTGATATTTCAAGAAATTTTAGAATATTACATGATTCCATCATCAGAAGATTTATTTGAAGATGATTTCATCTTTCAACAAGATTTAGCGTCCCCGCATACCTCGGTGTCAACTAAGAATTGGTTCCGCCAACGCAGCATTAAGGTACTTCCTTGGCCACCAAATTCACCAGATCTTAATCCCATCGAAAACTTATGGTGTATAATGAAGAAAAAACTTCAAGAAAATCCTCCTTCAAGTAAAATTGAGTTAGTGGCACGTATAAAGTCTATTTGGGCTAATATTGATAGAAATGTTTGTAAACACCTTGTATATAGTATGCAAGATCGATTGTACGCTATTATGAAAGCTAAAGGGGATGCTACAAAATATTAACTACCATTTACTTCATATTCATAAGGTAATATTGTTGCGTAAAATAAAATATTCTAATATTTTGAACCAATCTAAATTTTATTCTAATATTCTGGTGTGTTTAAGGAAGCTGTATACCTAATTTATTGTGCTGTATTTTATATTTTATAAATGTTAAAATCTTATCTAAACATTCCAGATTTAATTTATAAGAAATTTAATTGCATTTACTTAGTATAAAAAATAAATAAATGACAAATATTTTTTTCTTATTACTTTTTCTCAATTATTCTAATATTTTGAATATGAGCTGTATTGTTTTTCAATCTTGAATTGTATATTTAAAGTTTCTATAAATACATTTTATTTAAGGATTTTATGTGTGCAGTTCATATTTTTTTCTGAAATCAATTTTAAAATACATATTGTTTTTCAAAATACCTGTTCAAAAAATATTGACTGTTTCCTATGATTTTCTTTAATTAACAGATTTCTAGAAGTATAAAACAGGCAAATCTCAAATCAGAACTAATTTTTCTTTGTCATTATATTTAAAAATCTGTGATCTATTAGCTCATAGATCTATTGATCTATTAACAAAATTTACAATATCTTGCGATATAATTGTCCTAAAGTTGTAAATGAGGAATCAAAATAGCCACAATTAAAGAAGCTTTCAGTTAACATTAAACAAAAAAGGAAATCGATATTTTCACCAATTTCAAGGTACTTCATCCCCTTAAACTGTGAAAATTGAGAAAATCAGTTGTCTGTGCGATCGCTAACAAAAGTGTTAAATATTTGATTTTTCAATCATATCTTTGGCAACCTTACTTGCATATTCTAATGGGTAAAAAACTCTTAACTTAATTCACAGGCATCAATAAATGCAAATCCTTTGGAGAAGACGCTATATTTATGTATCATGTAAATTCGCTCTATCACATTTCTTTAGATAAACTTCTAGAATTTTATCAGATCAAAATTGAAAAAATTAATGATGAGTAAAATTTACTTAATCATTCTATCCCTTTTTCAGACATTGTTTTTTCTTTACGAAGCCCACTTGTTTTAGATTCTTAAATTTGGTGTTAATTAGCTAAATATATATTAATTAGCTAAATATTACCAAAAAATAAACATTCGAATGCTGCTTGCATAATCAATAATTTGTTTTCTTGGGTAAAGTAGTTAACATAAAGTAGGTTAATAACTAATAAAAATAAAATATTCATTAGGTAGCAATTCCGCTATCGAGTACTGAACTTCTATCAGGATACAGTGCTTAAAAAAGGATTATTTTAAACCAAGTAACTTCTATGAAAAGAATTTCATAAAATTTTGTTTTCTAGCTA
Organism: Maratus speculifer; assembly: GCA_964019185.1. NCBI lineage: Eukaryota > Metazoa > Arthropoda > Arachnida > Araneae > Salticidae > Maratus > Maratus speculifer. The sequence goes on from OZ025302.1 coordinate 96,328,314, forward strand.
ATTGGAAGATGCATAACTTTTAATGGTGTCCAACCTGGTTCATTTATTGAAAAAAGAAATTTTTGTTTAGTTTTTACTTGCAGATGGTCCCCTAAGCAAATTTTATGCACCTCATTAAAAAGTAGCCTTTATTATAAATCGTTTGGTACTACTATCCTCCTGCAATAATTTCTTGCAAAGTTAATATTGTGCGTTTCCTCTTTTATCCACAACTGCACATGATTGACATGATTAAATTTAAACAATTAAAAAGTTTCTAGACATGGTAGTAGGGATTCAAAAGAAACAAGTTGGAAATTGCACGTGAACGTAGCAAATGAGGTGCGTTCGTACGATAACGAAGTTTTAAAAATATTCAGATCTTGCTGATATAGTAGAGCGTACTTCGGATACAGTATAGTAGTCGAAATCTTTGTGTTTCTGTAAATATGCAGAAAGTAATTTTTATTACACCTCAGCAACGTATATCTTATTCATAAAATGTGAAATAGTTGAATATAATTAAAACACCCCGCAAACAAAGTTTCCCCGTGTAGCATTATGTAGTGGAATACTTTTGTGTGACCCTGCAATTTAATAATAAAAATTCTTTGCATCACAGATTGTACAGAATGCATATTTTAGTATCTATTTCATAGATTCATGCCAATTCTATTATGTTCGACTGAGTGTAACATCATAAAAATGCATTTGAAACTTTTTTCCCATTGACCGTAATGTAATGGAATACCTTTCATTGTCCCTGTAAATAATCTATGCATCCGACTTTCATAACATTTGAAATGACTGGATAAAATTACGTAATAATTATATGTTTTAAATTTTAAACGATTAAAATGCATTTGAAACTTTTTCCCCATTGACCGTAATGTAACGGAATCCTTTTGATTGTCCCTGTAATTGATCTATCCATCCAATTTTCATAAAATTTGAAATGACTCGACAAAATTATGGTATAACTATGTATTTTAAATTTCAAACGATTCGGTTGGGTAGTTTTTGCGTTGTTATATGCGGACGGACAGACAGACAGACAGACGGACGGACTGAGCGACAACAATAGGTGCTGCGTATTTACATAATTACGAACGCACCTAAAAACTATCTACAAAATAGAAAATATAAAACAGTCAACTACAAAACAAACTTTTAAGGTAAACTGTGAAAATTGAGAAAAGCAATTTTCTATGCGATCGCTTACAAAAATGTTAAATATTTGATTTTTCAATCGATAACACATTTTTAATCAAATATTTAACAACCTTACTAGCATATTCTAATGTGTAAAACACTATTATCTTAATTTGCAAGCGTCAATGAATGCAAATCCTTTAGAGAAGACACTATATTTCTTTATCATGTAAATTAGTTCTAAAAAATTTCTTTTGATTAACTTTTAGAATTTTAAATGAGATAAACGTTAAAAAAATTAATGAAATTAGTAAAATTTGTCTACAAATTCTATCCCTTTTCAAGACATTGCTTTTTCTTTACGAAGCCCATTTGTTTTAAATTACTTTCCTTGGTATTTCCATTAATCTCACAATTGAGAAACGCGAGTCTATGCGATCGCTTACAAAAGTATTAAATGTTTGATTTTTCGATCGTTAACAAATTTTTTATCATATATTTAACAACCTTACTTACATATTCTAATGAGTAAAACACTCTTATCTTAATTTGCAAGCGTCATTGTATGTAAATCCTTTAGAGAAGACGCTATATATCTTTATCATGTAAATTAGTTTTAACACTTTTCTTAAGATTAACTTCTATAATTTTAAATCTGATCAAAGTTGAAAAAAATTAATGGAATGAGTAAAATTTTTGTGGACATTCAATTTCTTTTCATGTCTCTATTTCTTCTTTACGAAGCTCATTTGTTTTAAATTCCTTTATTTGGTGTTTCCATTAATTAGATAAATCTCACAAAAAAAAAAAAAAAAAAAAAAAAAAAAAACTTCTCAGAAACATTTAAACACTGCTTACAAAAGCAGTGATTTATTTTCTTGGGTAAAGTAATTAGTAAATAAAATTAGCTTTTCTAAAAAATATATCAACCGACTTCAAAAAAGCGCTAAAAAGAATTAAATAATTCTTTAAAAATCTCGAATGACAAAACGTTATTGAAAAATCAGACATCGAATATCAGGTACCGACATAAAAACGGTTACATTTAATTTACAGTCCCTGGCCAAATTATTAGACGCACTCATACTTTCTTGTGTCGAATCGTATTACAAGTTTCATAGAGATATTACTATGCCAATAGTTACAATTGATTATATACATCATCTGTAGGATTATAAGAAATGAAAAGCATGCCAATGACTTTGAAATTATTTATTTTTGTAAATTAAATTAACAATTGCTAAAATTGTAAAACTTAAAACATAAAATTCCAAAAAATGTCAATATTTTTTGGAGTCTCCTTTGGCGGCAATCAGTGCCTCTATTCGTCATGGCATGCTGTTAGTACAAAATTGAAATGTTTCTTGCATGTGTGAGTGATGTTTCCAGACAAAGATAAGTTTTTCTATGAGCTATGTTTTGCTCGTTATGAGCTCTTTGTGCAGTTTTTTCTTCATTAGCTCCCAAAAATTTTCAAGGGTATTCATGTCTGATGAATTATCGGGAGCAGTTGAACACAGGGATATTTTTTAATTGAAAGTAGACCTTGACGGATCGTGCTACGTAACAAAAAGTTTTACCTTGCAAAAATACAAATGGTTCTTCATTTGGAAACCATCATTTTAGCTTTAGAATAAACCGATTTTGAAAACCTCTTTATATTGGTCTGGAGAATTGACTAAGAAGTCATAACAAACAAAACCCAGCTCATAAAAAATCTTACCCATATCTGGAATCGTCACCCACGCATACAAGAAACTCTTCAATTTTGTATTAACAGCATGCCGCGACGAATAGAGGCACTGACAGCCGCCAAAAGAGGCTCCAAAAAATATTGACATTTTTTTTAGCTTCAAGTTATAAATTTTGCAATTTCAGCCATTTTTAATTTAATTTGTAAAAAGAAAGATTTTTATAGTCATAGGCATGTTTTTTATTTATTATAATCCTACAAATGATGTACATAAATAATTGCAGTTATTCACACAGTAATTTTTTTATGAAGCTTGTAATATGATTCGACACAAGGAAAAGGGAGTGCGTCTAATAATTTGGCCAGGGACTGTATATAATTTAATATCCACCAATCATATATTTTAGTGAGAATATTTTTTTCAAGAGATGAATTTGCATATTTATGATTTAATTTATGAATATATACATATAAAATAATGAATTACTTTTTGAAGTCGGTGCCAAACAATCACAATCTACAATGATCATCACCATTTCAGTTATGGTACTAGGGGCAATATATTCACAATTCTTATTATATTTAAGATAGTTTTGCACCAACTTCAAAAAGTAATTCATTATTTTATATATATTCATATTTGTATATATTCATAAATTAAATCATAAATATGCAAATTCATCTCTTGTAAAAAATATTCTCTCTAAAATCCATGTTTGGTGGATATTAAATTCCATAAATTAAATTTAACCGTTTTTATGTCGGTACCTGATATTCGATGTCTGATTTTTCAATAACGTTTTGTCATTCGAGATTTTTAAAAGAATTATTTAATTCTTTTTAGCGCTTTTTTGAAGTCGGTTGATATTTTTTTTAGAAAAGCTAATTTTATTTCCTACTTTTTAGTTATTCATACAGTAATACTCAATCATGTGTACTGATACGTGATGTCTCTTTGCAATGCACTGATTACTTTGCTGGGCTTTCAAGTATTAAATTTGCTGGTCAATTTGCTATTTCTTTTTTAGCTATTCGAAGGCAACTTACAATGTCCGTTAGCATATTAGCAACATTTACATGGATACGAACATGGGAAAGAATTTTGTGCTGTGATTGGCTAATCGGTTCTCTGGTCCCTTTAATGAGAATTTAAATGGCGTTGTTGTCTTTCGCCCTTTTAACTGGAAATAAAAAGGTGTTTGTTTTGTTTATATTTATCGTAAAAAAAGTTGTTATTCGGATCTGTGTGATAGATAAGACTTCGTCGTAGATATAATTTAATATAATTTCTTCTTATTTAAGTTTTCCATAATCTTAAAGTTTAAGTATACATAGGCTCACAAATAAAGTCTAAAAAAATGTGCATTCAGTACAATTTTGCACAAATAAGCAATGATTGCACGAATCACAAAATATTATAGTCATCCAAAAAAGAATAGTTAAAATTACTTTACCTAAGAAGAAAACATGATATTTCTTGAAAATAGCAGAATGATTGTATTTATGATTAAAATGTCTATTTTCATTTAAAATTGGATATTGTAACCGCTGAACTAGAAAGCATGCATTTGTAGACTGAAATGCACTTTACAGCCTTCCAGCACATTAAAACAGGATTTTCTTTCTTTTTTTTTACATAGTATTAAACTGAATAAACTTAGTTTTGTAAAACAATAATTCCATATTGTTGCAGCTACGTCGAAAAATGCAGATAAAAATTTTTAAATGTTCATCTAACTAACGTTTGATTTCTAGAGATCATTCCATTTTGAATAATTTAATCAGGCGATATTACGATGAACAAAAATGAATAATCTTCCAAAAATTGATATTTTTTCTTTGAAATTTCACATTTGTATAAATAAAAATCTTGAGACTAGAAGTATATAGCTACTGGACATCATAAAACCATATCAGTTGGTTGTTCTCTCTCCCCTGCACTACGACGAGTAACGTGTTTGTGACGCACGACATTGCTTCATAACATAAGCTAATCACAGCACAGAATTTTTTCCCATCTCCGTATCCATGTAAAGGTCGCTTATATGCCGTTAATTATCGTTGTGATTTTTAGGTTTTTCGGACGCGGTATCTTGTTTAAATAGCATCTCACTCTTCGTAAAGTTGTCGTATTCATCAAACTTTAAGGTCCACATCGATTCTTAAGCACATTAGAAATGGGTATCGACAGACACGGTTTCCCAAACTACACAAAAAGTAGCCGTTCCAAACTTCCAAAAGTTGACGATAGTCGCCAAACGAGTACTATTATACGAGTGCAAGGAAAACTTTCATACATCTGACTTGTGTGCTCGAAATGAAAGCCTGCTTCATCATCAATATACACTGTTAAAAATTTGAAACATTTGCTGCATCGTCACTCCACTGCCTTTAGAGAAAACGATTACGCCACTCTTTTATGGAGCATTTTCGTTGGTCAAAATAGAGACATTCTATAAAAGCGGTGCAAAGACGATACAGTAAAAGTTTCAAATTTTTAAAAGTGTACACGGACGAAATAGTGCAAGGAAATTTTTATAACACAAAGAAAGTACAGCCAAGAGCTCAACGCAAAAAGCGTGTGCAGTGGAACCAGGGTTGGCAAGTTTTTGACAGTGTGCGGTTTTATCCGGTTAAAACCGTGGTTTAAACCGTCATGGCTAAAACCTCTTGTCAAAAACCTCGTCAGAAACCTCAAATACTACACTGATCTGTAAAATTTCACATTAAACATCTGTCACACATATACAACATTAGATGTAATACTAAAAATTCACTTTACTGTATTGTATATTATCATTTCCGGAAAAAAAGAAAAAAAAATCTCTCATAAATCTGAAAATTTAGCCTGCCTCCAAACTTGTTCAACTAGCAATGCATCTGCTATCAAGCCCTGTTAGCACAGCACCAATTGAGAGAGTATTTTGTAACTTTGACTTCATACACTTTAAACTCAGAAACCATTAGGATGTAAATAAATGTGCTAAATTGATTATGTGCTATTGTATACTGTGGGGTAAAATTGATCCAGATTATTAAATGTACAAAATCATTTTCTTCTGTTTGAACATTCTAAAAGAACAATGTTTTATTGCAATTAAAGTAATTTAATTTTTTTGTAATTATTAAATTACAGTATAATTAATTTTAAATAAAAAATTATTTAAATCATTAAGACTTATTCAATGTTTCTGTCTTGTTCTTAAAATGTTTAAAGTGCATTACACATTTTTGACGATTTAAGCCAGTTTTTGACGGTTTAAACCAGTTTTTGACACTTGTCATGTCAAAAACCACTTTCTGACGTCAGAAACCCAACCTTGAGTGGAACCAGCAGGATCAGAACCCACAACTTCCTACGCTCGCAAAGTGCGTGCATAGCGGAATGGTGTATTGACCACTCATCGACGAAGGCCCCGAGTGCAAGAAGTTCACTAACTTCACTTTAATGGCAAACTCATCAAAATGCTTTCACATTTTCTTTTGTCCAGATTCGTCTCAACCTATCAAATATCCCCGTATATTACCACTTTGATGTCGAGGATTTTTGTCAGAAGAAAATCTGAAAATATCTCGATATTTAACTCGATAACTGAATCTGAATCTCAAGATAGTATCGATACACATAGCAATGTATTTAATTTCTTTGTGCATCCGGCAAAAAAAGAACCTTGATACACAGGCACATGTGCTTTGACATAAAAAGGTACTTTAAAAGTGGATTTTTAGCTTTTTGACACCTATTTCCGATGTCGGCAAGCATCGATGCAGACCTTCCATTTTGGCGTATACAAGAATTGATCTAGTTAAGATTTCGCACTTTGCAAAGAACTCGCATCTCTGCAACAGTGGCTTCGATTCATATGTATATTTCCACCAGATCCATACGTATATTTTTTCATACTATTTAGATTGACTAATCAGAAGCCTGCATTTTTCCAAACTTTTCACTGTCTAAGCAAACAGCGAAAAGTTCGCAAAAATGCAAACTTCTAATTGTTCATTGTGATTTTGCTATCAGCGAAAGAGAACTTAGCTGCGATCAGGGGCGTGCGAAGAGAAAACTTCGCTCGGGGCAAAGTGTCAATTTGGCGCCCCACCCCCAATTGTCTCTTGTAACAACCCAAAAATGACGTTGGTACTATAAATTTAGCGCCCCCTAAATTTCTGCGCACGGGGCGACCTACTCCTTTGCTCCCCTTTCGCACGACGTTGGCTGCAATCCGGAAGATTTTGCGCTATTAACGAAACCAGATTGATCAATCAGAAGCCTGCATTTTTTATGAAATTGTTGCTGCTTAAAGTAAATATTATTTATCTTATTGATCAATCTCATTTCGCAATAGCGCAAAATCTATCTCAATCGGGTCCAGTCAAAATCTTGCAAATTCATGTATCTGCGTAAGTGTAACAGCATGAAAAACGGACGCTTCTAATTAAAAGACTGCTGGTAAAAAAAAATCTGAATTTTTATTTTTATTTTTAAAAAGTTCTAATCATCAGATGAATGGAGCATTTTCATTGGTCAAAATAGAGATCTACACAAACGGTGGAATCATTATGCAGCTACAGCTGAAGATTTCTAACAGTGGAAATTTTCATATTGATCAATCTTATTTCACTAAAAGTGCAAAATATATCTAGATCTCGGCCGTTGTCAGTCCAGATTTGTACCTTGTAGAAAAAATATCCTGCATCGGTGTAAGAGTGATAGTCTGAAATTTTATTTATTTATTGTGCGCACACATCTGACTTGTGTGGTCGACCTGAAAGCCTGCGAATACCTGAAAAATGAACGTTTATAATTGGATGACTGCTTCAAAAAGAATTGGAATTTAATTTTTTTTTTATTTTTAAAAAGTTCTAATCATCAGAATTTGATGAAATTGAAATGGGACCACACGAGCATCTTACACTTTGAAACAAAAAAAGAATTATCAAAATCGGTTCATATTTAAAAAAGTTATGAGTGAACAACAAATACATACAGGACGAAATCATAACCTTTTCTTTGAAGTCGGTTAAAAAATAAAATGCTTCTTAATTAATAATAATTAGAAAAAAATATTCATTCTGTAGAATTTCAGCTATCGAGTACTAAACTTCTATTTGGATACAGAGCCTAAATTAGCTTCATTTTAAAATAACTAACTTCTCTAAAATTACTTTCATAAAACTTTCTTTCTATCTGATTGAAAGTTGTATAACTTTTGATGATGTCAATCCTGGTTATTCTATTAAAAAAAAGGCTACTATTGGTAATCCAATCGACCGAAAAAAATATCACAAAACTTTAAGATTAAATGCCAATAATAAATGATCATAAATGTCACATTTAATGACATTAAGTACGATACGCGTGTTTAAAACGTCATTAAGTGATTTTCATTTCGACTTTTTATCTGTACTTTTATTAATTATTCGACTAATTATTCGTTTTTTCGTTATTTAAAATAAAAATTATGTCGATATGCATCATTTGGCTATTAGTTTGGTGTTTTGTATAATTTGGCGAAATTGGTCGACGGGATAACCTAATAGTACCAAAAAAAAGTTTTGTTTTGTTTTTATTTGCAAATGATTCCCTAAACAAATTTAATATATATCATTTAAATGTGGCCCTTATTAAAAATCGTTTGGAATGAATAACCTTCTACAATAATTAGTTTTAAAATTAATAGCGGTGTTTACTTTTTTTCACGACTGTACATTATTGTGATAATTAAAATTCAACTTTTCAAAAGTCTCTGGTATTTGCAATGTGGCTCAAAAAAAAAAAAAAAAACACAATTTTATAAAAGTGAAACTATAAAACAGACTTCTATAAAACAATCTTTCAAGTTAAACTTTGAAAATTAAGAATAGCAGTGTTAAGTTTTTGATTTTCCAATTGATATTATATATTTTAATTATACACATAACAACTTTACTTAAATATTCTAATGTGTAATACACTCTTATCTAAATTCACACACATCAAAAAATGCAAATGCTTTAGAGAAGACGCTAAATTTCTTTATCAAGTAAAATAACTTTAACACATTTCTTTAGAATAACTTCTAGAATTTTAAATCAGATCAACGATGAAAAAAAATAATGAAAGGAGTAAAAGCTGTTTAGACATTCTACCCCTTTTCAAGACATTGCTTTTTCTTTAAGAAGCCTATTTGTTTTAAATTCCTTTATTCGGTGTTTCCATTAATTAGCTAAATCTCACAGAAAAATAAACAAACCTCTTAGAAACATCGGAACACTGCTTGCATAAGCAACATTTTGTTTTCTTAGGTAAAGTGATTAGTAAAAATTAAAATGCTTCTTATTTAAGTCAAAAATTGAATCTCAATTTTTTTCAGACATTTTATAGAAACCTGTAGAAATTTTGCAGATTTAGATTTATCTTTAAAATATTTGCAGATTTTTTAAAGATATTCTTTAAAATATCTGTTATTTCCTACAGATATTTGGGCCAAATACCTACAGATTTTTTTTAGTGGGGGCGTGGGGGGGATTTTGACTATATGCTTTTTTTTTTTTTTTTTTTGAAAATATATGATTTATTTACATTCAAATCGCGATGCAAATAAATTGTCAAAATAGGACACTTTCGCAAAAAGCATTTTTGCAGTGAGGAAGACGAAACAAATAAAACTGCCTGGATGTGCCAATCCCAAAATTATTTTGTATCTCATACATCTAAATATTTTTTAAAAGTAGCTACAGATATATTAATACTATAATATTGTTAGTTCAATATTGTACCAACACCTATTTTCCTTTTTAATTTCTGCTTCAGTCCATAATTTGAAGTAAAAACGAGTTAATCTAATTCATAACAGTTATTGAAATCAATAGTTTTTCGTTATTCTGTTACATATAATCTATTTGATTGGCAGAATTATCAAGACACGAGTCTCACAAGATACGATGCGTCGATGGCGATCAGAATTACAAGAAACCGAGAAAATTATACAGAAATCACTGTCACACCATTAATTTCCTGCGGAATATATCCAAAATCAAGATGAACCCAAAAATATGCACAAAAAATTTGGTTTAATTCTAGTCATAACTTCATCTTTTCGAAGTCAAAAAATGGAAAAAGGCACAAAAATCGATGTTACAGCAACCCTTTTGGGAGAATATTTTCAAATTAAAGGAGAAACGTCTGTCCACAATCAAATACATAAACAAAACATTTGTTCAATTCTATGCATAATTACATATGCTTATTGCTGGTACAATAAAGAAAATGGTACAAAATAGCTATTACAATGCCCCCTTCCGGCATTTTTTTTTATTATTATTATTCAAGGAGGACCTGCTTGCCACGTCCAAATGCATGAAAGAATCTGTTCTATTCTATGCATAACTTCATATACTTTTAAATAGCACAATAGCAGCATACAGACACGGACACATGGGCAGACAAACATTTGATATAAACATGATTTGGGGGATCTCTGACCCATAAAACGTATAAATACGTCAAAAGTTGGAAATGAAAAAAAAATCGATTACAATACTTTCTTCTATTAAGAGAAGAAAATAAAAAAGAGCTATAAATTCATAAGCGAAATGCATTTTTATCTACGATAAATGATAAGTTCTTATTGCAAGATAATGGCATGATATCACAGACAAAATTTTATTAAAGAGTAGAGATATTCTTAAAAAACAAGATGGAAACAGTACGTCAAGCATAACAAATGAGTTTCGTCCGTACTATAAGGATGTTTTAAAAATATTCAGATCTAGTTGTAACAGTACACAGTACACAGTACTTCGGATACAGTAGAATATCCGAAATGGTTTGTGTATCCCTGTAAATATTATTTGCTTTCTATTATACAGGAAGCAACTTGTAGTAAAACTTCAGCAACGTTAATCCATTTCATAAAATGTGAAACAATTTATTATTATTAAAACGCGTCCTAAACATTACGATTCCTATACCATTATGTAATGAAATATTTTGTGAAGCCCTATAAATTAATAACAAATATTCTTTGCACCACAAATTGTACAGAATGTATATTTTATTATATACTTCATAGATGCATATTAATTTTATTATGTTCGAAAGACTGTAACACCTTTAAAATGCAATTGAAACTATTTTTTCCCATTGGCCGTAATGTAAAGGAATACTTTTGTGAAGCCCTATAAATTAATAACAAATATTCTTTGCACCACAAATTGTACAGAATGTATATTTTATTATATACTTCATAGATGCATATTAATTTTATTATGTTCGAAAGACTGTAACACCTTTAAAATGCAATTGAAACTATTTTTTCCCATTGGCCGTAATGTAAAGGAATACTTTTGTCCCTGTAATTAAACTATGCATCCGATTTTCTTAAAATTCGAAATATCTCGACAAAATAATACACAATTATATATTTTAAATTTCAAATCAATCGATTGGGTAATTTTTGCTCTGTTATATGTAGACAGACGGACGGATTGAACGACGACTATACGTGCTACGTATTTACATAACTACGATGCACCGAAAAAGGATTGTCGTAAGTGAATAAAGCTTATGTTAGATTCCACGGTCATTCAAAATTGAACATATTAGAATGCAAAATCTTAAGTATGATTTTAGTATAGAAATCCTGAAATGATCGTTAAAAAGCAATGTGTAAAATATAGCATCGACAATGGAATATTTTCGCCTTTTTTGTTAAATTTTCATATTTTTAAAACTATTTCACACTCGAATGCGTAATATTGATATTTCTTAGATTTAACAATTTTATTTAACTTCCTATGCATTAAACTTTACTTTTGTATTCTAATCTTTATTCATAAGTATCGGTAAAAATAAAACAATTTATATGAGTGACTGTTTTTAAATTAATTTTTAGATGTGATTTAACTATAAGAATTTAGCGTAGGTTAATTAATTCTAGAATTGTTATTTCAAACAACATTGAAAATTTTAATCTAAATATATTTTTAAACTTGCATTTTTATTCATAGCATAATTTCTCCAATTAACGAATGTTCTGTTTTAGATACTTTCATTTGTTATTTCCATTAATTAGCTAAATCTCCCAGCAAAATAAACAAATACCTTTAAGACATTCAAACGCTACTTGCATCAGTATTTATATATTTTCTTATATCTAGTCCTTTATAAGAATGAAATGTTTTTTATCTTAGTAAAGAAAAAGAGTGGGGAGGGTTGAAAGTATTCTTATATTTTTCGAAGATATACAATTTATTTATACGCACTCACGATGGAAAAAAATTGTCAAAATAAAATATCTTCGCAAAAAAAGATTTTTTTCATGTGCAAGTTGAAAAAATAATAAAGAGAGATAAATCCGTATTTGAAATACATTTTGATATATGAATAAAATATAATTTTTTATTGTAAGTTAATGTTACAAAAAAGATAAGTTTTATTAAAAAATACAGATTTTTTTTAAGATTGGCTAAGATTAATAACTTTTTTTAATTCGTTTTTAATTCAAAACTGAATATATTAAAGCAAAATATTAAATTGTAATTTTAAAATGCTATCGAAATTATGCATAATTGTGTGACTTGTATGACAGAAAAAAACATATTTGTGGAAATTTTTTTTAATTTACAAATAAAATTTTAGACTTTTAAAAATGTGTGACACTCATATGGGTTAATTTTAATATTTCATATAATTAACAATCTTATTTAAATTCTCTTGTTTTAAATTTTACATCTGTATTCTCAACTTTATTTACAAGCATCGGAATTAATATACGAATGTTTATACAGGTCACTCTTTTTAGTTTATCGTTATCCTGTAGTAAACAAACTACAACAACTTTGGATAGATTAGCATATTCTAAAATTGTAATTGAAATCTTTAATGTAACCATTTTTCAAACATTAAATCCTTATTCATAGCGTAATTTGTACATTTAGTAAATGTTTTAACTTTCTTTGTTTGACATTTCCATGAATTACTAGCCAAATCTCATAGTAAAATGAACCTCCTATTTCTTCGAAATATTGAAAAACTTTCTATCACTATTTCCATAAGCAATGATTTGTTTCATTGAATAAAGTTATTTTAAAGAAAAAGCAGGAATTCCACATTGGCAGTGCAAGTCGGAAATTCCACTTCAAACCTAGCAAATGAGTTGCGTTCGTACTATAACAAAATTTTCCAAATATACAGTACTTCGGATACAGTACAGTATCCGAAATTTCTTGTGTGTCCCTGTAAATACTATATGATTTTTATTACCCAGGAATTAACTTGTAGTAAATCACAGCAACGTATATCAGTTTCATAAAATAAGAAATTGCCTAGCATAATTAAAACGCATTCGAAAAAATGTTTTCCCCCATACCATTACGTAGTACAATACTTTTGCGTGACCCTGTAAATTAATAACTAATATTATTTGAACCAATGCTTGTACAGACTGTATATTTTAGTATATATTTCAGTTATGCATATGAATATTTATAATGCACGAAAAATTTTAGCATAATCACGCACTTGAAACTATTTTTCCCATTGACCGTAATGTAACGGAATGTTTTTGCTTTTTCCTGTAACTGAACTATACATCCGATTTTCATAAAATTAGAAATGATTCGACTAAATTAGGCAACACTTATGTATTTTAAATTTCAAATGATTTGGTTGGATAGTTTTTGCGTTGCTATATGCGGACAAGCAGACGGATGGACAGACGGATTGTTGGGTACATGCCATAAAATATTAAATTTTAGCTAAAAATGTTATTTTTTTATAATTTAGACTAGTATATAGATTAAAAAAAACGTGCAGCGAAGGGTTAAGTTTTTTTGCTAAAGTTTTCGATGTTTTTTCACGAAATATTTACACAGGCTGCAAAAACGCTATATTTACAATTATTAAAAACTTCAAAGAATTCAGGCAATGCGGAATTTTCGTATGCATACCTAAATGACAAAACTCAAAATTAAAACATGGTAATGTTTTCTTATGAGCAATTTAGCAGTGAAAATCAATATGTTTTCGCAAGTTTTCTTTTACAAATATAAATTCTGATAAAATGGAGTTAAAGACGGATTACCAGACAAATCTGAGCTTCATTTATGGTTTTTATCAAAGTCCCAAGCAACGCATTTATAAACGACGACACTGAAATATAAAACAAGATAATGTTTTCGTATGAGCTCTTTTCCATTAAAAATCAACATGTTTCTGGGAGTTTTCATCTACATATGATTTTTATCACGGTACCAAGAAACGCCGGCGGGACAGCTTGTGACTAAATAAATGACATATAGAAGCCCCGTTGTAAACTTTTAAATTTAACTTAACATCAGTTTTTAAATTTTCATCTTCGAATGCTAACAATTTTTAGACCCTGATGACAACATTGCTGACTAAATTCTCTAGTGGATTCAATGTTTAATTTATTATTTAAATGTGTTGTCGAAAACTTTAAGGGAATTTTTTTCTTTTATCCTGCATAAATTTTCTTTAGTTCCTTTTTAGTAGCTTAACTGTAGATTTTAAAATCAAACGGATGTGGAAAATTTCAGTGAAAGAAAGAAACGAACTCGTCCTTATTCATAGAATTATTTTTCTATTCTAATTCTTTTTCCTTTAATCTTGTTTAGTCGGAATTTCTGTTAATTAAACACATCTAACACACACGAAAAAAGCTCTTTAAAACGCACTAATGATCGTTGTATATAAAAGTTTGTTTTCTTCAAAAAAAGTGAGTTTCAGGTGCGTTCGTAATTATATAAATACACAGCACTTATAATCATCGTTCAGTCCGTCCATCCGTCTGTCCGCTTATAAGAGAGCAAAAACTACCCAAACAGATAGTTTGAAACTTATAACATATAAATTTTACATAAATTTATCGATTCATTTTAAATTTTCTGAAAATCGGATGCACAGTTTAATTACAGGGACAATTAAAAGTATTCTGTTACATTACGCCGAATGGGAAAAAGTAGTTTCAAGTACATTTTAATGATGTACTGTAAAAAAAAAACGGACGATTTAACGGAAGTATTACTGGTAATCTAGACGCCAGTACTAGTTACTGTTTTTTAACGGAAAAATTTCCGTAAATTCCGGAAAAAACTAAAAAAAAACGAAATATTTCAGGGAATTTTTCCGTTAAAAAACAGTAAATACTACTGGCGTCTAGATTACCAATACAGTAGAACCCCGCTAATTCGGACCCCGTTAATTCGGATCTCCGGATAATCCGGATTGGTTTTGTCATTTTTTTTTTCAAGTTTAAGAACCGAATAGGCTAATTTCCATAACATTAACTTGTTTCACCGTCGTATTCTGAATAAAAAAGACTTTTTCTGAAATCTTTTCGGAAGAATACCTTAAGCTTTCTTATTTAAACTCTTATTTAAACTACACCCAACGAACTACTTATGCTCAAGCGGATGCGTGACCGTAAGGCTCGCAAAAGGTATAGAAAACTGGCGCAGTAAAAAATTACAAACTTTTTTATTACAAAGTAAACAATATTACTGTCAGTAAATAATCAATAATTTAAACATAAAGGTGATTTTCTGTAAGTATGTTTATTTTATTTCATTTTTTTCTAATTCTCCGGATAATCCGGATTTTCGATAATCCGGATTGGGTCTTTTCACAATTAATCCGAATTATCGGGGTTTTACTGTAATACCTTCGTTAAATCGTCCGTTTTTTTACAGTGTGTTACACTCTTTTGAACGTAATAAAATTTATATGGATCTATAAAGTATATACTAAAATATACATTATGTACACCATGTGTAAGTTTGTGGTACAAAGAATATTTGTTATTAATTTAAAGGGCCACTCAAAAGTAATCCTTTACATAATGGCATGGGGAGAAACATTGTTTGGTACGCGTTTTAATAATATTAAACTACTCAATATTTTATGAAATTTATATATGTTGCTATGGTTTACTACAAGTTACTTTCTGTATTTTAGAAAGCAGATAGTATTTATAGGGAAACACAAAAGATATCGGCTATTATACTATATCCGAAGTACTGTATACTATTACACCAAGTTCTGAATATTTTTAAAACTTCGATACAGCGCGAATGTCCCTCATTTGCTACGCTTGATGTGCAGTTTCCGACTTGTTATGTAAAATAATTATTCTGATTTAGGCCGAAACAAAAACAACGATTTCTGATATTGTGAATTGACAATAATCCAAAAGAGAAGAGAATATATATATTTTAATGCAAAATTGTTTCAGAAAATAAGGTAAAAACCACTGGATTGTGAGTTAATTCTTTAAATTTATGTTGAAACTTGTTGGATGTGCCAATCCTAAAACTTTCTTCTATCTCATACGTACATTTTGAAATTTAAAAAAATAGTTACACATGTTAATGTTTTATTAATTTTAATTCAATATTGTACCAACTATGATTTTCATCTTAAATTTCTGCTTCAGTCATTTAAACGGAGTAAAAACGAGTTTCCGTCTTTCACGAGCCGATGAATAGTAGAACGATAGGCAGATTTTTGTTTTCAAATTCAGGGTGGACCTACTTGCCATACCAAAAATCATCATACACAAAAATTTTAGCTCAGTTCTATGCATAACTTCATGCACTTTTTGATGGCAAAATAATGACATAGATTTTTTTTCTTTTTGGATGAATTTGAATATATTCGAGATATGGATTTATCGTTTTTTCCTTTCCTTATTGCAAAAAAGCTTCTTGTGAAAAGTATCTTACTTTGAAAACTTCTTCGATAGTGATGTGGATTTGAGAAAATCCTATCACTTGAAAAGGAAAAAGCTTGCGCCTGAGAAATTGGCAATAAATTTCTATTTAATAGTCTAGCGTGTTTCTTTCCAACGTAACGGTTAAAAAAATTGATTGATTTTTTAGATGAAGTCATTAACCATTTCACTCCCAGTGACTCCAAATGGCATCATGACATTCCTTATTGTTTTTCTATATTTATATTCGAATATAAATAGAATTTTCAGGTTAGAATTGGTTACAAACCGACAACACGTGTAGAGTTCTTATTGTGAGGAGCAATTGTAACTTCTTCGCGTTGTAAAATTTGTAAGCGAACACATATGAGTCAAATAATTTCTTTATTAATTCAACTTAGCCAATAATCACAGATGCTCTTGGTTTATAATCCACCAACATGATGATTTAACCCTTTCATTCCCGTTCTAGAAAATTCGTAGTTCAGAGAATCTGAATTTACACCATAAATTTCGTTTTATTTAAATATGGAATGTCTGTCATTAAATAAAACAAGTATTTCTATTTTAATTAGCTGGTCAGGGCCCGACTTAGATAGTGGAAGGCCCTGGGTCAAACATTATTAGAGGGTCCCCTTATACCTTAAAATTTATCGTAAATTATATTGAAGTTACTAAAACTAAAATTCATACCTATTGTATGCGTATATAAATTTCGCATCAAGTAATATTCACATCTATATATTTAATAGCAGAAGAAAGAAAAAATTAAGAAACTATAGAATGCAATTTTTTTTTTTCGATTCCAGGAATACAACGATAAATGTGAGGCCTTAAGGGGGCATGTGACAGTGAACAATTGGTATTAGAAAAGAGCCCCTTAAAACTGAAAAAAAATGATTTTTGTCAATTTTCTCCATTTTTTCTACCATTTTACACTCCATTAGCAAAATAATTACATCTGTGATGGGGGGCCAGGGACAATTGCCTTGCACACTCCTGCATTAGTCAGGCACTGCATCTGGTATAGAATTTGAAATATTGAAATATATACAGGGTGATTCTAATTTTTTTTTTTTTTTTTTTTTACAATAAAAGAGGGGTGATAGTACACATCAAGACAATCAATAATAAATAGGAGACCAAGGGTCCAAAACGTTCTCCAAAGGAGATAGCCGCCATTAAAGTTTAGGGACCAAAATTTCAAATAAACATAAAAAACGGAAAAATTGGTCGATTGATTTGCGGTTTCACTAAAATTATTCTTTATGCCGGTATTTTCATGAAATTAAATTATAAAGATAAATTTTAAGAAATGCCGATAGAGGGCGCTTTAGAATTTGGAGTAACGAACAACTATTTTTTACCGGTATTTTTTGCATCTCATTAAATGTTTTCGTAAGCATGAACTCAAACTTAAATTTTGAGCTCAAAATCTAAAAGCTGGGAGTAGTTAAATAGCACAAATTGAACTGTGTTCAGAGGGTTCAAATTTCAAATGATTTTAAAAAACGAAAAAATTGGTTCATTGATTTGTGGTTTTTACTAAAACTATTCTTTATGTTGGTATTTTCTTAAAAATAAATTATAAAGATAAATTTCAAAAAATGTCGATAGAGGGCGCTTTAGACTTTGGAGTAACGAACAACTCTTTTTAGGTGTTATTTTTTGCATCTTATTAAATGCTTTCGTAAGCTTAGACTTGGACTTAAATTTTAAGCTCAAAATCTGAATAACTGGAAGTGGTTAAGTAGACAAACTTAGCTGTGTTCAGGGGGTTCAAATTTCAAATGATTGTAAAAAAACGGAAAAATTGGTCGATTCGTTTGCGGTTTTCGCTAAAACTAATTTTTAAATCAGCAATTTCTTTAAAATAAATTTTAAAGATAAATTTTACAAAATGCCGATAGAGGGCGCCTTAGACTTTGGAGTAGCGTACAACTATTTTTAACTGTTATTTTTTTAATCTCATTAAATGCTTTCAAATGCATAGACTTAAATTTTGGGCTCAAATTCTGAACCGTTGGGAGTGTTTAAGTAGCGAAAAATTGAATTGTGTTCGAGGAGGAAGGAGGGTTAAATTTCAACTCCTGAACACAATTCAATTTGCGCTTCTTAACCCCTCATAACGATCCAGAATTTGAGCTCAAAATTTAAGTTTAAATCTAAGCTTCCGAAAACATTTAAAAAGCTTTTGCAAGCATTTAATTAGAACCAAAAAATAATGGTTAAAATGAATTGTTGGTTACTCTAAAGTTTAAGGCGCCCTCTGACGGAATTTTTTGAAATTTATCTTTAAATTTTATTTTTAAGAAGATACTGACTTAAAGAATAGTTTTATTTTAAATCGCAAACGAATCGACCAATATTTCCATTTTCTATAATTATTTTAAATGTGAACCTCCCCCTCCCCCTTAAACACAGTTCAGTTTGTGCAACTTAACCACTCCCTACTATTCAGATTTTGAGCTCAAAATTTAAGTTTAAGTCTAAGCTTCCGAAATCCTTTAATGAGATGCAAAAAATAACGGCAAAAAGTAGTTGTTCGTTACTCCAAAGTCTAAAGCGCCCTCTATCGGCATTTTTTGAAATTTATCTTTATAATTTAATTTCAAGAAAACGCCGGCATAAAGAATAATTTTAGTGAAAACTGCAAATAAATCGACCGATCTTTCGGTTTTTTATGTTTATTTGAAATTTTGGTCCCTAAAATTAGCGGCGGCTATCTCCTTTGGAAAACGTTTTGGACCTTGGGTCTCCTATTTAATATTGTTTGTCTTGATGTGTACTATCACCCCTTTTTTATTGTAAAAATTTTTTAGAATCACCCTGTATATACAGGTGTTTCTAAATTCATGGTACAAACTTTAAGAGGTTATAGTACACATCAAGACAAACAATATTAAATAGGAAACTAAGGGTCCCAAACGTCTTCCGAAGGAAATAGGAGCCATTAAAATTTAGGGTCCAAAAATTCAAATGATTATAAAATACATAAAAATTGGTCGCTTCGTTTGCGGTTTTTACTAAAACTATTATTTATATCAGTATTGTCTTGAAAATAAATTATAAAGATAAATTTCAAAAAATGCCGATAGAGGGCCATTTAGACTTTGGAGTAACGAACAACTATTTTTTACCGTTATTTTTTGCATCTCGTTAAGTTTTTTAGAAGCTTAGACATAAACTTAAATTTTGAGCTCAGAATCTAAATAGTTGAGAGCCGTTAAGTAGCGTAAACTGAACTGTGGGGGGAGGACCAAAAATTCAAATGATTATAAAAAACAGAAATATTGGTCGATTTGTTTGCGGT
Organism: Maratus speculifer; assembly: GCA_964019185.1. NCBI lineage: Eukaryota > Metazoa > Arthropoda > Arachnida > Araneae > Salticidae > Maratus > Maratus speculifer. Next base: position 96,348,163 of record OZ025302.1, read on the forward strand.
TTTCACTAAAACTATTCTTTATGTGAGTATTATCTTGAAAATAAATTATAAAGTTAAAATTCAAAAATTGCCGATAGAGGGCGCTTTTGACTTTGGAGTAACTTACAACTATCTTTTATTGTTATTTTTTGCATCTCATAAAAAATTTTTTAGAAGCTTAGAAATAAACTTAAATCTTGAGATGAAAATCTGAATCGTTGGGAGTGGTTAAGTAGCGCAAACTGTACTGTGTTGAATGGGGGTGGGGAGGTTCAAATTTTAAATGATTATAAAAAACGGAAAAATTGGTTGATCCGTTTGCGGTTATCCCTAAAACTATTCTTTATGACAACATTTCCTTGAAAATAAATTTTAAAGATAAATTAAAAAAATTTCCGTTAGAGGGCGCCTTAAACTTTAGAGTAACTGACAACTATTTTTAACCGTTACTTTTTGTATCTGATTAAATGCTTGCAAAAGCTTAGACTTTGATTTTGAGCCCAAATTCTAAATCGATGGGAGGGGTTAAGAAGCGCAAACTGAACTATGTTCAGGAGTTGAAATCTTACCCTCCCCACCCCTCGAACACAGTTCCATTTTCCGACACTGAATTACCCACAACGATGCAGATTTTGAGCTCAAAATTTAAGTTTGAACTTTTACAAGCATTTAATTAGATATAAAAAACAACGGTAAAAATAGTTTTTGGTTACTCTAAAGTTTAAGGCGCACTTTGACGGAATTTTTTGAAAGATATCTTTAAAATTTATTTTCGAGGAAATATTGACATAAAGAATAGTTTTAGCGAAAACCGCAAACGAATCGACCAATTTTTCCGTTTTTTATAATCATTTGAAATTTGAACTTCCCCACCCCCATTTAACACTGTTCAGTTTGCGCTGCTTAACCACTGCCAACGATTCAGATTTTCATCTCAAAATTTAAGTTTATGTCTAAGCTTCAAAAAAAATTATGAGATGCAAAATTTACGGTAAAAAATAGTTGTACGTTACTTCAAAGTCTAAAGCGCCCTCTTTCGGCAGTTTCTGAATTTTATCTTTATAATTTATTTTTACGATAATACTGACGTAAAGAATAATTTTAGTGAAAATCACAAATCAATTGACCAATTTTTCCGTATTTTATAATCATTTAAAATTTGAACCTCCCCCCACAGTTCAGTTTGCGTTACTTAACCACTCCCAGCGATTTTTATTTTGAGCTCAAAATTTAAGTTTATGCCTAAGCTTCAATAAAAAATTAATGATATGCAAAAAATAACGGTAAAAAGTAGTTGTTCGTTAATCCAAAGTCTAAAGCGCTCTCTATCGGCATTTTTTGAAATTTATCTTTATAATTTATTTTCAAGACAATACTGACATAAAAAATAGTTTTAGTGAAAACCACAAACGAATCGACCAATTTTTCTGTATTTTATAATCATTTGAATTTTTGGACCCTAAACTTTAATGGCGCCTATCTCCTTCGGATGACGTTTGGGACCCTTAGTTTCCTATTTAATATTGTTTGTCTTGATGTGTACCATCACTCCTCAAAGTTTGTATCATGAATTTAGAAACACCCTGTATAAAATAAAAATAAGGAATGTCATGATACCGTTTGGAGTCACTGAGAGTGAGATGGTTAAAGAAATAATCTAAAAAATCAATCTTTTTTTTTTAAACTATAACGTTGGAAAGAAACAAGCTAGAATATTAAATACAAATTTACTGCCGAATTCTGTACCATATAATTAAAATAGAAATACTTGTTTCATTTAATGACAAACATTCCATATTTTTGGGGGAAAAACATTTTTGCAATAATTAGTCGAGAGAAATTGGGTGTGTTTAAAACAAATGGGGGTATTTTAGAATGAAAAACAAGGATATGTTTAGCAAAATTTTAGCTCCCGTAAAGGACCCTTCTCAAAATTATTTGTCTCTTAAAACAGGACTCTTCACAAAATATTTTTTTCTTAAAATAGAACCCTTCACAAAATGTTTTATCCCCAAAAAGGACCCTTCACAAAATCATTTGTCTGTTAAATAGACCATTACTATAATTATTTAATCTTCAAATTGAACTTTTCGCAAATTTAATCATTGAAAAATAAAATCTGGCCAGTAAATAAACAGTTAAATTCACCAAAAAACATATTACTTACCTTTTTTATTTGTGAAAGTTACATCCTGAAGGCATCTATAATTAAAAATTCACAAAATTATGACTAGAATTTTCACAAATATAAGAAAAACTTCAAAATTTCACAAAAAAAGGATTCTGTGAGAAAAGTCTGGAAGACCCCTGAAAAGCCTAAGGCTGGTGTCGCACGTTTATTTTGTCATCCTGAGCCCACACTATTGATTGAAAAAGTCCCGGATGATAATGTAAAGTCTATGAGGGAGTTCTTTTCAAATATCTCGCTTAAATTTTAATATTTTGATGTGATTTTTTTTTTTTAATAGGATAGCTGAGGACGATCCACAACCGGCCTAGTTTTTACTTTTTTGATTTTGGTTATATTCTTTTTATATTAGGCTAGTTTCATATTAGGATATATATTAGGATAGTTGGATATATATTATATTAGGATAAATTTCATAACCGGTTCAAACCGGTTCTGAAAGATAAAGTATTTTTATTTATTTTTTAATCTGACACCAAAATCAAAAAAGTAAAATCTAGGCCGATTGTGGATTGTCCTCAGCTATCTTATTCAAAAAAAATCACGTGAAAATATTAAAATTTAAGCGAGATATTTGAAAAGAACGCCGTCATATACTTTGCATTATCATCCGGGTATTTTTCAGTCAGTAGTGTGACGTCTTCAACCGAATTCTTGAAAATCTTCTGTTTAGGATCCTTCTGCGGTTTATTCACAATAGAATGAGGGGAACCCTATCAATCCTACTTGATAGAATGGCTCGTGCTTTGCAGGACATCAGTCCCCTTCCCATAAAAGCCATCAAAGATCGAAATCACCGCATCGCCAGAATAAAGGAAGCTAATACTGATAACGATTATAAAGTTAGTCTCTTTGCAGATTAGAGAAGGAGTGCATGAAGTAAAATATTTTGGAAAGCGCTGCTATAAACGAAACAAAATTATGCTAGTATCTATACAGGGTGGCGAGTAGTTAGGGAAAGTCAGAGTCTAAAAAAGAAAAAACTACTGATATTTTGTCATAGAATATACTTGAAATAATATAAAGGGATTAAAGAAGGCGAATTTCCCCTTAACGAAATACTGATAACTAACACTTTTTTAAAAATAGTCCTTCCGGCAGTGCCGGGAGGAAGAGGTAGCTTTCATATACTTATATATTTGTTTATTTATTTTAAATTAAGTTATATTATTCAAAAATACTAAGCTCAAATTAGTGGAACCTGATTATGAGCTTGGTCGAAATCTTAATTCAGGTGCACATGCACACTCAAATTGAAATCGATTAATATATACGAGTGCTGTCGCGGGCAAATTGATTTTTTTTTTTTAAATGTCACTCACGTTAGAAATTCAAACTGCTTAGGCTTTTTTTAAGTTAAAGACAAAGCAAAAAATACTCCTGAATTCATTATTAAGATAAATACTTTAAAAAGAACCTTTTTTTTCAATTTCTAATTTTTTGTTTGTACATCATTATACATTTAAAAGATTTTTGATAAACTTAAATGGGTTCCATTTTGAAACAAGAGGACTGATGAAGTTGGACAGTGAACGTGGTCAAGTCATTGCTATGTACTATGTGCACACGGAGTTATATCAAAATCAATTTATAAATACGCGTGTTATCACGTGACTAAAAGCAGATCATTTCAAGATATGAGCAACACTAGAAATTAAAAATGCGATAACTCAGCCACTTTTTAAGATACAGACGAAACAAAAAATGCTCTGGAATCTTTGTATCAAGTTCAAATGCATAAAAGAAAAATCCTTTTCAATTTCTCACTTTCTTGTACCTAATTTTAAATTTTAAAATTTATAAAAAAATTTAAATGGCCGCCATTTTGAAATAAGATGGCGGAGGGAACTGAGTATCGAACTCGATTCAGGCCTCAGTATATACTATATACACACCAAGTTACATCCAATTCGATTGATAAATACGCATGTTATCACGTGACAAAAATCAGAATTTCAAAATGTCAGCCATAAGAAAAATTCAAAGTGCTATAACTCAATCATTTTTTAAGATATAAACAAAGTAAAAAGTGTTATAGAATCGTTGTTTTAAGTTATAACACGTAAAAGAAAAGTAGTTTTCAACTTTTAATTTTTTCAGATTTAATTTTAAATTTTAAATTTTTTAAAAAAATTAAAATGGCCGCCATTTTGAAACAAAATGTCAGATGATACTGGGCAACGAACTCAGTCCAGACATTTGTATGTACTATGTACATACCAAGTTTCATTCAAATCGGTTCATAAATACGCGTGTTATGATGTAACAAAAATCAGATCGTTTCAAAATGTCAGCCATAAGAAAAAATCAAAGTGCTATAACTCAATCATTTTTTAAGATATAGACAAAATAAAAAGAGTTCTGGAATCGTTGTTTTAATTTCTAACACGTAAAAGAAAAATAGTTTTCAATTTTTAATTTTTTCAGATTTAATTTTAAATTTTAAATTTTTTTAAAAATTTAAAATGGCGGATGATGCTGGGCGACGAACTCGATCGAGACATTTGTATGTACTATGTAAATACCAAGTTTCATTCAAATCGATTCATAAATACGCGTGTTATAACGTAACAAAAATCAGATCGTTTCAAAATGTCAGCCATAAGAAAAATTCAAAGTGCTATAACTCAATCATTTTTTAAGATATAGACAAAATAAAAAGTGTTCTGGAATCGCTGTTTTAAGTTCTAATACGTAAAAGAAAAATGGTTTTCATTTTTTATTTTTTTCAGATTTAATTTAAAACTTTAAATTTTTTTTAAAATTTAAAATGGCCGCCATTTTGAAGGAAAATGGCGGATGATGCTGGGCAACGAACTCGGTCGAGACATTTGTATGTACTATGTACATATAAAGTTTCATTCAAATCGGTTCATAAATACGCGTGTTATGACGTAACAAAAATCAGATCGTTTCAAAATGTCAGCCATAAGAAAAATTCAGTGCTATAACTCAATCAATTTTTAAGATATAGACAAAATAAAAAGTGTTTTGGAATCGTTGTTTTAAGTTCTAACACGTAAAAGAAAAATAGTTTTCAACTTTTAATTTTGTCAGATTTAATTTTAAATTTTAAATTTTTTTTTAAATTTAAAATGGCTGCCATTTTGAAACAAAATGGCGGATGATGCTGGACAACGAACTCGGTCGAGAAATTTGTATGTACTATGTATATACCAAGTTTCATTCAAATCGGTTCATAAATACGCGTGTTATGACGTGACAAAAATCAGATCGTTTCAAAATGTCAGCCTTTAGAAAAGTTCAAAGTGCTATAATTCAATCATTTTTTAAGATATAGACAAAATAAAAAGTGTTCTGGAATTGTTGTTTTAAGTTCTAATACGTAAAAGAAAAATATTTTTGAAATTTTAATTTTTTTGCATTGAATTTTAAATTTTAAATTTTTTTTTAATTTAAAAGGGCCGCCATTTTGAAACACAATGTCGGTTGATGTTGGCCAACGAACTCGGTCGAGACATTTGTATGTACTACGTACATACCAAGTTTCATTCAAATCGGTTCATAAATACGTTAGTTATCGCATGACAAAAATCATATATATATATATATGTCAACATTTGAACGGAGGGTGGTTTTGGGGTCTGGGGGCCCTGATCGGTGAAAATATACCAAAATTTTCTGGAAATGTTTTCCTCCGGACGGCTGCAATAGGTAGCTTTTTACTTTTTGTAATGAAAGCTACCTAATAGAAAACCAACGATTATAAATGCACAAAAAATGCATTAAAAGGTAGCAAACAGCTGTCGCTACATTTTCATGCATTATTTGTGCATTTATAATCGTTGGTTTTCTATCTTTAAACATTTTTGCACAAAGGCTTTATTTGTTATTTTAACAACGCCTTTTTTGACTGAATTTTTCCTTAATCACTTACCACCCTGCTGTAGTTAATCAGAAACTTATCAGGTAAAGTGTTAAAAATTTGAAAAATAAGCTTTCTCTGTAATCCCGATAAAAAGGGTTAAGCAGTAAATTAAAATTTTTCCATCAATGATATTTTTAGTCCTTATTCTTAACAACCTTATTTACATTTTCTAAGGGACAGAACATCCTTATTTTTATACAAAAGCATCAGCAAATTAAAATCCTTTACATAGCTATTTCACTTTAGAATGTAAATTTGCTTATACGCGTTTCTTTAAATAAAACTATTCTAGACTTTCATTGCTAAAAACATTAAGGAAATAAGTAAATTTTATTTAGACTTTCTATCCCCAATTTAAGTTTTTTTTTCTTTAAAAAACTGTTTTGTATTATTCTCCAGTATTTGGTATTTCCATTAATTAGTTAAATCTCTCAACAAAATAAGCAAACTTCTTAAAAGCATTCAAACACTGTTTGCATCAGAAATGATTTGTTTTCTTGGATAAAGTCATTTCATAGAAAAGCTTTTTATTCTAATAGAAAAAAAGAGGATTTTGAAGGTATTACTTGAATAGGTGCGAGTTACGTATATTCACATCGCGACGGAAAAATTTGTCAATATAGGGCAAATTACGTAAAAATAAAGTATTTTTTATGTGCAAAATAATAAAGAGCGGTGTGCCCATAACTGAAATAGTGTTCGTTCGCTTTTAATCCAAGCCAATTTTGCAAAGATTTTTTCAACAGTAATGACATAAAACTATCTTCTCGATCGTGAATTCCTCACGTAAAAAAAATGGTTTTTCTGGCATATTGGGGATAGAGTCTTTACGAAATAGTGCGTGGCTTAAGCAGTGCGAACCCTATACATTTCCTTCAAGAAATTTATCCCAAAATCGGTGATACATTTGTAAAGCGTAAAAATAAGAATGAAAACACCAAAGTGTGATAATTTTAATCTCAAATAAAACAATTATAATTTATATTCAAGAATTTTTTTTTTTTTTGCACTAATATCCGGAATTAAATGCCGGATTTCGCTACGGTAAGTTATTTATGACTCCACCTACTTCAAGTGTAGCAATTAATTGTGGGCAAAATTTCCGTCCGGAATGTAGCAACAAATTTGGGAGGAAGGGAGTACCTTTTATTAAAAGTATTTTAGATTAGACTTTTATTCATAAATGAATGTATTCGAAAGCAAAGTCGTAAATGTGATTTTTGGATAGAAATAGAGTAAACTCCATCACCTTTCGTATGTACCGTGTAAAATGTGATCAGATAATGGAATATTTTTTCAATTTTCTTAAATTACAAATAAAATTTCAGATTTTTAAGAATGTTTGACACTCGAATGGGTAACTTTGGTTTTTTGTATAGGTAACCATCTTTAAATTATCTTGTATTAAACTTAACTCATCTATATTCTAAGCTTTATTCACAGAAAACATAAATTAAGAATTTTTAAATGACTCGCTGTTTTTGGTTTCATTTAAACTTGTAAATTAACCACAAGAAGTTTTGGTAGATTAACTTATTCTGCATTTGAAATTTAAATCGACATTGTAAGTTGTAATACACACATTTTTTAAACATTCATGGCAAAGTTTTCTATTCCGAAAGTGTTTTATTTTAAACTAGCATACGCAGCCCGCTTCGCCGGGCTTAATTTGAAAGTTTATTTAATAATTTATGTGTATGGTACGCTTCTCTCTCAGCTGGCGACGGATCCCCCGGTGACTCTACGCTTCTCTCTCAGCTGGCGACGGATCCCCCGGTGACTCTACGCTTCTCTCTCAGCTGGCGACGGATCCCCCGGTGACTCTCCCCGGACCATCGGCACTCCACGTGCGTCGGGTGAGCGTCAGAACAAACTTTCAGCATATACATATGGGTGGTTGTACTTGAATGCACAGACCTGCGCGTTTTTTTCTATCTTGCTTTTATACCTCTGGACCGAGTTGGCGCATTGCCAAGATTTGCTTCCTCTGGACCGAGTTGGCGCATTGCCAAGATTTGCTTCCTCTGGACCGAGTTGGCGCATTGCCAAGATTTGCTTTCCCCTGTGCCTCAATCAATTAATTAATTATCCTCAGAATTCCTTTTATTTATAGAGATTCCTTTATTAGGCATTTACATTAATTAGCTAAATCTCGCAGTAAATTAAACAAACATCTTAAAAACATTCATCTTAAACTCAATTTGAATAAGTAAGGATTTGTTTCCTTGGATAAAGTCACTTTAAAGAAAATAAATGCTTCTTATTTAAATAAAAATACATAGGAGAAGATAGGGATACTTGAGCCACTTTTTAAATTCAATTTTTTTAAATTTTTTTGTAATTTCTTAGAACAAAATAAAA